>OY728126.1:1876752571-1879252571 GCA_963277665.1 Viscum album | reverse complement strand
TTTTGTGGTTATGTGTGTACCAGTACTTAAAAACAATTCCTCTGCATGCTTAGTTATGCCTTCATCGCTTGTCGCTACACTTAGACTATAGAGGAAAGCATAGAGCAATTTTATCCCGAGCCCCTTCTTGTGTCATGTCATGAATGATTGGGATTAGACAAGTTCATTAATTGGGATGTTTTTTATATTATTCTCTTAAATGGATTTAGTTAGGTAACATAGTGATAATTCTATAGTGTTTAGAGTTTATATATCAAGCGATAGGATCCAGTGTTGGGGTGTTGGACAATGTAGCTATTCACTAGGACTCTGAAAACATTATTTTCATCTCGAAACAATAGGACACTAGTCACATGGTTGTAATGATACATGCATCATATAGGACCAGGTTCTGGTTTTTCATTCCTTGTCCTTCTTGAGTAGTCTCACTAGATATACTTTTTGACCGAGGAGAATCTTATGTTTTATTCCATGATGCATCCAAAATGATATCTAGATAGGATTATATTATTTTATTGTGATGAAAATATGGCTCGTGATGAGACTTAATTGAATGGAACAATTTATGAGGCATTACCTCTAGGAAGTTATCTAGTTGAGGCACCAATTGTTGAGCAGGTGGTTCTACTGGAAGATTAGGCCAAGGATACCACCAAGATGAGGGAGTTTTGTGAGTTCTATAGGCAATTAAATTTGAGGTATTGAAGTGATTCATAACCCCAGATAGTTCATTACTAGTTTGAGGCATCCACATAAGTTATCCACTAAGTAAGGACACCTCCCGATCAGATGGTGGTCCTGGCTGTGAGACTTTGGCATGGTTTGGTTGAGAAATGTTGGATTTTAATTATACAGTCCCATGACAAGGAATAACTCAATTTTTTAGAGTGTGATCTAATATTATAGGAAGAGTTTTACCCATCCACACTAAGATCAGTGTGTATCCAACAGCTTTTGCAGCTTTGGCCGAGTGGCATGACTACGAAGAACTACTTTTCAAGGTTCATAGACCTCTCTCATTCTCCTTGGATGTGGATCCAGACATGTTATTTTGATCTCTAACCATCAATCAGGGGCTTTGAAGAGTCCTTAGAGAAGGTGTGGTATCCTCGTTTCATCTCACTTATAAGGGGGTATTGGAGAAAGCATTGGTCATAGATAGATTTCTGGAGGAGGGAAGATGGATTTGAACCATGGAGGTAATCATGAGGTTATGTCGTCTACAATAGCATGAAGATGAAATACGAAAGGATTGTGGTGCAGGAGTAATACACATTCAATGACCCTGACATGTGGGCCTATAGTGTAAGAGAAGGATCGAGTATTTGATCAACCCAAAGAGAGGTGGTGTTACTCTTGAAATGATCATGGAAATCTTGCTAGATATTAACTAACCTGCTATGCTACTAAGAGGGAGATGGTCAGTGGGCCTCCTTGGTAGAAACATTTCATGGAGGTGGGATTTAGGCAATTTGGTAGTCATGGCAGAAGATCATGGATAACATTAAGAGGTCTAAGGTTGTTCGAGGTGTTTAAACAACCATACCTAGGTAGTACACGTCAGTCTCAGAGAGCAGGAAGAAATGAGTGATGATATCTACAAGATATTTAGGCCTTTAATCCAGAATATCTGAGGATGAATATAGGTACACTCTGCGTCCTTTATACTTTTTTTCATTAGTAATTTTATAGACATTGTTGTGAGGTACTCTACTCTTTCATCTTCTTGTTTAAGGTTCAATATGGGTGAACTGGGGAATTTTTGTGACCCTTCTTTGGAGTTGTTTGATGTTTCCATTAATAATTGAGGAAAATAGGTCCTTCCCTCACCAATAAACATTTTATGAGATTATAAAATAAAGAAGGCAAGTCTGATCCACCCAAAGTGGATAGTTTTAGGTTGTGGTGGATGTGTCTCTCGAACTTGTGTGTTTGAGGTCGGGTGTCATGTTTATGGTTACATGTTTCTTGGTAAGTCAAGGTTCGAGCATTTGGGGCACACTTTTTTGTTCATAAGTACCATCTTGAGTATGGTGTGATTTTTGTATGTGAGACACTTGAGTAAGGTGAGGAAACGTTTTACCACACTTTGGACTCTGGAGGAATATGAACATTATCCCCACCAAGATGTGTTTTTGTGATGTGATAAAAACCATATAGGTGAGTTAGTGCCTCTAAAAGAATATAGTATAGATGAATGGTGGATGATTTTATTAGACCTAGGGTTTTATAGAGAGGTTATTTGGTAAGTGTATGTGAGGTTCATGGACGTTCCAGTGGGGAATTCTGTGTCGAAGTTTTTTTCTTGTAAGTCCTAGTGAAGGGTAAGCCTTGGTCAGAACACTTTAGTAGAAGAAGAGTTAGAAAATACAATGATTCAAAATGTGTATTGGGGTCCTACCATCCATACTCATTTGGGATACCACATGTTGGGTTGGTGGTTTTTCTAATTTTGGATACTCTTCATCAGAGAGGGGAAGAGAGAGGCGGGGTATAACATGTACATTCTGTATCTATCATCTCTTTTCTAGATCAGTCTTCCACCCTTTCCAATTTGTTAGTACCCTTGCGTGCTTGATGAAATTTTTTAATGAAATATGCATGAGGATGCAGTAATGAATTCCATTATTGGGTGGATGTGAACTATGGGATTACTTCAATATCTATTTCTGGATAGCGAGTTGGTGTACCTATAGACTCCATGATTGTATATGTATTATCGTGTTTGGTGATTTTCTTATTAGTTGTAGCTAAAGTGACATGTGCCTCTTGTTGCATGTTTGTTTACATGTTTGGATCTAGAAGTAAGAGTGGTTTGTCCTTGGTGTTTCCCATGAGTGTGTTATTGGAAGCATAACTAGAACCATTATAGAGCTCGCTGGCATGAGTGTACCAATGTAAAGCTCAATTTTTTCACTCTTCCTATAAAATCTATTATTGAGGATTAAAATATTTGAATATTGTAGTAATTTCGAGACTTTTTTTCTGACCTATAAGGCTTTGGAATATTTCATAAAATATTTATAAAGCTAGGCACTGAGTCGGATTTGGATCCTATGGCTCAAAGCGCCTTGACATGGTGATTTTAAAAATATTAATTATATTTTTTCACACACACACAATTTAACTTTAAATGTGGAATAATTCTGGAAAAGATCCTAAAATCAGATTTGTGAGACTGCAGTTGAGTTCATAATGTCATATTAACCCTCAGAATAAAATTATGTTGTCCATACAATGAGATTTCATGAAGATGAGTTAGTGGGGCATCAAGAGGTTAAATCATTAATTAATTGAGAATTTAATTAATAAAAGAAATCCATAATGTAATAATATCCCCCCATAATTTTGGGTGCACAAAACAATTGAGGAGATCTCCCCTCCCGTCCTTCATTTGGAAATAGTAGAATAAAGCTGATATCAAATAATCCAGGTGATGCTAATATCATCTACTAATGTAAATCACCGTCAGATCGAGATGTAGAGTGATCCGAGCATCGTTCTTTACATGAATTTGCACAAGATTATCCTTGAGGTAGGAAATTTGAGTTTTTCTCCCAATACCCACTCTTTATGACATTTTTATGGTTTTATATCCAAATTACAATTCCTAGTTATCCTTACTAGGTTGATCTATTAGTTTTGGGTTCAACTGAAGAAATTTTGAATTTTTTTAGGTGATTGGAAACTAGAATTACCCTCTACATGGTGTGTAGTACACTGAAACATGTCACGTTTCTACTTCAATTTGTGGAATATTTTATTTGGGGACAACAACCTGTGTTCCAAATTTATATTCCGTGTATTGACCCAAACTGTGCGACCATGAGAAATGTCTTTGGAGGCTGTGTGAAAACAAATGGTCGTGTATAACTAGACGAACAAAGTAGATGGATAAAGGGTCCAGTACCTAGACAAGGATAACCCTACCTAGCCAGGGGTTGGGTGAAGTAGTGCATGTCGTGTACTCTCTGTACAGGTCATGTACCCCAACCTTCGTTGGGAAAAAAATGTAGATCGGTTAAACAAATAGGTTCTCGTGTGGTCTAAAATTCATTTTGTTCCCCATAACATGTTGTGTACTACTAGTATATATTCCAAATATCATCCACCTATAAATAACCTTCTATGGAATTTGGATTCATGCTTGTGTGTAGCCCATATTTATCAATTTTTTTGTAGAATGTGCTAATGGAATTTGTTCCAGACTACGAGTTATGAGGAGATGTTTTTTGATCAAGACACTTGAATAAAAATGATATCCTTTGGAATTCATCATTTTGAATCACATGGTGGATGTTAGAGTCGATACCATTCTCCACGGTTTAAGGATTGAGGTCCTCTCGACTCTTTAGATGGCTATGGTGGTTCTCCCAATTAGTAAATTGTTATGAGTACCCTACCCCTGGTAGTATAACTGTATGTGGTATGATAAGTTTGATTCCCTTATTAATGTTTATTGGATGGTGAAAAATATCAGTGTGGTTCTTGAATAGAGTTGTTCGAACTGGTACTCCCCCATGTAATTAGATAATGGGTTTCCCTTACCTCTCAAATTTGGTAGATATGGGACTCCCCACATTTTGGGTGCATGATCTTATACTTTTGGGTAGTTCGTTAGGGTTGGTACACCCCTAATGTATTAGAAAATGGGATACCCCTTCTATTCATAATTTTTGAATGTTCTACTCTGTGGTGAAAGTGTGTGGGCCCTCTATGCTTGTCGGACAGATAGAGTAGGAAATCCTCTATTAGAATAGGGTGTGGGTCCACTATCCATGGAGTCTATCAAATTTTATTGTGTCAGGGAAACTTTCATCTAGATGTAACTTATAGGAAGAGTGAGTACTCATATACCAGGATCTGGTGTAGGTCCTCTATCATTAGAGTCGGTACCCCCCAGTTGTTCCATGGTGTGGGTCCTACATTCTTGATTTTCTGGCAGTGGTACTCTCCAATTGTTCTAGGGACTCAGGCCTCTAGTATATGGTCAGTACTCTTATATAACACTAGGATGTGGTTCCCCCATAGTAAATGAGCTTAAAGTGTTGGTAATCCCCTATCATACCTGCAGTATGGGTCGCCTCACCACAGAGTGGTACTACCCTCTCAGGTTAGGGGGTGGGTCCTCTATCTATGTAGTTGTATTCCACTATTGTATCAGGGTTTTGGTACTTTATCCTTTTAGTGGTACCCCATTTTTGTATTAGGGTGTGAGTCTTATATATTTTGCGTGACACTCCACTGATGTACCTGGGTGTAGGTCCTTACTAATGGAGTATAACTCCCCCATTATTGAGTTACAGTGGGGGGAAGGTCCTCCATTGGATTTTAGAGCTCCCCAACTATTGAGTTAAGTTCTATGGAGTGGCCCCTCTACTTTATATGTGTTATACATAGTTATTATTTAGTTATCCCTCAATGTATTGAGGTGTGTTCAACTCTATACAAGAGTGACATAGGTTCCTCGAGAAAGTTAGGATCTAGTACTCCCTCAACTATATGGAAGTGGAGAGGTGAGGGTCCCTATTTTACCTCTGAATATAAAAAAATCACACGGAACAATATTTGGAGTAGTGTTCCTTAAATATCTAGGAAGTGGTGAGGAGAAACCCTCTTCACATGGTTACTTTAGCCTTGCACATGGCACAATATATCGATGAAAGATCCTATAGTATTTGGAACTAGATATGGACATTGTAGGTTGTCCTTGACGAAGCATGTTATCTTAGACATAACATTAGAAATGGTAGATCTGTTCTCGATGGATTTTGTCTTTTAGATGGGTGAAATCTGGGATGGCTGAGCTCATGGAGTGTGTTCTCCTGGATTTTTTTAACTTTTGAGTTTGAGTTGAATCCTATCTCTGGACATGAGGTCACAACCTCATGAGACACGAAGTCTTAGATGAGTATATTTGGGTGACGTATGGGATACCTTGAGGTGTTTTCAAATTATGGGTTAACACCACTTGAATATATATTATACGTACTTCTTCCATGAACAAACCATAGTTTGAGTTACTCTCTATCTGTGGGAGTAAAATATGCATGGGGTATACCATGTGCCTTTTATGTTTAGCTTCTCATAAATGTATGAGGTCACTCTCATATTAGGGGTGGAAAAATAAGAACATGTAGTTCATCCACATAGCATTTTGAGACCTCAGTGCTTAGATGAGGCTTCTTTTGGCTTGGTTTGAGTAATGGTATGTGGTTTTCCTAACTCTTTCATTAGGGTTTTATGTCTTAGCCGACTATTCATGTACAACCTATGATGAATTGAAATGGAGTTATCCTCTATATGAGGGTCCCTCTTTCTTGGTCTAGAGGAATATTTACATTTATTTTCCCCATTTTAATTTTTTTTGGGCTTCCTTATGAGTAATCTTATACTCACCCCTACTCAGGTATTTCCAATACATTTTTTGTCTTGTTTAGATCACATGCTTTTTGATGGAGTCTATGGAAGACCTGCGATACAGGGAGCTTAATGAGACAGATTGACCGAGGTGTTTACCAGATCTTGTAATAGGAGAGTTCTAATAGTTTAATTCGATTGTGATATCCTCCTCATAAGATAGAAGGATTATTTTAGAGTCTTTTTTAGTAGGCACATGTCTTTTCATTTTAACTTTTATTACTGTTGTATTCTGGGGTGGGAAAGAGGTATGCATGCATTTTTTGTATCCAAATTTTTATATCTATGAACTATTACATCAAGGATATTGTGGGTGTGTGCATATATGTACTTAATGAAAATTCCTCCCTAAGTTTACTTATCCCTTTGGCACATGTCACCACCCGACGACGTATGGATACATGTGTGGGGTAGTTTCGGCTCGAGCCCTAGCTTTGGTCAGGTCATGACAGGTTAACCTTGAATTTTTCTTATGATTTCATGTTTAATGTTTTTACACATTTCAATGTTGAAATTAGTTTATAATGTAATATTAGGCCTCATTGATCATGTTTAGGATTCTAACCTGTTTTACATACCATTGAAATGACTATTGTCAAACATGTATTAATTTCTTTATATTATGGATTATTTTTTTCCTTTACTAGTCCTTATTGCTCACAGTTTTCTTATATATGTAACGGGGTTATCCCATGTAGTTTTAATAATGATGGATTATTATGAGCATGTAAGGGTTTTTTTAAATAATGTTGATGTATCCCTATTTTATTTTTTTATGTAAAGTACACAATTTCCTATATACAGCCACATTATCAATATTTTCATTTTTGATATGAGAGGTCCTATGTAACTAATCATGAATTTATGTGTAATAAATACAAGGGTTTTTTTAAACATCAAAAATAGAAGGTTTAATAAAAATTAATATTGAAAATAGGAAAAATTAAGTTTATATAGAATAAAAAATAAGTACATTTCAAAATATGAGAACATTAGTGGGAATTAAAAATGTCAAAATGTAGGAAAAACATAATGTCTAAATAATGGTGGATAATGAAAGAGAATATTTATCAAAAGAAATAGAATGATAATAATAATTTAAATGTCCGTAAACCCATAAACAAAAAATGTGTGAAAAGTACTATTGGTTCATCAGAAATAAAGGTAACATGAAAAAATGTTTTCTTTTAGATCCTTTTAGAAGAGTTGAATAAATCCATTAACATATAGACTATGAACATATGGAAATATACTTAAGTGAAAATTATAATTTCAATATTCAATCAATTTTCACCAAAATATCATCTTTTCACCAAATTATGAGTTTCTAAGATGAATATTTCATGTCTAAAGAAGAAAAATAAAATTTTTGATTTACCGTGAGGTATAAAAAAGGATGAAAAGTATTTTTATACAGTTTATAAAAAATTTATCATTATGTAAGGTAAAAACTGAATGAATAAAACATTATATATAGAAATAATATATATCTCAAAAAAATTAAACAATAAAATAAATTTTTTTTAACAGGGTTCATTTCATAAATATATAACCATATATCCTTACAAATCTCAGTAACCACAACATTAATGAATTTTTTAACCTCAAATTTTGTCTGATACCCTACATCTTACATCTTTGAGGATGTAATAGAATTATTCCCAAATAATCATTTATGTTGTACCTAAAGGTTATATAAAGCTTAAACTAGTAAAACTACCCCTAAAATATCTCTAATCACCTCAAAATTCCAAAAAAAAAATATAAAATATTTGGTCCAACAAAAAGCTTCCATGAATTTACTCAATATTAATTTCCCAAATTATGATTAGCTAGATTATAAAATATTCAAAAAATGTACAACCTCTTTTATACCCATAAATCCTAGTTACCTCATCAAAAAAGCTCATATAAACCATAAATGTAGTCAATATCTGTAAACTTATATCAAAATAATATAAAATAAAATTTCTTAAATGTAACCATTTTACATAAAAAGATACTAAACTGAAGGGCTATATTTCCATAAATTATAACCATAATCACATTAATATTGAAAAAATCACCTCATATAAATCCTATAAAGAGATATATATTCCTTTGAACTTCTGATCAATATTACACATTTCAATCTTTGAATAATTAGTTTTCTAACATATCACAATGGACATGTCATAAGTTTCCATATGTTTAATTCCCTTGGTCATTATGATTGTTCATACTGAAAATTTTAATTAACCCTAGCATCTCCCATGGGAGTTTCAAACTAGGTGGATAGTAAGGGAACACTCACCATACACCAGAATAATGGCCAAGATACAATCAAACATCTATTTTTGATGTTATTACCCCTAGATAAATATAGGTGAAAACCATGTCATCTTGTTGAATCTAGATAGGGATTTATTTCTTGGAAACCAACATAATATCTACCTTAAAAAATATATAATTTTATCTTATACATAACCAAATCCTAACTTTTTTATTTGGTTATGTTCCCTAATATATGATTTTCATCATTTTGTTCCCAAGTTCCTACTGAACAACCTCTAATACAACCAGTAATGAACATACCCATAGTATCATTGACTTGATGGTTAAATTACTACATTTCCCAAAGAAACAAGTGATCATGTCCTTAAGGACCTAATAGATTAGTGGTCTTGAAGTACTATATATATACATCATTCTATTTTTTTAACATTAGAAATGAATATAAAAAATAATAATAGTAAAAAATGTGTATCCTAGTACAGATATAAATATTACATCATTATAACATGGGGAATGGAAACCAAAATAAGGTAGAGAAAAAATTCTCAGTAAGGGGTATATAGAACATAAGATATCCTGAGTAAACAAAACATGAATTATGTGGTCAATATAAGAAATAGTCAAATTTTCTATATAACTAATACCATAAATGGGGTCTAAATAATTGGATAACACCAAAAATAAATTATCACATGGATAATTATAACTACTTTCATAATCATAGAATAACTAATTTTGGAAATCATAATCTTTCCAATATAAAATTATTCAAAGACAACATACACAAATATATATGGTGTGTGTTGAATACACAAACTGGTTTGTCTCGTAAGACTTATCAATTAACCAAGGGGATATAGTAGGCTAATACCATCACTTACAAATATTAATTCATTCAACCTATTATAGTGGTAAATAAAATCAATGTAAATACTCATATTGAAAAACTAGCGTATGAAATGTTAATGAATTCCCAAATAAAATAGATCATAAACCATCCATAGAAAAAATAAATATAGTATCACTAAAAATACCCCCACTAATGAATACTAAAATTAAATTGTTTTTTTGTGCATAACATAAATAATATAAAAATATCTTTAAAAAATTCTTGTAGAAAATACCATTTTCCCTTTGAAATTCATTTTCAAAAACTAAAAATTTCAAGAATATTAGGGAAAATTTTCCATAAAAATAATCATAAAAAATAGAAATTAAATCTTCAAATCATTGGGGGGTTATGATAGTGGAAAATACCATTCAAGTTTACTAGGATAAAACAAATATTTCATTCATATTTTTTTGGCAGAGTCAAAAGGTACATTGTTCGGAAAAGTTTAAGAAGATTACTTTTTGTTTTTTTATTTAATGTCAATAATAGGGTAAAATTGAATTTCAAAATAATATTAAAAAATTAATCAATTTGTTGGATACAGTTTTATGAAAATATGGACTTGGAAGAAAAATATTATAGTCCCAATAAAAAACATCATCAGTGTTCTTTAAAAGCATTGATTCGGTCTCATAAGTACATAAAATATAAAAATGGTAGGAAAACAAATAATTTCCAAAAAAAAAATAGTGAAGCCTAAAATTCATTAGTTTTATGATATAATTATCATTTAATTCTCCCAATGGAAGAATAAATATAAATAATCCCAAATTATGATGAACTTGAGAATTAAACCCTTACAAATGTCATTTCATTAAAAAGTGAATTAATCAACAAAGTGGTTATGTTAGAATAGTTTAAATAAAAAAATGTGAATAAAAAATAATAAAATAAATGGTTATTTCATAAATAATCATTTCATAACATAGTCAATTATGTATAATTGTAACCTAATGGAGAAATACTGAGTTATGAAACCCTTACCACTTTGTAACAATAAGGTAAAATCCATTTGGAAGAAACATTTTAATTGAAATATAAAAATTATAAATATGTATTAAAGAATCAAAATATAAAATTTAAAATGGACATAAATATACCATATAAAATAAATTGTGGGAAAAATAATAAAACATACCTCAAAGAAGGAAAATTGAGATGAAATCACATATCTGAATCTTCCACTTGGTGGAACTTGATTTAAACTCTTATATACTAACTATATATTAATTTTAAATATATTATAGAATCACAATATTCTATATCATACCATATATAATTTAGTTATTATCTTTTACCACACACTTATGAACAATTCTTTTTTAAAATCGTCATTCTCTCTGATTACTACTTCATTTTTCATGTATGTTTTAGTTTTGTAGTTTTGGTCTTTGTATATAGATCGTGATTCCAACTCATTTAAAATTATATTAGTTATATAAATATCATATAAAGTTTTGATATACATATTTATAATCATCCATTAAATCTATATTTATAAATATCAATCACACCATTTATGGAGATAGTAGGCCATACATACGCATGAATGTTGTTTTCTATTTTCAAAAGTGAAAACAAAGGATAGGTACATAATAATTAACAACAATATTATAATTATTATATCTTATTTATCATTTATATTTATTAAATATATATTTGTTACCAACAATTTAAATCAAAACACAAAATGGATCACATCGCTTCATGGAGTGGGTAGTCTACACATACCCATGAGAAAAACAATCATTTTCAAATGGACTTGAATGTAATAATGTAGATATGATATTATAATTATAGAAAAATAATTTTATTCATATATAACTCATATAATAATTATTTATAGGTGGTGTTTATAATAGTGTATATGTTTCTTTTTTTATTGAATGAAAGGAGACACATGGAATTTATAAAATCATATAAATATAATAAATTAATTTTTATGTTCTTATGTAACAATAAGAAAATAATTTTGTGGATAATATTGTATATGGTTGAAATATTTTAATCTAATATTATTTTTAAATCTTTAAGAGGTATTTCAAACATTATAATTTGGTTTATCCCCTTCATCAAACAATTTTAACTTTCACCGCACTGAAGACTTTTACATTCTTAATGGGATATAATATTATTTATATGTTTTGAATTTTATGATATATGTACAATAGATGAAAATTTATAAAATTTATGATCATAATTTTCTTATTAAATGATTTTTTTATCTTAAAAATATTTAATAAAATTTTAATTCTCATTATTTAACAATAAAGTCATTTTGACACTATTCATTTAATTTGACTTTAATGATATCAAGACTAATATGTTATTTGAATATAAACTTTAAAAACATATATAATATTGGATATATATCAATAATATTTTTGGTTCTATATAATTCACCAAAAAATGTGACTTTTAGAGTTTTAAAAATAATTTATTTTATTTTTCTATTATTTAAATAAAAATTATATTAATGCTGAATAATAATTTATGGAAAATATTTTATCACTAAAAATTATAAATATATTCCCATAAGAATAAAATTAATATATATTTAAAATTATTATTTACAACCTAAAAAATGTTGTATTTATATTGGTCAATAAAAATGATATATAATATAAGAAAGTGGGTGACATTTATAATTTTATATATACTTAAAATAATATAAATTTTATTGTCAAATGAATGTGGAAAGAAATTGCAACATTTTATATACTTGAATATTTAAAGTTAAAAATTATTTTTTGAATTAGATGAATACTTGTGTTATGAAGTGTTTCAGGCCCTATCACATTATATTTATCCTTAATTATTTGATTTACCCATACAAAGGTGATAAATATTTAATATATTTACTGTTCATAAAGCATAAAAATAAAAGTGGCCTCTTTTAAAAATCTAATCCTTTTGATTTGAAATATGGTTTGCATTTTTTATGATTCATTTTTTATAAATGAAATAAATTAATTTATATATAAATTCATAATACATAAAGATTTTTTTTTGAGAAAAGTACATTTTTATGTATAAAAATGTTATGATAACAAATTCAATCAAAAAATTGATACCAATAAACCAAACTATATTGTTCATATAATAATAGAAATAATTATACCTTGAAACCATTTTAAAACAAAATTTAAATTTATAAATTATTTAAATAGAAATAAATTAATAAACACAATTATTTTTCTCTACACATAGGAATATCAAAATTTTCAGAAAAATACCAAAACATCACTTTAAGATAATTTTGAAATAATAATTTAAATAACAATATCAATTTTTTCGAATAAAATACATTAATATTACAAAAAATAACTAAAATATTACCTAATAAATAATTATAATTTATTTAGGAAAAAATATTTTTGAAGCATAAAATGAATCCACTAGAAAATTGATTGATTATTTCTGAATAATTAATCAATATGCTCTAATTATGTAAGAACTTTATATATATTTTATAATGAGTTAAATCTTATACATACATGTCAATTAAATTTCTAAGAAGTAAAATTTAAATTTAAATAAGAATATTTTTTGGTTCATTTAATATCTATGACTTGTGTTGTATATGATATTTAGTATATCATTCATTAAAAAATACTGAGGCTGTACAAAATGTATCAAAATATAATTTTTTTTAAATTTTTTATAATTCATTTCAAATAATGACTATTTTATTAGATGGTATTTTTTTTAAATAAATAACTATGTTTATCAAATTCTCATTTTCTTCATTGAAATTCTTACATTGCTTAATATGATTCTTGTTATCTTATTTTAATTTGTTATATATGGTAGTATCTCTTAAAATAGCCTTTTAAATATTCTATCTTCTTCATATAAATCAAAAAATCTATAAACATCAGTATCTGAATCATAACTAGAACATAAATTTAAATCATTTATAACTTCATTTTTGTTTTTCATCATCAATAATTGGTTAACTAACCCTTTTTATCTTATAGATCCTCCACTCAAATCTAATTCATCTATGTAGCTCCATCCAACATATTCATGTAACTCATATTTTGTATTTCTTATCCTTTTAATCATGTTTTAATTTCTTAATATTGAATTTTATGTGTCACTTTTTCTTATGTTCCTAATAGGTTAGTTCTAAAACTATATTTTACATACATGAAGTGCATTTTTTTGTTCATCCTTCTCTATATTTCTAGGTATATTCTTTAACTTTATCTTTTTATTGATGGGGTTATAAATATTTTTTATTCATAAGGTATCATTTTTCACCATCCTCTTTCATGTATTTGGAAGATTTAAAAGTAACATTTATATGTCATTTTAAATAAATAACTTTCTTCCTCAATGATTCTTCTTCAAAACTATCCTTTAACTCAAGTTAATATTAATGTAGTGATCTGAGGAGTTTATCAAAAGTTTATTATTTTAAATTCTTACCTTCATCGATCACAATATTATTATCATTGAATTTATTGGCTAGAGATATTATGAATATTTTAATAATTAAAAGGATATCAAAATTAATCTCCATGGTAATTAATTCCATTAACAATACATGTGAATCAGTGAAGCATCTGATTGATGTTTTCATCTTCACCCATCTTGAAATCTTGGTACTCAGCATGAGGAATTCAATGATTGGTTCTAATGTAATTAACTGATCCTAGGTCAGTAAAATTTATAATCATCTAGATCTCATGAGTTTTCCTATATGTAGAAACATTACTAAACACACTTTTGGTAATAGTACACTATAAAATATTTACTACTTTGTAATTCAAAATTTTGTGGAAGAATCATTTCATGTAATAGTATATAGTTCAAATTTTGTTATTTTTCAATGTTTTTTAATGATTAACTAGGGTCCTATTATTATTTACATTAGTTATTACTCTATTATGGATTTCAAGTGACCATAATAATTATCATCAATGTAAGGTGTATTAGAAGAAATGCATTCATCCTTTACCTTTATTTCATCTACCTTATAGATCTTGTATTTATACAATGAGGTCTATGAAAATGTGATCACAATAAAATATATATTAAAGCCTGTATATCCATAAGGAATATATTATTTATATTAGGTTACTGATATCAAGAAAATAAACATTAGATCAAATAAATATTAAATTTGGTCAAACCATCGACACTAATTTTTAGGTTGGAGATGGTGATTATAAATGATCTAAAGGGTTGGTGAATATAATAGATTAATATTTTAAATTTATGGATTAATTATCTAAATTAGTTATAAATTTTAATTAATAAAGTTTATTAGTATTAGGAAAAATAAAATGAAGGAAAAATATACTTTTTATAGTAGTTTAGTCCAATGTGGATATACTCAACATTGAAACCTCTCTACTCTGGGAGAGATATGTTTTCTAATAAAAAATTTTTAATGGGAATCATAATAGAATTTAGACCTACTTTTCCCCATGTAATTATATCTAAGACACATTAATTTTATATTGGGATTCACAGCCCAATCAAAACAATGACTTTAAACAGTAGAAATTACAACCTCAATAGCCTTAACTTTTAAATCATGCAGTTTCTTCCTAAATGAAAAATTATTTTACGTTTAAAAGAAGAAATATAAATTGAATTAATGTTTGAGATATTGTAATTATTGATACAATAATTATAAATCTATAAAAATATGTACACAAGAAAAACCATAGAACCACATTTACTTGTTCCTGAGTGTTGTATTAGTTAAATTTATTATGGTAGTAGAGTTGGATCCATTCATGTATAACCCTTGAGATATCACCCAGATAATGAGTAATTGTTTTCATATGACATCACATGTTTTCATTGAACATGAAATCTATAAGGTTCACTTTTAAAAAAATAAAACAACAAAGATTAAATTTATTTTCTCTATATCTCTTCCATGCATTGCTCGAACATCGATAAATAATATGGAAACACAACACAACTAAGCCATATTTTTGTCTATTCAATTTTAAAAATAATATATGTTGAATTATCAGATATATATATATTATTATTATTATTATTATTACCCAATTCCCTTGAAAAACTCAAAACCAAGAAGAACAATTCAAAAAACATCATTATTGCAATATTAAAACAAATCCATAATATTAGATTAAATAAATGTCTCCCATAAAAATATCACAATATTGTTCTTAAAAATAAAAGATTAAAATCTTTATTAAGATATGTGTATAGGTATGAGGAAATTGAAAAAAATAACACAGTATTAAAAACTAAGAAAAAAATTTTATTATGTTTTTTATCTTATAATATGAATTTAAAAACATTAGAAACTAACAAAATGGTTCCCAATAAAAAAACAAAAATTTTAAGATTCATACCAAATATTCATGCATGAAATGATTTATGGATTTGATCTAAAAATAAATGTTTTTCAAACACTTAGAAACAATTTGAATTTTTTTATATAATTAATAATAATTTATAGAATCATTAAAATAATTTAAACACATGAAAAAAATGTCTTCTAAATTTAAAATACCCTAAAAATGTGAAACATGGTAAATTGAAAAATGATGTTTTTCATATATATATAAAGGTAATTTTTATACAGGTATAACATTATAATTGATGTTCCAATTGATATGTTTAGTAAACTCACAATTCATACAGTATAGATAAAGGTAATAACTTATTTCTATATGCTATGTAAAGGTAAACATCAATTTAAAAATTAATCATAAAAGTAAAAATGAATATAAATTTTCAAAATAATTGAATAGCATACTACACCATGGAAAAAAGGTATTTTCATGAACTGCATAATGTTATCTTAGTATGTTACGTAATAGAAAGTTTCATTTTCAATCTTTTGTGTATGGTAACCTTTATGAATATGTAATGGAAAATGAGAAATTATAATACATAAATAAGAGTACAAGAGAGTTTACATATAATTTGTTAAGGTATCTCAAAATTTCAATAGAATATTTAAGAGTAAATAGAAATATTATGTAAGGAAAACATGCTAAAAACTCATGTTGTGTAAGGGTAATTGAAGTAATTCAAAAATAAAACCAAATTAGGTTATGGTAAAAATAATATTTAGTAAAAGTAAAAAATGTTATATAAAGGTAAACAAAGTTAATTAAGGGTTAAAATAATGTTATGAAAAGGGAAAACAAATTTAAGGTAGGATAAAATAAAGTTATAAAAGGGTAAAACATTTTTGAGTATCGGTAAAACTAAGATATAGAAATGTGTAAGGATAAATAAAATACATATAAATAACAAGAAATCATGGATTATATTTAATACAAAATAATAAAAATTTATGAATTTGTAAATTAAAATTTAAATAAAATTATTAAAATTAATTACATATAATTACATATTAAAAAACTGACAGGTATTTATAATATTCCAAACAAAAAATATAAATTCTCAAAAATATAAAAAACTCCCAAGAAGCTTTAAAAAGTACATTGATAGAGGAATGGGAGATAGTGATCAAATAAGAGATTTATGGACAAGGAGACACTTAGTGGGGCACACTAGTGGCTTTAATGGAATCATGGTTGGGCCACACTAGTGGTGGAAGTAGTAGTGGTGATTATAGTGTGAAAGGTGAAGCTCTATACATTATAGATTTGAAATTCACAATTACACACCATGTAATCCTCTATGATTCCCATTATGTATACAATGGGTTAGAGTGGAGGGGTCATGTGGTCTAATATATTAAACATTACTTGTTACCTTATATCCTAAGATGATTTCTTGATACAATGTTCCTTTTCATCTACCCCACTTATACATCGAACAAATTTACATGTAATTATGTAACAAAAAGTGTATCTAGAGTACATTTTACCTAAACTATGAGGGCCTTACAATATGTATAACCATAAGGTCACATTGTTTATATCATTTAATCCATGAAAGGATCATCTAGGAACATGTAAAACTAATAGATAAGAAAAAAATGATATTTATATTGGTAACACATTGTGTACAAGGAAAATTTAAAGCATTATTCCTACACACTTTCCCAAATGTCAGTTCTAGATAAATGAGTAGTTTATTCGAATTTTTTCTCTACATTGGAAATTATTGTAAATATTAATTTTTTATATATGGATTATTTGGGATAATTGTTTTAGGTTAAAGTTTGTCACATCAAATACCCGATGGAAGGTGTGTGTCAGTGATTGGTGAAGTCATGGGGTTGGTAACCCCCTTATACCATTCCATCACCTGGGAATGGGTCCTCTATATACAGAGTTAAGTAGGTAACCCCACATATAAACATTCATGGGTCCTCCACTTACAGATTGTTTAACATCTTCTATTAATTCACATTACTCCAGAAGAACTGTGGTTCTTCTATAAGGTTTGGTACTCCCTTGACAAACATACTCTTTTCAGTGAGGTGGAGGTCCCAAAATACTACTACTATAAAGGGATAGTGTGGATTTTGTTTAGTTATGGTTGATCAGGTTCCTAGTTTCTATATTGATCAAGGTATGTTTGGTTCCTTTTCAAAAAATTTGTGGAACTGAGATGTGATAATCGATTACCTACTAGAACTTTGTTACTTTTTATCCTTTAAAAATATATAAGTTCATTATGTTTAGATGGTTTTCTATCTTGTTTTGGTTTTTGTTTTACGGTACCCTATTGGGAAGGATTAAACTACCACTATAATATTTTTTTAACCCTGAATATTTTTAATTTTTAGATGATGCATAGTTAGGTGGTTGTCTTAGAGGAAATGAAGCTAGTGAAGCAAGTAGAGCCTGCGTATGAAGGATTTTAGAGGTATTAATTTTTTTTGTAGTATTTATATTAAAAACACATGGTTTTCGCATATTATAATATGTATAATTTTCCATTAACATCGGATGTTGTTTTTTTTAATTTTCATCACCATTAACCTGGTTTTATGTTGTTTTTTGGGGATATTTTTTATTGTATCCTACATGTTCCACTATATTTAATATACATATATAGGCGTTCATTGTTATATACAATTTTTGGAGATTTTTATATGTATAAGGGCTTATATTATAAGGTCCCCAACATTTTTCATATACCATCTTGGTGCTTATCTCTAGTTCTAACTAATTGGTGGTAGTCCTATGGTTATACACTAGGAATACTATCATCCTAGGTGGCATACTACTATATCAGTTTATTCTAGAATTTCATCAAAGTAGTTTGAATCTTATAGATGGATTTTGGAGCTATTAGTCATATAAAATCTATTTTGGGACACTATAAGAAATAGTTTCATGTGGTCTTTAATTTAGTTAGAAAATTATGGAGCATAGTGATCAGTGATGGTGACTGGTATAACCTTTCACTAGTACATTGGTAATAAGTTAGTCATCACAAATTCATCAAATATAAGGTTTAATGGGACACTACATGAATCATGAATCATGTTAGTGTCATACTGATTCATGTTCTCTTTGAATAATATGTTCTAAATATGCTATAATATTTTCAGATTATTCTTCTCAAATAGAGGATTCCACCTCATTGATATTCATCTTATCTTAAAAGGAATGGTTTTTGTTTTAACCATGGATGATTTTAATCCTCTAATGACTAACCGGTTGATAAATGTGGCTTCAATTCAGAGAAGTGATATGGAGGTTTTTTCATAATTAGTGGATATATTTTTTTTATCTCCCACCAATTGAGAAAAGTATTGACCCAACCACAGTGTAGAATGTTTCGATGATGAGAAAGATGAGACAACTCAAAGGTTGGGTGTGCTTTATGTGGTTTAAAGACAATAAACACCTAGTTTTCTAGTGGATATAGATCTTAAGGTAGGGTAGTCTTGGAAGTAGTTTATTTGTTAAAATATATAATTTTTTGTAAACCCACAGATGAATTTTCTAGATATGAGGATACCATAGATAACGAGGATACCTTACCTAGGATAAATCTTGGGAACTTTTTCATATAGGATTAAATTCCAATGATATTGTTTATAGTATGATTCTATGGGTTGTTAAACCCCTAGTAAGGTAGTATGGTTCTCTCTTGGTATGTTTTAATGATCATGGAACTTCTGATGAATTCTCTTGATATGATTCCAAATAGATATCACAATGATCAGAATATTGAATGAGACCTTAAGTGGTAGATTTGAGATAGGGCCATACCCTTTTTTATTCCCACATTTTTCATTGTTTATATAATTTTACAGTAATTTAGGGTTTCATAGAAGAGTTACATCTATGAGTCGGAATAAAATCATTGAAATCATCTAGATAGTAAAAATCAATTATATTAAATTATTAATGGTAGGATAATTCATCATCATAACCATGGAGATATATTCTGGCAAAATCAAAAATTGGTTCCATATATCTAGTATATCATTTTTATTTTCCATTTGGTCCCATAGGACACCATTATTTAGTTTTTCACACAATGATGGGTAGTATAGGTGATCCGTTAAGTATAGGGGATTAACCACAAAAATAGATACATTAAAGAGAATCGTGACCTCCCTAAGATGAACATGGATTTCATATTTGTGGAGGATATGGCTTATAATCTAGTGGTATATAATCATTTAGGGGTGTATGATTATTTAATCCACTACCCCCACCCCCTCCTCTTGGAAGACCAAATCAAACATATGCTGGAGGAGGATATGTTAGTGTTAAATTCTAGGATATGGAGCGATAGGAAATATAATCATCTTAAATAATAAGGCTATAATATATATCTTCTCCACTTGGGACTCATACACATAACTAATAGTGTGATTAATTTTTTTGATATTGTATATTTTATTTATGAGCATTAGATCATGATAGTTCTCTTTGAATGAAAACTTTGGATAGAGACTCTATCCTATATGGATTATTTTCTCTCCCATATTTTTCAATGATGCGAGCTTACTCTTAGTAAAGAGGTATTTTCATAGGATCTTATCACAGAATAGATGAGAAATATTATATCATTCTCACCATGTAATTCATATTAAGAATATATGATTAGTTTTATTACTATTAGAATAGAGTTATTAATTACTTTATAACTATTTTATGTGCACATTAATTAGTGAATGGGACCAAAAATAAGAAGATAATGTAAAACTATAATACGATTGCATCAAATCTCTCATGAACTTGATATCCTATCACCATTCTAATAACATTTTAGTGAGAAGTTTCATGCATTGGTAAAGGAGTATATGGAGGTCATTCTATAAAAATTAATTGGGTTTACCCCTTATCTAAATTTGTATTTGGTATTTATAATACCCTAGGTTATCAATAATATATTCAACAATATATAAAATTTACTATAATGAGTTTGGAGAGATATATTTAAAATTAATATATTTTTTAGAGAATTTATTTCTCTAATATACTTAGTCCCCTAGGAATCCTTAAGTCTCTTTCCCGGGATGTAATATGGTGGTTTTAGTATTTTCATTTCCTATCACCTCTTGAATTAGGAGATGGTCAATAAAAAATAAAATTTTTGAGAATAAATGATCTCTTCTATCAGATAAAAAGAGGGAAGTGGTACTTAAATATTGATCATAGTTCTTACTTCCACCACCATCATGTATATTATGATTATACAATAAAGACAACATCCATTGGTCACTTGGATCACTGCACGTGTTTTTTGATTCCATTTACATGAAAAAACCTCTACAATGTTCATGGGACATATATACTATATATTTCAACCATACCTACACAAATTCATGGTGTTTTTATTAATAAAATCCTATTTTAATCTAAAATAGAGGATTGGAATGTCAATAATTGGGATATTTTCAAAGAATTTCTATAATATGATCACATAAATGGGAGGATAATGAAGTACATGGTTTAGATTCATAATTGTTTGTGATAAAGTAAGAAATTATAGAGGTTAGAGTTACTATTGATCCTATAATGGATTATTCTATGATGGATCGAGTTCTACCAAGACAGTGTCTATGGTGAGCATAACATTTTGGTTGAAAGGATAGTACTAAAATTTTAGGACAGATTTATACAAGATTATATCACATGTGATAGACTCTACATGAATGGGGATACATTTGTTTTATATGATAATTTATTGATTGATTTCGAGGAGTTAAAGAAGAAATTGACTAGTGGTATATTTTTTCGGTCAACCGAGGAAGGATTTGAGTATTTTGTCTACTGTTATGGAATCATTTTTCTTAATTAGTTTCATATTGTTGCATTGTAATTTAATGATTATTTATGGGTCCAGGTAGCTAAGATCACAAAATAGATATTATGTTAACCAATAATTAAATCAGGTGTTAGTTATTATTTTCATGATTATTTAGATACATTATCTTCACAATGATATTTTTTCACGGAATGCAATATCCTTAATTATATTTTTTATGTAGGGAAATCAATTTTAGGCAGGGGTTATCGTTAGAGTTCTTTGTGGACTATGGTATTTAAATATTTTATACTTGAGTGATGGGAAATTTAATTATATATTCCCTTATCAATATATATCATAGTCATCTTATTGAGGAATTCTTTGAGTAGTTAGGTTTATTTTATATGCATTACCTGGGTATGAAATATTTTTACCTTTATTTATTTTTTCTACCCCAACACATCTTCATTGGGTAAAATATTCCCATTGGACGGATATTTATTTATAGGTTCTTTTAGAAAAAAATTTCTCTAGTGTTGTACAAGAATAAATTTCTCAATGTGGAGATCACATCATTTTCATTCAAGTGTATAATGTGGTTCTTCCATCAAGGATTTTGGAGGATTTGTGAAAGATTCATCCTTATCCTTTGGTGGTTCATACAAGAATGATGAAATTATACCTAGATATATAGTTACATATTTTTATTTTTGATTATATATAGGTGCTTCATGGAGTATATATCATTGTGAATTTCTTGTTCATGGGTGAATGATGAGAACCAATTTCTATATGGTTTGAGCCAAACCCGTGATATTTTATATTGGAATTGATATAGCATTTCAATGGATATCATGAATATACATCCATGATATGAAAATATTCATGATCATTCCTTGGGAATCATTGAGTGAAAGACCTTGTGGGTTCACCTCCTTCATATTCAGAAGTATAATTTAGAACAAAATCTGAGACACCAATATATAGCTGAGATTGTGAGACTGCATTGGGTAACCCAAAATATGGTGTCAAATTATTATTCTCGATTAATATATAATATGTGTCGGATATTCAATGTATATTTTGGGACCCTAATGGAATTGAGTATGTCATTCCATCCCTAAAAATGTACTGAGTGAGAGCATTATAGAGATTATAGTGGTTATGTTGAGAGAATTCAGGGTAGAATTTGTTAGTAGTAAAGTTGATCACCTACCACCAGTCAGGTATATTTATTACCATAGCTAAAAAACTATTATGGGATGACCCATATAGATCACATGTGTGGGAAACCATATAGTTCAACTATTTTTCAGATGAAGATTGGGGATTTATCACCTAAGGCTCAAGAGCTAGTGTAGTTGATGATAGATAAGTTCTATGTGATTCGGGGTTATATGATAATAACATAAAAAAATCATAATTTATATATGAATTGAATATTGATGCCATTTTATTTTGAAAAGGGATATATTTTTTTCCTCAATCTCTCTCCATTTCATAGGGATTTTTTATTCATTATCTTCATTACGTACATTTGAAAAATATATAATATATTTAATTTTATAATTTTATATATGTGTAGGATATCATTTAATAACACTTATACCGAGACCAAAATCAAAATCTGACACTATATTTAAGTGAATAATAACCATTTTTTATTATTACAATTAGAATTGTTTTTCAAGACCCATGTCATATAGTTTGGGGGGTCTTTAAATAAAATGCATTTTTATTCACTATCGTGACCTAATATTACAAATGATATCATTTTATAACATTTTTACTAGGAATTTTACATTTTATTCATTAGAAAACCTTAGAGACAATCCTTATCATTATTCATGTCTTCATGAGATCATTAATTACGAACATGATATGAGTCAAAATCATTGTAGTGAGGATTTAACCCCTTCAAAGGAGGCAATTTATACTATTGTGTTTTCTTCATTCTTCTATTAAACAATTTCTTCTATAAAATTTAAATTTTTATGATTTTGATTTTAATATTAATTTTTTATATGAACATGAATAATTGAAAAATAAAAAATTCATTAAAAGTTTTATGAAAATTAATTTATTACATATTGGAGTGGGATTAAACAATTGTTCTTTAAATGTTTAACCCAAAATTTATGATAATTTATAACTAACTTTGTAATTTATTTAACATGGTAATGAATCCTCTATGTCAATATAATTTTTAAATGTTTTTATTTGATATTTATACAAAAATATTTTTTCATGTTGAAGAATAATTTTGTTTAATTAGAGAATTTTTAGTTGAATATTGAGTCTTTTTTCCGTGTCATATTTTCAACAAGAAAATTCATCAATGGTTTCCAAACATTTTCAATCACTTATTTTTTCTACATTCAATTAACGTCAATTATTTATTACTATTGGGTGGAGAAACCTTGACGTACCATTATTTATCCTATTTTTTTATAAATTGTACAATGGGATGTTCTCATTTTGTTATTCTATTATGTTGTGATGGATGATGGGGATGTTATTGATGAGTGAGTCTAGAGGCACACACAAAGTGGTGGTAGTCAGGGAATTGGGTTTTATTAGCAAGGTCAAATAATAATTATTATATAGAAACATAAAAATGGTGATTAAAATATATATATAAATTATAGGAGGCTTAAATGAGGTTTTATAGATTCCCTAATGGTGTTGAGGTCTCATGGAACTAAAGGTGGCATTAGTGGTGGATATCAAATTATAAAATGTAGAACTATGTGCATTGTAGATATAGCATTCCTGATTACATGAAATATACACATCCAAGATAATAACTATGTAATAAAATAACTTCACAAATAGAGTTCTTTGGTTTTATATTTATAAAAAATTGTGTGACCTTGTGTAACACATCGTGTTCTTCTGACTGAGTCCCATGATGTGTACTCCACATACGTGCCGTGTTAATATTTCATTCCCAGATGTCATTTCACTCACAATACATGCTGTATATATCATGAGGACAGTCTTTATGCATATAGGCTATAATAGCCAATTAGATTCTTGAATCCTTGTGTCACTTATTTTTTAAACATCTCATGTACAACTTGTGAGCCTACTCATCATGTATCCAAAGTGCATGCATACTTACTTATGCGGGTCCCACATGACATATACACTATGAGACACACTTTTTATATTAATTCCACATGGGTAAGACAATATAATCATGTTTTTAGATATTTCTCACGGCCAATATTGATTGTTTGAAAATGGTGACAAGGTGGCTACTATAAATTTTTTTAGTTATATTAATATATTCTCAACCTAATGTCAATTATTGGAAATAAAATTAGAACATTATTTTTATAAAGGTGATGATAGAATGTAATTCTAAATTATAAAGTCATTAATTGAGTGGAAATAAATTATTTTGAATTTAATAGCATCATAAAGACTTTGATGGGAGTAACCACATGATTAGAGAAAATATGGGGTGGGTAACTCCCCAAGAATCCTACAGTCATCAGGGTGTGGATTATCCATATAAATATTGGAGTTTATAATACTCCAGAAAGATAGGGAATGATTCCCCAACATATGGAGTTGGGATCCACCTCGGCCAGTGCATGTTACACACAATGAGGCTGGAATCCTACGTAGGGTTCAATACTAGCTCAACTGATGTTCTCTCTCTAGTGAGGTGTTAAACCCCTCCTATTACATCTTATAGAGGGATGATGTCAAAGATGTTGAGTTATGGTAGTTTGAGTACTTGGGTTCTATATTAGTCTAGTTATTTCAAGTCCACTTTTATAATAGACATCTATGGTGTCAATTTGGTGATAATCGATGACCAAAATGACATTGTTACTTGTTCCCCAGTAAGAAAATTTTGGATCGTTAAATTGAGATTAATTTTTATCAGGTTTTATTTTGTGTTTTGGAGGAATCATACAAGATATGTCACTACTGACCTATGAATAATATTTTTCCCACATGTATTGTGTTACTATTGAAAATTCATAGTTCAGTGGAAGTTTTAGAGGAAATAAATTGAGTAGAGATAGCGGACTATGATTATATAGGTTCATGATGGTATTTTATACATATGGTGTCATGTTAGTGTTTATTTATTATAGATATAAAATATTACCATTTTATGAAGTTTTTTATTATCATTTGATGATAGTTTTTTACTTTACCTTGTCAATGTCCTTGTTTTACATTATATTTTTCGGATAATTGATATTTTTTTAATTTTTTATTATAGTTTATTTATTTATTTAAAAGGGGTTCATTTTTATATACTTTGTTTAAGAGAGGTGTGGTTGTATACAAGTTTATGGGATAAGGCCTCCCAGTTCTAGTATATAAGTTCTTAATGAATATCACATACCCTTAGCTAATTATATATAGGCATACAGTGTCACACATGGCTTTATACTATCCCAAATGATAACTCACTAGGCTGAGTCTTGTCAAATTAAATTAATCTAGAATTTGGAATGAGGTAAAATAAAAACTCACTTTCTTTACCCACAGATATATTATTACATATATATTTTTTATCACCTTTTTTTATTCACAATTAAATATTATTTTACATTTTATATAATGTAAAAAACCCATTTTCAATTATTTATTCCTCAATAAAATTATAAGATCAAGGATCCAGTCAATCACATTACTTTTTTAGAGGCTTTATTGCTTATGGATAACTTATTGAACAAATTACCCACTAAAATTTCACTATTATATATATTATTACAATTAATACTAAATAGCAAAAAACCTATATGCATCCCATACTAGAACGTATAATTTTGATAGTGTTTCCCATATATAATTCACCAAAACGATCTTCCATAAACCCCATGATAACACTTTTCAAACTGTGTAACCTCAATTAAAAGATAAATGGACAACATTCTCCAACTACTTTTGGATAGCAAATCATCCATAACCACCCTTACTAGTTAATTGATGTAAAATTAAAGATGGTAATTAATATTCTTTCACAATGTTTCATACACTATATTGGATTCAACCAAACTAATATATCTACTCATAAGGATATCAAGTGACTCTAGATTCATGCAATAAGACATTTTTCTCATCTTGATTACTTATTGAGTAAATTTCCACCATAAATATGGATATTGCATCCTTATGTTCTAAATTATATGTTCCATTGAACATTAATATCCAAAAAATACATCCACATGAATTTAAGGTCATAAAAATAATCATTTTTGCAGATCAGGAGGTGTGATGAAATCATCTGGAAGGTCATGAAGGGAAGAACCCAACATATATAATAAAACATTTATTACCTCATAATAACATGTTCATCCAATATATATATTTTAATTACCCTTGAATACCAACGCATATCATATTGAATTATTATTTACCTAAGACTATTGACAAGGGGATACTTTATTAGACACAATCTTACACTAATAACAATGTCACGAGAAATAAAATACCTAAAACAATCAAGTCATTCAACCTCTTCTCACAATCCTAAAACTATAGATATGTAATGAAAAATAATATTTGAATCATACCATTATATTAATATTTTAAATAATTTGTATTACAGTCTTGCCATAAAAATTCTACTATGACAAAATTTGTCAACCAACCCACTAATTATACATGTATATAATATTTATCCTCAATATAGTAACATGATTTTGACTATTATCAGTCATTTTTAGAAAATAAATTTTTTTACATGAGATATAATAGAAGGAATATACTAGATAAATATCTTACCAAGATAATGAATCCTTAGATGATCACAATCAACATCCCAATAAAAATATAACAACCACCAAATCAAGTGGAAGGATCTATAACAATCATAGAGGACAATTTCAATAAAGATATTTGACAAAATTCATTAAATAAAATAGTAAGAAAAAATAATGATCTCACAATAATTCAGTAATTAATGGGAACTACTTATCCTTTCTAAATCCATGGGAATTTTTTTCACCACTAGACCACTAATATTTAATCATGATAATCTTGAAATTAATAATAAAATAAATAAACCACTTCACCAATAAACACATCATGATAATCTCATCTAGTATAATATGACATCATTGGATATCATTAAATCATGGATATCATTAAAAACTGAAAATTTAACATAATATAATTTAGAGGTGTAATCTTAACATCAATTATTTTCAATGTCTATGGTTTGGATGAATGTATGCATCCATTATATCTTGTTTCCTAGATGGGGTCTTCATCAACATCATGATCAACCTTATATGGAATAGTCATTGGTTCTTACATAGTAATTTATATACAATGAACACATAATTAAATATTACCTTGATAATGTATGATTTTCTAAACATGTTCAAAAAATTTTATTTACTTTACACTAAGATGATAATTTAATTTTAAAATATTTAGTTACAATTTTCCTATATTCTATCCTGGGAAAGATTCGTCATTATAAAAAATGATGTCCATCAATCTTGATCTAGACGATTCATAATGTTTGTACCAACTAATAAATACTCCTCAATAAAATATCCATATATTTGAATTAGTTATTTATTAAAGAAATTGTTTATTAATACATTTAGGACACATACTATAGCTAGATTCCAAGGCATAATTTATATAACTACAAATATTTATGAATTGATTCCATGTACTCGTAAATAAAAAATAATAGGCAAAGAATACCAAACCTTAGTCCTCAATGTGAAATTTTTTGATACAACACAATGATCCTACCCTAATAAAAACCCACTTATATCGGAGAAAAATATACTTATTCCCCCAACCTAGTATTTAAAAAGAGTTTTTTAGAAACAAGCCATAAGTGGGAACACTAAGATATAAATGTGACTTGCTGTTATAATCACAATAATCATGCAACTCAAATCCATAGAGAAGAATAACATATATAGAGAATATAAAATAATTAGTACTATGAGAGAATGAATATATGGAATAACATCCTATAATGAATATATCACATAGCTTATCTAATATCAATAAAAATAATTAAAACATTATAATTAGATAAAATAAGGCAATACATGTCCACAAAAACTGAACTAGGGTAAATATATTAATAACTAGATTCTAAATGATCTTCGTATACACCTCTATGATACCTATTGAACCACCTATACTAAAAAAACATAATTCATATCTCTATCACAATATTATATAAATGTTTTATATATTAAAAAAAATATCACAAGAATTAATAAGTTCTTACAAAAGATTCAGTACAAAATTCAAATAGGACAATTAAAGAGTTATGAAATGTAAATGTTCTGATTATGCATGTATAATATCAAATCACATGTCATTGTATATATATACATTATAAAACTTCTCAATATTATAAAATTTTATTATAATTAGTTAATAATAATGAGAAATTAATATTTTATATGTATTAAAATATATCACATTCTATTATTTCACAAAAAAGGTCTTTAATAAATTGTCTACAAACTCATCCTATTACAGGAACCATTATATAACCCATCCAAAACAAATATTCTAAAAAATAAGATAATCTTGAATGTAAAAAAATGATTCAGCGCCAAAATTACCACACTATTTTCTATTATAAATTAAAAAATAATCACTAGGTTGTATAAACCATATCCTACAGGTAATAGAGTTGGTCATGGGGTTTCCCATTCCCATTAATATGGTATCCATTCTCTACCGTAGAAATTTTTTCAAATGGGGGTGGAAAAAATGACTCAATATTTAATATTTGCGACCTATATCACATCATGAAATGTTTGAATCAAAGGGGGATATCTAACCACATCCCAAGATTTGAGATCCTTTTTCAATTAATGGTTAGAATGTTTTGGTGGATTCTTGAGCACATATATATTCCCAAATCCAATGTCAAGGAAATAAAGACATCAAAATCAAAGATACCTTATTTATATAATTAATATAAGGGCAATAGTCCACCCACATGAATAACTAATATAACATAAAATCACAAGTAATCTCTCATCATCCCATTAATAATGTCTTATAAATTATAATCACATAAGAAACCGGACCTCCTATCATAGTAATCCAAGATAAAAATTTCTTCATCATTAATGTCAACATCCATAGATTGTATCCCATGAGTATGAATATCATGATACATAATATATTCAATATATTGAATTATTTTAAATTAATAATCTAGCTATTAGGTTATAATTACATCTATATATTTGTATAACACCAATATACCATGATTTACACATTATACCCAATAAAATAATTGAGTAAAAAATAAAAAAATATATGAGTATCATGACATATAATTGAATTATTACATATTAATAAAATATCTATCACATATCATAGAAAATATTATTACAAAACTCATCAAATTAAATTTATGATTATTAACACTCATAATCACTGAGAACATCATAAAATTGATATATCATGATGATTTGTGTTTAACATAATGAAATATTTTTTCTTTCAAAAATTTGGTCCTATTAATAAATCCTCATGATTTTTCATCTCCATAAAATTATGGAACACAACTGTACCCAACCACATTATTGAAATTAAATTATCATATTTTAATTTTAAGATCATCAAAAGAACCAATAAAAAATATTATTGTGTTATATCTGATATAATTATCACAAGGGTAGTCTATGAAATTTATCAAGTTGAGGAAAAATATAATTTCATACCAAAAATAAATATATAGTTCAAACAAAATCCCATTAAAAGGATCAAAATTTCATAATACACTACATATCATGAAATAAAATTTAAAAAATTAAATATATAGTAATATTTTTTCAAAAATATCCATGTGATAAAAATTTAATTTTTTTATCTATATATATAAAATTTAGAGTGTATTCACATTGAAAAAAATATATTTTTCCATGTTATAAGGGAAATGTGGTGTTTTTGTGTCTAATCCTCATTACTATAAATAAAACCATTTATGCTTATTGGGTAACTATATTTACCCGAATCACTGGGGAAACCAATAAATATGAAGGATGATGTTACACATAAATTGTCTATAGTATAATAATATTTTACATACCCAAGACTATAGATATATGTCATTGAAACCTAAATATTCATGGTCAATATCACATAGATTAACCCATTTGGTTGATATGTCCACTTCCATACACAACCCAATCAACTGTAACAACCATTTTATTATGACTCACCAACACTGTGTCCCCAATCACTCACCCTCCATGGTTACATCCTACCACATAGTGAATAATTATTATTTTTCCATTGAACAAATTATTAGGTATTTGAGTCTACATATTACCCAATTCAGGTCAAAAATATAGTAACCAATGAACATTAACTAGTTATAGATATTATCAATGTATACTATATCTTGTAGAATATATTCACTTATCAATTTTAATAATACATTTTTATCAATAGGGGAAATAATTAAGAAATCATAAATCTTAAAACCCTCCCATATTTAAGACCAGATGTGAAAATTTTCAAACATTTATTTAGCTCATATAATTTCTCCCTATTAGTGGTTATGGTGTTTAGCTACCACCATGTTGGTGATGTATTGTTCTGAGCTTTGATGAAATAAATATATTTCGTGTCAATGTTGGTTAATGTGGGATAGCCCTAAACCATCATCTGAAAAGAAACCAGATGGAAAAAATCCAATATTACTAAGTTTAATATGTCAATATTTATTATTTTTAATCATTAAATATAAATATAATTATTCAAAAAAAACTACACAATAAAAATAATAAATAATTTATAAAATAATATAATAGTATTGGTGAAGTATAGTTAATTATCTCACAATAATATTGAACATTATTAATTTCTTAAACAATATTAATTTTCATTTTTATCTATTTTGGAATCTCCTTTCTCACAAAACTATTTTTTCATTTTTGGACTAATATGAATCTCTTTATTTCCAAAGGTGGGATTTCCCTCAATAAACATGGGTAGTGATAATGAAACCTTTCTTCATATAAGGTATATGAGTTTGAATCATCCCTTAATGGGTCTTGTGTTCTTTCTTGAAGCTCTCTTACAAATTTAAGAAATGTTGGTGAAATCCTCCCTGGTAATATTATTGGTTACACTTTGGGGAAATTCATTGATTAGTAGCATACATATAAGAAGTCATTTCACATGAAGAATATATTCTCTAAAATTTGATCAATTTATATGGTTACAAAATTATTTAAATCCACATTAGAAAGTTATATGGAAGTTATCATTATCTTGGGATATTTTTAGCTCTATTGATTGGAGGTGGAAGGTATTGTGGAGTTGAGATTAGGACTATGAAAGGTGATTCTTATATATCTATGTGAATATAATTAGAGTTAAAAAAAATTATTTCCATTTATCTAGACAATTTATATATTTTAAGGTCATGAAACATGGTCCAAATGTGTTCTTTATAAGTACATTCATCCATAACCACTTTTTAATAGTATATACTAATGTAGAGTGGAAACAATTGGGGAATAGTATATAAATATGTGTTGGAGTGGGAATAATATCAAATAATTTTATTCTAGTTTACTCTAAAAAATTATATAGGTAAAGAAATTTTTATGTTTTGAGTGGAGTATTTAGACCCAATGAATTTTTGGAATCCAATATGAGATCATTAAATCTCCAAATACATAGGAAACCCTAATGAGATTCTGGAATCAAGGTATTTAGTAAACCAATATTTATTTAACAACTCATGTTATATTTGAAATAAATAGGAGAGCCTAAAATGAATAGATTTCAATAAACCCATAAGAGGAAATTAAAAATAATTATTTAATGAAACCAAGATGTGGATATTATATAAAGAGGTTTTCTATGAACATAGGGGTGTAGGTGTGAAAAAACCAATCATGCATATCCCAAATATAAAAGTTTATAGTGGGGCACTTGATTTTTCATGGGGGTGAGATATGTATGTTTAAGGATCATGCCCAATGGATTTTAAAATATGAGGCAAGGTTGAATGGAGTCTTAATTGTGAAGATTAATGAATAACATGTCTCCATATTGGGATGACCTGGGAGTAGATCTACAAGGTGAATATTTTTTCATGGTTCTACTTTTGGAAGTCGTGAAAGTAATCCACTATGATATGACTAAGGCATGATGATCTTTCACCTTACTGGGGACCTTAGAGTGATGGAAACAAATTCAATAAAATATATTATGTGTGTAAAAGTAATTTTCTTTTGGTTTACCTATTATTTCCTATTTTTTTAGTTCAAAATCAATTTTGGGGGACCATAGAAGACTTTGGAATTAGAGAGAGGGTTTTTAGAACTCTAGTTATTTGAACCCTTTGAGGAATAAAATTCATTATCAAAGTGGGAGGCAAGGAGTAATTTTATTGGAAAAGAATGGGTGGTCACCAAAGTACCATTGTATAACGACATTGAGAACCGATATATGAGTATGGTCGTATACGAAAAGGATCAAGGCTGAACATGTGAATTTTAGTGAATATGGATTAGTGTGGGCCATCTACATACACAAGAATATGTGCATAATACTTGGAATGAGTTTTGGTTAGTGTAGATGCATGAAGTTCAACTAGTAATGAGTGCATATTTTTAAAAAACTACCCCATAGAAATCCAAACTGAAACAAATATATATAATTATTTTTATATATTTTTTAACTCCATAATATATCAAATTAAATACTTCAAAGTGTGCTACAACTATAGATTCTGGTTTGACACAAAAAAATTCTATATAAGGATATTTGTTGTCCTAAATTGATGAAATAGTGTGTTTAAATATTGTGACATGATTTTATATAAAAATAGATAAAATTCATAACAAAATCCAAGTAGGTGGTTTTAACCACCATATTATATTTTTTGAATTTTGTTAAAGGATGTCTATCAACATTTAGGTGGGAAAACATGGGAACATAAATATTTAATCAATATATTCTTCATAAAATTTGATAATCTTTCATATTTAGAAAATTTCAATAAATCCAATGAGACTCATATAATTGTCATTGTAGAAAATGGAACACCAAATTTTCAGCCTCATCATAAATGGAATACACGATATATTTTATTGTCTAATTTTAAATACAAAAAACAATAATGTTGATTTAGATGGTCACACATGATTAAGCCCATTTCTTAATTTTCATAAGATAGAAAATAAATTAAAGTGAAAAAATATAATTATTTTTATTCATTTTCCCACAACTATGATAAAAATATATATTTAAGTGAATGTATAATATTAATTCAAAATTGAAATTATATTAAAAACCAAAAACATTAAAATAAAAAGAGTTTTAATATTAATCAAAAACTAGATAACGAATTCATGATTTTTAATAACAAATTTTATAGGCCAATATCCATTAATCATGGATATCAAAGAATCCCGAAATGATATATCAATGAACACTATAATTTCACTCTTTAAACTTGAGTAATATGGTCAATATAAAATAAATAGGGCACACTCTCCATTTTAATTATTATGAAATGAAATTTCTACATTCCCATTGATATGTATAAATATGGTTGTGTCATAAATTTCCAAATAATAATTCCTTTTATCACACTTATCCATTGCCATGTTTGATTTATTCTAAAAAATATAACTGATAATAATAAAAATAACATAGAAATTAAAAAAAAATTATTAAAGAATTAATATGTAGATTCATTATGCATGCTGAAGAATCCAAATTTTCTAGCATACAAAATTCTTTCATAATTTATTATAGAGAAACTATTAGGTAATTTAATAACCTATAAGGAGTATAAATAGTACGATTCCTTGAAATACAGTATAAAATCCCGGTTCTGGTAATAGTTTATACATAGTGAATCATCTCCCAACTATATTATGTCATAACTTCAAATCCACATACAATCCCTAATGTATAATACAATTCCTCTTCAATACATACTGACTGACAGAACCCTCGTTCACATTCATTTAAATTAATCTATAAATCCAACATTTTTCTTCGAAATATTAAATAAATTTATTTATAATTGAAAAATAATTTATGAATGAACTATCATCTACCGAATATTCACAATTTTTAACCATAATTTCAATTTCTCATTTTTTACAAATCTAATTTACTTAATTTTTTATATCAATTACAAAAAATTACTTGATAAAACCCATTTTTATATTATATATTATAAATAGGAATCAACTAAAATTTAGAGTATTATAACCAACAAATGATTCAATTTGAGCCTTCAGCATTAGACTCTTCCTTAAAAGTCTCCAGATAATTCAATATGCATGTAATCAAAATTATCCAATACACTATAGAAATGAACTAAAATTTAAATTTAAAGGGGACTAACATTGAACTAGTAAATTTTTCATATTCCGTAGTCCATATAATATTACATAATAATTTTTTGGATAGACCCCTTTTGGCTGTCAAGATTGGATCACATGACCTCTAATAAGGAAAATGACCACTAATCAATTTTCCATAAACATGTGTAAAACTAATACATACCTAAATAATTCATTTTAATGATAAAAAGATAAATGTGTGAGTTTTAGGATCTATTGATGGATTTTCCAACAAATTATTTGTAACCATATAATTTTTCAATTTTTTATATAATAGCACATCATTATTATAATTCGTTTATCACACTTCACCTAAATATCAACCACCACCAATAAAGAAAAATAAAGGGGTTTATAATAAGAATTGTTTTCTTGAAACTTATTTAATTATAAACTATATACCTCAGTTTTTTGATAAAATATGTCCATGTAAAAAATAAATCAATAATATATTAAAGAACTATATCTTTACTCTATCATAATTCCACTCTTTATTCTCTATAATACCATAGTCAATCTCCGAAACTCTTTTTATTATTATATAATTACATATGTAGTGTTAGGACTTCTAAATTATTTAATTGACCAATGTTTAATTCATTCCAACCAATCACAAAATAAATTCTTATCTAATTTACAATATTTAATTATCAAGCAATCATATCAATTGAAAATACCATAATTAATTTCACATATCTCATCAAAATCAATGCTCAAATCAATACCATACTTTTAAAAAAATGATTCCTATATTCCCCACGTAAAAAAGTATATTCCTTTATTGACCCCAGGAAATACAATTTCACATATGCAAGTAATTAAATAATTATAAGGACAATGGGATTTTATTTACTTAAATTAAGAATGAATTATTTACATTAAGCATATCAACACATCAACTAATTAACGTGAAAATACATGAATGTTATAGTTATACACACCATAGTTATTTTTGGCATGAAAATTCATATAAAAATCACTCACTCAAAATGTTCTTTCTATTTCAACCACATTATATCTTCTGTATACCATGTATCAATTGGAACCTACCATTATTGAAACAACCTAAGAACTAGTGAAACAACACTTCCATACAAAAGATTTACATTTCTTATTAATAATCCATGATTTCCAAATAATAATGGTTATATCAGGTTCAATATAAAATATATTTAAACTGAATTACATGAGTGATTTCTAGTTAAAATTTCACTACTTATGATACATGAAGGTTAATATTCATTATGACATACTTTCATTGAAACATCATATAATAAGTGATGCCCCCAGTTAAATCAATTATTTCCAATTGACTTACATATTATGTTTATGACAATATATATTTAACTAGAAATTGATTCCCCATCCATGGATATTTTTATTAGAAGACTTGTTCCTTTATATCAATCCCTAATGGTCATCACTGTTTGCAATATTATACTCTAGTTATGTTTGAGCAAAAATTGTTTAATAGATGAATAATATCATTGATATTATTCACTATGAAATATCATATGGAGACCTTTATACAACCTCATCACAATATAATAGTGTCTAACTCTATCATCATACAACTTATTGATAAGAGACATTTGAATTGATACATTATAATAGTTAATAAAAAACAACACTAAATAGAAAACAACCACTCCCTATATCCTATAATCAATCACACATGCTTGATACATGTCATTTTATATGTCATATTCCTATTATCATTCCAAATGATTATTTTATAATGTATTCATGTTCAATTGTGTTCCTATTGCCTTCTAGTATTCATTCATATACCCTTAATAATAATGAGAATCATTATATGACATGATAAATGATGGTAATTCTTACAACATTACTATATTATAAAATGATAAAATTCACAAGTGATTAAATATAAACTAATACTGATGTAGTAAATAGTCCAATAACTTCATATATTTTTTCCACATTAAACTACTTAACATCATGATTCCGTGTTTCCTGAGTTAAATTGACAATGGAAGTAATAATTTTTTTTCATTCCTACTTCATTAAATGTAATGGTTTTAAAATTTATAAAAGTAACTGATTTTCATCATTCAACAACTGAAAAATAATATATCATGATTAAATTCATATTATTTAATTCAAAAATCTTTCTAACTATAATTGTTGGAAAATATTATGATACATCATCATCACGTAATGAAATAAATCTTTGAAAAGAGTTAAAAATAATTCATAATATATTTTCTAAATTAAAAGGGAAATAAAGTCTAATAATTAAAATTGAGATTGAAATATATTATATGAGACCACTAATCATTTGTATTCATATTATTTAGGCAATTATTAATCATATTACATTATGTATTGGTTTTTTATAGAATAAATTTCAAATATTCAAGTGTTGAAATTAGTAAATTTCAACGAAGTATAATATAAATCCAATCTGCATTATTATCTTACACATATCATCCATAAAATTTATTAGTTCCCACTAAATATCTAAATCCTTCAATGTTATTTTATTCTTACTCATGGACTCTCATATAATATTGTTTATTCCAATCATATAAAACATGTTAAATTCAAATGTATGATGATAAACAACACATCATATTATTTTATAATTATAATTTCATAGAAATTATTTTTTATATTTAATTATATAAATGAATGACAAAACATATACCAAATAGGTAATTCCCCAATTAAATAAATACATCAGCAACAATCCTTGGATCTAACTCAATAAAGGGATAATTTTTAACTTATGGTATTGATTTTATTAGTCTATAAAGATTAAATTCTCTCCTTGTATGGGCACAGATAACATCCCCACCCCTGATGAATATTAGTATACTAAATACAATTTATATATTTCATTTAAGATCACCAATGATGAAGTATTAAACATTTTTAATAGTTCATAAAAATAATTATATAATTTACCATCCCAATAAATCATCAAATAATTCCATGTCAATGATATAATTAGTTACAATAACATTATAAATTCTTTAATGAAGTTTATATAATATACTTTTAGCCTATGAAATCCCCAAATTTTAAATTTTTTATCATTTCTCAAGCCACCACCGCTTTATTTTCTACATATTAATTTGTATGCCTATCTTAGATATTACACGACATATGAATTATACATCAGGATGTAAAAATAACATATTAATAGTTTCTTATAAAATAAATATATTTATAATATCCCAAAAAAACATAAATGCGTCTTATCTTACTATCTTGATTATGAATTAATAAAAAAATTATCTAAAAACCAAACCAAAAAATGTGTCATCGTACTTGGGAATAGAAAAATCCATCAAGGGAATAATAACTATAGGGCAATGGGTAACCATAAATGAAATTAATAAAATACTTAATTCCCAAACCTTCTCCTGAAATCCATATTTGGAATGTACTCATTTTTACACACAACCCATAAAATCAAAACCTTTTATAAGACATTGAGTAAACAATATATCCATTAATCTAATTGAAAAATTATTTTTTGAAATATTAATGGTAAATATTTGTTTTCTAATAATTTATTCAATTTTTAGTAGTTTTATATGGTCATATCAATTATCACCCTTTATAAAGATAGAGATAATGATTCCCATAGTGCCACACATGGTTAGATAAATCCTTTTCCAATTAAATATTACATATTCTTATTTAGTTTATTGTAACCTTTTAATATCCATGGAATTACAATTAAAGGAAATTATAATTTTTTTAGCAAACAATACAACTAATAAATCAATATCCCACTCTTTGCAGATATCATGATAAATAACCTTGATTTTAATCAACTAGCCTTTATCATCTAACATGAATACCTCACACTCCATGAAAAGTGTGAACACTCCCATCTTGTAAGAAAAAATAAACTCCATGAATGTAATAATCGGTCTTGAACACAAACCATATCATCTAATCCATTATAATTATTTGGCATTGCATGCTAGTTTATAAAAGAAAATTATCATAAAAAAAATTAATCATCACTAATCATAATGAAATTAGAAGGAAACTTCAACATTTATTCGATATTAATCCATGTGGGATCTAAGTATCCATAAGATAAGTCATTCCATAATAAAATAAAATAATCCACTAATATTATAGAAATTATTTAATGTGAAAAAACTATACTTAAAATATCAATTGTAATAGTTTAAATTTCTGAAACGTATTTATTATTGTCATAGATCATTTTTCTGATACTTATGGTGCATGTTTTACTATGAATAAATACCTCTCGTTCTTTTTAATTTTTCAATTTCATTGGTTACAATATATCATTTAATGTGACATAACCCCATCATGATAGAATATTTTAGAAATAATCATTAACCCTTATATTTGAATAATATAATTATCATTATGTATAAAACAATACCTCCTAAACATATAATAATTGGATCATTTATGAAATTTCCTATGTTCGTTAGGGTTGTATTACATTAATTGTGTCTTTTTATAATAATGATAACTACTAAATTATCCCCTCCCATGAATTAAATGTGATCTCACTAATATATTCATACTACTTATAAGATTAAATTAATAATGATTAATTATTTCCATTCAAGATATATGATTAACTCCACTATTTGGGGTGGAATAAAATTCACCCCATTATCATTAAACATAGTCTCTTATTCCATTGATTTTTTATTCACACCAAAAAAATGGTGGTTGGTTTCAATGAGATAATATTTGACTAAATAATATGCCAAGAACTACATCTCATATGTTATAGAATAAATAATGTCACTAAAAATCACTCCCCATTAAATAATATAAGCCCCATAAGATAAAATTTGTATTCCAACACTATCATATACATTAGTTAAAAACCCATGAACTACATATCATTTCTCATAATCATAATCTCTTAGAAAAATACATGATGCTAAATATTTTTAAAATTTTATCATGATAGATATATATTCATATTTGATTCCATAGATATATCATAATATAAAATTGTTTTTTTGTCTAGAATGTGACTATAATATTCTTCCTTTGAAATGTTAATAGTATTTATTAATTATAATATTTAGTAAATTCATTATAACTAATACTTTACATCCAATACCCCGTGATATATTATAAATATTTAAATATTATATTTATATAAATCTAGAACAAGATTCACATCATTTGGTTACTCATGTTTCATTCCTACCCAAAACATATAAATCCCTTGGGATATAAAATTCTTGATCTCATTATTTATTTTAACATTTATCGATGCTTTATAATCATATGTTTTCTAGTATGGAGTAATTTATATAATTATAAAAAATATTAGTTGATGCACTTTATATTAAATTTTTCTTATAGTAAAAAATTGTTCAAAAAAATAAACATATATTTCATTGTACATTTATGTATTTTTTCTACATTTAAAAAATTGTAATTAATTGTTTTATAACCAATAAATAACTATTTATTTTAGCCATATTAAATTCTTAGACCTAAAATAACATGATCTGAACCATTGGGGTCCTGTAAGGGCTTGTAGTAAGCTGAGATTGCCACCATTTGCTTTCTCCCAATAGTCCATGGGTTAGTACCTTACACTACGTAAGATTATAATAAAAATTGGGGCCCACATATTGATATTCATAAGATATTATAGAATTAAAGGATATATTGGGGAGGAACTTGTGGATTTCCATTGCTTCTTGCGGGGACCTAGTGGGTTGGGTCTTGTTACAGTGGTATTAATGTGGGTTTTTCATAGGGATAGTGTCTGGTGTTAGTAGTCATATGAGGAATGGTTTGGGAAATTATAGAAATTAAGTTAAGGGGTTCCTGATTATGTTTATTAAAATAAGATGATTGGTGTGTGTTTATATATAGGCATACCATTTTTTCATGACACTGATAACCTATTAGTCTGCCCAAAGGACTAAAACACCATTTAAATGAATAGGTAAAATTTTTCAGGCATAATATCAATTTTAGTTATGATATTGCATGTACTTTTCAGGTCATCTCATTAAAATATTATCCAATCTATATGGGTTCATCATATCAAATGTAGGGTGACACTTCTTGATGGTCTACTTGTGTCCAAAGGTAGGATTAGGATGAGCATTTCACTATAGTTAAGCCTCTCTTGACTAATTATTGTTCGATAATGAATTTCCATACAAAATAAATTGATATATATCATTACCTTATAATATAATTTATCTTCTCTACCCTTTTTTATTACTATAGGGTTCATTGTGATGAATATGATAGTTTCTAATAAGTGTGATAAAGAGAATCATAGTTGGATATGTTATGTGTATAATGACTATGGGCACCTCATGGGGTAGCGAGGAGAACCTGATCCCCTAGTGAAAATGGATTGGATAGGATATGAGAATAAAAATTTATTCTAGTATAGACATTCATTAACAAAATGAATATTCTTGTGTTGATTATAAATGGAATAGTGATTCATTGGAGGACAACGTTTTCCTCAAACTCATGACGGGAATGCATTACCATGGATGGATTTTTAGACTTTTTTTTATGATTGAGGATTAACTATGGATGTTTTACCCTCCATAAGGTATAAAAACACATTCAAGTATGCATATAGGAAAAAATAACTCAAAAACTATTTCCTATAGTAGTTTTTGGTGTAATTATTTAAGCTTAGTGGTTTGGGTGGAGAATCTAAAAGAGGAACTATCGATCAATGTTTGTGTTTTCATATAAACCCACCATAAGTGAGCTTGTGTGGTTTAGTAATCCATGTGAAGGTGCACCGTATTTTTGTGATAGGGTATCATTTCACAAAATTATATTCTGAGTTATGTCTTGGATAGACATCCATGTAGAAGATAGCGTAGAAATCATAGATTCTCATGATGAAGGTAAGGGTTGGCATGAACCGGTTTTAGTTCGGAAGTTAGTGGTGAAAGACTAGATGGATATAGAATATGATAAAATAGTATCCCACTATCACCACCTTTTGTTAGTTATTATCATATATGGGGAGTTAGATTTCAGATCTCAAGGAAGATGTCTATGAAAAATGATTATGGCCATGCCTCAACGGATGAAGTTCAAAGTATGATTCATATCAACTTTTTTGGTACCATCATACAATATGGTGAAATTGTGAGATATACATTCCAAATTATATTTTAAAAAGTTTTATATTCTAGTGGAAACCCAATAAAGAACCATATAAACTATAGATCCACTAATGGGAATCAAATTTCACATACCATTTCCAGTGACGTGACATCATTATATTCTTATATTGTGTTAGAGGTTGTTAGTTTATCATGATTGAAATGATAAACATGATCAAATAATATATTCCATCAAACAACATGATGAGAAATGGTCACTAATTATTTTTATGAATATTTACTTCCCATTGATGTGGATGAATTAAAAAAATTATTCTAAAAGGTGGCATGTGGTTTTCACTCAATTAGTAACTAGTGTATTTAACGGATTTGATTTTGAAGTATTTCTTGAAGTATGTATATGTGAGGTGAATAATTGAATACTTATATGTATAATTTCATAGTGGATATTGTTAAAAGATTGAAAAATTTTCCCAGTCATACCACGAGAGATTCAATTGTGTTGTAACCTCTCCTAGTTTGTGTTTCAAATTAAAAGAGCAGTATTCACTTTCTTGAAGTTGGACCTATATAATTTGATTATATTTTTCTGTTTTATTTGGGGAACAGTGGTTGAAAATCATAGTAAAATTATCTATTTCATGGTGATAAAGGAGGTTCTTGATTAATTAGATTTAGAGATAATATTTTTTGCAGAGAGAGGGTTATTTTCTAACTATTAATCTGTGATTGTATCACCACTCTCTTCCCTTCTATGATAGAGGCCCACCTTGGTGATGTAAAATTAGTTTTCCAAAACACTCAACAATTCTCAGGATGGGCCGAGAGGTTTTTCCGAATGGTTGGTAGTATATAGTCTATTTCCTTATGTGGATATTTTTTTCACAAAGTGTTCATATAGAATGTAAATATAGAAATCTGGATTTATAACCACCCTAGTGGTGAGAGACCCTCCTAGTTCTATATATGATGGATATTTATATCTGTTACCATTAAAATTAACTTATTTATATGTGGTGGAGGGGGATATTTTATCATGAGGTTCTATAATTTTATCTCTTAGAGAGGTTTTATCTTAGGTTCTGTACCCCATAGAATATGATCAACTAAATGATCAAGATATTATTATTTATATTGTGATATATTGGGCTATATGATGGGTTGTGGAGTGATGTTTAGTAGTTTATTGTGGAATTTTTATTAATTTTTTCATTGTTAGATTTTGAAAATAAGATACGTCAACACATATAAACGATCTTAACTAGTTAATACAAAACATTTTAGGCGTAGGGATACTGAAAGAGGATTACTGTGTATGTTGAGGAAAGAAAAATAGACCTATGTCACATTTTTCCATGATCTAGCAACATGGGTGTTTTTACCTTATGAGAAATAGTCAGTGGGGGGACTAGTGTATGTCTTAATGGGTATTTAACTGCCAAAACAATATTCAAGTTTCAATGTATATTTTTTTAGAAGTAATCAGTGTTGGAGTGTAGAATTAATGGGTTCTATACATATAATAACCATTAGTAATACTCTTTGAAGGTGGGAGTGAGGTTCTTCCACTATTTATTACCTTTTCTATGATCTGTTTTTATTCAAACATTGTTTATTCAATAATTTACTTCATCTCATATAGTGGGGTCACAATTAAGTGAGAATAATTTTTTAGTGTTGTGTCTTTAAAAGACTAACATTGAATCAATGTGTTCTTTCTATAAGGTATTTATTTGAGGAGAGCTGGTGTTGAAATATTCAACGGTGATAAAGTATATTTCCTTATTGGTAAGTGGTGTTAAGAGACAACTTAATGCTATACCCCCTAAAAATGTATGTTTGTGGGAAGACTGATTTTTTGACATATAATTTCAACATTTGTGATTTTTTTCAGAGAAATTTTAATTTTAATTTATCTATATGAAAACGATTAAGGTGATGAGGTTGTAGTGACCTTGTTTTTTTCCGTGTTGAGACTTAACAAAAATTTTAGATTATGATTCCCAAGATCAACCTATTGGTAAAATTGTAATTTTCCACAGAAAAAGACCTAAAAAATTATAAAGGTTCTATTGACAATGGGGTGTGTGATTCACCCCTGGGTTGAGTTCACATTAAGTTTTTATAATTTTAGGGCCCTAATAAAAATATATTAAGAATAATTAAGTTTTTTTTTTCAAAAAATTAATAACTTTTATGAATTCATTATATCATAAAGGGGTGTTTTAATTGAAATCAATGACCATGTTTATGTCTAGAATTTGGGTTTCTTCCTAGAAGTGTTTTTGGTTTCATTATCACTAAGACCCTTATATGTTTCTTTTCAATGATGAATTAATAAATTTAATTGATTTGTCGTTAATTGATTTCTTTATTTGTTATAAGAAACCCATAGGGGATGTCTATAATACTTTTTAAAGGATTACCCTATAGCTTCAGTTATTTTCTATATCGGTATGAACCTCAATGGGATGAGGGGAAGGCCAAAGTTGATGATTAGAATCATATTTATGAATATGTATTGACGTTATTGTGATCTTTCATCAAGGTAAGGATTTGTTATTTTAGATTTATATATTGTTCATGAATTTTTAATTTGATTTATGATTTAAAACCTCTAATATTAATTATCTATATAGGATGACATATTTTTTTCTAAACATGTTATTGAATCCCTTGTTCCTTGTGCCATGGAATTTTCGGATGGTAACTTTATCCCTAAATTATTTCATCATGATTTTGTAAAATTGGGGGTGGATAACTGAATAATAAACAGTGAGATTATATTATTTATCCTACTTTCTACCTCCCCTATCTCTTTTCTATCTATCATCCCTACTATGTGGGTACGAAAAGTGTCATAGACCCATCTGATGGCCAGTAGCTGGGATGAGAGGTAACAGATCGACATGGATGTATGTGTCAGGGGATCAGTTCATCATGGAAAGGTGATTAATAAATAATTTAATATGATCTAGTAAAGGGGTTAGGTAATAACATTTGTCTGGAATGTAGTGATTTTGGGGATATCTATATTGATAGATGACGACCCCGGTGGAGTTCTGAAACTCAATTAGGTGAATGTAAGGGAATATGCACTCTCTACGTCAATCTATATAGTTCATCCATTGTATCAGACAATATTCATCCTTATATGTTGTATAAATGTGAATTTACCACCTTCGAAACATTATTTTAGGCATCATAGGTTGTCCAGTAAGGTTATCACGACTAGACATGGTTTTGTTTTTTGACAAGGACGAGGGTGGCATGGGTCTTGCATGGTGGATGTGCAAAGCACAAAACTATGATCCGTCACACTAACCAATTTTTTGGATTCCACATGAACGATAAGTAATTCCCACTAACATAAAAATTATTATATTGTGTTCCACGTTTCTCAAATAGCAACTTGCTTCGGCCTTTTTTGGATATTTTAAAAACATTTTTATCTAGTGTATAATTTAAAAAAATAAATAAATTCTAATTAGGGATTTATCATGTAGATAATAATGGAAAATTATTTTTTCCATATAGATATTTTTTTGCGGAAATATCTGTTGTTATTAAAATATATCTCTATAGATATGAAGATAACGTTTTGACATCTTGATCAGAGTGCTTATTCAGGTGTCAGGTATTCTCCGTCATTTATCATGTGATTCTTGATGATTTGTTGAAAAACCCATATTAATTATGCAGATAGTTTCCCCTATCAAAATTTTTTTAATATTACTATCCAGTAAATTATTACAGTGTGCTACTTGGGTTGTGGTTCTTCTAACTATGAAGTTGAATTCTACCCAAATAATGTTATATGTTATCTTCACCTACTATATGATATTATAATGTTTTGTGTGCTACTCAATTAGTTGTGGGTACTTTTTTTCATTCTATGGTGGTGATGTTGCTTTTATAATACATGGTTGGGATACTGGTATTGTTTAATACTCCCATGTCCAAATTCAATCCCTGATCAAGGTGAATATTCTCATATGGGTTTCTATAGTCATGACATTGTAAAACTCTGTTACACTTTTCAGGTACTCCCTTATTTATGTTTTCCTTATCATTATTGTTTTAAACAATATGTGGGATTCATGAGGAATGGAATTTTTTTTAGGGAAAATGACTTAATGTTCTAGGATTTATGTTTTTTTGAATTAATGGATTCCTTTTTTAAACATGCCAAAGAAATAGTGGGGTTCTTCTCTAGTTTGGATAATGCCTGTAGTTTGGTTTTTGAGTTTTCTACTCGATCCTAGTATTTTGTATAGTCTGTTGTGGATTTCTACACTATGTTGGGGGGTTAAAAAACATAAAACTGTTACATAAAAGATTCTATGACCTAATATAGGGAATGGAGGATTTACCTATGGTGTAACTGTTTCACATCGTATAATCATCGAAAAGGGTGATTATTAAAAATCAAATGTGTTTTTTGGCATAGGTGGACATCATGGATTACATGATGTGAACCAGGGTGAAACACTGTGTATTTCTAAGGGATGCAGTTTTAATTGTGATTCATAGATGGATCTCATTTAATTCAGGTGATACCATCCCAATCTCAACCCAATTCTCAACCAAACTGATTTTAGAGATCTCTTATCTTTCAAGATTATTCATTTGGTGATGGATAATTAGGGTTGTTATTGAATGCCTCTTAGATTATGTAATCAATTTGGTTCTTCATATCATTGATAAAAGAAATTTTCTTGGATAAATTTTTTGTTATTACTTGAGATAATATAGTGTTTTTTATCAATCCATTTATGTTTCATTGCACACCTTGTCTTTTGAAAGTTGTTCTTGTGGTTTCCAATTACTATTTTTGAAGGAATATAGGTTTATACCAATTTGAGGTTGGTATTTATTTCAAGTGGGTTAATGAAATGAATTAATTAAATTTTTACGTAAATTCATTTGGGTTATTTATATAAATGAATTAATATAGGGTTAAAAAATTCCTGGAATTGATAATGTGGTCTATATTTATTTTTATTTCAAATGGAATTTTTTATTTATAAATCGATTTTCAAACACCGAAGAATATGTTATTTGATTTGAAAATGTTTTATCATATTTTGAAAATTGTTTTGATATTTTATTTTAATAGTTGGGATATTTGGAACCTTGGGTGGATTGGGAAACATACACAAGTTTCCTTAGTGTGATTGGATCCACTAGGAGGTAACCTTTTAGATATCGATGGATTGTGATATGTCTCTATATTAATTTTATCCAATGTTATTCACATCTATGATCTTGAGTATCTAGTATTCATTTTCCCACAGTTTATGTCTATTACAAGGTTATTAATCATTTTTGGTTATTTATTACACAATTGTTTTTATCAAGGATTTCTACCCATAGGTTTTTATATGTGGTTGGATCACATATGTTAATATGATAGGATATTTCATGGATATGTGTTTACGTGATTATCATATAATAAAAGGATATGGTTTGATATTTTTTCACTTCTACTTTTCATATTTATGGTTTCAGATTATGAAAGTCTTATTTGAAAACTGAACGAAAAATGATTTACAAATAAATTTTATTTGTGAAAACTCATTGTAAAAATTATTTTTGTTTTAAAAGATGGATGTATTGAATTATTATTATTATAAATTGTATAGACACTATGGTGGTATCCTACTATTATTTGTTCTCAGACCCTAATGTTTTCTTTTGGTTAATATAGATATTTTATTTCAGTATATAGGTAAATGTGAAGACATATTATAGCATATCAGCTAATTCATTATTATTTTCCTTCATAGAATTTTGGTTTAGAGGTGATTATTGGTCATATGGAGTATTTTTGGGTATTAAATTATTAATATATTCATGTATAGATTATTGGGATAGGTTTTATAGATCTAATTTTATCTATTTCTTCCGCATAATACTGTAGTTTTATGTCCTGTTTCATTACATAAAAGACCTTGTTCTGTTTTTTTGCTTCATCTCACCATGTGATATGCGTATTAGGAGTACGGTTTGGTTGACCCAATATGGAATATTAAAAAATTTTATTAGAGGGAAGGATTGACCATATGTTAGTTAACACAGCCTGATATAGGAGTTTTTTATTGGGCTGAAAAGAACTTTGACAATCAAGATTCATATAGTAAGAGCAGGAAAGGGGCCTGACTATCTCACTTATATAACTGAACTGGAGTTACCATGGGTGGGTATGTAATTTTACTAGGTTTGAGTCATTAGTATTGTGTTTATTTTAATGAATTATAATGTATGATTATTTAAATTGACGTGATCTTTTTTTGTAAATGTTTCTCATTGATAAAAATCATAACTGGTTTATATTATTATTTATATAAAGCATTGATTTGATTTCTTGAAGTGGTCCTTGGATTTTTTTAATGTTATCATGATCTAATTTTATTTTTTATCTGTTTTTAATAGAAATTTTTTCCGAGAATAGCTATTCAAAATTCAATAGTGGAAGAAATGAGATAGGTTTCACAGGTGAATCCTCTAGTAAACCCTTCTTTGGTTGAAGCTATTATCTACACTATTTAGTCTTTGGGTGAAGTGGGTGTTGGTAACCCAAGACTTGTGGTGGATCATGGATATTAGTTTTCTAACAATCATCCTCCTATATTTAATGGAAAAAAGACCCACAAGAATTTATGGACTGGTATGAATGGATTGAAAGGATCTTCATCTTCATGAAGACCGTTGAAGACTCGGATTTGTGTTCTTCCACATATGTGATTGAGGGACTAGGAAGGATATAGTGGTACTCTATTGTAAAATATAATTTTATGAAAATATTTAATATATAGTTTTACCATAAGACATTATATGGGGTAAGGACCTAGATGTTTATAAACATGAAGCAGGGACAGATTCTATTTTGGAGTATTCTACCAATTTTTCTAAGTTGGTGCATTCAGCACTATGGTTTATCACTAATGAGTACCTTGAGTATCAAATTTTTGAGTTGAGAATAAGGCCTAATATTATGTCAATGTTTGTTCTCATATGGATTTTGTCCATTGTGGAGGTAGTTGAAAATGTAGCTTTTCCAGGGGAAGGAATAGCTTTGAATATGGGTCTAGGTGGAGCTTTAGTTTGTTCAGTTATTAGCCACGGGGTATCTTCTAGCTAAAAAAGGACACAAAAGGGTGGTCATTTCTCTTTATGGATAGTTTTATGGGATTCATCAAGACATTAATAGGTATTATTATATTAATGTGGTCTATCTATTCATACCACGACTAACTATATTGAGGCTCCAATGAAATTTCATCATTTTTTATTATTAGATCATCTCAATGTTTTTTGAATTTATGCCCCGGGGAAGTAATGTATGATTAACTCTCACCAATGGTTCTAAATTTCAAAACTATGCTTCCATGTATGGTTGGTAAAATTAATTGGAAAAGGGGAATGTTCATGTGGCAAAGAATTGGAGACATTATACAAATGAGTACAGGGAAGATGAAACTAAAGTAAGGCCAACTAATGTTATAGGTACTATGTTTATTTCATGTTTTATGCTCATGGATTTGTTTAATGTAGAAGCTACTTATTACCTTATATCATCATTGTTAGTTGACATGTTGGTGTGATTTACATAACTTATGTCATACTTTTCAGATCTTTCCATTCCTCTGGGAATTTGGTTTGAACAAGGTTATAAGTGACCCACATGTTGGGTGATAATAGCTGAATTTCATATAGAGAGGGACTTATTGCTGCTTGATATTTACACCAATGACTTGATTATTTGAAAGGATTGGATGATTATGGTTGAGTCCTAGATAGAATATTATCTCCACTGGGTATATTTCTTATTTTTCAATGCATCCACTCATGTTTTTTATGGCGAGTGGGACTCTATATCATAAATGGTAGGTCAAGTTGGTCCTTAGACTGAGGTAATCACATTATAGTTGTCAGATATGTTTTGTGATGGAGTATACCCTTGTTTAGGTATTCTACTGACAAGATTAGTGAGTGTGTAACCTAAGGTATTTTCAAATGATTTTTTATGTATAAAAACAAAGATAAAGATCATGTTTTATATTGACCCACTACCATGTTTAAATCCCATTTATATACAATCTTTTTAATGGAACCATTTGAGTTAAAGGAACTTCCGTTCTGACTTAAGGAACTAGAGGATAAAGGTTTTAGTCATCCAATCATGTCATTTTGGTATTCACCTGTAATCATTTCTACAATCATCAATAGGATTCTCAGACATTTTATTGACTATTGAATGATAAATTGAGTGACTCTTAAAAATGAAATACAATTTTTCAAATATTGATGGACTTTTTTACAATATTATAGAGGAATTATTGTTTTTAAAATTCTGAACTATGGTCAGGGTTCCATAAGTTTAGGTTTCGAGAAGAGGATATACCAAAGAAAACATTTAGAAAATGATATTGTAATATTAAGTTTCTTGTTTTTCCATTTAGTTCAAATAACTTTCTTGTGGTGTTTATGTATTTGATATAACATATATTTCATAAGGTCTTAGAAACCTTTTTATTGGGTTCATTGATGATAAATTGGTGTATTAAAAGTCATATGAGGAGAAGATGGAATATTTTGATATCATTCTTTGAATCATGAAGGAATATCACCTAAATGGTAAGCTCCACAGATGTGAATTATGGCCCCAGAAAGTGAAATTTACAGGACACATGATATTTGAGATGTGGTTTTTACTGGATCCTAAAATTATATATGAAATTATTTCCTAGGAGTAGGCCAAAAATGTGTTTGATATCCGATTATTCTTGGATTTATAAGGTTACTATCGATGGGGTTTTCAGAATATCCCCATGATAAAACCAACGATGAATAATTTAAACTATATGGGTGTAAATATTGAAAGGAATGAAAACTGTTAGAGATATTTTTAGGAGAGTAAGGTGTGATTTACTTTAGAACTAGTTTTTATTTCTCCAGAACAAGGTTTGTAATATGACTTTATCTATGATTCTTCCACTACGAGTTTTAGATGTGACTTGATCTAGGGAAATAGGTGGTGTCCAAAGGTTAAAAACAATTAAACCCTCACAATAAAAATTACTCTACCCATTATTATGAGTTGGTATCAATTATGAATGAACTCAAAATGTGGTGTCACTATCTCTTTGGGGATCTTTTTACAATGTATTCAGATAATATGATCCAAAATTATATTTTTAGCCACATGGGTCGGAACATAAGATAGATATTTTGGGTATAGTATTTTTGGACTTATGATTTTGATTTTCCATACAACTTATGGAAGGAAAATGTGGTAGTTGATGCATTGAGTAAGAAGTTACTGATATAAGCTGTGAAGTAATCATTTGAGTAGTGGTCTCTAATGATCTTGTTTTCTATTATGTGATATGGATTGAAAGAGGTTGGTTTATAGTTGTTATTCACTTAAATAAAAGATAAATCATATTTTCATGGTAAAGTTAATCTTTGTTTAGTGGAAGTCAACAAGGTCCAACACCTTGGTGAATGGATTTATGGTGGGGAGACACCAGGTGAGTAGTCTCAGTCTCCGTGTGGAACTTTGTGCTTCAATAACAAGTAGGTTGTTCCATTTTACATTATTTAGGATTTTTAAGATAGTAGAAACTAGTCATGATTGTCTATAGACCCTAAGGCTGACAATATGTATCATGACCTGAGGTTCCAGTATGGAGGGTAGGGGATGAGGAGGTCGGTTGGGGATATATTATTGTAGTGTATTAATTTTTAGTGAATTATGGCTGAACACCAGATATCTACGAGTTTGTTTCATCCCTTGTCGATTTTATTTGGAAAGTGGGATGATATTTCAATGGATTTCATCATTGATTTTCCACAAAATCCTTGGAGGAAGGCTAGTATTTTTGGGATCATTAATCAACTCACAAAATAATTGAATTAACTCCCTATCAAGGAGATGAAAAAGGTGAAATAGTTGGGGAACTTGTATGTTTTAGATATTGTGATACTACATAGATATCCCTCAGTATTTTTATCTAATAGGGACCAAAGTTCAATGTACAAGTTCTCGAATTGTCTATATGAGCTGATCGGATCCCAAACTAGACTTATCATGGATAGTCATTCACATATATATGGACATATAAAGATGACTATCTAGGTTATTAAGTATCTAATTTGTCCTTGTGTGCTTAATTTTTGAGGATCTTTATAAAAGAGTATTTATTTCATTGAGTTTCCTAAAGAAATAGATATTAATAATCGATTAGGATGTCACCCTTTGAGGCTTTGGATAGACATCCTTATAGATAACCCTAATACATACTAGATTTACGATAGAGGTCCTTGTTTGGGATGAGTCTCTTTCAAAAAATGAAATATATGGTGTTGTTTATCCAATGGATTTTGATCGTAGGACAAATTCTTCAGAAATATTATGCTAACCAACATCATTAACCATTAAGGATTGAGGTTGGTGATATGGTTTTTCAAAATTTTTCACATCGCTTGGGATGTCATGAGGAGGGTATATAGCGTAACTTCAAAATGAGTTTTGTGGACCCCCTCTATGATCTTTGAATGACATGGGATAGTGGCCTTTTGGTTGGTCTTACTATTTTTTTCACTTTTATCCCTGATGTGTTTTATTTTTTCTAGATGGGGAGCTATTCTAAACCTTTTCCATGTGATTGATCAGGAGGATGTTGACCTTGAGAACAAAACCCATTTATTTCAGTAGCATTTTCATAATATGTATCACTAAGAGATGTTTCTATATAGTAAAATGATTATTTTATTCTACGTATTGTGGCAATTTGTACAGTATATTCATGAGATGTGGGAGCGGGAATTTTTTCTGAGGAAACAATGACCTTCACATTTTATTAGTATATGTCTATAAAGAGTTTATGGGGGGACAAATAATTTATGGTGGGGATATTGTAACACCCAGTTATGCGTTTCTAGTGCTCCATTATATATATATATATATATTATCATGCTCATGCAGATGAGTTTGTGGGATTCTCGGGGATGGATATCCATTTTTTTGGGAAAATAACATAATGTTTGGGGATGTATGTTTATTTTAATTAATGTTTTTTTGGTATAAATGTTGCAAAGACATATTTCAGTTCTTCCTAGGATAAAATAAAAATGGGGTTTTAATAAAAAAAGGTGACATGTTAGGCATATGTAACCATCATGAATTACATGACATGACTTAGGGTTAAATTCCATTTATTTGTTAGGGAATGCAATTTAAGTGGGTTTCATGGATGAATATAATTTTATTTGGTTTCAGTACTCCTTATCATATCCCAAAACTCACCCTAAATGATTATAGGGATCTCTACTCCTCTTAAATTATTTGTTTCATGATTGATAATTTGGGTTATTACTGTACACCTCTATGAGTATGTAATCTTTCTGGTTCTTTATTTCATTGGTATTAGCAACTATGTAGGGTGCTAATTTGGATCGTATTTTTGACCTCATAGTGTTTTATATCAATCCCTTTAAGTTTCATGGAAATCATTATATTATTAAGTTCATTCTCATGGTTACTTATCTTCATTATAAAATGTTGTTAGATTTATACCATTTGATGTTAGTGTTTATATGTAGTGTGTTATTTCAATTAATTTATTATTGTTCCTGGTAAATTATTTTCAGGTTTTCATATACTTAAAGTGATTTACAGATAAAAATGTTTTCTGCGAATGGAAAATGATTTCAAATGGGGTTTTATTTGAAAAAAAATTTAGTTGATTTAGAAATAGATTTTGAAAAATGAAGGTATATTTTCTTGTCTTCGAAATTGTTTTAATAAACTTTTAGCATGGTATTGAATATGTATGTTTACAAATGGAAAATTGTGAACCGCAGGTGTATAGGGAAAAAGTCATGAGTTTCTTAGTGTGTGGAACCAGTAGTAGGTATCCTTTTGGATAAAGATGGAATTTGGTAGCACTGGATATTTGTTGGATAAAATGTTATGTAGGTTTGGTCTATTGATTGTATATTATGCCTTGTCCTAGAGTGTAGGGGCCAATATGCGGTGATTTTTTTGTTACAGTTATTTATCTCATGGTTGTTTTTATCATGGAATATTACTCACATACTTTTATATGATGTTTTATCAGATAAATTTTCATGATAGGTTATTTCATGGATATGTGTTTAGTTACATTCATCAGTATGAATATATATACTATCATATCTTATTACCTATACCAATCGTATTTATTGTTTGATTATATGAAACGATTTTATGAATACTTGAGGGAAAGTCATTTATAAATGAATTTTATTTATAAAAATGTTTCATAAATATATTTTTTATTTAAAATCTAGAACTATTAAATTATTATTACTAGACCATGTATAGACACTTTGGTGGTATCCTACCTATATCTGTGCTTGTACAGAACATTTTATGTAGGTGGATTTATATGTTTTATTACACAATACAATTAATGTAAATGGAATCATGTAGCATGTTAGATTCTCATTTGGTCGTTGACTTTATAGTGGGGTGGTTTTGAGGTGACATTTGGTCACATAGAGACTTGTTGGTCATGGTTTATTCATACTTTTGAGATTATATAGTCGGGATTGTATTGAAGGGATCTAGTTGTATATTTTCCTTCCCCATAGTACCCCGGTAGTATGTCTTTTTTGTTATATACAAGAGATTTTTATATTTTATTGCTTAAAATAATCAAGTGATGGTATGTTCTAGTGTATGGTTTTGTTAACCCGGGTTGATCTGTTACATACATTGTATCAATTTTCAAAAATGAAAAGGTGTATTACTCCCATGATTTATGATCTTTCTTGATAAATAAAAATATTCCCCTTTATATATTTGTTATTTGGTTTGTAGAATGTTCAAGAGGATAAAATACTTCAATACTTGTGATTCATTGGGAACCCCTAGTGTTCCTTCAAGATGAAACATGCAGTTGGGACATTGACTTTTAGCTTTGTGAGATATCATATTCTCAGAGAATCATTAGTTTCTCATGAGGTACATCCTTTGATGATTAAAATCATGATTACTGAGACATCTTTTTTGACCATGTATCTTTTAGATGATGAGTCTATATATATCTCTTCTGGTTTTCATATAGGTTACTTACTCATAATATGTTCTTTGATATTACTTGTTTATATTATTTACATTCTGGTTTTGATGCATCTTATTGGTATGTTTATACTCACCACTATACATGTTTTTTCCAACAAGTGATGCATTTTTATTTTTGATGTGGGGTGTTTGAGATGTTCTTTGTGGATGTGAATTTAATGTTTATTTCTTAGATATTAAACCTATAAGTGCTTGGTGACTCATGGTGGAGCATAGTGGTTTATTTTGTATGAAAATAATTTGGTTATTAGAGATCAATATAGGACTACACATAGTGAGTAAGCTATTTCTGGTACCTTGTATCTATCAGTTCTTGATAATTTTCAAATTTATATCTAATTTTATATTTTCATATGTGTGGATGTGTTATATTTCATGTCTAATTCATGTCTTTCATTTAGTTCAGTTATATGTATATATTTATAAATAATGCCATTGTAATTGGTTATTTTTTGCAATTAATATATGTGTGTCTAATATAGGTAATTAGGAGATATGGCCTCTAATTTAGTGTAATATGAATACTCAGTGCTAATATCCACCCCTATCATATTTATGGAAGGATTGGGGTGTCAGTATCGACTTACCACTTGCCTTTACTTGGCCCTAATGATTCAGTTCATGAAAAAAATAATTATATTCATTTGGAACCATTTTTAAAAACTGCTTAGGATAAGTTAAATAATTATAGAAAATCACACATTAATTTTGTTTCCAATATTCATGTTTATCACGTTATAAGAACCAATTTTATATCAAATGCCATTATATTAAAACATTCCATTAGAGAATGATATCTTATAATATATTATCTGGTCTCTTTTCATATCCAACATCTAGGCATCAAAATTTTCACAATGTTATTAGTTATTCCCATTTAATGGAACATCATGAGTTTAGAGTATTCTAACTTTCATATATACTATATATCATAATATATTATATTAAAAACATTTTATAATAAAATTTTATAATGACCATTCATTTAGGATAAAAATATATATCCTAAGTTAGACACATTTAACACCTAATGTGTGTTTTATTATTACCAGAGGTTGGAATTTATTTCCATTATATATAACAAAATAATTTGGTGAATTATTCTCCATTAAATAAAATATACTTTAAGTAAATTAATATTATTATTTATTTTAAATACAAAATATATTTAAAATTTAAAACATTCAATGATGTTATATGCCCAAAAGCATTGTAAAGAATATATTGTTTTTAAGACATGATATAACAAAAAAATATCTAACATCCCCTTATATGGAATATACAAAACTCTACCAAAGACACATAGTCTTACACTATCTCATACCTCAATGAAAATTTATCATATGATATATTGAGAATTAAAATGGTATTAATTGTTATTATTAAATCATGATAGGTAATGTTTACAATCCCACTAATATGTGTTGGTAAGGGTGGGTAATATTTTACTCATTAGGATTTCCATAAATATCTCTCATCATTTCCCATAAATAAATTTTTTCTCTTAGTCCAAAAATTATTATTTTTAATTATCACAATTAATTTTTATTTTAATACAAATTTTTTTTATATAAGTAAAATTATAATCTATGAATATTTGAAATTTTCCTATGTCTAGAAATGATCATAAAGCCAGATCTTCCAAATAATCAACCATGAAATAGTGCTGGATACCTTATGTTAGAAAGTAAAATTTTTCCTCAATTGACTATATGTATAATGGATGGAAAATAAGGTTATTTTTTCATCCTCCTGAATATTCATGAGGATCTACAAAATATTTTAAATGGTTTGAAGTGACCACATGAAAATTAGATCAACCTCATTCCTAATCGATCAACTGTGATATATTTCATACAATATCATCAACCAACTGAACAGGGAAAAAAGTGACTTCTAGACCAATTAGAGTGACCACATGCTACGAGAACCAACAACATGGAAAATGTGGTTTTTTTCTATGTTTGGAATCCACTGAGTGACTTCAAGTGACTATGCATTGAAGAAAAGAGTCCTCAATAAACATTTAGATTCTGGAAAAGTAGTTAAGTGTTGTGTGTAATCTTTGAGTGGCCGCATGTAAACTTGATGTTATAATACAATAGATGGATCAACTACAAAACATCTAAGTATCCTAACCATTTAATTTTTTGTAAATTATTGAAGCTACCATAGAGAAACTTATATAGAACTATTTAATAGATCGTGAATATAATGGGATTATATTTTAATATAATATATTTAAAAACATTTTTACATAAAAATAAATTCTTGTTTAGAGAAATTTAATGCATACATATTTCATTAAAATAATTATGATTAGTAATGATGCTTTCCAAATGTAAATTTACAGAGAAATAATTATTTTTAACAAAGACTAATATTAGAGACTGATAGTGATTTTAAACAATAGTATGAAACAATCACTATTACTCTATTTTCAATAACTAATCACATTGTTTTAATTTTAACATCACTTTATGACATGAGAAAACATTCCTATATTCCAATATCTTATCCTAACTTAATTAACACATCAAGAGGAGAATACACCTCTATAGAACCACTAAAATGCAATCTTTTTCTACGTCAAACAATAATCTCTCACTATATCCACCTATTTAAATTACATTTGAGTTATGATTTATGTTTTTTATAAATCTCTCAATGAATATACTTATTCAAATCATAAATGTGTACTAATATTTATTATTACATTATTACCATTTTATTTTTACACCTAAATAAACTACGTATGAGGCATAGTGTTAGCATAGAAAGCCTTGTTAATTTTTGTACAATGTATACATGATCCCAGATATAGATCAATTTACTGATTTATAAAAATGATTAATAGAAATTAATTTTAAATTGGATAGGATTAGGTCTCATCACGAGACTAAAGGTATAGTAATTATATTTCACTATGTGTTTCAATTTTTTCTTATTATGTTTTAAACATTATTAATTTTTTCATTAATTCTGATTTATAGATATCTCTTAATAAAGATATATTTAATTTTTAATCGTGTATAGTAATATCAAAAGAATATGATAACCAAATTTTAGTATAACTATGCTTTGATTAAGCTTTTGAGAAGTTATTTAAAAATATAAAATAATATATATTTATTGGATCATTTAACTAATATATTTTACAATATTAGGGGATTAGGTTTTAAATTTGCATTAAACATTACATTTTATTGGATACATAATTCACCCCCACTATTGAGTACTCCACTCAAACCATCATTTGGTATCATAGTATTTTAATTATTTTTTATATTTATTTATATATTTTTAAATGTGATCATGTATCTAACAGAATGATATACAATTCTATTAAATCTAAATTTCTATAATTATATATAATAATACAATTGAGGGGAATTTTACAAAAATAACTCCATATTTTAATGGTACTAAATATAATAAATGGGAATTTAAAATAAAAATTAATCATGAAATTTCGGGTTTTTTTATTTGGAATGAAATAAAAGATCAATATAGAAAACCAAAAGATGGTAGAGCTAAATATTGTGATTCCACTAAGGTTACTTATTACTATAGTTGTAAATAAATGAATTATTTATACAATTAACTATAAGAAGATGAATTTAACAGAATATCCTCACATTCTATAGCTTTTAAAATTATGGATACCTTATATAGGTCACATGACATAACATATAATGTTAAATAAATGTGTTTAAATACTAATATATTTATTTATGACACATTAATGTTGATTCTTGATGAGCATATTTCTTACATTTATCCTATGTTTATTGAGATTAAAAACGTGATTCATTCTCTAGGAAAGTCTATTGATAAAAAGTATCAAGTACTAAGGATTATATGATTCGTACTTGGAATATTGAGTGGCCTTGTCATATCTATTTGAGAACTATTTGATGTAAAAATGATACCAATAAAAGGAATTGATAGGAAAAATAAGAATTTATAAGGATGAACTAAAAATAGATGATGAGGATTTTGAGCTAATTAAATCAGTCTCAATCAAATAATATCATCCAAAAGCTATGTAATCAAAGCTCACATAATTAGTGGAATTGATGGTAACTCAGATAGTGATAATGAAATGGCTCATTTGGAAAGAATATTCATGAAAAGTTTATAAAAAGAATAAGATATTCAAGATATTGAACTTCATTGGAAGGTATGATAAGAAATGAAATTTGAAAATGGATTGAAATTTTTGAGAAGTGACATGTTATGATTTTAAAAGGAATGAAAACATTATATATAATTTTAAAATAAAATAAAATAATAATTATGGGGAATGGGGGATAAAATAAAATAACGAAATAAAGGACACTTGAAACATTTTTGGGGAAAGCTGAAGTTACTCAAATACTATCCAATAAGATTTAAATGAAAAAATATATATACATAATGGATTATTCTCTAGAGTTATAACATATTTCTTATTCTAATATTTTTATTTTACATATATATAAAAACCATGTTAAAAATCAAATGTCAAATAAACATCTCTTTGAGTATTATAACAATAAAGAAGAGACCTTTAATGATATTCAATATAAATTTATGACTTTAAAGAAATAAAATAATTTATATACTATTGTTAAAGTTGATATCATTGTTCAAAAATAGAAAAACAGCTGCTTATCATAAAAAATAATGACTTAAAATTAGAAAATAATAAAATTATTGATTATTTTTAGTAATAACTAAATACCTCAATAAATTTAATTTTGGTAATAATATAATTAATTCAGGAGATGGTTTGGGTTATCATCCTAGATAAGGGAAAATTAATAAAAACTAATTTTCGCTTAGTTTAAATACAATAATTAAATATATGTTAAATCATACTATTGGAGATTCAAAATCGAGACAAATATAGTTGGAACCAAAAAGGTATTTTTTTAATAATTTTTTGATTTATATTCAAAAATAAAAGAATAAATATTTCAGAATTATATTTATTCCCAAATATATTATTTCTACCCATTTTATACCCATGAAAATTTGGGTACCGAAATCATTGTGTATTTGATTGATTTCTAGAAAAATTCTTGAATAGTTACCATAAAAATATATTGTATCCAAGTAATGTGTTTTCGAGACACAAGACTTGGTAATTATCTTGATTTAAATGTTTTATCAAATTATACAGTGGTTACATCACGTTTGGTGATAATTAAAAAGGTCAAAATTATTAGAATTTTTTAAAATAAGTAATTATAAAACCTTTTTGATTTCTAATGTTTTATTTATTTATATATTATAATATAATCTTCTAAGCATATATAAATTATGTAATTATGGTTTTCAGGTCATGTTTTAAAATAATTTTTGAATGATTTATGATTTGACTTTAAATTTATTTTTTACAACTTTAAGGAATGGAAATGTTAATGCAATTTTTTTAAATTATTTATTTCCCCAAAATGTGTCTTTTTTGAATTTATTTTCATCATGAATCTTGGTTATCACATAAGAGATTAGGAAATAACAATATATACTCTCATAGAAATATATATATATATAAATAGACAAATATCTTCTTAAATAAGATTTTACTAATATAGAAAAAGTGTAATCCCTAAAATAATGGAAATTGAAGGAATATTTCTCACAAACTAGAGAAAGCGGTTTCTACCTCTCAAAAACTAGAACATGTTCAAATGTATTTTTTAGACCATATATATTTTTATTTTTAGCTGGAAAACACTATTATTATGTAATTATGGCTGATTATTCAATGTTTATATTGGTATACTTTTTAATCCACCAAATTGAAGTTTATAGAAATTTTGAAAAGTATAACAGATATATAGAGAACCATAGTGTAATTACCATTATGTGAGTGATAATTTTTCATCTTAGTGAGTTTCAAAATAATGATCTTGAATCCATAGGATAAACACATGGCTATAACCGTAAATTAATCACTCCTCGAACACCTAAATAGAATGAAGTTGTTGAAATAATGAATATAACCCTCCAAAAATAGCTTAGACCATATAAAGTGAATATAATCAACTAGTCCATTTTTTGGATGAACTTGTAAATAAATATTTTTATTTAATTAATCGAATCATAATAAAAACTCTTTTCATTAATTATCCAAATGAATTATGGATTGGGAGAAATATTAAGGTAAATTAATTTAATTTTTCTATTTGTAATGTTTACATTCTCAATATAAAAGATAATTTGGATTAGTTTTCATTAATGTGTGATAAGGGAATTCTCATTTGTTATTCTACATCATGTAAATCCTATAGAGTCCTTAAAATATAAATATTTTAATTTATTTATATATTCATGCTACTTATAATGAGATCGATCCACATGAACCTAATGTTTCTTTTGAAAACATAGAAGATGGTATTTCTAATTTAAATATCATTAACACCTCCAAGTCTAATGAATTTGGTGATGATTTAGAAAATTATACTAAAAATACCATTTATAGGGTCTTGACCTTAAGGATAATATATTGGAATCTATTATACCTATAACTATTATTATCCATATAGATATTCGCATGGATAATTTTTTTAGTGATCTAAATAGAGGAGCTCAAACTCGAGCCTCACATAGAAACTAGGTTAAACATCAATCCTTATTTTCAAATATTGATCCCAATAACATTAATCCTAAAATAAGGGATGATCATTGGGTGATGTATATATAAGAGAAATTGAGTCGATTTTAAAGGAATAGATCATGTGAAATAGTTGAGATACCAAAATATTGTTTAAGTATAAACACCAAATGCGTATATAGAAACATGTTTGTGGAATTTTATAATGTTACTAAAAAAATTTATTGAATGCATAAGATTATAGTCAAGAAGAAGAAATTGACTATGAGGAAACATTTTATACTATATTTATACTTGAATCTAATTGGACATTGAATTCTTATTTAAGAGATATAACTTTTAAATTATATCAACTGGATATCAAGAGTGATTCACTAAATCAGTATATTGACGATGTTGTTTTTGTTGAACGATCCTTGGATATTCAAAACCACATTTATTAAATCAGGTTTTTAAATTGATTGAATCGCACTATGTTATAAAACACGCACATGGATATTGGTATTACATGCTCAACACTTTCTTATTTTAACAGATTTTACAAAAGGTGGGGTTGATCCTACATTACTTATCAAAAACCCTAAATGATAATTGGGTTGCCAAAATATATATTGATTATGTTATCATCCATTATTCAGTAAATTATTTATATATTGAAATTTAAAAACTAATGATAAATTAATCTCAAATTAGTTTCTTTGGTGAAATAAAATTATTTAGTATATTTTGGAACATTCAAAAAAAAGAGAAAATTATTTTAAACTAGAGTTAGCACACTAATATATTCTAAAATTTATATGATTGTATGGGCCAAAATTAAGTGATAATATGATGGGAACCACCTATAAATTGGATCTTTTTAAAAATGGAATTCCAATTGACTAAATTTTTTATATAGGTGTGATTGGAAATTTATATTTCATAATTTCTAGCTAGTTGACATTGTGTTTTATATGTGTATGTGTGTACATTATAATGAAAACTTCATGGAATCAGTTATACTCGATATTAAAGTTAAAATACCTAAGAGTATTAAAATCTCACAAATTTAAATGTAATGATAAACATTTTTAATTTGATGAGAAGGTAGAAATAAAGTTTTCTTATGACAATGTATTTCAAGGAAATTAAGACAAAATGAGATTCATGTGGAATGAAAATGGTGAGAATAAATTGAGGAAATCTATATGTAAGATAATTAAATTTACCATTTGTGAAAGGTGAAGTATATGTCACCATATGATATGTCTTATGAATTTTTGGAAGTGGTTTTTATTTTGAAAGATGTGGAATATTACTCATAATTAAAAATAAATAGATCTTGGTAGTTGTAAAAAATTGTTATGATAAGAAAGATATAAAGTGTGTTTAATGTAATGAGAAGGGTCCTTATGCATATGCACGTCTGAAGAAGAGAAAAAATGATGGAAAGTAATGAGACTATATGTAGAAGTGTGTGGTGAAATATTTTCCATATACCTAATAAGATTTTTTTCCATCAAATGAAGACATAATAGATCTAGGGAGCTCAATATTTTCCAAAGGATGATCTATGGTCTAGGTACAGTCTGTTGAAAGTGAAATAGGATGACATCTATAAGACATCATTTTATACCAGTTATGACGATTATGAGTCTATTGTTAATTCCTTTATGTTGAAAAATTATCTGGTTATATTCATGAATCATAAGAATAATTTTTTTCTTAAATATTTATATATGTTTATTTGTGTGTTTATTGATTATATTTTTTATTATTCTAAAAGTTTTTAGGATAATCAATAAATATAAGGATAGTTATAAAAACCCTTAAAGAAAATATGTTATATAGAAAATTTTGTAACTGTGATTTTTTGTTATAGTGGATTTCATTCCTTGGAAATATCATAATTATATATGGAACAACTGTTGACCCCTCTAAAACAAAATTGGTTTATGAATGGACAAGACCTATAAATGTGACTATGATTCATTGTTTTCATGGATTAATAGGCTATTATATTTTGATTATTGAAAAAAATTCATGGCTATCTATGCCACTAACTATCTTAACTAGAAGAGATGTTTGGTTTATCTTGGAAAAGGAATGTGATAAATTCATCAATTAAATAAAAAATAATATAAATGAATGGTCTATTTTGGGCCATAACATCTATAAATAGTGACTTTTTATCAGTGAGGATGCTTCATTGAAGTGATTGGGCTTTGTTTTATTATATAATTTTTGGTTAATTATTTACTCTTCACATTAATTAAAAACTCATGAGAAAGTTTATCATACACATGACATTGAACTGGTTGGTTTTGTGTTTTATTTAAAAATTATGATACATTATTTATATAGAGTAATATGTGATATTTATATAGATCATAAAATATTGTAACATATATTCAATCAGAATATGTTAAACTTGTGATATAGGATATGCATGGAATTGAGAAAAGGTTACGACTACACAATTCATTATCATCCAGGTAAAGAAAATAGGTAGTTGATGATTTTTGTTGGAAAGATAACACTAAAAAAACTATTCTACCTTTGGAAAAAGATACTTAGGTTGATGATTTGATGAGTTTTGGATTAATAATTGTGCATAAAATAACACTAACTATATTTTGGATGTCAGTTGAATCTTTTATGTGGGGTATAATTTGGAAAATTCAGATGGATGACGAACTTTTATTGGAAAATGTTGAATTGATTGAGAATTGTAATTTTTTTAAATTTAATTTTGAAAAAGGAGGTATATTTATATTAAAAAACTAGATTTTATGTGACCCCAAGTTAAGGAAATAACTATTCGGTGAGGCCCATATCTCTATAATTTAATATCATCTTCGTATAATATTTTTTTAAGACATTTGGGAACATTTCTTGTGGTATGGAATGAAGAATGATATTACCAATTTTATTAATTAAAAATTGATTTATCAATATGTTAAATATTATTGACAATTACTAAAGGAGATACTTTATAAACATCTAGTTCCATGATGGAAATGTGATAATATATCTATCAACATCATGGTATTATTACCAAATAAAAATCAATTTTTTAATATTATTTGGTTTATTAATGGTCAATTAAATTAATATTATATTTAATTTCTCTTTTTATATAACATGCATTTAGATAAACCTAATAGAATTTATGTTAAATATATAATTAGATTACATTTATTACCTACATCTATTGTATATGGTCATTATCCTATATTCTCATTTAATATATGGAAATGACTATATTACTCATTGGGTACTGACTTGAATTTTATTACAACCTTTCATCCCTAGTATGATGGATAGTCAAAGTGAATAATAAAAACATTAGTAAATATTCATTGAAACTGTTAAATGGAACACCAGGGAATATGGGATCAACATATGACTTAGAATGGGTTTTCTTAAAAAAATAATTTTCATTCAAGTATATATATATATATATCCTTTTTATGAATTATATTGAAAGAGATGTAGGAATGCAACTTGATTGGATAATTTATGTCCAAGAATTATTTTTGGATCATAATTCTTAGAATGAATGGTTTAGAAGGTAAAAATGATTTAAAATCACGTGATAATGGATCAAAGAATGTAGAAATATTATGTAGATAACCGGAGGACAGAACACTATTTTGAGGTACGCGATCTTTTTTTCTTAAAATCTATTTGAGGAAAATTGTAATGAATTTTGGGAAAATTTATAATATAAGACAAAAATTCAATATATTATTTTAAATCAAGATAAGGTTATATTAGTTTCCTTCCATGTGGTCATACCTATGAGTTTATCCTAAGTTCATGAAATATTTCATGATTCATTGGTAAGAAAAAATATACCAAATAAATCTCATGTTGTGAGCCCTAAAGTAGTTTAGTTGTAAAAAAACCATTAATATGAAGAATATCCATTTAAAATTAATTAATATAGAGGTAAAGTTTTACAGAATACTGTAATTAATCACATTAATTTTTTTTTTCAAAAAACATATTGTTAAACAAGAAATATGAGAATCTCAAACTGTTATGAGGGAATGAAATCCCTACTTGTTCTAGAAATGAATAAAATTATGAGGTATCAATTTCCAAAAGGGGGAATATTTTTAACATCCTAACCCAGAATCCACTAAACTGCTGCACTGATCCAACTCACCACAAGGCCTCAAGGAAGGTTCCCCATATGCCAGTGGTTTTCGAATAGTAGGTAGGGCCTAGGGTGTGATAGTGGGGAGACTATTCCCTCATACCATAGTAAGAAAACATTAGAAATAACTAAGTATCATACATAGTAGAAAGTAAATAGAGTGCATATATAATAAAAAACTAAAAAAACAAGATGTAATAGTAAAATGTTATAAAATCCCACAGATCTATGTAATAAAATACAACATTTGTCACCCACTATCACACCATAGGATCTCACTTTTAGCTGGAAACCATTAGCATATGGGGTGGTGCACTTGAGGCCTTGTGGCGAACCGGCTCGAAGCACCGGTTTAGTGGCTATCAAGTCAGGGTGTTATGAAGTTGTATTATAGGAGTTTATTTTCCATGTATTTACTATTTAGTACATGGAAGACATGAGTATTGGGAATGTGTAATAACCTGTGGTGGATATTGGACTGGTGCTTCGAGAACACTTGTTCCAACAGTAATTCATGTTTACCAGGGTTTGGGATTGTTGTTCTGATTTTCAATGTTATAGTTGAATATGATTTTAACCTTGAGAAATTCACATGTTGTGTGGGTGTTTTGATTTACTATGGATCTCTGGATCTAGGGAATTGGTATGATGCTAGGGATTGTTTTTGACACTTGTTTTTTATAGAAAAGAGGTGTATCATGCATTATACTAGGCATATTGGATTCACAGGATATATGCCTACTAGTGTGTCTTTTTACTAACAGTGGGGGTTTTGGGCCTGCTTGCACTTATATTTCACTTTGATGATAGGTTATGTAGATATACATTGAGGTGTTTTGTTGTGAGGATGAAGAATGAGTCCTCATGCACAGGTGGGGCAGATACCCTAGTAGGTCGATATGAAAGTCTTTCCTTTTTGTTTAACCCGTTTTTGGGTGTTGTTTCTTGGGTATGTGTTCATCTTGTCAGATCACATATTATGATGTTGATAGATACCAAGTCTTTTCATGTGAACTAGACCTCCTTGAAGGTATTTCTTTATACGGATACCCAATGAGTGTCATATCAGTTTATCTTCTACTTGGGTTGTAACTGCTAGGGATAAGATTCTTCTAGGAATGCTCGGAGAGGATCCGGGCCCTCATTGGCAATGTTTTTCATCATTAACTCTCATTGGTTATTGTGGCCTTATCCTTCTTCTGATAGGATTTTGTGCTTTTAGAATTGGGGGTTAGACCTTGTGACCTAGTTGTGAGGCATTCTCTACAGGGATAGGTGGAAAACATAGAGACCCTTGGTTTTACTCAAACCTTTAGAGGTTGACGTTTATTTTGTATTAGGTAACCTATGTGAGAGAGATTGGATTTTGTTATTATGATGCCTTTTAGTGTGGATATGGAAACGCCTTTGGCAAAATCATAGGGTACTCCTTTAAGATACAAGCATGTGTAATCTTGATTCGTCTTGAGAATTCAGATTGATCTTCTACCCTACATCGAGCTCCTTATTATTTCTAAATTTGATTCCCAATTGAGGATGGAACCAGTTGTGGTTTCACTCTAGGAGTGGTGTAAAGAAATACATATGGTGGGGAGTGCACAATTGGACATTTGAGGATGTTTTCCCTTGTCTTGATTAATCTTAAGTGTTTTATGTGAGCCTTTAGGCTCATGTTATTCTTTTAAGACGATGATAGGGGTATTCCTATGGTTGGGACTACCAGATCGGTCAAAGTTATATGTATTCCTTGTAAAAGGAAGTTGTTAACGCTTTAAGACTCATCATTAGATAGCCTAGATAGCTCAATTGTATAGATACTTGGGTTTAAATCATGGCTATTGGTCCTTTCACTACGCTTCCTGGGGACGAGAAGGTTTATGGTGGGGAGTTTGTAAGATCCAGTGTTTTTTGGCCATTCATTTTGGGCATAAATTTTTATTTTTACTGTTAGATACTCATGAGGGGTGAAATGGTCTTTTTAGTGTATCATTTGATCATGGATAATTTTTAATACCATTCTATTGGTCCCGGAATAGGGTGATTACCCTAGGAAAAATGATTAGTGGAAATCTGAGATGTTATAATTTTAGTAGAATATTTAATATTTAAATTATTAAATTAAATATTAAATTATTCATGAAGGTTCATTTGACAATACCTTTAAAATGGTGCCTCTTATTGATATTTCATCAGTGTCATTGAGTCAGGAATGGGGATTTTATCCTAGGCGAGGATTAAACTCGAGTCGGTCACCGGGGCCTGCCCTGTCCCTTGTTTCTTCCTTTCATTTCCTTTTTTTTCATTTATTTATTTTGTATTCCTTCCTCATCCATTATGTGAACACTACATGGGTGGAACCTCCTTGTTCGTTTCCCATTAAAGAAAATGGGGATTGCAAATGAGAGAGAGATATAAGGGAATATTAATACCATTGTGAATCCATTGACGCATAGAGTCGGCGTTTGACATCCATTGATTGTGAAATCAACTGAAGATTTAGTGGTTTCCACTCAAAGGTAGGTACTTTTATGTTTTCACCATATATCCCCTTTAAAAATTTTGTTTTATAATTTTAAATCCATATATTTCAAACTTGTAAGCCTATGGTGCCCGATCTATTGTTTCGGGGGTGAAAATGGGTGTTTCGGGAATTTTGAGGGATTTCTTGTCGGGAAACCCAGGATGCATATTGTGTATTCCAGGGGAACACACCGTGTGTTATTCCTATTTGGGGAAAACAAAGTTTTAATAAATAAAAACTATGTAGTGGTTGGTTTTGTGTCCATCCTTATGCAATAAGGACATGGAATAGTGGTTTTAAAGGAGCAGACATTGTGTGATGGGAGTACACACTGTTTAGAGGAACATGGGAATGCGTCCGGGTGAAAACGCACATGGGGTGATGTTTTGTGATTTTTACAAGCCTTGTACTGTTAATAACATGTCGTGTACTACTATATAGGTAGACCCCATGTTTTCTAGCACTGTACTTCTCCAGTTTAGTATCTTTGGGGGGTCTTTTGCCCTAGAAGTCCGAATTGTGAATGTGAGTAGTCTATTTTAAGAATTTTTTAACTTAGATCAAAATGGGTGAATCTTATTGAAATTTTATAGGTCATTTAAATGATGTTATGGGGTTTATATCTAAATGTATAGATTCTTCCTCCAGTTATCGAGTCCATTTGTCACCTAAGAGTGAGACATGTCATGGATGATAGGTTGGGTGTTTGGACCATATTAGTTGAGGCCTTCGATCTGATTTGAGATGTGAGATATCTTCTATGACCTATGATTTTGCAGAAATTTCCCTTGTGAGATGTTCCCTTCTATCCTATGACTCCATGAGACCCGATGCTTCAAAGGATCCCCTGATGGATTCTTTTCATTATGTGCTATCCTAGGGAGTCCCTTATAAGATATATCTCTTATTTTCCTTTTAGAGGATCCCTGTTAAGGGATGCCTCTTTTGTTCTTTGTTATAGGATCCCTTGTATGATTCCTCCATTACTCTTCAATAAGGATCCCATGGAGGATTCCTTTGCTCGTGTTTACCTAAAGGTTCTCGAGTTGGGTGCACCCTTAGTGTTTGACTTGAGAGACCAAGCGTGTGCCTGTTGTTTAACCTACCCTGAGTTGTTATGTCAGATTTTGGTACAGATCATGATCGGGTGTCACCTATAACAGGTTCCAAAAATGTAATCCCATGGGGAAATGTATGTAATGTTGGATTGTGAATTTGGTACACCCTCACTCATTTTTTTATACCTGACATGGTTTTGTTGATGTAGCGGTGTTTAATAGAGGTGCTTCCTGGTTAGTGGATGTTGAGCCTAATGTGAGGTGTATTTCTTGTTTGTTGGGATGTCAGGATGTGCTCTTCTAGGATCCAGCTACTGAGCCATGTTATTTATGATATTTACTATACCTAGAGGTATTACCTGGGAATTAGTTGGTGAGACTTACATGCTAAATTTGGTTAAGGAAATATTTTTCCCACATGAGTTGATTGTGATAAACCATGTGACAGTTTAATTCATATGTTGTGTTTTTTAAATGGAATGTGAAATGATTTAAAAGAGGTAATTAGAAATGGGTGTACCACAGTCTTTGTTAAATAACAAGTTTGGGATCATATGACTAATTGCATTTTGTTTTCATTCGGTGAACCATTTTCTCCGTTAAAAGGAAATGGGTGGACTCAAGAGGTTAATTACATAATGGTCGTGAGAGAACCACCATTTTGGTGGTTGGGCTCGCTGTGTCTTCTTTAAAAATGTCGACCGAACCTTAGATCTATTGAAGGATACCTTGGATGGTGTAAAGTGGTTAATTATTAAAGGGAATGGGCGATCCATGATATTGCAATCGGGATCATTGATTTTTATTTTAAAAATTATGAGAAGACATAGAATCCATTAAGGTATTTCTAAGATGGTCTCTATTAGAAAATGTTATAAATGATACATGTTGAAATTTTGATACACTGGGCTTGGCCTAGGTATATGTTGAAATACTGATACATTGGGAATCACCCTGAAACATTTTGAAATACTTATATATAGGACTCAAACCAGATTGACTGACATGCATAAGGGCATGGTCTTTGGAGTCTCAGTTGGATTCAAGGGATTATATTCCATGTATGTTGACCAGTGAACTTTTATAGGATTGTTTGTCGGTATAAAGTATCCCTGTTTGTGATTTGAGGTGATTAAAAGTGATCCCAGGTGTAGGACAACTTCCCCTTGAGGTAATGTAGCTTGCGCAGATATATAATTCTGTCATTTTTAGAAGCAGGTATATGTCGATGGGATCACTGACCCATAAATCGACATAATAATCCGTGTCTTTAGTGGAATGATGTCTAACTCAATGCCCTTGCATAGGATGTCGAAGGGATTGGGATTATGGTCCCAAAGATGGAATGTTTTTGTGGTTTCTTGATGACGAATCCACATACTCATGAATATTAATAATTATGTATATGTGTATAGGTATGGGAATAAAAATGTATACACATATAGATATGGACATCCATTATGGAACTTTCCAAGTTGATAGGGATTATGGACCCTGAGTTCAATTGTGGTTGCATGTTTGGTTTAAATCCCTTTATTATGTTCCAGCTAGGATGAGCACATTGATATTGAATACACGTTTAACAGCGCAGTTATATGTTACTTGTCGGGGGTGCCCTACTTAGATTATTTCTCACCCTTGCACAATCACATTGGTGTATGTGTAGACCATATGTCTACTTTTTTAGGTTGAGCATGAGTTTCATGGGGGATAGGGCTAAGGCCTAGTGTTTCATGATCGATCAGAGATGCTCGAGTGGTTCTACTGATCGGGCTGGTGTATTTTTATAGAATATGGAGATCGGAAACGTGGGTTTTCTCAAAATTAGTAGTTTTTCCCTATACGTTTACTTTTAGCTTCCATTGTACATGTATTTGTATGGTTGAACCAGTGGGTGACTAGTGTTTTATTGTATTTCATAGTTTTTCGGGATTTTACAACATTTTACTATTACAAATTGTTCAATTTTAGTTGTTTATTGCTTCCACATTCTGTTTACATTCCACATTGTATGATACTTAGTTATTTATGTTGTTTTCTTAGTCTATTTTGAGGTAACATCCTCCACACTATGACACCCTAGACCCTCACTCCTAGTCGGAAGCCTCTAGCATACAAGGAGGCGCGCTTGGGGACTTGTGGAGAACTGGCTCGGAGCACCAGTTAAGGGATTCTAGGTTGGGAGGTTACCATATTGTATCAACATAGGTAAATTTAATAAAAAATTCAATTCCACACTAGTATTCATGAATTATATATTCATTTTATTCATATGAATATAATGTAATTTTTAAATAACATAAGAAATAATTCTATTCTAATTAAACTCGTTTTCTGATACGGTTTGATGTAAAATAATAGTTTATAAATTTAATAATTTGAATTTGTAAAATTGAAATTTATTTTTAAAATTATAATATCAAAAGTATCTTAGGGTATAATGTTGAAATTTTTCAGAAAAAATTGAGTTCTCAGTGAATTTTGAAGAATACCGATTTTTCTAAAACAATCACTTCTTTTAATTAAATAAATAAATATTAAATTTACATAATCATTTGAAATTGTTCTCAAAGTAACATAATTATTCTTTAGTTAGATATAATATAATTAATTTTCTTTTTAATAATATTTGTTAAAAATTTTGGTAAAATTATATATTTGGGATTGAGAATAAATTTTTCAAAAAAAAATACTTCCTTTTACATTTTTTATTTTAATTTTAAATTAATTTCTACCACTAAAATGAATTTAATATTTATAAAATGATTTTATGTTTTTAATTAAGAGTTTCAAATTTTTTTAATATATCCCTCTAATTTTTTGTTAAAATTAATAGTAATCAAAGTAAATATTTGTTACATTGGTAATTGTAAATTGGAGAATTAATGTTAAAAATAATATGATAATGACTAAAAATAAAAAAACAATTAGGTATAATCTATTTTATGAGTTTGGTTTTACCATCCTCGCCTAAGATTATATTTCTTTGAATTTGGTTCTATTTTTATTTGATAATGACCTATATATTATTTTATGTAAATATAAATTAAAAATTTCCTCATTTTTTAAATATATATAAATTTGTGTGACAGATATAAAAAATATGTTAATTTATAAATGTTTATTTGAAATTAATATTATTTTTTATTATGTTAATTTATTTTAAATTTTTATTGATAAGAAAATATATTAAATTATTATGCAATGCCAATGCATTTCTAGTGCAAGTAGTATAAAATTAAGTAAATTATTTTAAAAAATATAAAATTAATATTTTTTGTTAATTTAAGGTTTCCCTTGATTTTTTATATTAATATAAACTATTATAGATTTTTTATGTGGTTTTATTCTAATTCTTCTTCTAAAAATATGTTATTAATGTCCAATTAAATGAAATGTTCCAAAAATGAAATTATGGAATCATTATAAAGAATAACATTTTATTAAATAATATAAAATTAATAAAAATAAAATATATGTACATGTTAATTGGATATGGTTGAAAGTATCAACCATGGTCAATTTATTGATCAATTTACCTTTTATAGTAACTTTATTGACCCCTAAAAAGTAAAAACTTTGATCTCAAGGAAATTTCCAAAAGGGTTAACATGGGGTTAAAAGAGAGAGAAAATGTTAAAAAAGTATAAACATGTAAACATTTTATTGGATGAGATTATTTATATCCATACTCATCATATTTACATAAAATATCTATCTTTATCCATTTTTTAGGATAATTAATTAAAATTAATATAACACATTTTGTAATATCAAGAGTGTCACTTCCTTAACATATAAATTAGAATGAGTCGTCCTCTCTTACTCATGGATTTTTAGAATTTTATATCATCCAATTCCTATCAAATACCCTTACTTAAGTCCCTCCCCAAAACATAGATTCCTTTATTTGATAAAAAAACTCTCCTATGAGGTATTTGGGTTTAAACTAAGTGGTTTTCTGGAGAAGTGTTTTAGTTCTTAACCAAGTGTTTCCATTTTATTAATTAATGTACCTTTTTAAAATATTATTCAACAATTTTTAAATTATAAAATCAGTATATTCAATCTAATGAATTTTTATTGCATTAATTTAATAATATATATCCATCTAAACTTCCATCAAATGTGAAATGAAACCATCTTTCATGTGTATGTCAGACTACTGAATAGAAAACTGATGTAATTTTCTTACATCTCTGCATCACACAGAAGGTTATAATTATTTATTGTTTATATATATATATATATTATATTAATGAAATATTTATAATTATTTAAATATAATATTTTGTTTAATTTCATACCTATTAATCCTCTGAAAAATTTTAACTTTTTTCATACATACATGTGGATTACATCCTCCATGAAGTGATGTGATTTCTTTTTCATTGCCATGTCACATGGATTCTCTATAATGGTGAATATAATTATATTATATGATATATATGATATAATAATAATTCTTTAAATATAGAATAATTCTTACATTTTATCCATCAATATCTTTTAAAAAAATCTTACTCATGCGTATGTACGACCAACCATATCCAGGATTATAACAAAATTTGTTTTTCATAACTGTCATTCATTTTTTGTTTTAAAATTATAATTTATGTATAAAAATGATAATTATGTTATTAATATTATTCATGATATTATTGGATAATGACTGCATTTACCATAGCGATCATAGAAAAGTCATTTTGGATATATGAGCTGAATATTGTCCAAACATATGATATGAACATAATAGAATATTTAGTTGTCTATAACATGGTAATAAATTAAAAGAATGGAAAATAAATATGAAAATATTACATAAGAAGGTAAATAATTAATATAATTCAATTATTCATTAAGATAAATAAATTACTTGTTGTGTGAGTCTCAATATTTGGGACAATTTACCTTAAAAAATTATTTTAAATGTCTTATAGAATTATTTGCTAATTTTTTTTCTCAAATACCTATATTATTAAAATTATTTTATGAATTTATTGATCATTAGATAAAATAATTTTAAATAAAATTTTATATAACATTATACATTTTTTAAGGGTTTGAAAAGAAATATTTTTATGAATTTTATACATAACATTTTGACAAAAAGACAAAAGGAATGTGATACATTAATATAAATAATTTAATAGGTATTTCTTGACATAAAATCAATATTCTAATGTTTTAAATCCTCTAAAATATTTTTTTTCAAATAAATATCATCCTTCCATTTATTTTTCTTATATTGAAAATTTATTTTAAATTTAATGGATATTTCAATACATGGAAATGGTATCCAATAGGTAATTTTTTTTCAGTATAATGATGGAAATAAATGTTTTTATCTTTTATTATTATGTTACTGTTCAAGGTAATTATTTATGAGGATCAGTGGTTCCATTATAAACTTTCTATGAGTGGTTACATTATTAAAAAGTCTAGTTTATCCCAATATATCTCTTAACTGCATTGGACAAAAATATGGAGTTAACCAACTACGTTTCTCGTAAGAGTTTACTAGAATGTAATAGGTAGTTTATTCCATTTTTATAAGTGATTTAAGAATTATTTACCATGTAACCTACAAGATTTATTAATTCTTTTTATGAGTTTTCACCATTGTAATATGATTTAACAGGGTATCCTAATTATCATTTGTTTTTACAAAATTATAAGGTACCTCCTAAGGGTGATATGTATAACTTTATAAAAAAGTTTATTATAGTTTTCCATGATTGAAAAAATACTTTCTGATTTATATTTTACATTTAACATTTCTTATGAAATGTTTGATTGGAATATTTGGGAAGATAAATAACATTCCATGGTATGAAAATATTTATTATGAAATAAAAGTTTATTTTAAAAAAGGAAAAATTGTATTAGTATCCATGGACAAATTATTTTATTTATTAATTTATTATATATCGCCTACTGGTATTTTTATAGTCATCTTGCATTTAAAAAAAATGGTTATACGGATGAGTAGGAAAAATAATTAGGTAAATATAAATTTTTTAAATATATTTCATGAAAAAAACGTGATATTCTGAAAAGTTTTTTATTGTGGAAAAAATATATTTTTAGCGTAAGTTTCCACTTTTTTATGTAATATTTATTTATGTAAGGTGATGACCAAATTATCTAAAAATATAAGTTTTAATGAACATAAAATTTAATATATTAAGTTCATAATTTAAATAATAAGATTATATCATGTTTAGGGTTGGAAAATTATACAAAGACCCCTTTACCCACATTTTGTAAAGGATTTTTACCTAAATATGTATCCTCAAACTAGAAAAATGTGGTTTTATATCTGAGTGATTATCAATAGTTAGTAAAAAATATTTTCTACAAATCTATGGTGTATGAAGTTCTAGGTACCTAACATTGGTGATTTTGAAAATTATCAAAGATGTTTTCCCATCAATAAACCTTATTTTGAGTTCGATAAAGCTATGGAAGATTTGAAATGAAATATGAATCCTAGAATACTGAATATACTAGATTTCATTGGTAAATAAAAATTTTCTCGCATGTTCAAACAACATGCTATTTTTCTTTAAAATGTTTAATTTTGTACTATTAGTGTCATAGATCTGTACTTTATCTATTTAAAGTTGAATTGAGTGCGGATAAATCATTCAATATTATTTATGTGGCACAAGGGTGAGCTTAGTAAGTGTTATTATTATTTTACTTTCTTACCCTATATATAGTTTCTTTCATCCATTCTAGGTCTTAATGGTTTTGTTTCTCCATAAGAAGTAATTAATACTACCTTCAATGGTATTTAATTGAACTAAACTACTTATAAAAGGATAAAAGTGGGTTGGATACCCCAAATAAAAATATTGGTTTCTAATGATGAGAAATTATATGAGAATTATAATAAAATATCCCAATCACACCTAAAGATGCAATTTATCATTTTTTTTATCCTAATCAGGTAGTTGTGGTTCATTACTCTTTAAAAGCGGATAACAATGACGTTGAAGTGAATATAAATGAGGAATCTATAAAGTATTATGTTGGTGTTTTGGAGTAGTATACTATGATTGAAAGGAATGAAATAAACATGAAAGGGGTGAAAATCCTCAGGGGCTGAAGTCTAAAAAGGGATTCCAACACCTGAAGGGAAGAACAATATAGGATCTCTAATTTGTTTAATCAAATCTTCCTAGCTATGGGAGTGTTTAGGATGAGTTCTTATTAGTATATAGTTCTCCCATTTTTAAAAATGGGGATCAAATTTTTTTATTCTACACCTCCTTGATAGGATATATCTTATTAGGAACCTTTTATTATCTATGATCAAACTTATCCTGGTGGTTTTGAGGATAAGGAAGATAAGGATGATGAAAGTACACTCAAGATGGATGAAAATTTTATAACTGTAATTTTTAATAATCCAGAACCTCTTGTACAACAACCCTCTCTACATGTTCTTGAAGAAGAAGGAAGGTTTGAGCCTCCATTTGTTGATACCATATTAGGATATTTTGTATCAAATCCAAAAAAATATCCCTAAAAATCATCTATTATACTTGATTTAGGTTATATTTTTCAAGGTGATTGAATTTTTTTTTCATCTTCTCAGATAATATTTTTGGATGTCGAAAGTCATACAATTCAATCTAATATATTGATAATTCTATGTATAAATATTTTTATAATAAATGCTTTATGTTGGGGCCTTCTGAGTTAGGGTAAATTCATTCAACTCCTAAACTTATCCCAACTTCATCTCCTCCAACTATATCTACTCAACCTCAACTGACTACTCATAATTTTTTTCGATCCTTAGTCATTACTTCAATCAATTTTATTATATTTACGAATGATATATTGGATATTAAAAATTAATTTCTCTTGTTAGTATAATAAGTGTCAATAAATACGACATGAAGGAATACATTTCTCTTACTCTATAAATTATTGTTGATTACATATAGATTAATCTATTTCTAAAACACGATCGAAGGGATCATTATCTTGGAAGTATTAGAGCACAAAATTAATGTTTCTAAAAAAAAGGTTCCCTTAAGGTTGACATGATATATATGAAATCTAATCTAAAACGTAGGTAACTCTTTATTATTAGTAATTCTTCTAGTAATTCTTCTTCTTCTCTTAACCCTCCACCTGCATCTATTTTCGAAAATGTGTGTCTTATTAGAAAAGTTTTAAATGAGGTAATAAAAATCTGTCTTAACAATGGTACGTATATAAATAATAAAGGGTAAATGGATGTAAGTGTTAATTGGAAAAATATTTATAACATGTTTAAAGAATAAATTGTGAAGATAACAGAGGATAAAGATTTCATTAGAGATATCAAGAACAAAATAATATGATTTTCAATAATGGAAATCAAATGACATGGTTTATATCATTTGCCCAAGATATTAAGAATCCTCACTTAATAGTTCCCTTCAATTATATTTTCAAAAAACTATGTATCATAACAACTCTTATTTATTAGTTCATTTTAGAGAGGGTTGAGTTCTTTCAGTTCCTATATAATTATTATATAAATTTATCAGTCATTACTATTCTCTTAATTCCTTTTCTATATGTATCAAATGATTCATTTCTAGAGCCTTCATCTCCTCCCATACCCATTATATCTTTTTCTCCTACAATGACTTCAACTACTACGTTTACATTCCCTATTACCCCTCCTACCAAAAATTCACCTTCAACAAATACTAAAAGATCTTTTTGTCTCGAGCTACCTCATTCAATTAATTAGATTTGTAATGATTCCAAAGTACTTGTGATTCTAGGAGCTACCTCTACTCCTTATCCAACTCCCCCTAATCTAGTTATTATCAATGAAAATGACCATGTTGATTCATCATTCATTTGGGAATCTGATGACTTAAGATCTGAGTTGGACTTTGATAGGTCATTTTTACATTTATATTCTCACCATTTATGATTGAAACTTAATAATTACAAATGGGAGAGTAAATTTAGTAATATTTATATGAAATTTTATAATAGTTTGTAAAATATTGATTAAATATTTTCATTAAATGGTTCTTCAGTGCATTGTCTGAAATTGTATATAAAACAATTTGGGATCTTCATAAAGGGGGATATTTTTGGCTTATTCGAGAAATTCATTATTTCAATAATCATAAACCATGATTATATTATTTCAAAAAAATTAGAGAAGTAATATATGTTTTTTGGGAATTTTTTAAATTTTACTATGTCTATAAATAACCATAAAGACAGATCAAGAAGATAATCAATGATGATAATAAACCAGTTATAATGTGTTAGAATGTGAAAATTATCCCAAGTACATAAGAAACCATAAGTGTAGTGGATAAACTGTAAGGTTATTTAATCAACCACATGATCATGTTTGGTACTCTGTCTAATTTTAGAGAAAGGTTGGAGTAATTGTATGACAGCTTGATCAACTAAATGCATAACCTATCTGACCATGTTGGATTTCTCACAAACTCTTAAACTGACCTTATGGGTACCCACATGACTGAAAGAAAAATTAGAAAAAGGGCACAATATATAAATATATTACCAACAAACTGTTAGTATTTTTATAGGGGATATATCTAAAATGTGACTTCATGCGACTGCACATTGAAGTGAAGGTATTGCATGATAGATGATATGAGCATTAAATTTCAAAATTTTTGTATATTATTTTTTTAAATTACTTCCTTAATTAAATAATTATCATGTAAAATATTAATTTTAAAAATATTTTTCTAATAAAAAAAAATTTAATAAGATGAACATACGGGTATTTAATGATTTAATCATTTATATGTAAATTGTAAATCCATATATATTTTCTGAAATTCACAGTTATAATTACTAATTCTTGAAATCAAATTCAAAAAAGGTTTATTTTTTTGTTTAATAATTCCACTATTAATTTCTTGAATCAATTAAAATCAAAAAATTAATTTTGAAGTTGAAATTGAAAATTTTTACTTGTGAATGGAGAATTTAAAATAGATTTATTTTTAAATGATTTAAATTTGAAATTTTAATTGAGAATTGAATTTTAAATTATCGTGGAATAAATTTCTATAAAGATATTAAATTCCTATTCAATTTTTTTAATAATAATATTGAAATTTTATAGGGATTTTTTTCTATATTATGAATTTTTTTATATATTTTATTGGGGTTGATTTTTTTTTGAAGTGTTGAAGTGATAGAAAAAAAAGAAGAATGGTAACATATGTGACAGTTTCTTTCAAGGGACCACACCTAAAATATAAAAATAAAATAAGTATAAGTAGAGAATTTTTTTTAAATAATTCTTGAATATGTTATTATTATTTTACAGTTCATGGTCATTTTTTATGATGATGTGTGATTCCGTTATAATCTAATGATGATTTATTACTTCATAAAACGGGTATGGGTGGTTTCATTATAAACCAAGGATTGGTGATGCCAATATAGATCTATAATGAATTTGGTAAAAAGATGGAGTTAGCTGGTTAAATATCTATTAATAGATTACATGATTTTACTATACAGTTTATTCTATTTGTATAAGTGATATTAATGTTATATAATAAGTAACATACATTATTTATCAATTATTTCTATGTTTTTTAAAAATATTATGATTTAAAATGGAATACTAATGAAATTATGTTTCAAAAAAAACATAGAGTACCACATAATATTGAAATATATATCTTTCTAAATTATTTTGAGTTTTTAGGATTTATAAGATTCCTTTATGAGTTATATTTTACCTTTAATATTTCTTATGAAATGTTTTGTGGGAATCATTGGGTAGAGTATCTGATTTCTATGATAAGAAAATTTTAATTTGGAAATTAGTGATTATTTTGAAAAATGATTTTCTGTTTAAGTATTCATGGACAAATAGGTTTCTTTAATTCTTTTCATTTGTTCCATGCTATTAATTTTATACTCATCCCACATTTAAAAATAAAATCACACAGTTTTAAGGATGTATAGGGAAAAGGAAAAGGTAAATATGAAATTTGTGAAGATATTTCATGAAAAAAACATAATATATCTTAAATGTTCGGTATCATAAGAAAATGGATAATATGTGGATGTTTCAACTTTTTATGTAAAATTTATTTATTTAAGGGTGATTAACTTATTATATAAAAACATAATCTCTAAAGTTACATTAACGCAAGTTATTTAATTATTTATATAAAAATCTAGACTATATAATATTTATAGAGGAAAAAATATAGAGAGAACCATATACCAACATTTGGTAAAATAGTTTTACATTAATATGATATTTGAAAATGGGAAAAAGTGATACCATATTTTAACAATTATTTATTGCAAGGAGAAAATATTTTCATCAAATTTATGGTATGTGAGTCTCAAGATACCTTGCATTGGTGGGTTTGAATATTTTCAATGTTTTTATCACATCAATACTCCATATTTTGAGTTCGTAAAAGTATTGAAATATTTTATATAAAATGGAACTCCCGGAAGGATGAATGTAGTAGAGTTCACCGATGAACAGAGTATTCACCAATGATCATCTAGCATGATATTTTTCTTAGAAAAAATGAATTTAGTATTTTCAGTCATCAGGATCATTAATTAATATTTTTAATAGTGAAGAAAGAGTGGATAAGAATTATAATATTTCTCAATAGGGATATGGATTATAATAGTATGAAATGTTCAAGTTTTTGTTATTTTCCATATCGGAAAAATATTTTCGTTGTGCAAGATCATAAAGTTACTGTTTCCATAATAGAAGAATTGTCTACTTCCTTATGGGGTGTTTTTCAAAATTGAACAAATTATAAAAGGATTAATGTGGGTTAGATCCTCTGATAAAAATAAGGGTTACTGATGAATAGATATTATACAAGGATTAATTTGCATAAAATAACAAAAAATACCTAATGATTCAATTTATCCTAGTTTGGAACCTTATCAGTATGTTGGGGCTGATTAATCTTCAAACAAGAGAGGTGAATATATTTAAGTAAATATAAATTATGAAACCTTATTGAATTATTATGATGTTTTGTCTTTCTTTTAGGAGTTTAAAATAAATAAATAACCCATAAAAGTGGTGAAAACACTTCGGGTGTTGGTGGTGGTCTATAGAAAGGGTGAAAACACTTGAAGAGAATAATTCTCTAAGATCTTTACTTTTTTACCAAAATATTACTAACACAATGAGTGATGAGGATGAGGTTATATTTTTAGATCGTTCCCCCATGTTTGAGAAATGAGGAGGGTAATTTTTATATTCTACACCTCCTTGATAGGATATATATCCTGAGGACCTATTATTAGATTTGATCCATCTACTCCTGGTGATGGTGAGGATAAGGATGATAAAAATTATAACAGTACATTCAATATGGATAAAAATTTCATACAAATTATTCTTTATATTCTATATTATGTTTTAAAACATCCCTCTTCACATGTTTAGGAAGAACAAGGTCAGTTTGGGGATCTATTTGATGATATCATGTAAACATTCGTTGGATAAACTATAATAGAACCTACCAAAATGGCCTCTCATGTACATGATTTAGATAATATGTTTCATGGTGATCTAATTTACGATCCCTCTCCTCAGATATAATCACTGTTAGTTGAAGATTCATATAGTAAAAATCAATTTATTGGGAAGCCTACATATAACTCTTATGAATATAAATTATGTATGTTGATGCCTTATTTATAATAGTTGAGTTACTCAACTCCTAAACACATCACTAATTTGTCTCTTCCGATTATATTTGCTCAACAAAGTTGACCACTACTTATTCTTTTCATTCCATGGTCATAACATATACAACTTTTAGTCAATTTAATAATGAATTATTTGAATTAATGATGTTATTTCTTCCCATTATAATAATTTTTAATGAATATTACACTAGTTAATATGTTTATCTTTTTATTTTGAGTGTGGTTTTTTATATAAATCCTAATATTTTGAAAACAATATCATATGGATTGTTATCATTGAAGTTATAGAGCATACATGGATGGTTTCTAGGGAAAAATATGATCCCTTTAGGTAGACATGAATGATATCTTAACTAAGCTAGAAACCAGGTTACACTTTATTATAAAATATTCATCCAGGACTTATACTTCTTACTCTAACCATCCACCAGGACCTATTTCCAAAAATTAGGATCTAGTAAAAAGATTTCTGTATGAGTAAACATAATTTTTTTATTAGTGTCCATGATATATGGAATAATTAAGAGATGGATATTAGTACCCAGGGGGATTGGACTTATGGAATAGTTAAAGAAGAAATAGTGAAGACTACAATTGATAAATATTTAATTAATGGAGATATCAAGTACAACTCAAGAGTATTTTAAATAATAAAAATCTATAGACTCAGATTAGATCCTTAACCTACGATTTAAACAATCCTCACTTAACGAATTACTACAAATCTTTTTTAGATAAACTATTAATCATTCCACCTCTTATGGATCAATCAATTTTAGAGAAGGATGACTTATTTTAGTGCATTGTGTATGGGAATATATATTTAAAAGGCATTACTAGTCATCTAAATCCTTATCTATATGTATCAAATGCGCTTTTTTGGGAATTTATGGTGCTTCACATACTCAACATATCCCCTTTCATATAATAGCTTCAACTACTACCACTACATTGGATGGTTCCCCTCCTTCCATGACAACACCTACAACAAATCCTAATGGACCTTATGGTATCATCCTATGTTAATACCTTCATCATATGTGGCATGTTTCCAAAATACATGTGATTATTGGGGAAATCATTATCTTCATATCACTAATCCAACGATATTTATTTTCAATGTAAGGGACCATGTTGATCCTCCTTCAATTCGGAACTCTGATGACTTTGGCTATGATTATAGACTCTGATAGAAACTTTTTTACATTTACATTATCATGCCTTATGAAATTATTTTTTATAATTCATATAATTGGATTAATGTTAATAAGATTTATACACAATATTTTAATATATTGTAATCTATTCATCAAATATCTTCATTAAATGTTTATTTAGTACAGTGTTTGTAATTATCTATGCCCTTATTTGGGATCATCAAAAAGGGGTATATTTTTAGGTTATTTTAGAAATTAATTATTTCAACAATCAAAATTTGTGTTTATTTTATGCTTATTTTTTATTATGGATGTTAAATATTTTTTGTGGAATTTTGAAAACATTATTATATATAGAATTGAATGTAAATCCATATCATCTAGACAGTCAACTATGAATCCAGACACTCTATAATGTTTCAAAAATTGAAAATTTTCCTAAGCACTCAAGAAATAGTAAGTGTAATGGATCAACTATAAGGGTATTTAATTAACCACAATATATTTGTTGAGACTCCACCTAATTGTTTTAATGGGTTGATGAAAATGATAGATAATTGGATCGAATTAATGCATAAACAATTTAACTACGGTATACTTCTCCCAAACTCCTTAACCAACCGGATGGGTTCGAAAAAGACTACAAGACCAATCAGAGTGATCACAAAACATGTTAATAGATTACATGGAAAATGTTGATTTTTTTTCTAACTGATAATGAAAATGTGTGACTTCAAGCAACCACACATTAAAGTGAAGTAATCACAATATAGGCTATGTGATCTAAAATATTTCAAAAAATAATTTTCTATTTTTCATTGAAATTATCCCATGAATTAAACAAATATCAGGTAAAATATGAATTTTTATGATCTTTTTAAACTATGGACTTAAATTTTAATATTTCTTAAATAAAAATTTTAGTTATTTAATTATTTTTATATAAATTGTATAGAAATACATTTTACAGAAAATCAATGTTAAAATTATTGTTTCCAGAACTCAAAATCTCAAAGGAATTCATATTTTGTGAAATAATTCCTTCATTTATTTTTGAAATTAAATTAAATCCAACAATTCAATTAGAAATTTAAATATAAATTTTTTATTTTTAATGGACAATTTAGATTTTTTTCAAATGAAAGAAATTTGACATTTTAACTGATAATTGAATTTGATGTTATTATGAAATTAAATTTTATCATGGTATTATATTACTATTAAATTTATTTAATTATTATATTTTAATTTAATTTGGAAAGATTCTATACTGAAATATGATTTTCATTTTTTTTCTGGTTGGAAAATTTTTTATATGTCGAAGAGACTGTAAGAACGAATCACAGTCACATAAGTGACTGTTCTTTCCAAGTGAACACACCAGAAAAAAATAAACTAACAATTATTTAAAAATTGTTGAAAAGGAAAATGACTACAATATTAGCTTCATAGTCAGCAACGTGGATGAAAAAAATCCAAAAACATTGGAAAAAATTAAAAGTCACTTCCAAACATTTGGCAGTAACCGCATGTGAAAATTGATGTTATGGTGTCACTACCATTAAGTTATCATTAAGGAATTGATCACAAGTGTACCCTCTCTAGAATAACTATACTGACTATAGAGACTTCACATGGTAGATCCTCCCACTTTACAATAATTCATAACAAGCATCCGCATAGTCACTCTTTCCCATGGTCTGTATATTGTGAGATCCCGCTTCACACAAATCCAATTCCTCCAACAAAAACCTGTCATTGAAGAGAGGAAGATGATTTTCCAATGTCTGTTCAATAAATCAATGAGTAGTTATGAAAACCTAATATCATCTCTATTTAATCTGAGCTCACTGAATCCAACAGAACCATGAAATATAAGATCATCAGAGGAGGTTTCACGAGCTCTATCCATCCTAGAGAATGAAGATCACACACCTCCAAAAAAGATCCATTGAACAACACCACTATAGGTGGAATTATAAGCTAACATTACACTACCATTAAAAATGGAATAATATCTACACATAAACAAAATATTTAGACCACCTGTCTTTGAATAAGATTGACTAAGGAAGATGATTCCATCAGTAAAGAAGATTATATTTTGTCGGTCCATGAAGATCATAGTGCACCTATCATTTAAAGAATAACCTCGCTAGAGGAGATCACCATAGTAATGCCTAATGGTGACCACAAATGGGAAGCATTAATGAAATCCATAATAGATCCATTTATGCCAATCCATTCATTTCTCGAGCATGTTGAGTACTTCTTGGGAAGAAGTCTCGCATTCTAAAATATGATTCACAAACCAAATGTCATTTTCACTAGGAAAACCCTATCCTAATCTGGAACCAATCCTCCCAATTTCATCAGCCAATACAGAACACCAACTACAATCAGACTAGAATATTGATGATCTCACACAACCAGATCTAGTTCATCTCAAAACTAGCCTTCGTAGTGAAGAGGAATCACAAGAGTCACCCTTGTCCACTGAGAAATCTAGCACCAATTGATTTTCACACTAATGATTGATCCTAAGTAATGTATGCCTCAATGTTCTCACCATGGAAATTCCTACCAAACCTAATGAATTTGATAGGATTTATCATGGGGGTATTTCCAAATTTGGGATAATATAGTTTTTAATATGAGATATGTTTTGTCCAATCACACAGATAATGTTTCATGTGTTTCTCATAGGGTGACATATCTTTTATATATATTTTGATGAGATTTATTTTTGAATAAGAACATGGAATATACATGGTGACTTCGAAATTTATGATATAATATTTTATATCTTGTCTAATTTTCAAATAAAATAGTGAAGGATTTAAAAGTGTAAGGGGTTGTTGGTGAATAGATAGCGAGAAACTCAAGATGTAGTCCACTGAGATCAAGAGGAAAGGGCCCACCACATTTTTGATTTCCCATGCGGTTCTTCATCCACAATGAATGAGGCATTGACTGGTGATCTAGGATGTGCTAGGACACCATGTTTTTGTTAACTTGTGAAACGGATAGACATTGTGTATGTGTGAACTAGATACGATGTGATCAAAGAGCAGGGTAGTTTATCGAGAGTCTTATTGATGGGAATGATCAAGAGGCATGTTTGAGTTGACGATTTGTTGCACATCATGATAGAAAGATCACGACAGAGAGTTATCATTTAAGTGTCACTATATGGTGCAAGGATGACGGATATTTAGATTTGATCTCCAACTAGTGGTGTTTCGTTGAAATAAGGGGGATGTTTTGTCACAGAAGGATATTTTTGTTATTATATTAGCAAGATGATTTTTAGAGAGACAACAGAGGTATATCAGGGTGTTTATTTAACATTGATTTTTTAATTATCCCATTTGTAGTTAATTTTCATTCATTACTTATATTTTATTATAATATCTGATTTATATTGGATATTTCATAATTTTCTTATGGTTTTTTAATCCTCCACCTCAAAGGGATTTTCCATGTTAAAATTATGATGTACTAATTTATTTATTCTACTTTATATATCTTACATATTTAATCAATCTCTTCAAAAATAGTTTCTTAATAGACTTTCATCTCGAGATCGAGATTATACCCCAATAGAATGCCACATGAATCTATATTTTACGGAAATTGAAAAAGAATCATTTTAATATGGGATGGGTAGACATGAACACAAGAAGAATAAAAACCAAAAATGAGAACTGAATAAAATTATTTATAACTAAAATATATTTCTATTGAACAAAATGAATCCAAATACAAGAAAATACATAGAAGGAAAAGAAAAAAAAGTTTATCATGATTCTTACCTGTGGAGGACAATGTGTGTGGAAATAACAAATCTCACTCACACTTTTTAGTTAATATCAAATGTAAAATTTATTACAACATAAAAAATAGTGAAAAAATATTTATAGAATCATAGGAAATGGAAACATCAAAGTGAGAATCATGGGATAACAAAAAATGAATTTTACAGTGCCAAACCCTGAGAGGACCATTAGTCATGAGCACTTCAAGCTTCACCTAAGTTTTGAATGAGATCATAATTCTCTCTATGAAACTAGGTGATCAAGAATCTATTACGAGACTTAGATTGATGTAACTCAGGTCCTCACCTTCGCATTATCATAGAATAAGGATGTTTTTTTATATGATAAATTAGATGTAGGACACCAATGGTGTTCCAAAGAGACCAACAACTATAGGTAATTTACATTGAGAATCAACCAAATTAGGGTTCGAGAGCTAGAGTCTGGGGATCGATGGAGACACAAAAACAATGATAATGAAAGTGAATCAATATAGATTTATCCAGCACATGGGGTGATCAATTCCACTTAATAACACATGAATCCCATAACTGAATATCCAACTAAAGAATTCCATTTATCCTTGTGCAATAAAACACCATCGGTGTAATGATAAACATGAAAATAAAAGGACAACACATTTGAAGATAGTGGTAAGGTAATTAGTGGTCAACAATAAGATAATTTCATGGATCGATAAATTAGCATAGGGAAAACAGTATGACTAGATAAAGGCCAATTCCCACTCAATTAATCCCACACTAAAATGGACAAGCCTTGGTGGAGAGTCTAACAATAATATTTGAACATAAACTAAAATTAAAAAATAAACATAATTTTCAATGGATGAGGGAGTAAAAAATAGATAGGTAGATTTTAATGAAGGAAAATCCACTATGAAAACATATATTGAATGACGCATTTCAAAAATCTCCACCATTTTTTATTGAAATATGAGATATTCTTGAAAGCATGTTTCTAGAATAGGAACCATGATTAACCTATCTAAACAGAATTTAAACATAGACAATACTAAACCTTTTTTCAAACTATCTTTTGGTCTTATTTTAGTGTGTATTTTATTGACACACATGGTTCATGATTCAATAATATATCCAATAAAATGAATTATAATATCAACATATTTGGATACTATGTTCTTGGAAAATGAAGTGCAGGATGGCTATCATAATAAATAAAAATTACAGAGTTAAAAAGATTGAGTTTAAAAGATTGACTTTAATCCATATGGATTATTTAACTACCTCAGTTATGGCAATGAGATCAGATTCTATGGTTTAAATAGAAACCCCTGATTGCTTGTTTCATTTATTGGAAATGGAACAACCTGAACCAATAAATATATTACTTTTTAAGGACTTATTAGTATCAATATTTCCATTAAGTCAGCATCTACATACCCAGAAATAATTTTGGCAATATACATGTTTCATCTATAACATAATCAAATATTTGAACTAAAAGATAGGTATCTTAAACTCTAACAAGATCCTGATAATGTGTCCTCATATGTGAATACATATGTCTAATAATAGTTAATATTACATATGAAATATCAGGCGTGGTTCAAATAATAGTGTAAATAATCCTAACAATAGTATTTATATAAGGAATTTTAGAAATAATTTTAATATAATCTACAGAAGTAGGTTAATATGTTAAGGAATGATTAAATTTATTTCTAAGATGTATATTAATAGGATAGATTGATTAAAACATATATATCTTGAGAATATTAATTATGTTTTCATGTTGATACATGTAAAGAAATTTATTTGGCCTATCTTTAATGATTTCAATACTTAATATTTTTTTAGATGCACTTCAGTATTTCATTTCAAACATACATTTTAATTTATATTATTTCGGAATGGATAAAATATTTTTTTACAAATGATAAGAATGTACAAAACATAAAATTGTAAGTAAATAATACAATTTTTAGGTGATTTAAAATAAAAAATGATTCATATTGACTCCTATAAAATTAGTTGTCTAACATGAATGAATCAAATTTCACATACCACTACCTAGAGTCTTGTTTCATGAAATATAATGTTTTATTTTTCTTGAAAATATCATTTACATTGAATTTATTAGAATAATAGTTGTGAGGTTTTATATAGAGTTTCTCTTTTAAATCAACAAGTATGAAATCCATTTTGAAATCCATTTTCTCAATTTGAAAATCATTATTAGCAGAAAAAAGTAAAATCTTAATGAATGAATTCATAATAATAGTGGAAAGATATTTCAGAGTAATCAACACCTTCTCATTGAAGAAATCCTTTAGAAACTAATATTTCTTTGTATTTAATCAATTTTCCCTCAGTGTTATCTTTTTTTTTCTCTTATAAATCCACCTAGAAATGATGAATTTATTCTTGGGAGGGTTATTAATAATAAACCATATTTTTTTGTTATTGAGTTAATTTATTCAATAATGAAATATAACCATTACTTTTAGTATTTTTCATTTATGTTTTTCCTATATTTTTGAGGATCATCGTCTATAAGTTCTTGGGCCACATGGAAAGCATAGGAATCCATGTAATATTTGATGAATCGAGAAGAATGTATAGGGACCCTACATACTCTATCAAGGGTTAAATGATAATCCATATTAGTGTAAGGAGGTTTATATTTTTAATTTTTACCTGAAGAAGGCTCAAAATCATCCCCAATAGTGGGTTGTAGTAGAGGTGGAGTAGGCTAAACTACCTCCTCAAAATGAGCTGAAGGCTCATATTTATCAACCTGTTCTTATGGGATCAGTGTTGCTAGATGTGGAAGATTTGATTTAGGAGATAACTAATCATGAAAAAAATGTCCCTACTTATTATTTAGTTATGGTATCTTGGTTTATCCACCCATATTTTATCCCCATTAACCACTTCAGGATACCCAATAAATAAGCATTTTAGAGCTCTTGATTTGATTTTATCTGTTTTAACATGTGCATAAGTTATACAACCAAATACACCAATGTTGGTATAGGAAGGGTAATACCATTTCACAAATATTAAAGTGTTTTGAACTAATTATAAGACAAGGGACACTTATTTATTAGGTAAATAGAAATGGTGAAAGTCTCTTCCAAAAAGGATTTGGGGTGGCCTAAGCATGCATGCATGATCCAAACTCTTTCTATGATAGTCTTATTTATCCTCTCTATTATTCCATTATTTTGGGGTGTTTCCATAATCTTCATGTGTCTTTTAATTCATTCATATTCACAAAACTAAATTACTTCAATGAGAATGTAATAAAGATATTCATCAGTCCTTATTCTTTAGATTTTCAACCATATTGGATTTCATCAAAAAATTTATTTTTTTTACTGGTTTTAAAAACATAATAATTATTTTTAAGAATATAAATATATACATTTATAGATATTTCATCTTTATAAGTGAAAAATTAGGGGCCTCCACCATGGGAGGTAGCCCTTTATGGTCCTCAATGATTATAGTGGATATACTCTAAGGGGATGGTATAATTATAGTTAGACCTACTGAAGGTAACTCTCTTATCCTTTCATATTACACAATCATTAGAAAATGGAAGATTAGATGGTGTGATGTAACTCAACATCCCTTTCTAGTCGAGTTCATCTAGGCATTTAGAGCTAACATGCCCCCATCTTATATGCCCAAGCACAGTGTTTTCAGTGTTTTTTGTAGAAACTACCCAATAGAATTGAATGGGTGTTTCCACTAAATATATATGTCTTATTTGTTAAATACCCTTTAATAATGGTTTATAGCCTTTATATATTTTATGAAAACTTGTTATTATAATAAAATTAATCCCTTTTTAGTCTAGGATCCCTAATGAAATCATGTTTCTAGGTGGGTTTGGAACCCACATTTCATAATGTAATGTGATTATGGAATGATCATATTAATCTAAAAAATAGAACTTCTTCCATGAACCTTATACCTCTTTTTATCACCTAGGAAGACACATTCATTTACCATTTAAACTAAATTTTCTAAAGAATCTCTACAATGACTCATATTGAAGGAAAAATATGAGTTTATGAATCACACTTCATTATTTTCATTGGTAGAAAAATTAAGAAAATTAGAAATTTCATAATTGGAGTCAACTAAGAAAGTGACACTTCTTTCCTTATAATCATATATAAATTTTATGTTCTTGTTGTTCAATATTTTATCTTTGGTGGATTGTTTTTTCCTTTTTGATTGAGATATATTAATAATAAATAAATTCTCTTCCTCACATTTAATTATATGTTTAGAATGTAGTTCTTTAGAATGAATCAGTGACTAGACCTCTTCAAGAGTCAAGTTGTCTTGGTCATACATTATGGTCTAAACTAAAGTGTTGTATGTATTACCTGGAGATGTTAAGAGGAACATTCCTTGATCTTCAACATTAACATTAACACCAATTTTGGCTAAATCTAAGATAAACTTGTAAAATTCATCAATATTGGATTTAATTAAACTACCAATTTTAATTATAAATGTATACAGTTGAGGTTTTTCATATATACTATCAACAAATTACGTTTTCCTATCTAATTTCATTAGCTTAAGGTAATCAAAATTAGTAGTAGACTCATAATAAACTTCTCTAGGAACCTTGTCACCTATTGATAGTAGAAAAGTGCTACGTTCTTTAACTAACATGTTAGGGGAATTATCTATGTATTCATTTATTGGTTCTTCAGTTTCGATTATAGCAATAAATGGTTTCTTAGGCCCATATAGGGAATCAATTTTTCCATGTTGTATAAATAGGTCACTAAGCTTATCTCCCACAAGTTAACATTATTATCACCATCAAAATATTCAATTTCATATCTCATTAAGGATATTTTTACCCATAGAGTTAATGTCATCTTCTACTGAACAACATTACAAATATGCCACCAAAAACTGACCAATATATTCAGTAAATATTATTTATCCAAAGAGATACAAAATGAAAATAAATGTAGACATGAAAAGGAAATAGATAATATCTATAAGAAGGATAGTGGTGATTTTAGGGTGTGATTATAGTGCAGAAATAAAACCACAAACTATAACTATAATGTAGGAAACAACAATCATGAATTGGCAGGAAAATAAATCCAATATAGGATCTCATACCACTTCCTTAGTGGAGAGGCATAACTAAACACAAGAAGATAGCCAAAATCTAAACGAGAACAGAACTGTTTTATTGATAACTGAAAGAAAAATTCAGAGAACCAAAAAAATGTATAATACTATAAAATAAAAGGAAGAACAAAAACACAAGATTTAACATGTTTCTATCACATGGGGACATATGTAAATGGTATGAACACCACCCACTCACACCTTTTTTGTAATATTAAAAACAAAATGGAATACATCACAAAAAAAGTAAAAAATGATTAATAGAGTCATGAAGAGGGGAAACTAAAAACTGGGTACAAGGGAAAAGAAAACATGAAACTTATAGTGCTCGACACAGAGAGGTATAGCGGTCCTGATCTGTTCAATAATCAACTGAGTGGAGAAATATATTTTAAATATATCTATGAAATGAGGTTCCCATGAACCTCTTACTGGATCAGGATTGATGTAACTCGGGTCCTCTCCTTATCATCCACGTGAAAAGAAACATTCATTGATGCTCCACATGAAGTGGTACACCAGCAGTGCACCATGAAGATCAATAGCTATATGGACTTACCACCCAGAATCACTCAACCTGGGGTTCAAGAGTATGAGAATTAGAACCAAGTTCAATGCAACACTAAGGATAATGAAAGTGAATCACTATAGATCGATAATGTATATGGGTGATAAATTATCACTGACAATGATAGAAGGCTGTAACTGCATATACCACCAAGGAATTCCACAAATATAGGAATAGAAAAACACCAGTAGCATAATGATTAACTAGAAAAATAAATTTATTATGTATATTAAAAGAGAAGTAAAGTAATCAATGGCTAGTTCTTAGACAATGTTGTGGATTCCTGAATCAGAATGTGGAAACCATCAGAAAAACATAAATCCTAGGCCCACTAAAAGAATTCTATGTGGAAATGGAAAAACCCATGCAAAGAGTCCAATAGTAATATTTGAGCATATAATTATATTATAAAATAAAAAAATCATGCACAAGGAATTAATATAATAAAAAATAATATTATAATGAAGGAAAAATCAATATGAAATCATAAATTGTATGAAATATTTCACTTGGATGAATAGAGAAGTCCAGTGCTGCACCACCCTTATAAATTCCATACGTCCACTAAATGATTTTTATTATTTACAAGCATTTTATTATGATCTTGGGAAGGTACTCCAAAAACAGTGAGTCCACAATCCACTTCAATTGAAGAGGTTTCACAATACATGTAATAATAATTTCCCAAATGAGTATATACCATCCTTCTAATTTTCCAAGATTTACTCAAGACGAACCATCAATACTAGTCCAGAATGAGTCCATACATCCATGCACCATGATCTAGTTCATCCATTTCAGGAATGACTAGGCCAATACTAATGCTGAATACTAAAGTCCAATTATCGGTATATACAAATCAGTGATTCACAAGAACAATTAAACTTATAAGAATTATAAAATACATCCACTATAGTTATAATTCATGATAATATTTTACCATGGTAATTCTAAAAGAAATATAGGGCCTAATTTGTGGTATTCATATCTAGAAATGGAAAAATAACAAAAAAATGATTTTGAATAAATCCATCTCCGCTGTTAGCCATGACATGTAGGTCCCAATATAGGAAAAAAAGTACCTCACTTCTCTGAAATAAAACCGAGGGGAATGAAAAAGGAATTTTCTTGCTACTTATAAATAGATTTACCCATCCCTCTAAAGAAATTAATAGACATCTATATATCTTAGCTATTTCCCCACTATAATTTCCACATTTCTAATATTTTAATTCAAATACTGTTCATTTTTTTGTACCATTATTTTACCCCAATAATTTATTCATTTATTCTCACCCCTATTCAATCCCTATGATATTAGTCACTATAGTAATGTTGAAAATTCACATTGAGGGTGGTTTAAGTGGAATCATAGTTGTGTGTATGAATTTTATGCTTCAATTCTTCACAATATTTTTTCTGATTTCAGTGAAATAGTATAAGTAGAGTGTGGAAGAGGATATCATCACTTAGTATTCCATTATTTCTACTACACACTTATACTTATTACACTTTAGTTTCTCCCTCCATTCAGATCACACGTTATACTAGTGTAGTTGCGTGATACGATTAGAAGAATGGTACATGATTACTTCTAGGTGGGTGACTAAATCCCTTTACATGATGGTGGATTGTATTTAACCATTCACAAATAAAAATTTATGATATTTATATTCAATTTATGTTATATATTATAATATTAGTGGTTTCATACTTTTTTATAATTGTATATGGTGTATGGAAAAATGATATCAAACATGTTCATTATTTTAGAAAAATTAGAATCATTGTACGTGGATATCCAGCCTAATAGAATTACCCCTAATAACTACTACATTTCATGCTGACCTAATTATAAAATTTTATGTATTTATTTTATTTCCAATTCATTATATAAAAAAACAATAAAAACATCACATATCATGATATCTCCCTTCCAAAAAATTAAGAAGAAAATAGAAAAATACATAAGTGAAATGATGATGAAACTTCATAATCCTACACCATGATAGAGGACCATGGCCAGTCACTAGGTTTCATTATGAGTAAATAAAATAAAAAATTTCGTAGTATATGAAAACCACGTGATCATTATAGCTCTATTTTTGGGAGAAATGGTGGAGTATTCAATTCCTTTAACATATTTTTAATTATTAGTCTTTCTTTTTTTGTGTTTTTCTTTTATTTTTTTCCACAACACTTAGAAAAATGTAAAGGGTCATCATTTAATGTAATAGAACACCAATATTATGACCATATTAAATTGATTTATAAAACAAAAAAAGATGAAATCACAAACCATTCCGATTTATTTTTTGACTAATTTGTATTCTCATATATACCATAGGTTTCCATGGAGGAGAAACACCAACAACAACCAATGTACAACAACCATTTCTATTGGGGAGAAACCAGTTATAGTAGATTCGTAAAAGTGTGATTCAAGAATTTATTTATAATCTCTCATAGATCAAAAAAGATTCCCCATTGCAGAATGAAGTGGACGAACAAACATATAGAATGGAAGAACTAAATAAATTATTATTCACACTAGAATCCACTTATTAGTGCCCAGGGGAAAAAATAATAAGAAGAATATCATGAGGTTAAGTCAGATGATCCAGGATTGAAGATACTGCTTATCATGAAAACAAATATGGATATGGAACATATACATCTTGTAGAAAAGTGGAGAATGACCATTCTCACACATGAACTGATTTTTCAGATGTATTTTCACATTATAAATAAATTAAGATCTAAAATCATTAAGAGATGTTGTTTACTATACATTCTATTTTATGATTTTATGGAAGCTCAATTTTTTTATGATATACCTTATGATGTGTATGAAAAATATAGAAGTTAGATGTAGGCCCTAGATGATAAATATGAATGAGGAATGAATGATTTCTACATTGAAGAGGGAATGAATGAACCATAGTGGCTACCCACTAGGATTGAAGAGGGAGTTGGTAAAAACATCTAACTAAAAATTGATCAATCCTTCCAGGAAAACCCAAATGATAAGATACCCCTATAGTGAAAAATACATCATCGTTACAGTTCTCAATTATGTCAATTAATTAATATAATCCTAAATATACACTACTATGCACAATAAGTCAAGAATAACTCAAGGTGGAAATGTACTTTCATGAAAAACATGACAATCAATCCAAAATAATTGGTGGATATTTCTTTACCTGGATCAAATTTAATCAGTTTTTTAATTTCATTCTAATTTCCTTATTTATAACACTCCTAATTCATCATATTTTTTTACCTTCCCATGTCTATGCAGAAGAAGAGATGGATGAAGAATTTTATGCCAATCTGTGGAAATCCTTTTTTGAAAGAAGTCACTAGTGGCTGAATAAGTTGGAAAAAAATACGATTGACCAATTGAATGATTGGATGATTAAGTTCACCGAATTTAGATAGAAAATTTTATACATGTTATTTTTAATATTATCGAACTAGTTGTGGAGTAACCCTGTAAACATGTTCTCGAAGAACAAGGTAGATTCGAGCCTCCAGTTGATGATATCCTATATTTGTTTTGGATCAACTCTAATAGTTCCTCCCAAATAATCCTATAATATAAATTGTTTAGATAATATTTTTTCAAGGTGATCCAGTTTATAATTTCTCTCCTCTTATTTAGGTTATGGTTTTGAAAGATTCATGCATTTCAATTCAATCTATTGAGAATCGAAAGTATAAATATTCAAAAAAATAAGGCTATATTTTAATGACTTATAAGATAGAGTTCAGTGACTCAAATCCTAACCATATCCCTACTCCATCTCCTTTATTTGTATATGATAAAACTATGATTACCACTAATACATATTTCCCTACCTCGGTAATTACTTTAGATGATTTTATTCAATTTGATAATGATATATTAGAAGTTATGAAGGGATTTTTTCTCATTATATGATTTGGTAATGTATACGACATAATGGAATATATTTATTTTACTATTTATAGTGTGTTTATATATATATATAGACTAATATATTCTAAAAAATATCATATATATCATGATCATGGAAGTTTTAGAGAACATATTAAAGGTTTATCTATAAAAATAGTTTCAAATCAGGTATAATTGATTTATATCTTGGCCAAGCTATAAATGATGTAACTCTCTATTATTACTAATTATTCTAAAACATATACTTTTTATGGTCCTCTACCAACATCTATTTTGAAATATGAGGATCTAATCTGATTATTTGTGTATGATGAAATATAAAGACTTCTAAACAATTTTAATGATACTAAAAATAAAGTGGAGATGTATGTTGATGCTCATAAGGAAAATTCTTATAACATGGTTAAAAGAGAGACAAAGAATACTGCAAAGGATAACAATTTAATTATGGTATCTATCAATTACAACTCAAATGGATTTTTAATAAAAAAAATCTAAATACTCAGTTTCGATTATTAGCTGGATATCTCTATAATCCCCCCTTAACTACTAAATTTGAATCTATAATTTAATTAAAATTAATCATTCCACCTCTTATAGATTATTTTATTTTAGAGAAGGATGAGTTCTTACACTTCATAGTGCATTGGTATAGAGCTTTAATAGTTATAATTAGGATCCTAAATAATTATCTATATGTATCCAATGATCTATTACTAGAACCATTGGTTCGTCCTATAACTACAGTATACATTTATCATGAAACAACTTCAACTCTTACCTATACTACATTTGATACACCTTCATCCACAACATTACTTACAACACATCTTAAAAGACATTTTGGTCTAATTTCACATTAGTCCCTTTATTAGATGTGGAATCTTTCCAAAATCCTTATGGTTCTAGGAGAAACCTATTCTCTATATCCTACTTATCATGGTCTAATTAGTTTCACAGGAATGTACCATGTTGATATTTCTTCCAATCGGGACATGGAAGACTCGGGTTTTGATTAAGGACTCTAATAAGTCCTTTTTAACATTTACATTCTCACACTTTATTAACATATTTTAGAAAATTCCCAAATAGGGGTTAAATGGAGTAATTATTATAAAATATTTTATAATAATTTGTATCATATTCATTAAATATTTCTACTAAATATTTCTACAATTAATTGTTTGTAATTATCTATTCCTTTATTTGGGATCATCAAAAAGGGGAATATTATTTTCTTATTATAGAAATTCCTTATTTGAATGATCCCAAATCATTTTTATTTTATTTCTAATAAATATTTTTTTTATAAAAGTAAATTATAGTTTTTATAATTTGGTAAATTTATCTTATATCTAGAAATGACTATAAAACTAGATCATCTAGTCAATCGACCATGATTCTAGGTCTGCTATAATGTGTTAGAAAGTGAAACTTTAACTAATTACTCAATGATCCATTAGTGTAATGGATCGACTATAATGGTATTTGATCAAACACATGATGCTTCTTGGAACTTCGAAAAAAATTTGTAGAGGGTTGAGGCTACTTCATTAAAATTGGATTTAATAAATTCATATCCAATCTAACTATAATGGATTTACTTCAAACTCCACCACCAACCACATGGGTACCCAAGTGACTGTGTTACCAATTAGAGGGACCACACACTATTTCAATATATTACTTATAAACTATGGGTTTTTTGGTTATGTGATAATGATATAGTGTTACTTCAAGCAGCTATACATTGAAGTGATGTGATCGCAACATGGGTGATCTGAGCTGATGACTTCAAAAAACGATTCTCCCTTATTTTTTGAAATTACCTCATCAACTAAATAAATATCAGGAAAATACTATTTTTTAGGATCATTTTAAAGTCAAGAATTAAATTTTAATATGGACTAAATTATAGTTTTTAATGATTTATTCAATTTTTATTCATATTGGGAAGCTGGAATTTTTTTTTAATTCATAGTTATAATTGTTTTATTTAAAACAAAAATTCTTGGAGAGATTTATTTTTGGAGTTGTAATTATTTTATTCATTTTTGAATTAAATGAAATAAACAAATTTACTTTGAAGTTTATATTGAAATCGTTTATTTGTGAAGGGAAAATATGGAAAAGATATATTTTCAAATGATGGAAATTTGACATTTTAATTGATAATTTAATTTGAAATTATTTATCATTCAATTTGGTTGAAGATATTATATTAATTTTTTATATTTTTTTTAAATAAAATTAAAAAACATGTACGTAATTTTTTAAGAAATTTGTATCTAAAATGTCGACGAGGCCCTTCCAACTTTCAGAAAAAATAAAAAAAATACTATAATTACCCATGTTTTTATATTTATAAATATATATCTTTTTATATTATATATATATATATATATTATATTACTCTTTTAGAATTATTTCATTAAAATTTGAAAGTAAAAAATATTATATTTTTAAGAAATATATTCAGTGGCATGTAAATTAGATTTTCTTTATTATATTTTATTATTATTTATAAATATATTCATTATATTAATATATTATTTTGCTATATAATTACTATATTTTTTTCATTCAATATTTCAATTCAATTCATTCAATGGAACACATAAGAACATGGGACGATTTATGACTAAAAAATTACTATAAAATATTCTCTAATTGATTCAAGTACATATTGCTTTTTCATATAACTAAATTATTGTATGGTAAAACTTTCTTTGAAATGATGTGGTAGAAAGAAATGTGTGACTTAAATAAAATACATGTGAACTATGGATTTATTACAGAAACCCCATTTTTATAAGTCTGTAAGTTATATTACTATGAAATATTTTTTCTTCTATTCATGACTATTATTCTATTATATTACATCATTTTTCTATTTTTTAGGTCCTTCCAATCAATATAATTTGAATATACCAATAATTTTGGGATCTTGAGTAGAATGTATTCATTTTAGAGGGGTTCAATATCTAGGGTTAATTTCAATCTATAATGTAAAAAATTCATTAATATTTTATTGAAAAGTAATATTACTAAGCATAATATATTGTTGTTTTGAAATATTACAATTGTATTTATAATATTCTTTTAGCTTTTTTTCATTTTCAATTAATAATTATATTTATTAAAAAAGTGCAATAACTATTTAGATGCTTATGCTATGTGTTATGTTTTATTTTTATTTCTTTTATAGTTTTTATTTTATAATCTTTTAACATTACATACTTGAAATATATTAAATTTTTCTATGTTTTAAGAAGTACAATTTGAAATATTATAAATTATAAACTGTATTGATAATATAAATAAAAATTGAAATAGTTTATAAAAATGTAAAAATGGTGGAGTATGATGACCTAGATACGGATGATCCTCGGGTGTTGGAACCTCGGCCATCATATGCTCTTTCTATGTCTAAATGAGAGGTGGTGAAAAATATATATCCTCAGGCACACCAAATCCATCTCTAATTAGGGTAGAAGAAGGACACATCATCATAGAAGGGGGGAACCCAATAGCCTATGGAGGATTTGGCACACAAACTCGAGGTACGAGAAATGACACATAATAAATGCTTAGATAATTTGAAAATAGAGAACAATATGCATATCCTACCATTAGATATGGATCTCATACCTCTGGAATCACTCCCCCAATATGCAACGATGGGACATCTAGAGGGTCGACATCCTCATATGGAACAGGTGATGCCTCACATGCAGCATGATGCAATCTACGTCATCGTTGTCCTGGATACTCAACCTCAGCAGGTACTCAAGAATGTTTCTGAGTAGGAACCTCCACTCCCTCGGCATTAACCACCATTGCCTATGGTGTATTATTGAAGATAATATTGTGAATTGTTTGATAATATAGAATCATCCCATGCATTGCAGCATGGATAGCTGCCTAGCTAGAAACCAATTCCTTCTACGAATCAAAGATGCAGATAAAATTTTGTACCCTAGTATTTTGTGAAGAAGTTTATAATGAATTAAAAAATATCGCAATAAAAAAACTAATTGAAATTTATGAACATACCATATCTTGAATCCATCTTCCATGTTGAGTAATATAGTGTATTGACTTCATTCTATACCATGGATCATTGTCGACCTACTCTAAAATATGGAATCCAATAGTATGTATACCTTTGATATGAATCAATACTCATCTTCCCTTAAGGTTAAGATAATAGTAATTTTGTAAATATGACAACCTTGATCTTTTATTACATAATTAAACAAAATTTATTACATAAACATCACATAATACAACATAGAAGATCGAAAGGTCTAGTGTCTTTGGGGATTCGGATCATTACATAACAACATAAAACTTCAAAATACAACATCTTTATTGAAAACTTCTTTTACATGACCACTATATTCCCTCGTACATAGCATTTCATGGGATAACCTAAGGTCCAGATAAGAAAAGGGTGAGCTACAATGCCCAGTAAATGAATAATCAAGGAATAACATGAGGAATACAATACATGTTAGAGAATAGGAATATCAATATTGAATAAGAGAATAAAAATCATAAAGGCATGATAAATCTTGATAATCATAACATGGAAATGTGGCAAGAACACTTAACATGGAATTAGCATGAGCTAAGGAACATTGCACATGGGGCATCAGTACATCCTCATTGCACATGAAGCACGAGTAAAACCTCATTGCACTGGAATTACAAAGAGTAAACACCCATTTCACATGATGTATCATGATACTATATGTAACACCCCATGATTCCATGGTACGCTTCTCTTTAAATAATACAGTAGCGTATGTTGTACACAACTTCGAGATCTAACACACCACAACCAATCAAACTAGATGTTAAGAATTGTAATACCCCCTTTTTGAAATTTTATAAATTTTATATTCTAAAATGGACATCATTTTTGGATTCGGAATTTTGTAATTAGCATAGGGTAAATTTTTGGAATTTTTATAAAAACATTCAATTTTTTATGAATAGTGAAAAACACATAGTTATTGTTTAAAACCGAATTATTGTTTAAATAATTTTTTATTTTATTTAAATTTATTTTAGGTCAAAATGGATTCATAATACCTATAAAAGTTCAATGTAATTCATTGGACTCAGTTTATAATAATTTTAGATATATGAAAATTTTATTGAACCTTTCACCGTCTTTTACCCACCTCCTAAGAGAATTCGAAAATTCACATAAAACATGATTTTAGAACTTATGTGAGTGGAATTTCAAAAATCCGAGACACACGGTTGATATCATTAAGAAAAATTTGGTTCAATAATATGAAAATAATTTTTTATGAATAGTAACTATTTACTTTTATTTACTACGATTAAAAATAAATAGGGTATTTAAGGGTAAAAATGATTTTATTATTACCCAAACACATGTCCTAATTCTATTGTATAAGAATAATTCGATTAAAAACAACATTAGGAATAAAATATGAACCTATTTGGTCCATTTAGATTAGATTAGGACATTTATTATTATTTAATTCAAAGAAGAGTTAAAAGAGTTAAAATCAATGTTTAATAAAAAAACATTTTTAATATAGGGTTATACATAAGATAAATTCAACTATAAATATTAATTAGAAAGATAAAAATAATTACTAATTAATTTTAATTTATTTATATTTTTTCGACATTGAAAAATTTAATTTATTAATGACTCAATAATGATTCAGTAATTACTTAATTAATGAAATATTAAAATAATTGACATTATAAATATTCAAATAAATGTAATTTGAGACTATTTAAGAATTAAAATAATTTTTTAGGTTAATAAGGCATATTAGGGTTGGTTATATAAATTTTATTATAAGTAATAATTCTTTTATGAATTAATCAAAAATAATATACAAAATAGTCTCAAAATTGACATAAAAGAGTTTTTAAAACAAATATTATATTATTAATTTATATTCTATTTCTCAAAATATAAAGATCATCCAAAAGACTTATATAATGATAGGTGTATCATTAATATACCACTTGGGGTTATCTTGTAAGTATATAGTAAGTTTATTGACCATATAATATAAAAATACAAAGAGACAAGGTAAATGTCAAACTATTTAACTAAGAGTAAAATATCAAAGATAGAGTTAATATGGTGACCAAAACTTGTCTAAAACCTATTGGTTGTGTGGTTTTTGAACCATAACCTCCTTAGCCTTTAAATAATTTACTTTTGATCCATTATAAATCGAAATTAATTTTATTATAAAATAATATTTCTAGCTTTTCCAAAGGTGCCCCTCACCCCTCTAATATAAGGGAACTCCCCCTTCTCTCAAATTCTCAGCTTAAAAGCCATTTGGCTCGGCCATCCTCTTCTCAAATACCCTCTCCGCTATCCTCCCTTCATCCTAGAGGCCATACATTAGTTATAAATCCATCCTAAAGATCCATTTTGATCAAATCAAAAGGAATAACCTGAAGAAGAGGTAAATATTTCATCACCTCTTTCAAGTTCCTTTCTTCTTCCACTTCCTTTTTCTTTGTTGTTTCCATTCTAAAATAATAACTCTAATATCTTCTATATAAATGGATTTTATTATAAATATGGTAAAACCATATTCATTATTCTATCCATCCTTTTAATGACATGTCATAATACGTGTGTACGTACGACTTACAGTCTCCATGTCGTGGTTTAATTGTTATTCAATACATTATTTTTTGGATGGGTATAATAATAAAGTGTAATTTTTGTAAATAGTAATATAACAACATAATGATTCTTTATGTATTATATACCATCCAATTATATATTATTTTAATATTAAAAGAATGATATTTTCGCTCGTGCGTACGTACGGATTACCGTATCCACAAATGCGATGAGATTCATTCTCCATCGTATCCATTCAAGACTAATATTCATTGGATGATTAAAAATAATTTTTAAAGACTTGATATGATTATGGATATTAATATTATACATTCCATCCATAACAAATATGACTCACATAATAAAGAATATAAAAGAAAATGAATCTGTTAATACCCGAAACAACGATAATATTAAGATATTATTAACAATGAAATGTTAAAAGATCATATATGATATCATATTAATGTATATTATTCTTGTATAATTTAATAAAAATTATTTCACCATTATACAAGAGTTTAACCTACCCTCAACCAAGGAAAAGTACAAGCTAAGGGTTAATTCTAAAATCTCATTATTATCCGAGATTGTTTATACGTAATTATCCACTTAGACATCTTTATCACCCACATACATGATTCTTAAATATGTATTCCAAAACATTTTTACTATTTAATAGACTATCGGTTAATGTCATTTATACCCTTTTTTTACTTTTTATTAAATGGTTTGAAAGTAATATTTCCGTCGTTTTCCAAACAATGTACTTTTTAACCTTTTCAACAAAATTAATGTAAGAATGTCTTTTTTTAACTTATACAGCTGGTGTAGCTATTTTCCACTGATATAACATTATCGAAGCTTCCCTTATAATATTATAAGTACATTTCCAAATATAAATGTTGTCTTTTTTAATTACATGACTTTTATATGATTTTAAAATTGAAAGAGATATTTCTCTAAAAATGTGTTAATTTCATCTATGTCAACATCCTTTGATGGATTTTAAGTTTGATTAAAGTTGATTTATTATGATAAAAAATGTCCATATTGTATTGAATGTTTTGTGATATGTTTGAATGTTGATGTGTTATTTTATACCGTTCTTGGTTTATGGATAATGTATTCATATTTCATATGCTAGTTTCAATACGAATGTTTATGCTACGTTTAAACCTTTCTATATGAGGAATGCATTGTAATTAGTATGTGATGGGTGGAGCCTGCTATAGCGCTTCGATGCATCAGTTGGTCTCATGAGATAAACTAGTGTCTTGGAACAAGGCCTTGATAAAAACTTATTTCTAGTCTGGGAACAAGGCCTTGACTACGTGGTTATGAAGGTTTTCCATTATGAATTCCATCATTATGAAAGTGGCTATATATATTGAATGTGATTATTCAATAAGTAGAATATCCATGTGAGTAAGTAAATGGAATTATTTGATTTTATCTTTTCCATATTTTTCTGAAGGTCGAGATTAAAAGGCTTTTGTTTTAGTCTTATACATTGCCTTAAATTTTTATACTTATTTATTAAAGATTCTGCTATATTGTTATCCTTACTGAGCATCTGATCTCACCCCTTTCTATGTATTATTTTATATAGGATATGAAGAAGTATTTTATGACTGACCTCTAGGGATAGTCTGAGGGGATATGAGTGTGGACTATAGAGACTATGTTGTTGTAGTTTTTCACTTGATAATGTAATGTAAACCTTATTAATATATCTAGTACTTCCCAATCTACTAAACTTATTGGTCTTTTGAGACTTGATCTTTTGTGATCATGAAAATGTTATTTAATAATGCACCAACTCTGGGTAACTGGGGTCATGCATTACAGTTGGTATTAGAGGAAGTTTAGTACAAACCATGTAAATATGATTTAAATGAACTCTGATTAGAGCACATAGCCCAATGATAGACTTTGATGATTAGTATAGAAAAACTTCCTAAAATTTTGGTATTGTGGAGATTTTGTGAGTTTTCCAAGGAATACATCCATGTTTGGATACGAGAAGGTAGAGGAGGATCTAGAACAGATGTACCTATGGGTAAAACCCGAAAACAACGCTTTGAGCTAGACTCAAATGGGTTCTGCTGCACGACAATGAGCCTCGTTGCACTCTTGGTTACGACACTCCTGGGGGATATGCTGAGGATAATTCTCATTTTATTTACAAACCATTATGTAGGGTTTATGAGTATATACTTCCTAAAAGAATTTTTTATGATTATGGATTATATCCATAAACTGTTCAGTTTATGTTAAGTGTTTTACATGTTTAAAATTATTTATTTTGATTCATAAAAAAATCTTGTTTATTCCATTGTTTAGAAATGGAGCCTAGTTGAAGGAATGGAAACCGTATCAATGCACACACTCCATGTAGGGGTTGATGTCCTTATCAATATAATTATAGTGGAGTTGGTGATACAAATGGTGCTAATCAGCTAATACCCATACTAGGACAACTCAATTAGGTTATAAATAATATCCCTAACTGTATGGATCACCCTGATCCACAACATCGACGATCAAGGTTAGATCACTTCATAAGGAAAATACCACCAACATTCAATAGGAGTACAAATCCATTAGTATCTTAGAAATGGATAAATTCATTAGAGAAAATATCCCATGCCTAGGGGAGCAGTGAAAGGGAAAAAGTTGACATGACAGTTTACCGCCTCACTGGAGATGTTGATCAATGGTGGTCATTGATTCAAAACAAAAAGGAATATGAAGAAGTCTCAAATATGGAATAGAGGGTGTTTAATGAGCTTTTCTTAGAAAAATACATTCTGCATGACCATTGAGATGATATGGAAAGGCAATTTTTGATTCTGAGGAAAAAGTAGGATGAGAATGGTGCAAATTATGAAGCTAACATCACATGGTTTGTGAGGCATGTAGAAGATTATATACGTAACCCAATAAGTAAGATTGATCATTTCTTTTATGGGTTAAAACCATTTCTTAATTGAGTATTAGTCTCACAATACTTCTCATTGTACGAATAAATTGTCTCATGTGTTATCAATATAGAAAAATAATTCTCTAATTCATACGACTTTAAAGAAAAGCAAGAGAAGAAGAGAAATTATGAACACTCTGGAAAGATAAATAAGGGGAATAAGTGAAAAGCTGAACATCCATCCTGCAGTTAATTTGGGAAAAAACACCCAAGTACTTTCCTGAAGGGAATGAGAGTTTGTTACAAGTGAAGTGAAAAAGGACACCAAGCTCCTGATTGCAAGGGGAAGAAAGATATTGTCGATGTTGAATGGTAAAATTGTAGAGAAAGGGGGCATTATGCAAATGAATTTCCTAAGCGTTAGGGAAACATACCTCAGAAAAGGTCAAGGGATTAAAGAAAAGCTTATGTTATCACTACTACTGTGGTTGAAGCACCAAAAGATGTGGTGGTGGGTAATTTAATGGTTTCCTCAAGTTTAAAAAATGCTTTATTTGATTCTGGATCATCACATTGTTTTATATCTTCCCAGTTTTCTAAGAATATTAGATATTTCCAATTTTATTTAACAAGGGAGTTTTCAATCAAAACTCCCAAGTGAAGTATCATCGCCACAATGTTTTGTGAGTCAGTTCTCATTAGAGCATATAAATGTTCTTTATCTACTGATCTCATCATCATACCATGGATTTAATTTGATATAATCCTTGGTACGGATGGTATATTAGACCATGATGCAAACATTTATTTTAAGAATAATGAGGTTACTATTTATGATGATGATGATAAAGAACATTTTATATTTAGTGTAGAGTCATCACCACCTAATTCTTATCTAGATCCACCCACAGTAGCTCAACTAAATTCAATTATTCTGAAGGAAAAGAATTAAATAACTATGGGTGAGGAAAGAAATGTTCAAATATAGGATGTAACTATTGTGAAATAATTTGTCGAGGTGTTTCCAGATGATTTACCTAGACATCCTCCAGAATGAGAAATTGAGTTTTCCATTGATTTAATTCCTGGTTCAAGGCCCATATCAATGTCCCCATATATAATGGCCACTATGGAATTAGTGGAACTAAATAATCACTTAGAGTAATTGGGTAATAAGAGATATATTATCCCTAGTGTTTCTCCATGGGGAGCCCCTGTCCTTTTTGTTAATAAGAATGATGGATATATGATGTTGTGCATTGATTATAAGGATATCAATGCTATAATAATAAAGAACAAGTATCCCCTACCTCACATTGATGATTTATTTGACCAACTGCATGGAGCTCAATACTTTACAAATATTGACCTTTGATCTGGATACCATCAGTTGTTCGTGAAGAAGGAAGACATTCTGAAGATAGTATTTCAAACCAGGCATGGCCATTACGAGTTTACAGTAATGCCTTTTGGTTGGACTAATGCACCCTATATCTTCATTGATATAATGAATATAGTTTTCAAGGAATATCTTGATGACTTTGCAGTGGTATATATCGATGATATCTTGGTATAATCCAAAATCTATGAAGATCTTGAAAATTTCTTCTGCGTTATCTTGAAGACTCTTAGAAGACATGAATTATATGGGAAGTTTAGCAAGCATAAATTCTCACTTCAGGAGATTTCTTATCTTGGCCATATTGTCTCTAAGGTTGGAATCTCTGTTGATCCTTCTAAGACCAAGGAAATCTAAGAATTTTCATCACCGATGAGTATAACTGAGGTACGCAGTTTTATTTGTTTAGTAGGTTATTATCAGCATTTCGTCCAGAATTTTTCCCAATTGGATAACCCATTAAAAAATATCACATGTAAAGGGGTTAAATTTTTTTGGACAAAAGAGTGTGAATAATGTCTTGAATAATTTAAGGGAATATTATTCAATGCTCCAATATTGACTCTACCATCGGGGAATGATGGGTTTGTTATTTATAGTGATGCATCAATGAAATGACTTGGTTGTGTCCTTATGCAGAATGATAAGGTTATATCCTTTGCATCATGAAATCTAAAAAATTCATGAGAAAAACTATCATACTCATGATCTTGAGTTAGCAGTTGTAATCTTTGCTTTGATGATTTAAAGACACTATATCTACGGTAAAAAATGTGAAATATATACGTATCACAAGAGTTTGAAGAATATTTTATCACAAAAAGGACTCAACATAAGGCAAAGGTGATGGCTTGAACTACTCAAGGATTATGATAGCTCTATACACTACCACCCAGGGAAGGAAAATAATGTGGCAGATTCTTTGAGTAGAAAGGATCATGGAGTTTTGAACACGATGAAAGTTGAAAAGGACCATATATACATGGATCTAGTAAAGATGGATATGGGAATCACCAAGGAATGTGAAACATTAGTACTTTTTCAAATGGTTTCCAAACCATACTTACTAGATAGGATAAAGAGTTCTCATACCAGTGATGAAGAGTTTCAAAAGAAGATTAAAGCTGTGAATGATGGGAGATTGAGTGACTTTGTGTATGAAGATGGAATTTGGAAATTTGGGAAGAGACTTTCTTTTCCCGATATACCTGATCTAAAAAAGGAATTATTGGATGATTCTCATAGTTCCAATTTCTATATACACCCTAGGATCACCAAAATGTATAGAGATTTAATGGAACATTTTTTATGGGACAACATGAAGAGGGAGATCGCTGATTTTGTGTTAAGATGAATGATTTGTCAACAAGTGAAAGCTTGAAGGAAACAGCCTAGAGGAGTCTTGCAACCTCCTCTTATACCTGAGTCGAAACAGGATAATATTATGATGGAATTTTTCATTGGACTACCAAAGACTCCTAGAAGGAACGATGCAATATGGGTCATTATTGATCATATTACCATGTCAGCACATTTTCTTGGTATAAGAGAATATTTACAACTTACACGTCTAGTAAGAATATATATTAATGAAGTTGTGAGATCTCATGGAGCACCCCTATCGATTATTTCAAATAGTTATCCGTGTTTTACATTAAGATTCTGGAAAAGTCTTCAGAAAGCCCTTGATACTAAAGTTCATTTGAGCGCTACCTACCACCCTCAAACTAATGGACTATCAGAACAGACTATTCAAACCTTAGAATACATTTTGAGATCATGCTCACTCGACTTTCAAAGTATGTGGGGTCAATATTTACCTCTGGTAGAATTTTCCTATATCAATGGCTTACATTCAAGTATTCAGATGGAACCATATGAAGCATTATACAGATTGAGATTTCGCCCACCAACCTGTTGTGATGATGTTGGTGAAAGAAAACTCATAAACCCAGAACTGGTGGAGGAAATGATGGGAATGGTGAAGGTAATCCAAAACCCACATCAAAGCAGCTCAAAGTAGGCAGAAGAGCTATGCTGATAATCACAGGAAGGATTAGGAATTTTAGGTAGGAGATCATGTTCTTTTAAAGGTATCTCCATGGAAGGGTGTTATAAATTTCGGTAAAAAGGGAAAATCGAGTCATAGGTACATTGGACCATTTGAAATTATAGAACGAATTGGGGTTGTAGCTAACCGGTTGGAAATGCCGCCAAGTATCTCTAAAGTTCACAGTGTGTTCCACGTATCACTGTTGAGAAAATACATGCCTGACCCAATGCATGTACTCACCTGTGAGGAATTAGAATTGTAACTCGATCTATCTTATTGCGAAGAGCCTGTCAAGGTTCTTGATACAAGAGAACAAATACTGAGAAACTGGATGACTCATCTGGTAAAAGTTATATAGAGAAACCATAAAATGGAAGCGGTAACGTGGGAAACTAAGAAACTTATAATGAAGAACCATGCTTGTTTTTTTATGTAATAATATTATTGAAATTTCGAGGACAAAATTATTTGTAGGAGGGGAGAATGTAACACCCCAAGATTTCACAGTACGCTTCTCTTTGAATAATACATTTGCATATGTTGTACGCAACATCGAGTTCTAACACACCACAACCAATCAAACTAGCTGTTAAGAATATTAATACCCACTTTTTTAAATTTTATAAATTTTATCTTTTAAAATGGACTTAATTTTTGGATTCAGAATATTGAAATTATCTTTGGGTGAATTTTTAGTATTTTTCTGAAAACATTCAATTTTTTATGAATATTGAAAAACACAGAGTTATTGATTAAAACTGAATTTTTATTTAAAAAATTATCTATCTAATTTAAATTTATTTTAGGTCAAAATAGATACATCATACCTATATAATTTCAATTTAATTCATTGGAGTCAGTTTATAATAATTGTAGATATATAAAAATTTTATTGAACTTTTCACCATCTCTTACCCACCTCCTATGAGAATTTGCAAATTCACATAAAACATTATTTTATCGCTTCTGTGAGTGAAATTTCAAAAATTCGAGAGACACGGTTGATATTAGTAAGAAAAATTTGGTTCAATAAGATGAAAATAATTTTTGGTGAATAGTAACTTTTAACTTTTATTTACCACAGTTAAAAGTAAATAGGGTATTTATGGGTAAAAATGATATTATTATTTCCCTAACAGATGTCCTAATTCGATTGGATAAGTATAATTCGACCAAAAAAAACCTTATGAATAAAATATAAACCTTTTTGTTCCACTTGGATTAGATTATGACATTTATTATTATTTAATTCAATGAAGAGTTAAAATAGTTAAAATCGAAGTTTAATAAATGAATGTTTTTTAATATAGGGTTATACATAAGATAAATTCAGAAACAAATATTCATTAGAAAGTTAATGAAATTTTATACATAATGGTTTTTTATTTATATTTTTTTGACATTAAATAATTTAATTTATTTATGACACAATGATGATGTAGTAATTACCTAATAAATGAAATATTAAAATAAATGACAATATAAAAATTCAGATAAATGTAATTTGTGAATTTCTATGAATTAAAATAATTTTATAGGTTAATATGACATTTAAAGTATCTTTGATGAATTTTATTTGAAGTAATAATGTTATTATGAATTTAGCAAAGACAATATACCAAATAGAGTCAAAATTGACATAAAAGAGTTTTTTAAAGAAATATTATATTATTAATTGATATTCTATTTCTAAAAATATAATTTATAGACAAAGGACTTATATAATGATAAGTGTATCATTAATTTACAACTTGGGGTTCTCTTGAAAGTATATAGTAGGTTTATTAACCATATAATATAAAAATAAAAAGATGCATGCTAAATGTCAAACTATTTAACAGAGAGTTAATTCTAAAAGATAAAGTTAATATAGTGACCCAAAACTATCTAAAACCTATTGGTTGTGTGGTTTTCGACCCATCCCCACCTTATCCTTTAAATAATCTACTTTTTATACATTATAATCCGAAAATTATTTTATTATTAAATAATATTTCTAGCTCTTCCTATGGTGCCCCTCACCTCTCTTATAAAAGGGCACTCCCCTTTCTCTCTAATTCATACCTTTAAAGCCATTTGGCTCGCCCAAACTCTTCCCAAATACCCTATAAACTATCCTCTCTTAATCCGAGAGGCATTTCTTTAGTCATAAATCCAACCTATGGATCCCTTTTGATCAAATCAAAAGGAAGAACTCGAAGAAGAGTTAAATATTTCATCACCTCTTTCAAGTTCCATTCTTCTTCCACTTCCTTTTTCTTTGTTGTTTCCATTATAAAATAACAACTCATGTATATTCTATATATTTTTATGTTATTATAAATATGGTACAAACATATCCATTATTCTATCCATCCATTGAATGACATGTCACCATACATTTGTACGTACGGCTTACCGTCTCCACGCAGTGGTGTAATTATTATTCACTAAATTATTATTTGGATGGGTATAACAATTATGTGTAATTGATATAAATAATAAATATAACATTATAATTATTCTGTATATATGATATAGAATCCAATTATATATTTTTTAATATCAAAAGAATGATATTGTCCCTTGTGCATACCTACGGATTACCGTCTCCATGAACGCAATAAGATTCATTCCCCATCGTATCCATTCAAGACTAATTTTCATTAGATGATTAAAAATAATGTTTAAATAATTGATATATTTCTGGATATTAATATTATACATCCCATACATAACAAATATGACTCACATAATAATGAATATAGATGAAAAAGAATCTATTAACATCTCAAACAACGATAATATTAAGATATTATTAACAAAGCAATGTTAAAAGGTCATATATGATATCATATTAATGTATATAATCATTGTATAATTTATTAACAATTATTTCACCATTATACAAGATTTTAACCTACCATCAACCAAAGAAAAGTAAAAGGTGAGGGTTAATTCTACAATCTCATCATTATCCAAGGTTGTTTATACATAATTATCTACTGGGACCTATTTATCATCCATATCCATGTTTCTTAAAAATGTTTTCCAAAACATTTTTACTATTTACTAGACTATGGGTTAAAATCATTTAGACCCTTGTTTGACTTTTTATTAAATGGTTTTAAATTAATATTTTTGTCGTTTTCCAAACAAGGTATTTTTTACCTTTTCGACAAAATTAATGTAAGAATGTCTTTATTTAAACTTATACAGCGAGTACAGCTATTTTCCACCATTATAACATCGTCCAAGAATCCCTTAAAATAATATAAAAATATTTTAAAATATAAATGTTTTCTTTTATAATTAAGTGACTTTTAAATGATTTTAAAATAGAAAGAGTTATTTCTCTAAAAAGGTTCTTATTTCATCTAGGTCAAAATCCTTTGATGGATTTTAAGTTTGTTTGAAGTTGATTTATTATGATACACAACATCCATATTGTATTGAAGGTTTTGTGATATGTTTGACTATGGATGGGTTATTTTATACCATTCATGGTATATGGATAATGTATTGACATTTCGTATGCTATTTTTAATACGAATGTTTATGTTATGTTTAAACCATTTCATGTGAGGAATGCGTTGGGCTTAGTATGTGACAGGTGGAGCCCAATATAGCTCCTAGATGAATCAGTAGGTCTCATGAGACAAACTAGTGTGTTGGGAAAAGGCTTTGAAAAAATCTTATTTGTAGTCTTGGCATAAGTCCTTGATTATGTGGTTATGAATGTCCGGCATTATGCATTCCATCATTATGAAAGTGGCTATTGATATTGCCTGTGATTATTCGACTAGTAAAATATCCATGTGTGTACGTAAATGGAATTATTTGATTTTACCTTTTCCATATTATGATGTTGTTCAATTTTAAATGGATTTTGATTTAGTCTTATACATTTCCATAAATGTTTATGCTTATTTATGAATGTTTTCGCTATATTGTTATCCTTACAGAGCATATTAGCTCACCCCTTTCAATGTTTTATTATTTACAGGATATGAAGAATTATTTTATGATTGACCTGTAGGGATAGTATAAGGGGACATGAAGGTGGACTATGGAGAGTATGTTGTTTTAGTTTTTCACTTTATGATGTAATGTAAACCTTATGAATGTATCTAGTACTTCCAAGGATGATAAACAAATCGGTCTTTCGTGACATGATATTTTGTGATCATGACAATGTTATGTAATAATGCACTGACTCTGGGTAATTGGGGTCGAGGCGTTACACTATACTTTACCCAATTCATTGGAGTGCTATAAGGGCGCACCCTTTGTAAACATTTCATTTCTTGCATAAGTGTGCCACATGGATCATATAAAATGGATTCATAAAAATCATTATTTATTCCAGGATTAAGGAATGTTGAATTAGTATATGGAATGTTATAATTAATATGTAAATGTTCATAAAGGTGAATACCATTGATAGAGAAATTGGTCTGGTATTCACTACACAATGACATTGGCTTGGAAAATCAGTGCAATTTCAGCAGCGTAACAGTGTGACGTTAGAATTCATAAATACAGTTGATGAGAGAGAAAGGGGTGTCTCATCATATGTACATGAAATGAACATTATTTGGGTCATATAAATACATGCCCCAATAGTTTTTATTGAATTTAGATTCATGACACCAAAGAATATCTTGAATTTAAATGAGGAGAGAGAAATGTCTTTCGGAATTTCAGCATAGTAAAGGGTGTACATGGGAGGAATTTAATGAGAGAGAAAGGGGTCTCCCATTATTCAAAAATAAATAGAGAAGTATGGGGGAGGTGTGAAACTATACCCCAAAATTTATAAATTAAATTAAAAGTGAATGACAACAATAAGAAAATTGGACAAAAATGAGAAAGGAAGAAAACCCCTTACATGAAAGTGTGCTTCCAAAGACTTGAGAGAGGATTGAGAGAGGCTTCATGGGAGCTTGGGGAACCTTGGGAGGATTCAAGAGACGGTAGGGTAGATGTTGGAAAAAATCCAAAGGCTTTGATTGAGGAGGAAGTGGGAGCGTGGGTGGGGTTATATAAGAAATGTGAGGGAATTCTATATTATTTAGGTTTGAGACACCTCACATTAAACTAATCCAAACCACAAACCAGACCATGGTTTTTGCCCATGGTTTTTTGAAAAGGGGAGTGGAAAATAATATTTTATAAGGCCAATGTCCGAACATATTAAAATAATGGGGTTAATTATGTGGAGGTGAGTCACACTCCCAAGGATAACAATTTAAAAGGACAAGATGTTTAATAAGTCTTGAAGGGTCCATTAATGCATTGTAAAATAAGTCAAACAAACCCAAAATCACATTATTTTAATTTCAAAACATATATTCACCAAAAATAAAGCTTATATTATTTTATTACATCACTATTGGTTCATTATGATGTTATAAAACACATTATATATTTAAATGGTATTTAAATTTTACCCAAAAATTTGATTGTCGTAGAAAATTATGAAAAATTCACCATTGGATAATTTTGAAGTCCTGATTCAAGAAATAATATTTATTTTATCTAAATAATTTTCTAAATATTTCATTTTTCATTTTTAAAATAAAAACTGACATTTATCTAAATTTCACGGGTTTTGACAAAAATGACTTTCAAACCTTAATAAAAATTAAAATTTCTTTCATAAAATTATGTGTTCATTTATATTTTTTAAAAATTAATTTAATAATAATATTATTTTATTAAAATATTATTTAACTCAAGAATCCATTAATTAATCAAAATTGATTTCTTAGTTGAATATTAACTAAAAACACTATTTGTGCTTCAAAAACTATTTACAAGGTAACAATAATAAAATGAATGTATATTCATTATTATATACATAACCGTAGTGATATGTTTTTATTAAATAACCCCTTATAACACCTGCATAAGACCGACGAATAAGGTGTTTGATGGTGTCAGACTCTTGGGGGTGGGGCTCGGATAACATTTCTCGGGTGGTAATCTCTATCAACATCCATTTCTCTTGTAGGCAGTCCCACTCGAGCTTAACATATTCAATCTCAGCTTGAGATTGGTCAAGAACGAAGCCTAGTGCTGCCACATCCTTTCCGAGCTATGAAAAATGGGCTTCGTATAGGCACGTCTAGTTGATGAGGCCATCACTCCTTTTTTCTGAGTAAATTAGATTTGTTAAATCCCTATATTTATACTAATCCTGTGATCACTGTTCAATGACTATATTAGTAATAGTCTCAATTTTTAACATAAAACCAAAGAATTTTATATTTTATATAAACATTTAACATAAGGAGACATTTAATTAGATCAAGAGGGATTTACATTAATGAATGTATGGGTCATTATAGTCAATACTATTTGACATCATCCCCCCCCTTCAACTTCATGGAAGGAAGCTCATATGAATATGTAAGCGGAAATGGAATGCAATGAACACATCCAACCTTGTGCATGACACTATTTGGATCATGCCACTCAATAATATGAAAGTGAATGAATGGAACTACCACCATAGCATCATGAAGGTCATAATTACACTTTGTAGGAAACTAGTCCAATAAATCCTATTATGGAATCCACAAAATCTGAAATGACATGTGAGATATGTTAAAAATTTTCCTTACTAAAACCCAAAAATGATGATATTATGAAATTGTTTTGTAAATGAATGATTGAATATATTTAACTCGTTGGGTTGGAGACTGCCCAACATGAGACGGTATGCACCCAAATGGTGTGTTGGGGATCTGAAGAAGTTGTGTGTCTAACTCCACAAACAGAATCCTCATTAATCGTCCTACAACACATATATACAAAGTTTTTGACCATCAACATTATGATAGAGGGAGGGGATGGGCTCCCATTCACACTTCTGAATAAATATTATAAATCCCTATAGATCCATGTATTCATAGTATCATGTCGTGTATAGTGATTTGTATGTGTAATCCAAGAATGTAGTTCACCAACTATTTGTCCCGAACAAATAAAAATCCTCCAGTGACCCCATATATGTCATGTTAACATGCTTACCTAAGTGATCAAAACACAATGCCCCACCAATGATCCATAAGATATAAGAATCAAAATGAAAAATGAGAGTCTTCTCGTCAGCGTCAATAGGTAAATGGGAAAATTGAATCTCAACCCAACTCATATATATTGACACACCATCTATAGCCACATCATCATTCAAAATATCAACATCTACCAATATATGTTCCAGCTTTGGAAAGTCTACAAATGTGGGTCTAATAACTGCATCCCATTGATTAGAATACCAGGAAGGATAACCACATTCTCAATGGTGATGGTCATATCACCCTCAGGCAAGCAGAATGTGTGTGTCTCTAGTCTCCACCTCTCTAGAAGGTTATCCTATAGTTGACAATCAACAATTTTGAAATTTTATATTGCAATGTCGTAGAAGCCATCATATAACAAGTATGGTATAATGGTTGTAGAAGGAAGCATATAATGAGGATGGTGCACTGGATACACCGTAATCTATTGAACCAAATGTGTCCCTATCATGAAGTCGGAAATATGCATTGCCTACTCAATGAATCATATATTATCCTTTATCTGTATGTGAAAAAATGAAATAATAATTACGTTTAAAATTTAAATTTTAAATTTTGGTCTGCATAATGTTATGAATAGTATAATATAAGACATGAAATTTTTATTCCCATTGTTCTAGGAACGTTATTTACCAAAGTAAAACGACATCACTTCGTATTTCTAAAATGTTTTTAGATATTGTTTTACAAAAAAAATGACATTTGTTAAGATGCGGTTTATATATATATATATATTCCTTTATTATTTATAATTTTTTTAGAAAATGGTGTTCTTTGTAATTTATAAATGAATTATCACATGTTGGTATGTTTCACGATATTTTTCTCTCATAAATTCATTATTCATTAGACATGGATAGTTTGGTTGTGATTTAACATCACCTCACATGTACTTTTCATATTCCATTTAATGTTAATATGAAAGAATTATTGTTATTTAATGGTAAAAGTATTTTTAAATGTCATAAAATTCCACAAAATGAAGGATTTTATATTAACACTATGTAAGTAACAATTTTATAAGATCACATTGGAGACAATACATCCTTTTCATTGAGAGTGTGAAGTAGATCTAGCAATATTATGTTATTTTTTCTTGTTATGACCTTCATGATGAAATATGTGGCATATCAAAATTTTCCCTTGTACTTGAGGCCAGTCCATCTCATTCTACATCCTGCTAGACATTGGTCTTCCTTCTTGACACATCCTATTGATGACAAGTATCGGTATCTACAGGTCTTTCCGAATTGATAAATATCCAAACTCCCCAATAGGTGTCCATAGTGCAGTATAAAAGTTAGAAATGGTGTCTATATGGTACACTAGATCAATATATGATTCACATGATATGTTCACTGAGTAACATGATATGATGTTATTTGTGTATGTCAACCATAATTGCTATATGTTTCCACATTGATATTTCCTCTCTTCTAGAAAAATCACCAATTTTTTACCACTACGACTTTAGATGGGGTTAGAAGACTCTTGAACATCAAATAAATAGTGTTCATAGTGGAAAAGTAACACTTGATAACCAAAATTGTCTTCATTTTTCTTTTTGATTACTCATTGAATGATTCAACAAATCATATCCCCTATTGAATCCCATCAGAGTTTTCTTTTCTAATCAATGAAATACTTCACAGAATGATAAAATATCTCCTAAAAAAGGGTCATTTTAGGTAAAATTATAAGCCAAATCAAGGCACCATTGATGCACTCCACAATGTTTATGGCCTTGTGTCTATTCCTCTTTCACCCTTCATATGCCAATTTCCATTTTTGTTTTGCAATCCTTACCATATAATCATACACTTCTTGATTATATTTATGGGTTTTTCTATAACATTGTTAAAATAATACTTAATCTTCCGCACATTATAAACAAAATAAATCATATTTGACATAAATATATTTTATCATTATGTTGAAATTTTTTAAAAAAAACAAAGACATCGCATAACAAGCCTCATGATTTCATTATTCATAGGTTAGATATGAAATGATTTCCACACAATGTTAGTAACGTGTCTTATTCACTATCGATGATGTGTATTTGGGGGTATCCATGTATCAGGATCCACATTGATTTCCTCATTGGTTACCTTATTCAGATCAAATATCAAACAGACACCACACATGTCGGTGAAATGGTTGTTGATACATACAATAAAATAACTCCATTATTTTTTGTTTTCCATCTCCATAATGGAAAATACAAGTAGAAGAGGTGAAAGATTTCCATCATGGGTTTTCTCAATTAATAATACACACTTATATTTTTTGTATAGAAACATTCCATCAATATTTAAGAACTATTTTATAAAATAAAATTTAGAAATATAGGGGAGGAATTCCTAGAACAAACAATGAATTTGGAAAAGAGATTGACCAAGTTGGTAATAATGATACACATGTCCGTTCATATAAAAATGTAATACAACAAGTTCATTGTCTATCAGTATGGATAAAAATTGTGGAAACATCCGATACGAGTCATCCTAAACACCATAGACCATCACAATTTCCTTCTATTTCTCCATCAACGCCTTATAATAAGATATATTATAACCAAGTTTCTCTTTATATCTTATCTTGAAAAATGGATAAAGAAACATATTAGAAGGTCCTAATCATCTCAACTGTAAAATATAAAAGAAATTCAACTTCCAATGAAGTATAATATTTATTCCACTTTGGATTAAATCATGTTTGAACTACCTCAGTAACTGAAATTCAGGAACCTCTACATATAATGTTCAGAATATCCCTCTAGTGGAATCTATAATCATCTCCATATTTATCACACCCTATGATATATTTTTTTAGGATTGATTCCTGATCTAAATATATATTGTGCATCTCTATATAAAATATTTTTATAATATTTTTGAATGAATATTTACATGGAAAGACAATTCACAAATGTAATGTTTTGTCTAGATTACTAAAAATATCCACTAAAACTTCAAGAAACACAATTTCAAGTGTGAGAACATTGTAGTTGAATTCGAAAAAATGTATTATTTATTACGAACAATATGTGAAGAGTAATAGAGAATTTATTGTGGGTTGTGGCTATTATAAAACAACTACATTTCTAGAAACATCCTCCCCAACGTCTTCTGCTCCACCCTCATCAGCATTTTTGTCTCCATTTGTTCCATCATTAACAAATTCCTCATCATAATTGGAATTGACATGTATATCTAAGAGATAATATATATTTCCATCTTCTACATCATAAGGAGGATCATAAAGTTCCCACAAGAGACTATCTTCGACTAATCTTATAAGTCGATGACTTCGTACAATGTTGTATAGTAGAAAACATAAAATATTACTCCATCAGGGAACAATCATTCCACTAGTAAAATAATTCTATTTCTTAGAACCACTAATCCTTAGAAACTAATTGATAAATAAGATTATATATTGTAATCTAGAATTGAAAATATATATCTTATATATTTTATCTCTTGATCAGGTCCCAAACATAATAAACTAGAAATTATATCATGATGTTTACATAGGGTTACAAAATTGGATGTCAAAACCATTTATGTTGGTTGTGTACTATAATAATCTCCATAATCAGTTTTAATAACCTCCACATAGGGGTAAACAGAAGCGAATATGACTCTCTACATTAAAAATTCTTTTTGATCAAGATTATGATAGTGTAAATAATCTTGACAATGAGGTTTAAAAATTATTTTTAATCATTCATCAATAATAATTTAATCATTATTTGATCCTTATTAAATCAATAGTCAAACATTGTTTAATCATTCCTTAATCACACCTTAATCATAATTTAAACATTCCTTAATCATTTCTTAATCATACTTAAATCATTCCTTAATAATTTTTTTATCATTAGTTAATAATTCTTTAATCATTATCTAATCATTACTTATATTAGTTAATCATTACTTAATCATTAGGTAATCATTAAATAATCATTAGTTTAATATTATATAATTATTACATAAGCATTATTTAATAATAATTTAATCATTCGTTTATTATTATTTATTCATTAGCTAATAATTAATTAAATAGTACATAATCATTAATTAATATTTATTAATTATTAATTAATAATATTATATTAATTAGTAAATTATTATTACATAATCATTATATCCATTCATTAATTAATCCAAATTTATTGATTAGTGAAAATATAATTAATTATTTTTAATAATAACTATTTTTTATAAGAAATGTTTATCTAACTAAACTACAAATTAAAAAACATATATAGAACTAACAAAATTAATTAAATTAATAAATAACATCAATTTTAAAAATAAAAATACATTCTAATAGCTCATAATTACAAATCAAGACTTAATTTGGGACACCAGAACCACCCCACATAAATAATCATTCTTTTCAAGAAAGAGATGGTGTTGAATATAGAGAGTGGATGAAATTCTCAAGTGAGGAGGAGGTGGGGTTAGTTGGTCTCCTTTTATAGGGACTTAATGGTAAGGTGGAAGAGGGGGTGTTGCCTTTCACCTTTACCTTAAGAGATAGTAGGCACCCCCATACCATATTTCTATATATTTTAGGTGAATGAAAACACACACCCTAATTCCATTTATATGTCATCGATCTTGGTTGATGTTACAAAAACGTGGTAAGAGGAGTTCCAAATTTCAATAAATCAGAAATGTGGAAGGACCCCAACAACCATTCAGGTTATTTGTTTAAGAAAAATCCTTGATATATTTTATAAAAAAATCAGAATACATAGAAAAAAACATGATTAAATTCCTATTAAATTTGCTTAATCATTATATTAAAGTTTAATTTAGAAAAATTTCATACAGAAATATTAAGAGAAGAGGCTGATTTCCTATGTCCAATGAAGAAATCACTGAGTAGTGAAGAAAACTAGAACTCATTTTTATTGAACCTAACCTCACTAAATCAAACTGAAGCATGAAATTGAATCCCAATAGAGGAGGTTTCATAATCCCCCCAAAAGAGAAAAAATTGAGATCTCATGCCTTTGAATAAGATCCATTGAGCCACACCACCAGATCTGTTTGTCAAAACTGACATGGAAATTCTTTTGGAAATGGAACAAAGCCACCACATCCAGACCATTTGGACTGAGGGAATGATGAATGAGGAAGATGATGCTGCCCATGAAGAAATCAATTTCAATCATTCCCATCAAGACCATTCAGATTGACGGATGTCACGAACCGAATATGGTCGCCATAAAACCGGCACCAAACCCAGCTCATGGAAAGGCCTGAAGGGCGTTACCTATCCCCACGGGCTGGCACTTGTGCCTGGGTATCATAAAAATTCATTTGGGGATGATTTATCAGAGTTTGGATTCTTAAAATAACCAAAAACAAACAACAAACCAAATCTAAAAGATTATGTCAAACAAGACTTAATAAAATTCAGAACTGAGTATATGGGTTTAAAAAAGAACCAATAGGTCATAAGGATTATAAATGTTGCCGAAAAAATATCCATGAGACTCCACACGACAATGGTTCATCACCCATGAGCCGTCTCCACAACATCGCACCATTGAGAGAAACTAGCAACCTGAACCGCCATCGCCCAAGGCCTTGCCTTTGCCTGTGTCAAGCATGATCAAGTCCACTTAAACCCAAAATATGTAATTAGGGTGTGAGACTATGCCCAATAGGATATCACCCACGTATTCCAAGTGATAGGCATTATAAAATAAAAATATAGCAAGAGTTATAAACTGAAAATTGTAGCATTTATTTCTAAATGTGAAACTTTGAAATGGAAATAACATTCTATAGAGATAACTTTAAAGAATGAGTGAATTTGAATAAAACATTCAAGATACTGTTTTTCACATCCTAAAATACTATAAGTCAAGGATAATTGCCAAAAGGCCCACGAGCACCAAGCAAAGGAACACCCCTAGGTACTAGTTAGTTGTGAGCCCCAAGTACCTCGTACCGCGGTGAAAGTAACCATAATAAAATTTGTTCTTGTGCAAGAGAAACTAGTAGGGAGCATACTCATAGCCTAGTGGTCTATAATCATCTCCATTATTGTTTTTTAGTGTTATCCATGTCAAATTTTCTAAGTGAACCATGGTTAAAACCCCTCTGTTTACTAGCGTACTAGTACACGTTAGCCCACCTAGTTACCCAGGCTTTCCCTCTTGTGATCAAATAATTTCCTCATGTTATGAAAATTCATTTTAACATATAATCAATAGTTCTGGTCACACACATTTCAAACAGTAGCTACATATTCTTTTCACATTTTATATAACCAAATAAACCACTTATAATTTTCATAGAACAATTTCAAGAAAAGTAACCAAACTTTGCACATAAAATTCATCGAAAATACCTCTTTTAAAACCCAATAGAATCCAATATTATAAAAAAACATAAATTTTAGCATCAAAATAATTTTATAAATACATTCCATGACTTATAAAACAACACAAAAATGGAACAACATAGGTTGAACATGTAAAACACCCATTTTTTTCGCAAAATTGGAACTTAAAAATCAACCGCTTTAAAAATTCTACTCAAATCAATTTTTGTAGTAAAAAAAATGAAATAAGAACATAAAGGAAACAAAAATAAATCAATCCAAGTCATTCTAAAATACCTACATATGGAATCACCTACCAAAAGGGTTCAAACCCCTAAATCCCTGTGCGTCACTTCAACTGCACCACCGCCACACCACAAAGGAGTAAGATTGAACCTAAAACCAGATTATTGGACCAACAAACTCAAAAATAAAACCCTAAGTACTAATATGTATCTTCTGGACATTTGGGGAATCAATAAAAAAGGAATAAACCCTATGAAAAATTGAGGAAGGAAGGGAACCAACTTACTTGAGAAATCATGACGTTTTTTGGAGCTTGAGATGTTCGGCCCTAATTCAAGATTAATCTGATCTCCAAAGAGGGAAAAACGAAGATGGGGGGTGCGACTGAATTCAGTGGGAACATGTGAGAGGTTGAATCACCTAAAAAGGATAAAAATGAATATTTTATGAAAACATTAACAGAACAAATTAAAACTGGAAATGGGCTTCCGGGTTGGCCCAATACCTAAATTGATCACCCAAATCCAAAATGCTAATTAATTTTTAGGGGGACCAAATTTCATTGGTGGCTTGAATAGTTAAACATAAGGTAATTTAGGAAGTTTAATGGGTGAAAAAGGATTAAAAATGAATGAGTTATTAAAGAAACAATTTTTTTTTTAAACTGGAAATGGGCTCTCAGGTTGGCCCAAATTTTTAAAACCCACCATTTCCATCAAAAATGCATGGAAAACCCCTAAGACAAAGAAAAAATGAAAATTAAATGAAAAATAGATTTAAAATATGTTGTTTATGTGACAAGGGAGAAGACCAATTTTTTCTGGATGATAAATACCATAGTGCACCACTCATCTGAAGAAGAATCTCAATGGGGGAGAGTATTGGATAACAAACACAAATTCCATGGACGAAACATAACTTTATAGTACTACAATTGTAGCTGAAAAACATCGAATATGGATTCTTGACATGTGTGAATATTTTGGTTTAGATGGAACCTACATCAACCGGACATCAGAAATATTTTCCCTTTGTTTTCCCCCATTTTTTGTTGTATGTTGCATTCCAATAAATATGGATTGTTGTAATTATTGTAAGATAATCATGTTGAGAGAAGAAACAAGCCTATGTTCCTACTATTATCTATTTTAATTTTTTGATTACCTTCTTTGACCAGTATCTTTTTTTTCTACTATGAGATCCTCGATCAGTTGTATCAAATGGAGGTTGAGGTTTTCCAATGAATCAGTGAGATTAAAATCTTATTCCTCTTTCACTACCAAAAACCACCTTTAGTGGTATTAGACAATTTAAGGTGATTTTCACCAAGAGGGATCCATGATATCCCCAACAGATCATTTTCAGTATCCAAATGAAGAATAAGGTGAATAGTTCCCATTTATTTTCTCTCTCCATAAATCATTGAACAACATTTTGAAATTAGGAAAATGGTTCATCTTTTAATTCCCCAAGTTGTATTAGTTCCCATTTAACATGAATTTCAAAATTCACAAAAGTAATTTGTCTCCCACATTAAATCATATTTCATGCTTCCCTCCCTCCAATTTTCTTTTTTTATCCCTTTTGTTTCCATGCATATCCCTTTATCAAACAAATAAGGAACCTTATTTTCCTATCTCTCCCCTAACCATCTTATATAAGGATAAAAACTGGAAAACCTCAATTTCAAAGAAGTAAATACCCATTTGTATTAGACAAAGAAATTATTCCAATACTCAATTTCCAAAAAAAAATTATTTGATATCAAATTCTGAAAAAAAAATTATTTCTATAAAAATAATGGAAATATACACTCTCCAAAGAAATTATTTTCTAGGATTGAAAATTATGACTCATCGACAAGATATTCTAATTCTCACTCAATATCAATAATGATGAAAGATAGAGTAATTGGAAGCACCTATAATAGGATTAATTCCTTATGTTCCCCACTATCATTAATTTGAACAACATCTTAGGTACCCACACTAAAGAAATAGAGTTTATCTCCATCAATGTCTCCTTCTAAAAACTCTACTAAGAACTGGAGTTTCTATCCAATGCAGAAATCTTTTTGAATGTCGAGAGCCCCTTCGAAATTATAACCATCTAAACATCCATCGGTTTGGGTTTTCCAATGTGTCAGATCCTAATGTCAGTTCTCTAGATAAAGAATAATGGTTCCTCCGACCAATGTGTCAAAATCTAGATGAAATCCATATATAAGGGAGAATTTCAAAGAACTAATGACATATAATTCTATGAATAAGAATTTGGTATTTGAAGAAGGGTGAAAGATAAAAGAATTTAAATTGAAGAAATTAAAACCAATTTGTTTTTTTGAGGCTCTTATTTTGTTTCTGTATTCACCACCTATGATCTTCTTATGGTTTTCATAATTTTGTTTGAATTTATTACAACTAATGACTATGGTGAAGTCATTATAGATATTGGTTATCTACCCGAATATTATTCAAAATCACTCGTCAAAAGAAATACATACTTAATGGGGCATAATTGATAATAAACCAATATTCCATGGATGACACCTACCTTTTTTACTATACTAATGGAGGATGGAAAATTCAGAGATGGCTATTTTCGGTGTTTGAATTTGGTAATTTGGAGGGCACCTATAGGAACCAAACATCAACATTTTTTTCCTCAGTTTTGCACATATGTTTTGTTGTAAGTAGTTTTCTTAAGATCATAAATGTTAAAGAATAAATAAAACTCTATTCCCCCTAATGTATATTATATTATAGAAATCACCTCAAGTGATCATCAACCATGTTTGCTAATGTGAGATCCTCCATCCGAGAGCACCATATCCACAACTAATAAGACCACTAAGAAGAATAGTGGAAGAGAGCTAAACTATATTGATTGATTATAATCTAGATAAAGATAAATCATGGTGAGGTCGTTGAAGGAATAAGTAAAATGTACCAAATCACAAATCATAGACCAAAGAGAACTACCGCTATGAAAACCCCCATCTGAATATAACATTGTTCCACCTAATTCTGTGAGTTTACAGAGAAAAACTACAAATATCAGAGGAGAACATCAAACCTCTCCAACTGCCAGAGTACACCCAGCTCTAAACCAACCTCCATAGTGAGGATGAAAAAGATAGTTATGATTGTACTGAAATAGAAAATATCAATGATTTATTTTCACATGCATGTTTGATCTTGAGTCATGTGGGCCTCCCCGTTCTCCCCATGGAAGTCCCATGAAAATATATTGAACGCCACCAGAGTCTGTCTTGAGTTTAATTGAACGATAAAACATATTGTTTGAGATGACCAACAGTGCACCAACCTAAGAAATTTCATGCATCCACTGAATGTTTTTAATTTTTTACTTGATGTTGATTGTGATCTTGTGTAGGTACCCTAAAATCTAAGAGGCCGCAATACACATCCATGGAAGAGGCTTCACACTACATGTTAGAATTATTTCCCCAATTAGTCTCCACTATCCTTTCAGTTTTCCATGTATTACTCAAGCTCCACCTAGAAGAACAGAACATGCTGAGTCTAGAAAACTAATCAGCATGAACTAGTTTCACCATTATAAGAAGGATCATGTATAAAAGAAGCCATAATACAAAATTCCAATTTCCACCACATGAAACTCAATGATTCACAAGAACAATTAATCATGGGATAATTCTCAAAGACATCCACTGGATCCTTGATGCTTGAGAAGATTTTATCGTAGTAATTATTGAAGGCATCTAGAGCCTAGTCATGAGATGAATTTTTGGGTTAGGAAAAGTAACAAATATACATTTCACTAAATCCATCTCCATCATCCGCCACGATATGTGGCACCAATCACAGTTCAACAAAGAATCTAATTACTTTGAACTAAATATGGTGGTAATAATTATGGTGACTCAATGATTCTTATAAATTGATTTCCCATCCCTATGTTAAAAAAATTATAGTTCTGTAGATCCTAGAAAATTTTTTAATCAGTAATTTCTGCATTTTTATATTTTCAATTCTGGTTTAGTACATTGTGTTGTACCATTATTTCCCCCCACTAAAATATTCTTGGTTTCTCACCCCTGTTATTTGAATATTAATTGAATATATACAGTAATATAGAACTTACTAATTGAGGGTTATCTGAGTGGAATCATAGTGATGTGTATAAATTTTTATGCTTCAATTATTTACTATATTATTTCTGATTTTGGGATGATATTGAAAGTAGAGTGTAGAGGAGGTTATAATCACCCAATATTCAGTTATTTGTACTCCTCCCCTACAATTATTCACTTATGTGTCTCCCCTATTCAGATCACACATCTTACTAGTATAGTTGTGTAATTTGATTTGAATAATAGTACATGAATGCTGCTTGGTGGGTGTCTAAATCCATTCACTTGATTAAGGAGTCTATTTACCCATTCACAATATAGAATTTATGATATACCTAGTCTTTTTAAGGGATAACTAATAATATTTTTTGTTTCATAATTTATTTAAACAATGGGGGTTTATGGAAAAATAATATTGATTTTGTGCATTGAGTTAGAAAATATAGAATAATTGTAAATAGTGAACCAACCAACTAGAAATCAGCCTAGAAACTCATACATTTATTTTGACCCCTTTTTCATGTTTTTAAATTTTAATTTAATTCAAAGTAATTTTATCAAAAAATCATAAAAACATTAAATTTCATGATATCACTCTATCAAAAAATTTAATAAACAAAAAAAAATACGAAAGTGCCATGATAGTGAAACTCCCAAACCCTGCACCTTGAGAGATGACCTTATCCAGTCACTAGGTATCATTAGGTGTAAAATAAAAAACTTTTTTGTACTATACGACAACCACATGATCAAATTATTGACATTTTAAGAGTGTTAGGATAGACTATTTTTTTCATAAACATATTTTTAATTATTTTCCATCGTATTTTTTTAACTTTTCATTCTTTCTCATTTTCAATACTCTGGGAAAAGAATTAAAGTGTGACCATTCTATAAAAGGGATCACCAATTTTATAACTATATTTAATGGAATGATAAAATAAATCAATTAATGAACCCGTGACTTGAACATTTATTTTTTTACCAATATTTATTCCCATACAGACTACAGGTTTCCTAGGAAGTGAAACACCGACTATAACAAATGCATAATAACCATTTCAAGTGGGGTGATGCTAGGAAGAAGTGGTAAGTAAAAGTGTGATGTAATAATTGATCGATGAACTTTACAAACTCATAAAAAGTTACCCAACATAAGAATAAGATGATGAAACCCCCATAGAATATATTAATTGAATAAAATTCAATAAAAACAAAAAGCCACAAATCAAATCCATATGGAACAAGAAGAATCATACTATTAAGAGGTTGATAAATATGAGAAGGGATTGACATTTTATGTAATAATAAAAACCATGTGGGAGATAGAACATAATGAGAATGAATAAAAGGGGAAAATATACATTATTAACCATAAACTCATTTTCCAAGTGGCTTTTGAAATTGAAATTGAATTAAAATCTGAGACCATCGAGGGAGACTCTTTACTTGACTTTTTTTCAGAATCTCTTAAAAATAATTTTATTTCTGAACTACCTTATGATGTGTGTCAAAAATAAGAAAGTTGGGTTTAATATATAGGTGATGGAGATAAATTAGGAATAAATGATATCTACTTGGAATAAATAATAAATGATTCATATTTCTACCCACTTTGATTTAATAGGGAGTTGTAAAAACATCTAACTAAAAAATGATCAGTACTTCCAAGAAAACCAGAATGTTATGGAACCCCTTAGTGTGACCAATACATTATCAGTACAATTCCCAGGTGTTTGAGATAAATATAAGAAGAATGAATATACACTATTATACAAAATAATTTAAGTATAATTCTTAGGAGGAAACATTATTGTACGAATAACTAGAACATCAAGAAAAAATAATTGATTGAGATTTTCATACCTTGATCACATTTTAATAAAAAAAATTGAACTGAATTGTGTCTTACTTATTTATTACAATATTAATTTGTCATTGTTTTCTACTTCACACTTAAATGAATTAGATGAGATGGGTGATGAATTTTATTCCAATATATGGAAATTCACCTAGGAAAAACACACTATAATGGCTGGACTAATAAGAAAAAAATTGAATATTAACCATGTGAATAGAAAAAATGTGAAACCATCCTAAAAAATCAACACAATCCCACTAACGATGTAGTTGAGGAATAAAATGTCTTAGGACCTATGAGGAATAAATTAATCCACTAGAAGTATCAACCAAAGATTATGGTGGGAGGAAAATTCGTAGAAGAATAATTCTTAGTTTTTATTCATGAAGAGAGATATGTATAAGACAATATATATAAAGGCTTATATTTTGATTTAAACTCAACATCATTCAATTTTATTTATCTTAAACTATTTAATAACCCTACAATGTTTGAATACTAGGAAGGATAACTACTATATTATCCACTATGTGAATAAAAATCAATAGTAGTTGTTGTAAAAATAGAGGGAACCCTATACATACTCTTACCACCCAAATTTTATGACACACACAACAATTCTGACGGGCTAGTAATATAGAACTATTTTCATTTGGTCCTCAAATAAGTATTATTTATATAGTATTGCATGGAACTAAATATGGTGGTTACAATCTTAAAAACTCCATCCACATGTGGATTGGGGATAAACACATGATTATCCATTTATGGATAGTCAAAATGAATCCCCTCTTAGGAGGGGAAAACCCAGCCTCCCTACTCTTATCTTTCTTCTTCCATTTTCATTTCATTATAATAATTATTAAAAAGTTGAGTTTTTATCTATAGTTTTTCCTTAAGTAGAAAACACCTTAGAGATCAGCTCATCGCTTTCAATAGATAACCAAGTTGATAGATTATTTCGATATTGTTAGAAAATTTCAAGGTAGTATCTATCATTTTTAACTATTTATTCACTATATTATTTTGGCCTGATTTCTTGAATTCAAATGAGCGGTGTTCAAAAAGTGTAGGATTGGGATTCAAATCTATTTAGGAGTAGTTTAAAATTTAATTTTTTAATTTTTTAAAATCTATAAAAAATAATTTGAATATTGTTTTTATTATGTTTTTAAAATATCATTCAACAAAAAATTTAAAAAACACAAGGCAAAATGCACTATTTGTAAATAAATCACCTATACCTTTTTGTACTATTAATTATTATATTTTTCAAATAATTATTGAACTTCATTACATACATTCCTTGTTTTAACATACCATTCTAATATTGAGGAATTAATTTGTTTTAAATTTGTGAGAGATATATGATTGTTGATTGAAATTACAACTGATTTGTTGAAAAATTCATGTTTTTTAACTAGGAAAAGTGTTGTAAAATAAAAATAACATAATGAAACCAAAATCATAGCATTAGAAAAATAAACTGATGAATTAAACTGAAGTAAACATGCCTTAGTGATTGATTAGAACCTTAGAGATCCACCTGAAATAAATAATTAGATATCTCATATGAACTGGAGTAAAACAACAAAATAAGATTGGATTTGTATATTTTCCTATGTCAATATAACAAATTTTGTTTTTTTAGTCATCTTATAAGTGTTCGAGTGACTTGGGATCCGGCATCCCAATAATTTTTTCAATTCCATCAATATTAAAATTAATATTTATGAGTACCTAATGTCTTGGTATGATTGATTTCAATGTTTATCTTCACTTATTCAATAATTTTATTTGCATAGTGGTTTGCATAAATATATTTAGGAAAAGTTCTATATGTTCTGATTGACCAAGTGGTTGATGTGTTTAGAGAATTATGAACGTTGATGAATAAGGGGAAGATGATATATTTGAAATTCATTTAGGGAGTATCAATGAAGTGAAAAAATGAATCTTTATAAGGGATATTTTGGTAGAAAGAATTAGGAAACTTCTAATTGTTAAAATCTTCACTCCATAGGGATTAATTCCATTTATATCTCAAAACTCATAATTACATGAGAATTGATGTTTTGAAGTGGTTTAGTTCATAGAGGAGGCATGATAAAATTTAAAATGGATGAGTCTTTATTTACTTTAAATTCTAGATGATAAATTTTGATCTAGGTTTTATGATTGAATTTATATATTTTTCTTTTTGAATATTTTAATTCAATGAAAAAATTATAGGAGATTGTAATAGTTCAAGTGTGAGAAAGTGATGTGAGATTAAAATTTCAAAAGATTTGAATGTTATTCATTGAAATTATCACATTAGTTAAAAAATCTATGTAGATAGTAATATTTTAATCTCATGGAAATCTGTAATTAAATTGTTACATGTCTTAAATACATGTTTTTAAGGATTACATATCTTTTTATATACTTTTTGAAGCCGTACAATGTTTTGAAATTAGAAAGTATAATTTTAGACACTAGAAATAATTTTTTTAAAATAATTTATTCTTGATTAATAATTCATTTAAATTTTCTTGGTATGGAACTACATCCACCAATTAATTTTGAAATTTAAAATGAAATTGATTATTTGTGAAGGGAAAATCTTTAAAATCATTTTTTAGTTGATGTAAATACACTATTTTAATTGATCATTTTTTATTTAATTTTAAATTATTTTGGAATAAATTACATTTAAGGTATTAAATTAATATTCAAATTAGTTATTATTTTATGAAAATTTTATTGGGGAAAGTCTTCACTGAAATATGAATATTTGTGTTGTATTTTAAGGATTAAATAAACTATAATTGTCGATGTGAGCACATGATGGAAGCCTTGTCACTTAAGAAATCATGCCTAATAAGTTACTACACCAAAAATAAAATAAAAAATAAAGTGACTATGTGTAGAAAATTTTTATAAAGGAAACTACACACAAGATCATCTTCATGTTCAATATAGTTACAATTACGAACTAAATTTATCCGTAAAATTCAAGTGATCTTGCATTGGGAAAAATTACAAGTAACAGTAAGAAAATTTATTGTGGCCACATATAAAAATTGAAGTGACCATGTCACAAAATTCAAGTTACTCTAAAGAAATCAACCACATATCGACCTTATACATATCCACTATACTGACCATATAGAACCTACCATGGATACTTATAATAGTAACTCCTCCCATTTCCCAACCTATAATAACTAGCAACCTCATGGACACTCCTTCCCATGGTTGGTATAATGACTCTGATATCCCCCTTCTCCCATTTCCACTTCAACCAAATGAACCCTACTAGTATTTTTCCATGACCAATTTCCCATTTCCATTGAAGAAATCACTAAATAGAGAAGAAATATTTTCATCATAACTATTGAATTAAAAGTAACTAAATCCAGCTGAAGTACACAATATAATATCACTATAGGTGGATGATTGAGCTCTTTATACCACCAAAAATGTTGATATTAATCCTTGAATAAGATACAAAAATGTTCTCTTCCAAATCTAGTTGTTTAAGTCGATACCACACCACCATTTGAATTGGAAAAAAGTTACATCACCGACTGAAACCATTCTTCCACCTCTTACTAAAGAAGTTCGACCAATGAAGTTGATTTCATCCATGAAGAACCCAATTTCACAAACTCCAATCTAGACCATTATGACAATGGGAGAAGACCATGTGTCGATATTTGATGAAGACCTTAGTGAACTGATCATTTGAAGAAGAATATTTCCATAGGAAATCACCAAAGCCTCACCTTCCAAAGACCAAGAAATAGAATCACAAATAAATTAATAACCATCTTTATTGATGCTGGTCCATATGAATAGTGAGATTGATGTGTTTACTGAGGGAATAATATGCACTCATTGCATTATGGATCACAATACTGTACTCACTAACACTATTAAAACCCCATCTAAGGCAGACAACATGCCATCTGTAAAATCTCATCCTGGGTGCCACATGCAGGTACCTCGATCTGGTTGATCAAATGACCACAAGCTCCCCGACCCATATGCTATAAGCTTCCGACTACTATTGTGGATCCAATATAGATCATGAGAAGACTATATCCTCTTTATCAGATAATTACACTAGAATAAAAAAATAAATAATAACCAAATTATGTAATCATAATTAGAACAATACGAGTATATCATGATGAACAAAACTAAATGTACAATATAAAAACAGAAAATTAGATATTCAATGATAATTTATGTGTCATGTGTTGAAATGAAAACCCAAAAAAATACACTAAAAACTCCCAAGATGATCCCAAACATCGTATGGTTCGCTAATCCATGGTTTACCCAGATATGTGATCTAACATAGGGCATATACACTTATCATGTCCTTCAAACATTAAATATATTCTGGTACCATTAAAGAATATAAGGTAGGATGTAATTACAACTCATTTGGCCCCCACCAATAGTTTCAAAAATAAATCCATTCATTAATAGTGTATAAAATCATATAATGAAAAAATAATTGAATTAAATTTAACAATTTACATTTATTCAATTACACATTATTTAACCGAATTTCCCTACGGTTCTCAAGGACACATGAACCTCAATACCTACTCCATCCTATGAGAAATTCTAAACCATGTCACATATTAAATTACAAATTGATTATAATGCAATGGGATTTCATTATCCATTAATTTCAATTCATATAAACGAAAATTTGAACCATATCCCAATGAAAACTAATGGGAATTGAATTTCATGTATATCACCCTATGAGTATTTTGATCATCAATCCTTATCCCACACCTTATGGTAATTTGGGTCATCAGTCATTGTACCCTACATTAATATTTTTAGGCATGAATTTGGTTCTATAATGTCATGTCTAGCACTCCTCTGGGTATTTAGAGCAACATTCTATGTCCAAACACCATTCTAAATCAAGAAACAATATCACCTATATCTCATAAACCATGGTTAATCTACATTAACCTTATTATCAAATATAACAATTAGAAATCCAATAGTTAGTTCATAAATTAATTCATTCATTTATATAAATTATAAAAATCTGATCAGTCCCTATAAATTAATTCAACAATTAATTAATCAATTAATAATCTCAATTGCCCAATTTCACAATACATTAATTAATTAATTTAACAAATTAATTAATTCAATTTACGAAAGTAAATTTAAAAATATCCAATAAAAATTCTAAAATTAAATAAACATAATTAAAATTGTGGCTATGGAATTTGAATAATATACCACCTACTTCAATTCATTGAGGAGAGATCAACCAATAGAAATCCGTAAATTGAATTGAATAATGATGTAGAATGAAATTTGTATCTTAAATATAAATTAAAGAAAATATTAATTATAATACCACAATTATATATCTAGATCCACAATTATAGATATGATAAAATCAAAAAAAAATAGAATAACAACCCTAAAACTGATGGTAGAATGGCTGGAAAGAGATTAGAAACTATATCAGATGGGATCCTCTTACCGGGTGGACTGTATATCTTTAATACAGTATTTCAATCATGAGGAATGAAGGTCATAATGAATTATAATCAATCAAAGAGGCCCAAAAATTATGGAAAATATATTAGGGGTTGAGTAGTTGTTGATTTTGTGTTAATATGGGGGTTCTTGAAATTAATAATATAATTTTTGTGAAAACTAATAACCTGTGCATGGTTTGCTGGGAAGGGGAACCTAATTTTTTAAACTATGAAACTAAACCCTAAACCACTTCTAGGGGGTACACAATTTCTTTTTATAGGGAACATGATTCGAAAAACCATGAACCATCCATGATATCACTCTCAACCTAGGGTTGTGCAGTTTTCTAGTCCACAGTGCACGGTTTGGGAAAACTGTGTGCCAAACATGCACTACCCTCTTTCCTTCCAAAATTTCCAATTTTCACCCCAACTCAACCCAACGTAAAACTCAATTAGTGTTCTCACAAACATTATAAAACAATACTTTAAAAAAGATGGATAAATATATAGAAAAGGTCAAGATATTACAATCTCACCAACATATAACAGCTAGTCCTTGAGTTGTACTCCCAATAACCACTATGATTTGGAATAAAAAATATTAGGCCACTATGAAATCAGATCTACCTATTTCTCACATGTTCCTTCAATAACTAATCCATTAATCCACAATCCATGAACTATCACCATGATATTTCCCCTCAACACTATCTCCATTTGATCCAACACAGGTATCAGATGCTCCTCAAAGTGTTCATCACTCTCAATCTCAACATCATCCACATCGATAACATGAGAATGGTCAGGGTGACACTTCTAGTGTTTTGAAATGTTGAAAAATTATTACATATGACTATATATCTATGGAAGATCCAATCGACACACTATTGGCCAAAGTATCTCCCCAACCACAAACAGTTCGATAAACCTAGAAGCCAACTTACCATGACTCCATATCTTTCAGTGACCCAATCTAGGAGACACCCAAAGAAACGCACGATCACCCAATATAAACTCTAGGGTTCTTATACATCTATATACATATTAATTTTATATACTTTGAGCCATAGTAAAAAATTTATAAATCATATAAACCTCTTATGATGCCTCCTACACAAAACTCGGTCCCAAAAACTCAGACTCACCTTCCACCATCCATCATAGAGGTGATTTTTGTGTCCTACCACAAATTTAATCAAATTTTTTCATTTGTATCATTTCTTGATAATTTTTTTTATTTGAATAATTCACTAGTACTATGTTCTTCTCTAATGACCCACTAAAGTCTTAGAAAAATGGCCATGGAATATCCTCAAGTACGTGAATAGTATGATCTATCTTCCCATATATTTGTGGGTAGAATTTCATACTCAATAAAACTTATATACCAAGAACCTTTTATAAGAACTTCCATAAGAATTATGTAGTGAGGGATTCATGGTCTGATATAGTAGTCTATGGCATCTCATGCAGACGGTCTATATCTTGAATATATAGTTCTCCTAAATGATCCACTTGGAATGTCTATAATACTTGTAAGAAATGTTCTACCTTCAACTGTTGAAACAGAATCTCCAAATGACATCATTATTCTAAGGAATCCCCATAATACATATCCCAAAATCCATGTTCATTTCATCACACATCCATTCTAGAATGGGTAATGATTATGGTAATCTTCAATGTCATTGATGACCATCCTTCACCTACTGACGGGTATAGCATCCTGTCACGAAACCTTCTATCTCATTTTTTATTCAAGGTCACCATAAGTATTTAATTATGTCCTAGTACATAATTATTACACCTAGATGTACCGACCACTTTGAGGAATTAAATCCCATATCAAATCTTCTCGTGTACTCATAGGTACAACAACCCGATTATTGACATAGATTATATTATCTACATCTATGCTTCAATTGGGAGGTGACTCCCCACCTTCAAGGAGTTCCCTCAAGTTCAAGGACTCTTGATCCTCATATTACATGTCTATGATCTACCTCAATAGTATATAATACATTGAAATGGATATGAGAGTCATCTTATCCTGACTCCCCTTAACCACTACATGAATCTTAGTTGGTAAATTCTTAATATTCTACTCAGTACTAGACTCTAAATCTACATTAGTGTGAGTTTTCCACTTCAAAGTGTCAGGAAAAGTATTTCCTTTATCATATATATATGGTTTCTAAATGTTTAATTACTATATATAATCAACCCATCTTGGATACAAAATTTTCAAATATCACTATGAAAAGATATACTTCAAGCTCTTGTAATCCTCATACACAAAAAATGTTTCTCCAAACATACAATTCCACCAACACTTCAATGAATAAACCACTATACCCAACTCATGATTTTGCAAAGGGTAAATCCTTTCATGTTTCATCAAATACCAAGACCCATATACCAAACTCTATATCCCTTAATCAAAATTTCTCCAATCCCTATCCCAAAATAATCACAATACACTATGTAATCTTAAACTGACCCATGTTTGATCAATATTTGTGGTGATTTCAACAACTATATTAACTCTTATATGTCATTATTGAATTATTTTAACCTCTCAGCCTTTACCCCGTTATTGTTCATGCCCAATTTTGGTGCTTCTAAATTGGATATAAATGCTGAATGAACCTCAAATAATATCGATCTAATCCAATAAATCTATGAATATAGAAAATATTGTTAGAATTATACCAAGATAAATATTCTCAAATCATCTCTAGGTCAACTAAAAAACCTTAATATGAGAAGATCTATCCGAAGAAGTGTACCTTGTCAATACCATAATGACATGTAGATAGCTTGGATTTTAGCCGATTCTCTTAGTGTACATTGGATGATTTCAAGACGTTTGTAATGTTTATCTTGAGTATTGGAGTACATAAACATGTCATCCAAAAACAGTACCACAAAATGATCCAGGTACCAATGAAATATTTTATTCATCTAGGATGTATATATTGATAGTGAATTCATCAACCCAATTGTCATTAAAACGAACTCATATAGACTATACATTCTTCTGAAAGTAGTCCTTCGTATATTAGAAGGTCTCACTCTGAACTGATGATAGCCTAATCTCTTGTAAATCTTTTAGAAGACACAAGATCCCCTCAACTATTCAAATAGATTTTTGATACATGGAATAGGATACCAATTCTTCGCAAACATATGGTTCAACATCTGATAATCAACACATAAGTGTAATATCTAATCATCCTTCTATGAAAACAACACTCGATAACCCCAAGTTGATATAATCAGATTGATAAATACCTTTCCCTATAACTCTTCCAGATAAGTATTAATCTCTCTAATATTTACTTTCTCCACTCTATATGGTGGTACATAAACTACATAAAACCCTAGTATGAAATCAATAATAAATTTCACCTCCCTCTCAGGTGGAATCTTTGAGAAGTAATCACAAAACACATCATGAAACATGTTAACTGCAGGTGGAAAGTCATCATGTTTCACAACCCCATTATCTAAAAATTTAATAGAATCCATGGTGGTGATCTAACTCAATTTATTTGTTATTAAACATAATCAGCGTCCCATGATATCCCACTCTATAAGATGAATAGAATTGTCACCTACATGAGGCATAAAAGTCAATATCTTGTAGTAACAATCAATGATGGATCATTATTCTAATAATTAGTCAAAACTTATAATTAGTTAAAATCCCCATAATTCAAGGATTTTATGATCCCACACTAAATGGTAATCCTCAATCATTAGAGAACAACCCCTGTATAATAAAATGTCTCTAAATTTCACATGAAACTATGTATCTATCATCAACACCCCCTTATAAACTCCTCTATCAGTATCAACCCATTTACAAGTTTTCAAAAAAATGGAATAAGAGGCACTAGTATCAAATAATTCACTAGATAATGTAGAAGTTACATGAATAGTACCACACACTATCAACACTCCAAGCACATTATCCATATGTATAGGATCAACTACATGAAACTATCCTTCCCATCCTACTTTTGATGAAGTATAACTTCCATGTGTTGTGCCACCCTAATGACATGGGAACTCTTTCCTAGATGTACCTCATCCACTGCATCTACCTCCATGACCATTAAAACTCTAGATACAAGACTCAAAAGTTGTAGAATATACCCTTTATATACTTTGTCCTTGTCCAGCTGCTCTGACACTACCCTTCTATCAAGGGTTCCTATAGAACCTATATAGATGTCCCATCATACGACAAGATTAACACTCTAATTTAGGTTGGGGACAATAGATATAATACTTTCCAAGCATACCGTACTAGTTTCAAAGCACTTGGGTATAATCATACATAACTAAACCCTCTTTATGGACAATCTACGTCATACTTATTTGGATAATTCTTTCATAGTGATGCTTCATTCTCTATAAATGCATACCTCTTAACCCAGTTGAAAGGACCTATCTTCAACTGGAAGCCTCCTTCAACATCACATCCTATATGAGATCTTGATTCACCTCCTTTTAAAGCTTATCATCCAAAATATATTCACATGGTATTTAATTTCACATTTAAGCATATCCTAAAACTTCTTCACCAGAATGCCTTCATCTATGACCAATGTTGTAACAAAGAGCTAAAAAACTATAATGCATCCAGTATAGTCCATCACTGACTTAATCCCCTGAGGCAATCTCATCAAATTATCTATTTAATCCTTCCTCAGAGTCTCTAGGTAGAAGTTCTCTGAGAACTCCTAGTGAAATTAATTCCCCTCCATAGTCTCCAGATGTCCATCCAAAGTCTGAATTTCCCAACATCTCTTCACATGACCACATAACTTATATGAAGAAATTTTGACTTTCTTCACAGCAGAAGTCTGTAGATGACCAAGTATGGCCTAGATGGAATCAACCCATAACTCAAATGCCTCAATTCGACCCTAAATTTAAGAGGGTATTGTAACTAGAACTCCCTCATCAGATCATAAACGTTTTTCAGAACCCAGATTAGGCCTATTTCAATATGTTTTATGAACTGAGTTACATTTTCTCATAAATACTCTCCAACTTCCTTACTTGACACTACTGATGTATCATGTCCCACTACTATAGGAGCATCTCTAACCATTCCCTCTTGTTATAAATTAAAAAAGAATTGTCATTCCAAACAAACATTTTTATTTTTGGACACTTCCTGATTAATGAACTACTATGTGACCATCAAACATATATTTTCCAATTCTTTGTTTTGAATTTTGAAAATATGACATACACGATTACGATCAGTAAGATTTTTGGAGTCCGATGGGACAAACATAATTTTTGGTATATAGTAACTTACCCTTATGAATAGTAACACATCATAATGAATAGTAACTAACCCTTATGAATTGTAATACAAACTTTATGAATAGTAAATCATCCAAATGAATAGTAACCTCACCCATGAATGGTTAAATAAATTTTAGGCATTTTATAAGTGACAATATAACCATAGTTAATGAATTGGTATTTTTGTAAGTCAGAAAACATTAACTATAAATAATTAAATAATTTAAAAAATAAAATATATTTTCATTCAAAAATTAAAATTTTTTTCTCTTATTTTTATAACATAATTTTATGAGATCTTTATTAAATTTTCAAAGTGTTAGAAAAGCAATTGTGATTTTTATAATTGAATTTTTCACAAAAATTATGATCTTAATTGAAAATTAAATTAATCCTATTTATATAATTAATTATGAAAAATGGGGTATCATTTTTGTATTATACACATTGAAAAATGGTAAGGGTGAAATTTTGGGATTTTTCTAAAATACATGAATTTTTTATGAAAAGTGGAATACTATAAATTACAAAATAGGCTATATACATTAATTATAGAGTCATGGATGATGTTCTACTAATGTAAGCCCAATTTGATTGAAATCACATGCACATATTACTATTCTTGGATATTTAATAATCACTATTTTCTTTTCTTGTAGAAAAATAATAAATTAATGAATATATCATTGAGAAAATCTCTCTTCCCTTGACTATAAATACCACCCCTAACAACATCTTTAATTCGATCCTCACAAGCTTCCAATCTTGTCCAAATTCTTTCCAAATCTCTCCCCTGGCCCTCCCCCACGTCTAGGAGATCTTGGTATCAACAATATACAATGAAAAGGTTCCTTAAGGAGGATCTCAAGAGGAGGATTCATTGGGTAATTCCTCTCTCTCTTTTCTTTAAATTTCCTTTAAAATTTTATTTCATTTATTCTCTTATCCTCAACTTATCTTAACCAAATTTTATAATAAATATAGTAGGATTTATATACTTGTATGATTTCATAATAATGGAATATTATTCATTATAATCCTCCCTCCCTCCCTTTTTAATAAAATGAAATTTTTGCCCGTTATATGTTAATTAAGCTACATCATGGGCGATGCATATCAATTTTCCTTTAACTTCTTCAATGAAGTAAATGAAACCATTAAATGGATGAAATCAAATTGTAATATGTAAGCTTTAACCCATTTAATTATCATTAAACATTTTTTTTTCTTAATACTAATTGATAAAACAAAACATGTTAATTTTGATCCAAAAAACACCCAAAGTATCCTAAAACGACCATCATTCAATTTTAACTAATGATTAATCCACATATTATATAACATAATTCATTTTAAGATCATTTAAACACCTGGAATATCTTTAATAATTTGAAATATTTCTTCTGTAAGTTTATCCATGTTATACATGAACTTCCATTCACATTTACAAGTGAACGGTTCCGGAAATTTATGAAAAAGAACACTCACAAACAATGAATTTAAACACTATAAATCATCCAATAGCCCATAAAAGAACTTAGTGAAACCATAATAAACAATATTCATGTATAAAAGGTTATATACAAGTTAATTAAATAATCTAATGTGATTATGAAATACTTTAAATGGAAGAAAGCTTTTGGATATGTGGTAAGGATAATTTCTCAAACCCAACTCTCATACTTTGAGATTTCCATCATTAAACCCATTTTCAGAATGAATATTCCTTAAGAATCATTTATTAATCATCATATTACATACTTTGTGTATAAATTTTTCCTAATTGATTTAATTGCAACCCTAATTTTCATCCAAAATAACTCTTCTTACACTTAAACACCCTCTTTTTACTTCCAAAATATTTTCTGTACATCACTCATCGTTGATTGTTATATGTCCAAAATGTTATTCCATATTTATTTTGAAAGCCAAATTTTAATGAATGTATTATTTATTATATAAAACTCATTACTTTCCATGGGATTTATTAGGTTTAATGTTGACATATGTTCTATATGGCATTCATTATTATGTAAATTTTATGAAGTGACAGGTGCTCCTTGAATTATATTGCGCAATATGAAATTTATGTTGTGATGGGTGTGCCTGAAATTATATAGCGCTCCAATGCATCTGTTATAGTGATGAATATCATGATTTAAATTGAAATTTTTCCTGAACATGATGCTAGAATTGTTCACAGTTATGTTTGGTAGTTAACCACTACGACGTGATGTTTCATTTTTGATGCAATGCCACATTACATGTCTCTTCATGATGGTTCCTATAAGGATTATGATCCTATGCCTACTATATGGTGATAATTATTATTCTCATATCATGCTATATTTTTTCATGTTAATATATATCCTCTTACTAAGCCTTTATATCACCCCTTTTTTATGTATATCCCTCAAGTCACTACATGTACTATGGAGAATTCAAAATCCAATAAGAATCTAGAGAAGAAGTAATTGAATAAATTAGTATGTATTATGTTGTAAAAGGTATGAATGGTCCTAGTTTTCTCTTGGCCTATAGATTGTTTTATATGGCAATGACCAATGGTGTTTAGTGGATCTTCTGATCCACTAGTTGCAGAATAGTTGTTCATCTTTATGGAGAAGATATTTTATGTTCTTACCAGTTTTGAGATGGAGAATGTGATTTTGGCCATTTATGGTCTAGATAGAGAGGTCTATCAATGGTGGTATGTGATTAAGAACACCAAGATGGTTGATGAAATTGAAGATGTGGATTTGGAGGACTTTAAGATCAGGTTTTTTTATATGTATTTCCTAAGAATTATTTGAACAAAGATAGAGAGAAAATTCATAGATCTCATGAAAAAGTAAGGAGTGTCTTTCATATCCTATGAAGCAAATTTTAGAAGTGTTTCAAGGTACTCTTTGGGTTTTATTATAAAACATGATAAAAAATTGATAGATTCTTTAGTGGATTAAAACCTCTCCATTAAAATTCTCTTACAATAAGAGACATTGGGAGTTATGAAGAAGTATTTCGGTGTGCCCTCATAGTGGAGATGGAATTTGGAGAATGGTCCCATGGCTCTGGTGATAAGAACTAAAGGTTGAGTATCTTGGTGGAGGATCTAATGATAAAGGTGGGATGAAAACTCAACCTCCCATATGTAATAAATGGGGGAAGCTGAATCATGGGAACTTTTTCAAAGGGACGGGGAAATGATTCATGTTTGGGGTAGAATGTCACCATGCTAAATAGAGTCTAAAAGACCTGAGAAAGAAGGATAATGTTGTGGAAGAAAGGGGAGCACGACCCATAGTCCAATGATATAAATGTAGGAAGAAATCTCACTATGATAGTCAGTGCACTAAACCTCCAGTTTTCGTGGGTAATCAGTGATAATAGCCAACAATCCAAAGCCACAAGAGAAGTCTTATTCCATCACTATTGTGAATGTGGAGAAAGATAATGAAGTCGTACATGGTGCACTTCATAATCACTCAATAATGGAAAATTAATTACTTGATTCTTGTTCTATGAATTCATTTATATCATGAATGTTTTCTAGATGTATATAATCAAAGCCCCAAAACATTGAAGTAGTGATATTTTTAGATACACCAAATTATACAATCATTGAAACCCAAGTATTTGACTCCTCTCCTATTATTTAATGTGGGAAAATTATTCCAGATAATCCCATAATAACTACCTTGTTTTAATTCAACTTTATAATGGGAATGTAAAGGATCTCATTATATAGAACACTTATCAAATATTAGGAAAAATAAAAATCTTTTCATATTATTAACCATCCCATGCTCCTCTACAAATGCATGGAAGACCATGAATATCATTTGAAAAATCCTTCAACGGTGTGGGTATTGATTCCCTATGAAGAGGCATACCTCACTCAAATGGTTGAGTCAAAATAAAAGTTTCACCCTAGTTGAAATTCCAATCATGGGGGAATATAATGATGTATTTTTTAATGATTTACCCAAAATTCCCCCAGATCGTGAGGTAGGGTTCTACATAGAAGTTATAACTTGAGATACTCCTATATCAAAGTGTCCCTATTGGATAGATCCTATAGAATAGGAGGAGTTGAATAAGAATATGAAATAGAATTTAGACAAAGGGTTCATACACCCTAGTTTGTCACCTTGGGGTGTGCCTATGCTCTTTCTGAAAAAGAAATATGGAATAAGGAGATTGTATATCGATTTTCAGGAACCCATCAAAATCACCATAATGAAAACATTTCCTCTTCTAAGTACTGATGACTTTTTTGATAAGTTAAGTGGATCTTAATACCTCTCAAAGGTTGATATTTGTTCTAGATATAATCAGTTAAAGGTGAAGAAGGAATATATTCGGAAGAATTCCTTCTATACAATGTATGGGCACTATGAGTTTCTGGTGATGCCATTCAGACATACAAATTCTCCTATAATCTTCTTGTATTGGATAAAAATAGTCTTTAGACATTACCTTAAAAAAATTGGTACTGTTTATTGATAATATTATAATATACTCAAAGATAAAGGACAAATATGAAGAACATCCAAGACTTATGTTAGAATCATTGAGAAAGGAGAATTTGTATGCCAAGTTCAGAAAGTCTTAAATTTTGACGAAACAAGTCAAATTCTTAGAAAATGTGATCAAAATTGAGGGAATGTTTGTGGACCCTAAAAAAAATTAGGTGATTGAGGAATGGACCAGACCCTCTAGTGTCACATAAAGCAGTGGTTTTCTGGGATTAGCTCTGTATTATCGAAATTTTTTGACAAATTTGTCAGGATTTTCATGATTGCTAACAATTTTAACAAGAAAAGGGGTAAGATATTTCAAGATGGAAAAATGTAAGGGAACCTTAAAGGAGATAAAGAGTAGGTTGATCACTACACCTATACACATATTATCGAAAAGTGGATAAAGTTTTATGATATATAGTGATTCTTCAAAGAAAGGCTTGATTTGTGCACTAATATAAAATGATAATGTGATTGCATATGATATACAATAGTTGAAGATCCATGAGCATAACTACCCAACACATGATATAGAGCTTATATTCAGGATTATTTCCTTGAAAATCTGGTGGAACTACCTTTATGGAGATAAGTGTGACATATACACTGATCACAGAAGCCAAAAAGTATATATTCACACAAAATTATCTCAACATGAGTCAAAGGATATGGTAAGAGCTAATCAGGGACTAATATTTCTTTTTTCACTTTCATCATTGAAAGGAAAAAAAGGTATATGATGCTCTGAGCAGAAAATAATCTCTTATTGTATCCATGATACAGATTAGGAAAGACCCTATCTTCATGGATATGAAAAAAATGATTTGAAAATCATAAGGAAAGGGGATACATCCTACCTTTCCCAAATGATTTCACAACCATATATCGAAGAGAATATTAAAGAGGTATAAAAGGATGATCTAGAGTTACCAAATAAAGTGAATTCAGTAAATAAATGAAAACTACAAGAGTTCCATATCAATGATGATGGTGTGATTCAGTTTGGAATGCATATTTGAGTGTCTCCATCACTCGTTCTAAAGAATAAGTTATTGGAAAGTACACATAGCTCAAAATTTTTTGTCCATCTTGGTAGCACCAAGATGTACTGAGATCTCCGAGAACACTTCTGGTGGGAAAAAATAAATAAGGAGATTGCAGAATATATCTCAAGGTTTTTCTATTCCATCAAGTTAAAGTAGAGAAAAAAGTTCAATTGGATTATTCAATCATTTCTTATACCCATGTGGAAATGAGAGAAAGTCATTATGGACTTTTTCATGGGTCACCCAAATATTTCCAAGTGATGTAATATGATATGGGTTGTGGATGACCGACTAACCAAGATTTCCCATTTTATCATTATTCTAGAATATCTCTTTCTTGAACAACTTTCCAAGATATATGTGAAGGAATTTTTGAGACTACATGGTGTTCCACTGTCGATTGTCTCTAATCGTTATCCATTGTTCACATCTAATTTCTAGAAGAGCCTACAATATTCATTGTACTAAATTAAATTTTAGTATGGCCTATCACCCATAAACTGATGGCCAATCTGGAAGGACTGTTTTGACGGTTGAAGAAATGCTAAAATCCTACTCATTAAAATTCAATGTTAGATGGGATCAGCATCTCCCATTGGTTGAGTTCATATACAAAAACATCTTCCACTCAAGTATTCAGATGGGTTCATATAAAGATCTATATGGAAAGTGATATAGAACACCAACCTATTTGGATGAAGTTGGATAAATAAAAAAACATGGACCTATTCTTGTGTAATAAATGACAGAGAATGTTCAAGTCATCCAGAATCATATCAATGTTTCCTAGTGTCAACAAAAGAGCTACGCTGACTACCATTGGAAGGACTTGGAGTTTAACGTTGGGACAATTTCTTCCATTGAATATCACCATGGAAGATAGTAATGTGGTTTGGAATGAAAGGTTAGCTATGCCCAAGGTACATTGGACCTTTTGAGATCCTTGACCACATAGGAGTTGTGGACTATTGGATTGTACGTCCACTGAATATGGATAAAGTTCATGATGTGTCTCACATATCACTCTTGGGAAATCACATACCAGATCCCTTAAAAGTACTAAACTGATAGGTGGTACAGATGAAAGATGATCTCCCTTATGAGAAGCATCTAGTAAATATTCTCAAACGAAGAGATAAGGTTCTATGAAAAAAGACAACCCACCTTGTCAAAGTGTTGTGTATGAACCCTAAGTATGAAGAAGAAACTTGGAAACCATAAGATTCGATTAAGGAGAAGTACCCTCACCTCTTTATGTAAAAAAAATTTCGAGGGAAAAATTTCAAAAGGGTGAGAAATCTAACGACCCAAATGTTTATCAATGTAATTTCTACCTTCTTTTATTAATGTCATAATCAATCATATTAGAAAACAGAATTCCACATCACGCTTAAATGAACTACTATGTTAACTTTAAAAAATAATTCACGACTTCAGTGTTTTAAATTCAGAAATCTGACAAACATCTTTATGATCATTATGATGTTTGGAGTTCGATTGGATAAACATAATTTTTTGAGAATATTAACCTAACCTTATGAATAGTAATGTACCCATGTGAATAGTAATATAAACCTTATGAATATTAAAACTCACAAAAAATAGTAACCTCACTCATAAATGGTTTAATAAAATTTAAGCATTTATAAGTTACAATATGACCATACTAAAAGAATTGGTATTTTTGTAAGTAATAAATAAATAATTATAAATAATTAAATAATATTAAAAATAAAATATATTTTCATTCATAATTTATTTTTTTATGTCTTATGATTATAATATAATTTTATGAGATCTTTATTAATTTTTCAAAGTGTTAGAAAAGCTGTTGGAATTTTAAAATTGGTATTTTTTCTGAAAATAATGATTTAATTAATAAAATAAAAAATCATATTTAGAAACTGATTTTTAAAAAATGGTGTAAATTTTTGGATTCTACACGTCGAAAATTGTTATGATTAATTTTTTGTATTTTTTTGGAATACATGAATTTTTTATGAAAAGTGGAATACTATAAATTACAAAATAAGCTATATCAAATAATTAAATTGTAATAGATGATTTTCTACTGATATAATGCCACTTGTTACAAAATCACATGAAAATATTACTATTTTATGTCAAATAAACATCACTATATCATGTATTTTAATGTAATAATAAATTGATGAATATAATAGAGAAACCTACTCTCCCCTCCATTATAAATACCACCCCTCACAACCTCAATACTTTAAATCTCTAAAGCTTCAATCCATGTTCAAATTCTACCATACTCTCCCCCCTATACCTCCCTCTGGTCCAAGATATATTGGTCTCCTCAAAATACCATGCCTAGGATCATTAAGGAGGACCTCAAGAGGAGGATTCCAGAGGTAATTTCTCTCTCTATTTTTTTCAATTTCCATTAAAATTTCATATTTTTTATTGTCATATCCTCAACATATCTTATCCAAATTTTATGATAACTCTATTATACTTTTTGTACTATAATTATATAATTTTAATTGAATATTATTCATTATCCTCCTCCCTCAATATATTGGTCAATAAAATGAAATCGTTGCACGTGATGTGTTAATTTACCAACATCATGGTAGATGCACATCCATTTTAATTTAACTCCTTAAAGGATTCAAATGAAACCATTAAATGTTTGAAAAATATTTTATTGTATATTTTATAACCCCTTTTATATTCTTGAAAAAACATTTATTCGTAATTCTATTTTAAAAAATAAAACTTGTTTTTTTATCTAAAAAACGACCAAAGTAACCTAAAAATGATCATCATTGAATTTTAACTATTGATTCATCCTTGTGGAATATAACATAATTCATTATAATTTCATTTAAACTCTTTTAATATCATTAATATGATGTAATATCCATTCGGTATGTATATCTATGTTCTACACAAACATCCATTCATGTGTACAGGAGAACTGTTCAATAAAACTAAGAAAAATAAAACCCCCAAAAATGAATTTAAACTCTATAACTCATTTAATGGACCATAAAAAACAAAATGAACCCATAACTAACCATAGTGATGTTTGAAATATGGTTTAATTGTTAATTAATGAATCTAATGTGATTATATGGGCCATTAAAGTGTTGAAACCATTCAGATATGAGGTAAGTGGAAATTCTCAAACCTTACTCTCAAACATTGGGTTTTCCATATTTCTACCAATTTTTAGTATGGATATGCCATAAGAATCATTCTTTCATCCTCAGATAACCTTTTTTTTGCTATAATCTTATTTTAAATGAGTTTAATACCAACACAATGTTCTTTTAAAATTACTCTTATTACAAATAAACACCCTCTTTTTACTTATCAAAAATTGTATCTACTTCACTCATCATTGATTGTTCTATGTCAACAATTTTATCCCCTATTTATTTTTTGGGGGAAATGTTTATGAATGTATTATTTCTTATGTGATACTCATTCCTTTGAATGGGTTATTTTGTGTTTAAGTTTGACATATGTTCTATGTGTCATGCATGATAATGTAAATATTATGATGTCATGGGTGCAACTAGAGTTATATTGCACAATAAGAATTTTAGGATGTGACAGGTGAACCTAGAATAATATAGAGATCCAATTCATTGGGTAAAGTTATTAATCTCATTATTTAATGGTAAATGATGTGTGAACATGATTATAGCATTGTTCCCAACTATGTGTGGTAATTAACCACAAAGACATGATGTTTTATTTTTTATGCATTGCCACATTCAAAGTCATTTCTAAATGTTTCCTCTCATGATTGTGATACTATGACTTTTTTATTATGATAATGATTATTCTCATCTCACGTTATGTTGTTTAATGTATTTATTTATCCTATTATTGGGATTTTAGCTCACCCCTTTTTATGTATATCCCTTTTGTGACTACTTGTACTAAAGGGAAGTCCAGATCGAATAAGAATATAGAAAAGAATGAATTAAATAAATGTTTGACTATTATGTAGTAAAATTTAGGAATGGTCTTAGTTTTTTAAATACACTAATCTTTTGGATCCTATTTGTGTAATGTTTTATGTTTTTTGTCATAAAAATGATTTAAAATTAATGTAGGAAAAGTAGGGTCGCTATAGAAAAACACACATCTTGGGACACATATAACTACATTAAATCAATCATGTAAGAGGAAATTAACAATATATTACAATGAGTCCTTTCCCCAAACCCCACCACATGGTCAAAACTGAGGCGCTATCACTACACATAACCATCCATTGTTAAATTCATAGTTGAAAAAGGTTATACTCATTCTCATATTCAAGTATCTCAATAGATATCTATTTATTGACATCTTTAATCTTTATAAATTTTTTCTAAAGTTCACATTAGGAACATTTTAATCTCAATTTCAAATAAAATGAAAAAAATCATGTTATACAACTTACCCAAAAACCCAATTTCCCATGCATGACTATAAATTATGTGTGTCACAATAATCTTGATTTCAGAGATTGGTGAATTCATACTCAACTCTCATGACATACCGGACCAAGATTCAAATTTCAAAAAATTTGAAAAATAACTTTTTCATCGCACAACAAGTGCATCACCCAAGGTGAAAATAACATTCAACTATAACAACAAATACAAGTAAAATCATCCCACCCTGGGTACATGGGTCTTCCCCCAAACATGGGTTAGATACTCTCATACATGAGGTCCTAACCAAGGCCTAAATCTTCATAGTATCTTGTCTACCTTTCCCAAATAGTATGGAAAAATGAAAAGAAAAGAAAATGGGTTACGATAACACTTTGTAATATCTCGACCTATGTACCCCATATTGGTACCCTGAGTTAGTCATTCACATGACCTCAAGCATGAATCCCCATAAACTAGAGTCTTCTGACATGCAATGTGGATATAATATAGATAATTGGGTGACTATATGCTCTTTATTAGAGTTATACACCAATAAATAATAAATAATAAATAATAACCAAATTATATATCCATAACCAGAATAATACCAATTTTTCAGGATGACCGTAACTATAAATACATTATCATAACTGAATATTTCATATGTCTCTCTAATATATGTGTCATGTGTCAAAATTTACACCCAAAAATAAAGACACTGAAAACTCCCAACTGGGCCATGAAGCTCGTCCAGTTCCATCATCCACTCTCCATTCCAAACAACCAATATAACATAGGGAATATGCTTTTATCCTATCCTGTAACCATGAAATCGATTTTGGTACTAATCAAGTAGCCTATTTAGGGTCGGATTACAACTCATTAGGACACCACCAAAAAAATTTAAAACAAATACAGTCATTAAATATGTATGAAATTTTATAAATAATAATTAAAACCAACAAGGTAAACAGTTTACATTTATTCATTTACTCTTTATTTAAACACATAACCCTCAGGTTCTCAAGAACACATGAACCTCAATACCTATTTTTACTCTTATTAGAGAATGAAATATGTCACATATTATTTCCTTAATTCATTATAATACAATGTGATTTCATTTTCATTTCATTTTAATTCATATAACAGCCAGTTGGAACCATATTCCAATGAAAACTAATGGGTAGAAAATGTCATGTCTAGAATCCTATGTGTATTTGGAGCATCAGCCCCTATCCTACACCACATGATCATCTATAGCACCCCATGGGTATTTAGAGTGTCATTTCGTGTCCCACACCCCATTATCTATTAATCAGAAATACCAAATATATCTCATCATCCAAGAATAATGATAATTATCCTTTATATAATATATCAAAATAAAACACCCATTAATTTATTCAAAGATTAATTAATTAATTTCTATCAATTGAAAAATGACATACAATTATTTTTAATTAATTCGACAATTAATTAATTAATCCACAATATGAATCCCCAATAATTAATTCAAAAATTAATTATTCAATAAAAAATTAAAATATACCACAATTAATTCATCAATTAATAAATAAATTTAGAATATCAAAAACCCATAATTAATTCAACAAATAATTATTCAATTAACAATCTCAATATACAAATTTCAAAATCATTTAATTAATTAATTTATAAAATTTATTTATTTATTTTAAGAAATCAAATTTATAAATATAAAATAGTAATTATAAAATTAAATACACATAATTAATTTCAGGATTCTGGGAATTTAACAATAGACCACCTACCTCAATTCATTAATGAGAGATCTCCCAAAGGAAATTTACAATTTAAATGAAATAATGACGAAGAATGAGATCTGTATCTTATGTCTAAATTCATCATCATGTGAATTAAGATAACACAATTCTAGATATAGACCAACTATACTATAAAAAGATCCAACAAAAAATAGGGATGATCTACCCTACAATGGATGGGGGAATAATGTATTATATAACAGATACCACATGCGATGAGATCATATTATCAAGAGGGGTCCATATCATTAATTCAAGATTCTAATGGAAAATAATGCCTGTCAGAATGTCTTAGAATCTATCTGAGAGGCTCTAAAATCATGAAAATAAATTAGGGGTCATTTGGGGTCAATTTTGGGTTTATGTAAGTGTTTGGGTAATTAAATATCTAATTATTAGTTTAAAAAACTCATGCACAACTCTCTAGTTAAAAACGCATAGTTTGAAAACCGTAAACCATAACCATGCACCTATTAAAGGGGTTGCATAGTTTCTCCTAAGAGGGATCATGGTTTGAAAAAACTATGCACCAACCATGCAATCTTTCTCTATCTGAGGTTTCATGGTTTTCTAGGCCTGGAGACATGGTTTGGTAAAACTATATACCAACCATGAAGTTCCCTCTTTCCTTCCAAAATGTAAAATTTTTAGCCATACACAACATAAGGTAAAACATAATAAAATTATTCTTAAAAATAAAATATTATTACCTGAAATAATCCTAGGACATCTCTAGAAATGGTTGGGATCTAGCACCACTTTAATTTGTGACTTGGCAGAGAACATTGACCACTACTGAAGGATAAGACCGAATATTTCACACTCTCAAAATTCACTAATCTCAAAACCATTCATCCCAAGGAGGAAATTTGTTAGTTACATATATACAATGAAAATAGACTAGTTAAAATTGATTATAAAATTTATATCTGATCCTGAGTCATGTGGTCCACCTTATTTTCACCATGTAGTTGCTGACCATACCTATTGAATGCCACATGAATCTGACATGAAGTGAATTGAAAAAAGAACCATTTGATTATAAAAAACCAATTCAACAACACCCTGATAGATTCCATACCTCCACTAAATGATTTTTAATATTTATAGGTTGTTTAGTTTTCTCTTGTGAAGATACTCATAAAAAGGTAAGGCCATAATCTACTTATATGGAAGACATTATACACTACATGTTATAATAATTTATCCAATGAGTTTCCACCCCCTTGCATTTTTCCAAGATTTACTCAAGATACTACTTGAAGATGAGTCCAAGAAGATTCCATAAACACCAGAATCAGGGTCTAGTTTCACTATTTAATGAAATATTTGGCCCAATAATAATGTCTATTTTCCACCACATGAAACTCAGCAAAGGATGAGAACAATTATTCTTGTGAAAATTATCAAAAAAATCCATTATAGATAAAAATTTCAAGAACATTTCACCCTGATAATTCATGATGGTGTAAAGTTCATCATCCTAGGATTATTGTTTAGTATAGAAAACATCATAAAAATACATAATAATGAATCCTTTCCACCATCGTCCATAACATTTGTAACCCATCCTAGGCAGATAAAGGAACACCTTGCCCTATACTAAAGCTGATGGGAATGAAGAAGCTTCTGTCTCAATGCTTGTAATTTATTATCCCTTCCCATGTATAATGTATTCATAATTTACCCATCATACCTATATTTTCCATTGTAATTTCTATCATTCAACAATTTCAATTCACATTATATTCATCATGTAGTTTCATTCCTCCCCCTTCTTTCTTCATGTTTTATCCCCATGTGACATCCCTCTTTTCTGAATCTTCATTATCACTGAGAACTAACCCATTGTGGGTGGTAGAAGTGCAATCACAGAGGTGTGTGTGACTTTTCAGGATTCAATTCTTCAATATATTTTTTCGTATGTTGGTGTGACCATGGATTTAGAGTGTATAAAAGGTGATCACCACTTTTCATTCCATTAACATTATTTCACTCACCTACTTCTATCATGGAAATAATTCCCTCCTTTTTTATATAACTTATCACTAGTGGAGTTTTATGATTTTAGTATAATAATGGTATGTTATTTCTACCAAGTTGGTGAGTGAATCCACTCACTCATTTGAGGATTGTTTTTACACATTCGCTGAGGGGAATTTATGAGATTCCTTTTTTTAAAAGAGCCCTGAAGAATTTTGGTGGTTTCATAATTTAGTAAAATAGTGGTGGGGGTAAGGAAGAATTATATTGACTTTTTGTAATGTGTTAGATTATTTTGTATAACAATAAATAGTGATCCTTCCCACTAAAATTCACCCTTGGAACTTCTGTGATTCTTCCTAGCCACATTGACATGTTTTATGCATTTATTATATTTCATATTCATTTAATCAGAAACCCAATCAAGAATTTCATCCCATGATTTCATGATTTGAATGAATTAAAAATGAAAATTTTAATTAATATGATATAGGATAGTGAAATTATAAAACCCTACTCCTTCAGAGACAACCCTCTCATCCCCTAGGATACATTAAGAGTAAATTAAAAGTTCTGTTTGAATACGGTCCATGTTAACCATGTGATCGTTATGGTCTTGCTTATTAAATATATAAAAGATAATATATACACATTGGGCAACCTCATGTTAACTTGATGTTACTATACACTAGATGGATTGATTACATGACCTCTAAAATAATGTTTCAATCCTACCATGGAGAATCAAATGTGGCACTCTTTGAACAATCATGACTATTATGAGATTATAATTTAATATAATCTATTATAACCAACTGTTTCATATAATTAAATTATTAGTCAGAGGAGTTTAATGAATTTTGATTTTTTCCAAGTATGAGAATTAGTAATAATGATTTACCAGTGGATATATTTTTAGGGAAAATTATTTCAAAAAATAGATAATTCATAGAAAAATTGTGATTTTTTATAATAGCGAAAAACACAATCCAATCCTTTGTTTTCGAAAAATATACATTATATTTAAATTTGATATTCACTGTAAGATATGAGAACACCTTCTTGTTTTTAGATATCTTATAAAAAAATAAATAAGACATCATGAAGAGAATATCCCTCTACAAAAAAACTAAACATTCATCCTGTTTTCATTGAACATTCACCTATATCACCCTTTTTAATTGCATCTTAGTTATCCTTAGACAATTTTATATGTTAGTTAATGTGCATACTCTTATAGATCATATAAGTGTACAAATATACTATTACATTAGTTAAATCATTTTTTGTACTCCCACAGAAACTATGGATGAGTCTTAACAAAAACATAGATATGCTTCTGTATTTCTGAACTCTCTCTACCTGGCCCAGGTTACGGATTAGTTTATTGATTAATAAATTTTATAGATTGTAGGTGACTTTTAATTAAATATGATTATGTATAAAATTGAAACTGGATCTCTTTTCTTTTCTTCTATCTGTGTGTTTCCAAAAATTTCATACATTATTTTAAAACATTATTAAAATTTATTTTTCCAAAATAAACTTTTATATCTAGATCATAGAAGTTATATATTTTTTATGTAATTAGAGTAGAATAATCTCAAAAGACTAGTATAAGAAAAAATAATTGTTACTATTCTTTGATCATGAATATAATATGTTATTTGAAAATAATATTATATATATATATATATCTACTATGTTAGTTAACTAATCTATGTTATAATATTGTATGATTATGTTCTATATTGTGTTGAAATAAAATCTATTATTGAAAACTAAATTCTCCCCACATATTTAGTACTCCAATAGAACCAATGATTTTTTTCTAGGATATATAACTATTGTAATAAAAAATAGATATAAAATATTAAAAAACTATAAAAAATAAATTATAAAAAATTATGGTATGTTTACCATTATATCCATATTATCCATTATCCTAAATAGCATCATGTTTTAAAAATGAATATAAAATTATGTAATTTAATACATAATGAGTAGTACTAAGTGTATTTCCCCATGAAAATAATAATAAACAAAAACTGTGATGATAATAGTTCTCCAAATGTGACTCTCAACCCACTAGATGATGTTGTAAGATACTTGAATGAAATAAAAATTTTAGTAATCAATTCAAATGATTTTTACCTTTTGTTGATCAATTTTTAATAAAAATAATCATTTATCGAGTAGTCGCATATCCAATTGGTCATTTATTTTTAAATATAATGTTCACAGTATATTTTCATAAAAAATCATTTAAATATTATATTTGATGTGCACATTAATCACAAGTCAAGGAATCCTAACCAAAAAATGATTGAGTATAACAAACCTATTGTTGATGCGTAGTTAAAGTTAAACACGTGTTCATTCATTGATGACCTAAATAATTATAATCCATATCCCATTACCCAAGTTTAATATATATCATATCTTTTAACCCTAAAGAACTAGATATTACATTTGGAATTTAACTGAAAAAACACAAGTAAATTTAGCATTCACACTAAATCATATAGAAAAATTCCATACCAAGTGTGTATGAACCCAATGTATCTCATGGAATTACATTACATTCCCTCTAGTAAGTTGAATGACCCCACCTAGATTTAATAAATACTTCAGTTTTTCATTATTGAGATATAGAAAATGATTATTATAATATAATAGACTAATGTATCATTAGATTCATAATTAATAATCTTTTTAATAGTTATCAATGGTTAAAAATATGAATTACCTTTTTCTTCGCAATTTATTTTCCTTTCCATTATCCAACAACCATCCACCAATATTTTCACCACCTCCAATTGAGGAAAATAAATATAGTTTAAATGGTATTGTAGCTAGATATTAATATTTTCATATATAAATTTCAACGATTAACTAAAATAAAATCACCCAATGCAACATCCTGTATAATGGTGAAAAAAACAATTCTCTATCTATCATTATAGTTGTAATATCGCACCCCAAGAATGACTTATTCACTTTGGTGAATTATAACATGATCTAATGCACACTAAATGATTACTAGTGGTTTTCAGTGAGTAATATTGGTTTTATTTATAGGTTTGGGTGTCATTTACCTTCTAATAGACTATAATAAAAAAATTAAAAAGTAATCATTACGCCTATAATATACTAAAATTTTGATAAATATAATAATTATCAAGTATAATTTAATATCCCAGAAATACCCAAGTGAAACATAAAGTCAAATAAATTATCTAAATTTCTCAGATGTATCATAACATGAACAATATAAAAAAAATAAATATAAATGTGAGAAGAAAACATCCCTCAGTAAGACTCTAATTAATATGAAATATTCTCCAAAATGCCCCTAGGAATTAACTACTAACGATTGAGGCCTCATACATATACCTGTAAGGTCATTTATTAAATCTACAAGTATAGGAGTTGGGTAATCATAGGGAGTGAGGAATAAATCATTAATAAAAACCACCATGACTCAAAACAAACATTAGAGTTTAATGTGATCATATATAAGTTTAATATATCTATTAAATTATCTAATGATTTCCTTGACATAATTAAATTCTATTTTGATATAAAACATTAGTCACCTATATAAATAAATTCCTTAATTATCCATTAGAAGAAAAAATCATTCATAAAAATTTTATTATGTATTGAATCATGAGGATCAGAAAACACATATTGTTAACAAATGGCATATAATATAACCACTAGTCTAAAACAATTAATATAAATCAACCATAGCTTGTATCTCAACACCTCAAGTCTTGGAAAACCATAAGAACCTTGAAAATTATCAATATTTGAGAATTTTGAAAAAATATATTATATTACAAAAATTAAAACACATCCTTGAATTTTATCAATTTAAATAAAAAATAATTATTTATTTATGTAATAAAAAATTGTACTTTTGGTGTGATAATAAAGTTTGATTAAAAAATTACCCTTTTATAGAATATCTAACCCATATTATATTTATGAATGAAACAAATATAAAAACCATCAAGGTGTTAAAGAGAAAAAATCCATGATAAGAACATACACTTCAATTTTGTTCAATGAACCATGCAAAAAAATATATAGATTGTTAGACTTATGGTCATCTTTCAATTATCACCATATTTAAAAATTTAACAATTTTAGATCAACATAGATGAGCTCTTCAATGAGTGAATCAATTTAATTACAAATCATACAATATTACTATCAATTAATCTTTATATAATTATATAAATTAAATATGATATGATCATAGGATTTGATCTACTCTATTTCATCCGTATTTTGATCAACCTGAGTTTCACAAAAATATGTTCTACCAATTTTGTAATCAAACACTTGGACATGATATTCTATTACAACCACCACATCGGAGTTATGGAAAATATCCATTGAATTTTACTATTTAATTACATCTATTATTTTTCTTGTTGCAAACACATCATTTTATTGATTATCCTTAATCCTAACTGTCAATGGTGTCAACCATGTGCTCATAGTCCTTTCAAAATGTGTATGGTATTTGTGAGAGATATTTTTATTCTCTAGTACAAATGTAAACCACTAGTTATCCATTATTTCTGTTTAACCCTGGTCAATTATTGTAGACTATGAGTCTGAAGGAAGAGTAATAGCATGAAGAACCAACACATGTCTACCGAACACATCACCCAAGCGGGCATGAATCCTGGCCCCAAGCATATTCCCGGTCTCCATGGGATAGAGACCAGCTACTGGGTATCAACATATACAACCCTAAGAATGATTTCACCCTTAATGATAAAAAATGTCTCATGTATAACTAAATAATGATAAAATTTTAGATTACAACACAAAAGAATAGTAGAAAACCATGATACATAAAAAACCAAATTGTAAGGCTAATACTGGAAGAAAAACAATCGAATAATAAAAACACGTCTTCATGTGACCATATATTCCCACTATCCCATCCCACTATAAAGGTAACTCAACCATGACACTATATTAGGATAAGTGACCCCATTTTTTATTTGTTTCTAGAAAAACTAAATCTACAAATACCCATAGGCATATAGAGGGTGTGAAGAAAACACATAGTAGACTAACATGATGAATCTGTACAATTTATTCCACCATAAAACCATTAGTTATAGACTAAAAAGAAAATTTCATATTGCTCTTTCATGTGAAAACTTTCTACATGAAATATCCTTTGGTTTCCCCTTCAAAAAATCCACATCAAAGGCCACAAGAATATTGAAATCAACCTGAATGATAAATTTTAGGGAATTAATAAAAATCTTTTACATATAAAAATCTAATCCTATGATCAATTAAATAAAAAAAATCCATCAAGAATAAAACCGTGAACTAATGGGCTCTATCATATAAAAATACAAAACTATGACACATAGGAACACGAAGATATCATAACATGATTACTAGTAATACAAAGTCTTTAAAAAGTATATTGGTATCAAAAAACCCCATTATATTCTATATCTGAATGAGTGTTACACACAATAAATTTATAATACTATGATTAATAGTTTTCATAAAACCCATCACTGAGTTTGAAATGAACTGTGATATGCTTTTAAAAAAAATTTATTTAAAGTGACTGTTATCACCTAGATGTTAGACTAAAAGATATAAATAGTATTCACTGAATTATTTTATATATATATATATATCTCAATAAAAAATTTCATCATTTATACATAGGATAAAACACCCCATTTTTCAATAATATCATTTTACGATTAAAAAAATAATATTTCTTCAAAATTAGTTTTTATTACTTTACGTGATTGAATATTACGATTAATTTACAAAACAAATTATGAAATTTTAATTAAAAAAATGGATATCACTTTTTATGGAAACATATAAATATTATTTACGGTGAAAATTTGGGAATTTTATGAGATATTGGCTTAAACAAATTGTAAAAAATAATGATTTTTGTAAAACATTAATTTATTTTCATTAAAAATATCAATTATGATTTTAATTTTACTTTAAATTAACATAAATATAATATTGTTATAAATAATATAATTAACTAAATAGGTCTCATATCTATAACTGATTTTGGTATAAATTTATTTTTGGGATTAAAAATACTTTGATCTAAAATCAATTTTTCATTGCGTTTTGCATTTTTTTAGATATTTTTTCCCAGTTCGTGGAATGGAAACATGGAAATTTGGTCCCATATATTAAATTATAAGTTTTAAATTTTTTTAATAATTTTTTTTATGTTTGAAAGGTGTGAATAATTATTACAGTCAGTATTTTTCACTTTGGTAATGGAAAGAGTTAAAATAGGGTTACTAATTTGGGATAAGGATCTATTATTTCTTTAATACATTATTTTATCATATTGTATGACTATATTTCAGTCATTTACATCAATTTATCAAACATATAACCACTTGGTTATATTTCCCTTTCATTATGACCATTATATTGTTGTATGAAAATAAAAAATCAAAAAAGTCACTCTCTTGACATTAATATCTTTATTTTTTCATAAGGATAAAAAGAGGTAACTTTGTTTAAAAATATTTTTTTTTGATATATATGTTTCTTTTTATCATGTTAATTTATTTTTAATTTATTTTCAATTTATTTTATTGAATAATTACTCAATAATTCTTATGCAATATTGATGCGGTAATTATTTAATTAATAGAATAATAAAATAAATTATTTAACAATATAAAAAATTTTAATATTTGAATTAATTATTGTGTTACATGAATTTTATAAATAAATATAAAATATTTGGGAAGTGGGAATGTTTTGTATTCTAATTCCATTAATTTTATGATGACATTAAAGTCAATGTAAATGAATAGTAAAAAATTACATTTTACAATAAACAATATTTTATTAAAATATTTAAAATTCCAAAAAAATATAATATTAGGATAATTTAATAGGATATGGTTTAATATATCAATAATGGTCCATTTTTGGATCACATTCAATTTTATGATAATATTCGTGACTGTTAAATTGTTGAAAACTTCGATTTTATGGCCATTATCAAAAGAATTAATAGGAGTTAAAACAAAGAGATATGGGATAAAACATCACATAAAGTAATATATGTTTAGTTGGTTGATATTATTTAAATTTTCTATCATAATATCTTCTAAATATGTGAATATTGAGTCACATTATTTTAAAATTAATAACTAATAATATAATAATTTTTGTAATTCCAAGAGTGCCCCTCCCCTCACATGTAAATTTTCACCTCTTCTCCTATATTTATCGCAACATTTTATATTTATATATTATACTATCATTAACATAATACCTTACAGGATTTTCTTAACACATAATAGATCATATATTATATTCAAAAGACCATCCCTTCAAGTACGAAGATGTAAGCCAAAATAGATTTCTCAATGAAGAGGTACAAATATTAACAGATATTTTTCAATTTCATTATTCTTCAAAAATCTATAAATACATGGTATCCATTATTAAATAATGACTTAACAATCTTAAATATAATAAATTTTTATTATGATGATGTAAAACCCGTTATCAACTTTATCTCTATCGTATATTAAGTAAAAACATCGCTTGTGTTTATGTATGGATTACCATCTTCATATACAGGTGTAATTAATTTTTTGTTGCCATTTTACTTGGATGGTTATAATGAAAGATTTAATATGTATATATTTTAGTTATTATATTACTATTATCATAGAAAGGTGAGTTATTATTTATATTTCTTTCATTCCATCTGTCAGTAATTGAAAGCAACGTTCATGTGTACATTAAACACACAGTCTCATTTAACAGTGTCATTCATTTTTTCTATCTCTAAATATTATGTATATACATAAAAATTTATAAAATTAATATATATATTATTTATATCATTATTATAATTCTTTATATGATGGAACTGTGGTCAAAGTTAAGTATTAGTATTACCAAACCAAATCATCCAGGAAAAACAAAAGAGTTAACCTCTGAAAATGAATATTTTAATGAGAAACAATTAATAAATGGGTGTTGTGATGTTATACATGGATAATATATGACATTATAAGTTTTTATAATATTTTTGAATATAATTATAAAAAATTTAAATATATGATACATGATGTAATATCGGTTTCGAAGAAAGCCAAACATAAGGTAAGGATTTCACATCTCACTTTTGTTTCCATGAGAAATATATCATATACACCACATGATTATTTTATGTCTTGAAAATACTACCCATTTAATATGATATTCCATGATTATCTAAATATTAATAAAAATTTATGTTTTATTATATGTTATTTATATCATGTTTTTTATTCAAAAGTTATCTAAAGTAGTAATCATTTATTTCACAATGTCATCCTTATTCATGATTATTTATGTTTTGAGTATATATTGATTGAATTAGATGTTATTTATATCTTAAAACGCATATATTTTATTATCCTATTATTAATTTTAAAAAATTAAATTTTACATTTATTTTACATTATCTAGAACTCAAAAAAACATAATGTTTTTATGTAAAATTGACTTTGATTCTATTAGATAAAAAAATATTTCTTCCATATTAAAATTTTTTAATAATTTTTTCAATAATGTTTTTAATAATATCTAATTTTTTATTAATACAATTTTTATCTTTGTTTTAAATTCTATTAAATGTTTAAAATAAATTTTTTCTCTTTTATGGACAAGGTATATTTCACTAATGGTGTGAAAGTAATAATTGTTTCTAATGATTATAACATGAATTTATTATACCACTATAACGACCACATATTTTTTAAAATTTTTTTTACTAGTTTAAATGTTTCTTTTAAATGGATTTTTACCCACAATATTTTGGAATTTTTTATATTTTTAAGAATTGATATGAAAATGAATATGGTATTTTCAACAAGAAAATTTTCAGATATATTTTAAATTAATAATAATTTATGTGAACATGATTTGATTAATCTAATTATTTAATTACCATATAATATAATTCTATAATTCAACATATTGTTCTGGGTGGTTTATGATCAATTTGACTGGGTTATGTTTTGATATTATATATGTAATATCTTTCAATACTGATTGTTTTTTATTGATAAGTCTTGTTGATTATGTTTTATTGTTAATATATATTATAAATTTATTGGACATATTAAGTTATTAGTGGGGACTGATATTATATGGAACCTAAATTCATCAGTTGGTACCATCAGATAACATAGGTTGGGTAATTGGCCAAGGCCTCATCCATTTATATAATATGATTTGGTGTGACACATCAATGGTAAGTTTAAGTGGTCTTAAATTATGTATTTAGTCACAATTAAGTCATTTAATAATGCCCATGTAAATATTTTAACGGATATAATATCCATTAATAAGTTTCAAGAACATGTGATTATTAATTTATTTTTATTTAACCATTATTTATTCATTTTATAACATTATTTTTTACAAAGATATGGAATAAATATAATTTGTTTTTAGTAATTTACATTTCAATTTTTAATATAGATTATTAACTCAAGATAACTTATAATCTATGTAATCATTATTAAGAATTTATTCTCCAAATTATTATTTTGTTTCCTTTCCCCATTATATGAAGAATTAATCATTAAATGAGTTCAAGGATTAATAATATTTACTTTATCTATATTGTATTTTATGTTCTAAAAGGTAATAAGAGAGTCAAGAGTGGGTCTATTTTTCTATGTCAAATTAAATATATGATCTTTTGGGATGTGATCACTTGTATTTGGTGCCAAATTAATAATATAACCATTAGATCTAGGCTAATGGACATGAATAATTTATAGTGCTTATTTGATAAATATTATTATAAAACTTTCGAACTATATTTATCATGATATTGATTAGGGAACATGAGAAAATGAAAAATCTTTAAAGATAGGTTTAAGAATAGGATAACAGCCTAAAGATTAGTTAAGGTATATATTATGTGTTTTACTTAGAAACACATCCCCTTATGGACATTACAAGCGGATTTGGTTTTATAATAGATTCATATTCCTTTAATAACCCCAAAAAGTTTTAGTCATGTATATCTCTTCCATTATTAAGGTGCAGAATGAATGGGCCCTTATTACAAGCCTGGTTTCACACTCCCAAGGGATATACATGGGTTAATATTTATTTTATTTACAAACAAATATGGTGAATGAGAGAATAAAATTCATGGAAACATATGATATGTCATAGTGATATGGGATAAACCTAAAGTGTATTAGGTTGATAGTTTGGGGTTGATCATAAGATTGAAGGCATAAATAAAAGTTTATATGTTTTATGTGATTATATTTTAACATTATTAAGGATATTTGGGAGACAATTATGGGAATGCAAACCATTGGTTTAGTATATGTTTTTGTTATAAATGTTATTTAAGTAATAATAATGTTATATTGTGTGGACATAACATTAAATTTAAAGTTATTCATTAGGGTCAATAAGATCATTGATGTTGAGGTAATTATGGTTGATTGTGAAAAAAATAGATACTACATTTTGGGAATATATCATAGAGATAACCATAGGATTGAAAAGTGATTTAGTGAACTAGTGATTAATGTTAAGTGCACTATATGGAAAATATTATATTATTAAGGTAAAAATAATATAATGAATTAACAATTTGTTCATTTATGGAACAATATATGCTTGTTATTATGTAATTATAGAGATTTTGGATATTTAAGGATATGATTAGAATATTTTCATAAGAGTATGATTATAGAATACATGTTATTGTTATATGAACTTTTGATCGATTGATGTTATTTTTACATAACAATTATGTTGATCTTCAAATAAAATATATGATCTAATCCTTCATATTCTTGGGATTTTAATTTAGTCGGACATATTTTAGAGGAGTGGAAAGGTTAAATATTTATGGAATGGATTATTTTGAAATTTGGGTGTATCTAATTATGTTTTAGTTATTAATGTATTTATCCATGTTGGATAACTAGTGTTAACCATTAATTTTGTTAAATATTTAGAGAAGTAATTAATGAATTTTCGTTTTTATGGATCTTATGATCTCTTAAAAGTTAATTTCGGTACTTCATGATTAAAAAAATCATCTTGAATATTCATTTCTTGGAATAATAGATAATTTGGAAATTAACTTAAGGACAATGCTGTTCTTTGAGACGTTTAGTGTTCGAATCCTGGGAGTCTGCTTTCAGGATGAGCCTCTCTCCCAGGGTCCACCAATCTTGTTGAGTGACCCGATCCTGACAGGGTGGAAACAATGAGGCACAACCCACTTTTTTGAAGGATTACATTGATGAACCATCACCGATAGGGCCCTCACCCTTTAGTATGCTCTTCCATCTTGGCCGGTAGTGGCTCCTTCCCCGGCCGGGGCTCTACCTTAGGACAGCAGCCCCTACATGGGGGTGGGGGGTTACCATGTTTTTAGGCTTCGAAAATGTCACACATGGGAATTACCTTTTTAAAAGAAAGAGATTCACTCAACATTAATAAATTCATCTTGCAATAAAAAATTTATCCTTTTACCTTCATTTATGAGGAATTGTTGTTCTTTTCACCCCTCACTGATTTATGGTTTTTTCATCCTTAAATTTTTCATGACCATGTATTATATCACTCTTTATCAATCCCTTTATTTTATTTTTCGCCCCCACAAGAATATTTTAACATCCCATTAATGTTATTCTTACATGGAACCTGATTATGTGTTTTCCAGGTAACCGTTATCCACTTCACATCCACTTTTTAAAATATGTTTCATAATCACAAAGAATGATATGTGTTTACAACATAGGCTTTTTTAAATATAGAAACATTGATGAATCAAAAAAATTAAAAGGGTGAAATTTATTTATGGGAGTCGAATATAACACCCCAAAAATTTAGAATACAATTACTTACATATTTCTTAACAAGAAACACTGATCATTAAGAAAAACGTCATATAATATTAAAATTTTATTATTTAATGTAAAAATTATAAACTGATCTTTGTATTGGAATGTATAAACATGATTAAACACATTATATAAAATATATAAAATGGTCCTACTCAATATAACTATATTAATTAATAATTAAAATGAAAGCACTCTATTTTTTATTAAATTTGTTTTATGCTTTAAAAATATGTTTTCATATAAAATTGTTTCTATTTATTTTTGTTAGAAAATAATTAATATAATTTATATACTATTTAAAAATTTTATTCCATAAAAATGATATCATTTTTTAAATATGAATATCAAAATTATCTTAGGTTAATATATAGTTATTTTCATAATTGTATTTTTTTAATGAATATAGAAAAATACTAATTTTAGAAACAGTATCAATTATATTCATGAAAAATTGTCATTATTCATTGAAATTTATCTTAAATTAACATAATTATCTTTTAGTTTTAAATAATAAAATTAATTACACAATAATCATATTTTGAGAAACCATGTTTTCTATTGTAAGACATTGGAATGTTTTTAAATATATTTTCAGAGCTAGAAACTAAGACAATGTGTGATTCCAAGGCCTTGTGTGCTCGGAATTAGTTTTATAAAAATATTTTATATATTTTATACCATGAGAACTAAATTATTTAAATAAAATGTGATTAATCTTAAAAATAATCATGGATCATAAATTTGATTTCATGGCTGAGTATAGAATGCAAGGTTTACCCTAGGCATGATCTCAAATGGGTTGATGTTGGTTGATTGGACCAAATTGATGTTGGTGGCACCTTCAATTATTCCAATAAGTACTATTTAATAGATTAACTGACCTAAATGAAATGATTCTGTAAATTTATTATAATGTAAAATCCTCTGGGTTTATCTGTATAATTCTTGGGAGGACTGATGGGATTTCTATCCACCAGTAACTGGCGAATAATGATATAATATTGGTGAAACTCTAGATCTGAGAATATCAAGGTGTTGTGAATGAAATGAATCTTCTTCTTAATTGGATAGATTTTTCATTGATCAAGAATGATCCAATATTAGGTAGGACTCATCAATTTTAGTATTCTACTCATATTTTTTAAATTTATTGATAATAATCATATTTATTCTTGATTAGTGTTTGAATTAAAAACGTTCCCCTGGACCTACATACATATTTAATTTTTTATGAATTTTGCACACCCTGGCCATTACAAATCTATATTGTTTTGTAAAAGAGAACTTATCCAGTGATCAATGAACATATGTTTCTTCTTCTTTTCTTTCCTAAATATTCACATTTGTCATCGTTGGATCATGGTGTCATGATTCGATATAAATGTGCTAGTCTGATCATGACTAGACCCCTAGATTCATGGAGGATTCATGTGTAAAGAACAAAAAAAATATGGATAAATTTTAAGGATTTATTGGATTCAAATGATTGATTTATTGAAATAGAATCTAAATCAGAGATGGTGGGTGATGGTATATGCATGATGTTCTTGTGGGAAATGACGTACCAAATTAAATCCATTTCTGGCCAACAGATGGACAAAAAGGACATATCAAGGGCTTCCGCTTCAATTAGTGGTGTCTTTAAGGTGTAAGAAAAAGCATCATCCTCATATCTTGACATGTATGTGTGCATCTATCTTTCTTGAAAAAATACCAACTAAATGATGTGTAGTTTGTAAAAACACGTAGTGTGTGCCCCCTTTGTTTCAGCTACTGAGGTATTAGGAGAGGAAACTATCACACGCCATATGGGATCCCCACATTTATGTGACCCATGATATAGAGACCCGACATGTACTCTAGGATTACACAAGCATGGGAATTTGTTAGTAAATTATATTTTCCTACTTACAAGAACCCAAGAAAGCCTTATACAAACATGACATGGGAGCACAGGTAGAACCTTGATTGGCTCAGACATGCCATGTAGTCCACATACATGTTCTATAGGGATACATGAGTAGAAATATATGTACTAAAAAATATATAGTCTGGTTATGGAGAGGGTCCATACAATGTATGTTTACCCTTACACATCTTGTACACCTTCTTCCTTTTTGAGGAAACATCAACCACTAGTATATCCTTTGTTTGGACTCAGATTTTGGCCCATGAGTAGAATATGGTGAGTTTTTTGTTCTATGTAGTACATAATGGTGTCCTACATAGTTTATAATGAGATATAATGTGATATTTTATTAGGTTTACACTTCTTTAGGTGATTCTCCATGATGTTAGTGGTCATTCATGATCCCTAGAGTGTTCATAGTGTCACCCTATAGCTGGAATGGGCAGTGGTCTTCTATCTATCTATAGAGAGGAACTCTATTATGTGGTAGGGAATAAGTCATATATCAATTAATAAAGTGTCTCCCTTCTACTGGGATAGGGAACTGATCTTCTACCTATCCACCAAGTGGCACCTTCCAGTGGAGTCAGGGCATGGGTCCTCCACTAGTGAGTATCTCCCACCTGCAAGGTGGGGCATGGATCATCAACCTAATATCTGAGTGGAACCCTCAAATTTTATCAAGGTGTGGTTCCTCGACTACTAGATTGGAACCCTTAAGATGGTTTGGGAAGGGTTCCTTTATCGACTACTAGTGAGGAATGCTCCAACTAGGCTTAGAATGGGTCATTTACCTACTACTAGAGTGACACCCTCCATATGGTCAATTCATGGGTCCTCTACCATTTACATGAGTGGAACCCTTCTATGGAGTCAAGGAATGGGTCCTCATCCATCAGAGTAGAACCCTCTTATTGTATTAAGAGATGGGTCCTCTATATATTGATTGTGTCCCCACAACTATAAGGCATAGTGGAAGGTTTTGGTTTGAATTGGATGTCTCTTTAGACATATTTACTAGATGTTTGGAAAAAGTGATGGACTTTTTGGAACTATTGACACTCTTTTCCTAGTATTTTCAATGATATTGAGATCCCCTTCTTTCATTTTTTGGTTTATTTTGTTTGATAATATATATATATATATATATATATATTATTTCATTATACATGTAGTTGGATTCTATTTACTCTCTTTCTTGGGTTTGAGTTGTCAATTGTCATACTATTTGTATCATGTCTCCTACAACTCCACCTTTAGATTTCAGGGCATACTACTGGGTATGTATATACCCATCCTGGCATTGGATTTTCATTCATGTGTCATTTATTATGTAGATAATGGGAATGTTGGTGGTGACTACAAAGGAGATTAGGGATACATGGTGAATTTTGACCACGTATGGTGTTTGGAGCTTGGAGATTAGGATCTCAGCTCTCTTGGTATTTACTTTTCCGTTTTTTTTTTTTGCTTGAGAAAACTTTCTTGTTGGGAAGGTATTTTTTCTCCTTAATTTAATGTTTACATTGTCATACATTTGTACACCCAAGGGTTTTTTCATGAATCGTTATTGAACTATATTTTTCATATATTATTATTATCACTATACACTTCATCATTAATATGGATAGTTTTGTTCCTACAGTTACATTAGGAAAAGTAATCCTATGTTAGATATTCATTTCGCCACATGTCTCCAACCACTGACCTATGAATATCAGCTTGGAGTAGTATTGGCTTGAGCCCCATTGGGACTGGTCAAGAAGGATTGGTATCCAATATTGTTTGATCGTTATGATGGTGTTTGGAGTAATCCCACTCTGAGTATTTGGATGGGATATAGCTTAATAGTGTCAATGTTTCTTGAGTACAGATTTCTGGATATGGATCCCAGGGTTGGTGTGTAGGATGACGTGTTAATTCACAAGGGCCTTGGCCACCTACATGTCAAATTGACATACCAAGTCATTGGTTATTGATATTAGTGGTAAATATATAACATTGGATTCCTTATTTTTACTTTACATCATGACTAAGATCCATATTTTATATACATGTCTATCTAACCATGGTATTCATTAATTTTTTAGGATTCCACTGTGATAATATACAGTACAGTTACCAATTTCAGATCATGATGACGATCAGTTGAGTGGTGAGGCATTTTCTTAGGGTTCATCCAACAATACTTTTCCTCTATGTGGATAGGTAGAATCGCCCCCACCTATCATGCAGAAGTTTATACCATCTACGCAGACTAAGCATGGTTATTGTCTTAGCACCCTCCAGGAGTTCCAGTGCCAGAGGCCCTTGGGTTTGGTTGTGAGATATATCCCTTATCAGTGGTGGATTGTATAAAGTCAGTGTTCCATATCTTCAGTCTTATTTGAACTCTAACAGATTTTGTGGTTGCAACAGCTGCTATCCTTTTCCCTAGAGTAGCTGAGAACTAGTTGATTCTTATTTCATAGATGCATGATGAGTCGATACTCTCATGGAACGACAAACAAAAGTTATTCTATGTGGATAAATACCCCTAATTGTTTTATTGTTTCAAAATCAAGAGAATTAGGAGATACAATAGGTAGCAATGACAGTGGATGAGTATAGTACATGGTTCATAGACCTTATGTGGTACTCTCGTGACATGATCTGGGATGGAATATTTTGTGTATAGAAGTTTGAGGATGAACTTTGTGGAGATGTACACATCAATGTGGCACCCTTACACATTCCCACCTATGATGGGGTGTTGGAGTGGTTGCTGGTGATGATGGTATTCCAATTATAGAGATACTAGGTGAATAGGTATAGTAGTGGGTGTCACAATGCTGAGTCATCTAGAGAAGCTAGAAGAGGCCAATTGATAGTATCTCAGTGCATGAGATCTTCCCAGGATGCGGCTCGAGTATGTGGTCCGGGATAGAACATAGAAACAGGGAATCCTCAAGAAGGGAGGTACTATGATTCTTATAGGAGAAGTCACATGGAGAATGATTACCCAATCCAACATATTAATGAGTTCTGGAAGATGGAAGATCAACCTCCATGGGAGAGACAACACCATGATCAGGGATCTACCATGCTAAGGAAGGATGCCATCCTCGGAGGCAGAGCTAGAATAGAAGAAGGTGGATCTTCATGTGGAGGATATATGGGTGGTGGAATATTCTATGAGATCCTTCTACCACCACAACCAAGAATCCCACAGCAGACATAAGGAGCTGAAGCTTGGGGCCGCCAATAGATGTAAACTATAAAGGATTATGACCCCATTGAATATGATATGATTAGAGGCAAGATCTATGTTTTTTCTAAAATTTCATCAATATTAGTAGCTCCAAGATTGATTCATTCCATTATCAATTTTTTCTAGTGTGGGAGATAGTTCCCCTAGTTCATGTTTTAGCCCAATCGCAATAACTTGAAATTCCTATAGGTAAATATTCTTCTATATATTTTATCTTCTCACGGTGTGAGATATATCTTTGGTAGAGATATATTTATGTGTGACCTTTTGGTCACCACTATAGAAACTTGTGATGTCATCATGTGCATGGATTGGTTTTCCATAGTCTGATCCTAGATTAACTATCACCACATATGAGTTATATTTCCACAAACCTATGGGTTGAGATTATCATTTGGGGGTGAGAGAAATCTCAGGGGGGGAAGAGTGGGTTTTCAAAAAGGAAGTTGTATCCCATTACCGACCAGTTTGAGAGTGTATCCCTTGGCGTAACATGATATTTAAGCATATGATTTCATCAATAATGGTGGATTTTATGGACATATTCCCTGAAGATGTTCTGGGACTACCTCGGAGGTAGGTGATTGTGTTTTCATTAACTTTCATCACAAGACTACTTTGATATCTTTTGTGGCATATCATATATCCCAAATCGAGATCCATGAGTTATGGTTGTAGTTGGAGGACCATCAAGAGATGGGATTCATCCGACCGAGAGTTTCCCCATGGGAAACTCTGGGGTTGATTGTGAAAAAAGAATGATATGATATTGAGAAATTTTTTAGATTATCATCATAGAAAGAGGACCATGATAAATAATAATTACCACTTAACAAGGGTTTATGACCTCTATGACCATTTTTTGAGGCTTGAGTGGGTTCTTGAAGATAGATCATAGTTTCAACTACTAAAAATTGAGAGTTTGTGAGGCTGATATTCTAAATCTATCATTCTGATGTCACTATGGACACTATGTGTTCCTAGTTATTTTCTTTGGTTTGAAAAATTCCCATTTTGTGTTTATAGATTTTATGAACTAGATATTTCATCTGTACAAGGAAAAGTTTGTTGTTTTCTTCATTGAAGACTTAATCATATAATTTATAATATTGTAGGATCATGAAAATAAACTAATGATGGTCCTAGATTTTGTTCAGGAGCACCATATTTATGGTATACACTCTATGTTATAGTTCTAGTTTCATGGGGTTGACATATTGGAGGATGTAATTTGAATGGATGGTTTAGATATGGACCTAGGAAAGATCAATACAGGGATTTCTTGAGATCCACCCATGAACATGTCTTAGGTGTGAAGTTTTTATTGATTAGTGGGGTACTACTAGAGGTTTTTGGTAGAATTATTTGGGATTGCAGACCCTTTCATTAACATGATATGAAATGCGAAGTAATTTAACTTGAACGAGCACTGCTTGAGAGACATTGAAGAGTTGAGGCTACAGATGATGAGTGATCCTATTTGGAAACTACTAAAGATGGGTATATATTATGTAATGTACATTGATGCCTCAAGAGATAGGATCATATGTGTGTTAATGAAGATTAATGTAGTTAATGCATATGGGTCAAGGATGTTGATACTTCATGAGAAAAACAACATGACTCATGACCTAGAGCTAGTTGTGGTAGACTTCAACATAAGGATGTAGAGGAACGATATTTTGGGAGTGTTCTTCAAAGTTTACTCATACCATTAGAGTCTCATGTACATCTACACACAAAGATACTTGATCCTAGGATGAAGTCACTGGTTGTATTTCTTAGAGGAATATGAATTTTTGATAGTCTATATTTTGGGGAAGGGAAATGTAGTTTCAAATTACCTTAACAAGATTTTCCAGACTCATTTGGTGTAGGAGTCTTATGAGAATATGGAATAATTTCAACTATCCTTATTTGAGTTTGAGGGTGCAGAGTTTCTTCAATTGATAGTGTTCACTCCTCCACTACTCGAGTGTGAGAGGGAGTCCTAGTTGAGAGAAATGTTCTGTGAGGTATTGCATGACCAAATATCTTCATAGAATCTCTTGATGTATTTTTTAAGGAGGAAATCACCTCATCCTTTTATAGGGATTGATATTGGTCCTAGTTATGATGTTGGAGGAGAAGATAATAGAGATACACACTTCACTTTCGGTTGAACATCCCAATGTGGGGATTAAGTACTGATACCTTCAATATCCATTTTCGTGGGAAAGACTGAGATGAAGTGTGTCTATGTTAATCTCTCAGTAACTCACTTGTCAAAAAATAAAAGATGACCACAAGGTTTTGGTATGTTTTTTATGGCCCCATGAGATCCTAGAGTGGAAATGGGATGGCATGTCCAAAAGCAAAAATAAGGCTCGTATTGAACGCGTCGGATGCGCCTCCGGGATTTCAAATTCTGCCGACCGTTGCTTCTCCTCCTGGCGCTCGGCCTCCGGCGCCGCCGGCCTCGGAACCGTCCGCCCCTGGCCTCCCAGACGCAGGATCGTTGGATAGGCGGCCGGTTTCTTTCTGCGACGCTCTCTGTGGATCGTCTCGGGCCTCCCAGTCTCCTTGCTTCCCGGCTATAGGTTCGTTCTCACCCTCGGTCTCCCGATCCGGGGCGACTGTCTCGATGGAAGTTCCCTCGGGAGTCTATGAGGGGGCATCTTCCCGTCTTCGTTGGTTCCTGGTGGCGCGTTTCAGTGTGGCGAAGCCATCCTTGGCAGTCTTCAAGAATTTTGTTTCCTCATGGGGGCTCTCTTCCCAGGCTCGAATCTCGCTGCTTCACCGAAACTCCTTCAGTATGGTCCTATCTTCCGAGGCTGACTTTATACAGGCCTGGTGTTTTTCCCAACGGTCGTTTGGGTGTTGGTGTTTTAGTCTCGCCCCCTGGTCGATGGATTCTCACCGGGGTAAGGAGAGTGCTCGCGCAGCGGTGTGGCTAGGGCTTCCGGGCTTACCCCTTCCTTTTCAGAATGAGGCCTTCCTGAGATCTATCGGTGACTCCCTAGGAGGCTTCTTATGCGCTGACGCTCGTACCCTCTCCTGTGAAGACGTTCAATGCCCACGTATCTGTGTGGACATGTTGCTTTCGTCTGTAATTCCCGAGACCCTGGTCATTGCGGTGCCGGAGGCGTCTTGGAACCAGGACATCGTTTACCCCGTCTTCCCCCGGTTCTGTTAGGCTTGCTGTCTACAGGGTCATTCTAGGCCCCAATGCAGGAACCATTCGAGGAGTAACTCCCATTCAACCAAGGGTCCAATTACTGGAGACCCTGGTCCATCAGTCCCAGTCCTAGAGTCCCCTGAGGCTTCTCCAGCCATAGTCCCTCCCTTACAGACCAAGGACTTGATTCTTGTTCCTTCGCTCTCTCATGATCAGGGGCCGAGGGTCGCACTGAAGGGACTTTCCACCTGCTTAGAGCGTTTGTGGGATCAGTTGGTGGATCTGGTCTATCCTTCTTGGATTCTCTGTCCTCGTCCTCACGGGTTCCAGGAGGTAGGCCTTCCAGTTGGGGACAAGAGAGCCAATACCAGCAACACACCCTCCTTGTCACTATGTCTTCATACCACGGTTTACAGTCATGGGGAATGTTTGAAGCAACATGAGGTCCCCCGTCTGGAGAGCAGTAGTGTGCCTGATCAGCGAAGGGATGAAGGGCATTCTGTGATATCCCTCTCTTCCTCTTTGGCACAGGCCTCCTCACCCTCTGCACAGAGCCCTGGTGCCCGCACTCGGTTCCAAGTAAGGCTTCAACGAAAGGGTGCTACTCTCATGATCTCAAAGACCAAGAAGTCTGGGGCCAAAGCCGGATCCTCCCGTGACAGATGATGAACATGATAGTCTGGAATGCTCGGGGTCTTGGAGCTCGGTTAAAGACGGACTTCATAGCTTCAGAATCAAGGGGGCAAAAAGCATGTCTCGTGGCTATCTTGGAACCGAAACAACACCCGAGGAAAATTTACTCTTTCTGTCGTCGTGCCAGAATGCATGGCCACATGCATGCGGGCTCAATCAACAACCACATCTGGGTGTTCTGGAAGAAGGATGTCTCAGTGGATTTCATTGATGCAGGATAACAATTCCTCACGGTGAAAGTCAAGAAGGGAGAAGATATGTTCTTTGCAACCTTTGTGTATGGAAGCTGTGATCCTCAGGCAAGACTAAGACTATGGCACGACCTTGAAGCGTTCAGGCCGATGAATATTCCCTGGTTCGTGGCGGGCGACTTCAACATCATCAGTGACCCGGAGGAGAATAAGGGGAGAGGAGCCTTCCCGAGGCAGGCCAGTCTGGAGTTTGCTTCCTGTATTAAAAAAAGTGGTCTACTCGACCTGGGATTTCGAGGGGACTGTTTTACATGGTGCAATAACCAGGGTGGAAAAAAGAGGTGTTGGAGCAGGCTTGATCGTTGTCTAGCTAACTCCGACGCCTTGGCTTCCTTTCCCCAGGCCGAACTCACTCATCTTGCCCGTGGTATTTCAGACCATTCTCCGCTGAAGATTTCGATCATTCCCAGTAAGCCTTCTCAAGATTCCTTCAGGTTCTACCCATTCTGGGCCGGATACAAGGGTTACCACGATGTAGTCCGAGATCAATGGAATGCTCCCACCCAAGGTTACTCATGGGTAGCCATTCATAACAAGCTTAGACATGTTAAAAACGGGTTGAAGGTCTGGTGCAGAAGCATTTCCCTTAATGATAGAAAGCTTGAGTCCCTTTCTCAGGAGGTGGAGCATCTGGAACGGAGTCTGGAGCAAACCTGGATTGAGGAAGCCGCCGTAGAATTGGAAAATAAGAAGGCATGTTGGGCGCAGGAGATGTTGAAGCAAGAGAGACAGGCCCGGGATCGGTCCAGAGTGAAGTGGCTCCGAGAGGGCGACAAAACTACCGCGTTCTTCCAAGCATGCATTTCAGAACGGAAGCGGTGGGCTAAGACAAATATTCTACAGGAGGACGGCTCGTATGTGAACGACAGGGAAGAGGTTGGGAAGTTGGCTCTTCATTTCTTCCAGGATCTTCTTGCCGGTCAGAATCCCAGAATGACTAGTGGGTATCCGACAGGCACTTCGGGGCTGTGGGAGGTGATCCAGAACAGAGTTTCAGAGGAGGAGAATCGTTCTTTGGAATCCATTCCTTCTAAGGATGAGATCTTCCAAGCCATGCATAAGCTGGATCCGGAGAGTGGCCCTGGGCCAGACGGGTTTCCTGGTTCTTTCTACAGGGGATCGTGGGAGGTGGTCAAAGGCGACGTTATTGAAGCTATTCAGGATTTCTTCAGGGGGGGGGGCCTTACCGAGGGCGGCCTCATCCACGACACTTTGCCTTCTTCCCAAGGTTAAACATCCCAACTCTCTGTACCATTAGAGGCCGATCAGTCTCTGTAATTTCCCATACAAAATCCTGGCTTGTCTCATCAACCTAAGACTCGCTACGTGGTTGCCTTCATGGCTCTCTCCTGAGCAACATGGCTTTGTGCGAGGAAGATCAATTCAGGGGGCCATCGCCCTTGCACAGGTGATGGTGAGGGATACTAACCACAAGACTCATGGATCCAACCTCACCATCAAAGTTGACATGAACAAAGCCTATGATCGGATTGAATGGAGCTATCTCAACAGAGCCTTGGCGACGATGGGGTTCTCGGCAAAGGTGGTGGACAATGTCTTCAGATGCGTGAGCTCTTCTTGGCTGGGAATTTCCTTCATGGAAAAAACTCACGGTTTCTTCAAGGCTACCAGAGGTCTAAGGCAGGGAGACCGTCTTTCCCCCAGCCTGTTCATTCTTGCCCAAGACGCTCTGAGTGCCTCAATCAACAGGAGCATACTCCTAGGGAACCTACGTCCTTTCCGGAGGAAACATAGCCTCCCTACTATCTCCCACCTTATGTTTGCCGATGATACTATGATATTCCTTAATGGGGGAAGGAAATCCATCCAATGTCTGATGGAGATTCTGAAGGACTACTGCTTCTGGAGCGGTCAGGTTCTGAGTAAGGAAAAGAGAAAGTTCTTCATCTCCAACCGTAACTCATCTCAGCGTCTGGACTCCCTTAAAAACAGGCTCAACATGAAACTCGGGCGGTTCCCAATGGAATACCTGGTCACTCCCATCTCTTCTGAAAGATTGAGGATCCGTGACTTCGATGGAATTCTTAGCAGGATTTCAGGACGTGTTCTTAACTGGAAGAATAAGTTTCTTTCATTCGGAGGACGCATTGCTCTGGTTAATAGCGTTCTTTCAGCCATTCCCATTCATGCCTTGGCTTCCTCCAACGTGCCGAAAGGAGTCATCAAAGCTGTGGACGTTGTTCTCTGCAACTTCATCTGGGATGTTAAGTCGGAAGGTAAACGACACTGGACAAAGTGGGAGAGGTTGGCAAGACCCATCTCCGAAGGGGGGATCAACTGCCGCAGCCTCCATTATACTATCGAAGGGGCTCATGCAAAGCTCGCATGGGAGATTCTGGAAGAGCAAACTCTTTGGGGTCAATGCATGTCACCTCTGTTCAGGGGTAATGAGGAGGTTAGCCGTGGACCAGCTTCCCCGCTGTGGGCCAAAGTCCAACCTCTGGTTCTTTCCTTATCTTCTTGCTCTCGTTGGATTGCTGGTACAGGGGATATATCCTTCTGGAATAAGAACTGGGCAGGCTCTGTTCTGGCTTTCCCAGGATGTCCGGCGCCTTTGACCTCGTTCAAGGAAGCCCACGCCATTTCCGCTTCATCAAGGCAGTGCTGAATGCGGACCAACAGGTTTTCTTTGATTCGATCATGTTGAATTCCGAGAAAGACAAGTGTGTCTTCACTCCTTCATCCTCAGGGGTCTTCAATAACAGAGACTTCCAAAGGTGGAGGGTCCACTCGAGGCCCCTGGATCGGTGGAATGGTGTGGTCTGGTGTCGTCAGATCCCGACCAAAATGAACTTCCTGACTTGGCGAATCAGAAATCTGGCCCTGGCCTCGGATGACAATATCAAGAAACTTGGGATCAGTTTGGCCTCAGGATGCCAATGTTGCAAGCAGCAAATGGAGGAAAGCCTGGATCACCTATTCTTCAAAAGTGAATGGGCGTTGGAGGTTTGGTCCTCTCTTGGGGGAGTCAGGTCTCCAAGCTCTGAGGAGACAGAGTATGAGTTTATGGAAAGATGGTTTGAAGGAGCGCTTGGTTCGGAGAAGACTCGCCTTTCCCGTGCTGTCCCCTTTAATGTGGGGTGCTGGTGCATCTGGAAAGCCAGAAACCAAGCCCGATATGAAGGAGTCAGACCTTCAACTAGAGCTATCCTCGCGCGCATACGTTTTCAGCTTATCGACATGGCGGGGCTCTTTAAAAAGCAGCAGTGGTCCTTCCCTTTTCCATGCATGCAGAAGAACAACATTTATCCTTCCCTTCCTGAGGATGTAGGACCTGGGAAGTGGGTTCGATGGAACCCCCTGCTGAAGGGTACAAGCTCAATACTGACGGAGCTTGCGCAGCGGGGGTGATTTCTGGAGGGGGGGGGGGGGTTGTTAGAGATAATAAGGGTGATGTGATCCTGGATTTCTCGTGTTTTCTGGGCAGGGGAAATTCCATCCTAGCAGAGGCCCGGGCTCTTCTCACAGGACTTTCCTTGTGCATTCAGGAGGAGGTTGCCATCTCGGAAGTGGAGGTGGACTCTTTTGTCCTCCTTGATTGCCTCAAAGAGAAACGCTCTACTCCGTGGTCCATTGAGTACGTGATCAGGAACTGTCGTCATATGCTTGGTCATAACACTACTCTTTCTCACATTTATCGAGAGGGGAACAAGGTTGCAGACTTTTTGGCCTCCATGGCTGACCACAGTTCCACAGACGCACAAATTTTACGGACTAACAGTTTGAAGGCGGAATGTGTTGATTTGATTAGAGGGGATGCCCTTGGTTTGCATTTCTTTAGACCTCTGTAGTCCTCTTTGTGTATTTTCTTCTCCTCTTAATAAAAATTTACTTTGGATGGATGGATGGAATGTCCATGGACTTTTTGATTGGGATTCCACAGACAGCAATATTTTTTGACACTATCTGCATGATAGTTGACCAAGTCATGATGTAAACTTGCTTCCTTGCTATTGGGGAGCAGAGTTCAGAAGTGATTTTGGGGTAGATATATGAATGGAATATTGTTATCCCTCAAGGGGTTCCATTGATTGTTGTCTTCTACCGTGATATGAGGTTTATTTCATAGTTGTGGAGAGGCCTGCAGGAGGAAATCATAGCCTAGATGAGGATGAGTACAGTCATACACCCCCAGTCATATGGGAAGACTAAGCACACTATCTTTTTATTTGATTTTATGTTAGGTGCATTCATGTTATACATTGGTTGGAACTGGGAGGATTACTTACCCTTGGTAATGTTTTCATACAACAATAGCTTCCACTCGAATATCGATTTGGTAACATTCAAGGCCCTATAAGGGAGACCCTACAAGCCACCCTCATGTTGAACAATGATTGGTCATGCATCTCTTTTGGGTTAAGATATGGAGTGTGTGATGATAGTGAAGGTGATGTTTATCTATGAGTGGATGAGGACATTTTAGACTATGCATAAAAAATACATATATTTACATCATAGGCCCTTGGAGTTCAATCAGGGATACCAAATTTTCATAAAATTCTCCCCAAATTGAGTATTATATTTATTTTTTGGGGGAGGAAATATATCCATAGGGTTCATCGATCCATTCAATATCTTGAAGAGGGTAGGGGAACTGTCCTACCACCTTTCCCTACCCCCATAATAGGAGTGGTTGCAAGTAGTCTTCCATGTGTCGTAGTTTAGGAGGGAAGTTAATTTCCCCACGCACGTTATGGGATAAGGTGATCTTTCCATTGAGGATGGAGCCACTTTTACCGATAAACTGGTGGATATCAAGCATCAGATGAAGATTAAATTATGTGGATGGACCATCCCATTAGTTCACATGTTGGGGAAGATTGAGAATGTACAGGAGAGTTCCTGAGAGATGGAGAGCTAGATGCGAGATTAGTATCCCAAGTTGTTTGTTTACTTTTCCTTATCAGGGAAAAAAATCTCAAAGGATGGAATAACACAGAGACCTTATTTTTTCCTTTTTAAGAATTTTTAATATCTAAAGATATATTTTTCGAGATAGGCTAAAAGGCAACATGTGATTTTGACGTCTGGGGTTCCCAGAATTAATTTTATAATAAATTTAAATATTTTTATATAACATGCACATGGGTTTTAAAAGGAAATGGGATTAATAATAAATGAAATATCATGTGATAAATATAAGACCATGGTTGTTTCTAGGACATTCATTTTTACCCTAGTCATGACCTAAAATGGTTCTATGTGGGGCGTTTAGATTAAACAATCATTAGAGGTGCATTTAGATGGTCAATAAAATAATTAATCTATTTAATTGATTAATTATCCTAACTAAAATGCATATAATAATTCATCAATATGGAAAATAATCATAGATTACTTAAATAAACCCGGGGATGATTGAGAGGATTTCCATATAACTCCTGTTGGTGAATCAATATCTTTCATTGATGAAGCTCTAGATCTAGAAAGTTCGATATATTGGGAACAAAACGACTCACCTTCTTCATTGTTAAACACATTTTTCAAATTCAAATAATCCAAAACCATGTAATACATATAGATTTTTGGATTATTATTTTATTGAATAAATTGATGAAGCATGATGATATGGATTCTTGTTATCTGTTCGAATTTCAAACCATGGCATGTGGCTATGAAAAGATTTAATTATTTATTTAGTTTTATCACACCCAATATATATCTTTTAGAAAATAATACATGTAAAATATTGTTGAAAATATTTTAATAATTCCTTTCTTCCCCAGATATCATTGGTTGTCATTTCTAGAACGCAATGTTTCACTTTGACCTTACCGGGTTAGAATGATTGTGATAAGACCCCTAGATCTATGGAAGATTCACATGAGATGAACAGAACAATGAGTCGTGGATAGATTGGAGTATTTTTTGGTAGTGGGTTATCTATTAATTTAATTAGGATCTAAATCTATGGTGGAAGGTAACAAAATATTCATGCAGTGTGTATGAGAAGGATACACCAGACAGAAATATGTTATATTCCAAAATAATTCCGAAAATGATGAATCAAGGGATTACCCATTGATTTAAAGTGGCATCAAGGTTAGATATGATGCATCATACATAGATCTATATGCATAAAAGTATATTTATCTTTTTTTAAATATCAATACTAGACACTATGTAGTTCAGAAGAACAGATGGCGTGTGACCCATTTGTTGTAGTGTCTTGGGTTTCGGGCATGAAAAGTATCACACGTCATGTGGGACCCTTACATGCCATGTGAAACAAGTGCTAGTGACCTAGAGCGTACTCTGGGAGTACTTGGACATGGTGTTGTCTTGGAAATGACCATTTTTCTTAGTACACGGACAAGGGAAAACCTTACATGGGCATGTCCAGGAAGCATGTGTTGCCCCTAGAGTGGCTCTTTCATGCCATGTAGTCCCCCAAAATACCGTTTAGTGATACATGGGTAGATATCCATGTACTAGAATGAACCTTTTTTGGGTAATGTATTGGGACCACATGTCATTTGGGTCCCCTTACATACCATGTACACCTTATTCCTTTTCTATAAAACTTCATCCCCTCATATCTTATTCATTTTGAATCAGATTTTGGTCTGTGAATAGCCTATCCTGAGTGTTATTCCATGTGGAACAAAATGGTGGCTACCATAGTGTATTTTGAGATACTATGTAATCTTTTTTTGTGGTAAACTTTTTTATGTGATGGTCGTTGATAATAGGGATCATGTAGGATCGCCATGGGATTTATTGTGGAACCCTCTAGGTAGGATGGGAATGGGTCCTCTTACTATCTATAGTGGGCCCACCTCTCATTGGGTAAGGCATGAATGATCTATCTGTTCTTTGATTAGAACCCTAATACTAGAATAGGGAATGGGTCATCTACATATCCACTATGAGGAACCCTTCCATGATGTGAGATCATGGGTCCTCGACTTTGAGAGTGGAACCCTCTTATGGGGTAAGGGAATGGGTCCTCTATCTATTGTCTAAGTGGAAACCTCATGTTGTATCAGAGCATGGGTCCTTGAATCATAGAGTAGAAACCTCTAGTTTTTATGACCATGGGTCCTCGAACAAATACTATTATGGAACCCCCATCTAGGATCTTCATGGGTCCTCTAAAAACTACTAGAGTGGTACAATTAAGACGAGCTAGGAATGGGTCCTCTACCAATTACATGAGTGGTAGATTTCAATATATTTAGGTAATGGGTCCTCATATATTAGAGTGACACCCTTCTACTGTGCTAGGATATGTGTTTCAAAATATAAATTTTGGAACCTATGTTGTATGGGACAGTGGAAAGGTTTGTCTTAACATAGATGTATCTTCCAACTGACACATGAGCTGTTGGGAATCATTGATGGACTTTTGGAATTGTTGACACTCATTTCCTAGGCTACGGTGTCAGATTTATATACAATTCTCTATCATTTGGTTTTATTTGATTTTAGAATATATACATCCTTATCAATGTAGTGGATTATATTTACTTTATTCCTTTGGTCTGATCATTCTCTTTTAAAACTATTCATGTCGTGTCTTTTACTTCTCTCCATACATATTTCAGGAATACCTACTAGGTATTTATATTCTAACACCTACGTGGGATTTTCCCACATTTGTTGTATCTTATGCCGAAGAAGGAAAGTTCTACGATAAATATAGAGGAGCATATGAATATCTAGGGAATTTGGACCGTATATAGTGACTGTTTCTAGGGAACAATTAACTTGGCTCTCCCAGTATTTACTTTTCTAGTTTTTTATGTTGGGTAATCTTTCTCATTGGGAATTAATTTTTTCCTTAAAATTTTAGTTTACACTATTTCACTGTTGTACAACATATAGGTTTTTTGTCTATGTTTATTAATTTAGATTTTTCATCTATTATTATTATTCTGTTCCACTTATGTGTTGAGATGGTTGGGTTAGTGCATACAGGTAAATCAAAAAAGGGATCTCAGGTTAGATATTTATTTTGGTGGTTTTACCCAGATCCTTCCCTATGGGGTGATCTTGGGGGAGTTAGGGATTGAGCCCCATTGAGTTGGGTCATGACAATAATTACATATAATTTTGGTATATGTTATTTTTTGGGATTAAAAACATATTTTTCACAAAAACCATTTACCTTTATGTTTTTTCTATCCAAAGAAAATTTCTTCCAATAATAGGAATTCAATATTAAATATTGGATAAGTGATATTGAATTATTATGTTCCAATTTGTAAAATAAATCTCTTTCATTTTTTTCAATATGAATAATTATTTTGGTTAATAGTTTTTATATTGGTAAGGGTAAAATGGGTAAATGAGGGTCAAAACATTGGTACAAGGCATTAAAATTTACATGACACATTTCTTTTGTCATATTTTATGAGTGATTTTAGATCATTTCCATCCATTTATTTAATATATAGCCTCTTTCTTATGTATTTATTTAATTATTACCTTTACACAATTTTAGGAAAAGATTAAACACAAAATGTCACTATCTTGGCATTAATATATCTAAAATTCTTACATAAGGATAAATAGAGGATAAGTTTAGTTGTAAATTTTAATTTATAGATAAATTAATTTTCCATATCATGTAAATCTATAATATATTATTAGTGACATAATAATTGCATTAAATTTCTATACAATGTCTACATTATTTTTATTTAATTAAAAGAAAAATAATATAAATGGTATTAAAATTATTAAAATTAATTAAAATTTCATAAATTAGTGTGTTAAACTAATGTTTCTAGATATATATAACATTTTAGGGTTTTTTAAATTGTTCATATTATAATTGCATACTAATCTTGATTCTTTTAAGGTCAAATTAAATGAACAGTTAAAAAAGAGAAATTAATGATTTTTCGTAGTAATCAATATTTTATTAAATGATTTAAAATTCATAAAAACATTATATTCATCAAAGGTAATTATATAGGGTAAAACATATCAACCATGGTCAATTTATGGGTCAATTTGTCTTTTATTGTGAAATTATTGACCTTTATATTTTAGAAAATGTTGATATCATGGTAATTATTAATATGGTTAACCGAGATTAAAAAAATTAGATAAAACTTAAAAATAACATAAACATATCAATATTATTTTATGAAATTATTTACAATTACAGTCATAAGTTTTTTATAATATGTCAATTTGGATTTACATAATTATAAAAATTAATTTATATTAATTTAATACTTTATGTAATTCCAAGAGTGCACCTCCCCACAAATATAAATGAGAACCTCCTCTCCTATCTCACTCACACCATTTTATATTTCTATATTAGAAAATAAACAACATGATACATAAAAATATTAATTAAAAACTTATTATATCTTCAATTATTTCAAACATACCTTATCTATGCTATTTAATGTGTAAGCAAAATGATATTTTTCAACAAAGAGTATAACATTGGATCGAGCGTTTTCATTTTTATTTCTTATTCAAAATCCTCAAAATAAATTCTTTAAATTAAAAAATAATGAATTATATACATTAAATATACTTAATAATTATTCTTATGATATAAAAACCATTAAAAAATTTTATTGCATCCCATAGAAAGAGAAAATATCACTCTTATGTACGTACGACTTACCGTCTCCATATAGTGGTGTAATTAATTTTTCAGAAATAATTTTCATATATGGAAATAATAACGGATTAAATAAAAATATATTTATTATTTATTATATTATTATTAATCTAAAATCGGGATAAATTATTTACCATTTGTTAATTCTATCTATTGAAAAGTTAAAACAACATCCATCTATACGTATGACCTGCCGTCTCCATGAAATTTGTAATTTATTTTTATACATATATCTTATATTCATAATTAAAAAAAAGTATATAAATATTTAATAATATGTTTATATCATTATTAATGTTTTTTTATTATTATCCATCATAAAATTTCAGTGAATTAAATTTATGAACTAAAACTTATAGGAAAAATGAAACAGTTAACACACAGTATAGTGATTTTAATCAGAAATTATTAATAAGACTATAATGGAATGTTATAGTTGGATCATATATTATATTATAATTCTATAAAAAAATATTTTATATTATTATAATAATTTTTAATTTATTATATTGGAGGATAGTGTTCTTTTGAACCACGTTTAACTAAATCTAAGGGTTTCTTAGCTCACTTTTGTTTCCGTGAGATATATATTATATTAACCACTTGATTCTTTCATGTTTTGTTTATAACACACCCTTTATATGATATATTATAATTCACTTAATATTAAAGTTACTTATAGTTTCATTTTATGTTATTTATTTCATGTGGGTTATGACTCAAATGTTTCTAAATTAGTGATGATTGATTTCACAATCTCATCCTTATTCATGATAGTTTGTGTTTTATGTTTTCATTGAGGAAATTAAATGATATACCTATCATAAACATCATAAAATTTTTTATACATTGATTATATATAATTTTTTAGTATTGGGGCTATTTTTACATTCTATGGCACTAAAATAATGTTTCTATGGAAAACTGAAAATATTTGTATTTTCAGTGAAGAATATTTTTATTCCATGTTCATATTTAATATAAAAATTTTAATATAATGTTTTTAACATTATCAAATGAATTATTAAATTCATTTTTACCCATATTTTAATGTTTATAAAAAATTTTAATATGAATCGTCTTTTTTTGTATATGAACGTGATACCTTTTACCAATATTGTTAACAAAATATTTGTTGTTTACTATTACGACCAGAATAAAAATTCATGCAGTCACAACCACTCAATAATTTAAAGTTTATTTGAAACTTTATCATGTTTAATTTCAATAATAATGGTTTTATTTATATTTTGGAATTTTATATATTTTAAATAAGTTATTTCAAAATAAAAAGTGTATTTTCCCCAAGGAATTTTTCAGATATATTTTAAAAGTATAATCTTATATATCAAAAAAAATTATGAATATTATGATATTCCAAGGATATAATAGAATTATACCATTCATTATATTTATCAATATTTTTTATGATTAGTTTCACTAGATTATGTATTGACATTTCATATTTTATTTTTTTCAATATGGGATGTTATAGATTGTTAAGTCATGTTGTTTAATTATATTGTTTATTCGTGTGATGAATTCATGATAATTATAAAGTGATGGTTGGGAATTAGAGTTAAATTTCCCCTTGATTCATTAATATTTATCATTCGAAAAAATAGTTTGGGTATTTAACCAAAGCATTTCCCATTTATGTAATATGTCTTAGAATGAGGCATCACTAATAAGTTTGTGATGTTCTAAATTATTCTTTCCATCACAATGAAATAAGTTATTGATGTCCATTTGATTAGTTGAATAGTTATAATATCCATGAATAAGTTTCAATCTCATGTGATTTTTATATGAAATTATTTAATATTTTTATATTCTTACAATATTATTATTCGTGCTAAAGATAATTATTAAATGGAATATTTTTTATTTATTTACATTTTCGTAACGCTTATTTCTTATTTACTCCAGAAATATTCCACTGTAGATTACCCTTAACCGGAATCTAATCTCACCCTTTTTATTTTTCCTTTCCATAGGGTATCAAGAAGAAATATTTAAATGAATTATAGGATAATGAGTATTTAATTCTAGTATGTTGATTTTTATATTTTCAAATGTAATGTCACATTAAATCATGTATCTAGTTTACCAAGACTACTAAAATATACATTACTTTAGTATATAATATCTAGTATCATGTGATAATGTAATAATGTAACCACCAGATGAGGATACTGAAGTTGGTCCCTATATATATAGAAACTATTTATGATATTTAGTGGTGCCTCACCTACTAGAAATATGAATATATTAATAACCTAATGCACATAGTGTTCCAAAATTTCTTTTCTTTCTAAAAATATTCAGTTAAACCATGCCAAAAAATTATAAAATAATTTCCACAAGAAAAAAATTTCTACTTCAATGCTTGAAAACCCATTTTAGAGTAAAATACATCTTTGAGTCATTTCATTAGACACATGATGCGGGTAAAACTATTTTTTTAAACCCCATTTAAATAAAAATATATAAAAGAAAATTATAATTTTTTTTAAAAAATAACCATCATAGATTTTAAATAAATGGTTTTCATAAGTTGAATTAAGGGAAAACCCAGGACTAAAGGGTATTCCATGAGTAATAACCATTGTCTAGAGATAGTTACCTTACCAATGGAGAATCCCTAGTTTCCTATGAAAATGTTGATTTGAAAAGAAGAAATCAAACCCTAACAAGAGTAAATCCATAAGAAACATAATCAATTATCCATATAAATATCTATATCTAGTGATGATAGCCCTCAAGAGTTCCAAAACATGGAAAGTGAAGACTGTTTGAGGAAAGACCTATAGAAAAGAGAAAGAAATATATGGAAATCATAACTTCACTTGAAGAGATCCACCATGATTGAAAGATAATTTTAAAGATTACAAAGGAAGATACTCCAAGAGAAAAAAAAGGTTGGGCAATGTAATAAAAGATTAGAAGGTGATTAGTTGTTAAAAATGGAATTTATATCAGGGTTATTTACTAATCTTAGGAAACGAGTTCGAGTCGCATGATTTGTCTACTTTGTAAGTCAAACTATATCATATCCAATCATTATATAGTGTTTCATGAAAATTAATTTGAATGATTACCAATGATAAGACACACAATTATTCAAACTATGAATAATTTCTTAAACCACCTATATACCAAACCCACACACCCATATAATTTTCATGTCTGCTTCCATAGTTAGAAAAACCATGCTAAGACTTGAGAAAATCAATTGGATCTGACATATCCATATCACACGGTTACCACTTGATTACAACTAACAATGTGCAGCCCATTATCAAACATTATTTCATGAAATACATTAAATCTTTCCCCTCAAATATCATTCTCACTAAAAATAAAAAAAATATTAACTACTACCAAAATAATATATACTAGTGAGTCGATGGGAATGAAAATTATTCCCACAAAGAAAATTTTTGGCCTAGAAAGTAGTATGGATTCTAGACTCATAAATAGATATATCCATTTCTATATAATCAATGATTTATTCTCCTATTTATGCTTATTATATATTCCACACTATTATAGTACATAGACCATGAGAATAGTTTTTTTACAAATAATCATATTGTAACAATCAATAATTTGAATTATTTTTTCAACCACTGATGTATTAGGCTCAAGATCAAAATATTCATAATCTATTAAACTAGAAACATCTGGCTTATACTTCCTCATTTAATAAACATGAAATAGATCCTGAATTGATGAAAAGAGAGATTTTTGTCTAGCTGATATGAATTCATTCCAATATATTGGATGATCTTGAATGGACCAATAAAACTCAATCACAACATAACGTTTCTTCCTAAATTATGATGTCCCAAAGGGGGAGAATCATTTGGAAAAAACCAATCACTAGTCTCAAACTACAACAGTTGATGAATATGGTCTACATAATATTTATGGTTACTCAGAGCTATACCTAACCATTTTTAGATAAACTGTAGCATTTTCATCATCTCTTGAACAAGGATTTCCCAACCAAAATATGTCCCCTAAGTGAACATGATAAAAAGGGAGGTCCACAAGGTTTCCCAAAAAATGGTTGTAAATGAAAAAATTTAATTTAAGCTTAATAAATATTTATTATATTCGAATTTAACACCATGTCCTATTATTTTCCCAAGAACCACCAAAATAATGAACCAGACAAAGTTAATATCCATAAGAATTTAAATTTCTCACTTAGTATACCAATCCATCTAAGGGTGATATTCCATGATTAACATAAAATGGGTACCCACTTAAAAAATGTTCAAAAAATGAGATGAAAACTATAGAACTATATCATAAAAACAAATAAATGGAATTCCATATAGCCTTAAAATCTCTTAGATACAATTATATCTAATATCTTCTACCTTCCTTGTATACATAACAAGAAGAAAATAATCTGATTTCACAAGTCATTCAATGATAATAAAAATATATTTTCTCACTATAAAAGACCATGTTAAAACAATAATGATGACCATGGTTATCATGTACCACTTTCACACTAGTAAGTGTAAAGGTTTTGAAAAACTAGTAAATCTCTGGTTTCCCACAATCTTTTGGCAAGGAAGGCACCGTGGCATGAAGTATGTAATCAACCACCTCATCCATGATAACAAATACCAATTTCTCAAATCATGATACATCAAGGAAGTCCTGGGGTGCATGGAATAACTAGATACTATTCACTATCAATTAACTCCTACCTCATAGGAATATAAATGGCAACTCTACCTCTGAAACACAAAAAAAAACATTAGGAAACCACGACCTAACACCCAAAGTCTACCCACCATAAAGAATATTACTAAAATGATATCAATCCATTTATGTTTCTTTTCTAAGATGAATAATTTCATAAAATTTATAAATGTATTTACATAAATATAATAATACCCTCTCATCAAATTCATCCAAATCCAATCTCATCTTTGAGAACATACTCTTCAAAAAAACATTTTCATTGATTCATTCAAGGGTTAAGTTGTGAAATTTTTTGTAGCAATGCATCATAAAAAATTCCAATTTCTTGCTGTGTATGAAATATCAAAATAATTTTTTTGAAAATATTCAACCCAATGTATCTATCATAAGTTCAATTTTCCCTGGGTAAAAATATAAATCATGCTAATGAATAACTCTATGAAAATATATTATATCCATATCCTGAGATAGTGCACCACAATTTAAATATAAATATAATTGGTTGGATAATTATGAGTATGTAGTAAGAATGAACCATAAGACACCACCTTCTTCCCCTACATGAGAATTCATTCTAATCACTTACCTTTGGAATCACATAAAACATTATAGCCCAAACATAGTTCTAGTTGAATCAGAACTATAGTTAAAATCAATCAAACCGTCATTTCTTAAAATTAACATTAGAACATCTAATTCCATTCAAAATTATCACCCTTATGGATTAAATCTATCATATTTTATGGATTCTTGATAAATATTGACCAAAAAATTTTACATACCTATCCAATCCCAAAAATATCTATATCCCAAACACATTTGTGGAATGCTCTCAAGACATCACCACTTGGATCTTGTTTGGATTCATTGATATAATCCTCTCAGACATAACATCGCTATGAAAAATCACTTATTGGCTCCAATAATAACATTTAGAAAGAATTACATGCATAAAATTTTCATTCAATGTTCTTATAAAAATTTTCATATGATTCATGTATTCTTCCTCTATCATGGAATATTTCAAAATATCAACCATAAAAACAACAGTGAAAGAGTCTAAGAACTAATTGAATTTTGGTTCATAAAATCCATAAACTCCAAAATAGTTTTAGTAATTATAAATTGAATAACCATATACTCATAATCTTCATAATTTCTCCAAAATTTTATCTAAGGAATATCATTTTCTTGGAAACATAATTGATGGTACACCAATCAAAGATCAGTCTTGGAAAACTATTGGGATCCCCAATGTTGATCAAAAAAGTCATAAACCTTAGAAAATAGATACATTATATTATTATTAAACTTATTAATTTTTTCATAATTATCAAACTATCATACGATTATATATACCTTCTATTTAAAGAGAACCACAATAGCCTATAGTGAGAAACTCGGATGGAATATTTCCTTAGCCAAATTATCATTATGTTGAATTTTAACATCACTTAAATTGGTATGCACCATACCGTATGATAGAAAATATATTGGAATCTTACCTATAAGTATCTCAATGTAATAGTCATTCTCTCTTTTAGGTGGTTGTAATAACCTGATAATTTAATTAACATTTCTCTTAAAATAAATTTAATTGATCAATATTTTGTGATACACGCAACTGTGAGTTTAAATGAACTGCAAAAAACTATAAGATAACTGTTATAAATTTTTGGTTAAATTTGGAATAAATAAATAAGAATAACCAATTTATGAAATAAAAATAAAGGACCATATAATTACGAATGTATTGGTAAGCTCTTAAAAAATTATCACATATTGTTTTTATTATTCAAAAATATGTTTTCTTCAAAAAAGATTTTATTTTTGTTTTTTGAGTGAATATATATAAGTTATATAAAATTTATTTGGAAAACATTATTTTATCATGTCAAAGTTCTCTTAAAATTAATTTTTTATAATTTTCTGAAATCATTTTTTAAATAATAGTGAAAATATGGATTTTTATTGAAAATTGTATTTTCTTTTATAGTCTTTACAAGGTAAAAATATGTTTTGGATTAGTTTAAAATATTAACTAATTAATTTTATTTTAAAATAATATAGTTAATAATTGTTCAAAGTATTTTATACATAAATTTATTACAAAATTTTTTTATGATTTAAAATGGATTTTTTCTAAAAAACTACTTTTAATTTTTTTAACAGTTTTATTTAAAATTAACATATACATCTTCTGTGTTTTTCTTTTTGAAATATTGATGCAAAATTTATATTTATATGTTAATAATTGAGTCAGTTGGTCACATTTATTCATTGTTAATATGAAATGTAACCTTGGTATATTTTGTTACAATAGTAAAGCACAAACTAAGAAATTTATGTTAAAGAATAAAATGGTAAAGATAATAAACTGACCCTAAAAATGAAAACATTTATTAGATGTAGATAATTCGACCCTTAACACATAATGATAAAAATTATTTTGTTTAATGAATGCATGTCCATGAAAATGACTTATATAATATTTAAATCATAAAACGTAACAAAATTTCACCTTCTTTGTCTTAAATATCACTTATGTGTCCACATAGGGACAATGGTATGTTATGAATGAATATAAATGTAAAATTTTTACTTAATAAACATATTTTGTGATATAAAATTATTTTATAATTTTTTTCCCACTTAGATGAGATTATGATACTTATAATAATTTATTTACTGAAAATACAATGATTTCACGTTAATGTCTTAAATAATTTATTATTTTTAATATAGGTTTACCTAAAACGTATATTTTACTATAAAAATTATTCTGAAATAAATAATATTCATCTTCATCATGGTATTTTCTTAATTTTTATTGAACAGATAGTTATATTAAATATTTACACAACACTGATGTAGTAATTATTTTAGTAATGGAAATATGAAATAAATTATTTAAAAATAAATAAAATAAATAAATTTTAAGATAAAAAATGTGACAAATTTAAAATATTACATTGAACACTTAATGATATAATAAAATATTTCATTTAATGTTAACTTATCATCAAGATATTTTTAATAGTTCATGTAATGAATAGTATCAAAATGGATAATAAGGATATTTTATCAACATAATATTTTATTGAATAATTTAAAAATCATTAAACATCATTAATTTTTTAAAAAAAATATATAAATATGGTATAAAATTTTATAAACTTTTCCTTTATAGTTTAATAAACATCACATAAATAAAAATTATAACATTTAAATATTGAAAATTTTGTTACCTTAGTTGAAATTAAAATAGGTTAACTAAGGGTTAATCAAATTGTTATTTTTTAAAATAACACAAAAACATGTCTATAATATATTTTTTATTATATTACAATCTTATATCATCCTATATTCTAATATATTTCTTTTTATATGTATTTTATTGAAATTTAATTTATTATAAATTAATAATTTTTAAAATTGAAAAAGTGTCCCCCATCTCAATTTTAAAAAGGATATTATTTTTTCACATTTAACAAAACATTTACCCTAAAATATCGACCATACCCTACAAATATCTCTTTTTAAATTCTCTATCGACATTATAAAAGTTATGGTCTTCTCAAAAGGCCAACCCTAGAGTCCCTAAGAGGAGAGGTAAAGGATGTTTCCCAATAAAGAGATAATAAAATTTATCTATTATTTCAAGATATATCTTCTTCTATGTCCACTTCATGTATTATTTCCATCATAAAATAATAAATCCAATTGTTACTATATTTTTTTTTGTTATTTTTATTATCAAACTACTATATTCTACTGTTTATCCATCTTAAGAAAAAAATCATTACACGTTTCTAGGTACGGCCTACCGTCTCCACGCCGTGGTGTAATTTATTTTTCACCAAAAATTTATTTGGATGAGTATAATTATGGATATATATATAATTATAAAATTATTATTATACCTTCCACTAATTTACCAAGTCACCATTAAGGTAATGACACCATCGCTTGTCCGTACGTACGACCTACCGTCTCCAAGATGTAATATAATCCATTTCCCACATTCACCATACATTAATGGTTATATAAATGTATATAATTAATAAATATGAAATATATTAAATTTATATAATTCTATAAATTATGGAACTATATCCTACTCACAATAATTGAGACTTATATGATAAAACATGTATAAAAATATGATGCAATTAAAACCCGAAAGAAGGGTAATAATGAAATATTATTAACAAGTGGGTGATAAGATGATATCGTACAATCATATATGATATAATGAATTTGAATATGTTTATGGTATAAAATAATAACTTGTTTTAAACCATTATACATTATTTTCATATATGTATGATGAAAATTAGGAATAAGGTAAGGGTTAATTTGACAATCTTTTTATTATTCAGTATTATTTATTGTTAGTTATATACTGGGAAATATTTATCTTATATGTCCATGGTTCATAAAAAATGTATTCAATTTTTTACTATTAATATCAAATTATAAATGTCATTTCTACCAATGTGTGAATTTTTACTGAATTATTTTAAAGGAATAATTTTTTTTATATTCCAAATGAGGTAATTTGTGACTTTTCAAAAAAAGTAAAAGGGGAAATTTTTTAACATATACCACATGAAAACATTTTTACAATTTCATGGAACTATAATGAATTGAAACCTCCATTTTATTATTAAAATGATATTTATAAAGAAATAATTTTACATTAAAATTATGCATTATTATAAAAAATTGAAATAGAAGGGATGATTTTTTCATGAATGATTTAAAGTGGTCTATGAAAGTTATTTTTCATATAATATAAAATTATTTTATGATACAAATGAATTACTAGGTATTAATTTCAGGGATAGTGTCCATATTATTTAAATTTTTTATTTTTTTTATTTATGAAACCCATTTCTTTTCTATGGGATTTGTTTTGATGGAATGATGTTTATGAAACCCATTTCTTTTTTGGAATTCTGATACGATGAAAGAATTATTCTCTTATGGAAATAATATGTATGGTTTCAATTATATTATGGGTGGGATCTTTATCTCCCTCTAATGGATTAGGTAATGATTTATATCTCATAAGATAGACATGACATGAATGAGAATTGAAATTGGTTTAGAAATACAAGGCTGGAAATAAGAGTTAACCTTTTTCAGTAAATGTATTTTTCTACTGTGATGGTCTTGGAAATGATCGATGACAAATATATAAATGATTTAATAAGTTATGTGTGCTCTATAATTCCAGGACATATGTTATTCACCAATTTAATATTTTCTTTTATACGTTATGAATTTCTATGATTTATTCCAAGACATGATATCATGATATTTGACAGGCATGATATAATTTTCAGTTATTCTGTTTTTTATTATGATTACGATATGATTTATATATCCTTTTTATACCCTTACTGGGATTTTTATACCACCATTTATTATATTTTTTCCCCCTAGATAAGAAGAAGGGTATTAAGTAAGATGTATCCAATAGTGTTCTATAAATGAAGGAATAAGGAGGAGATGATGTAGATGTTTTATGAATGATTTTTTATGTATCAATGATTCCAAAAAAACTAAAATTATATAGTTATATTATGGTTTTTTATGTTATGTAATGAATATTTTTCTATTTAGATGTAATATCTATTTATTAAAATAATGGTCTCTTAACATTGGAATTCGATAATGTTTTAGTTAACCTTTAGAAATGAGGATGTGAAACCATTGTATGAACCCTAAGGATATGTCATTGTATAGAAAAAAATCATAGCGTCTTGGTAAGGATCATTAAAAACCTAGTATAAAACTTAAGGTGTCTTTAATTAACATTTCATAAGTAATTTCCCACCAATATGTGGTCTTCCCACTTGGATTTTTGTTTTTCAAAATATGTTTTTTTGGTTTTAGTTATTGTATGGAACCTAAATGAATCATGTTAATGTTGAATGAAATAGGAAATGAATGATTTTTATCTTAAGAAAACAAATATTAATGGAGCTAGAATAAAAAATCACATTTCCTTTCTTAGAAAAATCTCTCAACCAATGAATCATGTAGGACTTCTAAATGAGAAAAGGAGAGTACAAAATTATATTAAGTCCTTCATGAGGCATCTTCCACCTTATTTTAGTGGGTGTTCTGATTCACCTGTTGATGAAACATGGATCCATAAAACAAAAATTATATTTTCTATTCACCAATTTTCAAAACATGAGAAATTAATTTTAGCACTCTATCATTTAGAATGTGAACCAGATCAATAGAGGTAACTCATAAAGAATACGATGCAATGAGATAAAATTGACTCCTTTGTGTTAGAGGAGTTCAAAAACATACTTATCTATAAATAATTTCCTCATATTTTATGTATGAATGTGGAGAAGGAGTTACATGAGCTTATAAAAATGGATGATGAATTCATCAATTCCTTTGAAGAAATTTTTACAAGACTTCTAAGGTATGCCTCTTGAATTATCATCCAAGTAGAAAGTAATGTTGATTGATTCTTTAGTAGATTGAAACCATTTATCATAAGCGACTTAGCCATAAGGTACTTTCATAGCATTGAGGAAATCAGTTTTGATTATATCAAGGTTGAGAAAGATATTGGAGTCACTGATCAATGTTATGGGTTTGATAAGAAAAAAAAAATAAAACTCAATGGAAAATATAAAAACTACAATGAAAAGAAGATGAAATTTACATTATGATCAGTGTATATAAAGAAACATGGATGGATATATATTAAGTAGACTAGTAGTTGTTTTAGGTGTGGTAATGAAGATCATCATGCAATTGAATTACAGAGTTATGGGAAAATGATTGTTAATGATGCTAGTAGAGAGAAGGATACACAGAATGAACCTCCCACACATAAATTCATCATTTGAAAGAAAAATGTGGATTATTTTAACTTATTACCATATTAAAATTTTATCGATGATGATCTATGTTAGAAATTTTTATGACAAAAAAAAGCAATTCACATTTAATCACTACTGAGATGTGGAGTATGATAATGAAGTGTAGAAATGTACACATACCATCAACTCTAAAACAATTTATGTTTTACTTGATTATGGATCAAGGATATTTTTTATTTCTAAAGAATTTTTTAAGGGTTTCCATGTGTTTCCTCACTAATTAGATGTTTAGTTATTTGTGAAAACATCTAGTGGCATAATGGATGCATCACATGTTCATAATTTTTCACTGTTTGAAGTATATGGGAATTTTTTTCCATAAAATCCTGTTATATATACATTATTTGAATTTTATGAGATTCTTGGCATCGATATTATTTCCTTATATGGATCTAATATCAATTTTCAAGGAAGAGAAGTCACATTTTACATTCTTAATTAATTAATGATAATTTATCGATGTAAGGATGAATATTAACTACTAGTGGAAATTACATCCATCTTATGGGTATTAAATATAATAAATGATGATTATATATCTAATATGGTTGGGGATAAACTCACTATTAAGGATACATCTATTGTGAAAGTGTTTTTTGATTTATTTTTGAATGAATTTCTATGTTTTCCATTGAATTATAAAGTTTATTTATCAATACAAATCATACCGTGTACTATGACTATTTCAAAGCCTGCTTATAGAATAACCCCAGTCATTTTTAAAGAAATAAATAAGAAAATACAAGAGATTATTTACGAGGGATTAATATTATAACGTGTTTCACCTTGTGGTTTACCTATTCTGTTCGGTAAGAAGAAATACAAATCAGTGAGACCCGTTATTTATTTTGAATAACTTAACAAGATCACTATAAAAAAATATCCTCTCACTTGTATTGATGAGTTATTTGATCAACTATAATGATCTTAATAAATTTATAATATTTATCTTTTTTCTTTATATCATCAATTGAGATTCAAGAAATAATATATACCCATGACTTCATTCCGTAAATGTTAAGGACACTGTGAATTTATAGGGAAGCCTTTTGGTCTAACTAATTCCCCCTCTATCTTCATGTATAAAATGAATAGATTCTTTGGAGCCTATAATTATCAATTTGTGGTAGTCTTTATTGATGATATTTTTGTATATTCACAGAGAAATTAAAAACATAAATTTCACTAGAGAATTGTAATAGAGACCAAGAGAAATGGTAATATTTATAAAAAATTTAACAAGTGTGAATTTTGGCATTATAAACTCTCATTTATTTGTCACATAATATCAATAAAGTGGATATACATGGATCCAAAATATAAGTAAGATATTGAATGTTTTCTTAGAACAACATTGGTAACTATGATCAGAGGTTTTTTAGTTTGTCTTGATAATAAAAAAATTTTGAAATATTTCTCAAGATTATCTAATACCATAACTATGTTGACTCAGAAATGAGTTAACTTTATACGGACATAGGAATGTGTAGATATTTTAAAGAACATGAAAATAAGTTTATTCAGTGAACATATTTTCACACTACCATGTAGTGTAGAATGTATTGTGATATATAATGATGCACCAATGAATGGGATTGGATGTATTCCCATGAATAATGATATGTTGATAGCTTATGTCTCACAACAATTGAAAATCCATTAGTAAAATTACCCCAAATCAGGATTTTTAGTAACCTACAGTAATTTTTTCATTAAATATATGGATAAATTATCTTTATGTACAAATATGTTATGTATATTCTCATCATAAAAGTTTAAAGTATATTTTCTTTCAAATGGATATGAATATGCGCCAACGAAGATGGTTGTGGTTGATTAATGATTATGACTGTGAAATACATTACCACCTAAGGAAAGTGAACAAGGTGGCATATACTTTGAGTTGAATAGACCATAATATCCAATCTATGATAAATATCAAAAAATATTTAATAATTATGGTTTTGAAAAAAATTGATCTTGAAATCTTTAATGAAGGGTAGAAATATTATCTGGATTAAATGAATGTTCAACAACCTATACAAGTGAAAATTAAATATGTGTATAAAGAAGGAATAGAGAAAAAAATAATGTAATAAATGTTCTAGAGTATAACTATTATTATTACGGAGTAACAACATTTAAGAACTATGATTTTTTCTCTCCCTACCAGATTTAATTAAGGAGTTATTAGATCTATCTCGTAGTTCATCATTCTATATTTATCCTTGAGGAACCGATATTTACATATACATTAAATATTATTTCTTGTGGGGTTTAATGAAGAGATATATTTTAGTGTATATTTCTTAGTTCTTGGTTTTTAATCATGTTATGTCTGAGTGGTAGTTGTCTGATGGGATTCTACAACCATTACTAATACTAAAATATAACTGATAAAAAACACCATAGATTTTTTCATCAAACTTCCCAAAGCATATAAAAATCATAATTTTTATGGGTTATAGTTTTTTTGTTATAAAGATGACACACTTCATTTGTATCCAAAATTATTTCTCTCTTGTTCAAATTTCTAGAATATATATTAAGTGGTGAGATTTCATGAAGTACCAATTTCCATTATATCTAATTGATATTAAAGGTTTACCATGATGTCTTGAAAAATTATTTAGCAGGCTCTCGATATAGAGTTGTGTTTCATCATTTCTTATCATCAACATACATATGGTCAGATTTAAAGGAAAATACAATCTCTAGAAGGCATGTTGGGAGATGTATCTATGGATATCATAGATGGTCGGGAGCATCACTTAGGGTTGGTAGAAGTTTCATACAAAAATAGGTTTTACTCCATTATTCAGATGGATGCTTCTGAAATCCTCTATGGTAATAAGTTAAAAACTAGACAAAGATGGAATGAAGTTTGGGAATGAAACCTATTGAGACCTGATCTAGTTGAGGAAATGTCATATAAATTTAGATCTATTCAATAACACATAAGGGTATCTCAGAGTCGACGAAAATGATATGTTGATAATAAATGAAAGGACTTGGTGCTTTAATTGGGTGATAAGGTATTCCTATGAATATATCCCTAGAAGAGGGTCATGAGATTATAGAAGAACAAAAAGTTAATCCCTAGTTTTATCATTCATTTGGAAATTCATGACCTCTTTGGGAAGGTAGCTTATAGATTGGGGCTTCAACATAATATCTTTTAATGTCATGATGTGTTCCATATATCTCTCATGATAAAGTGCATATATGATCCTTAACATGTATTAAACACATAAGTTGCACGGTTAGAGAATGATATTTCTTATGAATAACAACCAATATAGATTTTGGATCATAGAGAAAAAGCTCTATGAAATAAGACCACTCTCTTGGTTAAAGTATTATGGCGGAGCCACTAATTTAATGAAGTTATGTGGAAACATGAGGATGCGATGAGGTAGATTTATTCTCATATATTTTTATCCAAGTGATGAATTTAATGGGGGGAAATTATGTTTTATAGGGCTAAAATTTGACACCATGATATTATAATAAATATTTCTCTTTAAATAATTTTAATTCTTCAATAGATTTTGTTACACTCAACCGTGAATTTAAACAAACCATAAGAAATTACAAATTGAATAATAAAACCAAGCCCTTAAATTGATGATAATAATTATGAATAATTATTTTATGAAATAAAAAAAAAATTCACCTCAATATCAATGTATTGGATTGTTTATAGAAAATAATCACAAATTTTTTAACATCAAAATTATCTTAAATTTTTTTAAAAAATTTTTAAAACATTTTTATGTAATAGTGAAAATTCTTCTTTTTAGTGAAAACTATGTTTTCTTTTAATGTATTTACAATGTTAAATTTTTTATTATATTATTTTGAAATTTTAATTACATTATTTTAATTTAAAATAAAAAATATTGTTTTTAATTTATTTTATACATAAATTTATTATAAAAATATTTTATGTTTTAAAAGGCATGCTTGGGAAAAAAACTATTTTTCATTGAATTTTAACAGTTTTATTTTAAATTAAATTATACTGATTATGTGTTTTGAATTTAAAAAAAATGTTTTCCAATTTTAAATTCATAAGGTCCAAATATTTTTTAATAGTTACCTTATATTTTTTTTTAAATACTAAAATTAACATTTGTAAATTTTTTTCTATGGTAATAGGTAAATTAGCTAATTTAGGTAAAAAATAAAATAATAAAGATAATAAAATGAACCAAAAACATTCCCAAATATTGTTGGATAAATATAATTAGTATGTTAATATATAAGGATCTATATTTTTTTTGAATTAATATTTCAATATAATGAATTATATAATATTTAAAGAAAAGAATGTCCTAAAATGTCAATTTATTTGACTTAAATATCCCTTATTTTTTCACACGAAGAAAAAGATATGTTTTTAATTAATATAAATGTTATTTTTAAACATAGTAAACTTATTTTTACTACATAAAATTATTTTTGAATCTTTTGGACAGTTAGATGAGATTATGATATTTATAATATTTTATCTATTAAAAATTTAAAGATACCCCATTAATTTTTTAAATACTATATCATTTTAAACAAACAATTACCCAAAATATATATTAGACTATAAAAAATAATATTAATTATATAATTTTTATCTTCCTCATGGTATTTTTTATTTAATTTTTACTGAAAAATTTAGTATATTAAATAATTACACAACGTTGAGGTGGTAATTATTTTATTAATGGAAATATCAAATAAACATTGTTAAAAATATTAAAATTTATATAATTTTATATAATTAATGTTATAAATTTATATTATAGATTTCCTTGACCTATTTAATATATAATAAAATATTTTCTTATGTTTACTTTCCATCTTGATATTTTTAAAATTCCAAATAATGAATAGCTTCTAAATTGACAATAATGATATTTTATAAAAATTATATATTATTAAATTATTTAAAAATCGTAAAACATCTTCAAAAATAAAATAAATTATAACATGGTATTATATTTAAAAATAATTTATTTATGTTCTAATTTACAAAACATAAGTCAACCTTAAAACCTTTTAAAATTGAAAACATTATTACATTAGTAAAAATTAAAACATGTTAACTAAACATAAATCAAATTGATATGGTTTAAAATAGTAAAAAAAGAGGTCTAAAATATATTATTTGATGATATTAAAGCCTTATATCATCTTATGTTAGAATATATTTCCTCTTGAGGTATTTTAATTATTGATTAATTTATTATAATTTAATATTTTCAGAAATTTCAAAATTGGCCATCAGCTAAATTATAAAAGGCCACATCTCCCCTCACTTCTTCATGACATATTGAGACTTCAATATTTTCCATAATATAAAAAATTTATCTTGAAAAATTATATAGACACATTATTGACTATCTTGTGTTCTCAAAATATCAACACTATTGTCCTTAAGAGGAGATCGAAAGGATGTTCACCAAAGAATAAATAATCATCTTTACTGATTCATTCAAGATTATTTCTTCTCATACATTATCTTAATGTGTTGTTTTGATTATGAACTAATAAATATTTTTATCACCTATATTATGAAATTTTATTATGATTTTTAAACAATCGTATTCAACCATTTATCCATCCTATGAAAAACCAAATCACTACGTGTGCATACATATGACTTATCGTCAGCACATTGTGGTGTAATCTATTTTTCATCACCAAATTATTTGGATTGGTATAATGATGGAAATAATTAATATTTATAATGATTATAACATGATTAATATACCATCTACATACATACCATTTCACCATTAAGGGAATGATACCATTGCTCATGCATACGGCATACCGTCTCTATGAAGTGATAGAATTCACTTTCCATATTAACCATTCATGAATGATTATATAAATGAATTTCATGAATAATGAGGATATATATTTCCTTAATATAATTATAAATATTATGTAATTATATCTTATAATAAATAATTGAGACTTATATGATAAAAGATAAATAGCTAAATGAAGCAGTTAACACCTGAATGTAGGGTAGTAATGAAATATTATTAACAGAAGGGTAATAAGACATTAAAAGGGGACCATATATGATATAATAAATATTAATATGGTTCTATAATAAATTAAAAACATTATTTAATAAATTATTTAGTAGTTTTAGATATGTATAAAACAAATCATGCTTAGGGTAAGGATTAATTTTATAATATCGTTATTATTTATGATTGTTATACGTAAGTATATACTGGTAATGATTTATCATTCATTTATTTGTTTATTAAAAAAATTAAAAAAATATTTTTAGTATTATTATATAATTTTTAATTTTTTTACCCAAGTGTAAATTTTTACTAAATGATTTTAAATAAAAGTTTTTTTGTTTTCCAAATGAAGTACTTTGATACTTTTTTGAAGAAAAAAAGTATGAGAGGAATGGTTTTCTTAACAAATATGTCCAGAATTTATTTTTCTTCATTCATGAAACCCTAATGACTTGAATATTCCATTATATTATTATAAGTTTATCTTCAACCAAAAAATGTCTTTTAAAATTGCATAGTATTTTATGATTTTTTTTTCGAAACCAAAAGGATAATTTCCTCAAGAATGATTTCTTGTAGTCTCCGAAAAAAATTGCATCTAACCTAACATTATTTGATGTTACATATGATTTACTGGAGATATTTTCCAAGTGTTCTATATATATTCTTTTTATGTTTGGATTATGTTTGTTTATGAAATTCATTTCATTCACGTGGGTTTTATTATGATGCAATGATGCTTTAAAAACCCATTTTTATTTTGGGTTCTGATAAGATGAATGAAGTATGTTATTTTTTCACACATATGTATCATTTTCATTATGTTATTTATGTGACATATATAACCCTATAATTCATTTCTTTGAGAATTCTGTCTCATGAGATATACAGGACTAAACCAAGGAGTGAAACTTTATCATAAATATAGAGCTGGAATGGGGAGTGAACCCAGTTCAGTAAAGGATTTTCCACCATAATGGTATTGGAAATGAGCCTTGATTAATATTGATGTAATTTTATATTCTTATTTATATGCCTCAAATCCATGTATTAAGCAACACTCTCATGAAATACGATCTTTTATTATTAATGAACTTCTATGATTTACTCTCTCACAGGATATCATGATCTTTGATATACATGATACAATTTTGAATGTTTTTTATTCTTTGGTATTTAAATTATTATATGATTGATATCTCCCTTGTTTACACTTACTGTGAATCTGATATCACCCTTTTTTAGGTAAATTTTCACTAGGATATGAAGAACGGTATTAGAAAAGATAATTCAAAAAGCAGTTCTATTAATTAAAAAAAATAAAGAGATAGTGTAAATATTTTATGAATCAGTTGTTGATGTTTCCAGGTTTCCATAGAAACTAAAACTACACAATTATGGTGTTTCTTTGTTATGTTATATTATAAATATTCATATATTTATATTAAATATCTACATTTGAAATGTGTGGTCTATTATACTGGTAACCAATAAAAATCATTAGTAAATACCTCATGGTACTCATCCACCATGCTTTGAAGCTGTCCATATAAATAATAGTATCGACGTTAAAAACATCTTTGAAAATTAGTAAGGTATCATTTTATCCTCATGAACAACAATCCATTAAGTCATATATCAAGAAATCTTCTCACCCTAAAAAAATTGAGTAACCCCATCAGGAGAAAGAAACTAAACCCAACGATGATAAAAATTGATAGCAGGTTTAACAATAACCATACAATCCACTATAATAATGAGTTCAAAGATATAAATTTAAATAAATTGTAAATCCCACATGGTGTAATATACAATGATCATGATTAGGAACTTGGAACACTTAAATCCACGTTCCCTCCTTCTCATGGGAGTGTAAAGATCAATTATAAATGGCATAATCCTCAACTATAATTTCAACTCATCAAAAAATATTATATTATATAAATGAATTAGTTCCCCCTATATTTAGAAAATTTAAATATATAGTGTATGAAATAAAAAAACATAATTTTTACAATGGTTAGCTGAAATTTTGATTTCATTATTGTATACTTTTCAACAAAATGACTTACCTCCTCAGATTCTCCCGGAGCTTTATTCACTAATTAAGTATCTCCCTCTATATAATGTTGAGATCCACCACCTTTTTTACATCAGTCAAAACTCTAGGTCCTTTAGTAAGGGTGGATCAAGCTCCACTACCATGGGATACCCTTTAATAAATTCATGTATGATGACCAGAATATTTGCAATGATAGAAAACCCAAGGTACTGTTAGAAAATTAGGTGTTTTATGTTTAGGTCTTCCACACTAGTAACAAAGAACCTTATACTAACTCAAATAATCCCCTAGAATTTATCACTATAAAAACATATACCCTTACAATGCTTTATTTTATATCTATATGATTCACCCAAGATACCCCCTTCTGTAACTAAATATATATTAAAAATTATTTTCTTAGTTATGCTTACCTCATTCATAGATGCTTTACAAAATACATTGGTAATGGTCGTCATGCGCATGATAATAGCTACAATAGAATCTTGGTATTCAATCCCATTCCAAACATCCTTTCCTTATAATAGACACTATAAAAAAGTTCTTAATATCGATGAACCAAACTAGTGAAATGATTTATATACTTCATCACAAAATAATCCCCTAGGTCTAAGGACACAACCACTAAATAATTCTCTACAAATAGAGTTTCTTGATATAAATAATGATTAATATCCTTCTTTATAAGTTTTCCAAGTGAGTTCTTAAGTAATTTTACTTCCATGATGGAACCCCACAACTCCCTACCTGATCCTCTGATCATATAAGTGTTAAATCATATCTTAAATTACAATAGAGTCTTTAAATAGTTGAAAATGTTATCTATTTATTTAATAAATTTCTATGTTTCATAGGTTACAATGTAACCATGGAAAATTATTGTATTTATTTTTTAACATCAAAACATGATCCCCAGTTCATTTGTAGTTTCAATCACCAACATGACTCATGGATAAAATAGTTTGGATAATTTATTCTAACAATGTGGGGTAAAAAAAGGGTTTTATTATGGGACTTGAACCATAATTAATTTCAAATGAATCAAAAAGATACTTCTTTGAGTAATTTTCTATTAAACAAAAGTAACAATAATTGATTAGATTTGTAAAATATCTCTAAATCAAAATATTAATTTCAAGAATCTAAATTAATGCACTTATATGACATAAATTTAAGGAAACAATATATTTATTGAGTGGGTGAATAAAACATCAAAACAAAAAAATATAGAAGACAAGTATCATCAAAATAAAACTAAAATTAGGGTCATTTGGATAACCTAACAATCAATCTCAGGATTGATGAAAAACCCATGACTAAACCCAGGTCGACCAAACACTCCACCCAAGCTGGCTCACCACAAGGCCAAAAGTACATACCTAATCACCATACTATACTAAAAATAACAAGGTTATCAACATAAATAACCCTAATAACTATTTCACTCTGAAAGATAAAAAATATCTCATGTATAACTAGATAAAGATAAAGAATCAGTGTACAGTGTGGATGAAAATTACAAAATCAAGGGACATAAAAAACCAAGCCATATGTATAATCCGAGATGAAAAAGATACAAAGAAAAAAACCAAGTCTTTATGTTTAAATCATTCACCATCATCCTAACCCACCACGAAATTAACATCGAACAAGAGAATACATCATGCTACATGACACCCTTCCTTTAACCGGAATTTTCCAAAACTAAATCTAAATTTCACAAAAGTAAGAGAATTGCATGGGTTATATACCTAGTAAAATACCATAAAAATCCTAGCAATGCCTATCACCATGAAAAAATTAGTTCAATCATAAAAAATAGATTTTTTTAAATCTATTACACTTTATAACATTCAATATAAAAAATATATTGGATTTCATTTCAAAAAAAGTATGTATCTAAAGAAAAAAGAGTATGGAAATAAATATGAATGATAAAATTGAGGTAATTAATTAAAAATATTCATATTTAAGAAGTTAAATATAGGAGAAATTAATTACTAAATTATAACATCGATATTAATATCAAACACACATGGTTTTTAGCCTAAAATAACACATAACTAAGATATGAAAGAACACTAAGCTGACATAATGTGATTCATAATGATTATGAGTCATCCAATACTCTTTGAGTTTAAGATCAAACCACCAGTCCCCACAACACAATGAGAACCTACCCATTATTTTTTTGTGCATCAATAAGTAGAATTGTGTATATATCCAAAATCAGATTCACCCAAGGTTCACAAAGGGAAACAATTTCTAAAAAAATTAAGGTAAACCGTGACCACAATTTTTTAAAAAGAATTACATGTAAATAATTTACACAACAATTCTTTAAAACTAATTTTATAGTCAAAACAATATTTGAGTCATTTCATCAAACACATGATTTCTGTAAAACTATTTTTAAAGGAAATCCCCCTTTTAGAACCATTTTCTATGTCAATAAAACATCATTTATAATACAATTTCCTTTATTGTTTAAATTAATTTTTTCCATTCTAATAAAATTTAAGTACCATAAAAACCCAGTTATTCCATGAAAAAGAACCATTTAATAGAGACACCTTCCTCACCAATGGATAAATCATGTCCAGCTTTAAAAAAAATTGATTGAAAACGAAGAGGTACGGTCCTTAAATGTGTAGATCACTAGTAAAAAACCCCAATTTTGTATATATATATATATAAATATATCTATATATTTGTACATTATATCCCTTAATATTTCTAACACATTAATGATAAGAGTGATTGATGAGAGATCCATAAAAAGTTGGACAAAATAGGTGGAAATCAGAATAATGCTCAAAGAGATCCATTTAGATAAAATGAGAATCATTAAGAGACTAACTCAAGAACCTCTTAGAGAATCAAGAAAGGGATAGGATGATATAATGAAATATTTGGAGAATATAAGATGTTAAAATATGTAATATTATAAGGGTAATTTTATAATTTTAAAAAAACTCATATGGGTTTCACAGTTTGGCTACAAGGTTAGAAAAACCTTGCACCAAAAGTGTCTTCCATACTAATGTGAAAATGTATGGACACCTAGGAAAAGTATCATGGTAAATAAAACCATGTGTATGATATTAAAATGTCACTTTACCCAACCCATCCACACACATGTATTTTCTGAACACACACATGATCAGCCAAACCAATCTGGAACTATGAAAAATACCACTGGATCTAGAAAAGCGACATCAGATAGTTACCACATGGTTACTACTACTCATACATATACCTTTAAATTTTCATATATCTCCCAAAACTATAAATATAAATCCCTAAATATTTATGGTATTTCAAAATCACAATGTAGATAAACTAATACTAAGTCAGGCATACCAATAACATACAAGGAATCAATCATAGTTAAATACTTTTTCCCTATATCATCCTCATCATCATATAAACACTTGGATTCACTAACCATATGATCTAAGAGATATTCACAAACATTTAGAAATAAATAGGAAGAACCATGTGATATACCATGAGATTAATCCCTTTAATAATAAACCTCTTATCCTATCAATATATTTGGATTACTTTTTTTTTGAAAAAAATTATTCATCATAATAGAATCTCATACATAATTCATATCCAAAAATATTTCTTGATCAAAGTGGTTCACAATATATATAGCCAAATATCCTCCCCAACTACTTTACTTGGATTCCATCCCCAAACATAGAGCGAATTATTTTATTGATGGTAATGTCCTTCTTTACTCATAGAAGAGAGTAGAGACATGGACTAAACGTCTGCATATAAAGAATTATATAGTCTTGCTTTCAAGGAATATCACATGATACATTAATCCCAATAAAATCCTTTCCAATTAGGTATAACTAAAAATTAATTATTTGTATCAATTTTAAATAGATGTTCAATATTTTTATCCAAAAAAGACAAATCCTTTATCATTAAAAGTAGAATTGACATACGTAAGGGAGAGAATTATATAAGCACAAGTGGAAAATCAATCCCAAGTTCCCAATATAGAGGCTATTTTTGATTTTTTGTACTAAAAAATGAAAACTAGAGGAAGATCATTTCAAGAATAAATTGAAATTTTATTCCTTATTGAATATTATCAATAATTATTTACAATTAATAGTGTAAATGAAGCCATATATAATAATAACAAATATGAAATGCTTCCTCAATAAAGACATTGATGGTTGGATAAACTCAAACAAACCAGCCACATTAATCCAGAGGTATTCTATAATCACATCACGTTCATCCTCTATAAACAACGCTATAAGGGAAAATTTAAAATAAAAAGGAGGGCTAGATGGAAATAGATAATCCTGTAGATATTTATATCCATAATTTGAGACTGTCTTTGGTGAAAAATTATTGAATATGATTTATGATATTTTTTTCTTCAAAAAAGCTAAATATAGAGGAAGTGAAGGAGATTAAGAAGAATGAATTATAAAATTACTATAAAATAATAATTTTTTATATTTCATATTTAAAAAATCAAGTCGCAACAAACATTCAATGTTTAATTTCATAAACTATAATAAAACATTTTGTATTAAATTTACCATTATTGAAACTTGAAATTTGATTTATTATATTATTAAAAACATACAGGAATTCTCAATTTTAAACCCCATTTATTTAATAATATATAATTTAGATATGTATAAATCATTTAACAACAAAAAAAATCATGGTAAAATACTCCAAATACAACTCAATTTCTTCTGAATCATTAAAATTATTTGTACCTAAACCTATTTAAAAAACATATAAATTAAATCTATTCTAGAACTAAATTTGATGTCGAACAATAATAATTTTAATAATTTATTTCACACTTATTTTCTCAAATTTATAACATATTTTTATGAAATAAGATATAGGTAAAAAAAATTAGGAACAAAAAATAATACATAAAGAAAAAATATATATAATGTAATTATTATTAATCCATTTAATAATGTTAAATTAGATAACATGAATCATACCACCATTTTACCCTTTTAAATAACAATTTTCATATAATAATTTCTAATTTCTTCCATGAAATACATATACAGAATATTTTTAGCATATAACAATACCAAAAATTATTTTCATATATATGAATATAATTTCAATCCTATTTTTTTTAAAAAACTCTTAAATAGTAATATCACTTATTTTCAATAAAATTGGTCATCCAAAATTTTAGAATAATAGTGGAAACCTACCTCTTATTATATGAAAAGTATACGATAAAATTTGATCTATAACTCCTCTAAAAACCCCAATAATAATAAATAGTTTATAATAAACTAAAATAAGGGAAAATATAATGATATATCAACCCAACCACAATGACATCTCTCAATTGGATAGGGAAATAAAATAAATTACTAATATTATTTCAATTTATAGATAGATAAAAAATATAAGTATAATAAATGGAGAAAAAAATGAAATATTCTAAATTAAAAAGGATAAAAATTAAAGATGATAATCTCTTAATAACGGCTTAATAAATTATAAATAACACTAATGTATAAAAATCATGACACTATAAATCAATAAAAATACTTATATTATAATACCTTATAAAATGAAAACAATATATCATAATGTTACACTAGACTATTAGGGGACTATCAAGTTTTAATTTCCTACTAATTTCATCCTAATGGATTCATTTGGAGTAATTGCAAGGAAACAAAAATATGTGTGCCTTCAACTAGAGTTTTAGTGGAATTATATAATAAAATTTTAATTCACTATGTTAAGCCTCCCCTCTCAAAAACATAATCCACCTTTATTATCTTGATATTAAATTTAAAATAAACAAAACAAAATTTTATCATATACAAAAATAATTTATAACACAATATAAATATCAATGTCTATAAAAACTACACACTACAGTTCATATCATTCATAAGAAGCACTATTGGGCATATCCAATAACAAAATCTCATTGTTGTGATGTCATATAAAAGACTCAATTTTTGGTTCTCCCGTTACAAATATTTTTGAATCTATAAAAATGATACACATAAAAAAAATTTACTAAGAATATATTCATATTATGATCCATATTATGTATAGGTATCTCAATGAATGATTCATCAAACACCCACTCAATATCATCATATAGAGAAATATGAAGTGGATTCAATTTTTATTTCCTCATATGTAATATATTAATATCACAATATGCTATATTAACTTTATAGGTAACTCTAATTGGTATGAGTCCACTCCAACATTCTCAATGATTTTAAATGATCTAATAAAATGCAATGTGAAAATGCATTATTTTCCAAATCATCTGAATCCCAACAGTGAGGATATATTATAATGGACATGTTCTCCCATATAAATTTTTAAAGTTCAAAACCACTAATAGGGATAAGTCTTATATCTATAATAGTTTATAGGTAATCTATTACTCATCATTTGTACCTAGTCAAAATTTTCGTATTCCCTTCTTAGAATAAAAATGTTACTTTTCTACCTTTTACTAAATATAAGTATTATCAAAATAACATAACATTTAATGAATTAAATAATTCCATTTAAAAATATGTATAATAATAATTGATATAAAAATAATTTAATAACGTCACATAGACTTCCCATGCACCAAAAAATCAAAAATACATCATAAAAGCATTTAATTAAGAATTAAAACAGTTAACTATGTTTGGTTATTGATGTTTAAATGATATATTTTACATAATTTTAAACAATTTATATTAAAATACATGAATAAATTGATATTTGAATTGTAATTCGGGATTATATATAATTTTTTAATTAATTTAAATTACAGTCATAGCCTCATAGACAAAAAATATCATAATTTTATCTTTTTAAGTGTCTCTCTAATTAGATAATGTTTTGAAACTTTAGTCAGAAAATCAAAAATGAACAAAACTAAATCAATATAATTTTTTTATATCAAAAATTAAATAAACAAGCCCATAGTGACACCATATCATTTAAATTCCAAATTAATTAATTAATGGATTATTAATAAAAACATCTATTGTTTGGATGCCAACAAGATCGTACACAAGTGGTACAGGCTCCTTCTTGGCATCCAAAAGACCTAGGATCAAATCCTAGTGGGGAAGAATTTCCAAGGTATTATAGCATCATTATATTAGCGGCATGACTATATCAACAGTGACTCTATATCTGTAGAGAAACTGTAGCAGGAAGTACAGGGGACGTGGTACTGTAGAATGAACTGTAGAAGTCTGGGTACTGTAGAAGTATTATTCCCCCAAATTCCATTTGGGCCGACAAGTGTGATTTTAGGTCTTGTATTCATGATACATGGCCTTGGGCATTCGGGCTAGAAATTGGGTGTCCCTATACCATGTCAAAAAGGTCATTTGTTTAATAATAAAAATACGGCTTCAGTCCCAACATTTATAAAAACATATATTGTTTTGATTTTACCCTCTTATAGACAATGCTTCTAAAAATTAATCTATCCATGACTAATTTTACACCAGAACATTAAAATTTTCATTAAAAAAATTATTACATCTTTTTAAAATAAGGATAAACTGCCCATCAAGATATAAATAAATTCCTCATCACTTATTCTCATAAAGAGGATGAAATAAAAATATACCCATTGATTTATAAAAAATAATAATCATCAAGAATGAACATAAGTTATTACTCCCCCATATATAAGATACTAATAGAAATAAGGAATTCAAAATCTAAACACCAAACCTCTATCAGTCTCTCCATCAAGGATATAGTATCGATAAATTATGAAAAAAATGGAATTCCCATTTTGATATAATAAAATTAAACTAATTAAAAATTGATCTGTGTTGTCTTTGATACTTTGATTCATGAGTTACATCCACTTGAGAGATCATGTATAATGAATCATAAATGAAATTTCCATGATCTAATGGATATATCATCTCAAAATAAATTTACAAATGATATTTCTCAAATAACCATATAAGAATGATAATATATTAATTAGCTTTAATTATCAGAGAACAAATAAAATATAAATAAATTTGGCAAATACAACTCATTAAGGATATAAAGAAAATTATTATCTTCATTAACATTAACAACATCACCATGTTTTCATATTGAACATATATTGACTGAATGAATATCATGGGTGAATTCTAAACATCCATTCCAAACTCTTGATATCATGAGAAATGATTGGTCATTTAGAAACACCAAGATACACTCATCTGAATAATACTAATAATAAATATATGGTATATGATTCAAATTATTAATGGTGACATGATTCACCATGTTATAATCAGCACACAAGGGAATACACCACACACTATCATTGAAAAATATCTTTATAAACTATTAAATATACACATTTCTAAATCAATAATTTGTTTTCACATTTCTCCAAAAACAATCTCTTAGATATATTAAATCCTTTTTATGAGAATTTATAATTATGTGTTCGGTAATAGGTATCATGATAATAAGACTCTCCCCCTCACTAATTTATAGAAATCACTTAAAATCCTTAAGAGACAAGTCTCTATATCTATTAAAAACTGAGGAAAACACACTATTAACTTTCTATATATATTCATGAGCCGTCCATGTTATTGTAGTTTTTATTATCATTAAGTATATAAAATTATAGGAGGATCTACTTGTATGATAGAAATTCACTCATAAGAAAATATGTGATTGATCATATGATGGAAATACATTCCCCCATCTTTGGTAACAATCAATATAAATCTAAAACCTATCAATAAATCCATTCCAATAATTATTTAAAAAATATTTTTTCTATGATAATAAAATCATAAAGATGTTTGAATATACTTATAATAATAGAACATGCTTGAGGCTATCCATAGACTCTACCCTTATTGTTATATGAGTATTTATAAAAAACATCATTTCGAAACATGCCATATAAATCCATATTATATTCCTAAAAAAGATAAAAAAATAGAATGAAATGTACAGAATAACATATTAATCAGGTTAATGGTAACTAGAATCATATATATAACTATTAAATACCCCATAATGATCCAATGGTACTAACTAAAAAATAAATAATTGATTATACTCATAACCTTAACCAATCCCTTCATTCTTCTAAAACCCCTATACAACATCACACCATTGAACCTATCCTTCAAAATAAATGCCACATTCTTGAAAACACATTCTTGAAGAAAAATGGATAAAACATTTCCATAGTGCATAATCCCATACCTGGGATGCCTGAGTGGATGAAAAATCATTCCCTCTAATCCTTTTTGAGCCATTATAGTGAATTTTTTTAAGATATCCAGTTTTTCTATGAAAATAAAATTCATTCCTTAAAAATCAACATAATGTTTTGGTGTATCATTTTTAGTTATATTTATATCACTCTAATGATGTTATACTATTTTATTACTGATGTGAAAAATACTTCCCCTATCCATTTTCTTTATCACCGTCCTTGTGATAATAATTCATTGTTTTATTCATATTCCCCCTAGACCAACTTATTATCATATAATTCCCTCAGGCCCTCTTCTATATAATTCATCCTTTAAAAATATGATTAATAATTTATGTAAATTAACAAATAAAAATTTTCTAATCATAAAAAAATCAAACTTTATTCCATATTCAGTATAATAAGCTGTATAAATTTTAATCCCACCCATTGTCAAAGTAAAAAAATAGAAAATCAATAATTGTAGATTCATAATAACTGAATGACATATTCCCCTACAAAAATTCCATGAAATTATATCCTTTGTAAATCATCATGTGTTGTCGGTAGAATTTTTCAATTATTAGAGTCTTAATATAATTCAATGTTATTGTCATTTTCCTATTTTACTATACATGAATATTCTATAGGAATCTAGGTATGCCCTTAACGATAAATTCAATGGGTTTCATATTATTCACCTATGGTGCATTAAACTCCTCAAATTTGTAGTCCATACTTGTTAAAAAAACCCCTAACCCACATAACTCGTCATCAATTTTTATGAAAAGATGATGTTATGCTTGAATGTCTAGCACCATATTGGATTCCACAATTAACATTTGAAATAGTATCCCTTTTATGTAAATAATCTCCATAAGAAAACTATTTAATATATTATTCTATGGTTGATTCTAAAATTAAGATTTTAGAGGAAGATAATTTACCTCTCCCTCTATATGACTCATATCAAAATACTACTCTACCTCAATTTCAATGGTATCATTAACATTGTTCATTGGTTTCGTGATTATATAAAAAAAATTAACATAATATATTTCAATCATCATAGAAAATTCAATGAATCAATCACATCGTGTCTATATTCTCAAGGTAATTAGTCACATTTACTAATCACATAAAACTATCAATTTCACTAAAAAATTCAATTAACTAATACCATAATAATGATTTATTTAGTAAAAGACGAATTAATTTATTAATAATTTGTTAATTCTAATAAAATCAAATCATAAATAAATTTTTATCAAATGTACACACTAACATTATTGTTATCCATAAATTTCAAAATGATTAATGAAAAATATAATTATCATTCAAAACTAGAAACATTATTATACTCCACCACATACTCCCATTTAAAAATAAAATCTACTACTTTATAAGAAATATGGACTTATATAATGGTTGTTATAACTAGAAACACACACACATGGATTCTATCCATGAACAGAAACATGATCTCATTTCTACAAATTTCTTATTATTTATAACTTATGAAATTAAATCGATTTGATGTTATTTTTTTATGTTCAATATATTTCATGATTTTGGAACTATGGTGAAACATAACATATCTTCAAATGTTTTACCCAATCATTAGAGACTCTAAAACCATGTAAAGGGTTTGTATATATCACATTGACATAGATTAATATTTTAATTTTCCAACTCCTAGATTATAAAAAAATAACATTTTATTCCCAATATTCAATGTATAGAATAATTATAATCTCCATAAATACTGTTATAATACCACAATAATTTATAAATGAAAAAGAAATGTTTTTAAAAGAGTTAGAAAATGTAGAATGGGGATGTCATAGGTCCTTGTGAAAATAGTGTGAAGGCCTACAAGAAAAGGTAAGGGGATATAGATAGTCATATTGAGACCATTTTTTCAATCTAGTTACTTTTGACTGAGGTGGGGAATTCTACTATGGTAATCAATTCAGGTATTTCGGAAAATACTGACATTATTTTTACTGGTAAGGCCCATTAAAGGCTTAAAACTAATGGAGAGATGGGTTTAGAAAGGGGGTCTAATTAATCATTCATTTTTTATGTTTGTAGTACAATTACATCTATAAATGATGAATCTATATATAAAATAAAATTTCTAAATGATTTGTATTTTGGGACTCTTGAGGTTGGTAATGCCTCCTTGAGAGAGCCACATGGGCATGACCAGGAAGTTGAAGTAAAGGTGTACTAATTTTGTTACTTTTCAGTATAGGTTAAATCATTATAGTCTCATTGGAAAAAATAGGCTTAGTTCATGTATTCCAACCTTAAAATGATCAAAATAATTTGAATATTATAATTATCAAACCCTAGATAACTAACTTTTTTATTTAACTAGGTCACTTGTTTAGAGAGATAAAGGAGCACAATCATTAGTCTTAAATAAAAGGTAATGCTATTATTATTTTTCAAGTGGAAATTTTAATGATGGGGAAACTAAAAGATATTCATATAAACCAATATTACATATTCGAACCTGATCCTAATAACAAATCATCAAAAAACCTAAAACTTCCAAAGAAGTTACAATTTGAGATTGAAATTATTCAAGTGGATCCTCTAAGGAAATAAAGGAAAAAAGAAGGAGTAGTCTTATCTAAAAATGGATATAGTTACCATATCCCATGGATATCTATGGTATAAATCTAATTCAAATGATTTTTTCATTATGATAATGATTAGTTATCTTATGATCAAAAAATTTATACTTCATAATCATTGAAACTGATTTATGCTATCATGTTTGAACCCATTCCCCTCATATATCATTTTCCTTTTCATTGATAAATTAGGTTGGGGTATTTGATCCTTTCATATTCTATTTTAATTTAATAACATATCAACTGTGGAAATATTGATATAAATTTGAAAATAATCCTAGGAACAAGTACCCAACTAGATGCTCCATATAAATCTTCATATAAATTAAAAAATCAATCAATATAATCTGGGTCCAGATATGTGGAATATAAAGAACCCATGGATAAAAAATTATTATCTGTGGACAAGGAAAAAGAAAATGATCCCTCTATGTTTTAAAAAAAACATATCTACAATGTTTTTTCCTAATAACATAAAAAATTTATTTTAAAAAATAAAATCTCAAATAATCTATTTATTTACCCAAAAAAACTAAAAAAACAATATTTAATATATTTAATAACCACCCAAGTCCCTAACACACATTTAATGTATTATTAAAAAAATTGTGCAAACATATTTCAAATTATAATTTCCATTTTAAACCTTAAATATATTATTCCCATTTAATTACAAATAATAATTATTTCTAATTTCTTTTACCCCATTAATTTATTTAAATAAAATTTAAAATATGTATAAATCATTTTATAGGAAAATATCATTATTGTAAAATCCATACAATCCATTATTTTTTTTACTCACTAAAATGAGTTATAACAAATCCAAATTCAATTAAATGGATAATTATATTTATTCTAGTATTAAATCCCTTGAAAAATATGTAAGTATTATCCATGTTAGAACCATTTATTCGGTATCATATTATATATTGTGGAAGGATTTATTTTGGAAGTCAAATTTCCAAAACTAATTATCAATGCTATGGTATTAGTAATAATTTATGGAATTCTAGAAGAATGTAAACATGAATTAATGAAATCAAATGTTGTAATAACAATTATAGAATCAGAAGTTGGGAGACTCCATGGTATTTCCTAAGGGAATATCCTAAGGATATGTACGTGTCACTTCTTAATTTACAAAAGGGTTATCATAATTCTTAAGGTATTGTGTAAGGGTATTTTTAAAGGATAATGAAGTGATACTCATTGAGTTTTTGAGACATTCATTGTTTACTATATGGTGTTATGGTGGTGGATTCATTTGGCTATGTGAAGGGATTCCTTTAGAGATCAAATCCATGTGGTATGCTCTGTGTATATATCAAAATATGAGGGAATATGTTTAATTGGATATGATCTACTATATTTGTATATTGGATTCATTTTTTTATGTTATGAGAATAATTATTCAATTTTTAATCATCAAAAATTATTTTAATAAAATTAATAATAATGTCCCCTGTGGAGTTTCTCTCAGTATGAACCACATAAAATTTTTGTTGTTCTTTTTATTTTGTTTTGGTTTCAGTAACAATTATACAAAATTTCTATTCTAGTTTTTTATATTTACGATGTAGTTAGTGTATGGCATAAATTTTCTTTCCATATCTAGATACAAAATTATCAAAAGTTCATATAGAATTATTTTTTCTGGTTTGTTATTTTTAATATCTATGTTTTTGGGGATAAGTCTTGTTCAAGTGGGGTTAAACCCCAAAATTGGTGTCAAGGCCCAATTAAATAGTTATAAATGATTTGAATTTATCCACAATAATTTAGATCTCACCTTAGTATCATGATTAGGACTTTTTTCCTATAACAGAATTCCAATACTTGTTTCCTGATCCCTTTATTGTGCTTCAGATTTAGTTTCATTTCTTAATTTTGATAAGGTCGGGGAAGAGATTTTTGATGTTTTAGATTTTGGATTCCAAAGAAAACATATAGAAGATTTTATATTAAATAATGATTCATCATTCAATGTCCATAAACAAACAATATGTGGTGAATAAGGTAAAATGTGAAATTTTTTATAATAAATCATTATGTTTTTTCTAAATTTCATTACACCATATCATGTCTCGTAACATCCATGATGTGAAAAAAAACATTAAAACTAATGAAGGCTCTTATTGGTATATATGATATTCTAATTGAAATAAAAAACTATTCATACTTTAAATCTTATTTAGGATGATAATCTTAATTTGAAATCCAATGCATTGTCATGTCAATGAATTCAATTTGACTTACAGCTAGTTAAATATAGTTAATGTTATATTCATGGATATTGATTGGGTGATGATTTTACTTTCATCACTCCTAAAATGATGGTATGTTATGATTAATAAGTAGATTAATTCATGTGTTAATATTTTATTAGTGTTTTTGGATGTTAGATATTTAATATGGATTCAGGATATTTAGTAGAAGGAGATATAGAAATCATTTATAAAATCCTATAGTGAGAATGGTAGAAGATGTTCAACCCCATGGATGAATCACAGAGATAGAAATAAAAGATCTAATGGGATCCAAAGTAGATCAATTAATGGTTTTACCATGTGTTTGAATTATTAGAAGAGAGTATACGTAATGAAATATTATAGTGGGAGATGAGTTAATTAAAAAATATACACTTCTACAAATTTACCAACAAATTACATTTTAGAATATACAAGAGGAATATTTTGATGTGTTTCTAGTCTAATTGAGTTTGTGATTATAGAGTCTTGGGATTCATTTCACTCTACATATAGAGGAAGATATATGAGGAATTATACTTCTTGATGATTCAGTAATGTAAATAATGAAGATGAAGAGACTCTCAATATTGTGGGAAAGTGTGACATTTACCTATTTATAGATAAAATAATTTCATGAATTTTATGGTGTGTAAAACATACTGATATCAAAGAAAAACTTGATTTTGGTAGCCTAATAAAATTATGTGTGTTTCTGTATTACCTTTGTTGAAGGATTAGGGATATGGTAGATCCATGATGGTAACCAAAGGCCTAAAATATGGTCAATTATATTTGAAAGGATATTTTGAAGGTTCAATGTATGTCAAAAAAGTAACTTTCATAATGTTATTTAATAATTATCTTGGTCAATTAAGTGATAAATGGTATTAAATACTTATTTATAATGGAACGTTGAATATTGGAAGCATGGTTCATGGAACATGTGAAAAATTCATCTTTAGAAAGCATTTAAAGGTTTCATTCCAAATGGATGGTAGGACTCACAAGGTTTTGAGGACAACAATGGTTCATATGGACAAATATGGGCCAATTATACTATATTTAGACATAGTTTCATAGTAGTATGTATCATTAATTTATTATATTATAGATAATATATATATTTTCATCCTCAAGAACAATTCAAAATTAATCCAACCCTTTATTTAATGGATATCACAACCCTACATTTTATTACACAATTAAACATAATTTCTTATATAAAAGTCACATTATACAACATACAAGATTGAGAGGTATAGTGTATTTGGGTCTTAGGATCATTACATAACAATTAAAAACATTAAATACAACATCTTTATTGAAAACATCTTTTACATGACCACTACATTCCCTCGTACTTAGCATTTCATGGGATAACCTGAGGACATGCATAAGAAATGGGTGAGATATAAAGCCCAGTAAGGGAATAATCATGAAATAACATGAGGAATACAATACATGTTACACAATAGGAATATCAATAGGTCACCAGATAAGCATAATCATAAATTCATGATAATGGATGATAATCATAATATGGAAATGTGGCAACAACACATAACATGGAATTATCATGAGCCAAGGATCATTGCACATGGAGCAAGAATAAATCCTCATTTCACATGAAGCATGAGTAAACCCTCATTGCACTTTAATTAGAATGAGTAAACACCCATTTCACATAATGTATCAGAATACTATACATTACCCAAAGCATTGGAGAGCTATTAGGGCACACCCTTCTTAAACAATTCATTTCATGCATAAGAGTGCCAAATGGATCATATAACATGGAATCAATCAACATCATAAGTTATTAAATGATTAAGTAATGTTGAATAAATACATGAAAGTAACATTCAATAGGTATATGTGCATAAAGGTGAATACCATTTATAGAGACATGGGTATGGTATTCACTACACAATGATCTTGTCTTGGAAAAACACGGTGCAATTTCAACAGTATAACGACGTGACATAAGGATTCATAAAAATAGTTGATGAGATATAAATGGTTGTATCATCATATTTACATGAAATGGACAGTAATGGGGTAATATGGATACTTTTCCCAATAAACTTAATAGAATTTAGATGCATAATGAAAAAGAATTACTTGGCTGTAAAAGATGAGAGAGAAATCCATCATAGAATTTCGGCATGGTAACGGGTGTACATGGGAGGATTTAATGGTTTTTAAAGGAGTATACCATCATTAAAACATAATTAGGTCAATATGGAGATGGTTTTAAATAATACCCTGACATTTTTGATTGAAAAAAGGTATAACAACTTAATGAAAATTAGACAAAAATAAAAAAGGACGAAATCCATTACTTCGATGTGTGCTTCCAATGTATTTAGAGAGGCTTCTTGGGAGCATAGAGCACTTTTTAAGGATTCTAGAGAGAGGAGGTAAGAGGTTGTAAGATCTCCAAAGGATTTTAGTGTGGTGGAAGTTGGAGCTTGGGTTTGGTTTATATAGGAAAGATGAGGGAATATTTTATTATTTAGGTTTGGGACACCTCACATTAAACTAATCCAAACCACAAACTAGCCCTTGGGGTTTGGCCATGGTTTTTGGAAAACGGAAGTTGAAGACAATATTTTATAAGGCCAAAATCCGAAATTCTTAAAATAATGGGGTGGATTATGTGGAGGTGAGTCACACTCCCAAGGTAAACAATTTAAAAAGACAAAATGTTTAATAAGTATTGAAGGGTCCACTAAAGCTTTTTAAAATAAATTAAACAAAACAAAAATCAAATTATTTTAATGGTAAAACATATATTGGACGAAAATAATTTTTATATTATTTTTTTACATCACTATTTGGTCATTATGATGTCATAAATCACATTATATATTTAAACGGTATTTAATTTTTACCCAAAATTTAAACTGTCTAAGAAAATTATGAAATATTCACCATTGGATAATTTCAACATCCTGATTCCATAAATAATATTAATTTTAATTAAATAATTGTCTATATATATTAATTTTCACTTTTAAAATGAAAACTTACATTTATAAAAAATTCATTGGTTTTTACAAAATTGGCTTTCAAACCTTAAAAAAATTACAATTGCATTCATAAAATTATATGATCATTTATATTTAATAAAAAATAATTTAATAACAATAATAATATTTTATTAAAATATTATCAAATTCAAAAATCCATTAATTCATCCAAATAGATTTTTTAGTTGAAAATTAACTAAAAAATACTATTTGTGCGTTAAAAACTATTTACAAGGTACGAATAATAAAATGAAAAAATATTCATTATTATATACAAAAATAATGAGCATACCATAGTGCTAAGGTATTGTTACAGAACCCCTTATAACACCCTCATAATATAGAAGTGAATGGTGTGCGATGGTGACAGACTCTTGGGGTGGTTCGGATAACAACGATTGGGCGGTAATCTCTATCAACTTTCACTTCTCTCATAGGTTGTCCCACTCGAGCTTAACATATTCAATCTCGGCTTGGGATTAGTCAAAATAAAATCCCAAAGACACAAAATCCTTTCAGATCTTTGACAAATGGGTTCGTATGGGACACATCTACTGGATTAGGCCATCCTTTCCTTTGTCTGAGTAAATTGGATTTGTTAAAGCCCTATATTTATACTAATCATATGATCACTATTCAACAGCTATATTAGCAATGGTCACAATTATTTACAATATTTTAAAATCCCAAAACATAAAACCAAATAAGTTGATATTTTATATAAACATTTTACATAAAGATACATTTAATTAGATCAAGAGGTATTTCCATTAATGAAAGATTGGGTCGTTACAATCTTCCCACATTAAGAAATTTCCCCCCTGAAATTTATTTTTCCCACATTAAAATAGATTTGGGTAACTCTGCTTCATCATTTCCTTATATCCCCATGTCACATTTTCAAACTTGGTGTTTCTCCACAACACCTTGATGACGGGCATTGTCTTATTTTGTAGAAATTTTTATCTATGATCTAAAATCAACACTGGTTGATTATCAAAAGAAAGATCATCCTCTAACTGTACCACATCTGAAGAGAGTACATGTGAAAGGTCTAGTATGTACTTATTTAAGATGGATACATGAATGAAATCATGTACTGTAGCCATGTTAGGTGGAAGTGCTAGTCGATAGGCCACAACCCCGATACCATCAGGAATATCAATGGGGCCGACGTACATTGGGTATAACTTACCTTTCTTTCCAAACCTCATGGACTTCTTCTACGGAGATATGCGTAGAAATTCCATGTCTCGAACTTTAAACACAAGGTCTTATACACAGTTATCTACATAACTCTTCTATCGACTCTAGGATTCCTTGATATGCTACTGAATGGTTTTCACATTCTCCACCATTTCATCGACCATTTCTGGTCCAAGCAGCTTACGCTCGTAGAACACATCCAAACACGATAGTTTTCTTCACCATTTCCCATAATGGAATTCATATGGTCCCATTTGGAAGCTCGAGTGGAAACTATTATTCTAAAAGAACTCAACAAGAGGAAGGTGTTGATCCCTTCCTACTTTAATGTTTATTGAGTATGCTATCAACATGTACTCATGTGTTTGGATTTTCTACTTTGATTGGCCATCAATTTGAGGATGATAGGCCATACTGAAGATCAGTTCCGTATTCAGAGCATGTTGAAGACTCTTCCAAAACATAAAGGTAAATCTTGGATCTCGATCAGAAAAAATAGATAGTGGTACTCCATGAAGCCTTAATGCTTCCGTGATATATATATTTGTGCTAGTTGATCCAATGATAAATCCTCCCGAATAACAATGAAGTGTGTAGCCTTTGTAATATGGTACACAACAACTTAAATTGCATTGTTGCATTTGGATGTCTTCAAAATTCTGCTAACAAAGTCCATTGTGATGTTCTCCCATTTCAATTATGGTATGGGCAATGGTTGCATCATCCCCTTGGACTTCTGCCTCTCTCCCTTCAATTGGTGACACACATGGAACTTTGATGTATATTCTGAGATCTCCTACTTCATATAATCCCACAAATAATGATCTCGGAGATCTCAATACATCTTTGTGTTTCTTGGGGTAATAAAGAAATTTGAAATATGTGCATCATCCCAATGTTCTTTCCTCAGATTAGAACTGGATAGAACCCGTAATATTTTTCCAAATCTCACAATTCCTTTATCGTTAACATTAAACTCATAAGTTTCCCTTTACGGATAGCTTCCACTATTTCTTGAATTCTCACATCATCCTTTTGAGAATCCTTTAACATTTCCAAAAGTGACGGTTGAGCAATAATTTGTGAAAGGATTGGGGATGTTCCCTTAATTATGATTCCCATGTCCATCTTCATAAAATCTAAGAATATTGGATCATTTTCAATTCTCATCACTGATAGAATAAATGGGTCCTTTATACATAGGGAATCCACCACCTTGTTCACCTTTCCAGGGTGGTAATGAATTAAGCCGTCAAAGTCTTTGATCAGCTCTAACCATCTTCGTTGGTGCATGTTCAACTCTTTCTGTGCGAATATATACTTGAGGCTTTTGTGGTCTGTATATATTCATGGTTCTCCCCAAATAGATAATGCCACCAAATTTTAAAAGTCAAGATCAGTGAAGCCAACTCATGGTCATGTGTTGGATAGTTTTGTTCATGAACATTCAATTCTCGTGAAGCATAGGCAATGAATTTTTCATTTTGCATCATCACACATCACATTACCTTCTTCGAAGCATCACTGAATACCAGAAATAGTTTTCCACTTTTTGGTAAAGTGAGAACGGGCATAGTGATAAGCCTCCTTTTCAACTCCATGAATATTTATTTTCATTCAACACACTAGGAAAACATTACTGCCTTATGAGTTATCTTGGTAAGTGGGTTGGAAAATTGTGATAAATTTCTCACAAATCGTTGATATTATATAGGTAACCCCCAGAAGCCTCGGATATCTATTACCGATGTTGGCCTCAGCCATCCCTCAAATGCATCTGTTTTGGAGGGATCCACAGATATCTCATTGCTTGTGATGATATGGCCCATGAATGAGACCTCCTTCAACCAGAACTCACACTTTCTATACTTGGCATAGAGATTATCCTTCTACATAGTCAACAGTATAGTTCTTAGATTCTCCTTATGATCCTCCATGGTTTTTGAGTATATCAGAATATCATCAATAATGACTGCCACAAAGTTTTTAAGGTAATCTCTAAAGACCCTATTCATCAAGTACATGAATATAGATGGATCATTAGTGAGTATGAAATGCATTTGTATGAATTTATACTGCATGTATCCTTTACGAAATGACGTCTTCGGTATATCTAACTTCTTCACCCTAACTTGATAATATCCCAACCGCAAATCCACCTTTGAGAAGTATTGTGCTCCATGCAACTAATCGAAAAAGTCATAAATTCCTGGTATAGGATACTTGTTCTTTATCATAATTTTTTAATGCTCACGATAATCGATGCAAAGGAACATTGACCCATCCTTATTCTTGACAAAGAGGACTGGTGCACCCCATGGTGAAGCACTTGGGCGTATAAAACCATTATCCAGATTATCCTATAGTTGTTTCTTCAGCTCCTCAAACTCAACGACAACCATTCTGTATGGATTCTAGGATATTGGCAACTCCCCATGTATCAGATCAATTGAGAATTCAACATATCTTCTAGTAGGAAGACCAGGAAATTCCTTGAGAAACACTTTAGTGAATTACTACAAAATAGGCATGTCTTCTAGGATGTTTTCCTCCTTAGAATCAATCATCTAAACCAGAAACGCATTCTCATAGGGTATTAATATACACACTTGAGATGATGGAGCTAAAGAAGGTTCATCTTCTTCCTTGAACTTGTAATGAATCGGGGGGTCGATTCTCCACATTGAGAGTGATTTTTCTATCACGGGTATTTATGTTGGCTCTATATAAGGAAATAAAATCTATGCTAAGAATTGCATCAAATTCCATGAGAGGGAGTCTGAAAAGGTTTTTTGGGATGTTTAATCCAAAAATTATGATAGAGGAGGAGTTATATTTATGGGATGAAATGATTTCCCCATTTTCGGTACTCATCGACATCTTCACTTCCATGATTTGTGGTGGAGCTAGGATTGTTCTACTAAACTTCTGATATACATAAGAATATGTAGAACCTGAATCAAAATGTACATTCTATATTCTTGATTATATAACTAGTGTACATGTCACCACTTCATTGTTGGTGTTCACTTAAGTAGTAGTGATGGAAAAAGCTCTCCCTTGATACCTTCGAGGTTGTGGGTTGTCTTTGAAAACCCTTGGCTTAGGTCACTGATTTAAAAGATTCACTGGTTCTTTGCAGTTGTCGCAATGAACCACGCGTCGAGGGTCGAATGGAGCATTCCTCTCCTCTATCGCAAATGTGGGTCTTTCTTGCTGACAGTCAGTAGCCAGGTGCCCTTCTATTATACACCTAAAGCATTTTCTTGTCCCATTGATGCAGTTTTTGGGGTGCTTCTTTCCACAGCTTTGGCAAGTGGGGTGCTGGATCTTCTTAGCACCATTGGATTTACCAATCAGACCACCATCATTGAAACACACCTTACGCTTCTTATCCCAATGATACCCATGAGATTATTCGATCTCTATTTTGACCTTGATGTAACATCTAACAATTTATTCATATCAATCGAAGTCATGGATCTCAAGCAATTTCTAGAGTCTAGGTTTTAGACCACCAAAGAAGTGGTCATCCTAGCATTCGAGGGTATAACAAAGCTGGAGTCATATCGTGAAAGCCTTTTGATGTCTTCCTTGTACGCTTCGATAGATTCTTCATCTTTTTTCTTACGGTAAAGGAAGTCCCTTTCCATCTTATGTCGTAGGGTGCACAAAAATATTTATTAAAAAACATATTCCAGAAATCATTCCATTCCAATGCCTCGATCTCCTCCTCAGGCTTCGTAATTTTTATCAATGTCCATTGTTGATCAAATTTACCCTATATACAATAAGAAACCAAGATAACATTCACTTATTTAGAACAATGAAGGTTGGATAAGGTCTTTTCAATGGAGTTGATTCATTGTTCAGCGATTGAGGGATCAGATGATCCATTAAAAGTAGGAGGCCTTTCTCTCCTGAAGCTCTCGATAGAGACTTTTTCTTTATAACGGGAGGGGGATGAAATTTCCTATTGACCCATGTTTCTATTCATTTCTTTAGTTATCTAAGAGAGAAAAGTGACAAAGGTCATGATTTCCTCTTCCACTGGATTGGGAATCTCATTTGTACAGTCATCACATTGATCTTCCCAATGGTTGTTAGCCCGAGTCCTCCTATTATCGGCCATTGGATGGAATAAAAGGAAAGTTAGGGGTAACACATAAAGGGAAATCCAAGGAAACAACTGATGACTTATAAATAACTTGTACTTCCTTATCATATGAATCTATTGGCTTCAGTCTATGTTATCCATGATCTACGTTCTAGAATATATTCTTAGGGAATTTTTTTGTCCCTTAATAATGGCTCATACTATGCTTGTGAATTTACAAAAGAATCTCCCCCGAGAGTGTAGTAACCAAGAGTGCAGAAAGGCCCTTTGTCATGCACCAATTCCCATTTGAGTCTAGATCAAATCAGTGTTTTCGAGTTTTACCCCTAGGATATAGTTGTGCCAGAGCCACCTCTACCTACTCGTATACAGACAGGGATGTATTTTCTTGATAAACCACTTACTCAATACTCAACAATACTTAGGGATGTTTTTATTATATTTATTCTTGTCTCTATGTCTTCACTAGGGTTTTTTAATCCCAATCCCAAAAATAACTAAACCTATACCTTGATACCAAAAATAAAAACCCTGATTTTTATTACATAATTAAAAATAATTAATTACATAAAATTCACTTGATACAACATATAAGATCGATAGGTCTATTGCCCTTGGGGATTACGATCATTACATAACAAAATAAAACCTTAAATACAAAATCTTTATTGAAAAATTACTTTACATGACCACTACATTCCCTCATACATATCATTGCATGGGATAACCTAGGGACATGCATAAGAAAAGGGTGAGCTATAAAGCCCAATAAGGGATTAATCATGGAATGACAAGAGGAATACAATACATGTTAGACAATAGACATATCAATGGATAAAAATAGAATCATAAATATTAAGGCATGATAAATCATGATTATCATAGCATGGAAATGTGGCAACAACAATTAACATGGAATTAGCATGAGCCAAGGCTCATTGCACAGGGAGCATGATTAAACCCTCTTTGCACATGAATATTGAGTAAAACCTCATTGAACATGAATTACCATGAGTAAAAATCCATTTCAAATGATGTATCAAGATAATATACTTTACCCAATGCATTGGAGCTCTATTAGGGTGAACCCTCCATCAACATTTCATTTCACGCATAAGTGTGCCACATGGATCATATAACATGGAATCAATCAACATCATAAGTTATTACATGATTAAGTAAAGTTGAATAAATACATGAATGTAAAATTAAATAGGTTTATGAGAAAAAAATTTAATACCTTTGATAGAGACATGGGCATGGTATTCACTACACAATGATCATGGCTTGGAAAAATGCCATGCAATTTCGGCAGCATAACAGTGTGACATAAGGATTCATAAAAATAGTTAATGAGATAGAAAAGGGTGTCTCATAATATATACATGAAATTTACATTAATGGTATCTTATGGATACTCATACCAAAAAACTTAATGTAATTTAGATGCATAATACAAAAACATTACTTGGATGTAAAAGAGGAGAGTGAAATCCTTCACGGAATTTCAGCCTGGTAACAGGTATACATGGGAGGCTTTATTGAGAGATAAATGAGTATACCATCATCCACACAGAAATAGGGTAGTATGGGGGAGGTGTGAAATCATAAACCAACATTTTTTATTGAAAACAAAAAGGAATAACAACTTAAAGAAAATTAGTCAAAAATGAGAAAAGAAGAAATACCTTACTTGAAAGTGTGCTTCCAAAGGCTTTAGAGAGGCTTGAGAGAGGATTCTTGGGAGATTGGGGCACCTTAGGTGGATTATAGAGAGAGGAGGGAAGCGGATAGATGAACTCCAAGGTCTTTTATTGAGGAGGAAGTGGGAGCTTGGGTGGTTTGTATAGGAAAGGTGAGGGAATTCTTTATTATTTAGGTTTGGGACACTTCACATCAAACTGATCCAAACCCCAAAACAGCCAATGGTTTTTGCCCATGTTTTTTGGAAAAGGGAAGTGGAAAAAAATAATTTATATGGAAAAATCTCAACATCTTATTTTATTACATCACTATAGGGTCATTATGATGTCATAAAACACATTATATATTTAAAAGGTATTAAATTTTTACCAAAAAAATTCATTATCTCAGAAAATAATGAAAAATTCACCGTTGGATAATTTCAACATCCTGATTCCAGAAATAATATTCATTTTATCTAAATAATTTTATAAATATGTTAATTATAATTTTTAAAATAAAAACAAACATTTATAAAAAATTCATGGGTTTTGAAAATAATGGTTTTCAAACATTAATAAAAATTATAGTTTCATTCATAAAATTATAAGATCATTTATATTTAATTAAAATTAATTTAATAACAATAATAATATTTTATTAAAATATTATTTAATTAAAAAATCCATTAATTTTTCAAAATAGATTTCTTAGTTGAATATTAACTAAAAAATACTATTTCTGCTTTTAAAACTATTTACAAGTGAACAATAATTAAATGAAAGTATATTCATTATTATATACAAAATTAATGTACATTACCATAGTACAAAAGTCTTGATACATAACACCTTACAACACCCACATAAGACTACAGAGTAAGGTGTGTGATGGAGAAAAACTCTTGGGGTTGCTCGGATAACATTGCTCAGGTGGTAATCTTTATCAACTTCCACTTCTCTCGTAGTATGTCCCTCTTGATCTTAAAATATTCAATCTCGGCTTATGCTTGGTCAAGAATGAAGCCCAAAGACATAGAAACTTTTACGAGCTCTAAAAAATGGGCTTCGTATGGGGCACATCTACTGTATGAGGCCATCGCTTCGTTTGTCTGAGTAAATTGGTTTGTTAAAGCCCTATGTTTATACTAATCATGTGATCACTGTTCAATAGAAATATTAGCAATAGTCACAATTCGTAACAGTATTTTAAAATACAATAACATAAATCAAAAGAAGTTTTCATTTTATATAAACATTTTCCATAAAGTGAAATTTAATTCGATAAATAGGGATTTCCATTAATGAATGTTTGGGTCATTACAATGGATATCCATATAGGAAAAGGAGACCATAAACAAACTATAATGTTTGAGGTCTGAATATAATGGAAAATATAGAAGCAATGAATTATTGAGTTTATACTAGTTAAGTGTATATGGTTTGAAAAAACCATACCAAATACTTTATAAAAAATATATGGATAGAAATAATAAAACTTTATTTTAAAATAAAATAATCATTAGTATTCACACTAGTTTAATTGAGATGTTTTGGGAAAATGCTATGAATTTTTTTTCATACACGGTGAAAATAAGTTCATTATATCTATTAGGGTGGAAATGTCCAAAATTATATTGGTCTAGAATAAATAAATTAATTTACCTTCTATAATTCCCTAATTCACACTCCTATATACACATTTATAACAAATTATTGTATAAGTTATACGTTAAGTCTCAAGAGTGCTGCTAAAACATTGGATTTTTGATCTGGGAGAAATATTTCTGAGAGGTAATCAAAAGACGTAACATTATCTTCATGGTAGAGATATTTTGGAAATATCATAAAGAAGGGGAAGTCCTTGATTACGTAAAAGTATCATAACATGTTAATGTTCGACTAAATATAATATTGTATGTTTCAGATGACTCAAAAAATTTAATGTGACGTTAATTCTCTAAAAACAAGACATCATTAAAAAATATGAAAGGAAGTCATGTTTTGATTGTATTTTCAAGGCCAAGAGTACTAGAAAGCCTATGGAATATAAAATATCATGAAATATATCCACATAATGTTGTTATAAGAGAATTAGTTCCAAAAGGATTTGAGTCATAAGGTTAATTATAGAGGTCTACTAGGATTCAGTTCCAGGTGTTGAAATACAAAAATGATATACAAAATTTTCATACAACAAGTTATAGAGAACCATACGATTATTAAATAATATAAATAAAAATTACTTGTGTTAATGGGGGTTCCTAGAGCTATCACAAGCTACCCATACCCACAACCCGAGAAAACTAGCAACATGGCCTAAAGAGAATTATCGATCCCTTCGGGCTCTATAACACCTCGAATTATAACAAATTATTTTTTTCAAATAAATTAAATTTCAATGATATATTTCATTAAATGAAACGTTAATTTTCTCTTGTTATAAAAAATACTTTGTCTCATATTTTGTTACACACAACAGTAGGTTTTAAAAAAACTATGATATATTATAAATATAACTATATAAACTCGACCTTTATAACCAAGATATTAAACATAATGATATGAATAGAAACAAATAATTTGAAAATATTAATGATAATGGTTTTATATAAATAAAACATATTGAAAATAAAATATATAATTTTTTTCAAAGTCTTGATATATTTCAAAAATAAAATTTTCTCCAAAAACAATTATTTTTATGTCCCTTTGTGAACCAAAACTAAATAAATTTTTTGGAAAATTTTAAATTTATTTTTAAAAATAAAAAATATTTTTTATATAATAGTGTTAAAATTATCCTATTTTTATTTTTTGGGTATTTTCTAAAAAAATTTATTTTTTGATAAATAGTGAAAAAATACAGAATTTTAATAGAAACATTTTTTTTTATCAAAATTATTTCTAAAGATAAAATTATATACTAAATTGGTTTTAAAATATATTTTGTTAAGTTTCACATTTATTAATCCAATTTAGGTCATTGGAATTAATTTCATATTTAAATTGGATATAAAATCTTTTTAATCTTTTGATCATTTTTTGCAATAAAACCCCTTTCTCTAATCACGTCTACGAGTTTAATTTTAAATTTCAATTTTCCAATTATGTTAATTGAATTTGAATAATTATATTTCTTATTTGGATTCAAAATAATTTAAAATATCTAATAATTTAAATATAATGTTTTTCCAAAATTAATTGTAAATGTCTAAAAAATTAGTTCTCGTAGTTGAAGTAAAAATGAGTTTACCCAGTGATTAAACTAGAATAATAGGATTGAAAATGACATAAAATACTATATTAATATTATTAATTTATTATATTTATTATATTTAATTTTTTCCCATAAAATTATATAATATATGGATATTTAGTTCCACATTCCTTTGAATATTACCCATAAAATAAGTTTTCTAAAGAAATCATTTTTTACTTTTAATAACTATTATTATTTGGGATACGGAAAAAAATGGTTCTCTTATTTATATTATTTTTAAATTTAAATTATTTTTTGTTTTCATAAAATTATATTTTTAATTTTCATTGACTAATTAGTTTCTTAAAATGGTTATGAAATGCCAACACAATAATTATTTAGTTAATATTTTACTAAAATAAATGATACTTAAAATATTGAACATGAAGTATATAGATTTAATTATTTTCTTAAATTAATTTTTTATATTAATATATCTTGTTAAATATTTTTAAACTTAATATATTCTTATTCCTTCATTTTATTGATATTTTTTAAATTAAAATTAAAAAAATAATATCCAAATTGACATTAATGTTATTTTATAATAAATGATATATTATTATATGTTTTAAAATGAATAATATCATATAATTTTCCAAGTGGTTTTTAAATTCTAATAAATATAAAATATGGTTCATTCCTGGACCAACAAACCTTTTATAGTTAATATATTTACCCCAAAATTGGTAAAACACTATCATCACAATGAAGGTTAAAGTAGTGTATTTCCACATTAAATGCACTTATATTTTAATTAAATTCGAAAACCAATACAATTAAAACATTATAAATTTAGTTATAATATTTAAAATAATTTGTCCCAACTAATAAAATAATTAGATATTTAATTTAATATTAATGTATTAATTACATTGTTAGAAAACTAGTTATCAAAGTAAAAAACCAAAGTGTTGAAAATAAGGAAACTTGGAAGTTATATTTTTAAAAAAATATGTGTTTCTATGTTTGGTGGAGGTATGGATCCATCATATAACCCCTATATACCTATATTTATAATATTTGGATCCACATGAGGTATGATTTTACTACCAATAATGAATACTTTTGATTATTTATAAGAATTCCACTCCTCTTAAACAATAAAATGAACTCACCCTCCAAACATATTCACACCTCTCAAGCCCTTTTGATCAACTAATATCGACCAAAATCTCATCAAAATTTACCTCCCATCATCTTATAATCCTTATTCTTGACATAAATCATATCAATTAGGTCTTTATTTAACACCAAAGGAGGATAATAGAATAAGAGGCAACATTCATCAATTAGTGTTTTCATTTTAATTTTTTCCTCAACCCCCATAAATTCTTATTATAACATGATTTTATAATACACTAATTATATTAAATATACATATATTTCATTATTTTAATTTAATGAATTAAAAAACACACACTTCCATCTAGTGGGTTATGAAATCATCAACCTTGTTTACGGCAGACAACCATCATGTGAACCAATATCATTCGTTTATACATTACCACCTTTTATTGTTGGGAATAATTATGGAATTATTATTTACATATTATATAAATTATATAAATTATATTATTATTATTCAATAATTCTTATATCAAACATACCTTCATGATTCCCATTTTGAGAGAATATGATAACTTTGTTCATGTGAACGGAAAACAGCTACCCTAAAAACCGATGTGATTCATCAACTATTTACATGAAATGTAATATGGGGGAATTAATAAAAATATATGACTTACATGAAATTAATATTCGACTAGAATGATAATATATATATATCATTTACTTTTATTTTTTTCAATATGACCGGATAATAGAGACAACGTTCAAACCAACGTACAACCTAAGGTCTCCATGGAGGATGTATTTCATTTAATATCAACAAATATTATGGATTAATATAAATAAATATATTATTATTATAAATTATTATTAAATAATTTTTTAATTCTATATATTATTAAATAGTGATAAAATAAATAGGACAAAAAATATATCAAACAAAAACATATAGGAAGAACAAAGCAATTATTACCCAAAATGTAACTTTAACATAGATTTGTTAATTAACCGAAAAGAAAAGGTCATAAAGAAATAAAATATGGAATTATATATATAATTTTTATTCTTTTATAGATTTATAATAAAATTATATTTATTATATAGTAGTTTTGAATGAGTTTGATGGAAGTCAAGACTTAAGGTTAGAGGATTTCAAGTCTCACTTTTATTTTTGAGATACATATTATAAATTCACCGGTCATTTTATTTTAGGAGGGGTATATAATTCCATACTAAATTATATATCATCAATATTACTCAAATAATGATAATCAATGTTCCATTTTTTTTATTATTCCACTTGTATTGTGATTCAAAACATTAAAAATTTGAAACAAATTTCATCTCACTATTTACTTTCATGAGACACATTCCTTGTCCACCACCTATTTATTTCATAAGGTGTATATAATTATCAAGAATGTATATTTTGATTGTTGTAATTAAATTTTTATTTAAATATACATTTAAGTGTATCTCAATTTCATGGGGTTTGGGGTTCAAGAGTTACTAAATCGGTAAAATATTTTTCCCTCAATTTTCCTTCATTGAGTTATACATTATGTTATGCACATATATTCCTTCCCAAGGTGTATATAAATATTATTTTAATTTTAGAATCATGATTTTATTCATCAGAATGATATTTTATGTTTCATGTTATGTTAATTCTTCATGTGGATTATGATTCAATGTTACCAAATCTATAAAGATTTCATGTTGCAACATCATCCGTTATTGATATTGGTTATTATTATGTTTCAAATGATAGTATATTATGATACATATATCAATAATTATCAGGAAATTTATTCTCATATATTTATTCCTTCTATCTTCAAATAATTTCACAATTTTACACTCTTTGGTATTTATGATAATGAAGAATTTTTTTTACAAAAATCTTACCCTATTTCTCTTTTTGGTTGAAAATATGTTTTATTCCATAACCATGTTTTCTAAAAATGTTTTCAAACATGTTTTAAAATTATATTATAAGTTAAAATTCCAAGAAAATTATTTTTATATTTTATAATGTTTAAAAATTGTTTTAAATGGTTTTCATAGATTCCTTTATATGTTTTCGATGTTATTTTCAAAGAAAGCGGTTATCAAAAATGTGTTATGTTTTAAAAAGAGAATTTCAAAACATAAAGGGCATATTTCTCAAGATATGATTTAATGATATTTGAAAATTATTTTATATATCATTATTTATCCACTTATGATACTTATTACTTGTTTGGGGATATGATCCAAGGATTCCATTCTTATTCGTTGTCAGAATAGTTCATGTGTATGATGAAAGGTTTTTTATGAAACTCATTTATCTTCCATGGGTTATACCATGATAAAATTATTATGAAACCCACTTATTTTATATAGTTATTTTATGATGAAATTATTATGAAACATGCATATTTTCCAATGTATTTTATATAGTAAAATTATTATGATAAAAATTCATTTCATGGTTTATGAAATGAAGAATGTTTTACAATCTTGTGGAACACAAAAATATTGTTTTTTTTATTTAATGAGTGGGACCAATATCCCCCTCTAATGTATTGGGTGAAGATTTATATATTTTGAAATGAAAACTGCAAACATGATTATGGTATTGAACCACAATGTTAAATTGGTGGGACCTGATCCACATTGAAAAATAGGTGTCTTCCGATCCACAATAGGAAGTAGGTGTCTTCGGATCCACAATGGGAATAAAGTTTGTCCTGATCCATAATGATAAAAAAGTGAATCCTGGTCTAATAGAGGAAATAGTTTCATCCAGATCCTCTATTTTGATGGTCATCGTAGTCAACATAGAGATATGAGATATTGTTACATATTTATGATGGTAACATACTTTTATGATATTATTTTATGGTTCAGTATTATTTTATGATGATCTATCACATGTATAGTCCAAGTTTTTAAAAATGATAATGTTTTATGCCATGAATAATGTTTATGATCTAAGAAAAGTTTTTTAATGTCATAAGTTATGACCATGATCACATAATCTTATTATTATATCATTATTTCATATGATCACATATTGATATTTTTATGTTCAAATTTACAGAGCATCTAATCCCACCCATTCTAATGTTTCATTTCCCCAGGATATGAATAATTTTTTAATATAGGGTATGTAAAGGAATAGTAATATGTGGGAATATCTTTTTGGGAATAATTAAAGATCATTCACCAGATTATAAGATTGTCTTTTAAATTCCTGTAGGCACTACACTATTATGGTCCTCAGGAGTGTGTTTGGGTAATGTGATAAATATTAATCAAAATGATGTATTATCCATATATGAAAATTTTGGGTCTCTATAGGATGGAAACTAGTGTTGGTTAATCATTGAAACAAATTGATTAATTATTTTTTACTAATTAATATTAATGAATAAGATGTGAAATTCTCACAGAAATCTTGCATCACTCACCTGTATGTTTGATTTTTTTGAAATCTGATTAAGAAGTTTCAAAAAAAAACATGATATGAATCAAACAATGTATAACAAAACATTATCATTCATCTATCATCATATATATAAAATAAATATATTAATAATTAATAAAATCCCATTATATTTTATAGAAGAAAATAATCTATATATAAATATATTATTCAAAATAACTAATGATTCACAAAATTCCAATACAAAACCAAAACATGGCACCAATTCAACATTAAACTCTACAATCACAATCCACACCATGTGATACTCAAAAGTTTGAATTCAAAAATAAATAGGTTCTTGAGAAATAGAATAAATATATGAACAATCTACTCAATATATCGACACGAAATAGTATAAGTGGGGTGTGAGGTGAAAACAAAATATGATATCCCCAATAAAATTATCTATGTGATTGATTTCAAAAGTGAATCCCTTAAAACTAGTTTGAAATAAAATTCATCAAAAAGTACATTTTAAAAATTTCTGTAAACCAATCCACTTGAGTAAATCCAAACCTTTTATATTTGAAAACCAAGATGCATCATTTGAGGAAACCCCACTAATTCTTAAAAAATCACTCAAAACCTCTTTGAAGAAATTAGATAAATTAATTCAAAACAAAGGGAAATTTATATTGTATATAATTTCATTTACATTAAAAATTATTCACAAAAATAAAATCATTTTATGACAAATATTTCAAAATAGTAAAAAAGGATAAAATGAAGAGATATAAGGTGGATCCATATGAAATATAACCAGAAATAATAGCAAAAAAGTAAAGGAGGAATAAATAAATAAATATAAAATGCAGTTAAATCCACTAAAATATTGAAATATATTCAAAATTAAGCATCAACAAAATTATCTAAGTAAAGGAATTATAAAAAACCTTATGGGAGTATATCTGAGGAACAAAGGTCAAGGAACCCTAGGGTCCACATACTCTCTCTATGATCAAACCAATCATATAATACCATACATAACAATATACAGTCTCTTGCAACAGCCAGTAGTGAGATATACATAAATTCACAGGGGTAATCATATCCATATTATAGTGTTATTAAGTAAGTGTGGTGTTATCCATTTATATGTGGCCACATCTGAATGGATAGCAGTAGTTATCCAAAATTTCCTACCAATATACCCTGGGTTATCATTATTAATTAACTATATAAGAGTACCAATAACAAAATAAATTAAATAAAACATTAATTATATTTAAAAACATCCTAAATTTCATCTTCAATCATCCATTCCCAAAAATAGTACATTGTCATTGATACATAACATTATCCCAATGAAACTATCAATTACACAAAACCACCATGTTAAAATTAAAATATACGTAAATGGAATCATCACATACCTCATTTATATGATTCTAATTAATAATTTAATACCTCATTGAGAACACATGTAATGAAATACCTTTTAAAAGTTTTCAAAATGATATTTAAATAGAAAATATAACATTAATCCAAAGGAAATTAAACTCCCAAAACCAAAGATTTCAAAATAAAATGAAAATATATTCCATGATAGGAAAATTTACCACAAAAATAGTGAAACCGAAATGTTTGTTTTAATATCATCGTATTTTTTATAAATAAAATCATAAATTGATATTCATAAATTGATAATAAAAGAACTTTAAAATTCAAGTACAATCAATGAATTTTTTTGGAAATACTTGATTTTATTGGAAAACTATATTGAATTATTATGTGGTCTCATTTTGAAATAATTTAAATTACATTAAGTATCTAAAAAACTTCTCTTTTAAAATTAATTTTCTTTAATAGGTTATTGAGGAATTTATTAAACACATAGAATGAATTAGAAATTAGTTTATTTATTCTCTTCCTCAGTTCCATTGAAAATCCCAATTATACAATACCTAAAAATAACCAATTATATAAAAACAATAATAAAATTATCTAAAATATATAATAGATAATTATTTTCTTATTAAAGAATAATTTTATAAACCACAAGCACTCTATTTAAGTTAAATAAATAAAATATATTAGAATTACCTACCTTCAACTGAAGAATAACACACCTCCTTCAATGAACAATTTTATACATTACTAGAACATGAGATCCACAGGACTTATACAATAGAAATTAGAGGTTAAATATACCCATTTCATCTTTGGATCACCCACATGGCCTCAAAATTGATATATAAGATAAAACCCAAAGAAATATGGAAAATTAAGAAGAGAAAAAGTTAAGAAAAGAACATATAACATTGACAAACATCACTTAGAATCAATAGAGAATCTAAAAAATCCATAGAAATTGGTATAAGTATCATCTAGTTCACCCCTTTTTCTAGGTTATGTGAGGGAGGGGAGAGAGAGACCCAATGGGGCCTTAAATGTATAGGGGTAGAATAGAAAATTCAACATTTTTTAACATAACAGCCGGTCTTATGGTTTTATTTCACACATTTGATTTTTTTTAGGTATTTTTCTATTAATGTTTTTTAATTTTCCTTTTGGTTATTTCCTTGAGTTTTTGGAGAAAATAATAAAAATTGGTAAACAACAGGTGGCGCACGATTTATCAATGTGTGCACTATTTCCCAGGTAACCATGCAGTTGTGTGGTTTTTTTAGATAGAGGATTATCTCTTGATTAGAAGATGATTTGTAAACCATACAATCTAACTGTGTGGAATGTCTTTCATGGGTAGTAATGGGAACAGGGTTGCTGCAAAATTTAGAAACCCATATAAACTGTCAATGTCTTTAAAAATTGAGGATTCCTTTTCCTCTCTCCCTGATTATAACCCCAAAACACCAAAAATCACCCCCAAAATTAATTGGGATTTCTAAACAATTTTTGTCTTCCCCTTAATCTCTTCTCCTTTGGAATTCTTTTTTTTTGACAATTTTGGTGCAATTTCTCCTCAAATCTTCATGTAAGATTCCTATTTCTTTTCCCCCTCTTTTTAGGGGGTTTCCCCTTTACTTGGGTATTAATTATTCCAGTGGATATGTTGATATTATTTGGGTTACATCTTGATTTTTGGAGTTCGATCATCAGGTGTTATATTCTATATTACCTTTATAGGGTTCGTTTTGGGTGAAATATCGGTTTAGAACCAATTTCTAGAATGTTCTAAAATTAATGTAAGTGGTTTTATACTTAAAATTATTTTATGATTTTAATATGATTTCATGAGAGGTTAAATATGTTATATTCATTTTTGGTAGGTGAAAACATGTTTTTGAAATGATTCAAGGTGATTTGTGATTGAAAATTATTGTTTGACAGGAAATAAGTTATGTTCCATCTGTGATTCATATGTGTTTCCCTATTTTGGGCCTTAAGTGTGTTTGATACAATGTTAAAATTATTTGAACCATTTTTTGAAATGTTTTGGGTGTGTTTTTGGATTTAAAAGTGATTTATGTTATAGAAAATAGTAATTTAATAAGCAGTATTATATTTATTTCTCTTGTATATGTTCAATTTGTGATTTGTGTATTATATGAAATGTTAATTAATAAGAAAGAGAATCCTATGTGACTAGGTTGGTAGACTAGGACTAGAATTCTAATGATTTAGAATTAGCTTCAGTCCAGATTCAACTAGTGTGATTGATGAAGGAAACACGGAATAAATATTTATGATGATTGGAGACCACTAAAATTTTTCATATTTCTTCTATCTAGTGGTACGTGCATAAGATACATGTTCAATGTGGTTAATATTCCATGATTCATCAAGATATGATGTATTTATGGTAAAACTCTCATGCAGTTCCAATTGAGATCTCTAATGACTTAGTTCTCTCTTGTGATATTATAGAAATTGTCATACTACGGTATATGTTGTTAATTTTTTAAAAATAAATCATGTTTTCCATTTCAAATGATTTCAATAAATACTTTTCCTATCTATATTTAAAAAACCTTCATTTTATGTTGTCTTATATTTTTTGGAGCATGGAACCTTTATATATCATTTCCACCTTCTTGTCTTTTGATCCGACCAAACTTACACCTTTGGGTGTAAGTACACATGGTTATGTTTGACATAGGAAAATGAAATGTGTTAGATAATGGTTGTTTGGGATTCCAGTGGTTTTTCATTGTGATTTTTTTTCCTATTTTTTGACGATGTTCCTATTCCTATTGTATATTTTTCTTGGGACAATGTCTTTTTTCTCTTTTTATTATAGCTCATTTTGTTTTGGTTTAAATGTTTTAAACTTGATTCTGAATTTTGTTATACCATATTTGGTTAGGAGTATTAAGTTTATGATTTATTTATTGTTTTGGATGTTTATGATTATAACATATAGTTAAATTGTTCGCAAATTATTCTGTTGATACCTAGGCAATAGTTTCTAGCTCATGGGAAATAGTAACACCCTTCAAGCCATGCCATGGGATGGGTCAGGTGTCGGGTTGGATGGATCTCTGGCTTGGTTTGTGAAAAAATGGAATCAAATGCAGGTAACTTTCATTTTGGGTCATGTTAAATGGGATTATTCAAGATTGACTGGATCATGTATTTTTAGGACCTGTTGTTCTGGTTTCAATTAGCATGCCTGGCTAGTACACCTCGTGATTATACTTAAGGGACTATTTAATGTTGGTATTTCAATTAACTTCTCTTTTAGGTGAGACGTATAGGTTACAGAATTTATATGAGAACTAGGTGTTAGTAGAGGGGATTGGTTTTTGTGTTATTTTTATGGGTTTTGTTTTTAAGATTTATAAAATGTTGGTGTTTGTTGTTACCTCAAAAAAATCAGAATGGTTGTATTTATTTTTTATGTGACTATTTCACCATGTAGTGAAATGCTTCCCTGGAGCTGTTATGAGAAGAAGAAAGAGTGATTTATCCCTCACTAGCTGATCCGAGATTAGTTTATGCTGCGGTCCAGGATATTCATGCTATGGGATAGAGAGCGAGTCCGGGTCTGGCTCTAGTTAGAGAAGTTGAACTAGATCATATAAAGGAAAATTGTTTGGAGTTCCTCAAAACCAAACCTCCTTAATTTTTTTGAAATTATGTACCTCAAGAAACAGAATAGTGTATTGAGAAGATAGAGATCATGTTCTATTTTATTAAAACTAATGGGGCTATTAGAGTGAAATGTGATTCATTTTTATTGGATGGTCCCAGTCGTGGTGCTGGTACTTAGTGGTGCTGGTTGGGAAAACATAACAGATGAGTATGGAAGATTTCAATATCATCTTTAATAAGAAGTATTTTCTAAAGTTCATGGATTAATCCAAAACCCATGACTTCATGGATCTTACCTATAGAGACCAGATAGTGATGGAATGTGCGAATGATTTCACAGAACTAGTCTGGTACGCACCTGAGAACATTTCAAATAAAAGGATGAAAGCTCAGAGGTTCGAGATAGGGTCACAGATAGCGATTTATTTTCAGGTCATTTTGTTGAAGATTAATTCATACACTATGGTGGTTGATCATGCTTTCATGGTTGAGATTTAATTGAGAGGAAAGTATGGATTCTCGGGAGTGGGGTCAGCTATATTAAGTGGAAGCTCATTTGAAAAAAAGTAGATGTGGGTGTGTAGGGAAATAAGGGAGGTGGTAGTTCAAGAAATCCATACTAGTAGTCTTGATCCATGGATTCTAATGTAGGGTCCATTGTGTTCCACCTGTGTTGGAAGGTAGGGTAAATATGAATTGTATGCACATATCCTTGAAAATCCTATCATAGATGTAGAGTGATGGGTCAATTGTAATGATTCTATAGAGCCATTAGCTCTTATTAGTGTAGAGCGTGATCTATAGAAACCATGGGGATGCCATCCAAGTAAAAACCACCATGATCAATGGGTTATCGATTTGGAAATTGTGGATGTAGGGTTGTATCATCTCACTTGCAGAGCCATTTCATGGTAGAACGGAATGCTAGTGGTTATTCTCAAGCTCAGGCTGATATGAAGAATCTTCATACAGTAGATCCGGAATCATCAAGATCATATGTGAGGCCTTCAATAGTTCAAGGTATCATTCTTATTGCACCATCCTTGGCTATTTCTCACTTTGATAGTGGTTCCCCATCTTTTTTTAACTACCATCTTGATGTATTAAAATTACAAACAAATCATATGTCATATGCAATGGATTTGGTAACGCCTCATGGTTTAAAGTGATATAATGGTCTTATAAGTCCATCTTCTGCACCCTCCATGTCAGGAGTCGAGCTAGAATAGGATTTGTGTGTCATGGATATGGACCTCTTTTATGTAATCATTAGAATAGATTATATGGTTTTCATCCAATAACACACTGATTGTTATTAGTGGCAAGTGTGTTTTATAGAACATGATTGTAGTACCCCTATTTTTATGCTGAAAGGGTTTAATGATTTGGACATGTTGTGCCTCCACTCGCAAAATCGGATAGTCTAATTTTTCAGTTATAATCGTCCATGTTAGAGGAATGCGTTAGCGCTCTTACGAGTGGTTTACCTCTTATGGTGGGTGAGTTCCCAGTTGTATTTCTAGAGGACATTTTAGGCTTTCCATTGGAGCGAGATATGGAGTTCTCTATAGATGTGGCATCAGGAATGCAACTGGTATCTCTCCCCTCAAACCGTATGCCCCCCCCCATCAAGTTGAAGGAATTAAATGAATAACTATACAATTTAGAATCCAAATGATTCATTCTACAAAGCACCACACCTTTCACCGCACATGTTCTATAAGTGAAAAGGTCTAATGGACCTCTATGGTTGCGTATTTATTATTAAATATTGAATAAGGAGATAATAAATAACAAGTATCCCATGCCTATATTGATGATATCTTGGATAATAACAAGGGGTAAATGCGTCATTCAGAAATTAAATTGCATTGTGGTTATCACTAAGTCAGATTTAGAGAGGTGGATGTTCCAAACATTGCTTTCGAAAATACGTATGAACATTTCGAGTACTTGGTCATACCTTTTTGGGTGAAGAATTCTCCATATGACTCCATGGAATTTGTGAACATGGAGTTCCACTTGTATCTCTACTCCTTCATTTTTTGTTCATGGCTGACATAATGGTTTACTCTGTATCTTTATGGGAGGATGAGTGGCATTTGTGGATCATTATGGGAACTCATCGAGACCCTCGCCTCTATGCAAAATTTTTTAAGAGTACATTTTTGGATTAAAAAAATAATGACTTAGGGTCATGTTATATCAGAATGTGTGGTCTCTATAGACCCTATAAATACTAGTGCAGTGATGTCATGGAAGAAAAAAAATAATGTATTCGAGATCCAGAGAATTCTAGGATTTGTAGGGTATTACTTGCAATTCATTCATGATTTTTATAATTTTTCTTCATCCATGACGACAGTCACTGGGAAAGGGGTAAGGTTTTAATGGAACACATAATTTCATGTTTCATTTAGATAACTAAATCTTTGGCAGAATACTGCTCATGTATTGATCATTCTAGGATCTCAAAATGGAAATGTAGTTTATTGCGATTCCTCAAGAATAGGTATTGGGTGTGTTCTTATATATAATAACCATGTGTTGGTGTATGCTTTTTTGAAACTCCTACTATATGAAAATAATTACATGACCCATGATTTATTGATGACAGTGGTGATGCATGCCCTAAACACATCATGTCATTATCAATTTGAGGAGAAATTTGTGGTTTACACTGATCATAAGAGCTGATCCTATATCATTTCTCAAAAGGATTTAAATTTTAGGAAACATTGACGGGTTATAATATCTTAAGGGTTTTAAATTTGGTATTTTTTATACCCAAGGGAAAGGTAATGTGGTGGAAGACACTTCTATAAGAAACATGCTGGTGTAGGCATTAAAAGAGTCTAGTGATGAGTTTACCTTGATGGGTCTTCTTCCCCAGTTTCACTTGGAAACCAAGGAGCGTAGTGGAGGTGTGTTCTTGGAAAGTTTTTAATTATATCCTTCTCTTATATACATGATTTAGTGGGAGCAGCCTAGTGATGATCGATTATGACATACTATGCAGTCCATTCATGGTGGGGATACACCTTTAAAATGGTCATTGTCTCTTGAGGAAATATTATGCATCAAGGGTCGATCTGTAGTTATTTTTCCATTGAGAAAGAAGGAAATGTAGAATGTTTCCAATATCAGTGGTATCCTCATCCTAGTAATACCAATATGTACTATTACGCTCATTGGTTTTTCTTCAATACATGATATATGACATATCTTACATCTTATCGAGGTGTTATACATGTCCTCAAGTAAAAGAAGAGCACCAAATTCATTCTGTAATAATTAATCTACTACCAATTCCTACCTAGAAGTGATAAAGGATATCCATTAACTTTATCATATGATTTCCTAATACACCCCATGGGAAGAATGTCGTCTAGGTAGTGATCGATCATCAGAATAAATAATCCCACTTAATTCCTATCAAATATTCAACTAAAGTGGATGAGTTGGTCTTATTCTATCTCTTAGAGGTAGTGAGGATCCATGGTTTTTCAATAAATACTATTTCTAATTGGGACCCCCATTTCATCTCTAAGTTTGGAAAAACTATTCAAATGTAAATGGGGGTCATATGTCTAGTTTAGTACAGTACACCATCCCCAAAAGAATGGTCAGACAGAGCTGGAAAATCAAATTTTTTGAAGACATGCTCTGATCATTTGTGTTAGATTGTATAGGCTTCTGGGATAGACATTTGGTATTGGTTGAGTTTGTTTATAATAATAGATACCAATCTAAATTTTTAATTACTCCGTCGGAGCTGCCCTATAAATGGTCATGTCGGTCGCTATTGTGTTGGGATGAAGTGGGTGAGACTTCACTTTTGGGAATGATCGTAGTGTGAGAGACTACTCAAATGGTCAAGCTAATCTAGAAGTGACTATTGAAAGCTAAAATTCATCAAAAAAATTATTCTAATTTGATATTCAATGATCCTGAGTTTTATGTTGGTTACCATGTGTTACTAAAAATGGCACCTTTCATAGATCACTATCATTTGGGAAAGAAATGGAATCTAATACCGAGTTATTTTGGACCTTTCGATATCACCGAGTGGTTGTGTAAGGAGGAATACATGTTATCTTTTCTGTCACATTTCATTTCAATTCATGATACTTTCCAATTTTCTTAGTAGAAGAAGAATAACCCAGATCTTCCTAAGGACATAAATTGGGGGGAGTTGAAAATAGAGCCTAATATGACTATGTTTAAGTAACCTGTATAGATTTCGAATTCTGAAGAGAAGGTAATTTGAGGGAAGTATATCTTGTTGGTCCATGTTGTTTGGAAGCATGGAAATTATGAGCAAGAGACTTGGGAGAACAAGTCGTGAGTTAATGAAGAGTATTCATTTTTTTCTCTGATCAAGCATCCTGTTGACTTTATGTGGGTAAAAATATTTCATGGTGGGGAGACTTATCACACCATAGATTTATTTTGGTGGTAATTTTTCATTAGTTTTCAGTTTTTTTTCCTTTCATTTTTACTGGAGTTTTGGGGAAAATAAAAAATATGGGTAAATAACAGGTGGTGCACGTTTGGTGCAGGATTTCTCAAATTGTGTAGCCTTTTATAAGAGACCATGCAGTCAATTGCAATTTTTTGGATATATGATTATCACATGGTTAGAACATGGTCTATAAACTATGATGGATAAAAATACAACATGTCTTACTTTGAAAGTATGTGGAGAATAGTTGTCATATCGTTTCAAAAACCATGAGGACTATCAAAATCATTAAAATTTTGGTTTTCATTTTTCTATCTCCCTGATTTTTACACCAAAACACACAAACTCATCCCAATTGGAAATTCATCTATAGAAACTCCTCCAATTTTTCTTAACTCCCATAAGCTCCATTTTGGTGGATATTTTGGTCCATTTTTTCACAAATCATCAATTAAGTGCCATATTTTTTCCCAAACTCCTTGCATGGGGTTTCTTCCACTTTAATTGGGTTTTCATTTCTCCAGTAGGTATGGTGATGATGTTAGGGTTTTTTCATGATTTTTGAGGTTCAATATTGATGTTTCATGTTCAATGTTTCTTTTATAGTGTTCTTTTGTGGTGTGATTGTTCTTTATCACCAATTTTTGAAAAGTTCTACACATGAGGTAGGTGGTTCTGTAGTTAAACATTATTTTATAATATGTATATGATTTCTTTAGTGTTTAAATTTTCTATTCATTGTGTGTGAGGTGTGAAATGTTTTTTTGAAATGATTCAGGTCTCATTGCTTTTTGAAAATGAGTTTTCAAAGGAAACAATTTATGTTCTATGTATGTTTCATATGTGATTCATTGTTTTCTGCCTTAATGGTTTTTGATAAAATGTGAATGTGATGTAAACCATGTTATAAAATGGTTTTTGTTTTAATTTGGATTTAAACATTATTTGGGTTATTTAAAATATTGATTTAATAAGCATTTTTATATATTTTGGCTTGTGTATGTACAAGTGGTGATTATTGTATTATGTGAAATTTTAATTGAGAACAACAGGAATCATAAATGACAATGTGGGTGGACTTGGAATGTGTGCTAGTGATTCAAAAGTAGATTATTCTTTGATTTACCAAGTAGGATTGATGATGTAAATAGTAACTAAATATTTTTTATTACTGGAGACCACTATAATTTTGGATTTTTCTCCCCTCTAGTGTCTTGTTCATGAGAATGATGTTATATTTGGTTATTAAACTACATTTCACCTAGATACGATGTTTATAGAGTTCCACTCTTAGCTAGTGCCTCTACGGATCCCCTATGACAATGTGATCACTTTTTATATTGTACATGCCATTAGAACATGGTATACATAGTTAGTTATTTAAAAATAAATCATGTTTTTCTTTTCAAATTATTTCAAAAAAATATTGTTTCTATCCTTTTACAAAAAATATGAATGGTATTTTATCTAATAATGTTTATAGAATCATGTTTTTTATTGTGTGGCATCCTACTAGGCTTTATCTCACATCCTATATACACCTATTAGTGTGTGTAGAGTTGGTTATGTTTGACATAGGTAATGGCAGGGTGTTTGGTGATAGTTGTTTGTGATACCAGTAGTTTCCCCTTGCTGGTGTTATGGAAGTGTCCAAAGGATGATGCTTCTCAGGTTGAAAAATGATTTTTGTATAGTGTGTTGTTTCCCTTTTTTTATCCCCTTTTGGATTGGATTAAATATTTTAAACCTGAATCTAAAAGTGATTATTCCATGTTTGGATATGAGTATTCATTATTAGGAATATTTATAATTTTTTGTTTATTATGATTATAAATTCATGTAAAATCATTCCTAAAATATTTTATTGATACCTGGTAAGTTGATTCTAGCTCGTTGGGATTAGAAAAATCCTTCGGGCCATCCCATGGTACGGTGGGGTGTCGGGTTGGATGGAACATCAGCTTGGTTCATGACATATTATCTTATGGTTTACCAATACGTACAACAACATTATAAGATTCTCTAAACCCATACGACAAGATATGGTGGTAAAAAAATCATTACACACTAGAATTTATATCAAATAAAGTAAAAAAATTAAGCACCCATAAATAAAACATGAATAACCAAAATTGGGTCACTTAGATTCCCATGACCTTTTAGGTTTATAGTTTTATATGATTGGAAAAAACATAAAAAAATGTAATAATAAATCTTTCTCATCCAATGGAATTTTTCCTCATTAAACAATGAGATTATTATATCATAATAACTCATAAACATTTCCCACATAATTCTATAAACATTATACTACTTCTAAAGATATCAACTATAATAATCTTCATGATTACACAATAAAATAGAGAAAAATCAGGATGAGTAAAAAATTGTGAAAGCATCAGTAAAAAATCAGAAATCATAAAAACATGTAATAATTGCCTCGAACATACATAAGAATAGAAAATCATTTCTTTTATTAAGTCTCTCAACAAAGATAATATCGGAATCACCTAATATGATAATTTAAATATCAAAACATATTAAAATCGACTAAATAGATAGTTCTGAAATCATATCTTAATTGAATCACCTAATGAGATAATTCATATATCATATCTTAAGGGAATCACAGATCCATATAATTCTAACATCATATCCTAATGGAATTGTATAATTTAATAATTCCAACAACTATATCTTAGTCGAATTACCTGGCCAGATAATTTCTACATCATATTTTAATAGAATCACCTAACAGGATAACTACAACATCATATATTAATGGAATCACCAAAATGAATAATTACAACATTATATATTTATGGAATCACCAAATCAGATAATTCAAAAATTGTACCTCTAGAGACTTAAAAATTACCCACTACATTTGAGGTATATAACAGACCCACCTATCATATCATGATAAACCATACTTATGATTCTATAAGAACACAATAAAATTTATCATTCCTTCATTGATTAGTAAACTGATAGAAAACAATTGGGTTTTACAAAAATTTCCTTAAAATATCGCCATAATACATCTAGATAAAGATGGTAGCTGGTATGATTATAATATATCTCATATGGATTATAAAAGACAATAAATGATGTTTACATGGATGAAAACACCATAGAAAGAAAATGGGTTATAAAAAACTTTAACAATATATCATGAATTTGATCTATTGATACCGAAAATTAAATCATCCAAATTACGAAAACAATAATATTATTACATATTGAAGAAATATATTAAAACAAATAGATAAATATAGATATGAAACAATAAAGAAAATAACTTCCTTTGATCTTTTTTTACTTTATTATTTTAAAAAATGTTATATATAACTTCCAAAACGAAGTTCATGTGGTTTTGATGAGTATTTAAAAAAAAATATTTTCCAAATAACTTCTGATAATAAAATATTGATAAATATATATTATTACATAAACAAATATTCAATGGAAGATAATAAATATTCATCTGGGAAATAAAACACCCATAAAATATTTTAATTAAATTATCCCTTCTAAAAAATTAAATAATGGTGGGAATAGAGATTAATTTGAAAAACCTGAGATATTGGAAATGAATCTTTATAATTAAGAAAGGAAAAGATTTTGGGAATGTTTTTTCATGTGGAAAATTTTATAAAACATAATTTTTAAACTATATTATATAATGCAAAAAAGGACATTTATAGAACATATAAAAAAGAATCTGCTTAAAATTATGAAAGAAAATAAAATGTTTTGATAAATTTATCTTTATAAATCACTAAATGAAAAAATAATATTCCAGAAACAAAATTAAGAATTTTGATATAGAAGAGAATTATTGTCAACCAGAAAAGAGAAATAAGGATATATATATATATATATATATATATATTAATTTTGGTTGATTTGAGTACCAAAGAGAGGGGGGATTATAATAATTCTTGAAAACCCAAAATAGAACATGATGATAAGTAAAAATATATTTTTTAAGAGAGAAAAAACATACACTCCATTAATATAAATTGAAACATAAACAATCGACACGAAATGTGATATAATAAAATAAACACTTATGACTTTAGTGATAGTTAAATCAAAATACGCTGAAAATAACAAGATATGGTTTCCTAATTTGAAATAATTATATTAAACAATATGTAAAAATATATTCATCGGGCATTAAGTGGAACATGTAAAATAAATCAATGGTCACAATTTAAAACATGTCTCCTAAAATTGAAATTGGGACAAAGAAAATCGAACATTTTGCTAACTTTAATATCATAATCCATTTAGATTAAGAACATTAAATTGTACATTCAATATCCTAAAAAAATTAAATCAAAATTCTTTAGTTAAATATAAGTACATAAACCATATAAAAACATTGTGTTTAATATGAAACATGTCTCAATGAATCAAAATTAAAAATAAAACCCTTACCTTGGATTCCTGTTTGGTCGGATGAATTATAAACTCCCAAATAATAATATTAAATATATACAATAATTTCAAAAGAACATTATTATTATATATTTTATATATTAATTTTTACTTATTATGATATTTCACTCATTCATTGTGATATTTTTTCATATGTTGACCACTTGAGGATCTTTAGACAATTTCTCTAAAACTATACTGGTATATTGATCATCGTAAAAGCTGTAATGAAATAGTTTAATCAAATGAATAATTTGATAGATGTTTTTTAATTATCATTCTAGAAGAATAAAATATTCTTATTTAAAAATTATGTTAAAAATAAATTCAAAATAATAAAATTGTCTTTATCTCCTCATTTAAAATGTGTAAATCGTTTGATAAATATTTTTTGTTAATGTTATCAATATAAATGAAAAATTACATTTACATAACCTTAATAATTTTATAGATATATTATTTATTCAATATTATTTTTTATAAAACCATATATATCAATATATGATTGAAAATGAAACATATCATTCAAGGAGGTTATAGCCCACACGTACACATGAGTGAAGTTTTTATTTTCTTATAAATGGTAGGGATGGAATGTAGATAATGTTTCTCTTTATATAATCACAATTTTTTTTATAAATACGATATATATTCATTAAATTTATATTTTACAACTTTACATGTAAGTAAATAATATGCTCGAACAAGCACTCCTGGATCCTATGATGAAATAATAAACATTACATTCCTTGCTTTACTACCAATGGAGGTTACCCTTTTTCCAACATCCAAAACCAACAATATTAAAAGGAAATATTGTATCAAAATAAATATGAATGACATTTAAGGTTTATATTTTTAGAGAATTAGGAAAAACAAGTACATAAAAATTACCCATGACTTTAGATGATTGTTTCTCCCACATCACATAACATTCCTAATTTCAAATGAAATATTCATCATTATCCATAAGAAAACCATCTAGGTATCATTCATTTGACATCATTTCAGGATAACCTAGGGAAAAGAAAAGAAACTAATTGTGAGGTCAAATTATTAATTATGATAATTATAAAAATTAATAATTTAATGTCATTAATGAGTATAAGAAGTTCATAAGGGTATATTGACATAATCAGAATGCATGAGTGAATCATAATAGAACTCATACCCATAAATACCTAAATCATAAATCATGAAACATGGAATAAATATTTAAAATAAGAAATAGCCATAAGAATAAATAATAATGATCAATGTGGTATAAATAATTGTCAAAGGAAACATTATAAACCCTTTTAAAGCATAGATAAAACTTATTGATATCATGTAACATTATCTTCATAAAACACTGACACAACCCTTATAATTGGAAAAACCATAAAATCAACTTATAATATAATTTTATGGAGAACATGTTCATTACCAAATGTATAGTATCATTATTTGGGTGTACCCATCATGTATATGATAACAGGATCACTTGATGCTATTTTTTTGCAACCATAATATAAGATACAATGGGCTCACCTGGTGATATCTAGTTGCACCCATCATATAATCTATAACAATATCATCTATTTCTATCAGGGTTCACCCATAATATAAGTAATTTCCATGAACCAAAATATGAATAAAGTAAAATATCATAACATAAAATTTATAAAAATAATCATTATTCCTTTCATATCTTGGTTGACCTATAGTAAGATAATAGATTCCATGATAATTTCATTAAAACATGAATAAACTGTAGAAATTAAATGTTTTCAAAAAAAAGATTTATGAAACATGATTGACCAATGGAAGATAAATGGGTTCCCTAAAAACCTCTTTGAAACATGATTGGTCTATAGAATTGAAATGGGTTCCGTAAAAATCTATTTCAAATAATCAAAACAAATACAAAGAAATATTGATGATTTAATCATTACAAAATATCCCAAAAGAGAATAATAAAAAAAAATAAAAGATTTAATATTAAATGTAAAATGTTTTCAAAAGATAACACATAACATTTAGTAAGGAGTATAACATTTCTTTGAAAATTAAATTTTTAAAATTAAAAATTCATAGAATATTTTAGAAATATTTTTATTTGAAAAATAACCTTGAAAAATTTTTAATGTTAAAAAATAATTCATTAATAAAATATCCATTCCATATTGAAAAAAATAAAAAAACTGAAAATTATTTTATTTTAAAATAATCTTAAAAACATATAAATGATTCTTAAATTGAAATAAGGGTCTTGATGGTGGATAAGTCCATTAATGAAATATGTGTTAAAATAATGATTCATTTCACATTTTTTATAAAACCAAACAATCATTTTTTGTAAAATGATATGAAGATTAATTTTGAAAAACATTAGGAAATTCAAATATGGGTAAAAAAATTATGTAATAAATCATTTTAATAATTCTGAAATCTTTTTTGAGAACATTTTTATAAAATGTAGTTTTTTAAGAAGAAAGGTTTTTGATTGAAGAGACAAAATAATGTAATTTTTTAAAATGTTTTCGTATTTTCCTTGAGTAATAAAGAGTGGAAAATGTTACAAATACTTTAAAATATCATGAATAACTCGAGCAGAATAAAACAATTATTATATTTTAGAGGTATACAATAATACTTCAATATTAGAAGCTTAATCATAATCAATTCTGATAATCAATGTAATTGTAACATAAAACCATTACCACATAAGATTCTATTAATTGTAAGTCATTTGAAAGGATAAAGTTAAATTTAACCTATAATGTAATAGTGTAAAAAAAATAATGATATTATATGTAAAGGGGGCTTTATATACACCTCATGAATTAATATATGTGCATAACATGACATAAGTCTCAAAGAAGTCAAATTGACACCATAATCCCTTAAAATATTATATTATTAAAGTGGGGATTAATAAATGTATTTATTATGGTTATAAAATTTAAATCCATATAAAGTTATGGGATATAATGCACAAAAAATCAATGGTCATTATACACACAGTCATATAATGATATAATCAGAGAAGTATAAGTTTAACCCAATGAATGTAAATTTTGTTATGAAACCCCACACCACTTGGTAACGGTTAAGTAAAATATCCTTGGATGAAATAATTCAAAATGAACCATAAAATAATATCAATTATTAATGGATATTGATATTACATGTATAAAGGTAAGTATATATACCATATGATTTTCCTATTCTACATACACTATAGTATGGACCTTTTATTCTTCATGGGGAGAGCTCTTATCTTTCGATTCTCGGGAAAAATCTGTGAAAACCCAAGATTCTCCATCCCAAACCCTTCCTAATTATGACTCTTTCTTCAACACCTACTAAGTGTTCATGGAAGGTTTCAATCCCTCATGGAAAGCTAGATTTTCACTCTCCAAGAAGATGTTCATGGTATCTGGAACAACCGAGAATGGTCAATCCAAACAAAACTATGTGGGGACTTTAAAGGGGAACTCCTTCATGGAAGCACTTAAAGGTACTGATCTAAACTCCATGAAGACTTCTAATCCCTCTTTTTGCAAGAAACTATAGGATGAAAAAATTTCAGTAAAAGCAGATCCAGATGTTGTGCAACAAAGGGATCAGATATAAAAATATTCTCCCCTAGGAAGGATTTCTTATGTCAAAGGAGATTTTCCATGGCCCATTACCAATTTAAAAGCTAGATTAGCTCACTGTTGGGGTTTCTATAACTGGAAATTATTTCTAATGGGTAGAGGGTACTTTCACATTTTATTTATCACACAATAACATCTTGATTATGTCTGGAAAATAGGGAGATTACATTTTAAACCTAGAAACCTTAGACTCTGTGAATGGAATTATTCTTTCAATCCTAAAACACATAGAAATAATGTGGCTCAAGTGTGGATAATATTTCATGGGTTGAACTAGTTTTTCTGGCATCCCGCGATCTTAAATGATATAACCTCTTACATTGGCTCCCCAATTAAAATAGATCAAACAACTCTTAATTCCGATTATGGGGTTTTTTTCGGGTCAAGGTAGAGGTTACTCTTAGCATAGAACTACTTAATGTTATATCTTTTAGTGATAAAGATTACAAAATTGAGATTAGAATTGAATATGAAAGAGTTCCTCCATACTGGGAAGTGTGCAAGATAGTTGGGAATAATCTAAACAATTGTTGGGTTATTAGGAAACAGGTTTCCAAACCCGTTGAAAATGATGGGAAAGAAGTTAGAAACACAAGAAAAGGAAAATCTCATATTCCTGAAATTCTTGAAACTAGCAAGATTAAAAATGAAGTGTGGGTTAGAAAACAAAACACATTTTACCCACTTAAACATACCTCTGATAAATTCTGGATAGATATGGTTGAGGAAGAGTAAGAGTAGGATATACATGATGAGCTTAAGGCCATGGTTTTTTATATGATTACAAATCATAATGAATCTGATGAGGCAGTAATCAACAGCTCCTCAAATACTTTGATAGCTCCTGTAATATCTAACATGGATGAAACAGATAAAAATGAGTTATGCAGGCTTGGAAAATAGGATTTTGGGAAAGAATGCATCCAGAATGGAAGAAAAAAATTACCAACCCAGATACAAAGTAGAATTGCACAACTGATTACAATCCTAATGCTCAACAAAGCAGTAATTTGAATCTTTCTGACATGCAGCAATCTGGTAATTCACTATTAATGCATTCTGGCTGCATTGTCTTATCTAGTTCTGATTGTAATCATGTTCTTGTTGACTGCCATGCAAATTATATGAATGCTGAACATTGTTTACTTTCCACTGCACATCCTAGGAGCACAGTTTCAGATAACAATATCAATACTATCTCCCATAACATTCCTATGAATCAACAACACAATTACATAGTTTCTTCTACACAGTCTGACCCATATGTCTCTCAACTATGTCTGATACCTTCTGATGATTCAAATAATGATGTCCCTGCAACAAAGAATGTTTTTCCCTTACACAGGAAGCTGTACAGAACATAGATATCCCTGCTGCATCCTTGGATTCTGTTAAAATACCTATGTCTGAGACCCAAACAGTCCAAAAATCTGGACTCCTAGAACAGAATTCAGATTCTATTTTGGCCTTATCACAACAGGACAGTCCAAGAAATAATATTCAGATTACATTTTCTTCTCCTAATTCCATTCTGAATGACTCAAATAGTAAATCTGAACCTATTATCACACCTAGTCAGGAGTTCAGAAAAAAAATGATCCCACCTCATGAGGTCAGAAGATCTAAATAAAATAAAATATTAGGTAAATCAAAAAAAGGGGTTCTAAACACAAACATCATTCCAAATGAATTTTATTTTTTGGTACTATAAGGGGATTGCGAACTCTGACACTATTGTTGTTCATAAAAGATTTTTTGAAACTTACAATCACAAAATTATTTCTATTACTAAAGGGAAAGTGAACTTTTCAAAAAGATTTTCTCGAATTAGTACTTATGGTTACAATTTCTCGGGTGCCTACAAAGATGGTATGTCTGTGGAATCTATATGGATCTTTTATCATAAATCTCTTTAAAATGTTTCTTCTATCAAATTATCTAATCAATTTTTCACTTGTGCGTTTAATTATGATAATAAACACAAATTTTTCACTATGATTTATTCTAAGAATATATATCAGGATATAATGTCTTTGTGGGATGACATTATAAATCTATCTAATTCTGTCCTAGACCCTTGGGTCTTAATTGGGTACATTAATGATATTCTTTCTCCTAGTGAAAAAATTTGACCGGCTCATTCCTCTATCGCATCCCGTGAATTTAAAGCTACTATTGAAGATAACAATCTTCTGGAAATTAATCTTCTTGGTGCTAAATATACTCAGTACAGAAGACACTATAATAAAATGGTTTCTAGTAAACTATATAGAGTTATCACTAATATTTACATGCTTGAAAAGTGGGACAATGTTTCTAGTGTCACACTTCCCCGAATAAACTCTTACCAGCATCCTATTCTTGTAAACCTCCATACTAATAGCACAAAACCCCCTCTCCCTTTCAGATTAAACAGTTCTTGGTCTGAGGACCTTGACTATGTCACTTTTATTAAAAAAAATTGGTGCTCTATGAGCCACCAACATGATCTATATTCATGTATTAACAGGCTTAAATTTATTAAATAGGCCTTAAATAAATGGTGTAGAACCAAATCAAAACAAATTGGCAAGGATATTTTATCTTTGGAACTTGACCTCGCTCAGTTTCAAAATGGAAACACTAGCTCTGATTTTTTATTGGATCCCCAACTAGAGATCAATACATCTTTAAAGCTCAACTCTTTACTACCTCTTAAAGATAACTTACCCAAACAAATTTTCAAAATTAAATGGATCTTTGATGGAGACAGAAACCATAAAGTCTACAACTCTTTACAAAGAAGCAGGAAAATTAATCGACATCTTAATTTACTTATACATGATGACATTCTTATAGATTCTGAAGAGACCATTTCTAATCATGTCGTATCTTATTTTCATGACATTTTTAATCAACCTGATGTAAATAAGGATCTTATACATGATGTCATTTCCCCAATGGTTGATGGAGCTGATAATGCTTTCCTTGCTTCTATACATCTTGACCATGAAATAAAAGATATTGATTTTAGATTAAAATCTGACAGTGCCCCAGGTCCTGATGGCTTCAACAATGGTTTCTTTTAGCATTGTGGGGACATTATTCACACTGATGTTTGTAAACTTGTTAAGACTTTTTTCAACACTGGACATCTCCCACATAGCCTTAATGCTCAATTTATTTCTTCAATACCAAAAGTGGATAATGCTTCTAAAATTCATCTTTCCCGGCCCATTGACCTTATCAATACCTTATAAAAAATCATTAGTAAAATTATTTCTAATCACCTTATTCCTATATGAGATGGGATTGTTACCTAGAATCAATTTGGATTTATCAAAGGTAGATCTATACAAGATGGAATTTCTCTTGTCTTGTAATGTACTAATATTTAAAAAAAACTAACCGAGGTGGGAACGTTGATATAAATCTTGACATTAGGAAAGCTTTTGATACTATTGACTGACGCTTTATTTTTAAAGTTCATTATAATTATGGATTCAATGAGGATTTCATCAAGAAAATCAATACATTATTTCACTCTGTCCACATATCCATTATGATAAATAGTACTCCCAAAGGCTACTATAAGTGATCCAATGTTGTTATAACTGGGGATCCTCTCTCTTCTATTATATTTTCTATTTCTTAATACTACCTCAACAGATTGATTCTACAACTTGTATATCATAAAAAACTCAGACATATTCAAGCCTCTTGGAACGTGAATTTTCCCACTCATCTTCTTTATTCTGATGATATCATCCTATTTCTTCAAGGTGACAAAAGAAATATGCAAGTGCTCAAAATTACGCTTTCTCATTATGAAGATGTCTCAGGACAAGCTATTTGTTGGAATAAGTCATATATTTTTTTGGGAAAAGCTACCCTTTGAGAATAAAAACTCTAATTTTCAATAGCCTTGGTATTAAAGAGGGTGCTCTCCCGTTCACCTATCATGGGGTTCCAATATTTTGGGGAAGACCCAAATCTATTTACTTTTCCAACATTGTTGATCAAATCACACATTATCTATAACGAACCATACTTTACATACATGGTTATTACTTCAGAATTTAAGAATACTTTTTACAACACATAACAAAACCATGATAGGACCGTATATGTATAGTGTCTCTAGAAACTGGGAAACATAAACAACTGGTTCATAAATCGTCTACATTGTCTCCTGTTTATTTCATCATATCTAGAGTCACTTTTGGAATATCATACATAATACCCTTCTTCCTAACTTGGGGAAAAGAAATCATACAAAAGGGTGATCTCAAATGCTCAGTAAGGGTAAGCAAGAGAAATATCAATCATATCATATTCATAAGAACATAACATTTTAAAAATATTAACCTGGAAAATGGATCATAATATCATAACATGGGATAAATCATAGTAGTGAAATGTAATCCCAATAATCATAATATAAGACATGAAACTTTGTGGCATACAGAAATAATCATAAAAAATCATTTCATATTATTCAAGGCTCACTTCCATGACCATCATAGCGGAAAACGTCCATTACTAAATCGAGTTCACTCCTCATTCCAGTCTTGTATCACTGATCCGGTTTAACTTGCCGTTCTAGCCATGTCTATCTCGTGAGATATAAATCTTTATCCATTGCATTAGTGGGAGAAATTGGTCTCACCCATCTCATATTGAAATCATTCTTATGTGTGCCACAAAATCATAAATCATAGCATAACCCATGTAATAAAAAAGGGATTCTTAAACATCATGCCATCATAAAATAATCCATATAAGATAAAAGGACATCATAAAATTAATTCCATCATAACATAATCAAATCAATGTAAAAATAGGGATAGAAACAGAACCCTATATTATATTAGATGGAAAATAATTTTGATAAAACACTTGAACTCCATTTTTTTGGAAAATATCCTTTCTACTTCAATAACATTTTTCCTTTATTAACATGTCATACAATTTTAAACTAAAAGAAGTTGATTAAAAATAAACTTGAAAATTTTTAAAGGAAGCATCAGGGAAATAATGTTCTATGAAATCATAAAAATCTATTCATGTCGTATAAGTTAAAAAAACATTCTTCTCGTATTTGGCCAAAAAGGTCAAAAAGTACCTCATACCGAAAATGACAGAAGATTTTGTTCATATATTTTACTAAAAATTCACCAATAGTTAAAATTTGAAAATAACCATTATAAGAGGATATAAATAATATTACATATTGCAGAATCATGGATGTGGATGATAAATATTCCCCAGTAAATTCTGAATTATAAACAATCTCGGATAAAAATTAGAATGCAAGATTTTCCCTTACCTTAGGTCCGATTTGAATCATACGTATCTGAACCTCCTGTAAAATGATTTAAATAATGTCATTGACTTATTACAGAATCATATTCATTGTTATGATATCATATATGGTCATATTCATATCTTATTATTAGTAATATTTCATTGCTACTTGTTATTCGGGTGTTCATTGCTTTATGTTCTTATGCATGTTTTGTCGAATAAATTATTATTCTTCTTTTTAGGTTATAGATATGTCATTTCCAGAATGGTATTATTGTAATAGATATCATATCTATTCATTCAATTCATTTATATAATCATTATTCAATGAAGATCATGTAGAACGAGTCGCATCACATCGTGGAGACGGTAGGCCGTACATACGCACGCACGATAATATCATTCCCATGATCGTGGAATTTTTATTGAAGTGTATGTATACTATTTTAGAATCAATATCGCATTAAAATAATCATATATAGTTATTATTTACAGCATTATACCCATCCATTTAAGGTGTTGGTGGAAAACAATTTACACCACGACGTGGAGACGGCATTCTGTACGTACGCACGCGCGATGATTTCGTTTTCCGTAGGATGGATAGAAGGTGAAATAGGTTTGTTTCATATTTATAATAAAATGTCATTATATGAGTGATACTGATTTTATTACTTCATAATGAAACATCTGAATAAGAGGAAGTATAAGAAGAAATAAATTTGAATGAATCGGTAACAGATATTACCTCTTCTTCGACACACCTCTTTGAAACCTTGTCTTAGGGCACTAATGTTGGTCTTTGAAGAAGACCAGGACCTCTAGAATATTACTAGGGGAGCTTAGAAGAGTAATGGGCAGGTTTTGGCCAAGCCTAAAGGCTAAAATTTGTGTAAAGAGGAGAGGGAGGAGGTTCCCTTTAATAAGGGAGGAGAGGGGCACCTTTGGAAACCTCTAAAATATTAGTTTATAATAAAACCTAACCCCATATAAAAACTTCCAAAGTGAGTAAAATTTGGATATTAGAAAATATAGGGTTTTTATATCATAAAAAACTTAAATTTAGATAGGTTTTTATTTTATTTTAAACCTTATCATTTTGATTTATCCTTATTTAATCTATTTAGTTTTATTTGTGGTAATAATGTTATAAATTTTATATGGTTATAAATACTTACTTTGTATTATTAATTATACATAATTTGATACTCTATGAAATTTTAGATCATATAATTTTTAATTTTTAATTTTTAAAATATATTTGTGATTTTTAAACCATTTAATAATAAAAAATATCTATAGTGTCAATTTTGACACAATTCTGTTATTTTAATTTAAATAAAATCCACATAAAAGATATGTTCAAAAAAAAATATTTAATTATATTCCTAACATGTCATATTTATCTATAAAATTAATGGATCACATTAATTAGTTCATATAATATTTATTTTAATATTTTTAAAACCATTTATGTGATATTTCAATTAATGAAATAATTTCTACATCACTATTGTGCCCTCATTAATTATAATTATTTTATCCCTAAAAATTCAAAATTAATTATCATGATGTAGATAATTATATTATATTTCTGTATACTATTCATGTTCGAAGTTTCATGAAGTTTATCACTAAATTAAAATTATTATACTTATAAGTTTTAAGAGAGTGACATGTTGTCACTTTCTTTGGATTTAATAAATATTAAATTATTTTAATGGTAAGAAGTCCATAAAATCAATTTATTACGACCTTTGGGTGATAAGGGTATAATTTTAGTAATCTCATATAATTTTGGAAGGTGTTATGGTAATTTTATAATCTTATATTTACCCTTAATTACCCGATTTACCTTTAACTGCAGTAAATAAAAATTACCGTAGTTATTATTCATAATATCAAAAAAAATTCCTATTGACATAATTTATACCCACATGATTCAAATATGGAATCCATTTTCCAAAATTCAAAACATATAATTTTTGTTAATTAATTTAAAATTAATCTCGTTGTTAAGAAAACGGGTATTAAAAGTTAAAACATTGCTAAAGATAGAAATGTTTTTACCTATGAATTTGACGTAAAATTAATGGTAATGAAAAAAATTATATTAAATGGTAGAAATATATTCTATTTATACTTTAAAACCATTCAATATTATAATTTAACCATATAAATTATTGCGATGAAAAATGTTTTTTTAACTAAAATATAGCTTGTTTTTACTATTCATTAAAATATGAAAGTTATCATAATAATATGAAAAATTTATCCAAAATAAATTTTTATATCTTGATTCCAAAGAAGAAATTTATTTTGAAAAATTGAACTTATAATCTTGTCAAAACTAGATTTAAAGTGGGTGCACCATCAAAAGGTGGAAAAACTCCATTTTTTGAAAAATACTTATTTTACCCGAAATATTTATTTTGTTCTCATACCATGTTCTAGAAAATATGTAAGATGAATAATAATATAATAAAATTCAAAATGTAGTTAATACTATTCATAACGGCTAGTTCATAATAATATTATAACAATATATCGTTGTTTAGTGAAACTCGGTATTGCGTAATACACACGCTATCGAGGAAGGTCGTGATTGTGTGTAACGCAAGCCAAGCTAGTGTTGTGTGTAGTGAATGATTCCTTTGATGTTGTGTATAACACCGACGAATTTTGAGGAATAAATTCATTTTAAGGGGGGTAGAATGTAACACCCCGAGATTTTATGAGATATATCATTTTTAATTTCTTTGATGTCTTCTATTATACAATGCACCAAGATTAGCTTGTACTATATGAAACACCGTATTAGCTTGCATTATATGCAACACTGTTCTTAGCTCGTGTTACACACAATTTCATGTTCATTTTGTGAAAAATGTTCTGCGCAACATTAAGAATAGATTTTTTTTAGTGTATAAATGAAATAAGTTTTGATTATGTTATACACAACACCAAACGGAGCATTCAATACACGCAGCGCTGACTTGGCTTGCATTACACTGAATCAAGACCTTCTTCGATAGCGTGTGTAGTACGCAATACCGAGTTCCACTAAACAATATTTTATTATAATATTATAATAAACTAGCCGTTATGAATAGTGATACCCACTTTTTGAAATTTTATAAATTTTATCTTTCTAAATGGACTTCATTTTGGGATTCGGAATATCGAAATTTTCTTACTGTTACTTTTTGGTATTTTTCTGAAAACTTTCAATTTTTGATGAATAGTGAAAACACGGGGTTACTATTTAAAAAAAGAATTTTTATTTAAATAATTATTTATTTTATTTAAATTTATTTTAGGTAAAAATTGATACATAATACCAATATAAGTTCAATGTAATTCATTTGACTTATTTTATAATAATTTTAGATATATAAAAATTTTATTGAACTTTTCACCGTCTTTTACCCACCTCCTAGGAGAATTTGAAAATTTACATATAACATAATTTTACCGCTTCTGTGAGTGGAATTTCAAAACTCTGAGAGTCACGGTTAATATCAAGGAGTAAAATATGTTTCAATAAGATAAAAATAATTTTTGGTGAATAGTAACTTTTTACTTTTCTTTACCACGGTTAAAAGTAAATAGGGTAATTAACGGTAACAATGATATTATTATTACTCTAACGCATGTCCAAATTCTATTGGATAAATTTAATTTTACTAAATAAAAAATTAGGAATAAAATATTACCATTTATGTCCACTTGGATTAGATTAGGACACTTATTATTATTTTATTTAAAAAAGAGTTAAAATATTTAAAATCAAAGTTTAATAACTAAAACATTTTTAATATAGGGTTATACATAAGATAAATTCGACTATAAATATTAATTAGAAATATAATAAGATTTCATAAAAAAATTTATTTTATTAATAATTTTTAGACATCAAATAATTTAATTTATTTATGACACAATGATGATGCAGAAATTATCAAGTTAATGAAATATTAACATAATTGATATTATAAATATCCAAATAATTGTAATTTGAGAATTTATATGAATTACACTAATTTTATAGGTTAATATTACATGTTATTATTCATTTAATTAACGTTTTTCAAAATAATAATGATTTCATGATTTTTTTAAAAATAAATTACCAAATAGTGTCAAAATTGACATAAAATAGTTTTTAAAACAAATATTATATTATTAATTGTTATTCTATTCCTAAAAATATATGGTTCAGAAAAATGAATTAGATAATTATATATATATTAATAATGAACCACTTGAGGTTCTTTTGTCTTGTCATAGTAAGTTTATAAACCATATCATGTAAGAAAAAAAGAAGACACGGTAAAAGTTAAATTATTTAACTTAGAGTTAAATCTATATGATAAGGTTCACATAGTAACTTAAACTTGTCTAAAACCTATTGGTTGAGAGGCTTTATACCCATCCCCACTTTATGTTCTAAATAAGTCACTTTGTAGCCATTATAAATCGAATATGACTATATTATAAAATAATATTTTAAGTTTTTCTAAAAGTGCCCCTCTCCTTCCTTATAAAAGGGCTCCTCCTCCCCCTTCTCTTCAAACAATTTTGAGCCTTAACGCTAGGAAAAACCCTCCCCATTTCGCTTATCAACTTCCCTAGAAACATTATAAAGGTTCTGGTCTCCTCAAAAGACCAACTCTAGTGCCTTAAGAGGAAGCTTAAAAGAGGTGCGTCGAAGAAGAGATAATCTCTTCTACCGATTCTTTCAAGTTTTCTTTCTACTTCAACTTATTCTTATTTAGTTGTTTCATTATAAGGTAATAACATTGGTATAAAAAATATACTGATATGTTATTATAAATATGAAACAACCCCAATTAACCTTCTATCCAACCTACGTAAAAGGAAATCACCGCGGGTGCGTACGTACGGAATACCGTCTCCACACCGTGGTGTAATCTGTTTTTCCACAACCAACATACATGGATGGGTATAATGGTGTCAATAATAACAATATATGGTTATTATAATATCATACTAATTATGAGATATTATATCTTCCGCTCCAATTCAATTCAATAATTATGGGAAAGATATCATCGCTTGTGCGTATATACAGATTGTCGTCTCCACGATTCGATGAGATTCATTCTCCATGTTAACCATTTAAAAATGATTATAAAGTATATATAATGAATAATAATGAAAAATATGACATGATTAAGCTACTGGATTTATTTATATATATATATATATATCATCTACTTACTTCCATTCAAGTCAATAAGGAAAGTAAAAGAGCGTTCTTGCGTACGTACGGCCTACCGAATCCATGAATGGTGTATTTCATTTCATTTATCAATCTATTATATATATATATATATACTGAATATATAAGATATATAAATCATGATTTACATTATGGAAGTAATTAAATCATGATATAAGTAATAATAATATCAAGAACAACATGTCCAAACATGTACGATAAATAAAACTATTTTACCCAAAACGCTACTTTAACATGGAATTTACAAAATAACGGGTAATATAAAGTCATATGTGAACCATATATGATATCATAACAATGAATATGATTATGTAATAAGCCAACGACATTATTTAAATCATTATACACGAGGTTCAGATACGTACGAAGCATATCGAACCTAAGGTAAGGGATAATTATTCCAATCTCATTATTATCTGGGATTGTTTATTCGTTAGAATTTACTATATTTATGTATATATATATATGTCATCTACTTACATCCATTCAAGTCAATATGTAAAGGAAAACATCGCTCACGCGTACGTATGGCCTACGATCTCCATGAACGGTTTATTTCACTTCATTTATCTATCTATTATATATATATATACTGAATATATATGATATATAAATCATGATTTACATTCTTGAAGTAAGTAAATCATGATATAAGTAATAATAATATCAGGAACAACAAGTCCAAACACGTACGATAAATATAAGGATTTTACCCAAAACGCTGCTTTAACATGGAATTTACAAAAGAACATGTAATATAAAGTCATAAGTAAACCATATATGAATCATAACAATGAATATGATTCTGTAATAAGTCAGTGATATTATTTAAATCATTATATAGGATATTTGGATACGTACGAAGCATATCAGACCTAAGGTAAGGGATAACTTTTCCAATCTCATTTTTATCTAAGATTTTTTATTCCTAAGTATTTATTGGGGTTATATTTTTCATCAATGTCCATAAAAATATTTTTCATAGTGTTTAATATTCTTCTATGTATATTTAGAGTCATGTTTACCCTGTTTGACTTTTAAATTGTGTTATGGAAGGAATCTTTCTTCTGTTTACCATACGAGGAATTTTTTCCTTTTCCAGAAAAAGTATAAGGATAATGTTTTTTAACTTACACGGCGTGAACAGATTTTTACGTTTTCATAACGCCTTATTTTCATGAAGCTTCCTCTACAATATTTTATGATTATTTTCAATAAAATCATTTTCTTTTAAAATTGAATGGAATTCTGTGAAAAGAAAATGATTTTGTAGAAGAAAGGATATTTTCCTCAAGAATTTTTTTCAAATGTTTTATCAAAACCATTTTCCATCTAAGATGACATTATTTCATATGTGTATGTTTCAAGTATAATGTCTCTTTGATTTAAATGGTTTCACTTTTCTTATGATGAAATAATACCCATTTTTTTTATATGGATTATGTTATGATGGGATGATTTTTATGAAACCCATTTTATTATTTGGGTTATGATGAATGGTTTATGTTTATATTGTGGCACAAGTAAGAATGATTTCATTATGAGATGGGTTGGACCTCTATCTCCCTCCAATGCATTGGGTAAATATTTATATCTCATAAGATAGATATGGCTATAATGGTAAGTTAATCCGGTTCAGTGATACAGGACTTGAACGAGGAGTGAACTCGATTCAGAAAGGGACTTTTTCCACTAAGATGGTCTTGGCTGCAATGCCTTGGATACTATGGAAATAATATCACTTTCATAATGGTTTTCCACAATTATATGTTTTATTCCAATGCTGTTTTATTATGATTAATGTTCTTTTATGATATATGCCTTACATACATCCACGATTTATGTCTTTTCTCAAGATTTTGATATTTATATTTTATGTTCAAGTTTTTTTCAAATGTTTATGGATTGTTTTATATTCTCTATGTTTACCCTTACTTAGAATTTGAGCTCACCCTTTTTATGTTTTCTTTTCCCCAGTATATAAAGAAATGTTTTAGGTAAGAAAAAAAGGGGAAGATCTTTATTGGAGATGTTGAAAATATTTCACCATGATTAAGGTATTCACATTTTTTGAATGTGACCAACAAGACATATCTTATGATATATGGGAGATAAATTATGGTATTCACATGATTGGTAGATGAACTTTCTAGTAGTAGTTTTATTTATACTATGATCTTGGACCGAAGTATTTTGGATAACCCAAAAGATTAGAATGAATTAAGTTAGTCATGAGATAATATTGTTTAAGGCTAGAAATTTTTTCGATATTATTGAAGGAATTTTATAATAATTTAGTTTTAGAAAAATGGACAACCTGTAGGACAGGCGACAACCCATCGTGTTGGATAAGGATGCATGAATCAAACCCACAACCGAAGTGTGACAGGCCTTTATCACCTACCACTGGCCTACAGGAAGTCCCTGGTTTGTAGAAACAAGTTTTACTCTATTAAGCGGTATGATAGATGAAGTATAAGTCCATTTTTTGAATCATATACAATTAACCTCACCATAGATGGACTTATGTATATTTGATAACTTTTGCTAACCTTTTGTTGGAGACATATGGAATGACCCATCATTCTATCACATGATCTGCTAACACTTCACAAATGAAGAATTCAACTTTATTTCTTTAAGAGATGAAGTGGAAATTGTTCAAGGTACGTACAACGATGAGATTATACAGAAATAAAGTAAGTATTTATTCTAATTCAAATTCTTCAACTTTAGAGAAATGATATTGAAAACCAAAAATGTTGTCCTAGTGCCCTTATATCTGATGAATCAGATGGTACCTTAGATCATCAAAAATTTATGGCTTTTTGATTGTTGGATATTTCATAGTCATGTTCTCTACCACTCTCCATCCGAACTTGATGGTAAGGTTTCTCCTCCATATCCATATTTTCACCTATGTTCTCCTATGTGGAAACCCAGTGATGAGTTAATTTTGGTAACCGAAAATTTTCATACTTCACTTTTTAAAATTATGTTTTAGTATTCCTTTTTATGAAGTGGGATTCTGTGAAATAAACTTTCAAGTAGTATACCATTTATAACCCTGATGAATTTCGAGGGCGAAATTTATTTCAAGGGGGGTAGAATGTAACACCCCGAGATTTTATGAGAAATATTATTTTTAATTACATTGATGTTTTGTGTTGTAAGCTACACCAAGATTATCTTGCACTATAAGCAACACCGTATTAGGTTATAGTATACGCAAACACTATTATTGGCTTGTGTTGCACAACAGAGAAACCTTCCTCGATAGCATGTGTTGTAAGCAATACCGAGTTTCACTAAATGAGATATTATTATAATATTTTTATAAACTAGCTGTTATGAATAGTAATACCCACTTTTTGAAATTTTATAAATTTTATCTTTCAAAATTGACTTCATTTTTGGATTTGGATTATTGAAATTATCCTAGGGTGAAATTTTGGTATTTTTTTGAAAACATTCAATTTTTTATGAATAGTGAAAACACTAGGTTACTATTTAAAAACCGACTATTGATTTAAATAATTATTTATTTTATTTAAATTTATTTTAGGTCAAAATTGATACATAATACCTATATAAGTTCAATGTAATTCATTAGAGTCATTTTATAAAAATTTTAGATATATAAAAATTTTATTGAACTTTTCACCGTCTTTTACCCACCTCATTGGAGAATATGAAAATTTACATAAAACATAATTTTACCACTTCTATGAGTGGAAATTTGAAAATCCGAGAGCCACAGTTAATATCATGGATTAAAATTTGGTTCCATAGGAAAAAAATAATTTTTGGTGAATAGTATCTTTTTACTTTTATTTACCACAGTTACAAGTAAATAGGGTAATTAAGGGTAAAAATGATATTATTATTACCCTAACACATGTTATAATTATATTGGATAAGTGTAATTCAATGAATAACAACCTTAGGAATAAAATAATACCCTTTAGGTCCACTTGGATTAGATTAGGAAACTTATTATTATTTTATTTAAAGAAGAGTTAAAAGAGTTAGAACCAAAGCCTAATAACATAAAAATTTTAATATAGGGCTATAAATAAGATAAATTAGACTATAAATATTAATTAGAAAGATAAAAATATTTCATAAATAATGGTATTTTATTTATAATTTTTAGACATTAAATAATTTAATTTATTTATGACATAATGATGATGCAGTAATTACCTTATTAATGAAATATTAACATAATTGATATTATAAATACCCAAATAAATGTAATTTCAGACTTTTTATGAATTAAAATAATTTTATAGGTTAATATGACATGTTAGTATTGATTTAATTTAATTTTTTTGAACTAATCATGCTGTTATTATTTTTACAAAAATCAATTACCAAATAGTGTCAAAATTGACAAAAAAGGTTTTTAAAACAAATATTATATTATTAATTGTTATTCTATTCCTAAAAATCTAAGGGTCAGAAAAATGACTTAGATAAGGTTATATATATTAATAAAGAACCACTTTGGGTTAGTTTGTCTTGTTATAGTAAGTTTATTAACCATATAGTATATGAAGACAAGAAGACACGATAAAAGATAAATTGTTTAACTTAGAGTTAAATCAAAATGATAAGGTTAAAATAGTAACCTAAACCTGTCTAAAACCTACTGGTTTAGAGTATTTCGACCCATCGACACATTATATTAGAAATAAATTAATTTTGAGCTATTATAAACCGAATATGACTTTGTTATAAGATAATATTTTAAGTTTTTTCTAAGGTTCCCCTCTCCTCCCTTATAAAAGGGCACCTTCTCCCCCTTCTCTTCACACAATTTTGAGCCTTCATGCTTGGAAAAACACTGAACATTTCCCTTATAAACTTCCCTAGAAACATTATAGAGCTTCTGGTCTCCTCAACAGACAAACTCTAGTGCCTTAAGAGGAAGCATAAAAGTGGTGCGTCGAAGAAGAGGTAATCACTTCTACCGATTTGTTCAAGTTTTCTTTCTTCTTCAACTTATTCTTCTTTAGTTGTTTAATTATAAATTAATAACATAAGTATCACTAATATTCTAATATGTTATTATAAATATCAAAAAACCCCAATTCACTTTCTATCCATCCTACAGAAAATGAAATCACTGCGCATGCGTACGTACAGAATACCATCTCCACACCGTGGTGTAATCTGTTTTTCCACCACCACCTTACATGGATGGGTATAATGGTGTCAAGAATATATATATATATATGTGGTTATTATAAAATCTTACTAATTTTGATATATTATATCATCCACACCAATTCAATTCAATAATTATGGGAACGATATCATCGCTCATGCATACATACGGATTACCATCTCCACGAAGCGATGAGATTAATTCTCCATGTTAACCATTCAAGAATGATTATAAAGTATATATAATGAATAAAAATAATATATATATAATGATAAAGCTACTGGATTTATGCATATATATATATGTCATCTACTTACTTCCATTCAAGTCAATAAGGAAAGGAAAACAGCGTTCATGCGTACAAACGGCCTACCGTCTCCATGAATGGTGTATTTCACTTCATTTATCTGTCTATTATATATATATACTGAATATATATGATATATAAATCATGATTTACATTCTGGAAGTAAGAAAATCATGATATATTTAATAATAATATCAAGAACAACACGTCCAAACACGTACGATAAATAAAATGATTTTACCTAAAACATTAATTTAACATGGAATTTACAAAAGAACAGGTAATATAAAGTCATAAGTCAACCATATATGATATCATAACAATGAATATGATTATCTAATAAGTCAATTACATTATTTAAATCATTATACAGGTGGTTCAGATGTGTACAAAGCATATCGGACCTAAGGTAAGGGATAACTTTTCCAATCTCGTTTTTATCTGAGATTATCTATTTGTAAGTATTTACTGGGGTTATATTTATCATATGTGTCCTTGTTTTCTAAAAATGGTTTCATGTATGTTTAAATTCCTTTTTACCCATTTTTGACTTTTACTAAATGGTGTGTAATGAATCTTTATTTTCTTCACCATACGATGTACTTTTTGACTTTTTCGGAAAAAGTACGAGAAGAATGTTTTTTTAACTTATACGGAATGAAAGGATTTTTACGATTTTATAACGCCTTATTTTCATGAAGCTTACTCTATAATATTTCATGAAAGTTTTCAAAAAAATCATTTTATTTTAAAATTGAATTGAATTTTGTGAAAAGAAAATGATTTTGAATAAGAAATGATATTTTCCTCAAATATTTATTTCAAATGTTTTATCAAAACCATTTTCCATCTAAGATGACATTTTTTCATATGTGTATGTTTCAAGTATAATTATTTTTTCATGAAAATGGAATTCCGTTGTGTGGACTTTTCGAACCCTCCACACAAGGAAATCCCCCTCCCCACGAAGAGGTCACTCCGGAGAGAGCCCCAGCCAGGAAGGAGCTGTTTCCAGCTGAGATGGAAGAGCGTCCCGGAGGGTGACAACCCAGGCGGCGATGGTTCGTCAAGCAATCCGGCAGCACGGGTGGGTTGCGCCTCAATTTGCCCACCCAGTCAGAAACCGGCTGACCCGTAAAGGTGAGTGAAATGATATGAATTTTTTATATGGATTATGCTATGATGGGATGATTTTTATGAAACCCATTTTATTCTTTGGTTTATGATGAATGATTTATGTTTATGTTGTGGCACACGTAAAAAATGATTTCATTATGAGATGGGTGGTACCTATATCACCCTCCAATGCATTGGGTAAAGATTTATATCTCATGATATAGACATGGCTGGAATGGTAAGTTAATCTGGTTCAGTGATATAGGACCGGAACGAGCAGTGAACTCGATTCAGAAAGGGACTTTGTCCACTAAGATGGTCTTGGAAATAATGTCTTGGTTACTATGGAAATCATATCATGTGCTTAATGGTTTTTCACAATTACATGTTTTGTTCCCATGCTATTTTATCATGATTGATGTTAAATTATGATATATGCCTTACATACTTCCAAGATATATGTTTTTTCTCAAGATTTTGATGTTTAGATTTTAGGTTCATGTTTTTTTTTTCAAATGTTTATGAATTGTTTTATGTTCTCTATGTTTACCCTTACTGAGCATTTGAGCTCACCCTTTTTATGTTTTCCTTTCCCCAGGATATAAAGAAAGGTTTTAGGTAAGAAATCAAAAGGGTAATATCTTTATTGGAGATGTTGAAAATCTTTCGCCATGATTAGAAGATTATTTTTCCGATTTTCCAAAGACACTAAACTATTACGGTCCTTCTGTGTTTGTTTTTTTTATGTATTAAGTATTCCGAAAAATTAATGTAATGTCCATGTACGTCAAGCTTGAGTATCTATTAATTTATTTGATGTATTCCATTATACACTACACCAAGATTATCTTGTACAATACGTAACAGTGTGTTAGCTTACAGTATACGCAACACTATTCTTGGCTCGTGTTACACATAATTTCAAGTTTGTTTTGTGGAAATTATTCTACACCACATTAATAATAGATTTTGTTTAATATATAAATGAAATAAGTTTTCATTATGTTATACCCAACACCAAACAGAGCTTTCACTATACACAACCCTGACTTGCCTTGCACTACACGCAATCAAGATCTTCTTCGATAGCGTGTGTTGTACGCAATACCGAGTTTCACTAAACGAGATATTATTATAATATTATTATGAACTAGCCATTATGAATAGTAATACCCAATTTTTGAAATTTTATAAATTTTATCTTTTAAAATGGACTTCATTTTTGGATTTGGAATATCTAAATTAGCCTACGGTGAATTTTTTGTATTCTTCAGAAAACTTTCAATTTTTGATGAATAGTGAAAACACTGGATTACAATTTAAAAACCGACTTTTTATTTAAATATTTATTTATTTTATTTAAATTTATTTTAGGTAAAAATTTATACATAATACCTAAATAAGTACAATTTAATTCATTTGAGTCATTTTATAATAATTTTAGATATATAAAAATTTTATTGAACTTTTCACCATCTTTTACCCACCTCCTAAGAGAATTTGAAAATTTACATAAAACATAATTTCACCACTTCTGTGAGTGGAATTTCGAAAATCCGATAGCCAAGGTTAATATCAACGAGTAAAATGTGGTTCAATAAGATAAAAATAATTTTTGGTGAATAGTAACTTTTTACTTTTATTTACCATAGTTAAAAGTAAATAGGGTCATTAAGGGTAAAAATGATATTATTATTACCCTAAAACATGTCCTAATTCTATTGGATAAGTTTCATTAGACAAAAAACAAACTTAGGAATAAAATATTACCCTTTAGGTCCACTTGGATTAGATTAAGACACTTATTATTATTTTATTTAATGAAGAGTTAAAATAGTTAAAATAAAAGTTTAATAACTAAAACATATTTAATATAGTGTTATACATAAGATAAATTCGACTATAAATATTCATTAGAAAGTTAAAAATATTTCCTACATAATCGTATTTTATTTATAATTTTTAGACATTATATAATTTATTTTATTTTTGACACAATGATGATGTAGTAATTACCCTATTAATAAAATATCAACATAATTGATGTTATAAATACCCAAATAAATGTAATTTGAGACTTTTTATGAATTCCACTAATTTTATAGGTTAATATGACATGTTAGTATTGATTAAATAAACGTTTTTTTAACTGATCAGGTTGTTATGATTTTCAAAAAAATCAATTACCAAATAGTGTCCAAATTGACAAAAAATAGTTTCTAAAACAAATATTATATTATTAATGGTTATTTTATTCCTAAAAATCTAAGGTTCTGCCAAATGACTTATATAAGGATATATATATTAAAAATGAACCACTTGGGATTATTTTTTATTGTTATAGTATGTTTATTAACCATATAGTGTAAGAAAAAAAGAAGGCATGGTAAAAGTTATATTATTTAACATAGAGTTAAATCTAAATGATAAGGTTAATATAGTAACCTAAACTTGTCTACAAGATATTGGTTGAGAGGATTTAGACCCATCCTCACATTTGATTTTAAATAAGTCACTATGGAGCCATTATAAACCGATATGACTTTATTATAAAATAATATTTTATGTTTTTTCTAAAGTGCCCCTCTCCTTCCTTATAAAATGGCACCTCCTCCCCCTTCTCTTCACACAAAACAAAGAGAGGAAACCAATAAACTCAAGAGTATAAAAAATATCTAAGTATAGGGATAACCGAAAATAGATACCAAAACAATAAACCTGACTACTCTATGTGATAGTGTGGGAATACTTGCATCATCTCAACACCAGCTACTCAACTCATCAGATAGAAAACCTCACTGCCTCACTGTGGCGCCTTACCTTTCCCTACATCGAAAGTCATAACTTTTCTTACAGACCAAAGAAGGGGTATGTAGGGTGTGAGATAATAGGCTTATTAGGGTCTTAACTAGTTGTTTCATATCAACTCTCTGAACAATGATCTAACAATGATCAACATTAGACAAAAAAACCATGATAACAGTTTAGCAGTTTTTATATCAAATTAAGGAAAAAATATTATAATTTACCCCTTTCAACATTTCCTAATAATTTTGGTAAATAAATTTAAAATCATTTTATATCTATATTTCAAAGTAGATAAATCATTTGAAAAAATAATAATTCACCACATATCATATCAAATTCGTAAAAGTAAAAACATAACATTACATTACAAAAGAAGAAGCACGTGTAAATTCATGCCAAGGATCACACATAATCAGGATAGCTAGGAAATCATACCTAACATGAAAAATAACATATTCATCAAGCCACTGGACATATTAATTGAGTCTATAGATCAGAGTGACACCCCTAAAAGTGATCTTTCAATAGGTCTTACAAGTCCCTAGAATAACAAGCCTAAGGAGAAGATGAGTGCCCCCTGAGAAAACCCCCTAGAAAGTGGATGTGACCTATTACTATACCTTACACCTAATTACCCAAGGATACCCATTTTTTCTATTTTTTGAACTGGTTCATCAAAATATTTCCATCAAACTATGCTTTGAAAAACATTTCCAATTACACAAAATAGGGGAAACCATACTTTATAAATACTGTCACCAACCAGCCCAGGTCAACCTTGAACCGAGCACCCAAACCGGTCTGAAACATGTTCTAAGGGTCATTCTTTATCCCCCTAGGATGAAAACTAGTTTTCATAATCAACACATAAGAGGGTATGATTTTTTCAATAAATAAAAGACTAGTAAATAAATAAAAACTGATAGTAAAAATAAAAATTAGTAGCATGAAGAAAAAAATACACATACCTCCATGTGACATCCTAGGTCACAACCCAAAACAATACCATTCTCTCTGCACAAGAGTTTCAAAACTAAAACCTAAAACTGAAAAGATAAGATAGTCATGAGCATGGAAATGCTCAGTAAGAAATCCAATGATAAACCATTGAATCCAATGCCACCTTTCTCAAAATAATCCATTAACACAAGTTTGATAATACATTTATAAAAATAGGGGTTTTCCATTTTAAAAATATGCTATTGATTTTACTATTTTGAAAATCCAACACACGCTACCCATCATTTCCAAAACCATTTGACATTTTATAAGAAAAACCCAAGACAAGAGATACCAAAGCTATGTTAAAATAAACAAGTAAACACAGAAAGATTAATATAAACTAGTAAAAAAAAATACGCGATGTATATAATTAAGTACACATGTGTGATCATAAATATCTCCAAAGACCCCTGGATGTACTCATTTCGGAACCCCCAACCAGCATTTGTTGAATCTCTTAAGTCTATAACGAAATGGTTGTCCTCACACCAATGAAACAAGTGGCACTCCCCATCTGGCCTCTATACAAACCGATGAGTACCAACTCATCTAATCAGGGTCGATAAGAAACCATCACACGATAAACTAAAGGGCACATTAGAAACCATGGTGGTTATAATAATACAATGTAAGTAGTATCCCCTTTCATGTGTGACTCATATCACTACACTTTCCAACCCCAAACATGGATTCTTCTTAGGCATTCACCCATAATTTGTTACCCTAGATAAGAGCACCCCCTATAAATGTTCAATCATTTAACATTAAAAAATATGCCTACTGGGCCTTAAAAACCTCTGTACATTTAGAACATTTCACGAAACAATATGGTTGTCAAGCATGAATATAATCTTTTTTCATAAAATCTTTTCTAAAGGTTCATACAAGCATTATCATTTGAGTTGGAGGTACCAAATGGGTCATCACATTACATAAACAATTAAATTACTTATTTTAATACAAAATGTTTTCCAATTAAACCATTAGATTTACATAGACGAAACATTACCGAAAATAACACAAAAAACACACTTTTCATCCTCAATGTCAAACGGTCCCAAGTTCCAAACACATACACCCAACCACTTAACAACGAAACAATGGGCCTTTACCCCGAATTTAAAATCTTGTCAAAACACATTCCAAGGAAAAAATGGTCCAAAACCTTGAGGAATAAAATTGAAACCATTCCTCTTTGAAACACACAAAAAATTTACCCAAAGAATATTCATCATGTCCTTCAAAAACACTAAAGTGATGGAAACATTAAAAAACAAACCAAACCTTTTATTTTCTATTATACGCTCAAGACAAACAATTTAAAAACGATTTTAAGAACAAGTCAAGAAGTTTAATAAATTTTTTTAAAATAGATAATATAATTTAAGAGAACGAATAATTTATAAACAACTAATTTAAACTGGAAACACTATCACAACCTATAAAAGAGTGTATCGAAGGTGGGTGTCTTGCTTAAAATGTAATCAAAACAACATTTGACATCCAGTGACCACATTTTTTATAAGAACACATAAAAATGACCATATAAAATACTTCAAAACTATTTTTAACAAAACCTACAAGCATGAAAGCACTTTAGAAAGTTAACTATCTGTATTATGAATGTGTGAACTAAGTCAAACATTTAATTAAAAATACTCATGTATTAAATGAACATAATCGGAATGGAAAATGTGGATTCACCTACCTCAAAGAGGAACCATGTCATGACGAACACTTTAGAACTTGAAGAAATAGGTGTTGACCACTCGTAACCAGCCTGCACACACACACACCTATATATATATATACACATATATCCCTAATTTAGTGCATATATTCCCCACGCCATGATGGAATACATGCTTGGATGACATATATATTATATATATACATACCTTAAGTATTTGGTAGTGCACCCTCTATGTTGACAAAAAAATCACTATATCAACAAAAATACCCCAAATTAAGGCCAAAAAGACCAACGCATGACCAAAAGTACCAGGGACTCGCATAAACTAGATCCACAAGTCATAAAACACAACCAAACGCTACCAAAAGGATTTATATCCAATACACACCCCGAGCCACATTAAAAACCATGAAACCACTTATAAAAAGGGAGAGGAAAAAATGAAATAGGAATTTTTTTAGAAAACCATGATTCGAGAGAAGAGCCAATCAAGATGTATTATTCATTTGAAGGCTCATCCATGGGTACACTCCGTGCATCCGTGGATGTTCCCACATTCAATTGAATGACAAGAGGTCTTCTCATAACCATTTTAAAGAAACTTCACATCCACTATTCATTGACACAATAAACCATTTCATCATGAGTACCTTGTTTTATAAGACCATACCTACACTATATAGATAACTTTAACAACATGTTTCCCTAGAAAAACAAAAAAACTAATTTTTAATCAAATATTTCTACAAGAAAATACTACCATAACTAAACTAAAATTATAATCATAGTAAAAACTTGATTTAAGAATTAAATCATCAAACACAAGAATCATATGGATTTAAATAAGAATAAATAGCATGGAAACACCTACCTTGAAATGGGAGAACATGACAAAACCTTAATAGAAGGATGAACATCGCTATGCAGACCAAATGAATCCCATAAACACTGATAAAAATGCATAAATTACAAATAGTGACAAAAAGAGTTTTGTTATATTGAATAAAAACACCAAAATAGTAGAAATAAATTATACCTATACTAAAATAGGAGAGGGTTTCCACTGAGAAAGGTTGTGGCCGCAATGGGGAAAGAAGGAGGTGTTGTGAATGTGTTCGGTCCATGATGGAAAACCACCAGAGGGCGTAGGGTTGGGTTCACCGGAGGGTGGTTCTCCGCTAGATGAGAGGAAGTGGTTGGGGATTCTTTTGGATACTCACGCGGTAAGGGAGGTACCACTAGACGGGAGACGGGCCGGAGTGCCGGTTAAGGAGTGGTCTGAAGCTACGAGGTCGGGTTGTAGGAGCAAGGGAGGAGGGGAGGGGTTCGCCACACACAGACCACCGGGGGACCGGGGTAGGTTGGCGCAGCCAGGAGGGGCGGTGGTGTGCTATGCAAGAGGAAGGGGTTAGGGCTACTGGCACCAGTTGGTGTCTGGTGCGTAACGCCATGGAAAACTGGGGGAAGCTGGGTTCTGGGTGCATTGTGCGCAGACAATAGGAAAAAGGGGGCGACACCCCCTAGGGCTGGCTACCTATTTTTTAACATAATTATACTAATAATAACAACAAAAATAACAAGAACAATTTATTTTTTCTCTAAAAATAAAAAATATATATTCTTAATAACAAAAAGAATAGTTAACATTCACTTTAATTATAATAAATTAATCATTTTAATTTTAATTTTATTTAATTTTAATTTTCCACAAGGGAAGACAGGTCTTGAATTTTCCATGGAAGAGCTTCATGAGGTCTCCAAAATGCGCTCCGCATGTGCGCCCAACAAAGTAAACCCAAAAAATGAACTTTTTGACATAACTCAAAGATTTGGTTTGGGATTTAACTTGAACCTCAACAAAAATTATTTAAGCCCAAAAAATAAATTAATTAGACTGGTTAGGGTGTGACAATTCACCCCACCATAGTCAAATTCCACCACCATAAAGTCACCAAGCGAGAAGTTAATGCCCCACGAGTCCATACCCATACAAAACCAAAGGAAACCGAGAGCCTTGGGGTGACCATTTCCAACACATGTCACAGCTGACCAATTTAAGAAAGACTACTACCCGTGATTGAGGGGAGGACACAGGAGGGTCCTCCCCACCATGATAATTCACTATAATCCATTGTTACCATAATACAGCACCCCCAAGGGGGACAACGTGAGAAATTCTATACTAAACTCATCCCACCATCTCAATGTTAACAGAAAAACTCCACCACTAGGATTAAAATAGTTCTAAGGAAAATGAAAACACCAGAACATTAAGATGGAGACATCCCCTATAAAACCTAAACACACTAAAAGAAAATGTATGGAGATGTTCCTGAATAATGAAGGGGCCTAGAAACAACACCCATTAATTCATTAAACCAAACATTCCCCTGATGAACGCAACTAAGACCATAATCGGAATCAGAATGGGTCTGCTTATTCACATGACCAACACCCCTGATGGAAAAATAATAATTTAAAATCCAAATTTAGATAAGATTATCCCCTTTTATTGTGGCACACCGATCTCATCACACCACTATAAAAAGGATGAGCTTCTGAAAATGACAATAATATAACAAGGAAACATTGGATATTTCTCTCCTCAAAGCTAAAAACATGATCTGAACCGAAGTTCTACACACCCACGGAAACTCATGACATTGTTCAAGCTTCACCCCGAGACCTATGGTTAGAGCCCTGATGGCTGAAGCATCTCATGCCTCACAGTCAGGCATTCACATCCTCAAGTCCACAACTCCTTCTTTCTGATGATTCAAACGACTACAATGGTGGAACGTTTTTATAGGGATGCAAGATGGGGTCTTAGAATGCCTGAACTGGACACATGGGTGGCACACAAGAGAACGGTCCAACAAACTAGGTGTCAGTACCGACGAAGATAGTTTCTTGGAGATAGGTTCTGTCGACATACACTTTATTCCAGATGGGGAACCATCTGAAAAGTTGACAACTATTAACCACACCCAAAACTCTAACAACAAGGATTCATCCCATCTTTACCAGTATAGAACATAACCCTCAAATAACTCTGGGATGGTACAAACTTTTTCACCATCGGGAGTTCCTAACAACCCGAAGACCTAATCCTACTCTACAAATAACAAAACTACCTAAAATGAAATTTTAATACCTTCATAGATTGGCGACAAATGTAAATAACTAAAAATTGGGCATGACTCATTAGCAACCTTAGCAACCTATAGAGGCAGCATACTTAGAACAACATGAAAAACACAATTGTGATCAGCACCAGGAAAATTCTTAATCAAATCAACTACCCATGACAAAGGCAACACTCACATAAGACAAACATAAAAATATACTTTTAAAAAAATTTATATTTCCAAAAACTACCATTTCTTTTAATTTTTCTAAACACACCTATGGATCCTTATAAACCTTCACATGTGCCTTCATTCAATCCCACTTACAACCTCTATGAACAAGTGTCCCCCGTGCACTCTCCGTATATACGTACACACATGTGACCCTCCATAGAGTATATCAGGGTTCGAACACTTCTTTCCCTTATCAAATCAAAACACACACCAATGTTTTCTAAATTGAAACACTTTCTCTTTAAAAATTCACTTCACCAGTTTCAAAACAATTTAAAAGAAACACTTTTCCATTTCAAAATCAATTTCACTTTTAACCCACACTCTAATCGACCAATATTTAAATGAAACACAACCAATACCAACCCACTGCAATGAGGAACTAGTGCATATGCCTAACTTAGTGACATGGTGGTGATCCACACCCAAGTAATGTATAACACTAAGAGGACCTTGAGTCGGGCACTTGGACTTCACATGGGTCACCAACCCATGTGAGGCCATAATGTGAGTCGATTTCCCTCCATTTTCAATCCTCAATCGAAAACAACCCAATAAAAACACTCAAAACCAGGTCTACCCCAGGTAACTCATGTCTCATCGCAAAAAATTGTGATCAGGAACCGACCCATAACCTACTCCTGAGCACTGAAAATCCTAATATCCATGTACCACACATCTAAAATATCAAGGTCCTCCTCTGATATAATTTTTTCAAGAACTGGCCTGGGTCAACCCTGAATCAGACACCCAAACCAGTCCACAACATTTCTGGATAGGCATTCCTGATCCCCCCAAGATGAAAACTAGTGTCAGGAATCAACACATAAGAAAGAACAATTTGGCCCATTAATAAAATAAGGGACAATAAATAAAGACTATTAGTAAAAATGAAAACATGCAGCATGAATAAAAAACTGCTCATACCTCTGTGTGACCTCCTAGGTCACCACCCACCACAGTCTCACGCTCACTACACAGGAAATTCAAAACTAAATCCCAAAACAAAAAAGATAAGATAGGCATGACCATGGAAATCCTCATCACTAAATCCAAAGATAAACCATTGAATCCAATGCCTCTATTCCCAAAATAATCTATTAACACAAGTTTGAAAATACAAGTATGAAAATAGGGTTTTCCCATTTTCAAAATAAGCACATGCTTTTTCCATTTAAAAATCCAATACGATCTACACATCATTTCCAAAACATTTTTTCATTTAATAAGAAAAACCCATGACAAGAGATGACAATTTTATAATAAAATAAATAGGTAAATAGAGAACGATGAAAATAATCTATTATGAATCAAATAGACAGGTGATGTAAATAATTATGTAACCATGGGTGGTCTTAAACATCCCAAGAAGACACCTAGACATACTCAGATTAAAACCACCTACCAGTGTATTGGGAAAATCCTATGTCTATAACCAACTAGCCGCCCTCCTAGAAAAATAAACCAGCACCACTCCCCATCTGGCCTTTATACCTACCAGTGGGTACCAACCCATCTAGTTTGGGCTGATAAGAATCCATCACTCAATCAACTAATGGACATGCAGGAACCCATGGCGGTTATAATAATACTATGTAAGTAGGATAACCTCACACGCGTGACTCATCTCACTGCACTTGACTACCCCAAACATAGATGCTTCCTATGCATTCACACATAAATGGTTACCCTAGACAAGAGCGTCGCATATATATGTTCAATCATTCAACATCAAACAAAGTTCCAAACATGCCTTCACAACATTTGAACATTTAAAACATTTCATCGAACAATAAGTTAGTCAAGTAGGTACAGAATCTTTTTGTCACATAATATTTTCTAAAATTGCATACAAGCACCATCATTTGTGTTGGATATACCAAAAATTTCATCACATTACTTAAAAAATTAAATCACTTCTTTGAAAACACAAGTGTTTCTGATCGGACCATTAACATTACATAGCCAAAACATTACACAGAATATCATGCAAAAAACACCTTTTCATTTTCAATGTCAAATGGTCCAACTTTCTAAACACAAGAACACAACCAGTTCACAATGAAAAAATAGTCCTTTACCACTTCTTAAAATATTGTCAAAACATGTTCAAAGGACAAATGGGACAAGACCTTGAGGCATACGGTTGAAAAGAATTATTTTAAAACAGACACACACATTACCAAAATTATATTAATCACATCTTTCAATATTTATAATATGATGGAAACACTATAAAACAAACTATAAAATTTCTTACCTATTAAAAAAACTAGTCAAACAATTTATAAACAATTTTAAGAACAAGTCAAGTATTTTATTTAAAAAAAAATAAATAGGTGAAACAATTTATAAAGAATTTAATTAACTAACCAACTAATTTATAAACAATTTCTTTAAACTATAAACACTTTCACAACCTATTAAAGATCCTATCAAATGCCTTGGTCACTCATAAAACATAATCAAAACAAAATTTGACTTCTAGTAACACATTTTTCATAAGAACACGTAAACATAAAAAGATAAACTACTTCAAAACTACTTTTTACAAAACCAGATAGCTAGAAAACACAATATAAAGTTAGCTAAGTGTATTAAAAAGATGAAAACAAAGACAAATAAATTAATTAAAAAAACTCATGTATTAAATGTACATAATTGGAAAGGAAAATATTGACTCTACTACCTCAAAGAGGAACCTTGTCATGCCAAACACTTTGGATCTTGACGAAAAGTGCAGCAACCACACATAACCGGCCTGCACATGCACGCACAAACCTATATATATATACTTATATATATAATCCACTCCACTTATTCCCCGAGCCATGTGGGAATACATACATGGAAAATATATATATATATTATACCTAAAGTATATGCATGTACGCCCTATTTCGTTCACCCAAAATTCAACATAACTACAAAAGATACCAAAAATTAAGGTTTCAAAGACCAACGCATGACCAAAACTACCTGAGACTCACATAAACCCAATGTAATAGTCATAAAACACAACCAAATGCCACAGAGAAGATTTATATTCAAAACACACCATGACTCACTTTAAAAAAATAAAACAATGTATCAAAAGAGAGAGGGAAAGGGGAAATATGATTTGTTTTTAGAAAACAATGATTTGAGAGGAGAGCCATTTCAAATGTCATATTTATTTTAGGGATCATCCATGGGAGTACTATGTGCATCCATGAATGTTCTAACATTCAATGGAATTACAAGAGGCCTCCACCAAACCATTTTTAAGACACTACACATCCACCATTAGTTGACACAATAAACCATTTTTTCATGAGTACCAAGTTTTATATAACTAACCCTACACCAACCAGATAACTTTTACAACATGTTTTACTAGGAAATCAACCAAAACCTTTTTTTAATAAAATATTTCCACAAGAAATCACAACCATAAATTAATAAAGATTATAATCACGGTGTGAAGATTAAATTAAGAATTAACTCCTCAAACACAAGCATCATGTGGATTAAAATCAGAATAAATGTCATGGAAAGACCTACCTCAACGCATGAGAACACGAAGAAACATCAACAGAAGGAAGAACATCACTCTACGGAAGAGAATCATACCCTAGACAATGAGAAAAATGCATGAATAACAAACCATGATAAAATATTTTGGTTAACATGACAAAAAACACCAAAATAGATGAAATAAAATATTCCCAGACTGTGAGAGGAGAGGGTTTCAGACAAGCAATATCACCGCCACTCTAGAGAAAGGTGAAGGAACTATAAATAAGTTCAAGCCATGATAGAAAACCACCAGAAAAAGGGGGTTGGGTTTTCTTGAGGGTGGATCTGTGTGAGATGTAAGAAATCATCTAGGGGTTCGGTTGGCCAGTTGTGTGGGAAGGGAGGTACAACTTAACGGGAGCCCCGCTAGACTGCTATTGAAGGAGGGGTTTAGAGTTGTGAGGTTGGGGCGCTAGAGAAAGGGAGGAGGGGAGCGGTTCTCCGCACACGGGATTCTGGAGGACTAGGGTTGGTTGGTGTGGCCAGGCAGGGTGGAACAATGTTATTTGAGAGCAAGGGGGTGGGCTTGTGGCGCTGGCTGGTGTTTGGTGTGTGGCTCCATGGAAAACAGGGTGAAAGGGGGGGCTTCTAGGTTCACTATGCACAACCAGTGGGAAAGAGGGGGTGATTCCCCCCTATGGGTGCATACCGCATTTTTAAATCAATAATAATAATAATAATAATAATAATAATAATAATAATAATAATAATAATAATAATAATAATTTAAGTTTGCTCCTAAATTTAAAAAAAATAAAATTCTTAATAACAAAAATGAATAGTTAAGATTCATTTTCAATACAATAAAATACTAATTTTAATTATTATTTTTATTTTATTTTATTTTATTTTATTTTTGAGTGTAGACAGGTCACATAGTTTCCTAGGTGGAGCCGCCTGGGGTTTCGAAAACCCGCTCCACCCATGTGCCCAACAATGTCAACCCAAAAAAATCCACTTTTTGACATATCTCAAAGATTTGGTTTGGGATTAGACCTGACCTCAAAAAAAACTTATTTAAGGCCAATAAAATAAATTAAATTGACTAGTGAGGGTGTGAAAAATAACATGTTCAAAACACACAAAAATAATCAGTCACATTATTCCATTTAATTTTATAAACCAATTTATGAAAAATTAGGCCAATGAAGTTCACCAATATAGGATTGAGACCATTCCTCCTACCTCAAATCTCATGTTTAACATGCCTGCAATAGAATCCACCACAAAGAAGAATCCAAATATAAAAAAGGAGGCCCCAGAATGAATCTATGAATATTGTAATTGATCTAATTCAACAAAGGGGTTGTTAGAGAAGTGGAAAAAACAAATACCTTAAGAACATACACTAATCTCACCACAAACAACAAATTAAATGATCCCTAGAACAAGATAGCACAACAGATCTTTTGAGAATCAAGAAGAAACCTCACTATAGATCAATAAAACCAATAACATAATGCAACTATGATACAAATGTCAAATGTAATGAAGAATTAGGAAGGATCACTTACACATAGGGATGAAACACAGACTAATTGACGATCCAATGGAAAAAAAATCAATCCTGATAAAACAGAGGCTCCCCAAATTACTAGAGAAAGGCTCTTAGATGAGAGAAAAGATGACTATAGAAGAATGAAATAACAATAAACCAATTCATCACCCTAAAATAATTTTCCATGAAATTTATACTGACTGTAAATCATTTACATGTCATCTATTCATCGGGAAACAGATATTCCAAAAAACCAATTTCCTTTTTACTAAGAACTGATACACTTACATTACACATCAGGAAACATTTACACGATATGTACTCCTTTAACAATGATTTCTATGTTCACAAAATCTTATGTGTAGAACATACACATTGTGTAATCCCATCACACATCATGTATTTCTCCTATATACTGCAAAAGTGTTAGATTATTTACAAAAACCTCAAACCTACTCTGGCATACACTAAATTAAGGGAGATACCAATAAGTCCATCAAAAAATGTATACCCAAATTACATTATTTCAAAAAAAAACATACATCCCCAAAATTTATGGAATTTGTTTTATCAAATGTTCTCTATTCTTAGGAATCCCCAGACACTCCCAATTAAATTGGAAAACAAGTAAAGAGACTAGAAATACCATAAATCCCATAATAGGATGTTAGAAACACCCCACCATAAGAAAATCCTTCATTAGGAAGTCATGTGGATGAATTAATTCAGGTAAAGTGGAGAGGCCACTTCTCCCTCATCATCAGCTTGCGCTCCCATGTTTCATGAGAGTATGATCCATGCCACCATAACACTCTTCCAAACAGAATAGAATTTCCTGTATGGACTTTCACTAAAGCTCCAATGATCTCAACTAGTTTATCAATAACAAAAACATCTATATCTAAAAAAATCTATTCCTGAATAATAATTTGAGGGGGACCGAGATGGTAATTCATGAGCTATAGTATGTGGAAGAAATAATTATGCCGATCAAATAAACAATATATTACAACATATAGGGTACCTTCCAAAGTTTTTCAATGACCTCAAATGGTATAATATATCTCAAATCAATCATTCCCAATTTTCCATGCAGTTAGTGACCCAATAGAGAAGAAATTTCATGAAAACACAGTCACCTATAGAAAACACAAAAATATGACATCATTTATTATCATATAAAATATTTCAATTCTAAACTATCTACCAAAGGTGCTTCAAACACCTATTCCCAATAAAGAGTTGATCTTCACGTGATACCACACAAAGCCTCAAAAGGATCCTTTCGGATTGATGACTGATGGCTATTGTTAAAATGAAACTCAATCTGTCCTAGATGGATATACAAAGATCCACCGAAATCAAAGACATAGTCACATTGAATATCCTCCAATTTATGAATAGAACACTTCATCTAACTATCTGTATGTGGATGATAAGCTATACTCAATCTAACCATAGTCCCCATCACATCCAGGAGACTACTCTAGAACATTCCTATAAACAATAAATCAATGTCTGATCATCTTCAGAAGGAACACATGTATCCTAATAATTTCCTACACATACAGCTTACCCAGATCTATTAATTTTTGAGATATATTTGAATAGAATAAAAATGAGATGAATTTTTAAATAGAAAAATCATCAAACAGATAGAATTACTCCCTTGTAGTGTCCACTAGAATCAAAAAAAGATGTACATTGACACATTATATCATTTTCAAACCAATACCAGAATAGACTATATTAAACTATTTGGTTTCAAATGATATTCCTTTATCTGTTGACATGTGTAATAGTGGGACACATAATCCACAATGTCACGCTTCATACCCAACCACCAAAATTGTCATCTCATGTCATAATACATCTTCATAGCACACATATCAATCGACCATATATAACTATGAAAATAAAACAATACAAAACACCTCCCTAATGATGGGATGAAAACCCAATACCCCAAACTATAAATAACATCTGAAGGGAGAGACCAATCTGAAATGGTCTCCCCACTATATTGGGTTTCTTGACTTCCTCTAGACTCGACATTCTACTCCAAACTCTCTAGAATATACTCAAGGATAGATGATGATAACTGAATTCTGGTAAAAAACTATGCCCAAGACATCCTTCTTAACATATAGATGTAACATTGGAAAATACACATAAGGTTCCACTTTTTCTTCAATTCCAAAATATATTGAGATGTAACATTCATACAAAGGGAGTTTGCAACGACATTACACTTAGATAAGGAGTAATAAATATAAAATTCAAACATTTTAAGGTATTATACCCATCATCTCTATCTAAGATTATTGTATTTTGGAGAAAGTTTATTGCTTAAAATCTTATAGTCAAAAATTATTGTGAACCATTCCATAAAAAGATAGTTTCGACAACATTTTAGCAAATAAATAACTGAGGAAAACTCTAAATCATTAGTGGGGTCATTATTCTCTAGTATTTGAATATGAAAAAATAATTAAATTACCACATGATCATACTTCATTATCTCACATACCAAACAAGTGTTAGAATAATCACAAAAAAACTACACACCACTTACCACGATAAGGTAAGATCAGAATATAAGATGATTTGAGAAGTCATTTAAGATCATTAAAAGAAAAAAAAAACATTTTTATCCCATATTAATTTCACCCCTTGTTGGATACGAGTAGTCAAAGGTGATGCCAACTTTGTTAAATCATTAACACCCCATATATAGTATCCAAAATGACCAAGGAATTTATGAATCTCAAAGGCATTTTGTGGCTCTTCCCATGAAAAAACAGCCTTTAACTTCTCTGGATAAAAAAATAATCCATTCTTAAAAATCACACTCCATAATAATTTCACTAATTGAATTCATAATTTTCATTTCAAAAGGCTTCCTTAAAAATATAGAACTATAATGACTTCAAAAAAAATATTTGATGCTCATGCTTGTGCTCAGATCTTGAATAAAACAAAATATCATCTATAAACACTACCATAGAATTATTGTGATACAGATGGACTATTTGATTCATCCAAGACATGAAAACTATATGAGGGTTATTCAAACCAAATGACATCATAATCTATTTTCACTGTATATAGATGATATTGAAACCATTCTTCAGCATATCACACTCCCCAACTATATGATGATGATAACCCAAATGAAGATCAATAATTGAAAACTAGTTTACCCATTTAACGTATCATTCAAATCATACACAGGTGACAAAGGATACTTATTCTTAAATTATACTCAATTTAACTTCTGATAATCCCTAAACAATTGGAGTGAACCACCATCCTTCAGAGAAATGAGAACTGGGGATACCCAAGAAGAAAAAAGGGGAATACTCATTTCCACCATATCATCCATCTGAATCTCGAGCTATTTAGGTCTCCCATGATACATATGATAAAAACGTATCAATATTGATTGTGTATCTTGAATAATGTCAAACGTAAACTCTACCTACCACTCTAGAGTAATCCCAGAGAAAACATTTAGGAAAATGTCTGGAAAATCCAAAACAATAGTGGGAAGATAAAAAACAGAAAAAAAAAATTTATTGACTATAATAGTAGACAAAAACACATGAGATATGGGTAAGAATTTCCTCCCCAACCATTCCTCAAATCCTACTCTCTCTAAAACACCCATGATCTCACATAACTTATGAGAAATGAGACATTCCAATGATAACAATCATCCTCATCTTGATGAGAAACAATCCAATATATCCAAATGATATATTAAAATAAATCTCAATCAAGAATAAGAAACTCCCAGTATTACTCCTTATCATCTATTGAAAACAGACAAGGACACCAAAATATATACTCGTTCCACTTCCTTGGAGGTGTCTTTAACTCCATAAAAAGGGAAATGAACTATTTTTTAAGGTTAATAAAATCAACAAAATTACTAGATAAAAATTAGTGGTAAACACTAGAATAAAATAATACAACTTCTATTGAGTGTGAAATAAAGATTGTACCACTCACTTTCACTAGACCCTAATATACCACAACATGATAAAAATATACTGTGTGTAGGTGCTTAAATACTAAGGAATATGGGTGTAGAACTATAGACTAAGAGTATCTTCCTTCCCCAAAATTTTATTTGGAGATGAAGATCCCTTGTGACATCAAGGAGTATACATGGCCTGACCGAAACACTACATATGTCCATAATGTCCACAACCATTTAACATCTTTAAAAGTGATGAAAATGAATGTCTGGTGTGTCCAACCATGCCATAATGATAATAAGTCAGAGGAATAATAATAACACTAACTCGAGGTGTTCAAGATCTAGACTATTAAGTACCTCCTCCACCACTCCTGCGGTGATCTTTACATTACCCCTTTTCTGTGATATGTCATTGATGATAAAACTAAGTAGATGAGAAGGGAAAATATCAAACATTGTCTGCGGTATTTATTTATTCCAACATATAAATTTCCATTATCTCTTCATAGGTTAAAATATTAATCATAAATACCTATCATCTTATATTTAGTCAAAAACATCGATACTTCTGATCTTTTAGCTCTCCATTCTTCAAAACCTCTTGTGAAGAACGAACCAACTCATCAGAATAGTTAGTCTCTACCAACACTGAATACTCTCCATACTAAGCAGAGAGAAAATACAATTACTTTTCCATCTTTAGTGACTCTAGAAAAGAAATAGTTTTTATAAGAGATACTTAAAACCTTTCCAATCCAATACCACATGCCTATCCGACTATACCCTAGAATCCCATAAATGATATCTAGGAACCTCATGTCTAAACACTACATAATTCATCTTGATACTCTTAGTTGAATCTAGGAAGTATAATATATGATTGATCTAACCAATATATCCCTCCACCTCTCGAGGTTAATTCATTCATTTAAATAATGGTGGCTTCTCATGCATGAAATTCTGTGATCAATCACTTTCTCCTATAGATCTTGGGTGTACTTCAATGACAGAGTCATGAACTTGTGTTACATTTTGGTTAATAAAAAAACTACCCACATGAAATGATTAATGACTTTGTGATCCATAGGATTATTACCTTGAGAAACATCATCCATACCCTCTCAAATAACTCACATAACACATCTCATTGGCACAACTCTATACAAAAAAATAGAAGAAAAGATTATGAAATAGGGTAATATGAGTTCAAACAAGAGAACCCATGAGAGAAAAATGGTATTAACATAAAAACTCAAAAAAAATAAAAATCCCAACATACCATGTTAATATGATTTTCATCACAGAAAGATATGGACATGAATTCCTTGTAACATACCTCTCTATTCCAGATACTCAGATATCCCCCATACCCAACATCCCAAAATAAGAACTCTTGAGGATAGACCTAAAACTGATTCTGAATTATAAAAAATTGACCTAGATAATCTCTAAAAATTGTACCCCACCAGACTGGTCAAATAACTAGAGGGAATTCTCAATCAAAATAGGTTGACCACAAACACCCAAGAATCAAACAATAATATGATAGAATGATTATTCCAAAACCAAACCAATAACATTTCCCATATATACAACAACATAAAAAGATAAATACATGACATAACTAAAAAAGTTTTAAAACAAAAAACTCAAGACTAAAAACAATATCAATCTAGAAGTCCAAACATAAATGACAAAAAAAATCAAGAAAACCAAAAACACCATGTGATGGTGTGGGAAGAGTCTCACCAAGTCACCAGTAGTTACTTAGCTCAACTAACCAGAAACCTCAATGCCTCACTGGGGCGACTTGCCTTTCCCTACATCAAAACACATAACCAGGTCTACACACAACTGAAGGGGTATGAAAAATGTGAGCTAATAGGGTCAGTAGGATCTCACACAAGTGTTCCATATAAATTGTCTAAACAATAATCCATCTATGATTAACTTTAAAGAAAAAAAGGATTGTAATAGTTTTCCACAATTCATATAAAATTCATTTTAAAATAGTTTTATTTATCCTTTTTCACATTTCCGAATAAAGAAGTTAAATTAGTTTTAACTAATTTCATATCCATGTATCACAATGGATATATCCTATCAAAACAAACCAAATCATGTATCACATATCATATCAAATCCATTACAGTACAACAAAATAGTACAAGAAAAAATCTGAAGCACGGGTAACATCACACCAGTGATAAACCGAGTCTATGATATCCAGGACACTCATACCTAACATAGAAAATAACATACACATCAATCCATTATATATATTTATTGAGTCTATATTGAATAAAAACACCCCAAAAAGTGTACCCCCCCCCCCAACGGATCAAAAAGTCCCTAGAACAATGTGCCTAAGGAGTAGAGGAAATACCCCTGAGAAAACCCATCAATAGTGAAAAAGGATAATTATTATACCTTCCACCTAAGTACCCAAGGCATCCTATGTTTTCTCTTTTACAAATAAGTTTATCAAACCATTTCTATCAAACCATCATGGGAAAACCATATCAAAATTCTTTGAACACCCACATACATTTACCCAAACTATGTGAAACCCATCCTTTAAAAAAAACCCAATTTCAAACACACACAGTCACAAAAAAGTTATATCAATCCATTTCATTTAATAAAAAAACCAAAAATATATGAAATTTTTTTTCACCAACATAGGCTAGAGATATAACTTCTAACCACAAAAATAGGGTCACACATGACCGTAATATAACAAACCACATGGATGAAACCAATGATGAAAATAGAGGCCCTAGAATCAATATAAACATATATGAATTGATCCAATTAAATTAAAGATTTAGTAGAGAAGAGGGAATGAAACTTACCTCATGAACAAGCACCCACTGCACCACAACCAACAAAGTAAATGGACCTTGAAACAAGATAACACAACAGATTTAAATGAATCAATAAGAAATATTACCACATATCAAAAAAACCAATAGACCAATGGAACATTGCAACTGCGATAAATGGAAATGAAGAAGTAGAAAGAATCTCTTATCGAGAGAGATGAAACCGAACTTCCATGATAATCCAATGTAGAAATAATCAATACATATTGAATAGATGGTCCCAAAATCACTATATATGGGCTCATGGTTGAGAGTAAGGAGGGATATAGAAGAATGAAATAACAATCAACAGATGAAATTTCTTAACATCCATGTCCAGAAAATTCATACGATGGGTAAATACTTTACATGTCGTGTGATCCTTGGGAAAGAGATATGTCGACCCCCACCCCATTCCTTTTTATTAAAAAATGATCTTTTAACAATTACTCATAATGAAACCTTCACCAACATATAATCCTTTCATGATAAGACAAGGTTCACGATATCTACCATAGATTACTTACACATAATGTACTCCAATTACATGGTGTGTATTTTTGCTATAAAATATAAAAATAGTAGATTCATTACAAAAACATAAAACCAACATAGTATTAATCCATACTTGGGTAGAAACCCAAAATGACATTAACACATTTTTACTAGTAATACATTAATTTAGACAAACATAGATTCCTGAACAATAGGTCAATTTTCTATTCAAATGTTCTACATCCTAAAAATAGTACATCCCAAATCACATGAGGCATGAGATTTTTTGTAACACATTCGAGTTTAGGGGGTTAATCAATTAGACTAGAAATCGAAAATAGGGTGTCTTTATTAAATCGATATAGTGGAAAACCAAGAAACTGTATCCAAATTTGTGCAATTGGAGGATCAAAGTTAGTATTGAAATCTAGAGACCAGTTAAGGAATTTCATGCAACATCCACTAAAGGACCATGAGCCTCTCATACAAAACTATTAATAATCATTTTTAAATGTGAAATTGAGAACCACATGTGAAGAATTTAGAAGGCCTACTTTATATAAAACAAAATCAAGTGATTCAAATGAATTTCTCTGGAAGGGAAGAGAGGTTATATTCTTTAATAACATACCATAAAGCACAAAATGTTGGTATGAGGTAATAATATGTACCTTTTCCTTAAAAAAGGAGATTTTAAGAGACCATTAGGTCTGAATCACTTAGGTTAAATGCACATCATATCATTTGAATCATCATTAAAATGCACCATTTTATTACTACCAACAATGACATCAATAAAGGGTATACGGTTCAAATTAGGGAATCTTAATAGTTTTCTTGGTGGTGTATTATCCAACAGTTCCACTATGAATCATTGACTAGCTTATTAATTTTTTTATATTTTAAACTACCATGATAAAGATTAATTAATTAGAGGATAGACACAGGGTGTGGTGGCTAGTGGGATATTGGGAGTTTTTATTCTCATTGCTATATATATCATCTAAATTTCAGGTTTATCTCTGAGACTCTCTTAGAGTATTGGTGTTCTAGTTAGGTTGTAAACTGACATTGGGTCATATGGATTGGTTGATGTAGTCTTTTGATTTGTTTAATTTTCTTTTTATTTTTTTATGTTGTTCAGTTATGATTTTTATTTCATTATATGGTTAAAGTGAAGCTATATTTGTTAATAGGTGACAAAAAACCATTAGTGGGGAATATTTTTCTTATAGTAAGAGAGATCAGAGGGTAGGGGAGGTTTTTGGTGCACATTGTTGTTTACTTCATTCATAGTTTTGATATTAGGATTTTTATTTTGTTTATTTTTCTCTTTCATGGGTATCTGATGTACAGAGGATTCATACCATAATTTTATTTATTTTATGTTTCATGTTGTATTTTACTATTATTCAGTTAAACCTTTTCTGAAGTTGCGCTTCCTTGATTTCCATGAACATATTTTATTCCCTGGGGGTCATGAATTCCCTTAAAGACCTCTCATGGGCTGGCTCAAGTGTCTGAAGAAGGGATTAATATTATAATTCTGTTAAAAAAAGTATCATATGTAGTCCATTTCTATTATATATATTATCCACGACTCTCTCACAAGAATCTCTAATGATTTGGGATCTCTAGTATATGGGGGTGAGATTTTTTGAGCTCAAGAGTTAGTTCATGGGTCAGTTTCATATCACCACCACTCCTGAAAAAACTCGGGTTTTCAAGATTTGAATATTGAATTGGAATTTTATTTGATATATTTTGGAATTATTGGGTGAAAAGGGAGCATAATAGAAGGAATCGATAGCTCATATTTCCTTACAACACATGCAGAGCCTGTGTGGATGGTTCTAAGAGGTTCCCTATATTTGTTTCATAATTTTCATATGTAACATCCATTCATAGGGACTAACCATGAACGACTAAAAGTTATTTTTAAATTTTATTTTGGATTCTTTGACTATGAAAATTATTTTCAGTAACATGCTGACTTAATTTGGTTTGATTTACAAAGAGTATTTAAAATGAAATTTTTATAAAGGGTAAAAGTGAGTTTATAAATTGTTGAAATAATTTTATTAAAAATGAATTAAAATTTATTATTATGCTTGAAGACTCATGGGAGGTTTTCAAAAAAAATAGAAGGTATGATATTTTAATATTATTTTAATACATTTTTTATGTTTTAAGAATGGAAGTGGGGGATTTTGAATATATCTAAATGTGTTCCAAATGTTTTGAAATTGTAATTCATGGGTCAAAATGATTTTTTGATAGGTTTTCAAGGTATTGAATTAAAAAGTTTGGGTTTTTAAATAATTTTAAAGGGGGAATTAAGGCTTTTTTATTTTTAGTTTATTTGACATGTGGTTGTGATGTGTGTTCTTTTTTTCATGTTGAAATATTAATTATTTTTGGTATCGATGATTGAAATTGGGTTTAAATTTTATAAAAGCCTGTGAAAAGTGATATTTAAGGAGAGAAACTATTTTTATTAAATTATAGCAAATTTAAAGTTGTTATTTTGGCATATTTTGAGTGGGGATTTGAATTTTACTAATTGGGATGAGTTCTGTATTCTTTTATAATTTATGTTTTTCATTGTTTGAGTATGCCTCAAAAATAAAGTATCGAGTATTTTTGGGAAATTTATATTTATTGCACTGGAATATTGATCGATTTTGTTCTTATGGTATTCCTTTTGTCAGATTTTTTCTTCAAGTTTCTCTTCTATTATTCATTTAATTTTAGATGTTCTTTGGTTATGGGTTTGAATCATCGATAATGATATGATTTGTGAGAATTTAATGTGATGATGGTAATTGTGGGTTCTTATTTAGATTTAATATATATGGGAAACCATCATTATGTTCTCTGGATGACATAGAATGATTCCACACTAGTCAATCTTATGCTTTCCCATGTGTTTGGTAGAATTTTGTTGAGATATCAATGGTTGCTGATTTGGTTTTTTCATCCTATGTCATCCTTCTATTATTTATAACATCAAAGGGGATACCATTTTATTATTGATGATTAATTTTTAAGATTTATATATATTTCCATTTGTTTCAAGATAAAAATTTGGTGTTTAGTTTTCTTGTTGTTATTATTTTGGGAAATCATCTAAGTTCCCTTAAGGTTGTGTTCTTCTTTGAGAACAGTTGGGTAAATATTTTGAGGAATTATTACCTTTACCAATTTATTTTTATTTTGTGTCCCGTTTTTTTATCTATTTCTGATCATGGGGATGATACTTTAGAGAATTATTGATTTTTATAGGAGTTTTGGATGATCTTCAAGTCGTGATTTTTTCTTGAGACCTATAAGTTGGAAACATTTTTTTTATTTTGTAGTGATTCTCATGGGGGGTGTTTTCTTTGTTTATCCAGGCTTCTTGTGGAATCTTTAAATGGTTGGGAGATCTATTATGAGTTTTTTCTTTGTATCTTCACTATGTCACACAGTTTGGACATATGGTAGGAAAAATATGCGGCCCTTTTTATATAGGGGTTTTTCATTTTTTGTGCATAATTTTATAAACTGTTTAGCCCATCCACAGGGGTGTCTTAGGTGGACAGTACAAAAAGAACGGTCTTCATACAGTTTTTTCAACCATGAATCCAAACCATATGACTCCCTTTGGGTGAAAAAATATATATTTTCCAAAAATACCATAATGGTATTGTATCCCTATTTCCCCTTTAATTCACTCAAACCTTGGAATACAATCCCTCTCTAATACCCAACCCCCTCACACATTACCCACGTCCTCGATTAGGCTAACATTCATCATTTTACTTCCTGAATAAATGTGTGATCATCATAGGTAAGTGTCTATCCTCCATTGTATTCTTCTTATTCCTCCCATATTCATCCACTCTTCATCCCCTAGGATTTGTTCATTTGATTCTGAACAATATATAGGGTTTCATTTTTCTTACTTGTAAGTATTTCTTTTCATGGTGGTTATTTTTATTTAGGATTTCATTTTCCTTCTTGGAGATCTAGAGACCTTGTTATGGGGGGTTTAGGTGTTAGTTATCAAATATATCATGTTCTATAATATATTACTCCATGATTAACCACCTAATTTTAGAGCCTATGATTTCTTATCTTGAACATTTTTATTCTGGATATTTTATAATTTTATTATGGTTGTTTCCAAATATCTAAAGTTGAAAACATGTTTCAACATGGATTTTGCTTAGTTTTCCCCTTTGGATATTTCTGTATTTTAAAAATACATTCATCCATTCCTACAAAAATACTTGTAATGTTTTTTAAAGTGGAATTGTGCATTTTAAATGTATTTTGAGTTGTTATTAATTTTTATTTAAATCTTCAAACCAATTTAATTGAAATCATAAGCATGATTTCATTCCATTTTAATTATAACATTATTTAAAACTCCTCAGTGTCGGAGACGTCAGTTGCAGTGGTCCCAGATTCCCGGTTCGGTTCAGCGTAGCCAGGTTCCATTTCCAGGTCGCTTCCTTTTAGATCGACGGTAAATCTGGAGTGGTCGTAGGGGGGGATTTTTTTGTCGATTCTGTGAGTTCTATTTCAGGTTTATGATTTGAAGATGTTTTTGGTTGTTCTAGATTTGGTGTCTTTGGGTTCTACCACTTGAACCCTTGGATGGTATTTGGTTGGGGTGTATTCAGTTGTGGTGATTCGTGTCGGTTGGATGATGGTGGATCAATTTCATAGCTGTGAAATTTATGTGGTGTTGATTTTGTGATATCGTGATATGGTTTTCTGTTGGTTGAAAGTGTGATTTGGGCAAATGGTTTTTACATTGGTCTATTTTAGTGGTTGTGCTATGGTTCATGGTTGATGAGACATTGCATCTAGTTCACTTCAATGGATGGTCCCAGAAGAGGTTTAGATCAAGGAGCTTCCACAGATCATGGCTATCCAGAACTGGATGTTTTAGAGGGTATGAGTTTTTTCATCAGTATCGTGCTTGTGCATCCTTGCACGGGACTGCTATCTGAACAATGATTAGAAGTTGGAAGCTCGTCTTAATGATTTTATGATGGGGAGGGGTCTTTCTTTGCAGATTTTAATTGGTTTGTTTTTTTCTCTGGAACTTTGAACTGTGGGGCTTGATTGTCTTTATGTCATTGAATTCTGTGGGGTTCCCCTTACCCATCCAAGGGGGGTCTATCATAAAAAAAAATTAATTTTTAGTGAATATATATATATATGAAATTATACAAATTTTCCTGGAAGAAACTAAATTTATGTATTAATTTATGTGTGTTTGTGTATGTTTGTGTTTGTGTGTCATTTCATATGGGAACAATATGAAGGAATCTATAAAAATTCAGAGCTTGTTTTCAAATATGGTTTCGAAAAAACACTAAAATAATCAAAAAATAAATGGTATAGGATTTGTTGGTAGTTTTTAATGCTGTATAAAAGTGAAATTGATTCCAATGGAAGACCAAAATTTTATGTTATTTTTTGTACACACATTCGATATGATTAGTGTTTTGGTATGCCAATGAGAAAGGGGATTCAAAAAGGTAGTGAAGGGAGGTGATGCCATATTTCATTTTTTCACATTGTTTTGTTATTTAGATTTTTTTCTAATACATGTATTTTATGTACTCTAGTAATTAGCATGGTATAAGGGAGTCCTCGGTACCTAGGTGGGAAGAATGGGTCTAGTACACTTGGAAATATGTAATGTTGTAGCTTGGTCTTCATAGTAGGATTATATAATAAAAATAACTAAACAATTGATGATGTCGATTAGATGGATCAAGTAGGAGAAATGTCCTTTGAGTCCATGCTATGATTATCAAGAGTTCAAGGATCTAGGTCAACACTAAACCTAGCTACATAGGTGTTGACCATTGTGCATACCCTTATTTATTCCCATTTATATGGTATAATATTTAAATTCTCCTTTATTAATTTTCATTTTCATGTTAAACAAAATAAAATCCTAATATTCTTTAATTTCCTATATTACTTTTCTATTAAATGTACCTCCGTAATTTGTGGTCCCTTCGGACTTCTGGTTCATATTTTATTTCCCTTACATCTATTATTATGAATTTTCACTAAGAATTTTTAATCAATTCATTCTTCTTATAGATGGATTTAAAAAATATATCACTATTTGGAAAATGGTTTTGGAAGTCAAAAAGGAAATTTGTTTTTAGAAACATTATTCTTTTACTTTTCTTGAAAATAAATTAGAAGAATTATTTTTATTGTTTTTTTTAAACTAGGGTGATCATTGATCCTTAAATTAAGGTTAATCACAAGGCAAGGCTAGTGGTGGACTACTGATCATTTTTTTCTCATACTAATACATATCATCTTAGTTTTAGGTTCATATCATAGTCTCTCTCAGAGTGTTGGCATCCCATTTTAGTTGGAGACTGACCTTGGGTCACATGTCTTGGTCAATTTTGGTATATTATTTTTCTAATTTTCAGTTTTATTGCTGGTATTTTCCAATTTTTATTATTATTTCATTATATGTATTAGGGGTAGCTATAAGAGCTTTTGGAAAATTAAAACCCTTTGGAGGCGAATATTTTCCTCTTAGAAGAGAGGGTGTGAGTGTAGGGGAGGTTTTTACACCTAGTTACTATTTACTTCATTATTATTTTTGATATTTGGTTGTTGTTTTGTTTTTTTAGTACATTCTTGACATAAATATGGGTAATATTTGAATTTTATTTATATTATGACACTTAATTTCTATATTATTCCTTAAGAAAAAATCTATCTAAATTGGTGATTCCTCAATTCTCATGCACTTATGCCCACCAGTGGTAATAAATAATTCCTTTTGATCCTTCTCTCAAGATGGATGGAGATTACAATAGAGTGATGGTTCTTAACATATATACTCATGTATCTTGAGTATGAGGATGATCATTTAGAGAACCATTGATCTGTTTTAGAGGTTCTTCATCACCCTCGGCTATTTGTGAAGAAATATATCTATAAATCAGGAGCCTATGACCTTCATTTTATGGTCTATGTAATGTATTAGTGAGGAGTCACTAAGGATCCATTAAATAATAACAAATATGTCCCTCAGGAATCCCCTATTAATATTTTATAGATTAAATATTTACATGGTGTCATAGGATATTATAGGTTATATTTTTCTAACATCTCTAATGTTAAAACTCCAATAACAGTCTTAACCAGTAAGGATAAATATTTTTTATCAATTCACTAGTTTTATTCAACTTTTGAGTATCTTAATGGGAATGTAATCAGTTATCAATTTCCCCATTTTCTAGAGGAAGAAGTTGTGTTTGAGGTATTATATGATTCCTTATACCTTGAATTGGGTTTTATTTTGATATAGTATAGTGAAATTATCTCATAGGGTCCCTTAATGGTGAAACCCCATGAACATAACTATGTTACCCCTAATCTCAAGCATTTTGTTTTTGTTTTTTATTAATGTTTAGGAGGAATTATCTCATCGGTGATCACTTTGTGAAATATTCATATGATAAGAGTTTTATATATATCTTCTCTCAATGTTGTTTTAACCAAAAATGATGGAGGTGTATGAAATTAATATAGGAATATGACTTTGAGATATATTATACACCTGTGAAGTGGAAATTTGTTTTTAATGTCTTGAGAAATTTGTAATGAATTGATTCTATTCATAAGTTTTGGGGTGTTTATAGAGAAATTAAGAATAATAAAGTGACACAACTTGATATAGTTGAAGTTAATGATTGTGGGTACCTATACAAAAATATCATGATGTAATCTTCATTCATATTGGGGAATATTAGTTATGAGATCCTATTTGGTTTATTGGTTGGATTGTATTGTTTTGATGGGTTATGCTTGAAAAATACGATGATTATGATTAAAAATTGGTGTATTAGTTGAGAGATCTTATTTAGTTTATGCTTGAAGTATGGGATCCTATTTAGTTTATTAGTTGAGATATCTTATTTAGTTTATTGTTTGAAATGTATTGTTTTAGAAATTTTGGATCATATTTTGTTTTAACATTTGTTTTATTCTATATTGCATAAATATTCACAGATCACAATCCCAAAATATCAATATGTAAACTTTATATTAGAAATTATGTATATTGAATAATAACTTGAAGTAGGGATACATAAAAATTTTCAAAAACTTCAAAGCATATCCTTAAGATTGTGGGACCTTTTAAGATTGTGCGGGATAATCCGGGGATGTACATAAGAAAGGGGTGATCTATAAAGTTGTGTATAGTAATTATCAAAGCATAACATAAAGAAAGTAGTAGAAATGGATATGGGTATTCTCACAAAAAATGATAACAACAAGGCTCATAATAATTTTTAAAAAAATAAAACATGGCAGCATAACAACAAGGGTCATAGGAATGGAATAAGAACTTTAGAATCATAATCATGAATATCAAAGCATGACATTAAATGACAACTAGAAGGCTCATAGGAATGTTCTAAGAAAATAAAACTTGTCATCATAATCATAAGTAACGGATGACCTACAAGACATCATATCATATCAATATTAGTCAAATCACCCATGCACCATACATGGTATCTCATGAGATAAAAATTTTACCCAATGAATGGGTGTTATATAATTCTAGGCCCACCCATCACATTCACCTTATGTTCATGAATTTCTATTCTATATAGACCATACCACATAAGAAATTATTTCATCACTTTTAATCCCATGATTATGGATTTTGGGTTACATACATAAAATTTTGAAATTAATTAGGGTTAGGTACATATAGGTTAGTACCCTTTTGTGGAAATAGATATGCGTATACTAACACAAACTATTAGCTTGGAAAATCATGAGATAATTCCAAGAGAATAATGGTTCTATAGAAAGGTTAATGGAAGAGTTTATTTTGAGTGAAAGGTGGCATTTCAATACATCGTCATCATATGTATAGTAGATAGTAGTATAAAAACACATTAAAACATAAAAATTTGGAAATAAAAAAGTTTTTTTTAATGAAAGAGCATGAATAAAAAGAAATAGGGTATAATCCCTTATACTGAGAGGGTTCTTATAAATTATTTTGAGGAGTATCTAAAGAGAAGGATAAAATATTAGGATAACTTCTTAGATGAATAGGGAGATTAAATTCTTTCTAAATTGGTTTTTAGTGAAGAGTAATTAGTGTTTAGGTGTGTATTTATAGAAATAGAATCTTGAATTCAATATTAATTTTTAAAAATATAGGTTTTGGAATCTAAGTGATAAAATAATCAAAACCACTCACGTTACCATGGCTTTTTACCAAGGATTATGAAAAAGTGGCGTTGTTTTCATTATTTTATTAGGATAAGTACTTAAATCCATAAAATTATACCATTCATGGTATAGAATTCCGTAATGTTCATAAATAATTACTTTTAAATGCTGAACATATAATATATATTTTGGAGTGTTTTTTATTGGTTGTTAAATTAATCTAATAAATTCAAAAAAACATTAAAGGTTAAATATATTTTTAATCATTTATTCCCTTTATAATATTTATTACATCACTTTTGAGATATTAAAGTGTCTTAATAAATACCATATATTTATACTGTATTAAATTTTTACCCAAAAATTAAAATTTCTCAGAAAGTAATAAAAATTTTTACCATGTAATAATTTAGAAAAGATAATTTAAAAAATAATATTAATTTTAGAAATTAATTTTCCAAATTTTATAATTACAAATTTTATATAAAAATTCTTATTTTCTAGAAAATAATAATTTTTACAACACTATCTACTTTATAAACCTTATAAAAATTGTATTGGACAACATTAAATTATGTTATCATTTAAATTACAATTAATATTGTTTCATAAGAATATTTCATTAAAAAAATTCATTTCAAAATTTTTTTGTTTATCAAAAATAATATTTTTATTGGAACTGTTTTTTGTTTCCCAAAAATACAATTTGGGTTTCATGGTATCAAATTCTAATTTTTTTCATCCTCAGTATATAATAATGTATCTGTATAAAATAAAAAAATAGGAATGAATAAAATCATTATTTTATTAGAAATAAAAAATATAAAATTATACTACTATGTTCTAGATATATGTAAGGTGTGTGATGCAGGATCTTTCTTAGCCTAGTTCAGAAAACATTGTACAGGTTGAGATCTTGATAAATTTGAAATGATCCTATAAATTGTTTTTATTCTGTTTAAATTATTGAATCTTGGATTTTTCTTAGAAAAGATAAAATCATATTGATTTCATCTACCTTAGAACTGCTGACAAATGGGCTTCATATGGTAATATCCTTATACATGAGGTCATCACATCTTATATATATGTCTATTAGACATTATCATAACCCTTAATATATATTAATCTTAATGGTTAATATATAAATACAATATTATCAATTTTTATGTTTTTTAATGGACTTTTAAGTCGAACATTCTATATTTCATAGTGGTCCAAAATTAAAAATATAGTGCATGTGTTTTCAATAATTTCATTACATAATCGGGAATTCGTTCATTTCGAAGGAAATTTAATTGATAAATTTTTGGAAAATTACATTATTTACCACTTAAGGAATTTTACACATGAAATTTCATTTTTAAAACTATAGATGACGTAACTTCTATTTCCTCTCATATTCCAATTTGTAAGGTGTGTCCTCAAACATGTGGTTCCAACATAGTACTTTGACCAGCTTAGTTTTATTATTTCATAAAACATAGTATATATGATCAAATATCTTCTCTCAATCCTCCTTATATGAAATATCATTCTCTAAAGTTAAAAACATTGGATTTAGTACACGTGAGCGGTCCGATATATACTGAATTAAGAGAGATATATTGAACACATTATGTACTGGAGATAATTTTTGTTGAAATGATAGTTTATTGGCCAAATATCTAATGAAATCAAGGATTTAAATGGTGTTGATATATATGTGACTAAGATTTACTCTCTTCTAAAACCTCATGAATTCCCTCCATAGAGGTATATGAAGGAACACCTTATCTCTAAACTCAAACTACAAGTATCATCGATGGTAATATACATTTCTTTTATATCATCTTTATATTTATTCCATATGATTATAAATGGTTTAAACATAATTTATCATCCCAAATATATGATCTATTCCCAACACCTTCTATTATCTAACTTTATCCCAGCATTTTGGAGTCCAACACCTATTCCTATACATAGCCTTATATGGTTCCATTTTTATGATTCAGTGGAAATAGTATTTAAATGAGAACTCCAATATGTGAAAATGTTAATCTTAAACTCTTTCGAAAACCATTAAACATGATCTGAACATTTACAATATAGTTTTAATTGTTTTTTCAGGTTAACCATCTATATTAGGGTGATAAGTACTAAAAAAACTCATCTATATATCAAATATTTTTAGAAGGCTTCTCTAGAACCTCAAGGTAAACCTTATATATCGATCAAAAATTATTAAGAGTGGTACTCTATTCAGTTTTACCAGTTATATTATGTATAAATTGTATATTTGTACAAGATAGACACATTCCATGATCGTAATTAAATGTGACGAATTTTTAAGGTGGTCAACTACCACCCAAATTCATTATTACCATTGGATTTCCTAGGGAGTATTACAGTGAAATCTATGAATATTTTTTTCCCATTTATATAACATCATGGGTAATCATTGCAACATATCATAATACATCTATAGTTCATCCTTGACTTGTTGGAATAATAAGTTTCTTTATACAAATTATTCAAAAACACTCTTCATATTAAATTTTCATGATTTTTTCTTTAGATATCTATACATATTAGTTATTATTGAAATAATATGCAATCATGATCTATGTTCATAACATATAAGTTCCATATGAAGTTATACTTTCATTATGACACATATCATAGTTCCAAACCATATAAATCCATTTTTATAAATATTGAGACTAAGAATATTATATACCATTCTCTATAACTCATAATCTTATTTTTTGGCCATTTTCATCCTCTAAAGAATAGACGGTTCAGTATTAATTTGATGATTGTTTGATGATTGTCCTTTAATGATTCCCATGTACATCTTTTGAATGTTCAAGAAGATTAGATCCATTTCATTCCACATTGTGGATAGGGTTATGGAGTCATTTCCACTATGACAACCCAAAAAAAATTTCACCTTCCTTGGATAATATTGAAATGAATAGTTATAATACATGATTGGATCAAACCACCTTCATTGTTGTAAATTGAGCTCATTCTTTATGAATATATACTTGAGGTTTTTATTATTTATATATTTTTCAAACTTCTCCTCGTAGAGATAATGTCACCATATCGATAATAAAAATATCACTACAACCAAATATAGATCTTGGGTTCAGTAGTAAAGAACATGGATCATTAATTATTGAGAGACATAGGCTATAATTTTTCCTATTTCATGAGTACAATACACTAGTGATTTTTAGATGCATTGTTGTAGATCACAACCCCTGACCACTAGTGGGTACTTTGAGCATACGTGTAGTTATTAACATATTCTTTAACTCTAGAAATATCTCCTCATATACATAATTATATAAAAATATCACACCCTTAAAAGATAGATTTTTTAATTAGATTTAAAATCATGATAATTTTCTCACAACTTGGTGATTTCACCAAGATAATTGAAGGAAACTATAGATATCTACAACATATGTTGGTATGGATTGTTCATCAAATTCCTCTTACATTGAAGGATTTAAATACATCCTTTTGTTAGTGATAACATTCACTAGGCTTGTTACTTTCTACATACAAAACTCTCATTTTCTGTATTTCACATAAAACATTACCTTATGAAAGGCCCTTGATATATAATCCAAACACTCTTCATGTTCCACCGTGATTTTGGAGTTGATAATAACATCATATATAAAGACTACACTTTTTTTAGGTAATACCTAAAGACTAAATTCATTATGTCCATTAAGATATATGGAAAATTAATGAGCCTATATTAAATCACTATGAACTCATAGTTTATGTAATATTATTAAAATAAGTCATGAGGATATCATCTTTCATTATCATTACTTGGAAATATCCCAAATGAAGATTCCCCTTGTAGAAGTAATATAATAAATGTTTTTGATTGAACAATGACTCAATCTGAGAAAGTGGATAACTTTTCGTTATTATGATCTTGTGACACAAAAATAATCAATGTAGAGGCACATTAAACCCTTATTCATATTGATAAAAAAATTAACACACCCCATGGTAAATCACTTGGGCATATAAATTTTATCAATATTCTCTTTTAGTTTTTTCTTTAGATAGTTAAGTTTAAATGTAGAAATTATATACGGATTATTCTATATTTTAAACAAAATAATGTATTATTTCAATTGAGAACTCAACCACTCATCTTGGTGGAAGGCTATAAAATAATTCAAGGAACACAACAAAATATTTCCTAATAATTGTCATGTAATCAATGATAGCTTTTTACTTATTATTAACCATTTCAGATAAATATTCTTTCTAATATGGATAAAATTTCAACTATTGTGATATATATTCCAAAGTAGATCCATACATGTACTGACACATGTATAAAATCATATGGTGATTCATGATTGGAGGGTGATTTCCTTCTCTCGGTAATTTAAACCGTATCTATACAAGGAAGACCATTCCATACCAATAGTTATATAAAATTCCTATAAATTTAATATCAAGAGGTTCACTAGGATTTTAATCCCCCATATATTGATAGTGGAGAATTTATATACTTGGGATAAAACAATTTCCCTATTTTTATTTTCACTTATATCTCAACTTCTACATTTTACCATACTTCTATAATAATTCTACTAAATTTTTATGATCTCAAAGGCTGTGTAGAACCCAAATAAACTGTTATTTTAGCTATCATTAAATGAATATCGAGCATACCTATAACAAATTAATTTTTATGATCCACCTTAGCAGTTGTGATGGGATAATTTTTTCCTTGATCTCTAGACCTTGGATTTTGTTTTCACTGAATATCATAAACATCCCTGGACATAGTGTATTTTTTTCATAGGGTCCTAATTACTTATAGTTTAAACATTGTAAAATACCATGATGGTTGACTGGAGCATTTCTTTCTTAAATTAAATTATTTGTTTTCTTTTATTGACATTACCTTACTAGAACCCCTTCATTGTATAGCTAAATAATATCTTTATCTTCTTCGGTCAATTAATGGGATGCTTATTCCCACACTTTTAAAAAATGGTATGTTGTAAATTACTAGAACTATATGATTTATTTGTGACTCCACCATAATTAAAATAAACAATACACATCTTGATCTTTGAGATTCATCAATATCCACTTCACCTTTTTAGGAACATGAAAACAAAATCTCATAGCTATCTGAGTCTTAAATTTCCAAATATTTTCATAGATTCATCTTTACCACACTGAATAAGTGGTAAACATTATTTTTAGTTTAAATGATAAAGTTATAGGAATATATTAAAATTCTTTTGATGTTTTCCTCTTATGATCCCAATGGATTAATCGTCGATTTTCATATGTCCAGGGTACTCCCTCTCAATTTTAAATCATGGGATGCATGAAAATATTAATAAAAGAAGTATTTTCCTGAATTATTTGAACTCTATCACATTTATTTCTTTAATGGGATTCATATTCTAGATCAATTCACATCATTTATCATCATCACCCTCTATCCGATGAATATCCAGCATGACATTTCCTTTCTCAAATAATTGAATAAAATAGAGAATAATTTTTATGGAGTTGATCCATTGTTCTGGGATTAAGGGATCAGAATATCCACTGAAATTTGGAGGAATTTTCTCTCTTAAACCTCCCAGTGAATCTTTTCATTTCATAGGAGGATGTTGGATTTCCCATTGATTAAAATTTCTATTCAAAAATTGTGTTTATGGAGTAACTAAGTTATTTAGGTTCTTTAAAACTACTCTCATCTGGTAGTGCATCTCATTTATGTAGTCATCACATTTCCCATCACATTGTTTTTTTTGACTCAGTGCCTCCTATTATGATCCATTTACTAGAATAAAAGGTAAATTTGATATGATAATTTTTAAAATATTAAATAAATTAATGTTAAACTATGAAAAATAAAGTGATAAATAATAAAATTCATATATTCCTTAACAATTAAATTTATACATAATAATATAATGAATCCATGTCCTATTTTTAAAAAGAAATTTCATTGGAATTTTTGTACCCTTTATAATGGTTTGTAAATATCATGTAAATTTACCAAATCATATCCCCTAAGAGTGTCATACTAATTGTGAAACTGGGCCTCTTTGTTATGCACCATGTGATGATCTTTCAAATACTAAATGTTCCCTTTTAGTGTTATTACCCCCATCTATTACTATTGAATAGTCACATCCACTTATAGTATCGATATAGGGATTTTGTTTCATATAAATCACTATGTAAATACTTTACCGAACTATATGGATATTTTCCTATGCTAAGTCTTATCCGAATGATTTCACTCATATTTTAAAATCCTAATAACCAAAATAACTATACCTATCTATGATACTAAATATGAAAATATGAAAATTTTATAGACTTTATTTCAAGACATATTACATAGATATTCACATAACACAATCCCAAAGTATCTAGAGGTTTAGTGTATTTGATAAATTTGTTACATATCATAATAACATTAAGTAAGAATATAATAATTTTATTTAAAACTACATAACAAACCCTTAAATTCATTGATATTATAATACTACATGGGATAACCTGGGGACATACATATAAAAGGGGTGAGTTAAAAAGCCTGATATTGGAATAATCAAAGCATAGCATGAAGTGATGAACTATAATTTAGTGAAGGGTTATAATAAGATGACATAAAAATGTAAGAAAATAAATCATAAATATTAAGTCTTGGACTAATATGATAACATCATAGAATCATAGGAATTTAGAAAAAATATAAAACATGGAATTATATGCATAAGTCAAGGCCAACCACTAAAAAACATAACATAATGTGCTTTAGATAACATCTTGTTCACCATACAAGGTATATCATGAGATTAAAAAATTACCCAATGTACAGTGTCATTTTAAATATTTTCTTTAGATTAGAATAAAACTCCATAATATAATACAAATCAAAATTTTTAAGTGTGTCATGTTCTTAAAAAATTATTTTGAAAACATTAAAATATAATATTATTTTTTTTGGATTTATAGTAGGTTTTAAAAATTAATCAAATAACCTAAAAACACATTATTTTAAAGGGAAAATATAATTTTGGTCATGTATTACCTTTATAGTATTTATTAAAATACTTTTTTGATATTATGATGAAATAATACATGACATATATTTATAAAATATTTAATATAAACAAAAATTTTATTATCCTAGAAAATTTGGAAACATCAACCAATGATTAATTTATGTATTCTTACTTCAAAAATAATATATATATTATAAAAAAATTATAAATATAATATTTTAAATTTTTTTTCTAAAATCCTTATTTATTGAAAAATACGGGTTTTATGTCACTAAGGACATTCTGATACTTATAAAAATTACATTAGATTTTATTAAATTATATTATCATTTCTATTTAAAAAAATATTACATAATAAAACTATTTCGTGAAAATAATTTTTTTCAAATTTATAGAATTAATTAAAAGGGTTCTTTCATGGAAACAATATACTAATTTCCAAAAAAATAAAATATTTGGTTTTTTTGTATCAAAATATAATTTTTCTAATCGCATTATATTATTAAATATATATATATATATATAATGAAAATGTTTAAACATAATCATTATTTTATAATAATGAATGCCTATAAATTCATAATACCTGGGTCTATATACATTACCCCTTATTTTCACAGCATATTCCTTAATGGTAGGATATGTAATACTAGTACTTTATTCTCGTGGTTCAGTGAACATTTTTGGGTCATTATCTCATTAATATTGAAATGATAAAGTAAAAAGTTTCACTTGAGTTTCGGTGGTTGATCTGGGCTTGGGATAGGTCTAAGTGAAATCCCAATGATGTTATCTCCCTCATAATAATTGATAAATGGGATTTATAGGGAAATTTCATACTATTAGAGGTCATCACTTCATATATCTATGTTAATCATACTTTATCATAACCCTTAATATATTCTAATCTTAATGGATATGATAGAATGTTTATATTATCAATAGTAATGATGTTTAGCTATATTCTATGTCTGACATGCTATATTTAATAGTTATCTTAAATTACCAACATAGTGTATGTATTTTCTAAAAATTTATTACATAATAATCCATTTATTCATTAAAATTGGTAATTGATTTTTAAAGGGTTGGGTCATTGTAGTTTTTCATGTGTAGGAACATTGTTATATTTGTTTTTTGTGAGATGGTTCATCATGTGGTTCACAACTCAACCCGGGCTATGAATCTTGGGATGGTTAGGATGTATCATGCATTGAGGGGACCATTTTGCTGACCAAGGATAAGGAGGATTATATTAGAGTTTGTATCCAAGTTTTTTATCTAAAAAAATGTAACTACTAACCATCATGTTCTAAGAGGGCTCCTTTAATAGCTAGTAGTCCCTCTATGGAAGTGGGAGGAAATTTTTTTATGGGTTTCATTACTGGTATACATTACTATCAGGGGATAAAATTCTCTCTGCTTGTTCTAAAATTTATAAAAAAAATTATCTCATATATATTTGATTAAGGAGTTGAGAATGGTGGATGTCATGTCAAGGTTATAGTCATAAGAGATTATATAGATCCACTACGTTATAAGTATAATCATCTCTAATTGTGATCCCCATTTTAATTAATGGGAATACAAGGCTCTCCAATAAGATTTTTGATCTGATATATAAATCATCATATATTTTACTTAATAGATATAATATCATAATTAGAATAACTATCCTGGAATTCGAAGAAATATTTCATGCATGTATTCTGGACATCAGAGGCTCATGGGTGAATCAACTACAACTAGTTGAGATTTTATATAATAATATAAACTACTAAATTATTAGGTTATCCCCAATTGAAGAATTGTGTGGAAAACATTATTATATTCATTGTGTTTGACTAATGTTTGAGGGTCATAAATTCCAAACTCTTAATTAATGTTGAGCATCATAAATAAGAAACACCTAATTGATGAGTGGATGTACATTGATTTAGATAATCATAAGAATTTTTCAGAGTATAGTGGGAGGCTATTGCTGTTTATTATTAGGGATAATAAATTATTGAAGTTATTTCATTAAGTCGTGATGGATTGTTTCCTTGAAGTTTTTTATGTGTCATCTATTCCATGATATCTTTCTAATGACACCCATTTAGTTTATGGTGGTTTACTATATCTTAAATATTATGTTAAATTTGGTTAAAATCCCATTTAGATTCAATATTATTGGGATAAGGTGGTGTGTGGGTATTCATTTTTACAAGCTTGGGTCCTCTAGAAATTTAGTGACTGAGAAGTGTGTACATGGTAGGTGAGTCACAGATAAGCGTTCAATATCCTATGTTTTTACATTATTGATTTTTAAGGTTGATATATATGACTATTGGTTAATTTATTATGATGTTTGTTTATGTTTTTTTTCATAACCTTATGATTAATTTCTTCGTCCCTTATTATAGAATGAACCATATTCAAGAGGTATCTCATGTGGTGTTTTATTTATAACTCATTTTTTTATTTTTGGGGTAAGATTTTGGTCCTCACCGATGATAATCATTTTATACATATCTAATATAAGGTCATATATTTTCCAATTCCATTAAATTCTCATTTCTTCGGTGTTGAGTGAGTTTGAGGAATGTTTTGATACATTAAGAGAATTATGTTGGTTCTTAATAGTAAGTTGTTTTTATGCTATAACGGTATGAGATGTGTCTTGAGTGTTCAGTTTGGAAGTTTTATTATTGAATAAATAATAGTCATAGCCTATGGTATTAGTTGTGAGAGATCAATATTGAGTTGTCTCATGTATGATGTCAGTTCATGACATAATTGTTTTAATTTGAGGTAAAAATGTATATGGTTTACCCCTATGTAATTTTTTTAGCATCCCTTACAAATTATTCCCTTATAGCATGGGGATATTTAGTAATTTCATGGACGTTATTGAATATTTTCATTAATTTTACATGAGAGAACATTTCGGTGTATTCATAGATATTTATTTTTGAGAATCTGGAGGCCAGGTTCATTGGTTCATTTTTGATAAAATTTATTGTGCAGTGATGCATGGGCGGCACCATAATCCTAGTCTGTGTTTGATCGGGATAAGGGAGAATCCTATAATTTATAACAATTATTTATATGAGTTTACTAATTGTAGGATAGCACCCATATCCATGTTATGAAATTCCATATACTCTTTGAAGAAAAGTCATTGGATGAGAGGAAAATACATACCTATGTAAGGATATTTCAATGTAATCATCAAATATTGACTCATTTAAGATAAAAAACCTATATCATGTCATGAACTAGAATTTTCTAGTATTATCAAAAAATTAAGTTTTCCTCTATAATTCATTGTATTCCCTATAAATCTAAAATACAAGGAATTCTTGGGAGCATCTAAAATGATCTTATTCGTCTGAGAACAATGCTTACAACATTACATTGTGAAATTATAACCTCCAAACCATGGTATCTCTCATTACCGCTATTCCATTATTCATTATTCTTCTCATATTCTAATCAGGTCTTGGGAGAGTGATAAACTCATGGTTTTTTATTTCTTAATGATTCTATTTGGGATGATGTTCTTAGTGTGCATGGGTTTATCTTTAGGTTTGGTGTTGGTGTTCTTCATCCATCATCCGATTAAATTTATATAATCATTAAAGCTTTGTATCTAGTTAGGTGATTTGAGACTTATCATATTTAATTATATGTAAATGTGGGAAAATAATTCATTTGTTTGAAATGCGTATATTGAATATATTTACCTATATAGGATACAAAATTATAATTAATGAAATTTGATTTGGATGTTGGTGTAACTCCAAATGAAATTATGTTATTCATCATGGTATTTCTTTATAATATTTTGTAGGTAGTGTAAAATCCCAAATATGAGATTGAAAATGATTCCTATTTATTTTAATAATTCCTAAAACTGATTTAAAATATTAAATGTGAGTTTTAAAATAGGTAAATAAAGAAGAATTTATAGAATTTTTTATCATTTATTAGGAATTATTAGCAAGATAAAATGTTTTTTGACTGTATTTTTTGGGGGAATATTAAGGTTATTGGTTATTGTTAAAATATGTTGTATTTTCTTCCAAAACATCCAAAAATGAATCAAATTAACAAAAAGAATGGATTATTTGTTTCTAAATTTCATAATAGAGGCTGAAAATATTCAGTCATTGTTTGTTTTATGCTTGTATAAATTGATTAGGACAATATTGATTATTCATTAAAAAAATTTGCTATTGGAATTATGATAATTTTTCATTTATATTTTTATAATAATAAATCTATTTATATGATTTTGGACTAAATATTGATTCTAGATCAGTTTCAAATCATGGTTTTTGTTGTCATTGATATTATTGTGATACTGGCTATTTTATTTGATGTTTGGATGCTAAAATTGAGGATTAAATTTTTCAAGGATGATTTTTTAGTAATTGTGTTAAGATAAAGATATTAAATAGACAATGAGTATTTTATGCTCATTTTTTATTTAATATACCACCTACATTAAATTTGGAATTATCATACTTGAAAAATTTGTGGTATAGTCTAAGTTCCCCATAATTGTATAATGATAAATAAAAAATGATCTAATTAAAAGGAATGGTTCAAAATAAAATTAAAACAATAATAGAGATATTAATTTGGAATAGAAAACAAGATATTATAAATTGATTGTTTACTTGTTTATAATATTAGGTAAGTGATAAAATTGAACATTAATACTTATATTCTGATAAAAGTATTAGTTTCTTACTCAATAATTTTGGTATTTGGGTTTTCATAAATGACGTTATCCTTATAATTACTCTCTAATTGGATAGTTTCCCTTATAATAGTGGTGCACTTTAATATTAATTATATTCTATTATATATTACACTCTTCCATTGTAGTATGATAATATGAATGCTTCCATTATTTTTTGGGGCTTTGGGTATTCTCCTAACATTTATGATATCAAGGATACATATCACTGACTACTCCCCTTTCCCTTATCCCACTTGTAGATGTAATATTGCTTAAGAAATATATTTTCTATAATGAATTATTATTAAATAATTTTAACACATTTAGGATATAGTGGCTTATGATTAAGGAATACATGTATATGATATATGAGGAGGCATAATTATTTAAAATATATATGTAACAAGGTTGTAATGTCTTGCGATTATCAAATTTTTACATACACATGGGCTATGATGGATTAAGTTATAGTTCTTATTATGTGGGTTTTAACTTCTCTTAGTATTAATATGAGATTATTTTGTTTTGATTGTGGTATGTAAGTTATGTTCAATTTTGGGTTCGATTACTTGGATACATTTTTTCTGTGCTTATGTGCATGCATGGAATAACTCATAGAGGGGAAGGTGGAATTAGGATGTAAGAGTTTGGGATTTACAATGAATGCCTCTATTATAATTTTATGTGGGTTATCCTTATATATAATCTATGTATTATGTTACATACTAGTTTTTATTATATATCGAGTTAGCTGTTGTGGGGATGAGAATTTAGTTGATTAGATATAGGTATCAAATATTTTTCATTTTTTCACTTGGTATTTGTTATGGTTATTCTATATTTTTGTGAGTGGTCTTGGAGAGTATTATAATGTGTAAACATGAATTATCACCCCAATATATGTGTGTGTGTGTGTGTGTGTGATTTTGTGTGTGTTTTCAGGTCAATGAGACGTATTTTTTTGTTTGGATGGATTTTTATAACTCACGGGCGTGGTTCAAGGTTAATCATTGATCAATATTCATATGCATAGGAGTTGATTATCAAATTAACCTATTTTTATTTAAATATATGAAATTACAAACATTTTAATTTTTTATTATTTTAGAGTTCATTTTGGATTATTTATCAATTATAGGTAATTAAGTGGGAAATAACTCCAATATGTGTGTGTCTTATACCATCTATACTAGTCTCCAGCCTATATCCTATAGGTGGTGGGCTTCAAGGGTCACTCCCATCTTCACTTCCATAGGTGGAGGAGTACATTTGAGGTTCAACTGTGAAATAGTGTCTATTGTTATATATGGTAAGTATAATAAGTGGAAAATGGATATGCAACAATATATTGGATATTTATTTATAATAATCAATATTTAATAATTTAGGAATAAGAGTTCAATATGATTCAAAAATGTTTGATGGCTTAGCAGGAGATTGAATCATGTAACACCATTAATAAGTATTGTACATAGGTTTACAAACATTGAAGGAAATAACAGATTAAATTATTTATAAGTGTACATTATCCTAATAATATATTTACTGAAATAAAGTAATCAAATTATTTAATTCATGGAGTTTATTGTACACTTTATATATTATAATTTTAATTTATAGAAATTTGTTATCAAATTTGTTCACATTCACTATCCTCACCAGGGTTTAGAAATTTATAATTAAATTTTTAAATGGAATAAGTAAAAGAAAATTCAAAATAAATTATATATTATTTTCTTAATAATTATTTATATAATAATGTTGTAATAAAGATCTTTAAATATTCATTTTCATGAAGCATAGGGTTAATATTTATAGAAAAAAAATTTCTTGTTTATTATTGTTCAAACATTTACAATTTAGTGTTATGCAAAGGTTCGTTATTGATTGAACATGTGAAACAACATTTCCTTTCTAGAAAATAAAATTTAGTATATATTACAATTTTTAATGTGGTTGTGGGGTGAGTTTTCTAAACTTGGTTTTTGATAGGGATTCTGTGAGTATGAACATATCCAGGAGATATGTTTGGAAATTATTAGACTCTTTGTGAGTGTTTTTGGTGACAAATTTGATATCTGGTCAAGGTTGGGTGGATCTTTAGCCATTGTAGTTGTATGTATTCCACCATGGGGAGCACCATGTTGTGGAAATAATTGTTTTAGTGGATAAAATTATTATTCTAGAGGGTGTTTTTATAAGGACTTGACCTTAAAAAATACACAATATTATTAAATCATCTAGATTTTACTTCATTACATTCGCAAATATCTTTTTGGTTTTTATTTTTAGAAATTTATGACATGATTAATATTAAAGAATTATTTATCATATTAAATAACCTATTCTAACCATATTGGTTTTAGTGAACATTTTTAGGTCGAAGGAATTACTTAAGGGACATATGACTTGTTAAAAGTGCTTCAGTATGAAAAATTCATCTTGAACATTCATTTCCATGAGTTAGGGATGATGTAAAAAAAGATTGAATCACAAAAAAATTATGATAAAATGAAAATGACATGGAAATTAATAAAGTAATATTACTTAATTATGTTCTTATCTAGATATTAAAATAATCCTTGAAATATCAGAAAACGATTTGGGAACAAAAACTTTATTTGTTACTTTTCTTTCTAACAAATTAATGCTCTTTTAACTAATCACAAGATTTATGGTGTCATGATGGTTAATTTTCTAAATGACCATATTCTTTATCACTCTCCATAGAAACTTGATAGTTATATTTCTCTTTCATATCCGGGTTATCTTTTTCCACTAATTAGTTTCAACCTAAAATCCTATTTTTTTAGTGACCTTCACATATCTCGTTCCCTCTTATTAAGAGGGTATTTTATAAACCCTATTTTCAATGTGGGTTTCTCGAAAAGTAATTTTTATGTGTCAACCATTGATTATATAAGTAAAATTTCATATTAAGATGACATGATTTGTTGAACGATGAGAGAATGCAACACCCCAAGATTTTATGGAATGTTTTTTTAAATGTAATTTCTTCGACAACATAGGTTTCACGCAACGCAAAATTTAAATGAACAATGATATACAATGAAATATCATTATTTTAATATGATTATAATGAAATATCCATTATATTAGTGGGAATTAATAGTTTCGACAAAATTGTGAAATTTAATTATTGTATATTTAATTGAATTTTTTTATATTCACCCAAATGACTTAATTGGCATAAAAAAAGAATGAATTCAATTTTACTCAATAAAAGTCTATATTTGTTTAAAGATATTTTCCCCCTTTTAATGGCACACACTTTTAAAAACAAAATTTTTACACTTTTAAAAATTATATTAAAAAATAAACTCTATTTTTTAAATATTAATGTCAAAATTATCTTGGGGTGAAATTTTTTTATTTTTCTGAATAATATTTATTTTACATTGAATAATGAAATATCTATATTTTTATAAAACAATAATTTTCATTATATTAAAAGTATATCTCTGATTTGAATAGTAAACTCAAATATTAAAGTGTAAATAAACTTTTCATATCTTATAAATGAATATATGATTTATTTATATCATGATATAAGTAAACAAATATTTTAAAAATTATAAATTAAGTGTTGGTATTTATTTAAAGTATAAATCATTATTTAAAATTTTATAATTAATATAATGATTTAAGAAATTCCAAAAAATATATTCATAAATTAATATATTGTTATATTATTGTTATAATATAATTTATGATACCATAATTAATATTTCAAATTGTCGTAAAATTAGTTATAATTTCAAAATCGGTATTTTTTTAATAAATGATTATTTTAATTAAAAATTAATTTTTTCTAATATAATGATTTATTTCCATAAAATGGAATCCATTTTTAATTATACATGTTGAAAAATGGTTCCGGTGAATTTTTGGGATTTTTCAAAAATAGTTGATTTTTTTTTGTGAATAGTGAAATACGGTAATTTATGGTATATATACATTATAAGATAAATACATTATTTTATGAGTCACTAAGGATGTAAGAAACATTATATCAAACTAAAAATATATCTATACTTTATTTAGTCTTTTTAATCAAAACTATTCATTTTCTTGATTTAAATTTATAAACAAATGAATTAAATAATCATAAAACACTCATCTCCTATACTATAAATACCTCCCCATATCCTCACACATTTCAAGAATTGAATATTAATTATATTCTTCCCATTTCCTCTTCCAAACCAAATGCCCACGTTCTCATCTTGATGGTCTCACCAAAAGACCATTTCCAATACTCTTAAGAAGGATTCCAAAGAGGCGAAACTCAAGATGTAAAATTTTCCCTCTCTCTTTCAATTTCATTTATTTTCTTATCCTTCCCTCACTCTAGAGACCTAAGTGACATGATAACTCTAGAATATTTTATATAATGTTATCTTATTATTTTAGTGTATATTAACCAAAAAAATCAATTCTCTTACCCTTTTTACTCTAAAACTGAAAGTATCATATGTGAGGTGTTGATTTACGCATTCGTGGACGATGAGTTTTCAATATTCAATTCCACCATCACGGCTAGTCGTAAAACCATTTTTATAGTTAAAAATACATTAATATTTTTAATACAATTTATTTAATGTTCTAAAACAAGTATATATAATCAATATTAATTCATTAGATAAAAATGCTTCGCGATGTTCGAAGAAACCCCAAAATAATCTAGAAAGTTATTATTAACAGTTTATTTAATGAATTATCCTAATATCTAAAAAAAGAAATATTAGACCTTTAAATATCCTTTGTTTTCATTAATAACATATAATCTGAATTCTATGTAACTATTTTTATTTTACATGGTCATTCATACTTGTATACAAACGAACAAATCCTGAAAACCAAGAAAATGAACACTCCCAAACAATGAAATTAAAACATATAAATCCTAACAATTAACATAAATAAACTTAAAAAATTATAAAAAATAAAATAAATGTTTAATATTTTTTAAATTAAATTATTTATTAATCTAATATCATTATACATGACATTATGTTCAAGTGAATAATACTTTTAGACAAATTTAAGGGTTTTATGATCCAATTTTTATTTCTCTAAGATTTTCCTTATTCACCAATATTTCTATTATGTGTTCTATTTATTCTAAAAATTAATGTTTAATTTCTTTAATATATTTATCTTCATTATATTAAATGTGTCATTTAATGCTCATTAATTTTATGGGGTATATGGTTTGACTATTTTAAAAGTGGTATGGGTTTCTTCCTGAACCACCATTTTTCATTCGAGTTACACTTTATCTCTATTTAACCCACTTTAATTATACTTTTCTTTTATATAATTATTTTAAATTATACTTGTATGTTTAAAAATCATGTATCAACATCATTTCATCTCTATTATATGGGTAAATACATGTTTTACAAGGTTCCATTTTCAATTCTTCCTGTTAATAAAACCTGATTAAAGGGATCATCCTAATTTCTTACCCATTTTCAAGTAGCATCCATAATATATTTTAAGCCACCATTATCACACCTTTTTAATAAAAAAATATTTTTCTCATTTCTAGTTTTATACAAATAATTTGTATTTTTCTATTTTAAAGCCACTTTTTTATTTTTTTTTTCTTAAGTTGCACTACTGTGACCCAATTCAAAAGTTTCATAAAAAGAATTTTTACATGATGGAAATAACTTCTGATTCAAAAATAATTTTATTTTCCTTAAATTTTATTTTCTTTTATATAAACGTCTACAGTATGATTTTATGATTAATACATTTGATTTTTTCAAAGTAACTATTAATTGAAAATTAAAAACTGTATTTCTCATAATAATTCCTTAAAAATTTAATTAGTGTATTTTCATTTATTTCTACACCCTATAATGAATATTATTAATAATTGGTATTGATACTATATGATATATTATACAATATTTTATTAAATGTTTAATGATTAGTTTGACTGGGAATATGCTATCTATAAATGATTCACCATATTACTCAGCATGTTTAGTGATTATGTTTACTAATTGGAGAAAGTTATTTACATTTCATATGTATATGTTGATTATGTTTCAAACCATTCATATGATGAATAAAATGGAAAAACTAAAATATGTGTAGGTACCTATTTATCCCCATTATTCATTGAAAGTCTCATTAGACAAAACATATATAGACTTGGTGGGGGAATTTCAAATTTTAAGGTGTAGATTTGGATTAGGTCTTAACTATTTATTTTTAAAAGTCTGGGTTGAGATGTCATAAATATGTTTAAAAATACCAAAATTATTGGTTTCATATGTATGATATTAGTATTTGATATTCCTTATGGTTATTATACTATTATTATATCCATGGTCATGTTTTATTCCCATGTGATTATTTATAATGATTTATTTTGATCTTCTTTTATTCCTTCCCTATTATATTCAAGTTTATGTTTTAATTAAATGTGCTACTAGACATTAAAGATTCCTTATTTTTTATTTTATGATAGATTCCTCTATATATCTTACCCTTACTAATCATCTGAACTCACTCCTTTTTTATATTTTATTTTTTCCAAATATACGAAGTTGTATATTATAAATTACTAACAGGAATAATCTTGGAGTTTTATGATGTTTCAAATGGAGATTATTAGTTAATTTTTTCTTTAAAGTTGTAATGTAAAATTATGTTTATATCTTGTCTTCTAAAAAAACCAAAAATTTTATTCCTTTGGTATGTGAATGCTCATTAATAGTACCAATATAATAAAGTAAGGCTCCAGCTCTGAGCTACTAGGGTTAGGGTCTTTAAAATTTATATATTCTAATTTACTAACTATGTTTTAATGGAATTATTTTATAGCGAAAAGTGTCAAGATTTTTTTTGGAATTGTGTGTTATACTTATTATTTATTTAAGGAGAATATATAGTTATGTATCAAGTTGTAACATTATCCCCCTTAAATAAACTACATCATCCCAATTTAAACAATCATATATTGATTAAAATACCCAAGGGTATAAAAAAATTTATTCATGACTAATGTTATAATTAATAGAAAAATACTAACATTATATTCTTAGAGAACATGTAATTTACTCGTAACTGGATTATTCCTGAAATTATGTTTTTCTATAGTCATTTGGAATAAATATACCTTATGGGTAGATATCATAATTCCTATAATAGAATTTTTTTTCTAAGAAAGATATTAATCATCAGTTCACTAGTGGGTATAAAATATGATTTCATTGTTTTATTGATTAATTTAGTCCCAATTTTAGATAGAAAACCCATTTACAAAATCACAACAAAATCATCTAAAAAGGGAATGTTATACATGAAATAATTAAAATCCATTAAACCTTCAAGGAGAATCATATTTTTTGGATTTAATAAGGATACCACTATCAGTTTTTTATTTCTATAGATAATATTTGTTTAAATAATTCATGATACAAAACATTCAAAAAATTGAGACGATGAATAGTGTACCCTGTACTACACAACTATCTTGCCCCACCTTTACGATAGTTACAACATATATTATTACCTTCTCACATAGTTTTAAAAGTTTTCAGGGCATATTCTATTTTTAAATTCAAGGTTTAGGGTATTGATTTTTTTAATTCTTAAACTTCGTTCAATTGATTTATTAAAGTGTTAGTGGTGCATCATCTAGTAAATTATTTTCCTATAATTCATTATCTTCCCTCCTCATCTCCTGGAATTATGTATTACTCTTGTGTCCAGTCCTCCCACACTCAAAACACATCCTTATTACTTAGAAGAAAATATCCAAGAGTTTCCTCCAACTTTTTTTGAGATGTTAGTTGTCAAATTGTATATCCCTCTAGTGGCATATCAATTGATATACCATGTCACTCTAATTTCAGTTTTATTTCTCTGAAGCCAAAAGAGTCTCGAGTTTCCATTCCTACTTTCCTCACACATTGAAAACCCTCTTTATGGCTTCCAATGTCTTTTATGGATTATTATTTTTTAGGTATTTTCATTAATATACTAAAAAAATTATTTATTTTACTCTCAAGGTCTAAAAAAACCAATGGCATTACTTATGATCATTATGAAGTTTTCTTCATATGTATCGATGACTTCATGCTTTTTTTAACTCTAATAATTATCCCTCTATATTCATGCAAAGAGTATGTGAAAAATACTTGGTCATGGACACTTTCTTAAATTCCACTAATCCCATATATTTTACATCCTCCTTTTTTGTTTTATACTAAATACTTGACCATTATTAGACAGCCTCACCTTCCAAATGTTAAATAGTTAGGACAAAATTCTCATGTTCTAAGCACTATATAATATAAAATAACATTTATATAACAATAATCCATTTCAAAATAATAAGTCGGTTGGATTATTCATTGATGTATGATGGATGTTGTCGCATGAAATGCTGAATATACAGTTTCTCTTTCATCCATTTTTTTCTAGGGCCAACAAGGTTTATGTTATTTCTCATAAACTGGGATAGAATTTTCAAAAAAAATCACTCCATTTTCAATTAAATTTAATTTCTAATTATAAAAATAATATAATTTCATATACAATCCATTTTTAACTTAGTTTCTTTTTTCTCCATCCATTTCTATATCTAAAAGAGTTCATCATGAGTGAAAAATATTTACATCAAAATGGAATTATGAAAATTTCATCCTCGAGATTTATTTCTATTTTATATTGTAATATTATTTTTATTTAAACATAAATCACTTTTAGTTTAATATAGGTTCATTTAGCTTCATTTAACTCATTTTATTTAACCAAATTCTTTAATATAATAATCCCTACATAATGGCCTATATTTGAGAATGTTGATTACTAAATAGTATCACCCGGTAGTGTTCAATGATGTATGTAGTTAATCCTCTTTGTTATGCACTAGGTGATGACTGATTTTGTGCCCAAAATTCTCTTTTTATTGTTATTACACCTCGATATATCTATGCTGGAACCTTTGTCTATATAGACTATCCAAAAATGGATTCATTTTCAAGAAAAAAACATATAATATCTACTTTACCCAAATTTCAAAATGTTAGCCAATACTTATACATATCTCTTTGACAATACCTCTGCTTTTCATTTATATTATCTAATACTAATATCCAAACATAATAAAAATATTCTTCAAAAATTACTAAACCATGCTCTAATACCAACTAGGGTTCCCCAGACCCACACTACCAGATTTGGTGACAAAAACAATTTCATAAAACACTATTTATAATACAAAGTGAGATAAAACTATCTTTATTTTACAATATTACCATAAGGTAAATATTAAAACTGATAAATAATGTATTAATTTTAATAATAGATGGTTTAGTGTTGAGTAACATCTTCATAAGAAAATTATTTTATAATACTTGTGAACATTTCTCTATATTAGAATTGAAAAAGATCCAATTTTAGAAATATATTAGGTTTTTTCCTCTTTATAAACTAGGTAAAGAAACCCTAAGAATGTAGTGAGCCTGAATTTTTAGTCATGGAATTCATAACAATATACAATCAAAGGTCAAATCATTATAAAATGAGAAAACATGATCAGGGAATGAATATATTATTAATAGAACATTGAACGATAAGTTTCTTCCACAAGTTATGAAATACAGTCACACAATATTAAATGAAAAATCATAAAATTTAATATGAGTTATTAATCACTAGATAATAAAAATGATCCACTACTTAGAGTCATGATCATGTGGCATTGAAATATAAAATTCCCTTAAGACTTGTCATAACAAAAAAACATTAGAACAAACATACGAACCGAAAAACTAAAAAATTATGAATAAATAAGATTTTCATGCTTTATATTGTAAAAACAATTCCAACACTTTATCTTTTTAAATAATAAAATTCCCCTTCTTTTTTTTTGAACAAAATAATTGTTCACACTCGGTATTGTGAACATCAAATGTTCATGCTTTATGTTACGAATAAATATTTCACACACTTAACATCCTTGTCACATAAGATATAAATACTTAAACAATAAATTGGGTGGATATATAGTAACCCACCCATAAATAAATTGTAAATATGTGTTTCACTTGTAAAAAATCATCATATAATAAGGAATCCATGAATAAAGAATCGGTTTATTAAACCATTCAAAACATGAAAAAACATAAACATAGAAAATAATTAAAAAACATAAAATATCTTTTCCTAATTTGAAATATCATCATAAAAACATATAGAGGGTGATAAAAACATCACTTCTTAAAGGATAAAACATAGAGGTTAAATAGATGTGTAAATAAAAATGTTTTCCCAAAATATTTTAAAACATTATTATAAAAGATAGTGTACCAATTAATTTCAAAAACATTTTTTGATGGGAATGAGGTAAATTTTAAAAAACCTATTATAAAGAGATGAATTTAAAATTTTCATTAAAATAATAAATTAATAAAAACTTATGTTGTGTAAAATAAAATATTTTATTTTAAAAGGATGGAAACCCATATTTTTAAAATATTTTTAAGTACCATTATTTGAAATCACTTACCGTGAAAAGTGTATTAAATTTTATTTTTAAAAATGATTAATTAGAAATTTTAGAATGACATAAAATAATCCATATTATCATTTCCAAAAAAATATGGTAAAATTAGTGGGAACTATAACTTTGACATGGAATTAAATATTCATTTGTAAGTATTGGAGTTATTCTTACCAAGGTTACACATTAATTTGGGAAAATATTTTACCAAATAAGTGTTTATTGATTATGAGAAGTAATTTAATTGAGAAAAATAATAAGTACTATTACAAATATAGGAACTGGGATTAAATAATTCATGAAAATTATATTTATGTGGGAAAGGAAGTGACCCAATGAATTGGAAATTGAGACCAGGATACCCTTATGAAATTGGAAACATTTGAATCAAAACCCCATGAAGGATATGATTTCAATTGAAATATTATATAGTATGAATAATTTTAGGTTCGTGATATAAAATATTAATGTGAAATTAGATACACCTTTATTTGAAAAAAAATCGTATATATTAATAAATATTTCTCATAAAATTAAATCACAGACAGAAAACCATTACCACAATTGAACTTATTTAGACAAAATAACCGGATAGAAGTACCTTTGAATAGAAACATGAATATAATAAAATATACAATATTAATGATTAAAAAATATTATAGGGTTCAGATACACCATTAAAAATCAATCATGGTATATAATAATTATTTTTCCTCAATTGGTGAAAATTGAGATAATAAACTTATACATTATTTCCTTACTCAGTCGAATGTAATATAATAACATGTATAACAAACATAAATGTAAAGAAAACCAATTTAAGAAAAATTTTAATATAATTATAATTCCATGAAAATTCCTCTATAATTGAAATATTCATGTATATTGGTTAGTTTATTATCTATTTTCAAAATGATGTGTGAGTAAACTTCGTCATTTGGAACTAGTTTTGCATTCACGGGGTTTTTATTCATTATTATAAAAATGTAAATAATTTAAAGAAAATAAAATATACTTTATCTGATGTTACATGAAAATATATGATGTAAAAATTTCATTTTATAAAAGTTTTGGTTGTGATATTTAAAGATGAATTTGACAAAGAGCATGTTTTTATATTTTTATTTAACAATAAGAATTTTCTTAAATAATGAGTTAAATATTTATAAAAACATTCCATACCCAAATATTATTTATCTAATTATTTATATTATGTATTTAATTAACTAAAATTCCCATAGTTTTCATTGATATAAATTTATATCTTTATTCAAGTAGTGGGTAAAACAAAACCAAAAATAAATATACACTGAGAAATGGACGATAATGGGGTGGTTTATTTTACTATAAATGTTATAGAAGAAAAATGATTAAATATAGTTCTTATTAGTGTGTTATATCATAATTTTTAATGAATTATATTAATAAGGTAACCTATAAGAAGTCATTTTATAGTATGAATAAACTATTTTGGTATCTTATAACGCTCTTTTGGATGATCAAATTTACCATGATTGTTTTTTGGTCATATTATCAATAGGTTGTGAAATTTGTCCTATTTAAAAAGTTAATAAAATTAAAAAAGTTATATTTATCCACTAAATTTATTCTCATGACCATCTATTTAGGGTGGTGTTTAAAATAAAAAAATAAATTGATTGTTTCATAGAGTTTGTAGTCTACACGTAAGCGTAAAAGATCATTTCATTTTCCATTGAATGAAAAAAATGATTAATATGTATTTTCATTTCAAAATATAAAATATATCATAAATAATATATATATATATATATATATATTAAATTATCTATTAATTCCATCCTTATATGGTGTTGAATGAAAAGTAACATGTTACCTCATAGAGGCGGTAGTCCGAACAGCACACGGTTAAAAGTTCCATTTTCCTTAATAAAAAAAGGATAAATATGGTCAATACTAGACCATTATCATAATATATTAAAATTATACTAATAATACTTATTTAATCATTTTAATATGGTTTAATTAAATTTTAGGAAGAAGGAGTGCATATGAAGAGAATGAAATGAGATATAAACAGTTAAAAATTTATACCTCTCTACTTCAATTATCTCCATTGTGAAGAGGGTTAAGCCTTTCAAGGATATATTTTAAGAATTAAAAAACCTCCCATAGTAAAAAGATAATGTTTATGATAGGGTTCTATATATTATGGATATAACTAAGTTAGTTGTGATATTAGGGGAAGTTAGGAGAAGAGTACTACTTTTATAAGTTAAAAGGTATGACTTTTTTTGTAAATACCCAAAATATTTCAATAATTGGAATTCACTATAAAAAACCTAGCATAGAAATTAAGAAATAATAGATGGGATATTTTATAATGTTGATAAATGCCTCAATCACAAATTTTCACAAATATTTTAACTATTCTTTAGGTCTTTTACTCATATATTTTTACTTTAAACTTTTATTGTGGTAACTTGTTTTATTCCTAATGAAATGTATCATTAATGTCCAATAGTGAAATGGTTATTTTTATATAAATTTGAAAAACTGATTACTAATTTTAAATCATTTTTATTTGATTGAATTTATAGTATTTATAAATCATAATTCTAAAATACTAAATCTATAGTGTATAGAAAATAATTTTTTTATAAAATATAACTTAAGTTCAAAAATGTGAAATATGGATTTTTAACTTTAAAAAAAATAAATTTTTAATTTAAATTTTAAAATAAATATTTTCTCTTAGAAAAAGGTTTAATGAATTTTTAATTCACAATTATATACTAATAATTTCATGAAAGTCATGTTATTTTTACAAATTGTGATTTGAACTACTCACATAAAAATCAAACATTTTAGAAAAATACAAAAGAGTACTATTATGATAATATTATGGTGATAAATCCAAAAAAATTATATATATATATATATATTAGATTTTACAGCCTAAAATTTTTATATTTCATTTTTATTTAAATATATATAATATAGCAAAAAACTTTTTTAATTAGAGACTGAATTTTGGAATTGTTTATTTTTATTTTTTCTATAAATTAATAATTAATCTATTGTCAATATATATTGTTATTAATTAATAAAAATGAACTTATCTCCTTGAAATAAAATTCATATTTCTAAAAAATACATTTTTTAAGTATAAAATGAATTAAGAAAAATTGAATTTCAAAAAAAAAATTAAATTTCATGATATTTCTATTCATATTCATACTGATATAGTCATAGTTCCTACATAAATAACCTATTATGACATATATGTAATAAATAAGCATAATATAAGATTTTTTTGTTGTTTTGGGTGGTAGTTAAACAAATATCGATCTTGTTTCAGTCTCAAGAAGCTTGAACTTCTCCCAAATGTGGTTTTTTCTCAAAACATAATTTCTTATGTTTAGTTTTGGATTTTTTGAAGGCATACGCTAGTTATGATACCTAGTATATGAGTTTATAAAAATAAAATTCTTATGGAATTTTACCACATTAAGATTTCATTTCATCTTATTATCTTCATTATTTTTTGTGAATTGTCAATACAATTTAAAATTACTAATTTATTGACTATGTTTTCATGATCATATTTAATATTCATAAAATATCAATGTTTTTTGGGTTTTAGTTTGACATAATGTGTGAAACATGTGGTTTAAAATACTATATATTTAAAGAAAATATACAATGAAATATATATTCATTACATTATCCCCCTTTAAATAATTAACACATACTGACAAAAATTTATAATGGAAAAAAAATTAATCATGAGTCGTGGAATGATTTATAAATAAATATTAACCCTAAAAAATTTAGAATATAACTTTTTTTAGTAACTATGTTATTTTGAATTTTTATTTTTTCTATAATAATTTGGGATAAATGAGCCTCGTGATTTGGTGTTACAATTACAATAATATAATTAGTTTTCCATGAAATCGCATAATCATCCATGTACTGATAGATAAGAAATTTTTTTAACTACTTTAGAGTTTTTCTATGAAGAAATAAAATCCATTTCCAAAATAACATAAAATCCATATAATGTATGTATAAGAAAACTTGCATGAAAAAAATCATCTAAACCTTGAAGAAAAATCACTTCCCTTGGATACAACATTCACACTACTATGTGTTTTGTTCAATAGGAAATAGTGAAAAATTCACTAAACCAAGACAAAAAAAATTGGAATGAGGAATAACTGTGCCTATCATAACACAAATATCATTATTAAAAATAGTGGTAGTTCTAATATAAACTCTTCCAGAATCCATTTTTATAAGTGTTCGTGGGGCCTATTTTATTTATTAACTCCTAGGTTAAGGAATTGATTTTCATAATATATAAACTCCATGAATTTTAATCATTAAAGAATTAGTAGTGCCTTATATGGGACATTATTATCTTAAAATATTTTATTTATCCTCTACATATCCTTATGAAAATAATTATCCTTGTGTCCAGTCCTCTGAATCATGAAACACCTCCTTCTTCCTGGGAGTAAATTACATGGGTGTTTCCTCCAATATTTTTGACATATAGGTAGTTAGATTCACTTCCACCTATTGACATAAAATCAAAGTGACTATGATATTTTTTATCCTTTTTTATTTATCTAGAATAATAAAATTCTCCATTTTTTAAATCCATGTTCATAGCACATAGAACAACCTCTTCGTAGTTTTTAAAGGATTATCTAGATAATTTCTTTTCAATACCTAGATTTATGTCACAAAAAAAGATCAATTTTACTCTAAAGGATTGATAAAAACCAAAGGGATAAATTGTGATCCATATAAATTTTTCTTCATACATGCCAATGAATTCATCATCCTTTTATTTTAAGTCTAATATCTCTCTCTCCATATTCACATGAATACACTAATGAAGATAATTGATGAAGAAAAATTTCTTGAATTCCACCCATACCATCGAGTCTGATTCCCCTTTTCCCCTTGTATTATTAATGAAAGTATAACATTCATTGAACTAGCCTTTAAAATAATAAATAGTTATGAATACCTTCTCAGGATCCAATCACTGGAGAAAAAAAATAAATTTTTCATCGCACTTATCCATTTCTTAGCAATAAGTGGATTTATAGATAAAATAAAGGATTATAGATACACAGGCTTCTCACACATAGATATTACATCATTTTAGATGAATATTCATTACATTAATCAAACAAATGCCAAAGAATTGTAGTATTCTAGTGCCTTTTGAACCGTGTAAGATAATATGATAACCTAGTAAAAGATGTTAAATTTTTTCCACAAATATCTTCCCATTTAGTACACTTAATAGTCATACTCTACATAACAGCTTTCATCATTACCTTGAAAAAGAATACATACGAAATGGTGTTCTTAGAAGTTCAGTAAGATTAAACAAGATAGATATCAATCTAAGATCTTTTGAAGTAATATGATAATAGAAATAGTATTTAATAATGAAAATAAATTATGAATTTCATACCCAACTTTTCATAGATCATAAACATGATTCATAGGATAAAACATTATAATTTATGAAAACATGGCCCATAATGGTGATAAGTCATTTTCAATCAATCATGAACCATAAACTCATTTCATAAAATGGTGGTACCATCATAAATATAAAAAAACATTTAATATGTCAAGGTAAACTACCCAAACCATCAATATAGTAGACTAAGGATTATCACAATCTTCCCATTGTGGATCAGAATACACTATTTTTCCATTGTGGATCAGGACCCACTTGTTTCCAAACGTGTATCCGGACAAACCTATTTCCCATAGTGAATCAAGAGACACTTGTTAACCATAGTGAAATTGAAAACATCTATTTCCCATAATAGATCATGTTTTTATACTAGTTTCCCAACAATATCTCATGAGATATAAATATTTTCTCAACGAATTGGAAGAAGATATATTCCCCCAGTCTTTGGTCATAATGTAACCACAGTCCTTGGTAATAAAGTAATAACTGTCAAACAATGAAAACTATACATTTGTGCGAAACAATATCACAAAACATTACTCATATCAAAACCCAGGAAATAAAATGTTCTTATAAAAATTTAATTATATCCAAACCTAAATGAATAAATAGGCCTATAAATCAATTCATAATTTCATCATAGTTCAACCATTTAAATGAATCAGGTTTTAGAGGAGTTTTATCATGGTAAAAACAATGGAAGAGAAATGGTTTTCATAAAAATATTGCCATTATAAATATAAATACTTTAGAAAAAGGTTTTATAAAAATATATTTCGTTCATATCCATAGTAAATAATCATTCATATCAAAGGATTTCTTCTTAGATGGAAATAAATTTTAAATATTACTTGGTACATTTTTGATGGAAATATAATTTCATAAAAAATAAAACTTTTAAAATTTAAAACATTTTAAAAATACTTTTCTTTGAATATAACCATGAAAACATATATAGGAATATTAAAAACATTAACATATTTCAAAATGAAATTATCATTTCCCCTTTGAAAACACTTTTTTAACATTTTTTATTCACTTTTAGAAAACATGGTTTTGAAAGAAAAGATTTTTCAACTGAAAAGATAATTTTCCTTAAAAAATTTCTTTTGAAATCTTGATCACGTATAGTAAAATAAATAGAAAATGTATCTGATTACATAACCATAGAATGAGAAAATTATTTACTTCCTTTAGATAAATATCATGATATTTTTTTATTGGAATCATAATCACAAAAAATCTTAATAAGTGATGAGATTAATACAAAAAATCATTACCAATTTGGTAAATTTGATTCAAAAGTTCCAAGGAATAACATTAAATGAAGCTAAAAATATAATTAAAATAATAATATTAATAATTTACCAATTCAAAGGTATATTATATAATCCTCATCGAATATAATGGGTCTATAACATAACTTATGTCCCAAAGAAGAAAAATTGAGGAAAATGTTTGTATCAATTTCTAAACTTTTTAACTATAAACCCCATGAAATGAAGATCCTAAAATGGATATTTAAATCCCCATTATTTTAAAGATAATAATAATATAGTTAATTTATGGTAAATATACACACCCCATAAAAGTAATTAGTGGTTTATATGGCACGTGTCTCACATGAGTAAAAAGTTAGATGAAAATCCCTTACCTTAAGTATTGAATTATTTTGTACTCAGAAAATCCTCATGTATAATAAATATATGTTTGTTATAAAAATATTATAGAAAAATATTCAAATATATCATTCAACATATGACTTACTTACTCACTTTTATTATCCATTTATTAACAATTCAATGTTAATGTTACGTTTTGGGTAATAATAACTTTGTTCTTCATATATGTTTAGATTTTTTATTTTAGTCCTTTTAAATTGATCATGGTTTCATCATATAAAAACTTGTAACCATTATATAAAAATCATATTTATTAATTATATATTTATTTATAATAATCCATAATATTATGAGATAGATAATAGAATGCACTATTCATTGAGACGATTGGTCATACGTACGCATGAACATTGTTTCCATTTTATTATCAGATTAGAAGATGGAAAGTTAAATGATATATTAAATTTTTAGAATAATTATTATGTTATATATCTCAAAAAATTTCATTAAAACCATCCATAATACAATCCATGTAAATCTTGAGTGAATCATATTGCTTTGTGTGGTGGTATTCATATTACATGGGTGACATTTTCATATTTCCAAAAAATGAAAGGAATGTAGGTATGTGTGATAATATAATTAAATAAGTATAATAATATCATAAATTTCATATATAAACAATAAATTAATTATTATATTCAACTGTGAGAGGTGTTAATGTAAAAAATAAATGACATCGGTTCAGGAGGCAGTAGTCAGCAGTACACATAAACGATGATTTTGTGACCCATTTGATGGAACTGGAGATAAAAAAAAATATTATGAAATCAACATTCTAATTTATCAATATATGGAAGATATTGGTTTAATAATATTTTAATTTTTATGACATAATTTTATGTTTCAAAAATAAGAATGAAAAATGAAAAAGATTGTTAAATAAATACCATCTCTAAGAGAATCCTCCATTGGATCTCTTATTAAGAACCCTAGGAATGATATTTAGGGAGAACCAGAATCTCAATAATGTTAATAAAGATTTGGGATAGATATTTCATTAGGTTTTGGTCAAGAAACATTGGCATGGGAGGTGTGAATAAATGAAGGGTGGTGGAGGCCTTTTATAAGTGGGGAAAAGGAACCCACTTGGAAACTACAAAGAAAATTTCCCAAGAGACTCCAAAATAATAAATTCCCTCACAAGAAAAAAAGATTCCAAATGACCATAGTTATGAAATATAAAAGTATAATCTGTAAATATGTTCATACAATAATTTTTTGACAAGTTTTTAATTCATTTAAACCCTCATCTTCTTAGTTTAACTCATTGGTAAACCCATTTTTACCTTAACTACGGTATTTACTATTTAAACAATTCATTTTGGAGAAAAATTAAGTTGAACATAATATATAATATAATTTTTTTGATTCCAAATATGGAATACATTTTTATAAATACCATTCAAATAAGTGTAAAATTTTAATATTAAATTAATCTCGCATTCTCGAGGAGGAAGAGGTGTTTTGAAGAGAAAATTTTCAAAGGTTTTCAATATTTTTTTATAAAAATTAAATATAAAATTGGTTATAATGAACTAAATTGTATTAATAGATTCATAATTTTAATTATTAACATTAAAATAAATTTATAATTTAATTTATCTTTTTTAAAAAATTAAACTAAATTTAAGTATTCAATTAAATTTCATTATTTTCATTATCCATCAAAAAATAAAACATTTTTAAAAATACCATATATTCAACCTAAGATAATTTTGAAATGCATATTTAAAAAATTAAGTTTATTGTTTTAAATAAATTATATAAATTTGTAAAAAAAAAATATATATGTGCATAAAAGGGTGACAGAATTTATTTTTAGAAACATATTAAACATAAGCATAAAATTTGATTGATTATTATCTCCTATCCAGAAAAAACATAATATGAAAGTAATTTTTTCAGAATATATAATATAATTAAATTTAATTAAAATCACACACAAAATGTAATTTTATTAAATTATTTATAGAAAATTAATTTACGTGCATAAAAGTAGTTTACCATATAATTATTTCTTTTATATTAAAAGAATTTTTATTTCTATTTATAATTAATTAGTCAAAAAAATTATTATATATACATGTTAAAACCATATTTTCATAATTTAGTTTATCCTACTCATACTATCTATTTCAACACTTAGGTGATAAATATCATATTAAATAATAATATTTTAATTATATGTCACATGATGTTTAAACTCAATGTTGTATATGACACAAGATAAACTCAATGTTATGTGTAATGAAAGGTAAACTAGCTATTTCATGTAATTCAAGATATAATTTATAATTCATATAATTAAAAATATTAAAAAATATTTATTTGAAAAAAATATTACGCAAAATCTGAGGGTGTTACACTATACCCCCTTATAATGAATTTCACCCCTGAAATTTATTTGTATTGTGACAAAAACCTAGGATATTTCTTCTTTGCTGTGTCTTCAGGTTCCCATATAGCTTCTTAAAGCTTCTGTCTTCACCAAAAAACACTGAGTTCAGAAAATTTGGTGGATCAGGTATATACTTCCTCTGAAGATATATATACAATGAATATTGAAACTAAGAGAGGTTTGGTGGAAGCATCAAGCAATAAGATATAGTCCTAATATGATCAAACATTTTTAAGGGACTGATATACCTATGGATTAGGTTTTTCTACTTTATTTCGTAGAGAAATTCATATAAATACCTTTGCATGAATATAAAAATCTAGATTATGTTGAAGATTGTCATGATAAATTTTTTTCCAAATTTGTGTAGATGTTATATATTACTGAATGGATATAAAATTCACTTCCATCTCATCAACTTTAACAAGTCCTGATAGATTTATTTACGTAACTTCAATCAAATACATTATAGTTATACACTTTATTCCAAAAATGATTCATAAGGATCTATCCAAATTTATTAGTGAAATATATTGTTTAAAAATAACTCAATTTAAGGAAGGTATTGATTATAACCACCTTAAAAATACAAAGAACTATATCTAAACATATCCTCAGGGGTTTTAATTATTCACGTAGACTAACCATATATTTATGGATGATATATAGTGATGAAACTCATCTCTATATCAATAGTATACTAAAAAAGTCACCAAAACATCAAGGTAAACATCGAATACTGATTAGATATAATTAAATGTGGTACTCCATGAGACCGTTCCACATTGTTAATGTATGTTCCTAAAAACATATCCAAAAAATATTATCTGATTGTGATGAATTGATTTGAATCCATACGGTGATCAACTAAATCCCATAATTAATATATACACCAATGATAAGATAAACCCAAATGGTTGTAGTACCTCTAATCATAGGGATAGAAATTTTAATGGTATTCCTCTTAAAATATCTACATCACTAAGATATATAAAAAATTCAATGGGTTGTATTTTTATAAAAAGATCCTTAATCATGGTAGAATCTCATCCCATGAAACCACAAAAGGGGTTTCAATGTCTTATGATCAACCTTAAACTTAGAAAACCACGTTGGTATACCTAAATATTAAGTTAATCTTACGTGGAGATATATACAGTATGAAAAGTTAATTCAACTTTATTCCTTATAAAATCTATTATTTGATACAAAAACGTTTCCATTGTAATATTAGGATCAAACATAAACTGATAAAATTTAAAAAATGATTTTTTTATTTCATAATTCATGCCGAATGATGTAATCAGAGAAAATTTCAATAAATGATGAAAAATAATTTTTTCCTAAGGTTCATTCAAACAAAATAAAACATGAAATTCTCAAACAATGATGGGATGATAAGTGTTCTCAAATTATCTTGATTAACATAATACATTTTTTTGCAAAAGATTTCCCACTGTCTTTTTTATTATTGTGGATTATCATATATATTATCCCTCATATTGGTACACTGATTTATATAATGCCTAAAATCCATGCACTTGAATTAGTAGCGTGTGGGTTGTGCATTAGTTTTTTTCCTCTTCTCCACTATTGAATTAAATAGAAAATTAATCATAATTCAACATTTATGAACATTAGGAACTACTTTTCCAAATTTAAATAACCTCCCAGTTCCATTCAAGTAATTATCATGTTGCTTCTTCCTACATATATAGAATACAGATACTATGAATTTCTTTCCACCATTTGGTTTATCATGAGACTCAGTCTTACATCTCTTAACAAAACCCTTGGAATGGTGGGAATATCCCATTTCTATTTCTACAAACAGTTCACATCCAATGGCTTCTTCATATCTACTAAATACTCATATACCCAAGTCCTTTCGAAGAATTGGTTTTAGGCCAACAAAAAATTGATTGATTTTCCGTTCAAGGATGATGATTAAAAAATACGCATACCTTTTAGGTCTTGATAAATTATCTTCATTGGTACCAATATGTTCATTGTCATTTTTCTTAAGCTCAAGGAATTCCTTCTCAATATTTGTTCACAGAATACGATGGAAATACTTACTAAAAAATATACCCTTAACCTCTTCTCATTCCACAGATTTAATATCTTCTTATTCTCTTTGGTTCTTAATAATATTACAGCATAGATCTACTTCACCATAAAAATTATAAAGGACCAAAATGGTTTTTCTATTCTTTGAAAACTGAATAATGATATATATCTTTTCGGTGGTACTGATCCATTGCTCAACCACTAGTAGAACATTAGAACCACTAAAATAAGGTGGATGTTTCCTCATAAAAGACTCAATATAAAATTTTTACCTCCATTCCACTATTGTAAGTTCAACATGATTAATAAATTGAGATTTTTTTTTTTGATAATATCAATATGATTTTTCATTCTATCTCCCATCTCACTTGGATTCTTATTAGGATTATCATTGAATTGTCTGTTGAATTCAGCACTAACAAGGTTATATTGGGTTATATGCATTGACTAAAACAAAAATTTAGATTATGATAAATACTAATGATTTTGGAAACCACATAATCATGAAAAAACTCTAATGGGATGTTGAAATTATGAAAACTTCGATTCAATATATAAAAGCTTAGGTTTATCCTACATCATTCACAGTCACTGTATATTTAAATTCATCAAGATGGTTAAAAATGAGCTCGTGAATTTCCAAATAATATCACCTAATATTGTCAAACCAGGTGTGGATTATCAAACATTATCAGGCACTAGTTCCCAATCGATTCTACCAAAATACAGTGTTTTCGGATTTATTTTTTCTAAGCACATATGTACTAGATCCACATCTACTTGAATTCTCTATATACTGATGTTTTTCATGGAAACCACTGGATCAATATTTTACCAAAATTTCCATAAATATTTTTTATAATTTGACTCAAACTTAGACTTATCCTTATAAATGTACTTCAAGATTTCATTAAGGTTTTCTAATCTAAGTTTATAATGGTTAACTAAACAAACCATATAATAGCTACTATAGTGACCTAGGATGCTCATGTTGAAGTTGGTTCCCCAGAAAAAAAAATTTATGTACTTTATGATAACTTGTTTTCATATTTTTTAATATTAATATACTCTTTATAATATCATGATTGTTCTAATTATTTAAATTTTATGTGATAATGTCCTAGGTGTGGTTGTCGCGATTACGATTAGAGGTGTTCCCCGGTATGATGAGAAACCAGAAGTGCAATGACACTATTCTTAAATATATGTCTATAGTAGGATGATATCATTTTAGGGACACAAATGATACCAGATATCCATGGTGGAGACTCAAAGGACTTTGAGTCTCCATCTCATGGTGTATACCATTGGTAATATCCAGTGTATGATATTTTGTGAGTGAGTCCCGCCAGTAGGAAATCTACATTTATATGTGTCATTGGATGTTCCAATATATAGACATGTGTATTTATCATTATAATTTAATATTATTATTATTGAGTATTATGAGTCGTGTACTTTCATGTGTTGACAAAAATCGCGATGAAATATTTTCACTGTGATGTAGGATACGTTCAGTGTGTCACGAGTAATATTTTACTAATGAATAATGCGAGAAGGATTTTTCTATTCTATTCTTTAATGGAATTTGATACCTGATATAATTTTATGAAAATGATACAACAACAAAAATCCATGTCCTTGGTTTCCAATTGGAAAGTTATATTTTTTTAAGAAGTCATAGAAAGTTAAATTGATCACATTGGTTGATGGAACCGACATGCAACTTCCTTTATTATATATATATATCATGTTAATGGGATTATATTACATAGTATGCATCCATATGAGTTTTATTGTCCTTGTTAATTTATCCTCTTTCTTTATAGATGCTTTGGAATGTTCTTAGATGATAACCTTGGAATTTAGGCTGTTGTACGTAATTCCACTGAGAGAGGACTAGGGGGTCACACACTAAGTTAATACAGATTATCAGTTAAATTACAAAGTTATTATTTATTATTTAACAGGTTGAATTAATATTATTCTCCGATATTGTTTAATAATTATTCATGTTTTCTTGATCGCATATATTCTATCACCACTTATTTGAGAGAATATAATGTGAGAATAATAATTAATAAATATTTATTTTATATTAATTGAATTCAATATTTATTTATTTATTATTGAATATTGCAGTGATATATATTTGATAAATTAATAGTCATTATTAAAGACTCAGTAAATATTATGGAGGAATGGGGGACAACGTTTAATGGTCTAGTGAGAAATAAAAAATATTTAATTTTATTTGATTATATAATGTTTAATTTAATTCTCAAGTTAAGATAATGTCAATAAATAATATTATTATTACTATTATTTGATATGGGGTTCCACAGGTAGTAACTAAATAAGAAAATTCACTTGTGCAGTTATTTTATTTTAACCCTAATAGTATATAAACCCAATTATATTATTTTCTAATAGAGCATATTCATTTGTTTTCTTGTGCACAAAAAATTTGAAGAATCCTCTCAAGACCTAGAGAGCTCTATTCTCCTCTAATTATTCCAAGAACGGAGGGTAGTCTTATTTTAACTCACACTCTAATGTCAAGATCGATGAACGAGAATTATTTGGATTTTATTTTCATAGAGAAAAAATGTGAATGGCACAAGATATATGATCTGTTTTTCTATAACTGAAGATTCCTTCGACGATGTTAGGATATTAATGGAACACATGTGGATCACCACTAGAGTTAATATAGTCTTTATTCCAAAAATATAGTGACGGTTCAATGAAAATATATTTTCATATCAATAAATAAATAAAAATTTCATGCATGGTGATTCTTTATTTGATTATATTAATTATAAATAATTTTTTATGATCCCCAAATATCTTTCAGCATTTTATCTATTCTTTTATTTTAATTGAATCAATTTTGTTGATCGTAGAATTTACCATCATGTAAATATTGGATTGATAATTGATCATGACATAAATGAATGTTTTGAAAGACCCAATGAACATTTCCACCATTCCCGGAACCTTCAAGTGGTATTAGATCAGTAAAATAATTTTTTTTAATTATTTAAACATCATTAATTAGTTTATAAATTTTTTCATTTATAGTTATTTTAATATGATTTTTGAGATATACTAATTATTATTTTACTAGTCATAGATTTTATAAAAACAATTAATTTTTTGAATGGAATACAATCTAAGAACTCATATGGACCTGCTGTGGATTCTGGTCATATAAGAGAGGATTACTTGCTGTGTAATCAAATTTATACATTGTGTACTTTTGTTCAATGCACCAGAACATAATTTGGAAAATAATTCAAACTATGTGCATTGATTACACATGGTGAATTTAATTCATTTCATCTCATGTTGATTGGGATAGCCTAGCACATAATCAGCCAGAGTACATGCCTTATAGCCCAGGTACACTGTGTGTAGTCATTTTAAGTCACAGACGAACTATGTATGATACATGGCCCAGTAGAATGGTTACCATATATGTAACACCCGAGATTTTTATGAGTAATATTTTGTTTTTTTTATATCATCAAAGGAATCTTTAACTGCATACTATCTTGGATTACTTTACACGCAATCGCGACCTTCCATGATAGCTTGCGTCGTACGCAATACTGAGTTTCACTAAACAACGATATGCTATTAAAATATTATTAAAACTAGCCGTTATGAATAGTAATAACCACTTTTTGAAATTTTATAAATTTTATTTTTCAAAATGGACTTCATTTTTGGATTCGGAATATCGAAATTAGCCTAGGGTGAAATTTTGGTATTTTTCTGAAAACTTTCAATTTTTGATGAATAGTGAAACCACTAAGTGGTAGGTTAAAAACTGAATTTTGCATAAAACTTAATTTTACCGCTTCTATGAATATAATTTCGAAAATCCGATAGACACGGTTGATATCAGTAAGTAAAATGTGGTTCAATGAGATAAAAATAATTTTTTGGTGAATAGTAACTTTTTACTTTTTTTACCGCGGTTAATAGTAAATAGGGTAACTAAGGGTAAATATGATATTAATATTACCCTAACACATGTCCTAATTCTATTGGACAAGTGTAATTCGACTAAAAACAAACTCAGGAATAAAATATGACCATTTAGGCCCACTTGTATTATATTAGGACATTTATTATTAATTTATTTAAAGATGGGTTAAAATAGTTAAAATCAAAGTTTAATAAATAAATCATTTTTAATATGGGGTTTTACATAATATAAATTCGACTATAAATATTCATTAGAAAGATAAAAAGATTTCCTACATAATGGTATTTTATTTATAATTTTTAGAAATTAAATAATTTAATTTATTTATGACACAAAGATGATGCAGTAATTGTCTTATTAATGAAATATTGACAGAATTGATGTTATAAATGCCCAAATAAATGTAATTTTAGACTTTTTATGACTTACACTAATTTTCTAGGTTACTATGATATATTAGTGTTGATTTAATCAACTTGGTTAGAACATATAATTCTGTTATGACTTTCACAAAAATCATATATCAAATAGTGTCAAAATTGACACAAAATAGTTTTTAAATCAAATATTATATTATTAATTGTTATTTTATTCCTAAAAATCTAAAAATCGGCCGAATGACTTAGATAAGGATATATATATTAATAATAAACAATTTGGGGTTCGTTTGGCATGTTATAGTAATTTTATTAACCATATAGTGAAAGAAAACAAAAAGACATGGTAAAAGTTAAATTATTTAACATAGAGTTAAATCTAATTGATAAGGTTAAAATAATACCATAAACTTGTCTAAATACTATTGGTTTATAGTATTTCGACCCATCCCCACTTTAGCTTCTAAATAAGACCATTTGGAACCATTATAAACCGATTTTGACTTTAATATAAAATAATATTTTGAGATATTCCTAAGGTGCCCCTCTCCTCCCTTATAAAAGGGCACCTCCTCCCCCTCCTCCTCACACCAATTTGAGCACTCAAGCTCGGCCAACCCCTGCCATTTTCTCCTCTCCACTTCCCTAGAATAATCCTAGAGGTACTGGTCTTCTTCAAAGATCAATCTTAGTTCCCTAAGTGGAGGATTCAAAGAAGCGTTCCAAAGAAGAGGTAATATCCATTACCGATCTTTTCCATTTCTTTCTTCTTCAACTTCTTCTTATTTAGTTGTTTCATGATAAAGTAATAACATCAGTATTAATTACATACTGATATGTTATTATAAATATGAAATGACCCTAATTCACCTTCTATCCATCCTACGGAAAAATGAAATCACAGCGCGTGCGTACGTACGGAATACCGTCTCCACGCCGTGGTGTAATCTAATTTCCACCACCACCTTACAAGGATGGGTATAATGGTTTAATGAGTAACTATTTATGATTATTATAAAGTAATATTGATACTGAAATAATATATATATACTCCAATACAATTCCATGATCATAGGAACGATATCATCACTCGTGCGTACGTACGGAATACCGTCTCCACGATGTGATGCGACTCGTTCTACATGATCATCATTACATAGTAATTATATAAATGAATTGAATGAATAAATATGATATATATTACACTAATACCATTCTGGATATAAGGTATCTATAACCTTAAAATAAGAATAAGAATTTATTCGGCAAAACACGCATAAGAACAAAAGGCAATAAAGACCCGAGTAACAAGTAACAATGAAATATTACTAACAAGAAGCTAAGAATATGACCATATATGATATCATATCAATACGCATGATTCTTTAATAAGTCAATAACATTATTTAAACCATTATACAGGAGCTTCGGACATGTACAAAGCAAATCGGACCTAAGGTAAGGGAAATATCACAATCTCATTTTTATCCGAGATTGTTTATATTTTGGAATTTACTGGGGTGTATTTTATCATCCACATCCATGTTCCCTCAATATGTAATATTGTTTCCATCCACTTACAATAGTTTAAATCCAATTTTACCCTTCGGTGAGTTTTTAGTAAAGAATATGAAAGGAATCTTTTATCGTTTTTTCGTACGAGGTACTTTTTTGACTTTTCCGATAAAAGTACGAAGAATGTTTTTTTAACTTATACGGCATGAATGGATTCTTAAAAAATTATTTCCAAGAAGCTTACTTTACAAGTATTCAAGTTTATTTTTAATCAACTTCTTTTATTTTAAAATTGTATGACATGTTAAGAAAGGAAAAGTGTTTTTGAAGTAGAAAGGATATTTTCCTCAAGAATGAAGTTCAAGTATTTTATCAAAATTATTTTCCATCTAAGATAATAAAAGGGTTCTGTTTTTATCCCTATTATTACATGGATTTGATTATGTTGTGATGGAAACATTTTTATGAATTCCTTTATCTTATATGAATTGTTTTATGATGTCATGTTGTTTAAGAATCCCATTTTTATTACATGGGTATGCGATGATGTATGATTTATGATTATGTGGAACACATAAGAAAGGATTCATTATAAGATGGGTGGGACCTATATCTCCCTCCAATGCATTGGGTAAAGATTTTATATCTCATGAGATAGACATGGTTGGAACGGTAGGTTATACCGGTTCAGTGGAACAGGACTGGAACGAGGGTGACTCGGTTCAGAAAGGGACTTTGTCCACTAAGATAGTCTTGGCAATGAGTCATGACTAACAAGAAATGATTTTCCATGATTATGTGTGCATGCCACAAAGTTTCAAGTTTCATGTTATGATTATGGGGATCTCATTTTCACTTCTATGATTTGTTCCATGTTAAGATATTATGATCTCTTTTGCAGGTTATGATTTTCAAAAAGATATGATATGATTTTTATTTCCTTTATTTTCCCTTGCTGAGCATTTGAGCTCACCCTTTTGATGTTTTCTTTTCCCCGGGTCAGGAAGATGGATATTAAGTAGAATATGATAAAAGGGACCATAGATATGATGAAATAAATGGGAGACACTGTAGAAGATTTATGAACCAGTTGTTTATGTTTCCCAGTTTCTAAAGACACTATACCTATACGGTCCTTTGTGGTTTTGTCATATGTTGTAATAAGTGTGCTTCAATTTTGATGTATTAACAATGTATGTAAAGTATGGGTCGTTATAGTTGGTATCAGAGGAAAGGTATAGTCAACCTTTGGAAACTAAGATGTGAAAGCCTTAGTAAGAACCCTAAGGATAAGTCTAAGCATAGAACACAATCTTAGTGTTTTAGAAATGGCCATGAATACCCTAGGATAAGACCTTAAGTGTGAAATTTTATTCTTGATTATGTGGTTTTCCTATTATAATTAGTGTTGCTCACACTATTCTTCTTGGTTTTAGTCAATGGCTGGAACCCGAAGGAACCGTGTTAATGTGGAATGCGATGGAAAATGCAATGATTGTCCCCCTGAGCAACCAAATGATATGGGAGCTGGAATGCAAAATCTTGTAGCCATGCTCACACAACTTTCTCAAGCTATGAATCATGCAGGACTTCCAAACGAGCAAAGGAAGGAGCAAAATTCTGTTGAATCCTTCATGAGGCAGCGTCCGCCTTCTTTCAGTGGGTCTACTGATCCATTAGTTGCTGAACAATGGATTAGTACTACTGAAAAGATATTTTCAGTTCTTCAATGTTCTGAACATGATAAAGTCATCCTAGCAGTGTATCGTTTGGAAGGAGATGCTGATCAATGGTGGAATCTTATTAAGAATATGAGGAAAAGGGATGAAATTGAGTCTATGGAATGGGATGAGTTCAAGAACTTATTTTTCAATAAGTACTTCCCTTGTATTCTCCGAACAAAGATGGAGAAAGAGTTTCTTGAACTGAAGCAGAGGGATGATGAATCTTTTGGTACCTATGAAGCAAATTTTACAAGACTTGCAAGGTACGCTTCTGGTATTATTATCCAACCTGAGAGTAAGATCGATCGATTCTTTAGTGGCTTAAAACCAAGTCTTCTAAGGGCATTGTTCATAAGGGACTTCAATAGCTACGAGGAAATCGTTCATTGTGCTCTCAAAGTCGAGATGGAGATTGGAGTAACCCATCAGTCACATGGGTTTGATAAGAAGAGGAAGATGGGATTCAAAGGAAAATCTAAAGAGCACACTGAAAAGAAGATGAGCTTTCCCTTATGATCAAAGTGTAGGAATAAACATGGAGGGAGTTGTCTTAAAGGGACAAGTAAATGTTTCAAATGTGGAAAGGAAGGTCATCGGGCATTTGAATGCCGCGACAATGGGAATAAGATGTCTAATGACGGAAACAAAGGAAGGGATACACAGAATGAACCTACTACACATCAATGTTTCAAGTGCAAGGAGATGGGGAATTGTGCCAATAAATGCCCAAATCCAAGGGTTGATGATGATGGTCGACGTCAACAAAATCTTAAGGCTAAAGACAAAGGAAAGTCACATGCAATTTCTATCAGCGATGTGGAGTAAGATAACGAAGTGGTGAAAGGTACACTTACCATCCACTCTAAAGTAGCAAATGTTTTATTTGATTCTGGATCCACCCACTCTTTTATTTCTGAAAAATTTTCTAAGGGTATCACCGTATTTCCTCAACAATTAGATGTTGAGTTAGCTGTGACAACACCTAATGGCACAACAGTCGTATCAAAAGTTTATAATTCTTCTCTGATCGAAGTTTGTGAGAAAGTGCTTCCTGTAAATCTTGTGATCCTTCCTTTAGTGGAATTTGATGTGATTCTTGGCATGGATTGGCTTTCTCTACATGGAGCTCATATCAATTGCCAAAGAAGGGAAGTCACATTTCATATTCCAGATCAATCTACGATCGTCTATCGATGCAAGGATGAATATAACCTTCTAGTGGAAGTTTCTTCCATCTTATGGGTATTGATTACACTAAATGAAGGTTATTTATCTCAAATGGTTGGTGAGAAACTTACGAATAAGAATATTCCCATCGTACGGGAGATTGATGATGTCTTTCCGGAGGAATTACCGGGTCTTCCACTAAATCGTGAAGTTGAGTTTTCAATAGAACTCGTACCGGGTGCTTTTCCTATTTCAAAGACACCTTATAGAATGGCCCCAATTGAGTTGCAGGAATTGAAGAAGCAACTCCCGGAGAATCATGATAAGGGATTCATACGCCCTAGTGCGTCACCTTGGGGAGCACCTGTTCTATTTGTTAAGAAGAAAGATGGATCAATGAGACTCTGCGTTGATTACCGAGAACTTAACAAGATCACTATCAAGAAAAAATATCCTCTCCCACGCATTGATGACTTATTTGACCAACTACGCGGAGCTCAATACTTTTCCAAGATTGATCTTCGTTCAGGGTATCATCAATTAAGGGTCAAAAGGGAGGATATACCAAAGACGGCTTTCCGTACAGGGTATGGACACTATGAATTTATAGTGATGCCATTTGGTCTTATTAATGCCCCTGCTATCTTCATGGATCTAATGAATAGAGTCTTTAAAGAATATCTTGATCAATTTGTGGTAGTCTTTATAGACGATATTCTTGTCTATTCAAAGAGCAAGGAAGAGCATGAAGATCACTTGAGAATTATATTGAAGACCCTGAGAAAGGAAAAGCTTTATGCCAAATTTACCAAGTGTGAATTTTGGCTTCAAAAAGTTGCATTTTTGGGTCACATAATCTCAAAAGATGGGTTATTTGTGGATCCAGCAAAAACAGATGTTATCGAAAGATGGTCGAGACCAACAACAGTAACTGAGATCCGAAGTTTTCTTGGTTTGGCTGGATATTATCGATGTTTTGTAAAAGATTTTTCACGATTATCTAATCCACTCACCAAGTTGACTCGGAAAGGAGTTAAGTTTGTCTGGACAGAGGAATGTGAAGAGAATTTCAAGGAGTTGAAAAGAAGGTTATCCAGTGCACCTGTGCTCACACTGCCTTGTAGTGGAGAAAGGTTTGTGATCTACAGTGATGAATCCAAGAAGGGATTGGGGTGTGTTCTTATGCAAAATGATATGGTGATAGCTTATGCCTCACGACAGTTGAAAATCCATGAGCAAAATTACCCAACACATGATTTGGAGTTGGCTGCGGTAATCTTTGCATTAAAGATTTGGAGGCATTACCTTTATGGTGAAAGGTGTGATATTTATACTGATCATAAAAGTTTAAAGTATATTTTCACACAAAAGGAGTTGAATATGCATCAAAGAAGATGGTTGGAGCTGATTAAGGATTATGACTGCTCAATCCATTACCACCCTGGGAAAGCAAACAAGGTGGCAGATGCATTAAGTCGACAAGACCATGCTATTTTATCCATGATGAGGATCACAAAAGATCCAATATTTATGGATTTACAAAGGATGGATCTTGGAATTATAATGGAATGGGAAAAATATTATCTTTCTCAAATGAATGTTCAACCACCTATACATGTGAAGATTAAAGAGGCACAGAAAGAAGATATTGAGTTACAAAAGAAAGTGAGAAATGTTCCTGAATTCAACCTTGATTGTGATGGGATAATAAAGTTCAGGAATCGGGTTTGTGTCCCTACCATCCCCGAATTAAAGGAGCTGCTGGATGAGGCTCATAGTTCTTCATTCTCTATTCATCCTGGAAGCATGAAGATGTATAGGGACCTGAAAGAATACTTCTGATGGGATGGCATGAAAAGAGATGTTGCTGAATATGTCTCTCATTGCTTGGTTTGTCAACAAGTTAAAGTTGAGAGACAAAAGTCTAAGGGGATGTTACAACCATTACCCATACCCGAATGGAAATGGGAAAGCATCACTATGGACTTTGTCAGAGGACTTACTAAAACATCCAAAGGCAATAATGCTATTTGGTTCATAGTTGATCGTCTTACAAAGTCTGCACACTTCATTGCTATTAGAGAGGATTTCTCTCTAGATCAGCTTTCCAGGATATATGTAAAGGAAGTGGTAAGATTGCATGGAGTACCACTTTCTATTATATCTGATCGGGATCTGAGATTTACCTCGAAGTTCTGGCGAAGTCTTCAGCATACTCTGGATGCAGAGTTGAGTTTCAGCACTGCTTATCATCCTCAGATAGACGGTCAGTCTGAGAGAACAATTCAAACCCTAGAAGATATGTTGAGAGCTTGCTCTATGGATTTCAAAGGAGGTTGGGATCAACACCTACATTTGGTGGAATTTTCTTATAATAATAGCTTTCACTCCAGTATTCAGATGGCTCCTTATGAAGCTCTCTATGGAAAGAAATGCAGGACTCCAACTTGTTGGGATGAAGTCGGGGAAAGAAAGCTATTAGGACCTGATCTCATTGATGAAATGGCAAAAAAGGTCAGATCTATTCAACAACACATAAGGGCAGCTCAGAGTCGACAGAAAAGTTATGCCGACAACCGAAGAAAAGACCTAGAGTTTGAAGTGGGTGATAAAGTGTTCTTACAAATATCTCCCTGGAAGAGGGTTATGAGATTTGGAAAGAAGGGGAAGTTGAGCCCTAGGTATATCGGTCCTTTAGAAATACTGGATCGTGTTGGGAAGGTAGCTTACCGATTGGCGCTTCCACCGAATCTCTCTCAAGTTCACGATGTGTTCCATGTATCTCTCATAAGAAAGTACATACCTGATCCTTCACATGTACTCTGCTCAGAAGTTGTACCGCTGGAGCAAGATCTTTCTTATGAAGAACAGCCGATAGAGATTCTGGATCGTAGCGAAAAAGTCCTACGAAACAAGACCACTCGATTGGTGAAAGTTTTATGGAGGAACCACCAACATGAAGAAGCTACATGGGAGCTTGAGGATATGATGAGGGAGAAGTATCCTCATCTGTTTGTTACAAAGTGACGAATTTCGAGGGCGAAATTCTTTTTAAGTGGGGGTAGAATGTAACACCCGAGATTTTTATGAGTAATATTTTGTTTTTGTTATATCATCAAAGGAATCTTTCACTACATTCTAGCTTGGCTTACTTTACACGCAATCGCGACCTTCCTCGATAGCTTGCGTCGAACGCAATACTGAGTTTCACTAAACAACGATATGCTATTAAAATATTATTAAAACTAGCTGTTATGAATAGTAATAACCACTTTTTGAAATTTTATAAATTTTATTTTTCAAAATGGACTTCATTTTTGGATTCGGAATACCGAAATTAGCCTAGGGTGAAATTTTGGTATTTTTCTGAAAACTTTCAATTTTTGATGAATAGTGAAACCACTAAGTGGTAGGTTAAAAACTGAATTTTGCAAAAAACTTAATTTTACCGCTTCTGTGAATGGAATTTAGAAAATCCGACAGACACGGTTGATCATACACTTCATGAATGTATGTGATAATCCATGTATTCCATATGTCACAAGACTGATTATATAAGATTATAATCTATATTGGTTAGATTCAGATGGGTATACATCGTGATGCATTGAAGGTATAATGTTTTCATAGTTTATTCTAAATAAATTTATTTAATTTTTTTAAAATTTTATGGATGATAATCTCATGAAAATTTAGATGAGAATAAATATAAAATAATTCATTAACTAAAGAAGATAAATAATTGATTTGAGCATTATTTTTCTTAATTAAAAATGATTAAGAATTGAATGTTAGTTTTATTAAGAGTGTAATTCATTTCATGGATGTAGATGATCATGGGAAAAGAAAAAACCTTTTTATCCGACTGGTTTAATTAATTTATTATTAAATTACATTTTCTGCTTATGTGTCTTCACTCCTTTTATTATGTAAGGTCTAACATGCCCCAGGGTTCTTTTTTGTACACCTTTTTCCTCTCACCTACGTGTGAGTAATAGCATATGTAATGGATAAATCTCCCAAGATAGTGGAGTCCATTCATGTTTGGATTCAATGAAGAACAAATCTAAGTGATATTCATATGTGGATAGGTGTAAATTTGTAACACAGAACTTAATTGGTTCATGGTTTTTTTTACCCTAGATCGATGGTTAGTTTATCAACCACAAGATAAATTAACAAATAGTAAAAGATCACTATCATACTGCTTTATTATTTTATTTTTGTCATGTTTCAAGGCTATTACATTATGGATTTTTTTCATGATCACATGAATTAATGAAATTAGTTATCGTTCAAGATAGAACTAAAATTTGATTGTATTATGTGTAAATATTATCTAATATATGGTTAATCATTTATGTAAATCCACTTAATATTAAAAATCATGTGATAAAGATAATATTTGTAAATTTATGAATAAAAGAATAATATTCCTCAATAAAATATATTAATTCGATATAGCCTTCCAAAAATTCATTTAAGGTAAAACCATAGTTTAAAGTTCTTAACCTGCCAAAGTAGTGGTTCTTTCAATTATCATGAAATTATAACATGAATTTTTGGGTTGACTAAACTAATCTCACATCAAGGGTTGACTTCCAAATCATGACATGGTGTAACTGAAAGGCAAGGGTTTAGGAAATAAAATTGAAAGATTTTAGGATTGGGGAGTACACTCAACAGTTCGAGGAACTGTGAGTTAATGTAGTTGGTATTTGGAATTTCTACCTAAAAATAGTCAGGTTGCATTATCAAAAATATTAGGGTAATGAGAAGGGGAATATGGATCCTTTCTACAATAATTTCTAGGAAACAGTATATTCCAATGCTAATTTTTTAGGGCAATTGGGTTTCAATAGAATACTTGGTGACTAATAAATATAATATTTATTTATTTGTCTAAATTTTATCATATAAAGTACTAAAATTCTACTCATCTTATTTGTAGAAATGACATTAGTATTAATTGAAAAATATTTCTACAAAACATGCTTGAGAAGGAAAACCTTCTCACTGAATTAAATTTCCAAGAGTGGCAAACACTCTTACAATATTTCCTTCTCTATGACAAGAAATTGTATGTATTGTAAGAACATATTCATGATGCTCCTAGTAATGAGGTTGGTGATAAATATTTATCACTCTATGAGAAACATTTGAATGATTATATATATGTTAAACATTTCAAGCTATCATCCATCAAAAATGAGTTTTTAATGAAACAGGAGAACATGGACTCATATATAATGATGTATCAGCTTTGGGTATCTTTAAAGAGAAGGAGGGACAAAAGAGATACAAGATCTCTAACTCTTTGTATAAAACTAAGATTCAAGAGTCTGTGTCATTTGGGCATCTTTTATTCAATATTATTAGAAACATTTAATGATTGGACATCTTATTAATTAAAATCTCGGATTAGTTGAATACAGATCTCATATTTTCATCACATCCCAATACTTTATCCAGTTTTATTTTTAATTAAAACTTGATCAATAATGAGAGAACTATTTTATAACATATTACTTTAATTAAACAAGTAGATAAGGATATGGTCCATGGAAAACGTTTGGTCTTTATGGTGAATAAGAAAAGGAATAATATGGGGAAGGGTCCCAAAAATCACAAAAATTCTAAAGCTCTAGAGCTATGTCCTTCCAAGAAGTGGAAGATCAAAATTCATTGTAAAGAAAATGTGGAACTAAGTTTTTCATGTGACATGTCATGACATTAGAAATATAACTACACCTAGAATAAAAGTTAAGTTGAAGGTGTGTTCATTATTGAGTGTAATATTTAAATATATACACATTTTGTATTAGATACAACTTGATGTTTTTATATATGTATCCAAATGTAGGATTTGAGTATATATCGAAATATTTATTAACAATAGGTAGGTTTTAGAGCTTCTAGTGGTGTGAGGCTACCAACTATGGCCATTGGTTACTACCACCTTTCATTTAAAATGGGAAAGATTTTGGTTTTAGAACATTGTTATTAAGTACCAACAGTTACCAAGAACATAATTTATGTATCATGCCTAGATGAAAATGGATATATTATAAAGTTTAGAAATAATATTAGTTTATTTTATAAATAAATAATATTTTATGGTGTGGAAAATTAAAATAAAGGTCTTTATGTTTGATGTTATGAAAACCAAGTATTGGAAATTGATAATGAATTATGTTCACACGACTCATATAACACCCAGTTATGGAATCACCATCTTGGTCATGTAAATGAGAAGCGTTTAAAAAATATCTATTAGGATTGTTATTTTGACTCTTCTGAAGTAAAACCACTTGAAATATGTCTTTATTGTTTACAAGGATAAATGACTAAACCTTTATTCGGTGGATATGTTGAAAGGTCCACACAGATTCTAGGATTGGAATGCATTGATGTGTGTGGACCATGTCTAGTAGAAACTAGAGGTGTGTATTCTTACATCAGGATATTTACTGATGACTTAAGTGGATATGGTTATTTCTATATGATGAGTTACATGTCTGAGTACTTTTTAAAATTCAAGGAATTCAATAATTAACTGGAGAATCTACTTAGAAATAAGATAAAGAAACTTTTATTGGATCGTGGTGGTGAATATCTTATCCAAGAGTATATCAACTTCTTACGGGTGTTTGGGATTCTATCTTAACACACTACAAATTATAAACCATAGTTGAATGGTGTTAGTGAAAGTTGTAAATGTAACTTATTTTGTAATGCCCCTACCCCAGTTACCCAGAGTCGATGCATTATTACATAACATTGGCATGATCACAAGAAAGATCAAATCTCGAAAGACCGATTGGTTTAGTATCCTTGGAAACACTAGATATATTCATAAAGTTTTACATTACATCATAAAGTGAAAAACTACTACAACAACATAGTCTCCATATTCCACACTCATATCCCCACATAAAATCCTTGCAGGTCATTCATAACTTACTTCTTCACATCCTGGGAAAAATAAAACATAGAAAAGGGGTGAGCTCAAATACCTAGTAAGGATAACAATATAGCGGAAACTTTAAAAAATAAGCATAAACATTTAAGGCAATGTATAACTAAAACAAAAGCCTTTTAAACTTGAACTTCAACATAGTATGGAAAAATTAAAATGAAATAATTCCATTTACACTAACTTTATAGGATAATATGACATATTATGTCCAATGACCAACATTGTATTAAATGGTAAAAATTTATTCTAAATATACTTTAAAAACACTCAAATTCATAATTTATCAATATAAATTATTTCGATTAAAAAATTTGTTTTTAATTAAAATTTAGTAATTTTCACTATTCATCAAAATATTAAAGTTATCCGAAAAGTATCAAAATATCACCATAGGCTAAATTCGATATTCTGAATCCAAAAATGAAGTCCATTTTGAAATATAATATATATATAATTTCAAAAAGTAGGTATTACTATTCATAATGGCTAGTTTGATTAGTTATGGTGTGTTAGAACTTGGTGTTGTGTACAACACATGCTATCACATTATTCAAAGAGAAGCGTATTGTGGAAGCTTGGGGTGTTACATTCTCCCCTCCTTCAAATAATTTCATCCTAGAAATTTATAGAATACTTATCACATGAAAAGACTCGGGTGGTTCTTCATCATAAGTTCCTCGGGTTCCCACGTTGCCCCTTCCATCTTATGGTTTCTCCAAAAAACTTTTACCAGACGCGCCATCTGGTTTCTCAGTACTTGTTCTCTCGTATCCAGAATCCTGACGGGCTCTTCACAATAAGACAGATCGGGTTCCAGTTCTAACTCCTCATAGGTGGGTACATGTGTTGGGTCATGCATGTATTTCCTCAACAGAGATACGTGGAACACATCGTGAACTTTGAAGAGACTTGGCGGCATTGCCAATCGGTAAGCTACAGCCCCAATTCGTTCTAGAATTTCGAAAGGTCTGATGTACCTGGGACTCAATTTAACTTTCATACCAAAACGTATGACTCCCTTCCATGGAGATACCTTCTGGAAAACATGATCACCGACTTGAAATTCCAAATCCTTCCTTCGATTATCGGCATAGCTCTTCTGACTACTTTGAGCTGCTTCGATGTGATTTTGGATAACCTTCACCTTTTCCATCGTTTCCTCCACCAGTTCTGGGCCTACATGTTTTCTTTCACCAACTTCATCCCAACTGGTTGGTGTACGACATCTCTTTCCATATATCTCTTCATATGGTTCCATCTGAATACTCGAATGGATGCTATTATTATAGGAAATTATACCAGAGGTAAATATTGATCCCATATACCCTGAATGTCAAGTGAGAAAGATCTCAACATGTCTTCTAAGGTTTGAATAGTCCGTTCTGATTGTCCATCTGTCTGAGGGTTGTAAGAAGTGCTCAAATGAAGTTCAGTATCCAGGGATTTTGGAAGATTTTCCAGAATCTTGAAGTAAAACGGGGATCATGATCAGAAACAATTGATAGGGGTACTATATGAAGTCTCACAACTTCATTAATATATAGTCTTGCTAAACGTTCTAGGGGTATATCTTCTCTTATAGCAAGAAAATGTGCTGATTTGGTAAGACGGTCAACAATAACCCATATTGCATCGTTCCTTCTAGGAGACTTTGGTAGCCCCATGACAAAGTCCATCGTAATATTGTCCCATTTCCACTCCGGTATGGGAAGAGGTTGCATGACTCCTCTAAGTTGTTGCCTTCCAGCTTTCACATGTTGACAAACCATACATCTTGACACAAAATCAGCAATATCCCTCTTCATTTTGTCCCACCAAAAATGTTCCTTCAAATCTCTATACATTTTGGTTCTCCCATGGTGTATAGAGAAATTGGAACTATGAGTATCATCCAGCAATTCCATTTTTAGATCAGGTATATCGGGAACACAAACTCTCATCCCGAATTTCAAAATTCCATCTTCACACACAAAGTCTCTCAGACTCCCATAATTCATAGCTTTAATCTTCTTTTGATATTCTCCATCATTAGTCTGAGAACTCTTAATCTGTTCTAGTAAAGATGGTTTGGCAACCATTTGAAAAAGCAGTGATGTTTCTCCTTCCTTGGTTATTCCCATGTCCATCTTCACTAGATCCATGAGAATTGGATCCCTTTCAATTCTCATATTGTTCAAAACTCCATGATCTTTTCTGCTCAAAGATTCTGCCACCTTGTTTTCCTTCCCCGGGTGGTAGTGTATCATGCAATCATAATCCTTGAGTAATTCAAGAAATCTCCTTTGCCTCATGTTGAGCTCTTTTTGTGAGAAAATATACTTCAAACTCTTGTGATCAGTTTAAATCTCACATTTTTCATCATAGAGGTAGTACCTCCATATCTTCAAACCAATGATCATGGCTGCTAACTCGAGATCATGAGTAGGATAGTTTTGTTCATGAATTTTCAACTGTCGTGATGCATAGGCAATAACTCTATCATTCCGCATAAGGACACAACCAAGTCCTTTCTTCGATGCATCACTATAAATAACGAACCCATCATTCCCCAATGGTAGAGTCAATATACGAGCACTTACTAATCTTCTCTACAGTTCTTCGAAACATTCTTCAAACTCTTTTTTCCAAACAAATTTAACCCCTTTACATGTGAGCTTCGTTAATGGGTTAGCCAATCGGGCAAAATTCTGGACGAAACGTTGATAATAACCTGCTAAACCAATAAAACTATGTACCTCAGTTATACTCGTCGGTGCTGGCCATTCATGGATTGCCTTAGTCTTAGAAGGATCAACAGAGATTCCATATTTAGAGACAATATGGCCAAGAAAATAAATCTCCAGAATCCAGAATTCACACTTTCTAAACTTCCCATATAATTCATGTCTTCTCAAAGTATTCAGGATAATGCGCAAGTGATTTTCATGATCTTCGAAGCATTTGGATTATACCAAGATATCATAAATAAATACCACCACAAATTCATCGAGATATTCCTTGAAAACTCTATTCATCATATCCATTAATACAGAGGGTGCATTATTTAATCCAAAAGGCATTACTATAAACTCATAATGCTCGTACCTAGTTCGAAATGTTGTCTTCGGAATGTCTTCCTTCTTCACACACAACTGATGGTATCCAGATCGAAGGTCAATCTTTGAAAAGTATTGAGCTCCATGCAGTTGGTCAAATAAATTATCAAGGCGAGGTAGGGGATACTTGTTCTTTATCGTTATAGCATTGATCTCCTTTTAGTCAATACATAACCTCATAGATCCATCTTTCTTTTTAACAAAAAGAACAGGGGCTCCCCATGGGGAAACACTAGGGAGAATAAATCCCTAATTACTCAATTCCTCTAGTTGTTTCTTTAGTTCAACTAATTCGACAGTGGCCATTCTAGAAGGGGTCTTCAATATAGGCCTTGATCTAGGAATTAAATCAATTGAAAACTCAACTTCTCGTTCTGGTGGATGTCCAGGTAAATCTTCCAGAAATACATCTACAAATTCTTTCACAATAGGTACATACTCTATTTGAACATTCCTTTCCTCACCCATAGTTATTTCATTCTCTTCCTCCCCAATAATTGAATTTATTTGAGCTACAGGGGGTGGATCTAAATAAGAATTAGGTGGTGACGATTTTTCTCTAAAGATAAGGTGTTCCTTATCATTATCATCAAGAATCATAACCTCTTTCTTCTTACAATAAATCTTAGCATCATAGTCCTAAATCCAGTCCATACCGAGGATTATATCAAACTCAATCATAGGTATGACGATGAGATCAATAGATAAAGAACATTTATGTGCTCTAATGGGGACTGATTCACAAAACATTGTTGCAATGATACTTCCCTTAGGAGTTTTAACTGACAACTCCCTTGTTAAATCAAATTGAAAATATCTAATTTTCTTAGCAAACTGGGAAGATATGAAACAATGCGATGATCCAGAATCAAATAATGCATTTGCTAAACTTGAGGAAACAATTAAATTACCTGCCACCACGTCTTTCGGAGCTTCTACCTCACCAGTAGTGATAGCATAAGCTTAGCCATTATCCCTTGGCCTTTTCTGAGGTAAGTTCTCCTGACGCTTAGGATATTCATTTGCATAATGACCCATCACCCTGCAATTGTAGCACGGAATGTTGGTGGCTGCCTTCTTCCTCTTGCAATCATGAGCTTGGTGGCCTTTTTCACCACACTTGTAACAGACTCTCGTTACCTTCAAGCAAGTATCGGGGTGTATCTTCCCACATTTACCACAGGATGGATATTCAACCTTTCCCATATTCCCCTTATTTACATTCCCAGGTTGATCAGTAGGCCTCTTCTTCTCTTTATTTTCTTTAAAGTCATAAGACTTAGAGAATTCTTTTTCGGTCTTGATAGCACATGAGAAAATGTCTTCGTATGACGAGAAGGATTGTCAAACTAATGCTCAACGGAGAAATGGTTTTAACACATCAAAGAAAGGATCAATCTTACTTCTTGGGTTACATATATAATCTCCAGCATACCTTTCTAACCTTGTAAAGTTAGCCTCGTACTTTTTGACATTCTCATCCTCCTTTTGTCTCAGACTCAGAAATTGTCTTTCTATATCTGCTCGATGGTCATGAGGAAAGTATTTTTCTAAAAAAAATCTTTGAACTCCCACCATTCCATACTTGATACTTCATAATCTTCCTTCGTATTTTGAATCAATGACCACCATTGATCAGCATCCCCAGTGAGGCGGTAAACTGCCATGATAACTTTTTCCCTTTCACTACTCCCCAAAGCCTGAAATATTTTCTCTAGGGAAAATATCCATTGCTCAGCTACAAAGGGATTTGTACTCCCATTGAATGTTGGTGGTTGTTGCCTCATTAATCGATCTAACATTGATCCTCCACAATGCGGATCAGGGTGCTCCATGCGGGTAAGGTTATTATTCATAACCTGAGTGAGTTGTCCCAGTATGGTGATTAGCTGATCGGCACCAGTTGCATCACCAGCTCCACTATAATTATCTTGAGCCGGAGGGAAATACCTACATGGAGTGCGTGCATTGATACAGTTTCCATTTCTTCCACTAGGCGCCATTTCTAAACAATGGTATAAACTAGATCAGTTTATGATTCAAAATACATAATCTCATACTTATAAAACACTTAACATAAATTGAACTATTTATGGATATAATCCATAATCATAAGAATTTTTTCATTGAGGATGTATATACTCATAAACCCTTCGTAATTATTTGTAACGAAAATGAGAGTTATCCTAAGTATATCCCCCGGGAGTGTCGTAACCAAGAGTGCAGCAAGGCCCGTTGTCGTGCACTAGTTCTCGTTCGAGTCTAGCTCAAAGCGGTGTTTTCGGGTTTTACCCCTAGGTACATCTGTGCCAGAGCCACCTCTACCTGCTCGTATCCAAAAATGGATGTATTGCTCTAAAAACTCAAAAAAATCTCTACAATACCAAAATTATAGGAAGTTCTTCTATACTAATCCTCAAAGTTCATCATCAGTCTACATGCTCTAATCAGAGTTTATCTAAATATAGCTTCCAAGGTTTGTACTAAACTTCCTCTGATACCAACTATAACGCTCTAACGCTAGTTACCTAGAGTCGGTGCATTATTACATAAAATTGGCATGATCACAAGAAAGATCAAATCTCTAAAGACCGATTGGTTTAGTAGCCTTGGAAACACTAGATATATTCATAAAGTTTTACAATACATCATAAAGTAAAAAACTACTACAACAACATAGTCTCCATATTCCACACTCACATCCCCACATAAAATCCCTACAGGTCATTCATAACTTACTTCTTCACATCCTGGGAAAAATAAAACATAGAAAAGGGGTGAGCTCAAATGCCCAGTAAGGATAACAATATAGGGGAAACTTTCAAAAATAAGCATAAACATTTAAGGCAATGTATAACTAAAACAAAAGCCTTTAAAACTTGAACTTCAATATAGTATGGAAAAAGTAAAAAGAAATAATGTCATTTACTTATTCACATGGATATTCTACTAATCAAATAATCACATGCAATATCAATAACCACTTTCATAATGATGGAATGCATAATGCCAGGCTATCATAACCACATAGCCAAGGCTTCATGCCAAGACTACAAATAAGATTATTCCAAGGCCTTGTGCCAAGACACTAGTTTGTCTCATGAGACCTACCAATGCATCGAGGAGCTATAGCGGGCTCCAACCGTCACATATTAAGTCCAATGCATTCCCATATGAAAAGGTTTAAACATAACATAAACATTCGTATTAAAACTAGCATACAAAATGTCAATACTTTCACCATAAACTATGAACGGTATAAAAATAGAACATTCACAGTCAAACATATCACAAAACCTTCAATACAATATAGAAGTTTTGTATCATAATAAATCAACTTCAAATATGCGTAAAATCCATCAAAGGATGTTTACATAGATAAAATCAAAACTCTTTTAAAGAAATATCTCTTTCTATTTTGAAATCATTTAAGAGTCATATATTTATGAAATAAAACATTTTATTTGAAAATATTCTTATAAGCTTGCAAGGGAAGCTTCGACAATTTTATAACGGCAGAAAATAACCGCACCCACCGTATAAGTTAAACAAACATTCTTACCTTAATTCTACCGAAAAGGTTAAAAAGCACCTTGTTTGGAAAACGACAGAAAGATTTCTTTATAAAACACATATAAAAATTCAAACAAGGGTATAAATGACTTTAACCCATATTCTTGTAAATAGTAAAAAAAATTTGAAATACATTTTTAAGAAACATGGATGTGGATGATAAAGAGATCCCAGTAGTTTATTATGTATAAACAACCTCGGATAATGAATAGATTGTGAAATAAACCATTACCTTGTACTTTTCCTTGGTTAGGGTAGTTTAAACTCCTATATAATGGTGAAATAATTGTTATTAAATTATAAAAGAATCATATACATTAATATGATATCATATATGATCTTTTAACTTTTATTTGTTAATAATATCTTGGTATTATCGTTGTTTCGGGTGTTAACTTACTCATTTTCTTTTATATGTTTTGTTACGTAAGCCATGTTTGTAATGGATAGGTTGTATCTTAATCATATCCAGAATGATATCAAGTCTTTAGATACTATTATTAATCATAAAATGAGAATTATACTTGAATGGATACGATAGAGAATGAATCTCATCATGTTCGTAGAGACGGTAGTCCGTACGTACGCACGAGCGACAATATAATTCTTTTGATTTTAAAATAATATATAATTGGATAGTATATAATATATACAAAATCATTATCATGTTATATGTCTTATTTACTTGAGTTACACATCATTATTATACCCATCCAAATAATAATATATTGAATAACAATTACTCCACGGCGTGGAGACGGTAAGCCGTACGTACGCACCTATGGTGACATGTTATTCAAAGGGTGGATAGAATACTGAATATGGTTTTACCATATTTATAATAAAATCAAAGTATATATATGATACTGGGGTTATTATTTTAGAATGGTAACAACAAAGGAAGAAGAAGTGGAAGAAGAAAGGAACTTGGAAAAGGGTGGTGAAATCATTACCTCCTCTTCGGGTTCTTCCTTTTGATTTGATCAAAAGGGCTCCATATGTTGGCTTTAGGAACAAACTAAGGCCTCTAGGTTGTAGTTAGGGAAGTTGGGAGAATATTGGGGCAGAGTTTTTCCGGACCAAAAGGCTTTGAAGGTGTGAAGAAATGAGAAGGAAGAGTGCCCTTTTATAAGAGGAGTGAGGGGCACCTTTGGAAATGCTAGAAATATTAATTTATAATAAATTCATATTCGGTTTCTAATGGCTCCAAAGTTTATTATTAAAATTTTAAGGTGGGGATAGGTCTAAAACCACTCAACCAATATAATTTAGAGAGGTTTGGGTACTTATATTAACCTTATCTTTAAGTATTAACTCTAAGTTAATTAGTTTCACTTTTACAATGTCTCTTTGTGTTTTTATATAATATGGTTAATAAACATACTATATACATCCAAGAGACCCCCAAGTGGTTCATTAACGATACACCTATCATGATATAAGTCACTTGGCCTAACCTTAGATTTTTAGGAATTTAATATCAATTAATAATATAATATTTCTTTTAAAAACTCTTTTTTGTCAATTTTGACACTATTCAATAGTTGATTTTTGTGAAACTTATAACAGAATGATTAATTCTAAAAAATTAAATTAAATAAATACTAATATGTCATATTATACTATAAAATTATTTTAATTCATTAAAAGTCTCAAATTATATTTATTTGGGTATTTATAATATCAATTATTTAAATATTTCACTATTATGGTAATTACTTTATCATCATTGTTTCATAAATAAATTATAATATATAATGTATAAAAATTATAAATAAAATATAATTATGTATGAAATATTGTTATCTTTCTAATGAATATTTATAGTCGAAACTATAACATATATAACCCTATATAAAAATTTTTTTCTAAAAGATATATGCTTGTGTCATTTTTGTACTTATTTTAACTTAATTAAAATTAAGTGTCCCCATCACCTACAAGTGGCACAATGGGGTCCCAAAATCGACCCAAATATGCCCATGGTCGAAAATGTATCAACCAATAAGGTTAGGACACATTTTAGGGTAATTTTGTTATTATTATAATACTATTTTTTAACCCTTATTTACCGGATTTACCCTTTGCCACGGTAAATAAAATATTTACCGCAGTAATTATTCAAAATGTCTAAAAATAAAAGTTACCTATTTACACAATTTGAACATCCAGATTCCAAATATGGAATCCATTTTTCTAAATTCAAAACACAGAACTGGAAGAAATTAATTTAAAATTTATTCCCGCTGTCAAAACAAAAAGCGTGTTTTTAAGATATAATAACTATCAAAAGATTGAGACTTGTTTATGTTCGGTTTAATTGTGAAATTATGTCCAATGAACAACATTGTATTAAATTTTAAAAATTTATTCTAAATATACTTTAAAACCACTCAAATTCATAATTTATCAATATAAATTATTTCGATTAAAAAAGTTGTTTTTAATTATAATTTAGTAATTTTCACTATTCATCAAAATATTAAAGTTATCCGAAAAGTACCAAAATTTCACCTTAGGCTAAATTTGATATTACGAATCCAAAAATGAAGTCCATTTTTAAATATAAAATATATATAATTTCAAAAATTAGGTATTACTATTCATTACGGCTAGTTTGATTAGTTATGGTGTGTTAGAACTCGGTGTTGCGTACAACACACGCTATCACATTATTCAAAGAGAAGCATACCGTGGAAGATTGGGGTGTTACATATTAGACATGGAAAGGTCGATGATGATTCATTCAGATCCCCCATTATCCTTTTGGGAATATTCCTTACAAACTATGACATACACATTAAACCGAGTACAAACTAAAGAGGAAAATAGAATTCTCTTCAAGTTATGGAGTGGAAAGAAACCTTTTTGTTATATAAAAATGTATGGAGTTGTGAGGTGTTTGTTAAGGTATTCTCAGGAAACAAATTTTAAACCCAAGTCACTCTGTGTAAATTTATAGTTCATCCTATGGAAACAAAGGTATACTACCTATACAATACTAGGACAAGAATTTTATTATCTCCAAACAAGTTTCATTTACTGAGAGGGATAACATATTTAAAAAAGATAGTGGGACAAAGATTGGCATTGATGAAGTTGATGATTAGGATATAAAAGTGTTGGTATGGGAATAGATTCCATAGGTCCCTCTGGAAGAAGTAGTTCCTCAAACATAAGAACTACATTTGAGCATAAGTTTGGTAAGAGAACTAGAGAGATATGTATTTCTGTTCACCAAAGTAGGTGACTAATTATTAGTTTACGATGATGAAAATATATACTGAAAAGAGGAAATTTCAAGCTCATATTTTTCAAGATGGAAAAAATAAAGGAATTATGGAATCTATTCCGTGTATTCAAACCATGTTTGGGTTCTTCTTGTTGCATTAGTTTATGTAAATCTAATAGGTTCTTAATGTGTATTTATGAGAAAAATGAAAATTTATGTTAATGTAAATAACTATAAAGAAATGCTAGTGGAAAAAGGATTTAATTATAATCAGGGAATTGACAATGATGACATGTTATCACCACTAGCCATGATTAATTTCATTATAATTCTACTTACTGCAGCATATTACCATGACTGTGAAATTTGGAAGATGGATTTGAAAATATATTTCCTTTATAAGAACCTTTAGAAAGATGTATATATGAAACAATGATAAGATTTTGTAACTCTAGGTGATTCTAAAAGGATTTAATATTTGAAAAGATAACATTATGGATTGAAGGAAGAATCCAGGTCATCGAACATTAAATTCAATGAATCCATAAAAGAATTTGGTTTCATTAAGAAATAATGTGGTACATGTATTTACAAGAGGTTTAGTGGGAATGTGTTCATTATCCTAGTAGTATATGTAGAGGAAATATTATTTATTGAAAATGACATATGAGTATTAGAGTTTGTTAAGGACTAGTTAAACATATGTTTCTCTTTGAAGAAATTAGGTGAAGCAGCCTACATTCTAAGGATTAAGATAATTCATGATATATCTAAGAGGGTTATTTAACTAAATCAAAGTTCATATGTTGAGTAAATACTAAATAATTTTAGTATGGAACAATCCAATAGGGTATTGGTTATAGTGTCACATGGTTTATATCTTTCTAAGAAAGTGTTTCCTCATACATAACATAAGAAATAGAGAATTAGTAATATCCCATATTCTTTGGTGATAGGATCAATCATGTATGAAAAATAATATACTATAATTGATGTTTCTTATGTATTGAACATGGTGGGAAGATATCAATATGATTTAAGAGAACAACATTGGTATGATATTAAGGTTATACTTAAGTATTTGAGATGAACTAAGAATATGTTTCTAGTGTGTATAGAATACGAAATTTTTTCACCATATGTTATAATGATACTAGTTTTTAGACAGATAATAATGATCTAAAGTTGCAGTCATGATATGTTTTTTGTATTAATAGAGGATTTGTGGGATGGAAGTGTCCACAGAAGCTAGTTATTGCTGATTTTATAGTGTACTGTGAGTATATAGCATCTTTTGATGAAACCAAATAATATGTTTGGATATGGAATATTGTCAAGGGACCTTATTTGGAACCTAGTAAAAAATATTCTATAACATTAAATTGTTATAATATAACAATGGAGGCTCTGGAAAAAGAGCCATGGTCACACCAAATAACAAATCACATACTCCATAAGTATCACCTCTTAAATGATTTTTATCAAAGGGTTGAATCAATTTTAAGATGAGTACCCATGAATGAGAACATAGAAGACCCCTTGACTAATTGCCCATATCAGTAGAAGCATTAGTATCATATGAGAGATATATGACATATGGTTATTATGAGTTGTCTCTAGATCATATGGGAGTATTTTTTAGTTTGTTTCGTAGAACATAATTCAGTGCACTTTATGATAACATGTATTCATATTTTTGAATGTTAATAAACTCATTATCACAAAATGGTTGTTCTTCTATATAATATTTTATACGATAATGTTCTAAGAATAACTTTTTTCTATAAGGTAATATATCTTCCTCGATATGATGTGAACCCAGAGGTGCTAAAAAACTATTTTTTAATATATTTTCTATAGCCAGATGAAACCATTTGAGGGAAAATTGATACATTCAATAATTGGTGGTGACTCATTGTAATTTGAGTAATCTTCTCTTGGTCTACACCATTGATAATATCCTATGTAGGATACTATGAGAATGAGACCCCTGAGTAGAAAATATACATTTACATGTGTCATTCTATTTTCATATCTGTGGATGTGTGTATTGATCCATAGAATTTAAGATTAATATTAATGGGTTTTATGATTATAATACTTTTATTTTTTTATGAAAACAATGATGAAATATGTCCTTGATGTGTTAGGAGATGTTGGGTGTGTCATAAGTAATACTGCATTAATGAATAATGTGAGAAATTATTTTTCCCTTCTGTTCATTAATATAATTTTATATCTTGGGCCCTTTGTTAAATATTATATACCCTAAATAAATTCATGGCCATTGTGTTCAATAGTTAAGTTCGATTTCCTAGAAGTCAAAAAAACCAACATCGATAATATAGGTTGATGGAACTAGAATGAAAGATGCTCGATTAGAGATGCCATGTTAAAGGAATTATATTACACAGTAAGTCTATGCATGAGGTATTAGGTTGTTGCGACAGTAACTTCTTTCTCGATGGGTGCCTTTGCGTATTTCTAGATGTTAACCATAGAATTTAGTCTACTTCTCCTAATTCCACTGATAAAGAATCCTAAAGGATCTCACACTAATTGTATCAAAAATCTAAGTTAAATAATAATATTATTATTTATTATTTAATAATTTCTATAAATATTATTCATTCATGTGGCTTAATAATTATAGATGTTATCTTGATTGCATATATTTCATCACAAATTATTTGAGAGAATATAATTTCAACAAAATATTTAATAAATATTCATTTTCTATTTAGTTAATATAAATTTTTTTATTTACTAGTGAGTAATGCAGTGATATTTATTTAATAAATCAATATCTATTATTCAAGTCTTGATAAATATTATAGAAGAATGGTGGACATATTTTAATGGTTCTTTGAGATGTAAAAAATATTGGACATTATTTTATTAAATAATATTTAATAAAATTAGAAAGTTAAGAGCATTTTGAGAAATAATGACAATAATAATTATAATAATTGAGATGGGGTTCCATAGGGATTATATAAATAATATTGGACATTATTTTATTAAAAAATATTGGACATTATTTTATTAAATAATATTTAAATGCTGGTTTAATGAAGATCAATTGTCATATCCATCAATGAAGAAAAATTTATACATGGTAATTCATTAATTTATTAAATTTATAATATTTAATTTGTGATGATCCTCCCTCTAGTTCTGTAATTTTATACATTTTCAGTTTTCTTTTATTTAATTCCATTGATCATGGTTTTTATCATCATGTAAATCAATGATTTATCATCGATCATGAAAAATTAAAAGTTGGGCATGGCATATCGCATTCGTCTATTACGCTAGGAACATTCAACACATATATAGATATTACATCTTTTTAGATGAATATTCAATATATTAAATAAAACACATTCTTGAGGACCATAATAGTTTAGTGCCTTTGGAAACATAGAACACAATATTATAATCTGGAGAAATATCTTAACTGTTTCCCAAAAAGATCATCCTATTTAGTACTCTTCATAGATATACCCCTTATAAACCCTTTCTCCATAACCAAGGGAACTGAAACATAAGAAAGGGTGAGATCATATGACCAGTAAGTGTAAACATAAGAGATATCGATCAATGATCATTTTAAATCACTTGATAGTAATAATGGTATATGATCATGAACATAACATACCATGTTCATACCCAACCATTCATAGATCATAAACAAGATTCCTAGAATACAACTTTATTATTTCTGAAAGCACGGCACATAAGGGTAATCAATCATCCTAAATAAACCATTATCCATAAACTAATGTCATAAAAGTGTGTCACCATCTTATATATACAAATCCAATTCATATATCATGGTAAAATACTAAGACCATCAATATAGTGGATATGAACTTATCACTAACTTCCTCTTATAGATCAGTATTAAACTATTTCCCATTGTGTATCTAGAAACGCATTCTTCTCATAGTGGATCAGGATACATTTTTGCCCCATAGTGGATCTGTACACAAATGTTTCCCATACTGGATCAAGTCTATAACCTTGTTTCACATAATTATATCATAAGATATAAATATCTACCCAATGCATTTGAGGGATATATAGATCCCACACATCTTTGTTCATAATGTAAATACCATCCTTGGGTATAATGTAACCACGATCACATAATGAAAATCATACATATGTGTTCCACAAGATCATAAAACATTCACCATATCATAAAACATGAAATTAAATGGGATTTATAATCTGAGTATCCTATAAAAACCTATGAAAATATACAGGATTCATAATCATGTCAATATTTTATCATAGTTTAACTTGTGAAATGATGTGGGTTTCATATGAGTTTTATCATATTATAATATGTAGAAGAGAAACATGTTTCACAAACATCTACTCATCATATTCATAAACCTTTCAAAAACGAATAAGAATAGTTTCATTGGCTTATATCCCTAGTAAAGAATAAATTATATCAAAGGATGTAGTCTTATAAGAAAAATAATTTTTAAATGACACTTGGTTCATTACTTGAAAAAAAAATAGATTTTCATTTAAAAACAATTCTTAAAACATAGAACTTTTTGAAAAAACTTTTCTTTAAATATGAATATGAATAATTATATAGAATATATAAAAATAATTCGAAATTTTTTTTAAGGAAATTATAATTTTAACTTTGAAAAAAACTACAAAATTAAACATTTTTAGAAAATATGGTTTTGAAAGAAAATATTTTTCAACCGAAAAGTTGTTTTTTCATAAAAATGTTATTTTGAACTCTGGAGAACATACATAGAATAAAAGGTGGGTAATATATGTATTTTCAAGTCATAACTACAGGAGAATAAAATTAATGAGTTTATTGAGATATTTATCATAATATTTTATTATTATAAGCATAATCATAAAAAATCCTGATAAATGATGAGATTAAAACATAAAATCATTATAAAATTGGTAACTTTAAATCATAAGTCCTGTGATAAAATAACATTAAAATAAATATAAAACATCATTAAAATAATTATATTCCTGATATAACCTCATAAAGTGGTAGTATATACACCTTATAGAGGAGGATGGGTGGAAAGCAAAACGTTTACCCAAAAAAATATAATTGTGACAAAACTTCTTTATCAATTTGTTACCTATTGAGCCATAAATCCCCTAAAGGAGAGATCATAAAATGGATATGTAAATCCCCATAATTTTAATTATAATCATCATATAATAAATTCATGGGGATTATAAAAACCACAAAAAAACAATTGTTGAATATGGAATGTGTCTCATATAAGTAAAAAGTGAGATAGAAATCTCCTACCTTAAGAATTAAATTCCACCGTAGTCATTCTAAACTATTGTATAATAAATATAAGAATACTTTAAATATATTAAATAACCATATTTATATATATCATTTCATATATTATTTTATGATGACTTTTTATTAGCCTTTTATTAACAATTCTATGTTAAAGTTATGGTTTGGGTAATAACCACTTTTTCATATATGTTTTTATTTTTTATTTTTGGTCCTCTAAATTTTATAATAGTTTTATCATATCCATGATTTTAAAAATTAAATTAATATAATATTTATTTTTTATATATGTATTTATATTAATCCAAAAAATTTAGAGATATAAAATGGAATACATTGTTCATAAATAAGGTAGGTTGTACGTAAGCATGAGCGTTGTTTCCATTTTTTTGGATTAAAAGAAATAAATTTAAATTATATATTAAAATTTCAAAAAAATTTATATAAATATATATATATATATAATTTTGAATAAATTCATCCTTAATTTCTTCTTTGTAAAGTGTGAATGAATCACAATGCTTCGTGAGACTGTAGTCTTCCATATACATGAGCGACATTATCGTATTCACACAAAATGGAAAGAATGATGGTATGTATGAAATAAAAATTATATAATAATAATATCATATATATGATATATAAACAATAAATAAATCATTATTTATAATGTGATAGGTGGTAATGGAAAACATGGATATCAATTTGTGAGGAGGTAGTCTGCCGAATACACAAATTATGATTTCGTAACTCATTTGATGAAAGTGGAGATTGATATATATTATGAAATAAACATGATAAATACTAAGTAAAAGGTATATAATAGTTTTATTATATTTCAAATGTTACAACATAATAGGAGGTATAGAAAAGATGAATGAAAAATCAAATAGCTTGTTAAGATAAGTTTCTTCTCTAAGAGAAACCTCCTTTGGATACCCTCCTAAGAAACACAGGGATGGTATTTTGGGAGGACCGTAAGATATCTGATGTTAATAAGGATGTTTTTTAGAGAATCATTCTATGGTTTTTATATCCAAATGGTCTTAAGAGTTTTGAGGACTTGATGTGTGGCGGTGGCCTTATATAAGTGGGGAATGGAACCTGCTTGGAAACTACTTGACAATTTCCCAAAACACAGCAAAATTATAGAAATTCCCAAGAAACAATCTCCCAAATTACCCAATATTATAACTTGGAGGGGATATTGGGGATGTATTTCAATCAAATAATATTTTTTAAAACTTTTAAGTCATTTTAACCCTTATCTTCATAGTTTAATCCCATTGTAAATTCATTTTTACCTTAATCGTGGAAAATAATTTTTACTATTTTCATTATTCATTTTGGAAAAAAATTACGTTTTATTTATCCGATAATATAAATTATTATTATTTAAAATATGACATCAATTTTTCCAAATTAATTTCATATAAGTGTAAAATTGTATTTTAAAATTAATCACGCAGACGCGATAACAAACCGTTTTTTTTTAAAAAAATTATTCAAAAGTTTAAAATGTATTTATATCAAATATTAATATGAAATTGATTCCATTTACCTAAATTGTATTTATGGATGTTTAACCAAATTATTTTAAATTTAAAATCAATTTTAAGTATTACTTTACACTATAAATAATTTTAACAAAAAGGCAGTGTTTAGTTACAATTGATTATTTGTCACTATTCATCAAAAAATAAAGCTTTTTGCAAAAGTCTCAAAACATAAAACTAAAATATTTTTGATGTTATGATTTCAAAAATAAATTTTATTTTTTAAAATAAATTTTATAAATGTTTCTAAAATTATTTTGAAAATTAGTGCGCCATAAAAAGGGTATAAAAATATTTTTTAGAAAAATTAACATTTTTAAGCATAATATAAGATTTATTCTTATCCCATATCAAGAAAAAAACATGATATTAATGTCCAAAAATTTATTTTATATATAATATATATGTTTTATTAAAATCATTTAACAATAGTTATTTGTTTAATTTATTGAGGTAAAATGAATTTATGTGCATAAAATTAGTTTGGTACATAATAATTACCATTATATTCAGAAGGTTTTCTATTGTCAGTTCTAATTTATTGGTCAGAAATAGAATAAACTATATATACATGAGTAAGACATTTTTCATAATTTATTTAATCCTATTCAAACCCATATTTCTAACGGTTATGTGATAAATATCATATTAAATATTAATATTTTAGTTGTTTCTCACGATATATTTAAACTCGATGTTTCAAGTAACATAAGATAAAATTAGTATTTCATGTAACAAAATAAAAGCATAGTGTTTATTGAAATCTAATCTGATATTTATGTTTTGTGTAATGAAAAATATATTAAATATATTTATTTGAAAAAATATCACGAAATCTATGGGCGTCACATAGTTAGTGGAAGTTTTTGTAGCAAAGACTCAGCCAAAAGTTTCTCATTTACTTGCTGAATTTTTATGATCAACTAGGTTCATTTTATTTATCATAATAAAGGATAAAATTGTTTGAATTACTTTCACTCCATTACACATCCCACTTGGTTTTTTTGGAAAATAATTCCATTGATGATCGAATCTATTGTTAACTCAGTTTATCCTTTCACAATATATTTATAAAAAAGAGTTAATCCTTGGTGATCACTATTTACATCATAAGGTTATTATGAGAAACATAACCTCAAAATTAGTTACTCATTGAATCCATCATCTTATCTTTTATTTCAACCTAAATCAATATTGGTTCAATCTAGGTTTGTTTTGGTTGGGTTCTCCATCATTCCCTAATATAATTATTTGACATAATAAATCCTTCATAATGGATTGTAAAGAAAATTTGATTAACTAACTAATACCCCCAAGATTATTAAAAGAGGTGTATAGTGAGGCCTCATTTTTATGCACCAGATAAAGATTGATTAAATATTTGACATGCCCTTTTTAGGTTTATTACCACTAGGTATGTCAATAATAGAGCTGGTATCCACATGTAGTATCCAGGGTGGGAAGATATTGCTAGAAAAAATCAAAAAAAAAACCTAGATTTAAGGATATTATCCTATACTTATAAATATACTTAATAAATATCCCAAGATAATTCAGTAATTAAATCTAACATTAATCTCTCAAAATAACTAAGCTATCTTAAAAAATAACTAAACACTACTCTAATACAAACTAAGGATCCCCAAACTTGCACTCCCAAATCAAGTGCTAAAAACACATTATTTAAAAACTATATTTTATAAAAAGAGAGATAAACCTATATTTTTTTTAAATATTACCCTAGGACTATCATTACGACTCATAAATTATCTCAAAATCCAAATAATGAAAGGTTTAGTGACATTGGGGATAAGATTTATAAAAAAAATATTTTATGATACTTTTGAACTTTTCTTCATATTCAAACTACACTATATACACTCCAAAAAATATCCCTGGTTATAATCATCCATATAAAATAGATAAATAAAACATAAAAATGTGTGAGATAAAATTCTCATTAATGGAATACTTGTAAACATTTTTTCAATGGTTAGATCGTAAGAAAATGAGAAAACAATATCAGGGGAAGAATATTTTATTATAATAACAAAGAACAATAATATTTTCCCACATTTATTGATTGAAGGTCAGGAAACATTAAATAAAAAACCATATAACAAGGTAAAATATTGTGAAATTAACTGATAATAACCATGATCAATGGATCATAGACGTTGTAATATGACGTGAAAATGTAACACTCCCTTGAAACAATGCATAAAAAATGAATTTATAAAAAAATTAGCAAAGCTATATTATAAAATTTTGAATAAATAAAACTTCCATGCTTCATGTTGTGAAAAAAAACACACTTCTTTTGGTGATAAAAATTCACATGATTTATGCCCTGAATAAAAATAATGTTCATGCTCTGTATTGTAAATAAAAAATGTTAATACTTCAGGTTGTGAAAAATATTCCATGCATATTGTACTTCTATCATGAGAAAAAAATCCTTAAAAAATTAATTGGTGATATATTTTTGACCCCACATATCAATAATCTCTACATTTTCGTGACAATTAAAAACAATCATTCATCATATTATATATAACCCACATAAAAAGAATAGCTTTATTGAACCATTCAAAATGTCACATAACATGAACTTAAAATCCAAAGGAAATAAAAAAAAATTCAAACATGATTCACAAGATAAATTCATATATAGGTTAATAAAATCATCAAATAATGAAATATTAACATTGGTGGCTAAACAGAAGTTAATATACATACGTTTCTAAAAAAATATAAAACATTGATATAAATATTGAATTGGAATTTAAATTCAAAAACAATTGATGGGAAAGAGAAGAATTTTTCAAACCATATTATAAAGAGTTAAAATAAAAATATCAATTAAAATAAAAAATAGGTTCCAAAAATATGGGTGTGAGGTAAAACATTTAAATTTGAATGAATGGAAAGCCCTTTATTTGTTAAATATTTTGAAATACCATTGTCTGAAAACTTACATCATAAAAATCATATTAAATTTTCCTTCTGTAAATCCATAAATTGAAATATTATAATAATATAAAATAATCCATATTAGATCTCTCAAAAGTAGGATAACATTAGTGGTAATTAGTATATAGACCTGGAAGAAAAGATTCATTGGTAAGAATGATAGTTATTCTTACCAATGTTACGCTTTAATTTTAGAAAAAAACTTTTCAAAGAAGTGGTTATTGGTGATCAGAAGTATTTTTTTTAAAATAAGAGTAAATACAATATAAAATAATTTAATAGGATGATAAAATAAATCATGAAAATTAAATTCATAAAAAAACTTTATGACTCAATGAATTCAAAATTGGGTCCCTAAAATCCTGATGACATTTGAAGGATTTTGAATTAAAACCCATTGAAGTATATGAATTAAAATTAAATATTAAATACCATGAATAATTATAGGTTCATTATAAAAAATATATTTAAGGAGAATTAGATAAACAATTCCAACTAAAACATGGGGTATTTTATAAAATATGTCTCAAGTAATTATATTTGAAAAGAGAAACCCTTAAATATATTGCAATTATTGAGTATAACACCCATGGGAGAAGGAATACTGAATAGAACAATGAATATCATGAAATATAAAAGTTTCATGATTCAAAAATATTAAAATATAGTAGATTAACTATGGAAAATAAATCATGGTTTAAAATAATAAATATGTCTCATTAGATGAAAATTAATACTACAAACCCTTACTCTCTTCCCCCACCTGGTGGAATGAACTCTAATATTTTGTATAAAAAACATAAATATATTAATATCCTATTTTGGAATATTTATCATATACATAATCATTTATAAATTTAATTTATAATTATTATCTTCATATATATTAGTTTTATTTTTTTCCATATTCAATATCGGTTGTGCGTATCCTTGGCTATTTGGAACTAATTTCAAAATCATGATGTTGTTTTTCATTATTATCCCAATGTTAAAGACTATAAAATAAAAAAATTACCATAATTAATTTCTTATAAATTTTTATAATATTATAATTTTATTTTATGTGATTTATTAATATAATCATTATAGAAAAAAATTAGTGATGATCATGTTTCGATGATTTATGCTGAATGAAGGGTGTTTTCTTAAATAGTGATTTAAATTTTTATATAACCATTACATAACCTAAAACAATTATTTAATTATTTATATCATATGTTACTAGATTTTTAAATCCCATATTCATCCATGAAATAAATTTTTTTCATTGTTCAAATAAGTGTTCAAACTGACCGAAACAAGAACATAAAATGACTAATAACAGATTATGTAGTTGTTTATTTGTAATATCATTATACAATAAGTATTATTGTCATATTTATGGTTTATTATTGTATTATATCATAATTTTAAATAATTTTAAGAAGAGAGTAAAATATATGATTTTATTTTTTATTATAAAGAAATCATTTTTCCTCTTAGAGAGTTCTTTTGGGTGGTTGAAATAGCATTGAATATTTATAAATCATATTATTAATTGGTTGCCCTGATTTTATTTATATAAAATTAATAATTTTATAATAGTCACATTTATCCATTAAACTTATCTTCATTACCATCCATATAATTCATTGAACAAAATAAAAATGGAAATTGATCATTCCATAGAGGTTTTACTCCACACATACGCATGGATGATGATTTCATTTTATATAGAATAAGGAAAAGGAGATATATGGTTAATAATTTAATAATGTAAAAAAATTTATAACTATCATGATTATATATAAAATTACATGTCAAGAACATTCTTGTATGTGAGTGAAAGAAAACAAACATGATATTTCATGGAAGCGGTATTCAACATGATGCACAGTTAACAGTCTTATTCTTCTTAGTAAGAAATATAGAAAGGTGATTAATGATTTAACCATAAATATAATAACATTATATCTTAGTAATGATACCAATGTTATCATTTTAATATCATATAATGTAATTTTAGGAACAAATAGTGCGTATAAAGAAATAGAAATGAGAAAGAAACACTTTATGCCTTTAAGAGACAGTATTTTGGGAAGACCAGACACTCTTAAAGGTCACAAGGAATGATAAAGATAGTTTTTGGTATATTTTTTACTGAAATAAATGTATTTTTGTGTGATGGGATTTGAGGAGAGTAGTTACAATATTCTAAGTGAAAAGGGGTTCATTTTTTTAAATTCCAAAAAAAAATAATAATGGGAATTAAATATTAAGCTAAGTGATTCCAAAATTAATAAATAATGGACAAGAAATATGATAATTTTAATAAAGTCCATTACAGCACATTCTCATAGATTTGTTTAACATATTTTATGCATTTTAGTCTTATATTTTTACTTTTACCATTTTCAGTTTTACTGTGGTAACTAATTTTCTTTACAAAATGTGACTTATCCTTTATGGCCAAAAATATAAATCCTTTTTAGATAAATTGGTCATATGAATTCAAATTTTTAATATAAAATTTTTTTTGTTTAATTTATAAAACTGAGAAAATTTTAATTTTAAAATATTAAATAAATACTATATAATTTTTTCTTCCAAATAGTATAACCCAAGTTCTAATATTTCAAATTTGAGTTTATTTATAAAAAAACATTTTTAAAATTTTATAGTCACTTATAAAATTATTATTTATTCTTATAGAAATATTTGATTAATTTAAAATTCATACTCATATACTAATAACTTATTAAAAGTCATATTAGTTGTAGACATGATATTTTCCTCTATTAAGCTAAACTATAATTATTTTTAAAAAATCCAAAAAATTCATCTTAAGCTAATATTTCAATGATAAATCCAAAAATTATTTTAATTTTTAAAAATTAAGATAATAAAATTTATTATTATTTTTCTATTTAATAATATAAAATATAGTAAAAACTATTTTTATAAGAAAATGAATTTTGGTATTATTTACTATTATTTTAACTATAAATGACTAAATAATATAATGTTAACATATTTTGTTTTTATTTAATCAAAATAAATGGGTTCCTTGAAATAAAATTCCAATTTCAAAAAAATACATTTTTTAAGGATAAAGTGAATTGAGAAAAAATTGAATTTTATAAAACTATATAAAAATTAATAATATATATATACATATTCATTTATATATAATAATAATTTATACTATCATAACCCTTTATGATAAACTTGTAATACCTAAGAATATGATAAGCTCTAATTGTGGATTTAGGTGGCAATTTGACAAGAATGGATCTTTTGGAAATCTAAAAGATCTTAAACTTATCCCATATATTTTTTTAACTAAACCATAATTTATCATGTTAGCATTGGGAATACAATAATGAAAACCCTTGAATATCTACCTCTCTTATGATTTTAGACACATTGTATTCATAATGAAGACTTCCTCTTCTAGATGCCATTTATTCTTATTTATCAATTATGTTTTAATGTCCATGTTTAATATTCAAAATATATCAAGGATTTTTTTATTTTATTTAATAATATATTGTGAAATACTCTTTTTAATATATTCTTTTTTTATAATAATATACAATGAAATCTCATTACTATAACATCCCTCTTGTAATATATATATGGTTACCATTAGTTTGTTAGTATAGGCACTTGATTCCTTGGTACTGGTTCAAATAAAATAACTAGTTTAGTTATTTAATGTGTTAAAAAATATATATATGGTTATTTAAAATATAAATTATTAGGGGAATTCGACTTTACTAAAACATTTTTCTATAATATACTCATCATGAATCTAGATGGGATGATGTTGTTATATATGGGTGGATAATATATGGTCCTCGAGGGGGTAGTCTCATGTGCAGATTCCATGTGAGGATAAGTTCCCAAGTTGAAATATGACTTATCAGATAATTCCATATATGTATAAGTATATGATAAACCTAATTTTTTTAGCCTATGATTTATATAGGTATATATGATACAGAAGAACTCAGTTGTTTCTTTTAGGCTATAACCATGGAGAAATGTTGTTTATAGGCAATGTGGTATTGCATGTTGCTTTGAGATGCAACTTCAGATATTTTTGATCTACGAATTATCACTGGATTGATCTATAATGTATACGGGTAACCCAAGGGAGGGGTTATGCTAGGTTTATGTGTGACTAGAAGATGGTAATCATGAGTAAATATTATAGGTCTAGATCAGTTCATATAATGTGTTATCAAGAATATGGCATAGTCTTGTCAGTCGCCTTAGAATTTTGTGGGAAAGCATTTAGACTTTTCATAATTTTGGTATAAATGTTTGGTTTAATAGGTCAATATTTGGGAAATTCATGACATTGTAAATTTCAGGTTTGGTTCTAAATAAGATATCATATCATGTTCCAAGATTTCTAAATATATGATGGATGAGTATGGGTAGATTTTGCTCATTTTTTCACAGTGCTGGAAAGTGGTTAATCTTATGTTAGACCTCATCATTGTTGAAATTACTCAATTTAAAAAATTACCTTTTATTATTATTCTGGTTATATGAGTTTGATATGTTTTTGCGCATGGTTACTGGTTTAGGCACCTGAGACAAGGTTCGATGATGTGTGACTCAAGGGAGTGTGATTTGATTGGAGGAAATGAGTGGTCCAAGAGTGTAAAATTGTTTATTTTGAATGATATTGAGATGGTACACACTAATAACATGTGATTCATATTGATTATGAATCATTGAGAGATCATGTGTTTGTAGATAATTGAGAGATTCGATGGAATGCTCACATGCATGGTTTCCAGATAGTTTTTATGAATTGTGGAATTTCCTTCGATAACTATAAGTGAAATTAGAGATCGATTTGGGTATTTTGGTAGAGTAGACCCTACACTAGTAGAAAAGAGGGCTTTAGCGGCTGCCAAAAGCCATCACTAAAGGCCTATAGTGGCTGCTCAGCATCCACCAAACGGAATACGCTTTAAGGCCATCATTGTTGCCTATATAAACCGACATTTGGTAATCGTTATAGATCAATAGGGCATGCTATATAGAAGTGGCCATTTGGTGGTCGTTATGGGCCTTACCGGGATGGCCTATAGATTCATCCAAATGGAGGTTTGCTATAGATCGACATGGACTGACATATAGCGACCCCCAAATGGCGGCCACTAAATGTTTTTTTATTTTTTTTAATAAAATTACAGCAACATTTAAAAAACTACTTTTCCAAAAATAAAAAAAAATATTTTCAAAATATCTATATCTATATATATCTTCGCATCATCATATTCCAAACACTACAACCATATTTGAATAAAACTTGATACAAAAATTTAATAAAAAAATTAGTTCAAAAAAATATATCTCACCTAATAATTGAAATATAAAAAAATATTTCAATTAACGCTTTGTACAAAAAATTGGAATGATTTGATTTTGAAAATATATTTATAATTTATAATAATTTTTTGAAAACATAAAACCCCATATTTTTTCATTCCAAGAAGACCACACATCCCACTGACTGGCGAACGACACCTCTGATTGACACTAAAAGTGTGTTTTCCATCATCCTAGGAAAACGACCCCACCGTTTGACGTTCTGTCTACTTGATAATTTCACAATTCACTTTACGATTGGTTTTCATCTAATTTCACGACATTTGGATTTAATTTAGTTGCTTTTTATTGCTTTATGCACATTTCTAAAGGGTGTCAAACCTTTAAAAGTCGTATATTCGGTAGTTTTGTCCAGGATACATATCTGATTGACGTTCTGTTTGCTTGTAAACATCACCAATAATAATAAGATGGTTTTACTGTGATTTCAAGTCATTCCCATTTTGTTTTCAATGATTATGACTGGTAAACATGCGTTTTGGTGTTTTATGACACTAAAAATATATTTGCAGTCATCATGGAAAAAACGACACCTCTGATTGATGTTTGTCTACTCTCCTATTTCACAATTCACTCAACGAATGTTGTCATATGATTTCGCGGCATTCGGATGACGCTCAGATGGTTTTGAACTCTGGATTAATCTTTTGAAAAGACATTGAACCTTTAAAACCAACATATTCAATAGAATCAAGCAGACCACATATATTATTGACTTTCTGCCTCCTCATACACATCAAGATAAATAATAAGATAGTTGTTTTGTGGTTTCAAGTTAATCTGAGGTTTTTTGTTATGAATCTGACTATTAATGCATGTTTTGTTGTTTTTATGACACTAAATGTGTTTTTTCAATCATACCAAGAAAACGGAACCTCTGAATGATTTTCTGTTTACTCTATCATTTTGCAATTCACTCTGTGATTGTTGTTGTTTGATTTTACAAAATTTGGATGTTGTTCGGTAGGTTTTGACCCACAAAGGCACATTTTTAAAGGACATCAAACCTTTAAAACCCACATATTTCATAGTTATGGAAAAACCCACATCTATTTGATGTTACATATCCCTTTACATATCATGAATAATAAAAAGATGTTGGTACTGTGATTTCAAGTCATCTGGAGGTCGTTTTCTATGGATTTGACCATTAAACGCACTTTTGTTGTTTTATGACACTAAAAGTGTGTTTTTAGTAATCTCTGGAAAACGATGCCTCTGATTGATGTTCTTTATGCTCACCCATTTCAAAATTCACTCTAAAATTGTTGTAGTCGGATTTCAGAGCATTCAGATATCGTTCGGATGGTTTTGACTCCTAGACGTACATTTTTAAAGTCATTAAACCTTTAAAACCCTCATATTAGGTAGTTCAAGCTAGACCACACATCTGATTGACATTCTGTCTACTCTTACACATAAAAAATAATAATATGTTCTTCCTATGATTTCAAGTCATTTGGAGGTTGTTTTCTATGGATCTGACTGTTAAACACGTGTTATGGTGTTTTATGACACTAAAAGTACATTTTCATCATCCCTGGAAAATAGAACCTCCGATTGATGCTATTTATCCTTGATCATTTCAAAATTCACTCTGCGATTATTTTTCGTTTGATTTTACAGCATTCAAATATCGTTCAGATGGTTTTGACTATCGGAGGCACCTTTTTAAAGGACACCAAACCTTTAAAACCCGCATATTTGGTAGTTCTGGGAAGACCGTACATCCGATTGACATTTTGTCTCTTCTTATATATCAATAATAATAATAAAATGGTGGTCCTATGATTTAAAGTCATTCTGAGGTAATTATATATGGATCTGACTATTAAACACACGTTTTGTTGTTTTATGACAATAAAAGTGAGTTCTCAATCATCCCGGGAAAATATCACATCCGATTGACATTCCATCATCTCATACATGTCATGGATAATAATAAAATATTGTTCCTATGATTTCGAGTCATTATGAAGTCGTTAGCTATGGATCTGATCATTATATGCATGTTTTGCTATTTTATGACAATAAAAGTGGGTTTTCGATCATCCCAGGAAAACAAAATATCTGATTGATGTTCCGTCTAATCGACCATTTCGAAATAAACTCTATGATTGTTTCATCTAATTTCACAACATTTGGATGTCGTACGGTTGGATTTTACCCCCAGACTCACCTTTCTAAAGGGTGTCAAACCATTAAAAGACACATATTCAGTACTTCTGTCAATAACGCACTTGTGAGTAATCTTCCATTTGATCGTAAACATCACCAATAATAATAAGATGGTTGTACTATGATTTCATGTCATTTGGAGGGCTTTTTCTATAGATATGTCCACTAAACAAATGTTTTGGTGTTTTTATGACACTAAAAGTGTGTTTTCATTCATCCTGAGAAAACATCACCTCTGAATGATGTTATATCTTCTCACCCATTTTACAATTCACACTAAGATTGTTTTTGTCTAATTTTATTGAATTCATATTCCGTTTAGTTGGTTTTGACCCCCAGACTCACCTTTTTAAAGGATGGAAAACATTTAAAACCCGCATATTGGGTAGTTTCGGCCAGACCACACATCTAATTGACATTTCGTCTCCTTTTACATATTTAAAATAATAATAATATGATTTTCCGTGGATTTCAAGTCATTAAGAGGTCGTTTTCTATGGATCCAACTGTTAAATGTGCGTTTTGGTGTTTTGTTACACTAAAAGTGTGTTTTCAATCATCTTGAGAAAATAACACCTCTGATTGACATTCTGTCTACTCACCCATTTCACAATTCACTCTATGATTTTTTTTATCTAATTTCATGGCATTCAAATGTCATTCTGACGGTTTTGACCCCTAGATGCCCCTTTTTAATGTTCTCAAACCTTTAAAACCTTCATATTTGGTAGGCATGGCCAGAACACACATCTGATTGACATTCAGTCTACTCGTACACATCACGAATAACAATAATATGGTCTCCCTGTGATTTCAAGTCATTCGGTGGTTGTTTTCTATGGATTGGTGTGTTAAATAGTTTTTATGGTGTTTGGGGACACTAAAAGTACGTTTTTGTTCATCTTTGGAAAAAGCCACCTCTAATTGTTGTTCTATCTACTCTCCCATTTCACAATTAACTCCATAATTGTTTTCATCCAATGTGACATCATTCAGATGTCATTCTGATGGTTTTGACCACTAGACACACCTTTTTAAAAGGTGTCAAACCATTAAAACACACATACTCGGTAGTTTCGAGAAAACTGCACATCTGATTAACGTTTCGTCTCCTCATTCATATCACATATAATAATAAAATGGTGGTCCTATGATTTCAAGTCATTATGAGGTCATTAGCTATGGATTCTACCATTAAACGTACGTTTTGGTGTTTTATGACAATAAAAGTGGGTTTTCAGTCATCTCGGGAAAAAGGCACATCTCATTGACATTCCATCTCCTTGTATATATCACGGATAATAATAAAATGGTGGTCTAGTGATTTAAAGTCATTATTAAGTCATTACTATGGATCCGACCATTAAACGCACATTTTGGGGTTTTATGATAATAAAAGTGGGTTTTTGGTCATCCAGGGAAAACGGCTTATCCAATTAACATTCTGTAACCTCGTACATTTCACGGATAATAATAATATTTTGTTCCTATGATTTCCAATAATTCTAAGATTTTTAGCTATGGATTCGATTGTTAAACACACATTTTGGTGTTTTATGACAATAAAAGTTGGTTTTCAGTCATATCGGGCAAACGTCACATTTGATTGATGTTCTGTCTGGTCAACCATTTTAAAATTCACTCTACAATATTCTTCATCTGATTTCACGGCATTTGGATGTGGTTTGGTTGGTTTTTACACCCAGACTCACCTTTCTAAAGGGCATCAAACCTTTAAAACACATATATTTAGTAATTTAGGCCAGACCTGACATCCTTTTTTCATTCTGTTTGATCATACACATCACCAATAATAATAATATGTCTTTCCTACAATTTCAAGTCATTCAAAGTTCTTTTTATATGGATATGACCATTAAACATGCGTTTGGTGTTTTGTGACACTAAAAGTGTTTTTTCAATCTTCCCATAAAAATAGAGCTCAGATTAATGTTCTGTCTTCTCTCCCATTTCATAATTTACTCTATGATTGTTTTCGTCTGATTTTATGGCATTCAGATGATGTTTGGTCTGTTTTGACCCCCAGATGCTCCTTTTTAAAGGGCTTCAAACCTTTAAAATCTGCATATTCAGTAGTTTTGGTAAGACCACACATCTTATTGACGTTCTGTCTCTCTGTACATTTCACGAATAATAATAAGATGGTTTGTCCTATGATTTCAATTCATTCGGAGGTCATTTTCTATAGATCTGACTGTTAAATGTGTTTTTTGGTGTTTTTTGACACTAAAAATGTGTTTTTAGTCATATCATGCAAACGATGTCTCTAATTGACGTTTCATCTGCTCAACCATTTAAAAATTCACTCTACTATTTTTATCGACTGATTTAATGGAATTCGAACGTTGTTCGTATGGTTTTGACCTCTAGACGGACCTTTTTGAAGTCCTCAATCCTTTAAAACATCATATTTGGTAGTTTGGGCTGGACCGCACATCTGATGGACATTCCGTCTACATGTATAGATCAAAAATAATTATAAGATGGTTTTTCTATGATTTCAAGTCATTCAGAGGTTTTTTGCTATGGATCAGACCGTTAAATGCACATTATGGTGTTTTATAACACTAAAAGTACCTTTTCAGTCATCCCAGGAAAATGACACATCTGATTGACATTCCATATTCTCTCCCATTTCACAATTCACTCTAAGATTTTTTTTCTCATTTCACGACAATCAGATGTCGTTCAGATGGTTTTGACCATATGAGGCACCTTTTTAAAGGGCGTCAATCATTTAAAAACCGCATATTCGGTATTTTCGGGTAGACTACAAATCTGATCAATGTTCTGTCTACTCGTACACATCATGGATAATAATAAAATGGTGGTTCAATGATTTTAAGTTATTCTGATTTCATTAGCTAAGGATCTGACTATTAAACACATGTTTTGGTGTTTTATGACAATAAAAGTGGGCTTTTGGTCATCCTGGGAAAATGGCACATCTGATAAACATTATATCTATTTTACCATTTCACAATTCACTATATTATTATTTTTTTGGATTTAACGGCATTCATATGTCGTTCAGTTGGTTTTTACCTTTGAAATCACCTTTCTAAAGGGCGTGAAACAATTAAAAAATGTATATTCAGTAGTTTCGGCTAGACCGCACATCCAATCGATGTTCTGTTTTATTTTACACAAAAATAAAAATAATTAGATGGTTTTACTATGATTTCAAGTCATTTGGAGGTCATTTTATTTGGATATGACCATTAAACATGTGTTTTGGTGTTTTTTGACACTAAAAGTGCCTTTTTGGTCATCTCAGGAAAACAAAATGTTCTATTTATGTACCTTTTCCTCACCCATTTTACAATTCAATCTATGATTTTTGTCGTCTGATTTCACGGCATTTGGGCATCTTTTGGATGGTTTTGAACCCCATACACACCTTTTTAATGGGTTTCAAACCTTTAAAACCCACATATTCGGTAGTTTCAGGCAGAAAACACATCCAATTGATGTTACGTCTCCTCATATATATCACAAATAATAATAATATGGTTTTCTAGTAATTTCAAGTCATTCGTAGGTTGTTTTCTCTGCATATAACCATTAAATGCTCGTTTTTGTGTTTTTATTACACTAAAAGTGTGTTTTCTGTCATCCTGGAAAAATATCACATTCGATTGACATTCAGTCTACTCTCTCATTTTACAATTTACTCTACTATTGGTTTCTTCTGATTTCACAGTATTCAGATGTCATTCGGTTGGCTTTTACCCCCATACGCACCTATATAGAAGATTCCAAACCTTTAAAACCCACATATCTGGTAGTTTCGGCTAGACCGCACATCCGATTGATGTTCTTTCTTCTTGTACACATCCCGAATAATAATAAAATGATTTTACTGGGATTTCAAGTCATTCAGAGGGATTTTTCTATGGATATAACCATTAAACGTGTGTTTTTGTGTTTTATGACATTGAATGTGCATTTTCGGTCATCCCGGGTAAACGACAACTCCGATTGACCTTTCATATGCTTGACTATTTCACAATTCACTCTATGATTGTGTATAGGCACACATAAATTATCCCCCTCCCCACATTGAAACCACACTTTTTAGAAACAATTTGGACTAAACTAAACCATTAGTTATTTGTAATTGGGGATATTATACTGACAATGAGGTAACAACCTTTTTTTAACCACCTCAAGTAGAGTAGGATTCAATCTCCATTGACACTGCATAATAGGTTTTCAGATTTTCTTTGAATGTACCATATGCATGTATATTGACGGATGATTCCATGTAAATCAAACAAGGACTAGCGTATGTCTCTCTTATTCTTCCTAAGGACTCTTAAATTTTTTTTTCTTGTTTTGTGGGCAACCCCTTTGCAATGATTACAAGAGATGTTCATGCTCTTACAAGTAGGAATGCTTGAGGTTTTCATGAAAATGTATGATTTACAGTGAAAGTGGGACATCCACACTTGAAAAAGTGCAATAAACAAGGTTTCATCATGAAGTGTGTATGTATCAACTTTATCAAACAATTTAGACTCATAAAAGCATACAATAGATGATTCAAAAATTATTTTTAGTTGGTTTTAAGCTCACAGAAGTGGGTTCACATGAATTTTCATTAAAAAATTAGAATATTTTCCCGAAACATCACGATTGTTAGTTTTAAAATTTATTTCAACAAATTCAGTACTATTTTCACAAGAAAATTCAATATATATAACTGATTTAGAAGACAAAAAAGTTTCAGACATGATTTTATCCATTCCAGGAGTTCATTCATAGCAGATTTTAGTGGTTTCACAAGCAAAATTCTCAAATTTTTTAAATATATTCATAGGTGATTTGAACTTAGTATGTTTATATTTCAAATCATCATCATGGTATCTAGATAGAAAAATCAACATTCAAGTAGGTTTAATATCAAACAAAATCTAATTTTCATAAGAATTTAATTATTGTTCACTACATGAAAAATCAAGAAATAATTTAGTGGAAAACTAGTCAATCATATTGACTTGGCGTGAATAATTATTTTCTGTTGGATATTTCATAAACATAAAAATTTTATGTTAACAACATGGAATAAAATTTCTAATGAATATGTGCCTTATATACATTGATAATATATTTAGTAGTTTTCAGGAAAGGATTACCTAAAATTAAAGGTTCATGTGTATTAAACCTACCATGTGTATTGAACCTACCATGGTTCATATCAAGTTATTGATTGTTCCATCCTTGATTAATGTTTTTATTTGATTGATATGGCCTAAATTGGTTGTTTGTTTGGAAAGGACTCACCAGAAAGATTCCATTGTAAGTTTCATGTGAATCTTGGAATTAGGGACAATGGTCATTCAAGTGGCCTAAATTGGAACAAATACCACAATGAATTTAGATTGGAATAATTTTTTCAACTTTAAATTGCGTAGGGTCAGTGTTGGAAAGCATCATTAGTCTCTCCATGCTGGTAAGATCATTCAAAACCTCTGGTAGGCACTATTTTAGCACAACACAGTTTCACCATAGCACTATTTAGCTGCACCCATTGTATATAGGCACACCCAAATAATGAAAAACAGTTGTGTGAGACACTATGTTTTGTTGGAAACATTACCAAAATATGTGAATTTCCTTCATAGGATACAAACCCAGACCACAAATGCCATTGAGGTCAAGCATAGAGTAGAAAATGACCATCTTTAAAAATTTAATACTCACCGGTGTTACTTTAACCTCCAGATTAAATCCTCTTTGTTCCAATAGGGTCAAATCCTAAGGTGGTATTTTTTGCGCTCCCCCCTGCAGCATCCACCCCCCCCCCACCCACCCACCCCCTACAGCAGCCCCTTCACCCTAAAGTAGCCCCCCCCCCCTCACTGCCCCAGCCTCTACCCCCTAGCCCCCTCAAGTAGCCTCCCCCCCCCCCCACCTCGCACTACCCCAGCCTCCCTTCCCCACCCCCTACCCCCCTACAGCAGCCTCCCCCACCCCCACCCCCTACATCAACACCCCCCTCCCCAGCCTGCCCCCCACCCCCTTCCCCAAACTACCCCCAACCCCCAGCAGTAGCCCCACCTACTGCATCCCACCTTCCCCTTAGAACCATCCTCCCCTCACCTCCCCACATCCCCCTGCATCATCATCCCCCACCCCTGCTACAACCCCCCCCCCCTCATAGCCTAACCCACCCCCACCCCCAACCCCTTCCCCAGCCTGCCCCTACGCCCCGACAATAGCCCCACCTGAAGCATCCCCCCCTTCCCCACCACACCATCCTCTCATCCCCCCCCCCCTTCACCAGCCTCCCCTCCCCTCTGCCTTAACCTCCCACACCCTGCATCGGCCTCTCCTCTCCCCATGCAATAGCCTCCCCCTACCCCTATAGCTAACCGCCCTACCTCCCTAGCCTACGCCGACCTCTCCTTCACCCCCTTCCCCAGCCTCCCCCTACTCTACCCTACCCCCCTCCCCCCTACAATATCCCCCCACCCCACCCCCTACAGTTATAACTCACATATACTACTTTATTTATTTAGTCATATGATTCGTAATTATTTAAATTCTTGAGTAAAAATAATAATCTAATTATTATTATATTAAAAAAACACCACTCTCCTCATATAAATACCACCCCTATCCTCACACATTCTTATACCTAGATATTGATAAATTTTTTCCCATTCCTTTTACACATTTATGTGTTTTTTGTTCTCAAAAAAATACCATTCTAAGGAGCCTTATATGGTATCCTTTGTGGTGACACCCAAAAGAAGTGTTAAATTTTCAACCGAACCTCTATCAATTTTATTCTTCATCTACCACCCACATATGTTTTACATCCTCCTTGAAATAGTTACATTAATGTTATAAATATAATTATATATTATTATTATGGTTTAATATCATTTTTCAATACTCCCCTCAATAGATTCTAAAATGAAAAAGATCGTTCCTAATATGGTCAGATCACAACCTCTAAGGAAAACAAATTTAATTTTACACCACCACCATCATGAATGATCTAAATTACCCTATTTTGGTTTAAAATAATATAAATAAGTATATCACATTTTATTTTACATTATTTAATGAATATATATCAATAATATTAATGGAATCCCATATAGAATGTCATAGTAGGAAAACTATCCAAAATGAACTAAATGTATAACAATAAAAACTATACCCTTTAAATAATGTCTATTTATGAATATTATTTAATAATTACAACCTATTAAACTCCTAGAATAACATTAATATCATGTCATCACACTTTTGGGGTTATTGAACCATTTTATAAAGAACATATATAATTTCCTTGTAAATTTATCTAACATAGAACCATGAAACAAATGACGTTTGGATAGTTAATATGAACACATATCTCATTTAAATGACTCTTAAATAATATAATATCTTCATAATAAACCGAATATAAATTAATTGGACTCTCTATCAAGTGATTCACAAATCTAATTTCATCATTCATGATGTTAAGTGAATATTTATAACAAATATGGACATGAGGTATAGAAACTCTTTAAACTACCCCCTTTTCCTTTAGTTATGACCTTTCTCTATCTACCTCACACACACACACACTCGCACACACAGATATATATATATATATATATAATGTTATGTAATGATTCTAAATTCTATATATATATTTCCTTTACATATGCACCTAGAATATTATCCCTTTAATTGTTGATGTTATGTATGAATTCCTTTCATTTCACAATACCTTCATTAAAATCGAAACTGATAAAATATAAATTTTATATCTTTTAATCCTTTCATATAAAATCCTTGAAAGAATAAGAATGATTCATTATTTCATAAAATAAGTATTATTTTATTTTTTACCATTTCTGACCATTGATTTCAGTAATAATTCCAAATTCTTTCATTATTTAAAATAATCTTACTAATTCATTAAAACAAGGTTTTAAAGGTCCATTTCTATAATGAATTGTCTACCCTTTCAGATGAAATTTTTCAAATAAGCTCCATATTTGATACCTAATAATGTTGATTCAAATATGAAATTTTAAAAAATTTAATTCCTCTTTATCTTCAGAATCAATATGCAAAATTCATTTTTTATTATTTGAGGAAAGATTATGTAACCCATTATATTCTATTGGTATTTCTTATACATATGCCTTATGTTCGATTTCTTAATGTATTTCATATATAAATGAACATCTAATGATGGATTCACCTATTTATGACTCTAATTAATTTTAAAATGTTAATATATCATGAGATAATATATATGGGATTAGAGAGTGAACATAATCCATTATATGAATTGTCCACCATGTACTGATGTCCCAAAATCAAGACTTCACATATAATTATGATTCCATGTATTTAAATGTGAAAAATTTATTAGTATACCATGATCTTATGATACCATATTTTTTCATTCATGCTACCATATGATTATTCATGAGCCTTTCCCTTTATTTCATCATGTTATGTCATTTGAATCATATGTTAGGTTTCATTCTCATGCTCATTCCTTTACATGGATTTATCACTCGACCATTTTTTTATGTATTCCCCACGTTATCTTATAGAGTCTTAGAATATAAAATGGATATAGAATCACATTATGGTAATTAAAATAAGATTTTTTATTTTAGTTTGACTTCAATGTTTTATAAACCTATTCTACCACATATACTAGGCCTTTGGATCATTGGGTTTTTTATTGAATATTAATATTAAAAATCATGTAATATTATTTGAAAAATGGATTGATCATTGTAGTTGGTAATAGATTAATATATTTTTATTTATGGAAATTAAGACATGAATAGATTAGTAAAAACCCTAAGTATAAGTCAATGTTAGGAAAACATCCTAGGTTTTTGTTAATGTATATTATGATATTTTTCATTGTAATAAAATATACATGTGGAAAGTATAAATAGGATGTGTTTTTGCAACCGATATACCTAGGGTTAATATCCCTAAAATGGATCATTTTTTATTTTCTAAACATTTTCTTGGTAAAAAATATAGAGCCCTAAGAGGAAAATTTCCATAGATTTCCTAGATTAAAGGCTAAATACCCAGAAGTTATAATTTATTACTTCTATGTTCATAATTTCCCTTTTATATGATTTTTAGTTTAAGTATTATGATCCCTAAGTTTATTTTAGATATAATAAATGACTAGAACCAGATTTAAATGTTGAAAGGTTCTATCATTATCCATTCCTGAAATATAAATTTCCTATATGATTATAGTTATACGAATTATTTTTTACCATCCATGTTTAGTATAACTATTCAAATTTCTCCTCAAAATACGTGGGTTGAGTTATCTATGAAAATATTTAATGGGAAAATTATTACATCTAAAGTATATAACTCCTACCCATTCAATGTCTATGGACTAAGCCTCTAGAAAAAACCTGGCATGCTTCCTTTAGTGGAATTTGATACTATAATTGGAATGTACTGGTTGTCCTCATATAAATTCAGTAGAAAATTTAATAAGAGGAAAATCACTCTCCATATTAGGAGTCATCTTCAAATTATATACATCTGTAAGGAGGATGATGAGACTTTATTAGAATATTTTTCTCAAGCATGGAAAATATTTCCTATGAGTAAGAATATCTGGTAAAAATGATTGATACAAAAGTGGGAATCTTGGTTCATGACATACCCTTTGTGAGGGACTATACTGAGGTATTCCATGACCAGTTTTTGGGTCTTCCTCTTTCTTGATAGGTTGAGTTATCAATATAACTTATACCTAGATCTCAACCCATATCTAATAATCCCAATAGAATGGACACTATTGAATTGGATAAACTGAAAAAGTAGTTACATGACAATCTGGGAAAGAGTTTTATATGCCTGAGGGCATCACCATAGGGTTTTTTCCACTTTATTAAGAAGAAGGATGGTTAAATGTACCATTACCATGGTTATTATTAACTCAAAAATATCATGATATATAAAAATTATACCCTTGCATTAATTAATGACTTTTTTAATTAGCAGTGTTAGTCCCAATACTTCTATTAGGTGGACCTTCAGTTGAGATATGACAAATTAAAGGTGAAAAACGAAGATATTCCCTAGACCTTCACTCAAACAATGCATGGATAGTATGAGTTAATAGTGGTTCCCATTACAATCACTAATGCCTTATAAATATTAATGGACATAATGAATATAGTATTTAATGATTACCTTATCAAATTTGTTGTGGTATTTATTGATGATATTTTGATATACTTTAAAATAAAGGATGATAATGGAGATATTTCGAATACTATTCTAATGAAACTAATAAATGATAACCAATTTTAAAATTATAGTAAATTTGATTTTTTGATAGAGAAAGGATCATTATTAGAGAATTTTATCACATAAAATGTAAAATGTTGACACTTTGAAGAATAGGTGATTGAGGAGTGGCCCAAAGAAACATCTTCGAAAGAGATATGTAGTTTAATTCAAATAGATGGGTTCTATCAATGATTTTTGAGAAACATTTCATGATTTTAAAACCTAATAACCAAGTGAACTCATAAGGGGTGGATGTTTTTCTATAACATTTATCATCAAGAGAGTATATATAAATTAAAAAAGAGTCTTACTATTACACTAGTAATCACACCACCCTCAAGTGGGAAATTCTCACGGTATACAATGATCTTCAAAGAATGGATTGGGTTGTGTTATATTGAAAATTTATAAAGTGTGAACCTATACATAATGGAATTTGAAAATCATGAGTAAAGATATCTAACACATGATCTAGAATTTTCAACAATGATCTTTTCACTGATTATTTAGAGGCATTACCTCTGTGGAGATAATTTTGAAATATGTATATATCATAATAACATTTAACATATCAATTACTTAGAAGGTGTTTAACATGTGGTAGAGAACATAGCTAGATCTAATCCTGTACTATGAATACATAATCAACTATCATCTTGGGATGGATAATAAAGTGGTAGATGATAAAAGTATAAAGATTCTTGAAACCATATCAATGATGAAAATCATGACGGAGTAGATTTTCTTAGACATGAAAAGGATATACATTGATATCGTAGACTAAGTGACAACATTTTAATGATCTCAAATGACTGATCAACAACACATTATAGAGATGATAAAGTATTCTCGAAGGGATAATGTAGATATATACAATAAGTAAAAATATATAATAAAATGTAATTCCATAGTGTTTAAAATTGATTTATAAGGAGTTGATTGATTTTGGAACTTACTATGGGTACCTTAAACACTTTAGATAATGAATCAGTTGTTGAATTATGCACATAGATCGACATTATACATCCACCTAGGGATCATGAAGATGAATCAAAATTTCCAAGAACACTATCGTAGGTAAAATATAGATAATGATATAATAGAATATATATCCAAGTTCCTGGTATATCGACAAGTGAATGATCGGTATAAGTCCAAGGGAGTGAGAAATAATTTCCCATAAAAATATGTAAATATAAAAAAAATCACAATCAACAATCTCGTAGGTCTTTAGAAGACATTAAATGAAAATAATTTAATTTGGGTTTTTTGTATACCAACTAATAATAAAAAATTAATTTGTTGCCATTCTAGAGGAATTATCACTTGATAAACTGAAAAATATATACATTAAGTAAGTAGTGATTATACTTGGATCACCATTATCAATTATATATGATTGATATCCAAAATTTACCACCATGTCTACAAAATTTCTCTAAAATAATATGAACATTGATTTGAACTTTGGTGTAGCTTATCATGCCCAAACTAATTTTCAATCTCAGAAACTTTTTTAGACACTATGGGAAATGTGATAGAATTATAGATAAAATTATAGAATTATCTCTCTTATATGGAGTAGTTTGAAAATATCTTAGATAGTATAGACAATGTTCTAAAAAAATAAAACTCACCTAGTCCAACTACTTTGGTGAAACCATTTGTATATTGATGTGATATGGTAACTAGAGGAAGAAATAAAAAAGAAGTTCCCTCATCTATTTTAGAGAATAAATGTAGCTATAATAAATAAATTTTTTCAATGGGAAAAAATAGTAAAAAATTAGATAATTATAATATGAAAATTTGAATATTCTCAAACACCTAAAATGATCAAACTCACATAAAACCATGAAGAAATAATGTATAATAATAGAAATGTGAAATACTAATTTAAAATGAAAACTTTTATATTTCTTTGAGATAAAATAGAAAAAATGAATAATTAATGAAGTACGAGTTATTTATAGAAATTTATATATGCATATGACTGTTACAAATTTAGCTATTGGAATTGTAATCTTCCCAGAAAAATTGTAATATAACTATTATGAATAGTAACCTAAATGATAGAATATAAACCTCAACAATAACATTATAAAATAATATTTACTAATATTATAAAATAAAAAAAATTCAAATTTATATCCAAACAAAAATAAATAAATTTTTTAAAAATGATAAAATAAAAATTTATATTTTTGTAGAACACATATGTTTTATTTACATTTTTATTATAAATTTATAAATTGAAGAGACAGATTATTTTCATAAAATTTATTAATAAAAGAAAATTAAGTTTCATTATAATGATAATATAATTTTCTAAGAATATAAGAAATTTTTTAGAGGGTTTTAATTTAATAACTCAAGATTTTACTGTATATTTTCATTCAAATAAATTTAATTTCTTCAATAGCTTGAAATATCTTGTGATACATGAAAACCTAAGTCAAAGTGAACCATAATGTAGTATACTATTCTAAAATATTTCGTAAATAGTTGAAGTGAATAATAATCCCCAAATATTTAAAATGTAATGTTTTAATATAATGTAAATATATTGACAAAAGTACAAAATCTTTAGTAAAGTCTTTATATGCTTTAAAGATACTTTTTCCCTAGAAAATGGTATTTATTGTTTTTTGTGATCAAATAATGAAATTATTTTTTAAAAAATTCTAAAAAATTTATTTTATCAGAAAAAAAATTTTAAAATCATATTTTTATGATAATCATGGAGTTAAATTTTCAGAATTCTCTAAAATGATATATTCATCCATGAAAAATTAAAAATAATGATATTTATTAAAAAAAATTCCTTTCATTCAACAATTTATAAAGTTTATTTTGGTTTTGTAAGTATTTTTAACTAAATTTAGTTCACTCATATTATTAATAATCTAGTTAAGATCACTGTAATCAATTTTATCTTGGTTTTTTATATTAAAACCTTTAATACATATGAAAACATTTTTCATGAAAACAGATCATTATCATATATGGGGGTTTAATTTGATATTAAATCCTTGAAATTTTATGATTTTAATTTTATAAAACTGATTCTAATTTTTAATATTAATAATTAAAATTATATAAGAATTTCTATTTAATTTTTTGTCATAATGAATAGTAAAAACTGTAAATATTTATTAGCCTAGTTAAAGTAAAAAAAAACTTTTACCTTGGGAGTTCAAATAGTATATAAGACTATTTTTTCTAATCAATCCTATATTAATACTATCAGTGGATCATATTTAGACCTAATTTTATCCCTCATTCGAATGTCTAGCCAATTGGAATAATTTTTCCTGATTTTAACATAGTTATATATTAATATTATAATAAATTCCAAGTGCATCCTCTCCCCCTATAAATTTATATATATAATATTTAATAAATAATTATTCTTATAGAACTATAATATCATGTCTACCATCTTACCTTCCAATATATTAGAAAATGATAATGTTTCTCATGCGTGTGTGTGGACTGAAACCTCCACAAAGCAATGTGATTTGTTTTTAATTTCCATTTTACTTATATAGTAATAAATATAAATTTAATATATATATATATATAATTTAGGATATAATTATTTTTTTATAATGATAAAATAATTTTTATATTTCTTTCTCTCTTTTTGTTAGAAAAGTGAAAACATTGTTCATGGGTATGTATAATCAACCATCTCCTTGAATGATGTAATTAAATTTTATATCTTCACATTTTATTGATGAATATATATATATATATATAATAAATATATATTACATATATATCATGATTAAAATTTTGGGTATGATGGATCATGATCGATGTAAAAAAACCTAAACTGCCAAACTGAAATTATTATGGAAACGAAATAGCTAACACCCATAAACAATGAATTTAATAAGGAATAATTAATAAATGGGTATCGAAATTTTATAAGTGTATAATATATGATGGTATAATTTTATACATGAATATGGTATAGATTTATAAAAAAATTAATTTATTATACCGGAGGATAGATCACTTTCTAATAAATTTGAACTTGAGGTAATATATTTATGTTATAATATAACTATTTATTGGGATTGTTTTTGGATAGTTCAAAAATGATGAATTTTCATGAATTACTACTCAATTATTTAAAAAATTTCTTAATATTTTTTTATTCATTGAATTTTCAAATAATAATACCATTATCCTCACTTTGTTACATATAATGATTGAGAAAATATTTTTAAGAAAAACATACATTATTTCCATTCTACTCGAGAATAATTTTATTCCATACTAATTTATTTTCTAAAATATTTTAAATAATTATATTTATATTATTATATAATTGTTTAAAGTAATTTTTAACCATGTTTTAATTTTTAAAAAATAGTTTTACATGAATATTCTTATCATTTTCTGAACAAGTTTCTTTTTACTTTTTACCAAAAATGAGAAATGAATCTTTGTGTTAACATAGAAATCATGAATGAAATTTCCCATTATTATGGTCTCTCAACGCAATGATACTTGTTTTAAAAGTTTCTATATTTTTTTAAAATAAACTTTTTTCTTTAATATTTGGTAAATTTCTTTATTTTAAATATGTTATTTTAGAATGAAAATTGTATTTTCCCCAAGAAATATTAATGAAGGTATTTTAGAGAAAGTTTTAATTTAGGATAAGATAATTTAATGATACTTATGATTTATTGGGCATATGATACAAGGATATCGTAATTATTCATTATCTGGATGGTTTGAGACTATAATGATGAGATGATAAAAAAATCCCATATATTTTCAATGGGTTATGCTATAATGAAATGTTGAAATGTTTATGAAACCCATTCCCATCCATGAGTAATGTTATATGTTTAATGATGTATGATCTTTAGGCACACATATGAATGGATTGTGATTATGAAGATGGTGGTCTTGTAACAAAATATCCCTCCAATTCGTTGTTTAATGATGGATATTTCATGAGATAATAAAGAATATAATGGGGAGTGATCCTGTTTCTGTAAGGGACTTTTTACACCATGATATTCATTAGAGTGAATATTGAATAAGAATGCGAAGGAATAGGTAGTTAACCCAATCCACTATGATAGTCTTGGAAGTGGTACCTGACTGTGGAAATGATTTTCAATTCTTATGTATATGCAACAAACAAATCTCTTCGGAAACTTTCATGCTATCATGGCTCATTTTATTTGGTTCACATATGATATATATATTATGAACTGTAAATATTTATTTAATGACACAATATTATGATCTATGACATGTTGCGTATACATTTAAAACGTCAATATCATGTTATCATACCAGTATTCTCATGTTATACAAAATTGATCACTTATATCTCCCTTTTTTACCCTTACAAATCATCTGATTTCACCATTTTTATGTTTTCTTTCCACTATTTTTGAAGAAAGGATTTAAGTATGATATTTATTATAATGGTTTTTTAAGAACATTTTTGTGGGAGATTATATAAATACCATATGAAAAAAATTTATATACATATAGATGTTTTTAGAGACACTAAACCTATACAATTATGGAATCGATCGTAAAGTTATGTATTTAAAATTATTATAAAAAGATGTAATATTTATATTGGAAAAGTAAGGGTCATTGTAGTTGGTATCAAATCATTTTTATTTACCTTTGAAAATAATTATGATAAAATAATAGTAGGGACCCTTAGGAAAATACTATATATAAGAAAAATTATCATGTTATTTAAAGAAAGGAGTGTTTTTTCTCCTAGAAAAACATCCCTATCTAGAGATTACAAGTGTAAATGGTTTTCTAATAAATGTATCAAGGGGTATTAAAACTAAAAAGAGTTTTTCAAGTCTATATCGACCAATATTCTGATGTATTGTTAGTGTTCCCTTACTACACACCTACGCTGACACTCCCTGGGGATATCTATTAGTTAAATCATATTTTATTTATGAACCAATATTATGGATTTGAATATATGATGACCATGAATGACTATGGTTAATCCTAAGGTTTCATCGATTGAAAATAAGGTGTCTTGAATTAGACATATGATAAATAATTCTTTATGATTATGTGGTTTCCCACTAGAATTATTATTTCTCACACTATGATTTTTGGTTTTATTCAATGCATGGAACCTGAAGAAACTAGCTCAACACTAAATGTTATGGACAATTCCGTTATGTTCCTCTTGAGTGAACACATATTATGCGATTTGAAATGAAAATCCTTCTTTGTATGCTTATAAAAATTTATCAAGCTATGAATCATAATGAAAATACAAATGAGACAATATGGGAAAAAATGTTTTGTTGATTCTTTCATAAGGAAAAATTCGTCTTCTATTATTAGGTCTCATAATCCACTTGTTACTATGAAATGGACTAGTACCAATTAAATTATATTTTATATTATCCTATTTTCTGAACATGAAAGATATATTTTAAATTTTTATCATTTTGAAGTAGAAGAAAAATAATGTTGAAATCCTAGCAAGAATATAAATAAATTTGTAATAATTAACTCCATAGAGTGGGATAATTTTAGGATCTTATATTTTAAAAAGTAATTTCCTTAAATTCTTCATATGAAAATGGAGAATTATTTCCTTTTGATAATTTATAATGATGATGAATCTGTTAGTACCTAAGAGGAAAATTCTAAAACACCAATGAGGTAAGCTTCGAGTGTTATCATCTAACCTGAAATTAAGATTTCTCGATTATTTAGTGTCTTATAACAAAGAATTGAAATGGTTTTATTCATAATATACTTTAATAGTTATGAATAAATCATTCAATGTGTTATCAAGGTGTAAATTCATACTGGAGTTACCCATCAATCTCATGGTTTTTATAAAAAAAGAAAAATTTAATTTAAAGAAAATTAAAATAATAAAAATAATGAAAACAAAAAAATGGGATTTCCATTGTGATAAATATGTGTGATGAAACATGGAGGATATTTTCTAAAGGGTATTGGTAATTTTCTTGTATATAAAGTAATTTCTTCATAAAATTAGATGTCACAAAATGAGAATATGATATTAGCTAATGATTGAGAGAAAGTACTATATAATGCACTACCCATACTCCAGTGTTTCAAATGAAAGTATTATAGACATTATTCTTATTAGTTCTCAAAATTCATGATTAATGAAAATTATTTAATTCAGAAACATATTATTCCCAAATAGAAATAAAAATATCATGAAATCACTATATTTGTTGTGGGTTATGATAATTAAGTGGTGAAATGTAAACAAACCATCAAATATAGAACTACTAATGTCTTATAAGATTTTAAATATAACCACTCTATAATATTTGATGAATTTTATATGGTATAACAATTCCACCACAATGAAAATATTTTGAATTAGTGGTGAAAACCACTAATGTTATGATTATCACATATCATTTCTATGATTATTCACTAATTGAATATTGTGGGTGTGGGATTCTAGGAAATATCATCATTCTCCCTCTAGTTAAATTTTATGTTATCTTTGGTAATGATTGGATTTTATTACATAAAGTGTACATAAATTTATAAGTAATGTAAGGTACTTTTGATATTCTATATGAACTGATAATATTCTATAAGTGTTACAATAAATATGAACTTCATATGGAGATTAAATCCATTATATGGGTCTTGATGCATATTAAATGGGGGATGTTTTCATAGAAGGTTGGGGAGAAACTCAATATTGAATATATCTTTATTATATGAGGGTTTTGTTATGTTTTTCCCAAATAGTTTATTATTCATCTTCTAAATTGGGAATTTTATTTTTTATAAGAACTCAAACCTAGTGCTACACCAATTTCAATGACTTATTATATAATGGTCCTTATTGTGTTACTATAATTAAAGAAGAAAATCTAGAATAATCCTTATAAGGGATTTGTTCAGCCAAGTGTGTCACCATTGGGTGATCTTATATGTTTTTAAGAATAATATGTATCAATGTGAATCTATAATGATTAACAGGAAATTAACAATATCATAATCTGAAATAAAAACCTTATTCCCCATATTGATGATTTTTTCGATTAACTTCAAGGAGGTCAATATTTTCAAAATATTTATCTTCGACATTGATACTATCATTTGAGGGTTAAAAGTGATTACATAATCAACATAACCATATGTACAAGGTACATATAATTTTAATTTATTTTTTATTCCATTTCATCTAACTAATTCCCCCCATTGTCTTTATATATTTAATTAACACCGTCATTATATATTATATTGATTAGTTTCTTTTAATATTTATAAGAGAAATTATTATATATTTTAAGAGTAAAAAATTTCTAAAAGATCTATTGAGGATTTTATTGAAGACTGTAATGAATGAGATTATTTAGGAAAATTTTACCAAGCATAAATTTTGGGTATAAAAATTTTATTTTTTGGAATGTATATTCTCGTGTGGTTTATATTTTTGGTTCCATTTTAGAAGGAAGTTATATGACATTGTCTAAAACTAACCACTATGATTTTGATCTTTAATTTTTATGAAATAGAAAGATATTATTGGTGATCTATATAGAATTTCCCATGACTATCTAATTCACTCAACAAGTTAACTCGAAAGGGAGACAAGTTCCATTGCACTGATGAATGTGAACAAATTTCTAAGGAACTGAAAAAAGTTTAGTCATCACACCTTTTTGTACACAACCCTGTAATGGAAAAGGTTTTCTGGTATTTAGTTATGCAAAAACCAATTTAATATGATTCCTCCTCATGTGGAATTTTAAAATTATATATAATTCTTCATGAAAAGTGAAGGTTCGTGATGAGATTTACTAAACTCATGATTTGTTGTTAACTGTGGTAATTTTTGAATTAAAGATATAGAGGAACTATATTTATAGAGAAAGGTGTGAATTATATATAGATCGTGCAATTTTAAATTATACATTCACTAAAAAATATTTAACAAAAATAGAAGGCCTTGGGGATATTCACGTGCTAGAGAAGATGATGGGAGTTGATTAACTCTTGTAACTAATCAAAACATTACCACCCTGGGAAAAAGAACGCGGTGGATAATGCTTTGAGTTGAAGGAATCACACTAGAATAACTATAATGAGCCAAAAAATACAATATTTATAGGGTTTAAAGTTATGGATAGGGAAATATTGAATGAAGGGGATAAATCTTATCGTTCTTAAATAATTGTTCAACTATTTATCCAAGAAAAGATTAAAGAGGTGTAGAAGGAATATGTAGAGTTTAAAAATAATATAAGAAATGTTCTTATAACAACCAAGGTATTTATAGAATAATATATTATATATATATTAATTATAATGAATGATATATATATTTTATGTTAAACATGAAACTTTTAGATAGATTACTCAATACGCAACAATGGGTTTCTTTGAAATTTATGTTTCACAAAAATTTGAGTTAGACTGAAAAATAATATAATATTATTATTATTTGAAATGGTAGTTAACGTATAGTTTTTTATTGGTGTGAATTAACATAACTAAAAACATTATTATTATACGTGTTTGTTAAAGTTTTTTACATTTATCCAATAAATTTTAGAGGATTAAAATAAGAATGAGTCTAATTTTAAGCACAAAATACTCTAATATTCTTTACATGGTCGATTTACCGCCTTTTGATGGTGAACCCTTTTTAAATTTTTTTTTTTTACTTTTATATGTTCCATTTGAAAAAATATACTTCTTATTTAGAAGAGAGACATCAAAAAATACTTTGGGTAATTTTTTGGTATCTTTTTGATAAAGTTGATTTTTAATGAATAGTGAAAAATAATGCATTTGAAGTCAAAATTGTGTTTTCATCAAATTTATATGGTTTGATTATCTATTTAATTGTTTTTAAAGTGTAATTAAAATATTTTTTTACCATTTAATTCAATTTTGGTCATTGTAAGTAATTTTACTTTTTAATTTGACATAAACACATGTCAATCTTTGATAGTTAATTTTTCATAAAAAGACACTTTTTGTTTTGACAGTGGGAATTAATTTCTGTAACTTCTATGTATTGAATTTGGAAAAATTGATTCCATATTTGGAATTAGGAGGTCCAAATTGTGTAAGTAGGTAACTTTTTTTAGAAATTATGAATAGTAACTTTAGTAAATATTTTATTTATCATGATTAAAGGGTAAATCTGGTAATAATGGTAAAAAATAATATAATAATATTATTAAATTACCCTAAAATGTGCTCTAATTATATAGGATGAGATATTTCCAACTATGGGAATCTTTTAGTAGATTTTAAAACCACATAGAGCCACTTTTGTGTGAAAATGGAATTTAATTACTTTTAATTTAATGTTAAGGAAAATTGAACCTAAACATGTATTTTTGGTTAAAATAATTTATATGGGGTTATATAAAGTAACTTTTATACTATATATAGTAATTAGAAACATAAAGATATTTCATAAATCATGGTATTTTATTTATAATTTTTAGATATTAAATAAATAAACTTAATTATGACACAATCATGGGGTGGTGATTGCTTCCTTAATAAAGGATTCCAATAAATTATATTATAAATGTTAAAATAAATTTAATTTTGTTATTTTGATTTAATAAAAGAATTTTATGGAAGATATTTACATTTTCTCTTTGAATTAATTAAGTTTTTTAGATTCAATCAGGTTTGTTTGGATTTTTAAAGAATTCAACTTATGAATATTGTCAAAATTGACATACTTCATATTTTAAAATTTTAAAAAAAAATTATTAAATATTATAAAACCCAAAAAAATATAAAATTATTCAACATAGTTATAATAAGTCTAAAATTTTACTTTTTCCCCTTTAATCGGTTATTTTTCATGTTTTCGTAACTATTTTAATTCTCAAAGTGTTAAATGCTTGATAAAATGGTAAGAGTAAAAAATGGTTAAATAAAAAGATAAGGTTTATAAAATATCCAAAACTGGTATAATTCTTATTGGATGATTTTTTTTGGACTTATATTAATCTTATATTTGAAATAACTGAATATTTACTCGTTTATACTCAGAATAGAATTTGTAATAAAATAATAATTCAAGATATTCCTTAAGTTCCCCTCCTCCCTCTAATAAAAGGACACCACCTCTAACCCATTAAAGGCACCTTTAAAGCCCCCTTGCCCATTCAACATGTTCCTTAATAAGCTCCCAACATCCTTAATTTCCTTTTATAAGCCTTCCCCTAGTTATAAGTGAATTAAAAAAGTCCTTTTAGCTTAAATCAATTGGAGTTATCTGATTTGAGGTAACATCTTCTCTAAAGTTTATTTCATATATTTTTGTACTATAACACACTAAACTCTATTTATTCAATTATTTTATACCAAAACTAGTGTATTAAATATACAAGGTTGTTTTTATGAGAATTATTCAAACTACACTTACACACACCTCCGTATAATGGGTATAGAACATACTATTTCAATGGACAGTGAACTACTGTCTCAAGAAACAATGATTGTTCAATATTTTCCTACCACCTCTTATGGGGGCCATTATTATGGAACTATAAATATATATGATATTTATGATATTTATTTTTTCTCTATGCTTATTTAATTCTCATTTATAACATAGCATTATTCTTTCCATATTGTATAAATATGATAATTTCATTTGAGGAAGTACGGACTACCACCCCCTCAAAGTGATATGACTTGTTCTTACTATACATGGAATGTATAAAGGATGGAATTAATGAATTTAACATATAAAACATAGATATTATAATTTAATTATAATATACCTATGTATCATTTATTTTTAATTCTATTAAATATGAAAATGAAATGAAATTAGTGTTCATGCGTACGTACGGCTTACCGTCTCCATGAATGTTGAATTTTATTTCTTATATCCAAATGTTAAGAACTTTTCTAAATAAATATATACTGAATATATATTATATATATGATATCTAAATCATGAATATTATTATGGAGGAAATGTACTTTTGACCACATGGACAATTTGTAATTATAACAAGTTTGTTTTTTACTCAAGTTATGAACATCAGCAAAATGTCCAATATGAACTCATATAATTAGCTAATTGTTATAGAAAGGTAATAAGTGATATAAAAGTAATAATAAAAATGAAAAAGGTCCTAAATAAATTATAAATTAACTTATTTTTATTATTCAGGAATAACAAGGAACAAATGAGACGTGTCAGACTCGAGGTAAAGGACTTTGTACAAATCTCATTTCTTTGAGGCATATTTTGATAATATACACATCCTTTTTTATACGGTGTACAATAAAACTCTTTGAAATTTAATTTCATTTAAAGGGAATAATTTATCTATGAATAATTGTAACAAATTAAAAAAGTAATTTTTTTATCATTTGCGGTAGCAATGCCCTCTCTGCTGTCATAATCATTATTTGGCTTCCTATATAAGCCTTAATGGTTTTAAAAGTAAAATAAACCCCTTAGTACCTTTTTGATTGTTTTGGTATTGAAAATGGTTTTGTAAATGGATTTATTATTTCAATATCTAGAAATTATATCTTGTGATTGAAAATTAAATGTTATAACTGAAATTCTTATATTTTCAATATTTTATGTGTTATGATTATTTAATGGTAATTAGACATTTGATGGGTGGATACATGATAAACCAAATGACAGGTGGTTCCATGATAAAACAAGGATAGGAAGTTACATTATAACCCCCAATGCATTGGGTATGGAAGTCGGATTTATGGCTATTCCATTTAGTGATATCTTTAGAAGTAGACTGTTTGGTAAGTATGATTACATCATAAGTTACCTTTATATGTTATATGTATATTTCTATCTGTTTTATGGTAATTTTTCGGTTAAAAAAAGGTAACCAATGAGATTATTTTTAGTGAAGTGTTTTTGATAATTCTTTAAAGTGAAATGTATTACTATATGATAAAGTATTCATGGTTTACATGTTGTTTTGAAAACAAAATTTTTTTAATTCATTATATAACACTTACTAATCTTTTTAAGCTTATCCCTAGTTTTTGAAATTATTTTCAGAGGAATTAAATTGTAATAGGTTTAAGGATGGGATCTAGGAAAAGTCATGACTTTTTAAACATGGAACTAAAAATTTTCTACTTTTTTAAAAGTATTTATTTTATGAAAAAAATAGATACTGAGTAGAAGTTTCTACATGTAATATTCAAGTCATTATGTATAAGTTATGACCTAATTCTCTATAAATCTAAACATGAAAAGATCCTCAATGTAAATTACTAACATGATTCTATATTATGTAATATTTAAGTCAGGGTCCTTACAATTGGTAACAAATATCAATTTAGATAACATTAGTGGTTAGGGTATTATTTAAGCATAAGTGAAATAACCATAATGGTTAGCATATTTGAAAGAGTAATAGTTATTTTAGATAAATTGAATGATTTTAAGATAAAATGAACTAGTATATCTTAGTATTTAACCTCATAAAAAGATATTATATGGTGATTTTATAGATATAATCACAATGACCATTTTTGTTTTAGTAAATGGTTGGATCTAGCTAGCACCAAAGTAACAATGGATTTGAAGACAACTGTGATGGTTTTTTGAATAATAAACATAATGAAATAGAAGCTGCAATTAGAACTCTTATAGTTATTCTCAAACAACTATTTGGATTCATGATTAACCACCTGAACCTTGGTGTTTTTTATAAGACATTGTATATGTTAGAAACAAATACCTATGGAAGATCAGTTAATAATCATAAAGGTAAGTACATTCAAAAACAAATTTGTTAAGAAAGTGTAAATAAACAACTAGGAAAATGATTCAAAGGGACAGAAAGATGCTTCAGATGTGGTAATGAAGGTTATAAAGAAAGAACCTGCCATGGAAAAAGGAATCATCCTATTGACTCCATGAAAGTGAAATAAGTTCATTCCAAAAGATAAATTGAATGTATTAAATGTGGTGTGCATAGTGATTATAAAAATAGATGTCCTACGAAGAATGTTCAGGAATTAGATCAGCAGTATCATACAAATATATATTTACTAATTCCTAATTGCATTCTAATTGATGATGAGGAAAATGAAAATGACATATGAAAATTATGTATTATTTCTTATCTCATTTTTTGACATTACAGAAATCATAGGACCTTATTCATGATTTTGTTTGTAGGGAAGAAGTATTACAGAAGATGTTGGAAAGAAATGGTTAAGGGACCTTGGATAATTCTGGATGATGAAGATGTATACATTTTAGAAATTTGAGAGTTATATTAGATATCTAGGTGGTGAAATTTTTAAAAGTATTAATTATATTTTACTAATGGGATTACTTTGGATGCATTGTATCTTATATGTGTAAACCTGAAGTATGGTATGTGAAAATTATATTTGGGGAATAATTATCTTTTCTTTTGTGGATATAGTTTTACAAAACCATTTGAGTTTATATGATCCTTGAATTTGAATCAATTATAGGATATTACTATTTATGATGAAAATGTGATGTATGAGATATAATTTGTGGTCAAAATATTTTATGGTTATTTTTTAGAAATTTATCTCATTTTTGGTGATGTTATAAAATTATATAGTTTTTTAAATAGAACAACATGTTGACTGTGTGACAACCGGTCACGTCAAACAAAGATGCTGGAATCGAACCCACAACTAAAGTGTGATTGGGATTTATCACCTACCTCTGGACTACGTGAATTTCCTGGTTAGTATGACTAATTATTTTTTAGATGAATGATTTCATGGATCAGGAATAAGATTATTTTGGGAACTTTTGTTTTATCAAATAGATATACTTAGTACAGTAAAATGATTTGGTGATTAAGTGATAAATTTTATTTAGGAAGACATTCTCTCTTTTAGGAACACTATATGCCTAAAGAAAATAGTACACTATGGGATTTCATTTGTGGAGTAATGGTAGAAATTTTATTTTATAAGAATCTATGTTTTTATTGTGGACATATATTGATTTTTTTATTTATGGAAATTATTAACCTATCATATATAATATTTGATTATGTTAATTACTCTTTAGTATGAGACTTTAAGAGTAGTCGATGTTATTTAGAGATAAATGTTACGATTTACTATGGAGGACTATGTAATTAAATCCTTCTCAGTTTTGGGTTTCAATCTCAGTTTGGATTACTTTGAATAATTTTAAGGATAGTTGTTTATAGAATTGTCTTTTTTGAACATTGGGTATTGTCTATTGAATTTCATAGATTAAGAGTAGTATTTCTTTTTATAAAGTATTATATTTTGGAGTTATCTTCTCTCATACAGACCTTTTTAGTTTTTGTTAATGTCTAAAGACAGGGGAAATATATAGTTCATTTTTTGGATTATGTCATTCTCTAGAATTTTATTCTACCACTTAAAATGTGACCATGTCATATTTAATACTCATCATTTAGAGAAAAGATGTGTTTGTGGTTGAAATTTTATTAAAGGATGAAACACTACTTTTCAAGTAAGTATATTTCCTTATGATCTTATTCAAGGTGGTATTAGAAATCTTTAACTATATGAAAAGGATATTGAGGAAAAAATGTTATACTCTTGATTTAATCATCATAATTTTACCCGACCACAAATTTATGGTATTGTGGTGGCTAAATTTCCATGATCAAGTGCTTAATCACTCTCTATTAATCTATGAGAGTTAGTTTCTATTTCATATCCATGTTTTCCTACATAGAATCCTAGTATGTGTTATATTGGGTGACCTTTATAATTCACTTTCTTTCTTTTAATATGATAGTTTTATTGACTCTTTTTCATTTGTGAGACTTTCAATGAAATTTCCGAGCCCAATTTTAAAATTGGGAGGACGTAATTTCCAAAAGGGGGAAGGATGTAACAACCCAGGAATTTATAGAATAATACTTCTTCATATCTATTAATATTTATGAATAAGATATTAATTTATTTTTAAATATGACACTTTTTTTTGATAGGGTACTCAACATGAAACAACCGGTTTCTTTGAAATCTAATGTTTCACATAACATTGAGTTATACAAAAAAAATAACATAATAATAAAAATATTTTAAATGGTATTTAACGCATAGACGTTTTATATTCGAGAATGAACATAAATAAATAAATTATGATTACAAAAAAAATTAAATGTCTTTACATTTATCCAATAAATTTTTAGTCTTAAAATAATAATTAATCCAATTTTAAGCATTAAATACTCTAATATTCTTTAAAATGTCGATTTACCGCCTTTTGATGGAGAACCCTTTTTAAATATAATTTTTGTCAGTTTTATATGTTCTATTTGATAAAATAAACTTCTTCTTCAGAAGCATGACAATGACATAAAAATTTAGTTTGGGTAAAAAAAATTATTTTTCTAATAAAGTTTATTTTTTAATGAGTAGTGAAAAATACGGCATTTTATGTCAAAACTATCTTTTCATCTGATTTATTTATAGGGTTATATTAACTTTTTAATTGGTTTTAAAATGTATTTTGATTATTTTTTCACAATTTAATCCAATTTTGTTCATTGTAAGTAATTTATATTTTTAATTAGATATAAAAACACGTCAATATTTTGATAGTTATTATTTCTTAAAAACATGCTTTTTGGTTCTGATGACGGGAATTAATTTTAAATTAATTTCTATAACTTCTATGTTTTGAATTTGAAAAAATAAATAAAATATTTTAAATCAGAAGGACCAATTTTTTTAAATAGTTAACTTTTATTTTTTAGACATTATAAATAGTAACATCACTAAATATTTTATTTACCATGATTAAAGGGTAAATCTGGAAAGTAAGGGTACAAAATAATATTATATTGATATTAAATTACCCTAAAATCTGTCTTAATCATATTTTATGAGATATATCCAACTTAGGGCATCAATGAGTCGATTTTAGGACCCCATAGAGCCACTTTTGTGTGGAAATGACTCTTAGTTACTTTTAATTTAAAGTTAAGAAAATTATAACCTAAACAAGTATCTTTTGTTAAAACAATTTTATATGGTGTTATATAAGATATTTTTTAGACTATAAGTATTCATAAGAAATTTAAAAGTATTTCCTAAATCATGGTATTTTATTTATAATTTATATATATTAAATAAATAAATTTAATTATCATACAATGATGATGGAGTGATTACATCATTAATAAAGGATTCAAATAAATGATATTATAAATGTAACAATAAATATAATTTGGTTATTTTGATTTCATCCAAGAATTTTTGGGAATCTATTTAAATGTTATATTTGTATAAATTAAGTTTTTTCTAATTAATCAAGTTGTTATGGATTTTTAAAAAATTCATGAAATAAATACTGTCAAAATTGACATAATTCATATTTTAAAATATAAAATATTTTATTATATATTATAAATTTAAAAAAATATATAAGATTCATAAAAATAGTTATCATAAGTCGAAAATATTTATTTTTTACTCTTTAAATGGTTATTTGTCATGTTTTGGTAAATATTTTCATTCTCAAAGTGTTAAATGATTGAGAAAACGGTAACAGTAAAAAAGGGTTAAATAAAAAAGATAAGGATTACAAAATATCCAAAACCTATCTAATTCTTATTGGATGATTTTATTTCTACTCATATTCATTTTTTATTCTTACTGGATTAATTTTAAATTATTTATAATTGAAATAGAATTTATAATAAAATAATAAGTCAAGATATTCATTAAGTTCCCCTTCTCCCTCTTATAAAAGTATACCACCTCTAACCCATTACACACACCCCTCATGCCCCCTAGGATCATCCATCTTCTGCCCAAATAATCTCCCAACATCCCTTTCTTCTTCATATAATCCATACCTTAGGCATAAAGAAATTCAATAAGGCCTTTTAACTGAAATCAAAAGAAGTTATCTGATTTGAGGTAATGTCTTCTCTCAAGTTTATTTCATTTATTTTTCGTATCCAACCCCCTAAAATATCTTTATTAAATTATTTTATAACAACAAAAGTATTTTAAATATACTATGTTCTTTTTATGAGAAATATTTAAACTAAACTTACACACACCTCCGTCTAATGGGTATAGAACATACTGTTTATGTGGACGGCAAACAACTATCTCACGAAATGATGATTGTTCAATCTTCTCCTACCACCTCTTATAGTGGAAATTATAATGGAACTATAATTATATGTGATAGTTTTTTTATATATTTTATTCTTTAATTCTCATTTATAACACACCTTTATGCTTTTCATGTTGTATAAATTCAATAATTTCATTTGAGGAATTGTGGACTACCGCCCCCTAAAATTGATATGACTTGTTCATGTTATACATGGAATGTATAAAAGATGTAATTAATGAATGTAACATATATATAATATATATGATGCTATAAATATCATATTTATATGTATCATTTAGTTTTATTTCATTTAAATATGAAAAAGAATTGGAAGTAGGGTTCATGCATACGTACGACTTATCCTCTCCATGAACGGTGCATTTAATTTATTATATACAAATGCTATGTACTATTATAAATACATATATACTATATATATGTGATATATTTGATATATAAATCATGAATATCATTCTTCAGATAATGTACCTTTGATCACATGGACAATTTGTAATAATAACAAGTTCATTTTTGACTCAAGTTCCAAACATCGGCAAAATATCTGATATGAACTCAAATAATTAACTAATTTTTATAACAAGGTAATAAGAGATATAAAATGAATAATAATCTTGAAAAATGTTCTAAATAAAGTCTAAATTTAGTTATATTTATTATTCTGTAATAACAAGGTACATACAAGACAAGTCGGACTCAAGGTAAGGGACATTATCTCAATCTCCATTCATTAAGGCATATTTTGATAATATACACCTCATTTTATATAGTGTATAATATACACAAAAACTAGAAATAAATGTAATTCCAAAATAATCATTCCCATATTCATTTTCTAATAATAAGTGTTGCAAAGTACAAGAAAACTCCAAAGGGATGTACCAAATGTAAAGAAAAACAGCAACGTCTATGGTCCCGATGTCAGGATAATTGTGTCCAGCACAGTCCTTGAAGTCCTCCTGGAAACCTAAAAGAAGTTTTATATAGTTAGGGTGAGAATACAGGTATATTCAATAGGGAAAACCAAATGCTCTCGTGCACAAGTGAGGAGTCATTCTAATGCCCCATGAGAAAATAAGATAACCAAAGCACCTAGCAAGGAAACTATCCACCCAACCTCACCAATGAACACTCCCCAGATAACGCAAGTCAGGTAAAATTATAGTAATAACACATCAGTGTTTGGGTACCCCACACCAATTTCCAACTAGTTATTGAAGATATCCTATGCCTCAGACGTCCCTCACCATTCTCACCGAAGTCCCACTGCCATTCCCAGCCTGGGCACACCTGGACTACCACAACCACACATTCTACTCGCAAACACCTAAGCCACAACAACCACATGTAACCACTCCTGCATAGCCCTGGTCCAGAAAAACTACTGGTATTCTTGAAGACACCTCGTCCATAAAAATTATTGCCACTCCCGAAGACACCTGGGCCTCATCTCGTCGACACCTAGGAAAAAACCTTCCCACACACACCTAGGGAAAACACCACAACCACCCTACCCAAAGAATCTTAAGAAACAATGGACCTAGAACTGTCACAACCACCCGGATGATTCTTGGGATACTTAGGAAAGGGAGTAGAAAAGGAGATAATAATCAGCCACTCATTGGAGTGTAGTAAAAAACACCCCCCCCCCCCGAAATGGGGGTGTTTGGCACGAAGTGATCAACATGGGTGGGGTGAGAATAAGAAACATAAGTACTAAATTATATATATATATATATGTAATGAAGTACTCATCCCAACTTAGGGGTTCCAAAACTAGCTCGTACATAAACACCCTTATTACAATTTGTTTATAAAAATCACAATAGACACAACCAAGTCACAACTCATTCCCCGAAAACAATTTCCCATTTAACCCATTATTGTTATCACATTAAAGTAGTTCCATTTAAATAATTATTCCCTCTTGGGAAACTAATAGGAATAGCCACAAGCCAAGTGAGGAAAAATAGACAAGCATTAAAGTAAGAATTCACACCCAGTTATCTTGGAAATCCACAACAATAAAAGGGATCTGTGAGATCCCTCAAAGTACTGTAAACAAACCAAGCCCCAATATATTGCCCCACATGGCCTAAGACTCACAAAAAAACAACTAGGCAATAGTTGATCCCATCCCCATCCACATCACCCCACAAGCATCAAGTATAATAACCACACATGTTACAAAAACAGAGCAAGGGGTTTTTCAGATTCAAACACACCATTCATTAAGTTCCTTCTTTCTGTTTGGTTATTCGGGGTGATCACACAAGGATTATTGTTCACTGGACATACATTTAATTATCCTAGTTTATTGGATTAACCAATTTCTATGTTACAGCCATTCAATCATCATAGAAGTCATGGGTTCATTAGTTCATAAGGAAAGACCACCAACATCCTTACTTTTCCATGGAAATAAGTCCAAACAATTCACAACCTATCAGAAAGTGTAAAACAGTACAGCAGCAACATATAAAAACCCCCTTTATTCTTTAAAAACACATTTATTATCATTGTTATTGTTTGGTTTCATCCATCCCCAAAGGAAAAATTATCATACCCACCCCCACATGATACATAGCAAATTGAGATGAAGGACAACCCCTACATCGATGAACAACGATTGAATTTTTTCTCCTCGTTCCTAAAAACTGGGGATGCGAAACATGATGGGGGATAACTCTGAGGACTCCAAGAATGAGTAGAAAAGGTTCCAAAATAGTCACAACACTAGCCTCTTGATGGGGATCCAAACTCACAAAGGAAAGGAAAATATTCCGGCCACGAAGAAGAAATAATCTCATGTGCGATAAAAAGGTGATATCCTGGAGTTACGGGATATGAAATCTTGAACGGATTTAAAATAATATCATGGTTTCACCACACGTTTGGATAGTTACACATGATTGAATTAATTTTTATTTAATAATTTTCATCGGAGAGGTGGCTGTAACAGCTATGTGTTAAAGGATTTCATTTCAAGAGATGAAAATGGGTCTATTGAGGGTCATCCCACTCTTAGGGGATTTAAAATATTGTTTATGGGGATAAAAATGGCCTTAAACCACTTTAAAAGGTTAAAAGACTTAAATCTGGTGTTTTGGGGGAATTGGGGAAGGAAAACCCTGACAACCCCCTGTGGCACCGATCGATGGCACCCCGGTCAATGACTCACGGATCGGTGTCACTGTTGGGTGACACCACAGTGTCCACCTTCCACTGTCACGATGCCCTCTAGACTTACTGATGGGGCTAGGGTGTCCCAAACACCAAAATAGGAAAATTAATGGACCAGGAGGGTCTGGGCCATTACATTAGATTCCTCTCAAACTATTCCCATCATTGAGAATCAAAATTAATCCCAATGTGAAGAGTGAGGTATGAAAAACCACATGAAAATATGCCTCTCATGGGAAAACCAACCTAGCCATCTAGGAACACCTTTCCCTCAAGTGACCACACAACATATAAGGATCACATCGACTAGTCAAATAGAATAGGGATTTATTTCCCTCATGTAAATATATTCTCCTCTTTGGGCGGTCCTGACTCACCCACATGGGTTTAATCACATCCAATTTAATTCATCTAAATTCGGGATCAAGTCCTTCCTTTTCTTTAGAAGGAAACTTCACACACATTCAGAGAATAAGGAAAATAGCACATTTCACAGTTAACAAGGTCAACCACTACATTACAAACAAGTATAAAAAATATAACAACACTCAAAACAGATCTAGGTACTGAGTGCGCAAATGTGCCTCCCATTCCTATGTACTCTCCTCAAGGCAACCATGCCTCCACAGCACACGAGACAGGGGAATAGTTCATCCACGAATCACCTTATCCTCACAATCCTTGATCCTCACTGGTCACTCTACGAATGTCGTGTCGTCCTCAATATCCAGCTTTCCCTAGTCGAGGACATGTGATTCATCATGTAGATACCGATGGAGCTAAGACACATGGAATACGCAGTGCACCCTCAGTAGTAGTGGTGATAGCACCATCTGATAAGACACTTCGTCGACCCGCCACAACACCTCTAAGGTTCCGATAAACCTAAGAGAAATCTCACTCCCTCTGTCGAACCTATATTTCCCATGACAAGGTTAGACCTTCAAGAAAATGTGGTCCCTGACCTGTAACTCCCATGTTCTCCTCCTATGATAGACACACATCTTCTACCGGTCCAGAGTTTCCTTCACCCTCTCCCGTATAAGTTGAACCTTTTATGTCATGTTCTACACTACCCCTAGTCCAAGAACACCTTTTTACCTAACCTCTTCCCAACACATGGGTGAGAAATACATCCTCCCATACAATTCATTGAAAGGATTCATGCCAATGGTAGAGTTAAAGATATTAATGTAGCAAAACTCTTCCAGGGGAAAGTGACGCACCCATGATTTCCCAAAGTCCAAAACACATGCCCATAGCTTATCATATAATGTCTGGATGGTGTGCTTTTTCTTCCCATCTGTTTGGGGATGTAAATCAGTGCTAAGGCATATCTAGGTGCCAAAATCATGTTTCAATCCTCTCTAGACCTATGAGATAAGCTGGGTATCCCGATTGGAAACTATCGACCTCAGAAATCTAAGCAACTGCACCACCTCATCCACGTACGTTTGTGATAAGGAATCCACCGCACTCAACTCCTTGATTTCTAGGAAGTGAGCGTTTTTCATCAGCCAGTCCACCACGATCCGGATAGTGTCACTACCTCCTTGAACCCAGGGTAGTCCTATGACAAAATCTATTGAGATGTTGTCTGAATTCCACTCGGGGACATCTAAAGGTTGTAGCAAACCTCCTAGTATGTGGTGTTCAGCCTTCCCCTTCTGACACACATGGGACTTTTCCATAAACTCTTCCACTTACTACTTTACCCCAGGCCATAAAAAGTTACCCCTCAGTCCCCTGTACATCTTGGAAACTCCTAGGTGTACCACCCGAGGTGATTTATAGAACTCACTAAGAACACTCTTGTGTATTTCCGCCAGGACGAACAACCTTTCGTGAAACAGTATATGATTTTGGCCATCTTCTAACCTCCACCTAGAGCTTCACCATGGCTATCACGGTCTCTCATCACTTCAGCCCTAAGTCCCCCCACTAAGACTACACAACCTTCCACAATAGAGATGAATAAAAATTCATCTGGAATAGACATCCTCTGACATTCTCCACCCATACATCTAGGTGTAGGGAAACCAACTCCTCCACCACCTTCCAAGAATTTTCCGATTATCGAACCACATCCTTCTGTGACTTCCTGCTCAGGTCATTGGCCACCACATTCCTTTTTCCTAAGGTGTAGGTAATTTTGAAGTTGTATTCTTAGAGAAAATTCATCCACCTCTACTACTAAAATTCTATGTCTCATTGATAGAAGATATACCTCAATATATTGTGATCTTTGAAGACCACAAAGCACTCCCTGATGTGGTAGTGCCACCACATCTTTATTTCGAATACAACCCCTATGATCTCCAAGTTGTCGGTGGTATAGTTTTTCACATGGGGATGTAACTACCTAGACCCATAAGAGATCACCCCATGTTGTTACCTCAGCACACATGCCAAGACTTGGCCTGAAGCATCACAAAACACCTCAAACATCACCCCTTATTCTGGAAACCTTGTCACTAGGGAACTAACCAACATACCCTTTAGATAACTGAAGGATTCCTGGCACTAATAACTCCACACAAAGGCCTGGTCCATTCTTGTGAAATCTGTCAAATGCGCTAAAACTCAAGATAAGTCGGGCACAAACCCCCGATAAAATCCATCCAGACCCAGGAAACTATGAACGTCTATCAAATTATTGGGTTATTCCCTACAAAAATCCACTTCAAACTTTGAAAAATCAACCGCTATTCCCTGAACGAACACCACATTTCCAAGGCAGTGCACCTATCATGTCCAGAACTTGCACTTGGACAACTTTCCATAGAATTGGTGTTGTTAGAGGACCCCTAAAACTGTTCTCAGATGCTCAGCGTGATCCTACTCTGATCTTGAGTAGATCAGGATGTCGTCAACAAACACAACTATGAACCAGTATAGATATTCTTGGAAGATAGATTCCATGATCCCCATGAACACGGATGGTGCATTCGTAACACCAAACAACATGACCCTGAACTCAAAATTCCCAAATCTACACCTGAAGTAAGTCTTCGAGATGTCACCCTTCTTCAACCTCAACTAGTGATATCCTGACCATAGGTAAATCTTGGATATCCATCCTTCCCCCTTGAACTGATCAAAAAGGTCATTGATCTTTGTGAGGGTGTAACGGTTCTTGACTGTCACCTGGTTCTGCCTCCGGTGGTCTATACACAGCCTAAGACCACCACCTGTCTTCTTTGCGAACAAGACTGAAGCACCCCATGGTGATGGTCTTGGTCGAACAAAACCCTTCCTCATTAGATCGTCAATCAGAATCTGTAACTCCCGCAACTCAAAAGGCATCATTCGTTAAGGATCCATCAAAATCAGACAGGCACTGGGTTGTAAGTCTATCCCGAACTCCACATCACATCAAGGGGGGTATAGTCACCACCACTTCAGAGAAGAAATCCATGAACTCACTAAAAATTCCCAAAACTCAAACTATCTTTGGGTCTGCTGACTCCGCTGATAGCTTAGATAACTATGAAGGGAGGCGCTCCACTCACTTTCTACCCTCCTGGAAACCCTGATCGATGAAAAAAGTCACACGTCGACTGCCCATATCTAAAAACGCAACCCTTCTCGAGAAGCATTCGATAACAGAACACATAGAGAACAACCAGTTGATTTCTAAAATGACATAATATGGCTTCATATGTAGAAAAATAAAGTCCCCACTAGACTAATTTGGCCCTACCATCAGTCTACATCCCCAAAAAACATAAGACAAGATGGTCCGACCACCAACTGGTATACTCAAAACTAGGGTCATGGGAAGTCTCAATGCATCTAGATCCAAATCATGGGCTAGACTGGGTGCAACAAAGGGGTTTGAAGCTCCTGAACCAAACAAGTCATAGGGAAGAGTGCTAAACAAGATAATCATACCTCGAATGACTTCCGACCCTACTGGAACGGCTGCCTCTGTAACATGCAACCACCCACGCCCATCCACTATTCCCCTCAATTGTTGACCGACTCACTAAATACATCTTGTTAAAGGTCCCTGAGGAGATCCATAAGGTCAGACTCCTCCTACAACATCTTCTCTCGGAGGAGTGGGAGCTCGTTGTCCCTAAAGCTACTACTGAAAGGTCCTGGCTAGAAACTTCTACTGGAGAGGTGGGTGCAGAACCTTCTAATCACCAATACACTGCACTCGGTCCGGGAAATGATTTTGAAGGTTCTCATGACTTCCACAGATGAATAATCTTGGTCCTGGTCCTATAAGGAAGGGGTGAGGATAGGGATATTGAAACTAGAACTATTGGATCCTTCTCCACACTTGACGAAACCTAGAAGTCCCTGACGTTGGAGTTTGGCTACCAATTGCTTTCCCCTTTGACGAGCCAAACTGGATCCCCTCTAAGAGCACACCTCCCAGCGTGTGCATCCTCTCCACCACTTCAGCCTTATTTTGGACCTTCAAGTTGGTCAATAGGGAGAAGGGAGTAGCAGTATACTGAAGAGAAGGTCGAAGTGCCTCCTATAAATGCCTCGCCCGATACTCCTAATTTGAAATGTGTTCCAGAGCATAGTGAAGGAGATCCTTGAACTTGATCCCCAAATACATTACTAAAATTCTCTCCTACAGCTGGGAGAGTACCTCCTCCTATTTTCTTCCTTCATCGTGGAAGAGAGGAATTATTCCCGGAACTCCCTCTAGATGTCAGTCCACAAAACCTCAGCCACCCTCTTCTCCCCAAGATAGAGAATCCATCACTAACGTGCATCTCCTCACATCTAACTTATATCCATAGGAACCCAATACTATATAGGAACATGTATCAAGCTGAAATCTGTCACCAGATCATCAATCCATCTCTCTGTCTACATGTCCTAGATTCTTCCCTCGTGCTTCATGAGGGTCTCCACTGAAATTCATGAAATTTTCCCTTCCAATGTTCATCCCCCTCCTCTCTATCAGACCTCAACTGATCTTCCAAATCATCCTCATGGGCCTTGATTGCCTGCAGTACTTGTGGTCACCATTCGGGTGTCATACCTACAAGGTAAATAAGTAATTCCTAATCCCGAGTAGTGTGTAAGATTGTTTTCAAATTTTTCTTAGATTTTTATTTATTTTAAATCCCCAAAATGCACAATACACACAAGAACACATGTCATTATGATTAATGTACCTTTCCTAGAGTATCTACCATAGAATCAATGTAGCCTCACTTAGTTGTTCAGTAGGTCCAGAGTCCTTGCATTGGATCATAGGGGGCCCTAAAATCCTGTTTCTTGGCCTGTCTTCCCTGGTCTATTTCATGCCCAAAGATTTCCTAACACATTTTCTCTATAATCCCATGAAATCCTCACTATGCTTAACTCTGGACTCCATCGTATCTCTCAACCTCGCCTCTGATGCCATTTTGTCATGGTCCGCCTTCACCCAGATGAGGGAAGGGACAATATATTTCCACACCCTTCCTCCCCAATTTGAAGGATAGATAATGACCCCCGAGACCCGCCTTCAGTAGGCCCTGGAGTGGCGACTAGAACCAAGGGTATAGGATCACTTGTAAAATGGAAGGCATTAACCTTTTTATTTAGTAGGATCATGAGATAAGATAGTAAATCCCAAACAACACCAAAACTAGAAATAAATATAAATCCAAAACAATTCTTTCTCATATGTGTGTTATAATAATAAGTGTTAAAAAGTACAAGAAAACTAAAAAGGGAAGTACCAAAATAAAAGAAAAACAACAACGTGAATGGTCCCGGTGTCCGAGCTAACAGGGTCTGGAACAGTCCTTCATGTCCACCTGGAAACTTGAAACAAGTTTTATATATATAGGGTGAGCATACAAGTTTACTCAATTGGAAAAACCAAAATCTATTGTGCACAAGTGGGGAGTCATTCTAATTCCCCGTGAGAAAAGAAGATAACCATAGCACAAAGCAAGGAAACTATCCACCCATCCTCACCAAGGTAGAATCCCCAAAACACGCAAGTTAGGTAAAACAATAGTAATAACACATTGATGTTTGGGAACCCTGAACCACCTTCCCACTAGTTATTGAAGTCATCCTATGTGTTAAACCCCCCCCCCCCCCCCCGCCATTCTTGTCATAGTCCCACTAACATACCCTTCTCATACACACCTGGGCTACCACAACCACACATCCCACCTGAAAACACCCAGGCCACAACAACCACATGTAACCACACCCATAGAAACCCGGGCTAGAACAACTACTGTCATGCCTGAAGATATATGGGCCAGAACAACTACTACTTTGACCAATGGAACCTAGTCCTCATCTCAAAGACACCTGGGAAAAAACATGCATGCACAAACCTAAGAAAACCACCACAACTACCCTACCCGAAGAATCTTTGGCTATAATGGACCTCAGGACATCACATCCTACACCATGAGTCTTGGGATACTTGGGAAAGAGAGTAGAAAAGGATCTAATAACCATCCACTCATTGGAGTGTTGGTAAAAACACCCTCCCCCGTGAAATGGGGGTGTTCAGCATGAAGTGCTCAACATGAGGGGGGTGTGAATAAGAAACATAAGAAATAAATTATATATATAGGTAAACAAGCACTCGTCCAAACCTATGGGTTCCAAAACCATCTCATACACTAACACCCTTATTATTATTCCTTCATAAAAAGAACAACATCCAAAACCAAGCTATGACTCATTCCCATAAAATAATTTCACATTTAACCCATTCTTGTTATCACATTTATGTGGTTCCATTTAAGTAATTATTCACTATTGGTCAACTGACAGGCATAGCCACAAACCAAGGGATGAAAAACATCCAAACAAAAATTTAAGCATTCACACCCAGTTCTCTTATAAAGTCTCACAACTACAAAATGGATCTATGAGATCCCTCGATGTACTGGAACCAAACTAAGCCCCAACATATGTCCCCACACGACCTCAGATCTACAAACCAACAACTTCACAATAGGGTATCCCATACCCATTTACGTCACCCCACAAGAATCAAGCATAACAACCACACATGTTACCAAGATAGATCAAGGGAATTTTCAGATTCAAACACACCATTCATTACGTTTCTTCTTTCTGTTTGGTTCACCATGGTGATCACATAATGATTCTTGTTTACTGTACATCCATTTAATCATCCAAGTTTACGTGATTAAATAATTTTCATGTTACATCTTTTCAATCATCATAGAAGATGGGGGTTCATTAGTGATCAAGGAAAGACCACTAATATCCATGATTTTCAGTGGACATAAGCCCATATAATTTACAAAATATAATCAATGGTAAAATAGTACAACAGTATCATCAAACACACCCAATTAATCATTAAAAAACATTTATTATATTATTTAGGGTTTGGTTTCATCTATCCATGAATGAAACATTATCATACCCACCCCACATGATACACTATAGTGAGAGACAGAGGACGAACCCTACCGGGATGACCAACAGTTGAAGTCTCTCTCCTCATGCCAATAACTGAGGATGCATGACTTGCAGGGGAAGAAATCTGAGGACTACAAGAATGAGTTTGAAAGGCTCTAACATGGTCGCCCCACTATCCTCTAGAGGGGGCTCTAAATACACAAAAGAAAGGAAAAGAGACCAACCAAGAAAAATAAATAATCCCCCCATGCGATACAAAGGTGAGATCCTAGAGCTTTTTATGCTCATCCCATGTTTTTGAAAATTTTTCACAGGACTTAAAGTAGAATAAGGTCAAGGATGTGATCAAAGAAAATTATTGTTGTTTCAAACATGGAAATAAACATGTTTCATTTTTAAATGTTTTTATTTTATGATAAAAATGGATACTGAGTAAAAGTTTCAACTTGTAATATTCAAGTTGTTTTATATAAGTTATCACCTAATTTTATAAATCTTTATACATGAAAATATCCTAAATATTAATTACTAACATAATTCAAGATTATGTAATGTTTATGGATGATTCCTTATAGTTCCTAGCCTAAAATTTTATTTTTGTTGAATGATAAGGTTCTGGAACCACGATTGTGTCTTATCCATACCATATTTGGAGGATGATTTGTTAGATAAAGCTCATAGTTCATCATTATATAATCATTATGGAAGTATGAAGATAAATAGATATCATAATTAGTATTTATTTTGGAAAACATTAAGAGAGATATTTTATAGTTTTTATATTTGTTCTTGGTATGTCATGAAATTAAATAAGAGTGACATAATTCTATAGTGTTGTTATAACCATTACCCATAACATAATGTATTTGGGAGAACCTCACTATGGATTTTGTTAATAAACTTCACAAAATATATAAAGGTAATAATGTTATTTGGATTATGGTTAACCACCTTAAAATGTATTCACACTTTATTACTATAAAATAAATTTTCCCTCTGGATCAATTTTCCAAAATATACTATAATGAAGTGGTAAGATTTCATGGAGTACCTCATTCCATAGTATATTGTCTAGATTGGAAGTTTACCTCAATGTTATGGAAAATTCTAAAAAAATATTTGGATTCAAATTTTTTTTGTACTATTTATCATCCTTGGATATATTTTTAGTTTAATAGAAAAATATAAATCCCATAGGATATGTTCTGATCATATTCAGTGGATTTCAAATGTGGTTGGGATGAACACATTAATCGTGTCAATTTATTTAATAACAGTGGATGCCACTTGAGCATTTTGATGGATACTTATAAATCCAAACATGGAGTGACGTGTACAAATCCAAAATTATTCGATGAAGTTGGAGAAAAAAAAGCTATTAGTAAATGAGTTAGTTGAGTAAATGGAAGATATATTCAGATCCATTCAGTATCACTTCAAGGTAGCTCAAAGTTGAAAGAATAGTTATGCTGAAAATCATCAGGGAAATGTATAATATAAAGTTGGTTAAAAGGTATTAAAGTAAATTTCCTTATAGAATAATGTTAGGAGATTCATACATAAGGGATCTATAATCCTTAGTTATATTGTCCCCTTTGATATTCTTGATTTAGTAGGGTTGGTAGCCTATCACATAGTTTTTCCACCAAACCAATCACATATTCAGGATGTGTTCCATATATCTATCTCAAGAATGTAAATACTTAATCATTAAAATGTACTTAACTAAAATGTTTTACCTTATAAACAAGATATTTTCTATGAATAAAAATTGGTAGAAATATTTCATTGAAGAGAAAAAGTACTATAGAACAAGACTACTCACTTGTTTAATGTTCTCTAAATGAATCAAAAATTTAAACAAGAGTTGTGGTAACCTAAGGATGTGGTGAAATAGGTAAATCATTATTTTTATATATTGGAGTGAAGTAATTTTAATTTTGAAATCCATTTTAAGGGGGTTATAATGTAATGCCCCTATATGATATATTTTTCTTCACATAAATTTAATCTCCTCGAGAGGTTTTGATTCAACCATAACCATGTCAAAATGAACCAATAAATAGTATATAATTATAAAATAGAAGTTAAATTATTGAATTAAATAATAATAAATAAATTTTTAATGTTAGGTGAAAACTTTTATATAAATAAAATATATTGATAATTATGTACTCAATATTTATTACCATTTTTATTTTTATGTAAAATAAATATTCATCAAAAACGGTTTTATTATTTTTTGTGTGAAAATAATTTAATTAATTTTTTCCACATTTAGAAAATCTATAGAAAAATTAAATTTGTTTTTTATAACATCATGTCCAAATTATCTTATATTGAAATTATTATAACTTTTAAAAATGCTTGATTGTTCAATGAAAAATAAAAAATACTATTTTTTATGGTAAACTATGATTTCATTTCAAAAAATTACAAAGATCTGTTTTTTTAAAATGATTTGATTATAAAATTAGTTAATTTATATTATTAATAATACAATTAATATAATAGGATCCAATTTTATATTATTGTTTTGTATGAAATCATTTTACACTTAAGAAATCATTTTTCTCAAAAACCAATTTTCCTCATGTTTTTTGGGATTAAATTTATATTAATTTATTTCATTTATTTGAATTGAATTTGATAAAATATATTCCATATTTTGATTAAAAATAATTAAAATTATATAATAGGTTCAACGTTATTTTTTTAAAATGAATAGTAAAGAAAGTAATAATTTATTACCACAACTAAGTTTAAAATAGGTATACTGGGGGATAAACCAAGAAATAAGGGTACATTTTCAAATAAACCTTATAAAATCCTAATTTATATCCATATTTAAACATCATAATATCTTACCATAGAATATATGTACATTTGGAATAATTTTCATTGAGTGTGACCATATTATATTTTAATATTTTAATAAATTCCAAGTGTGTCCACTCCACCACTTATATAAGGAAACTCATCATTCATCTTATTTACACCACTTAGAGTCCACTTGCTCGACCAAAACCTACCCAGTTCTCTTTTAAAACTCCAAATACAGGAATTATATTTTTTTATATTCATAAAATACCATTAAAATGGTCTTTAAGAAAGGACCTAAAATAGGCATATCGGAGAACTAGTAATCATCCAGACCACCCTCTTCTAATTTATTTGTTCTTATAAATTCTATAAATATGTGGTATTAATAATAAAATAATAATATAAAAATGAAAAATATAATAAATGTTTTTATGATTATGGAACCACCATTATTCACCCACATTCCATCAAATGGGAACAGAAAGTATCACTCGTGTGTATCTGAGGACTACCACGTAAATGTAACGATATAATTCATTTTACATAACCGTCATACATTGATGGTTATTATGATAGATATAATAATTATACATGATATATTTGAAATAATTATTCCTATGGAATTGAAATATCAAAGCAATATTTTTACTATTCAACATGTTGGAAAACGATAATGTTGATTTTGCATATGTGTAGAGTACTAAATCTACAAAGCAATGAGAATTGTTTTTCATTTAAATTTAAAATGGGAAGTGAAATGAAATATTTAATATAAATATATGTTGTTTGTGATATAATTATAGTTTTGTAATGATAATATAATATTTATCTTTATATCCTTCATTTCGTTAGAAATGAGAAAACATCATTCATGCATATGAATGTCATACCGTTTACAAGAATAATAAAATTTCTTTTTCTATATATACCACTTATGGATGACTATATATATATAATGAATATGTATGATATTATTATCATGATAAAAATTCTATTGATTATGTAACCATCATATATGTACAAGGATGAGAACTAGCAAACCAAAATTCTCATGAAATATGAAGTAGTTAACACCCTAAAATTGTGATTTTAATTTGGAATTACAAACGAATATGATTTGAAATTTTATAAATGGATCATATATGATTATATAAGTATTTAAATTAATATATTATAATGTTATAATAAATTAAAATTTATTATATAGGAAGTTAGATCACTTTTTATAAAGTTAATTTTTAGGTAAGGAATTTAGGTCACAATCACATCATTTATCAGGATTATCTATGATTAAGTTTAGATTAATAAATTTTCATGATTTTACTCTAATTAATTTCAATAATTCTCTTATCCTAGAGTAAATCATGTAATTTAAAAGTAATAATACCATTTACATCTATTTGGTACTTAACATTATTGAGAAAAGTATTTTAAGAAAAAGAGACTTTATTTTCTCTTTTATCATGAAGCATTTTATTCCATGTCCATGTTTTCATTAAAAAAATTAAATAACTTATTTATATTATTATATGATTTTTTGAATTCATATTTACAAATGATTTAATTTAAAAATGTGTTTTAATATGAATATTATTGTTTATTTTTGAATGAGGTGATTTTGAATTTTTAATGAAAATGTGAAAGATATCTATGTTTTGACATACATGACATGAATAGAATTTTATATTATCATTAATGTTCAATTATATGAATATTTCATTAAAAGTTTACAATGATATTTTAAAAAAAATTAACCTAATATTTGGTAAATTTCTATATTTTAAATAAGTAATTTTACAATAAAAAAAATTACTTTCATTCAATAAATACTCCAAAATATATTTTTAAAATAATAATTAGTGATAACATACTTTAATGTTAATTTTGATTTAATGGGGATATAATTAAAGTATTCCATCATTATTATTCTCTTTTATTCTTTTGGACTATGATCAAGAGATTCTTCTAAAACTCATTTATTTTCCATGGGTTATGTTAAAATGAAATGTGGAAATGGTTTTGTATCTCATTTCCTTTATTTTTGTTATGATATATAATGAATAATTTAGGATATTTGGGAACATATATGAATGGAATGTTATTATATAAAGGGAGGGCCAATAATTTTATATCCATTAAATTATTTGGGTAAAGATGTATCTACTTTAGATAATATGGATTGAAATGTGGAGTTAATGCATTTTTTAAGGTAATCAATCCACAAAAAAATTATTTTGATTGAACCTTGATTAAGAATATGATGGAATGGGGAGTGAAATAAAAACACTATCAGATTCATGGTTGTGATCCTTGGCTAGGTAAATTATTTTATAGGATTATTTTTATACCACAAACTCATATCCAATGCCAATGTCATACAATCATGGATAATTTTATTTGATTCCTTTATGATTCATATCTTATAATCTTACATGATTTATTCCATGAATCATGATTATGATATATGTTATATTTGGTATGGTTCTCAAATTTTAATCTCATATTGTTACACACTTATTCTAATGTTATGAAAAATTAATCATTGGTATCTCCCTTTCCTACCCTTACTAATCAAAAAAGATTACCCTTTATTATTTTTATTTTCCCTAGGTTATAAATAATGGTTTTTGTTGTGATATGTCTAATGGTTCTAGTTATAAAGAACATTATGGGAGATGATGTAGATATCATATGAACAAGTAGTTTATAAATTAATGTTTCCGAAAAAATAACTATAAAATTATGGAATGGATCTTAATGTTATTTATTGAACATATATATAATAATATGTAGTATTTAGGTATAAAAGTAATGGGTTATTATACCAAAAATTGATCGTAATATAAATTTTTTTTATTTTTTAAATAAATAATGATTTTATCTAAAAATTTAATTTATAATATGTATAAAATAATTTTCATAAATGGACTTAATTTTTGAATCTACACATTAAAAATAATACTAAGGTAAAGTTTTTGTATTTTTCCAAATATTTTTAAATTTTTTGTGATTGGTGATTTATGAAAAAGAAAGTATTTAACATTATATGTTAAATACATGAATTAATGACTCTTATATGATCTAAGAAACCATTATTTCCAAATCACAAGACCTAATTACTATATTGAGTCACAATATTCATTATTATTTATTTATTGATAAAAAACAAACTAATGATTATTATATTTGAAAACACCCCACTTATACTATTATAAATACCATCGCTAATCACCACTTCCCCTTACACCTTAAAAGCCTTAGAGGTTTAGAATATTATATCCAGATATTTTCTTAATCCTCCCCCACAAAATACTTGTGCTTATTTTATCACCAAAGGCCATTCCAATGAGATTTAATGGGTTTCCAGAGAGGAGTCACTCAAATGAAGAGGTAAATTTTTACCCAAACCACTTTTTATTCTTTTACCCTTCTTCTGCCAATTTATGTTTTCCATAAAACTTCACATATTAATACCAATTTCGTAAATATTCTGAAATGTTACTATTATATTGGAATATTCATTTTCTTCCATCCCCTCAGTTGTTTCTAAATGGAAAATGATTATTCATTTTATGGACAGATCATCTCCCCTAGAACAATAAGTTACATTTTCCACCGTATGATTCTTGGATAGTTTAAATTTACTTATTAATGTTTAAAATGAACAAAAATATTTTATTTTTTTTCTTTCACATGATATAATAGGTATATATCCATAATATTAAAGGATACACAATATGTTCAACATGATCAAAAATCATGCTGAAATGAATAATGTGTATAATAATAACACACATTCCCTATATATCATGTCTAATTAAGAATAATAATGTATAATAAGAACCATTTAAAAACCTTGAATAACATTAATATCATTTAATCACACTTATGGAGTTTTTTAGATATTTTATAAATAACTTCCATAGTTACCTTCAAATTTATCCAACAATGGAACCCTAAAACAAACAATATTTGGAAACATAATAGAGACACAATATCTTAATGAAATTATTATAAACTAACATGAAATATAAATAATGAATCAAATATAGTTGTATTAAATCTCTCATTAATGTTATTAATAAATATTATTTGACTATTTAGAATGTTAAGTAAATGTACAGAATTGAATTTTACCCGAGATAAGGGAACTCTCTAAACCACCCTCTTTTCTATGGATTATGCATTTTTACCTCTACCCCATATTATATCCCATTATAATGATACATAATTCTTAAAAAATTCTATAAATATATATATATATATATATATATCTTACATCAGTACCTATCTTATTCTCTCTTTCTTTTGTGGTAGTATATATACCTTAGTATCATTTCTCAATATCATATTTAAAATCAAAATTAGTTAATAGGAACTTTTATATCCTTTAATCCTTTAATATAACACACTATGAAATTATATTATCCACTCATGATTTCATAAAATAATAAATATTATTTTTTAAAACATTTTAAACCCTTATTTTCCAATAAAATTTCATATTCTTACCTTTTTTAATGTCTTTTACCGATTCATTTAAAAATAGTTTTAAAGTTCCATTTCTATAACCAATTATATAAAATTTCTCATTATTATTTTCAAATGAAATCCATATTTGATAACTATTATTATTTATTCAAATATTAACATAAAAATTTAATTTCTCTTTCTATTTGGAATATTTATCAAATACCCATTGATTGTTCAATGAGGAAATATTTTTTAAACAATTAATTTCCAATGGTATTTCTTATGATTATGCAATATATTTGATTTCCTTATGTGGTACACACATTCATGTAAATTTTATTATGGGTGATCACAGATATTAATCCATTATATTGAATAATTTTGATATCTCATGAGTTAATATGTATGGGATTAAGGATTAAACCTTATCCCTTAGGCTACTATATCCACTATATAATGATATCTCGATAGTGAGACTAAACTTATATTTATGATGTCATGTATTATGATGCTTCCACATTCTGATGATACCATGATTCAATGATTCCATCTTCTTCGTATCATTATTTCATATGATTATTCAATATCCTTTCCTCTTATAATACTCTGTAATTATATTTGGATTATATGTTTCTCTTTATTATCAAGATCATTCCCATACCTGGATTTATAGCTCACCCATTTTGTTTATGTTTTCATTAGGGTATCCAATGTATCTTTATAAGATCAATTGGATATTGGAACATTTCATAGAGATGAAAATAATGATTTTATATTTTTCATGTAGATTTTTTATAAACCTAATCTTCTAAAGACACTGGGCCTCTGGATCCTTAGGGTGTGTTTATTATATATTTCTGACACAAATCATGTAATAATATGTGTAAGATGCTTGGGTCACTATAAGGAGTTAACTATTGACTATTGGAGGGTTTTACCCTTTCTATGGGTTGATTTTAGTTCATGGAATGGATTTCATTCTATGTAAGTTGGAAACTAATGGTGGTTGTTGCTTATGTTAGATCTTTTGTTTGAGTTAGATGGCCACATCTAGTCATTACATTATACAATGAAGGGTGTGTTTTAAATTTTTGTATAACCCTCATTTTCGAACTATTATTGATGAGTTGATACCAATTGTTGTATGTCCAAGGTGGTATTTTGGATTTTTGAGAGAAGATGTATATAATTTTATCAGGTTCCATCATTGACACAAGATTCAGTGTTCGCATATAGATTTGGATAGAGTCCATGCATTAACACCATGCATGGTATAATTTTGATGTGATCCAATAGTGATTATTTTCATATTTGTGTAGGTTCTTAGGGTGAGTGTAAAAGGTGAATTTGGTTGATCAAGGATCCAACAGTGGAACTACACCATAAGTTTAGTTTAGAATTTCATGTGGGTATTTAAAAAATATAGTGATGGCTTTGCAGATCCTTTGAATCATATTTGGGTGATAAAGTTTATGCATTAGTGGGTGGGGTAGAGAGTTTTCAGTAATATTATACCATGGGATTTTAAATTGGTGTTTTTTTATTATAGTTGTTTATGGAGAGATAGTAAACAAACTGACTGGGATGATATACCATGAAAAAATGTGTTTTAGTATGAAATTAATATGGTGGGGAGAACCATGGGTTGGAATTAACCCTTAAGATCTAATTCATAAGATGTATTATACAATAAGGTTTGATATTAATTAATTTATGTCACTATAGTGTCTCAGGTTAGATGGGTGTATATGGTCACTAATATGGTGTTTTAGTGATCTTGATGAGTGGTGGATCAAGTTTGAAAAATATCACACCTCATGTTTGTAGTTGTTTAGTGGAATCTCTATTGTTCTTCAAGAGTATAACATGATGGTTTTATACTAAATTAGTGGGAAAAATAGTTAGAGAAATGTTTGAGGGACTGTGAAGACTTATTGGGGATTATAAGTGTCATATGGGGGAGATTGTAAAACCCTATGTAGTTTAAAAACTATGAAATTTAATATAAACTTATATTTTAAAGGATGATGAATTGTTTGTTTTGTAAACATGGTTTTGGATATGTTTTTCAGGTGGGTGTTTAACACCCTGATATTATAAGATATATTTCTCTTAAAACAAATTTAATATCTTTGAGAGATTTCATTATACACAACACCATGTTTAAATAAAACATGATGTACAATTCAAATATTATTATTTAAAATTGATAATTATTAAAAAAATATAAAGGTTTCATATAATTTAAATTTAATGAATAATTGATAAAAAATGAGTACTTAATTTTCGATAAAGCCTTTTATTCTTTAAAAATATATTTTAATCAAAACTGGGTTTTATTTTCTTTCTGTGAAAAAAATATGATTAACTTAAACCAATTTTATAAATTCCATATCATTAAATGAATACTATTTTTAAAATATTCATGTCCATATTAAATTATGGTGAATTTTTTATATTTTTCTAAAATTGTTAATTTTTTGGTGAATATTATAAAATACCATTTTCTATGAAGTGTTTTATTTTCATGTACATAAAACATCACATTATATTTTATATTGTTTTTTAAATTTCATTAGTTAATTTTTATATAATATAAAAAAATATATGTCATTTGAAAAAATATTACAATAAATTTTTTATAAAAAAAATTTATACATAAAATTCACTTTTCGTGAAAACATGTTTTTCATCACATTTTATAGGTTAGTTTTTAAATTAATTTACACGCTTATATAAATGTAATTTAATAAAATTTAATTCTTATTTTCAATCATCAAATAATATATTTTTTAATAATTCCACTTAAATTTTTGGACATTATTGATAGTAACTTTGGTAAAAAAATTATTTTACCATTATATGTCTAATGACCTTAGCTTTTCATACATATATATTACATTTTTTTAGATGAATGTTAAATATATTTCAAAAACACATTCATTAGTACCATAATAATTTAGTTTCATTAGATAATAGGTATAAAATATTTTAATTTTGTGAAATATCTTCAACATCTCCCACGAATATCTTCTCACGTAATAGTCCTATTTGGAATACCCTACCTAAAAATTTATTCATTAGATCGAGAAGGAAAAATTTGAAAGAGTGAGATCAATTTCTTTTTAATGGTAGACATAAGATATATAAATCTAGGATTATATGAAAGAAAAAGATAAGCATAAGTATATTTGATCGTGAACATAAGTTGTGAAGTTCATACCCAACCTGTCATAGATAATAAATAGGATCCATGGAAGAAAACATTATAATCTCTGAGAAGATAGCCTATAAGGGTGATAAATAATTATAAATTAGTCAATGAAAATAATCCTATACTATAAAAGTGCAGCACCTTCATAAATATTGAAAATAATCTCATATTTAAAGGTTAACTACTAAGACTATCAATATAGTGGATGAAGAATCATCACTTGTTTCCCATTATGGATTAAGAAACACCTATTTACCATAGTGTATGAGGATACACCAATTTCCCATATTGGATCATTAAAAACATACTTCCAATATTGGCTAAATCCCATTGACTTTTCCCCCATTGTTATTTCATGAAATATAAATCTTTACCCAATTCATTCTTGGTTGATATAAGTCCCACCCATCGCATAATGTAAATCAAAAATATGTGTTCCATAAGATTATAAAACATTCATCATATCATAACCCATAAAATTTAATTGGATTCATAAACATGTAATCATATCATAACCCATGTAAAAAAAATAGGTTTCATAATCATTTCGTCATTTCATGACCCGAGAATAAAGAAGTAGTTTTCATAAGAAATATATCATCGTATATCCCATAAAAGAGAAAAAAGTTTCATAAATATCATAATATTATAAAAAAGAAGATATTTATATAAATAATAATAATGGTATATTTTTTTATATCAATAAAAAAATAATTTATATCAAATGAAGTTATTTAAAATAGTCTATTATTTTGAAACATAAATCACTTCAAACGTTTCTTAAGAAAAATAAAAATTATTTGAAAATAACTTTTCTAAAATTAAAAACCCAAAAAAATATTTTGGAAATATTTTTCTTTGAAAATAAACATGAAATATTATAAAGTAATGTACAGTGAAATTAATGGTCATGATGATGGGAAGTTTTGTTAATGCGGTACATAGTAAAATAAAGATTTCACTCACATTTTTATAAAAACTAACTGAAAATTGTATGTAAAAATATTCATTTCTAAAAAAATAGAAAAATTACAGAAGGTTAAAAATTCATTTAATAATAAATATTAATAATTCTGAGAACATTTTTTAAAATTTTTTTATAAAACATTATTTTAGAAGAAAAACAATTTCCTATCGAAGAGTGAAATCAAGTTAGATTTTCATAGAAATTTTTTATCAAATATTGAAAGTACCAAAGAGTGATAAAATGGTACTGGTAAATTAAAATATCATTAATAAACAAAGGAAAATAAAATTCCTGAGTTTTTTATATATGTATTATAATATTTTATCATTGGAAATTTGATTATAAAAAATCCTGATAGACGATGAGAATGTAACATAAATTCATTACCACTTTGGAAACTATTAATTATAAGCGTCATAAAGTAATATCATTAAATAAATCCTTAAATAACATAAGGATAAATTAATTCATGATATTACAAGTTAAATGGGTTGTTTATACGCCTCATAAAAGAGGATAGGTTTGTTACATAAACATATGTCTCAAAGAAGATATATGGGGACAAAAATATCTTACCACTTTGGTAACTTTTAAACTATAAACAACATGAAAGATATATCATAAAATGGATAAGTAAATAACCGTAAATTTAATGATATTAATCTTAAAACTCATTCATTGAAAGTATATAAATCACATAAAAGAAACGTGTGGTGAATATGGAACATGTCTCGCACAAAAATAAAGGTGAGACGGAAATCCCTTACCTCAAACATCAAATTACATTGTACACATTTAAACCTCATATATAATAAATCGATGTTAATTATAAATCTTTTAAATAATCATACATATGTGTATATCATACAATATATGACATATGTTTTACCTTTTATTACACATTTTAATGTCAAGTTTACGGTAACAAATGTGGTATTTTTTGTACGAGTAATGATTTTTCATTTGCGATTCTATTACTTTGATCATAATTTAATCATATCCAAGATTTTAACCATGATATAAATATCATATATATTCAGTATATATTTATTAATATGATTTCCTAAAGTATATAGAAAAAACGAAATAATCTTTTCATGGTGACTATTGGTCGTACATAGAAATGAAATTTGTTTACATTTTCTTTCCAGATTGAAAAAAGAAAGGTAAATGATGCATTATAATTATATTATAATTTTTATTTCATATATCTCACATATTGTTTTTAAAACCATTCTTATTACCTTTCATTTTAAGCATAAACAAATCGCATCGCTTAATGGGGAGGTAGTACATCGTAAATAAGAGTATTCACACAAAATGGAGAGCACGATGTTATTTGTGATATAATTATTAAATAAGTATAATAATATCATAAATATCATATATAAATAATAAATCCATAATTAAGTCCATATATGAGATGTTCTGATGTAAAAATAAATGGCATTTGTTCACAAGATGGTTTTCTATCGTACACATGAACGATGATTTCATAACAAATTTGACAGAATTAGAGTAGTTTATATCAATTAAATTAACAAAAAAATATAAGAATAAGTAATATATTTTTTTTATATAATCATGTAATAATGATAATTAATAGAGGTGGAGGAAGAAATAAAACAAAAACTTTTGTTGATGAACGTTACCTCTTTTCCAGGTTTCCTCCTTAGGTTTGCACCAAAATTCATCATAAGATATTTTTATTTCGAAACAACGGATTCTAGGATGTGAGTAAGAAAGTCGGTAAATTATTTTGTTCAAGATTTTACAAACCAAAAGTGTTTTAAGGCGTTAAAAAAATTGGATAAATGGGGGCTTTTTATAAGTGTGGTGAGTGGCACACATGTAATTTTTGGAAAAAAATAATTTCACCCATTTTTTCATGTAAAGAGGCTCTAATAATATACCATTATAAATAATAAAATATATATGGTCTAAATATGTCCGTAAATGTGTTTTGGAAAATTTTTGGGATATTTTTAACCATTATATTTTTAGTCTAACCCCCTGTAAAACCCATTTTTACCTTCACCGTGGTAAATAATTTTAATAATTTTACTATTACTTTTTATCAAACATTAAGTTCACATTATTATATAATAAAAATTATTCTCATTTCAAATATTCAATAAATTTTTCAAAATTCCATGCATATAAGGTTATTTTTTTAATTTAAAATTAATCTCATCGGGGTGATGAGAAAGAACCTTCTTAATGAGAAAATATTCAATATTTACAAAGTTTTTATATCAAAATTCAATATGAAATTGATTAAAATAAACTAAATTTGAATAAATGATATATAATTGAAATAATTATAATTTAAAAAGAATTTAAAATATAATTGAAAATTATAAATAAATTAAACTAAAAGACAGGTTTCAATTAAAATTCATTATTTTTCACTATTAATCAAAAAATAATATTTTTGAGTAAAATCCCATAAATTCACACTTTGATAATTTTTAAAATTTTAATTTGAAAATACGATTTTATTTTAAAAAATTTATTTTTTAAACTTTTTATAAATAATTTTATTATTTTTCATAAAATGGAATGAAAAATCCTTATTTGATAAAATAATATTTTCAAAAATATAAATATTTTAAAAAAAATAATTACTTTTTTATTAATATGTTTTATTTATATAAAACCATTACACATAATATTTTAAATTTATTTATTACTATTCATATTTCTATGGGTAACAACTTGGTTATAATGGTCCCATTATAATAATAATATTCATAATATATCTTGATTTTGTTAAAACTCAGTGTCGTGTGTAACACAAGCTAACTTAGTGTTGCGTGTAGGGAAAAATTTAGTTGGTGTTGTGTGTAATGAAATATTAACTTGGAGTTAAATGAAATCAAAGTTATCTAATATATGTAATTTATTAAAAAATAATAATTCATCATAACTCAGGATATTACATTCTACCCCACATAAAATTTATTTCCCATTTGAAATTCATCAATGTGATACAAAAAAATGAGGATACATATGCCTCGTCATATCCTCAAGTTCCCACATATCTTTCTCAGACTTGTGGTTTTATGACAAAACATTAAATATGTTAGTTTTCTTTTTTGATAGATCTTTCTCTATTTAATCCAAAATCTCCGTTAGTTGTTCCACATAAGAATGATCAAGATCCATAGATAAAACTTATGAGTTTAGTACATGTGTTTGATTATGTATGAACTTTGTCAGGATTTATACGTGGAACACGTCATTTACTGGATATTTTTTTATTAGAAGCATGAAGTGATAATATATGGTCCTAATAAGATCAAGAATTTCAAACAGACCGATATACCAAGAAAATATTTTTCCTTTCTTTCTTCCACATAGAAATTCATAGAATGACCTTCTCAATGACGTCAAATTCTAGATCACATCGAAGATTATTTATAGAAATTTTTTGTCAATTTTTAATTTTCCTTATGTTTTTTGAATGGATTTAACCTTATATTCCATCTCAATAGCTTTCTCATGTCCCAATACCTTAATTTTTGCAACTTCAGTATAGTAAATTTGATTTCTACAATTATTTCTATAAAAGGATTCATAGGAGACATCATAAAGAAAAAGTGAAATCTAATGTTGCAGGAAAACTAAACTACATGATTTTTTTATCCCAGCCACCATTTAAATCCATAGAACAAAATCTTAGCTTGTCCTCTAGAGTATTAATTTTATTCTCCAACTGACCATCTATCTAAGAATGATACATAGTGCTGAAATTAAACTCTAAATCAAGTGTTTTCAAAATTATTTTAAAAAACATCGATGTAAATTTTAGATATCATCCATAAAAAATTGAATGTCTAAACCTATGAAACCATACCAATTTTTTAATTTATATTCTAAAAAGTGGAATCAAGGATAAGTCTTCTCTGATTACAATGAATTCTGATGAATTTATAAGGTAATAAACTAAAACCCATAACTACCCCAATATCAATGAAAAGATAAACCCTAATGGTTACCAGTAACTTTAATCATTGGACCATAAAGTGTAAAATAATACCTCTTAAAATTATCCTTTCACTAAAACATACACAAATACAATGGGTTGTATTTTTAAAAATATCTATTTAAATATTTTTAATACTAATTAAACCCCATCACCTAAAACCTAAAAAAGAGGTTTCAATGGTTTTAAACTTATTTTCAACACTAAACTCATTAAACCATGATTTTATCAATAACTCTTAAGTAAATAATACATGGAGACATATATACTACCAGAATTTAATTCGACATTTATCCCATATAGAAGCTATTATCTTATACAAAAATATTTTTATTGGAATCATGGGTTCATCCTTATGAAAATTAAACATAAAATGTGATTTCATTATTCCAGAATGAATGTATCGACAGATAATCACAATAAATTTCAAAAAAATAATGAAAAATAGTATCTTCCTAGTTCTTATTCATAAAAACCCAAACATGAAAATATCAACTAAGGAATGGAGGATAAGTGTTCCCTAAATGTAAATATTCACTTCACCCATTGTGATTTCATAATATTTCCCTATATCTTTCTTCCTTATAGGTTGGTGGGTCTTATCATCCACCTTATCCCTTATATTGGGGCATTGATTCACAAAATGCCCAAACTCATTGCACTTGGAACACTAAAGTGTAGGTGGTGAATTAGTCGGAATCCTCTTCTCATCTATTGCATTAACCGACCCAATAATCACATTTCAACATTCCCAGGATTTATGACCGACCTTTTCAAGTTTAAATCTCCTCCAATTTCAATTCATTAAATTCCCATGATGCTTATTCCTACATTTCTAGCTTAAATATGGCGGGAATTTATTTCCACCATTTGAGTTTTAATGAGACTTGATGTTCCTTTTCCTATCAAAACCAGAGGATTGGTGGGAATATCAAATATCCATTTTGACCTTTATTTTACATCAAATGACTACTTCATAACTATTAAATTATTTCATTTCCCAGTCCCTTCAATGATTTGGTTTTTGGCTAGAAAATAATAGATCAATTTTTCTTTCAAATGTTATTATTAAACTAGAAACATACCTTGAACTCCAAATAAAATTATATTGATTTGTACCAATAGATTCTTAATACTTTTTATTATGTTTATGGAATTATATCTTCATATTTTTTCATATAAGATAATGTATGTACTTCATGATAAATATCCCATTAAACTATTATTGTTACATAGATTCAATTCCAGTGATCTATTTCACCTTCCAAATGATAAACAAACAAAATTACTTTTTCATCCTCTGAACACTAAAGAGCATAAAGTATATTTTCTATAGTACAGATCTATTTTTTTGCAACTAGTGATCAAATGAAACCACTAAAGTATGGTGTATGTTTCATCATGACGTATTCAACAGAAATTTATTTCCACATTTTATCATTTGGATGTACAACATGATGCATAAATAGAGATATTTGTTTGAGTATATCAACAATACTTTTCATTCAATCTCCCATAACATTTGGTTTCTTAGGTGGAAATTCATTTCATTGTCAATTCAATTTTTCACTAACATAGTTCCTTCGGGTTCCATCGATTGATTAAAACATGAATTTATTGTGAGAAGAACTAATTGTAGAGGAAAACCACATAATCATGAAAAATTTATTATTGGATTTTTAAATCAAGATGATTTATTTTAAATATATGAAAACTTATAATTATCTTAATTCATTTTTAGTCACCATCTATTTAAATCCTTTAGGATAGTTCAAAAAGATTTTGTGAATTTCTAAAACCTATCCTCTAGGAGTGTCAAACCAGGTTTCCATCAAGGCTCATTTTCATATATCAGTTAATGATAAATTCTAGATCAATTTTCCTTTTTTTAATTTATTACCCCTAGGTACCACTATTTCGGAGCCACATCTGAATTTAGTATCTAGATAGGGAAATCATTTCATGGAATCCACTCACTCTTTCCTTTACCAAAATACTAGGACATTTTCCAAAACATTAACTCATCCTTAAACTTATCCTTATGCATATCCCTAGATATATCCTTAGCTTTATCCCTATAGATTTTACTACAGTTTTATCATCCATGTTTCGAAAGGATAACTAAACCTTCCCTTTGGTACCAACTATAATGACTCAAGATTTTCATACATAGATATTAAATATTTTTTGATGAATATTAAATACATTACATGAAAACATACCTGGGCACTATAATAGTTTATTATATTTGGATATTGGAAATGATGTCTTATAATTTGGTGATGATCATCAACATGAAATAAAAAGATCCTCTCATATGGTACTTCTCTTTGGAATACCCAACCTAAACATTGCTTCATAACATGGGGAAGGAAAAATAAGACAGGGTGAGATTAGATGCACAATAAGGGTAAACATAAGAAATATAAATCTATTTTCAAATGAAATCATAATATAATCATAAGTGTATGTGACTATGGACATACCTTGAGATGGTTATACCCAAATTATCATATATAACTAAAATTAGTAGTGGTATAAAACTTTATCATTTCTAAAAACATCACCAATAAAAGTGATAAATCATCCTAAATCAAAAATGATCCACAACCAATTGTTATAAAATTTGGGAACCATCATAATATTAAACACCATTTCATATGTCAATTTTCACAACAAAGACCATAAATATAGTAGATCAAGACTCATCACCCACTTTCCATTATGGATCAAGACATACCAGTTTCTTGTTGTGGGTCAGGACAAACTAGTTTCCCATTATGGATCAAGACACACTTATTTCCCATTGTGGGGTAGGACACACATGTTTCTCATAGTGGATCAATCCCATTAACTTGTTTACAACTATAATCTCATGATATGTAAAGTATTACCCAATGAATTTTAATGATATATAGGTCCAACTCCTCACATATAGAAAAACATTCATACATGTACCACAAGATCATAAAACATTCATAATTTCATAACCCATGAAATAAAATGTACTTCCTAAACATTTCATCCTATAATAACTCGTGAAAAATATTAGGTTTCATAATCATTTCATCATTTCATGATTCGTGGAGAATGAAGTGGGTTTCACAAGAATTTTATAATGGTATAACCCATGGAAGGGAAAAGAGTCCATAAACATCATTCTATCATTAAAAGAAAATATTTAGATAAATAATAAGAATGGTATCTTTGGTTTATATCTCCATAAAATTTTAATTTATATCAATGGATTTTATCTTAGATGGAGAATGATTTTGAATGATGTATCAATTTGAATGTTTTTGTGGAAGATAAATTTTCTTTAAAAAATATTTTTTAAATATAAAAATTCTTAAAATATTTTGGAAATCCTTTTATTTGAAAATAAAATTTGAAATTTATAAATTAACATTCAAATAAAATAATTTCCATGATGACAGTAACATTGAATCATGTTGTACACATTAAAACAAATATTCCTTTCACATTTTTGTGAAATCAAAACAAACATTGTTTTAAAAAAACATGAAAATTATTTTCAAAAAACATTTAGAAAAATAAAAACATTCATAAACATGTATTTAATAAATAATTTTATGAATTATAAAAACATTTTTGAAAACATTTTAAGAAAACAATTTTTTGGAAGAAAACTGATTTTTGTTCGAAGGGAGAAATAAAATCGTATTTTCTTAAAAACATTTTATAAATTATTTTAAGTACCAATGAGTGTAAAATGGTCCTATTACTTGAAAATATAATCAATCACTATATCATAAGAAAATTTATTTATTTATTTACAGATGAATGATAATATTTTATCATTAGACACATAATCATAAACAATCCTGATAAATGATGATTTTTTAACAAAAACATAATTCAACTTTAGTGTGGGACCCATGACGCTCCCAACAATGAACCAAGATACTCTATATCCCCTACACTTATGTTAATGGTATTTTAACTAGGCCACTCAACTGGGATGAGTATAATGGATATCTCCCATAGCCAGCTAGGGATTTATTTCACCTCCCTATAGAGTCAAACCCAGTGCTAACTGGAATAATAAACATTAGGGATCTTCTCTAGCACCACTACACCACCACCAGGAATCTTATCTATAAACAATATTCCATATGGGGTAGTTGTACTAGATATGATCCCTGGTGGGGATTATTCATATCAATATATGGTTTGAATCTCTAGGGAGGTGAGATTAAATTCCAAGCTTACTATAGACAATTCCTGAACCTGGCCCAAGTTAGGGTCCACAATGTAGAGCCCATGAGTTAATAGGCTTCGGGGTGATGGTCTGTTATTGGGAGAATCATTGGTCAAACATATTCTCCCCAACCCCTATACTTGGGTTACTGGGAACTTAGGTGGTCCACTTAATGAGTTCGAGTATTGTGGATATCTTCCCTAGCCAGTTGAGGATTTATTTCACCTCCCTAGAGTATTGAACCTAGGGATGGATTTCTTAAAACCCACCCAAGAGATTCATTGGTACAACTACACCATATGAAATTATGGTAACAGAGATTCTCCCCAATGGTTATTATTCCAGTCTTCCCTACGTTCTAATCTCTAGGGAGATGAGATTAAATCCTCAACTGGCTAGGGGATAATGACTGAACCTTGCCAAAGTTAGGTCCTATTGTGCAGAGCCCACAAGTTAGTGGGTTGTAAGGTTCTAATATATTATCAGGAGAATCACGAATCAAAAACTATTTTGTTTTATTGTCGGGAGTATCATGGGTCCAACAAGATAGTTCCATTTTAACAGATCTACACCAAAACTGGGTATTAGTTTGGATATTCCCTACAACCACTATTCCTTCTGATTGGGCCACTAGAATGTTTTTCCTCTACATGGTAGTTATTTTTTCCAGGCCCCTCTAGGATTTAATACACCTCCCCCCCCCCATTAGAACCAGGGACCTCAGGATTAACTTCCACCAGAGAGCATTCTGAGATCCACAACACATATGGCGTACTATTAGTGGAGAATGTCTCATGTTTGTTAAATTCAATTCAACCCTGAGTTTGATTCTCTATGGTGGTGAAATAAATTCACACCTAGTTAGGGGAGATATCTAGACACTTGTCCTAAGTTATTGTCCTAGAGTGAATATCCCATGAGTCATTGGGTTGTGGGGTATATGGTTACTTGTTGGGAGTATCACGGGTCCAACAAAAAGGTTCATTTTTAAAAAACCTATGGCAAAATGGAGTCATAGTCTGGCCATGCCCCATGGCAACCAATCCTGTGGACCGGGCCACTAGGGAGTTAGCCCTTTATTTGGAAGAAATTTTCCCCACACCCTAATATGATTTAATACACCTCCCATGGTATTAAAACATGTTACCTTAGGCTTAGCATCCACCAGGGAGCGTCACAAGTACCATTAAGCCATATGGTTTAGTGGTATTCGTGATGCTCCCTGGTGGCTGTCAAGCCTGAGGTCCTTGGTTTGAATTGAGGGGGAGGAATATTAAATCCTAGTGGGGCCTGGGGACAATACCTACCACATATATTCATAACTACCCAGTGTCTCGGTCTATAGGAATGAAGGGCGTGGGGTGGGTCTAGACTACGACCCAGTTGTGGAGTAGGTCTGTTAAAAAAGAGACTTTTGTTGGATGTGTGATGCTCCCAACCACGAACCAGAACCCCTCAAAACAATAACGCATGGGATCAATGAACTGGTCTCTAAAGGGTTTTAGTTTCATAAAATTTCCCCTATCCATCTGGGGATTTAATCTCACCTCCCAAGATATTTGATCTGGGGGTTGATTGGCATAATAACCACCAGAGAGAATCTCTGGTATCACTACTCCAAGGGTAGTGGTACTATAGATGATCCTATGTGGTTATTATATCAGTCATCCATGGGTTATAATCTTTTAGGAGTGAATATAAAATCCCTATCTAAATATGAAACAATTCTTGAACCTGGACCAAGTTAGGGCCTATTGTTCTGAGCCCATGAGTTAGTGGGCTGCGGGGTTTTGGTCTGTTGTCGGGAGCATCATGGGTCCAACATTTAGTAATTTTGAATCATAATCACCATGAATGAATATCACTATATTAATATTAATATATAATATGTATAAATTAATTCATGATATTATATTCCAAAGGGGATATATAAACACCTCATTAAGTAAGATAGGTTCATAACATAAACATATGTCACCAAGAAAGAAAACTGAGACAAAAATTCCTTACTGCGGTGATAACTTTTTATTGGTAAACTCCATGAAAGAGAGATACTCAAAAAGATATGTAAATAAACAAAATTCAATTACAATAACCATAAAATAAATTCATGTTCATTATATACATGCCATAAAATAATCACATGGTGAATATGGAATGTGTCTCATAGAAAAATAAAAGTGAGATGAAAATCCCTTAACCTAAGTTTCAAATTCCTTCAAACATATTTGCACCATCTGTATAATAAATATAAGTTCTTATAAATATATTATTTAAACATATATATGTTTATCATAGCATATATTATTTACTTATGACCTTTAATTACCCATTTATTAAAAATTCTATTTTAAAGTCACGTTTCGGGTAATAAATTTATTTTTCATATATGTTTTGATTTATTATTTTTTGTCCTTTAACATTGATCATGATATCATAATTTATATAAATATAAACATGATATATATACATATTTATTACGTATTTAAATTAATCCGTAAATTATAGTGATATAAAATGAAGTATGGCATTTATGGAGACGGTTGGTCGTATGTACCTATGAATGTTGTTCAAATTTTATTTTCGGATTAAAATAAATAAATATAAAAAATTTATTATCATTAAGGAATCATTCTTATTTCATATATATCACATTTTATCCTTAATCCCATCCATATTTCCTTCCATATAAATTGGTATTGAATCATATCGCTTCATGGGGTGATAGTCCGCTATACGCACAAGCGAAGTTATTGTATTCCAAAAATATGGTGAGAACGAAGATATGTATGATATAATAACTAAAATAGTATAATAATATAATAAATATGATATATATAGATAATAAATACTTCATTATTTTCATCCTTGATAGGTGGTAAAGGAAAAAATGAATGATAATGGTTCACGAGGTGGTAGTATGCCCTATACATGAACAATGAATTTGTAACCCATTTGATGGAATTGGAAACAGTTTTTGGTCATGAAATTAATATAAAAACATATCAATATATGGAATATATTGAGGTTATTATATAATCATGATATAATAAAAATTAATGGAGGTGGATGAAGAAGTAAAACCAAATTGCTCATTGTTGAACATTACCTCTTTTACGGGTATCCTTCATAAGGTTTTCACCAAAATACATACTAGAATGGATTTATATAAAAACTAAATATTATAATATTATATGAGTAAATTTGGGAAGTGATATAGGTATTTAATTTTTTAAACAAAATGGTTTTACAGTTTGAATTAGATAGGATAAGGGGTGGCCTTTTACAAATGAGTTGAGTGGCACACTTGTAATTTTTTGAAAGAAAGAATTCCACCCATATTTTTCTATCTCACAAGGCTCCAATAATAGACCATTCAAGATAATAGAAGATATAAGTTCAAACTATGGCCACAAAAAGGGTGTTTTAAATGTTTTTGTTTATTTTTAATACTTAAATATTTTATTTTAACCCCTCGTAAACCTATTTTTAACATAACCGCAATTATCAATTTTTACTATTTTACTGTTCATTTTGTAAAAAAATTAATATAAAATTATTAAATAATATAAATTATCATGATTCAAAATAAGGAATCCATTTTCCTAAATTCTATTCATATAAGAGGAAAATTTTAATTTAAAATTAATAACACAGTCGTGATGGGAAAGAGGGTTTTTATAGAAAAAATATTGGAATGTTTATAATTTTTTATATAAATATTCAATATGAAATGGATTAAAATTATCTAAATTGTATTAAATTTTTTAAAATTTAACTAATTTAACATTAAAATAAATTTAAAATATAATTTAACATTAGTAATAAATTAATTAAAATGACTGTTTTCAATTAAAATTTCTTATTTTTTACTATTAATCAAAAAATGAAAATTTTCATCAAAATAAAAAATATTCACCATAAGATAATATTGAAAATGTGATTAAAAAGTGAAGTTTTTTTTGTCAAATTAATTTTCAAAATTTTTCAAAAATAAATTTTACTAATTTTCAAAAAAAATTATGAATAAACGTTTTTTATCATATAATATTTTCAAAACATATATTGATTTTAATTGAAAATTGAGTACTATTTTCTCAATATATTTTGTTTATATAAAACCATTTAAATAATTTTTTAAAAAAAATTATCTACTAATCAACTCCCTATGTTTAGAAACAATGTTATAATGGTCACTTTGGAAAAATAATATTTATAGTATAACATGGTTTTCTTAAAACGTAGTGTTGTGTGTAAAAGGGGCTGACCTAGTATTACATGTAGCGTAAGATTGAATTAATTTTGTGTGTAATGAAATATTAACTTGGTTTTTTTGTTAAAAAATCTATCAAATAAATTTAATTTTTTCATAAAATAATAATTCATAAATACTCAGGGTGCCATAGTAAGAGTTAAAACTTGTTAAAAGGGTTAAAACTAGAATGAAAATTGTTAAAAAAAACCTATAAAATTATATAAATTATATTTTTTCTCTTATTTCAAACATATATCACCTCCCCTTAAAATATGATTAATATGTATGAATTTTTCTTTGTTAATAGGTTAATATATTTTTATATTTTGAAGTATCCCTTCTTTGTCCTCTCCCTCCCTTAAAAAATGTTGTCACCTCTCCTCTATTCCTCACACTTAATGAGCCTTATAAATATATCAATAACTACCCTTATCTATTAATAAAATCCAACTCTACATTATATAGTTATGTTTTTTACCATAATATCATCTTTTCACGGCTAAAGGAGTAAGATAAATAAGGTTTCTCAATGAAGAGGTGTATCTCTTAACAAAGTACTTTAATTTTTTATTCTTATAACTCCTCTAAATGTATGGTATCCATTATAAAATAATTAATTTAGTAGAATAAATATATTTAATTTCAATTTTTTTTATTTGATCACTATTTCTATACCCTTTCCTTCAAATCTGAAATGAAAGTATCACTTTTGCAGACAAGTAGACTACCTCCTCAATGAAGCTATATGAATCATTTTCTATCCTCAAGATTTATTTTTGGATATTATGATTGATTTAATATTTATATATGATACTTATAAAATAATTATTCATTTGGAATTAAAATATCTTATCTACATCTATTCCATTCAATTTTTTGGGAAACGATAATGCCACTTGTGTGTATGTTTGGACTACCACAACTATGCAATGATGTGATTTATTTTTCCTCTCTGGTTTATATAAATAATAAAAAAAGTATATATGAGGAAAATATCAGCTAATTTTGAAAATATTAATATTCTTGAAATGAATAAATCATGACCAATTTGAAAGTATTAAAACCATCAAACCGAAACATGCATGGAAAACATAATATTTTTAACTCGAATGATCATTTTAATTAAAAAATTATTTAGAAAAGGTTAAATTAAAATTATAGAGGAATGGTACGTGGTATTTAATTTATAGATATGGTTATATATTATATTTATAATAAATACTTATTTTTTATGTAGGATATTTTAATGGCTACAAATCATGTCAGTTCTTGAAGTAAGGGAATTATATTACAATCACATTTCTTCTGAGGATCATTTTTGATACTTTTTTATTGAAGGAAATTATATGGGTAATATCATTGATAAGACATATATTATTTTTTTACCTCTTTCATGAAATTATTATGCATGAATACCATTTTACTCACTTAGTTTCTTAAAAAGATTTAGAAAATGTTCTCAGTGAAAATTCATCCTTATTTCACCTTTTGTTAATGAACACTTTATTCCATATCCATGCTCATCAAAATTATTTTACAGAAGTTTTTTCCTATACATAAAATATTTGTAAAACATCATTTTCATTAACTTTTAACTTTTTTAAAATGTTTTAAAAGGAATATTTTTAATGTAATTTTTCATAATTAGTTATTTTGACCTTTTACAAAAGTGTGAAAAGAATGATATCTTTTAAAATATATAGCTTGAATAGATTTTCTCTCCATTTTGACTTTTCTTTATTTTGAAGCCTTATTTAAAATTTTTTATGGATATTTTGGAATAAAATAATTTCCACAATATTATAGGAAATTTCAGTAAAAATGTTATTAAAAGAAAATGTTATGTTTCGGTTCTTTTAAATGAAAGATTAGAATGTTATTTTAATTGTATTTTTTAAATATTTCAACATATTTCATTGATTTATTTTCATTACTAGGGATATAATATTAATAAAAATCCATTTTCATTCCTTTTATGAATTATAATGATTATGATTTAAAGATTATTCTATAAAACTCATTTCATTCCCAAATGTTAATTAAGTTATGATGAAGCTTTTATGAATCCCACTTCTTTTCCATCTGTTTTGATATGATAAAATGTTGAGATTTTAAGGAAAATTATTTCATTTCCATAGGTTATGAGATAGTGATATGATAATATGATTAATGGTTTAGGATCTTTTGGAACACATATGCAAGGATTAATTTATGTGATGCGTGGGACCTTATTTACACACCCTCTAATACATTGAGTGAAGATAGATATATCATAAAATAAAATAATGTTTATTGAGAAGTGAATATAGTTTAATCAGATAATTTTTAAAATAAGGTATTCTTGAGAATGAACATTGTCTAGGGATATGATGGTTTGGGGAGTGAACACAAACAACTATTATAGTCCTGGCAATGATCCTTGAAAAAATAATTGATTTTATCAAATTATGTATATTACACAAACCTATTCCATATGAATATAATATGTTATCATGGTTCGCAATTGGTAAATTATGATTTGAAATTTTTATGACTTATTTATTTTGTTATGACAACACTTTATGACATGATTTATGATTTATGATCTTTGACTAGTTGGGTATTTTTTTCATAAGTTATGATCATGTTCTCATACCCTTACGATTATCTTATACTCACTTATGGTCATTGATTGATATCTCCAATTTTTACCTATACAGAGGATCTAAGCTCACCCATTATTATTTTTTCTTACCCCAGGTTATGAATAAAGGTTTTATATTGGGTATGCCTTAGAATTTTATATTATGAGAAGATATTTTTGGGAGATGTTAGATATTGTTCGTGAAATATGATGATTATATACCGGTCTCCAAAGATAGTAAATATTTATTTTTTGGGGGAATGTATTGTAATGATATGTATTGAATATTAATCTAAAATTATATAATATATATGTATGAAACAATTAGGTCTCCTAATTTGGTATAAAAGTAGGATTTAGTTGTTGTTAAAGATTAGTATTTGATAACTTTACTAAATTCTATGGGGATAATTATATGTATATGATAACATCATAAAGCTTTAGTAAAGTATTGATTATGTTGTTTTCAAAGGAAATAAATCCATATAAGGATATCAGAAAATAATTAATTTTTTATAGATTCACATATGGTTAATGATTATTAATGGGTTTATTAGATATTAACTCATTCATCACTGGTGCATAATGAGTGGGCCTATGACTGTACCCCTATCTAGAAATTCTCAGCAGATATGCACGAGCTAATTCACATTTTCTTCATCGACCATTATGAAGTATTTGAATTTATTATGACCATTAATATCTCAAGTTAAACCTATGATTTCATGGATTAAAAAATCTGTCATCATAGAAACATCATATGAATGATTTTCAGGATTATATGATTCCTCACTTTGTTATCTGATAGTAATACTTAAAATTTTTGTTTTAATAAATGAATAAAGATAGAATGATGTAGCTGAGGTGGTGGAAAGAACACTCAAATATTGAAGTATCTTATTTGTTCTTTGTCTTTTTAGTTCCTTTATATCATGAAAAGTTTTTATGTATATTCATTCATATCCTTAATGATAAGATAATGAGTGTTCATTAAAAACTTATAGTGGTATAATGATCTTAGTATAACTCTATAAATCCTATTAGATAGAAGTTAGTGGGAATGTACTGATGGAATTGGGCACAGAATGGAAGTCCTAAAAATATGTATTTAAAAAAATCCTCCAATGAATGATATGAAATTTTAAGAAGTGTTGAAACACTTCCCTATTGCCTCTTGAGGATCTCCAATGTGGAATTTTAAGCAAAAAATAGTAAACCATAAATATCTGGTATGATATGAAGTCTTACTCAATGTTTTTTTTTCATCAGTGATCGTTACTCGAAGAATCTGAAGCTTAATTCATCTAGATCATCCACACATCCTTAAAAGAAATCATGAGAGGACAGATCATCTAATTCTAGGTGCTAGGACGAATATATGATGCCTAATTCGATGATCCAATAATCACTACATCACCTTGCTTGTCATACGTGAGATAGAGCTTGATCTGATCATGCGGATAGAGAGTTTTTCTCTCTAGAATGTAGGATATAGAAGAATAGAGAGAGGATCTCAAAATTTATTATTTAATATTGTTTATAGAGATCCTCTCCTCTTTTATTTATAGTGTGTTATATACATACTCGGAATTTCCTCCTCAGCCCCGAATATTTTTACACACAATATAAATGATATTATGACTAATACACTGTGCCATAAATACCACTTATATTGTTATCACTTCATCATAATATAATAAATATATTAAATAATAATACCTAATCCATTAAATTAGCTCAATGTTACCCCGAATATTAAATAAACCTTGAATATTTTAAACTAATAATCATTCAAATAATATTTTTCTTGTATTTAACGAAAAACTAGTAAATATATATAATGAGTAAATTCAAGTAGAGTCTAGAAAACTATCTAGTCCCTTAAATATGCTATTGTGTGTGAAACTCTAGTAACTTATCTCTATCGAAGTTAATATAATCTGCAGACCAATAGTAGAGTCTAGCAACCCATCAAGTCCCTTAAAAAGATGACGAATAGTCATAGAAACAAAAATCAACTTCTGAACACACACAATGTAATATAATATCTTTGTCTTTAAATATCTCGTAAAGTAGGACACCCACTCATTCCAACCTCATTTTCTTTCAATATTATTTCTTGATCTAACTGGTTGGATTGACCCTCGAGTGCCAGGGACATGGTCTTATGAACGTACTACTATCATGATCAACCTTTCTCAGGATATAACATCCTCAACCTAGAAGTTACAAATCATATCTTGATCATTCCAAAAATGTGATACCACCAATGATGCACCCAATTAATGTTACCTCACCACAATTTCATTATCATGGTTTTTGTCTTGCATTAAAGTACACGATCAATTGGCACACACTGATAAGGATCCCACGTCTGGAGGCCAATAAACACACTTCTACAAAATAAGTTGTTAACAGTACTGGCCTTTATCTATGCTACCCAAAAGCACGGATAAAGGGAATCTTTATCAGTGCTAAAAACAAGTGCTCATAAAAAGTCTTTTATCAGCACTTTTTTTGGTGTTGATAAAGGGTAACCTTCATCAATGAATTATTTTTAGCATTGATAAAGGGTAAACATTTTCATTGCATTAGTTTTAGCACTAATAAAGGGTTCCATTTATCTTTGTTTTTCTTAGCACTGATAAAGGGTAACATTTATCCTCACTTTATATTTAGGACTGATAAAGTGTACACTTTATGAGCGCTTTATTTTTAGCACTAATATAGGGTACCCTGTATCAACAAGTTATTTTTCGCAATGATAAAGGGTACCATTTATCATCATGTTATTTTTAATTCCCTTATAAGGAAACATTATCAGTGGTTTTTTAGCACTGATAAAGGTCCAAATAAAATAAAATAAAATAATTCTATAAATTAAAAAAAATATTTTATTAAAAAGAATATTAAAAATTTTATTAATTAAATAATTATTGTTGAAAATTTATAAATTGATTATACTATATATAAATTATAAATACTAATAAATAGTATATATTAAATATATTGATATATGTAAAATGACAATTAAACAAATAGTAATTGAAAATAAGTAAATTGAGTAAAATATTAAACATTCTATTAATTAAATTTTTATTGATAATGTTTATGAATAGTATATATTATATATGTGTGTGTGTGTGTGTGTGTGTATGAATGTATGAATGTATATTCAGTGAATAATGGTTTATAATTAAAAATTAATATGAAATAAAATACTCACTATTTTCATCGAGTAATGGACATAATTGAATACAGTTAGATTATTCAATTTAACAAAGATAAAATCTGTTCTATATGGATTTCACATATACTTAATTAAATCATTTTTATATAAAATGCACACACACAAATATTTTTATCAGAATTTAATCAATTTCAAATATTTATTTTATATTTATTTTTTTAGTATGTTTTCATATTTTTGATATGTATTTATCTTTTTTTCCATATATATCCTCATTTTTTAATAATTTATATTTAATTAATAAAACTTATCAATTTTTTAATATTGTTAATGTGTACTAATTTTTAATAATTTAATTTCACGAACTTCTACCACGCATGCACTTAAGATTAAATATTCATTAATAATGATAAAAATATACTTTTAAAAAAATTATGAATAAATATATTTATATATTTATATTTACTATTTTTATACATACATATATTTATAATTATAAATAAATAAATATTAATTTTAAAAAAGGTATTTATATCATTATAAATAATTAATTATATATATTTAATTAATTATAAATTTATAATAAATTTATTTAAAAGATGAATATGTATTTACTATATTTATATTTCTATATATTTATTAAATATACATATATAATTATATAATTATATAGACATTATTTTTTAAAGTATTTATATGATTATAAATAATTAATTATATATTTAAATAAATATAAAATTATAATTAATATATTTAAATAAAGAATATATTTCCTTTTTTATATTTATAGAAATTTATTAAATATATATATATATATAATTACATAAATATATTTATAAGAAATTACTCATAATTATAATTATAAATCCTTTATCATTGATTAAGAAATAAGAATTGAAATAGCAATATTTATTAGTGCTTTTTTAGCACCAATAAAATGGATCTTTAACAGTGATTTTTTAAAATCCTGGATAAAAGTGTCTCGATCTATTCAAACAACCCTAACCCATAAAAAAATCTCCATGATATCAAAATATTTCCATAGAAGCCACCCTCTATGGGTGCTCCTCCTCAGTTTTTTATCATCATTTATTATTTTTCATCTGCATAACAACAATTTTAATAGGGGATGTTCAGCTGAAAGGAGATTGGGTTACCATTCCTTGCACTCCCCCACCCTCAACGCTTATCGATCCAGGACAACTCACCCACCCCAACACCAATGAATTCTTTTTCATGAGATTTTTGACCCCATAATAAAATTTATAAATTTATAACAGAGTAATTCTCATTTTCATTGTTCCCTCCTTATGCACAGGCGACCACCACCACCCTTCAATACACAGAAAACACCAAACAAGAAATTATATTCTTGATAGACATGACTATAAGGACTATGAAATGAAAGATAGGTGCATCCCCTCGTCACTTGTCGCATATCAATATAATGATATATATATATATATATATATTGGAAAATTTATATTATAATTATATTTTCATATACACACAGACCCACAAAAATGTTTAAAAATAAATTTATATTAATGTATGTCAATATATATATGGGTTTGTGTATAATATAAATATGTGTGTGTGTGTGTGTTTTAATAATTTTGTACTAAATGGATTTGACACATTATATATAATATATTTTAAATATTTATATATTTATTTGTATAAATTTGAAAAGATATAAATATATAAAAAATAAAGATAAATATTTATATTATAGATTTTATATTTATATATTATAAATATGTATATAGAAACACACATGTATACATTAAAAATACATATATATATATATATAATACCGATATATATTACACATACATTATGAAAATATATTTAAATTATACAAATAAGAAAATATATTATGCTATACAGATATATATTATAGAAATATATTAAAATATATATATATATTACACAAATATATATGTTATAAAAAAATATTATACAAATAATGATATAGATTACACAAATATAAATAAATAAACATATATATATATTATACAATACACAAATATATATTATACAAATATTCATATATCATAACATATGACCCCTGAGACCCATTTAATGATGAACAAGAATGCTTATTACCCCAAAATCAAACCTTCAATAGGCCACAAGTTATTATCCAGATCAAAAATTCTCACAAATGGGAAGCATATCCCCTTTTAAAGATCACAATGCAGTTCAACTCTCAACCTCATCATCTTTATCTCATGAGTAGTTATTATTTTATTTTTTTTATTGAGAATAATCCCCCATCTCTTTTATGTTATTTATAATACTCTAGGCATTAGTCATCCCCTAGATTAATATTTCTTAGAGTATTTTAATCCACATAGCTTCATGCCTACAGGTGACGGAGGGTGTGTTTCAAATAACAAAATGCAGTGAAAAATGTTTTGGACATGAGTTTATGAGGATGATGGTTGTCTATAACTTTCGCTTTTGAATGTATTTGAGGACAACACCTACCATAGTGGAGTAATTCATTTCTTAAATTCATTTACCTATTTTTTTCAAAGCATACTGAAATTATTTTAAACAATCAGATGTTGGTCTTCCCTTATTATATTTATATATAACTTTTAATTTTGATGATGAATATCTTATAAGTATTTATTAAAGTATTGTAAAACATTAATATTTTATGAACCCAATAGGATGGATATGAGTTGAATATTGATGCACGCTAATCATTTGATAAAATATTATGAAGATGGAGTTGAAGAGTTCATGAAGTTTCTAATAGAACATGCATATGAACCTTCTCAAATCCGTTTTCTATGTTTAGGTTGTATTTTGTCAACAAAAATTAGTTTGTAAGAGATGGAATAACACATGATTTGTCACAAAATAGATAACAGCTATAAATTTTGGACTAAAAAAGGGAAAAAACTCAACTTGCACACTAATTGGGATGATACTGCAGTTTATGGATCATTTGATATGAATACTAGTGTAAATGTTGATTGAGATCACATACAAAAAATGAAAATTGAATGTGAAGATGACCTTGATGATTATAAAAATCTATTTGAGAAGTTAAATAGCTATGATAAGAGACCATTGTATATCAGTTTCACTAAATACACAATATTTCCAGCTTTATTGAAGTTATATAATTTTAAAATTGGTAGCAGATGGAGTGACACCAACATTACGAACTATTTGGTCTCTTGAATGATATTATACTAGAAGAAAATGATCTATCATGTCAACATATGATTCTAAAAAAATGAAAGATTCAATGATAATCATGTATAAAAAAATATATGATTTTCCAAATGATTGTATATTGTTTCTCAAGGACCATTAATCACTCCTAAAATTCCCTAAGTGTAGAATGGATTGAGACAAGAAAATTGAATCATGTCCTTTGAAATATGTATTGTAATTTCTAATCATTCCCTTATTTAACAGACAACATGGATGTTAAGATACCATGATACAACTGACATGGCATGTAGATACAATAATTAAAGATAGAAACTGACATCATCCAGCATATTCACCTCTATGAAAGAAAATAGATTACCAATATCTTGAATATGGAAAAGAGATGAGAAAAATTCAACTTACATTATCTATTGATGGAATAAATATTTTTGGTTTATATATTAGTACTCATAGTATATGGCCCATTATGTAGGTAAATTATAACTTGCCTCTATGGTTATGCATGAAGCACAAATTCATTATATTGTCTCTACATATATATGGACCAAAGAAAGTCGATAATGATATTTAGGTCTATTTTCTTCCATTAATGGATGATATGAAATTGATATTAAATATAGGTGTTATAATTTTTGATTGTCATAGAAGTAAAGAATTATTATAGAGGTCCATGTTGTATGAGATGATAAATGACTTCCCCTATTATGTAAATTTATTAGGCTATAGCATTAAAAGAATCTCGAGGTGTCTCATTTTTGAAAAATGTACACACTTAGTTCAGTTGAGACATTCCTCGAAGATTGTGTTTTTTGGGCATCATAAATGTTTACCTCAATAACATAAATACAGATCTTAAATGATAGCATTTGATGGGAATATCAAACAATTTGAAACACCATCTTCAATAATGGGTGATCAACTCTTCGATAAAGTAAAATATATTGACACTTTTTTCAGTAAACTATTTTTGAAAAAACTAATGAATCCAAGTTGGAATAATAGATAAATTTTATTTGAATTATCATGCTGGAATTTTTTGTATGTCATACATTTTCTTGATGTCATACATATAGAGAAAATGTATTTAATAATGTTATAGTCATGCTACTAAATGTTACAAGAAAATTAAAATATGATATCAAGCCTAGGTTAGCCACGACTGGTATAGGGATAAGGAAAGATTTGTCACTATTGAAGGGTAAGGGGAGGACATTTATTCCTCTGGAAGATTACACTCTATCCAAATTAGAAAATTTTAATTTTATCTTTTCCTTAATAGGTTGAAATTTTCAAAGGGTTATTCATCAAAGATCAAGAATGTAATTTCAATGGATTATTTGATGTTAAAAGTAAAAAAACCACATGAATGTCATGTTTTGATGTAAGAATCGATTCATGTTTCTTTCCATTGCATTTAGTATCTAGATTTAACCATACATCAACCACAGTATACTTGTTTTTCAAATCTATATGCATTAAATTTATAGACCCGTTGAACTTTCCAATCATGAATAAGGTACTTGCAGACATATTATGGTAATAAAAGATATTCTTCCCAACATAATTATTTAATATAATGGTCCACCTAATGTTTCACTTGGTTATTGAGGTTCAACTATGTGTTTCTTTCTGTTACATATGGATGTACCTCATTGATTATTATATAAATATTTTGAAATGGTTTTTCAAGAATCAAAGTCATCCAGGAGGTTGTATTGGTGAAAGATATGTTGTTGAAGAAGCTATTGAATTATGTAGTGATTACCTATAAAATGATAATAGCATCAGTTTCCCAAAATTCCATCACCTTAGACATATAACAACCCTAGACTTTTACACATTTAATTACATGATTTTAGAAATAATTGATCATTACATTACAACCCAAGTATCAGAAAGTCTAGTGTCTTTGAATAATTTGGTACATAAAACTAAAAACATGGAAATAGAATAACCCATCATTATTTTAATCATTCATAAAGAGATCCTAACTTGCAATGAGATACTAAACCTTGAAAGGATAACTCGGGTAATACATGAACTAAATGGATGATCTTAAAAGCCCAGTAAAGGAATAAACATAGTGATAAAGAAAAGCACTTGGGTTAGAAGTCATAACATGATGAAATAAAAAAGAATGAAAAATGAATAAACATAAGGAAGCATCACATATATAGATTTGGGACATATAATAATTGCATCAAAGGAATATGGAAATAGTACACAACATGATATAAGCATGGGCCATGGCTAACTGTCAAGACCAATCAACATGGCATAAAAAGTTCCACAAAGGAATTAGGTCCACTCCCTGACATAACATGACATCTAATGAGACTAAACATTACCCAATTAATTGAAGAAATATTTGGGAACACCCACAATAACATTTTCATTCATAATTTTTTCACATGAATAATCAAGTATAAGGGTAACCCATGGAAATCATTGGGTATCATAATCATGTCACAAAGAATTAAAATATAGAATATAATAATTGTGTCCATGAAATAATTAATTTAAATCATATATGGACATTCATAAGTAAAAATAGGAAAATATCATGATTATTTATTTCAAAATTAAGTGAAAACATGTAAAAAGTTCTTTAAGATAAATTATAAGTGAATATTTTATTACATTTTAAGGAAAACATTAAAGAGAGTTCAAAGAAAAAAAGGAATATTTGTTTTTGTAAAACCATAAATGAACAAAGATAGTTTTTTTCAGGATAAATTTAGTTATATTAGATAAATAATTGTGGATTAAATTAGATTATGGAGTGTACTTAAAAACAGGTGAATCAGGAAGTCCCCTTTCATTAAGATTTCTTGTTGAGAAGAATTGAGAAAGGAACCTTTCAAAAACCTGCATTTACCCATTAAATAATGATGAAATGATATATAAACATTATTTTCGAATGTATAAATAGAATTTATAAGAATAATATAAAAAGAAATAATAATTACATTGGGTTAAATGGAGAGAATAAGTAACCCGAGGGGAAAAATTGAAGTTCAGAAAGAATATATTACCTTATGTCCAAAAGTGTTTTACACTTGATCTTAATATACTAGAAAATAAAATTTAATCCAATAAATAATTAAATAAGAATAGTTTATAAATTTATAATATTTATTAATATTTTATTAAGATCATTTATATCCTTCTTTATGAGTTATAAGAAATAATTATATCATTCAGGAGTTTTAATTTCGTTGGTTTTCATGATTGGTTCACTAGTATAAATATATGAAAGATCATGTAAAATAAGAATATATATAAAAAATTGAAGTTATATGTTATTAATTAAATTAAATAATAATAAATTTTAATATATATTAATTTTTAACTAGATGTGATGATGATTCATTAGATAAAACATAAATTATAGTTGTTCAGATTATTTTGGTTTTTTTATCATCACGAACTAATTTTGTTTTATTAATTAATTTATTGTATATATAATGGTTCTAGATCTTTAAATAGGTAATAGTACAAATATTATAATCTATTATAACCATAAAAATGGTTTTATAACCATCCATGAAAGCAGTAATAGAAATTTAAAACTCATCATCCTTGAATGTGATAACTTAACATATCACGAAAAATGTTTTCATTTTTAGGAAAAAAGTGGAGGAAAAAAATGAAGAGGGGTTTTTAAATTAAAAAAAATTACAATTTATTTCATAAAAGATAATTTATTTATAATTTCACTTTTATAACAGTTGGAGTGTAGAGAATAGGAAAAGAATATTAAATAGAAGAAAATAAAAGAGAACGAAAGAGGATTTTACCTCTTGAATTTCTCTTTCTTGAGAACCTCATTGAGGGACTTTGATTTTGGAGTCTTGTTGAGACCGGGACCTCATGGATGTGGTTAAGAGACTTGGGAAGTGTATAGGGTAGAAATTTTATAATCTTCAAGGCTTAATAGGTGTGAGTAGAAGAGGTGTTGAGGGGTGGTATTTATAGTGGAGAGTGGTGTTTTTTATTATTTTACTCATTTTTTTATTATTGTGAACCATGATAAGAAATTTTTATGATTTCATGAATAAATACAGTAAGGTGATAATTATATTTAGATATTATGGTTCTTACATCAGCTATGACTCAAGTAACAGCTTCTTTAGATTATTTTTTATATATATTGTAAATTACCGTATTTTATTATTCATGAAAAATAAACTATTTTAGAAAAATCCCAAAATATCAACCTTACCATTCTTTCATGTGTCGAATTAAAAAATATGCTCCATTTTATGGAAATAATTTTCTAAATATGAGATATTTAATTTCTAATTAAAGTCATCATTTATTTGAAAAACACCAATTTTAAAATTATAATTGATTTTTTGACACTTTGAGAAAAATTAATTAAGGTTTTATAAAGTAGTATTATAATAATAACATAACAAATTAATAATTTATTTTTCTATTATAAGATAATATATTTTCTTTTACATCAATATATCAATTATGAAATTGTAATTAAATATTTATGAATTACAAAAATAAAAACACTAAATTTATCATTTTTAAAACATTTATTTTCTCATGCCAAGATATAAATATATCATATTTTTATTTTTAATACACCTAAATTTTTTTATACTTTTATAGGAGAGGTTACTATTCTATTGGGTGGTTTACTATTCATAATGGTCACATTACTATTCAAAATATTGTGTTACTATTCTATTGGTATAGGTTCCTTAATTTATAGAAATACCGCTTATTTCAATCATTCTTAATTTATAAAGTATGTATTGAGTTCTCTATATGATTTTACTTGATTTATTCTATATGAATTTATTATAATAAGGTAATTTCCGTTGATAAAATTTAGGGTCATTACATTCTTCCCCCCTTATGAAATTTTTACCTTGAAATTTTATTTTACAAACTAAGGGGAAAATGTGAGAGTACTTATCATTCATTGATTTATTTAGTTCCCATGTTGCCTATTTATACTTATAGTTCCACCATAGTTCTTTTGACCAGATGAGTAGTGTTTTGCATAGATCTTTATCTCAATGTTTCAAGATCTTCATCAGCTACTCCTCTTAAGAGATGTCATTTTCTAACTGTACCACTTCTAAATTCATTATATGTGAGGGATATAGTATATACTTCCTCAAAAGGGATATGTGGAAACACTATGTAATTGTGACAATGTTGGTGGAATCTCAAGTCTATACTTCATATATCCAACATGATCAAGAATCTCGTAAGGGATGATGTACCTAGGACTAAGCTTCCCTTTCTTCCTAAATCTAATTATCCTCTACCATGAAGATATGTGTGGTAATACCATGTATCCAACCATAAGCCCTGTGTACCATCCATGATTCTATGTGTAACTCTTCCATCGACTTTGGACTTATTTTATGTCCTTTTGAATGGATTTCACCTTCTCAACTATTTCTTTGACCATTTTAGGTCCTAACAGCTTACTTTCACTAACTTTATCCCAGCATATAGGTTTTATGCATATCTTCCCATAAATGGATTCATATGAAGTCATTTCAATGCTTGAGTGGAACCAATTATCGTAGGAGTATTCAACCAAAGGTATATTTTGTCCTCGACTTACCTTGAAATCTATATAATATTATCATAACATGTCTTCCAATGTCTGAATAGTCTGTTCATATTTTCCATCAGTTTGAGGTTTATATGTCGTACTGAAACTAAACTGAGTTTTTAGAGAATGTTTGAGACTTTTCCAAAACATAGAGGTGAATCTCATATCTCGATCAGATACAATCGAAAGTGTTACTCCATGAATCCTTACCACTTATTTGATGTATATCTGTTAAAGTTGATCCAGTGAAGAGTCTTATAGAATTGTGATAATGTGATTTCTCTTTATAGTATGATCCACAACAACCCATATAGCATTGTTACTTATGTATTTCTTCATAAGTCGAGTGAAAAATTGCGTGGTCATATTCTACCACTTCCATGATGGTATGTGTAATGGGTTCATAATTCCCTTAGAATTTTACATTTCAGCCTTTAATTACAGACATACCAGAAATGTTGATGTATATTTAGGGATATCGCTTTTTATATTGTACCAACAATAGTTCTCTCATTGATCTAGATACATCTTTCTGTTCCCTGTCTGAATAAGGAAGGTTGAGATAAATGCATCATTTAGAATCCCATTATTTATCTATTGATTATATGGTACACTTATTTGTTACCCAAATATTACAACTCCTTCCTCATCAATTTAGAACTATATAGACTTACCCTTTCTCATGGATTCCACCTAATTCTAAATTCCCACATCATTTATTTGATCTTACTTTATTTTCTCTATGAGGGATGGTTGGGAAATAATTTTAGAAAGGATTTATGGTGTTCCTTTTTTAATTATCCCCTTGTCTATACTTTAAAAATATATGAACATTGGATCCTTGTAAACCATCATCATTCATAATTTTGTAGGATCCTTTCTTCTTAGAGAATCTTCCATGTTATTTTCCTCACCAAGATGGAAGGGGTTTGAGTAGTTGTAATACATGATGAGCTCTAACCATATTCACTAGCACATATTAAGATCTTTCTAGGTGAATATATATTTTATGCTTTTATGATCCGTATATATTTTACACATCTCCCCATAGTGATAATGCCTTCGGATTTTCAATGCAAATATCACAGATTCCAACTCCATATCATGTGTGTGGTAGTTTTTCTAATGCATTTTCAACTGCATTATGGTGTAATATTTCACTTTATCATTTTTCATCAGTGCATATCCTAATAACTACTTTTAATAATCATTTTATACCATAACTTTTTCCCCAGTTTTCGGTAATGTGAGTATTGGTGCAGTGATAAGACTCTTTTTAAACACTTTGAATCAGTCTTCATACTCACTACTACAAAAAACACATCACTCCCTTCCGAGTCAGCATGGTTATTGGGCCTGTCAATTGTGATATATTCTTCAAAAGTCATAGTAAATACCCATATAGACCAGGGAAAGTATGGATCTCCATTAAAGATGTTTTCTTGGGCCACTCGTAAATTTCTTTTTCCTAGAAGGGTCCAAATATATTCCTTTTCTGACGATAAAATTCCCCAATAATGGTACATCCTCCATCCAAAACTCACATTTACAATACATTCCATACATTTTCTCCCTTAAAAAAGTCTTCAACACAGTATTCAAATTCTACTCATCTTCCCCCTTTCTCATAGAGTATTATATAACATCATTAATAAAGACAACCACCAATTTGCTAAGGTAATATCTAAAGAATATATTCATTTAATCCATGAAAATTATTGTAGAATTAGTGAGTTCGAAGGGCATCAATATGAACTCATAGTGTCTATACCTCGTTAAAAATTCAATGTTGGGAATATCATCCTTCCTAACCTTTAATTGGTTGCATCCCGAATGAAGGTCCACTTTATAGAAATACTTGGCCCCATGTTGATGATTGAACAATTCATCTGTCTTTGGCAGGGGTACATTCTATTTATTGTGATTTAATTGAGATCATGATAAAAAAAAATTAGATGTGCATTGATCCACCCTTGTTCTTGGAAAATAGGAGTGGTGAACCCCGTAGTGAAGCACTCAAGTGTATAAAACCCCTTTCCAGATTCTCTTGTAACATCTTCTTCAGTTCCTCAAATTAAATGGTGCTTATTATATAAGGGGTATTTTATATATACAAAGATCCATGAATAAGTTCAATTGAAAACAAATGATCTCAATTATGAGGAAGACCAAAAAAAATTATTCAGGGAACAAATCATTGTAGTCCCTCACAATGGGAATGTTATTTGAGTATGATCCTCTAAATTGTATCAATCACTTGAGCTATACATGCTTTCTAATAAGGCATTAACATCCACACATGAGACATTGATATTAAAATATATTTACCTTCCTCCTTAAACTTATACACAGTTGGAGGATGCCCCAAGATGTGAATACTGATCTCCCTATCCAGACATCTGACGTTTTATTTGTATAAATATTTCCAATCCATGCCTAATATAGCATCGAACTCTACCAAAGGAAGTAAGGCAATTTTTTCTATGAGGTACATTCCCAAAACATTAACCCGGGAGGGGTAATATACATTGGATAAAATAATTTCCTCATTATCTAGTCTCATGGAAACCTCAACCTTCATATTTTGAGGTGGTGTTTTAATAGTTCTACTAAACATACAAGATATGAAAGAATGATTATAACTAGCATATAATAGTACATTATCTATTCTTAAATTAATAACAAGTCTACCTATCAACACATCATTTTTGGGTTCCACCTCAGTAGTAGTGATAGCATATACCATTTCTTCCAAAGAGGTTTCTATTATTTATTTTCCCCAAAAAAACCTCAGGCTTAGGGAAATGTCTTGCATAAAACCCATGTTCCTTTTAGTTGAAACACTTCACTACTAGATAAGTGTTGATTATAACATTCCTTTCTTCTTTCACATTAGTGTGATTCATCATATCCATTTAGTATTTATTATCCATATTCCCCTCTCACCCACATTTGAGGCATCACTTGGTTCCCTTTAATAAGTTTCAAGGATGTTTCTTTTTACACTTTTGACACGTGGGATGATGGGTCTTCATTTCATCATGGTATTTATATGTCGATCTACCCATAATAAACCTAATTTTCATCTTTTTAACTCTTGGACAGTGATACCACTAAGAGTCTCTAATATAGATGTTAAACTTAAGCTTACAATGGAAAATATATTCATAATATTCAAAGTCTTATATCACCAAAAAAATTTGTATAAACATTTTTATTATACTAAAGAAGAATTCCACCTTGATTTTCTTATTCATTAAAAATAAATATGCATCTTTTGTAGGCCTTGTAATTTTTTACATGTATACTCCAATAGACACACCATCCTTTTGATTCAATCTAGGGAATTATCTTTTCATATTAAGACGGAGTGTTCAGGGAAAATATTTATTGAGAAATATTTTCTTTAAATATTCCCATTCCATGGTCTCATTTTTCTCCTTGGAATTTGTGCACTTGATCAGTTTTCACCACTGATCAGTACCCCCATTAAAATGATAGACATTCAGTATAAATTTCTATTGTTATAATCACTGGAGGATAGAGAATATCTTCTCAGTGGTGTTAATCCATTTTCCCGTGAGGATGGGATCAGATAGTCCCCTAAAGATAAGATTCCTTTGACATATGAAGGATTTGATTACAACTTTCTCTCTATTTGGAGAAGGAAGATATTCCACATGATTCAAGTTATTATTCATAACTTGAGCCACCTAATAAAGTACTATCATGAATTTATAAGCACTCATTCCCATCATATTTTCTATATAATGAGGGAAAATTGTAACATTTACTTTCACATTTATTGTCAGAAGGGGTTCCCTTATTTCCATCCATAAAATACTGAACAGAAATTAAAATTGTGGGACTTAAAAATTTATCTAATAATCATAATAAAGGAAACATTCAATATGGAGGGACAAACTTGTAAATAAAATAGAAATTCTATCTTGTGATTCCCTATGTTTCAATCTCGGTTATCCATGGTAATAAAATTATCCATAGGGTTCTTACTAAATTTTTCAAGCCCTAATCTTCAAAAATAACTAGACCATCCTCTAATAAAAACTACTGTGATCATCCCCATTTACACATATTATTACAAGATTTTAAGGACAATTAACCATCAAATTACAAGCTAAGGATCACAAAGTCTAGTGTATTTGGATGATTAGGTTTATAAAACTGAAAACATGGAAATAAAATAAAATAACATTGTTTTAATCATTCATAAAGAGTTCCTAACATCCATTTATCTCTAACATCTTCATAGGATAGCCTGGGGAATACATGAACAAAATAGATGAGCTAAAAGTCCAGTAAGGGTACAAACATAGAAATAAAGAAAAGAACATGGGTTGTAAGGCATTACATGCTGAAATAAAAGGGGATGGAACATGAATAAAATAAGGAAGCATAAAATTTATAGAATGGGGACATATAATCAAGGCATCATAGGAATTTGGAAACAACACAAAACATGACATAATCATGAGACATGGATAATTTCCAAGACCATTGTACATAGCAGACAAAGTCCCATAATGAATTTAGGTTCACTCCCTGACCTAGCATGACATATCATGAGACTAAAAACTAACCAATGCATTAAAGATCTATTCGGGAACACTCATCATAACAAGTTCATTAATATGTGTTCCACATGAAGATTCAATCATAAGGGTTATACATGGAAGGAATTGGGTATCATAATCATGTCACAAGGAATAATAACAAGGAATATCATAATAGTGTCCATGAAGGAATGGATTTAAAGCATAAATGGAAATTAACAGGAGAAAATAGGAATATATCATGATAAGGAATGTCAAAATGAAACGAAAACACATAAAAAAATTAAGAGATATAAGAAACAAAACATTGTAGTGCGGTTTAAGGAAAATATTAAAGAGCATTTAAAGAGGAAAGGGAAATTTTGTTTTACAAAAACATAAATGAACCAGGATAGTTTTTTTATGATAAAATTAGTAATTATATACAAATTATGGTGTCACAAAATATATTATGGAGTACACTTAAATTTTTTTAAGAAATCAAGAATTTCTATTTAATTTGGCTTGCTTATTATGAAGAATTCATAAGGGACCCTTTTTAAAACATACATTTCCCCATAAATGAAGGATTAAATGATATAGATACACGATTTCAGAACATATAAATTAAATTTTTAATTATAAAAAAAATATTAATTACATTGAGGTAAAGTGATAGAAATAGTAACCCAAAGGAGAAAATGGATGTTCAGAAAGAATCTCTTACCTTATGTCTGAATGTCTTATTCACTTTATATTAATGTCCTGAATATTAAAATTAAATCCATTAAATATTTAATTCAAAATATTTTCAGAATGTATTTAATTTTTTAAAATTTTATTAATTTCATTTATAACATTTTTTTATGTGTTATAGGATAAAATTTTATCATTTGGTATTCTTTATTTCCTAGGATTTTTTGATCGGTTCACTTGTATAAATGTATCAAAGATCATGTAAAATTGGTATAGATATCCAAATATAAAGTTATATGTTATTAATGATATTATATAATATTAAATTTTCTTAAATGTCATTTTTTTTATATTTTAGGATGTTTCATTAGATAAAATGTTAATGATAACCATTTAGATTATTTTTGGCATTCTTTGAACATCACAAACTAGTTTTTTTATTAATTAATATCATGTATGTATATTAGTTATATATACTCACATTTGTTTTAATACATATATTATAATATTTTTTATCCATAAAAATTGTTTTATGACCATACTTGAAGGAGGTAATAAATATTTAAAACTCATCATCCATGAATGAGATAAATTAACACATCAATAACGATGTTTTTGTTTTTAGAAAAAAAATGTGAATGGAAAAAAGAAATGACGAAGGGTTGTTTAATTAAAAATATATATTCCAGTGTGTAAAATATAATAGAGTTATCAGGTCACTTAGATATGGGGAGGTGAGGAGAGAATAAGAAAAACAAAACAAAATAAAAGAGAATGGAGAGGATTTTACCTCTTGAATTTCTCCTCCTTGAGAATCTCTTTGAAGGGCATTCAGTTTGTTCTTTTATTGAGACTTGATCCTTCTATATGTAAGAAATAAACTTAAGAAAAATATTTTTCAGAAATTGTAAGAGATTAAATTCCCAAGAGGTGTGAGGAGAAGAGATGGTTAAGGGTGGTATTTATATTGGAGGAGAGGGTTAATTTTTTATTATTTTACTCATTAGTTTATTATTTTGGCTGAAGACAAGAAATAGTGATGAATCCATGAATAAATACCATAAGGAGATAAGGATATTTTTATATTATGTCACCAAAATTAGATATAACTCATGTAATTGTTTATTTTACATATAATGTATATTGACAATAAATTACCATATTTTACAATTCACCACCAGTTCAATTATTTTAGAAAAATTCCAAAACATCCCCCAAACCATGTTTTTACATGTAGAGATAAAAAATTAACAACATTTTATGCAAATAATTTTATAAATATTTGAAATTTAATTTTTAATTAAAATTATCATTTATTCAATAAATTGAAATTTTAAAATTAGAACTTATTTTATGACGCATTGAAAAAATAAATTAAGGTCTCGTAAAATTATCTTATAATCATAATACAAAAAATTATTAATTCCTGAATCCATTTTATGAAAATATATTTTCTTTTAAATCATTATATTAATTATAAAATTGTAATTAAATATATATGTCTTTCAAAAATATCAACACTTAATTTATCATTTTTTAAATTATTTATTTACTTATACTAAGATATTGATATATCAAAATTTCATTTATTAGATACCAATTTTTATTTATTAATTACAAGGTGAGGTTAATATTATATTAGTTGGTTTACTATTCATAATTTTCTCATTACTATTCTAATTCTCATGTTACTATTCAATTGCGAAAGGTTTCTTAATTTCTAAAAATACCTATTATTTCATTAATTCTTCATTTATAAAGTTTGTATTGAGTTATCTAAGTGAATTTATGTGATTTATTCTATATGAGATTATTATAAGAAGGGAATTTCCCTTGATAGAATTCAGGGTCATTACAGGATGCCTTAGGGGTAAAGTTAATTCTTAAAGACATGTTATTACAATTATCTTAATAGAGAAAGAAGAAACACACCTTTATGTTTTACATAATAGTAATGATATTGACCCTTATATTGAATCCCACAAAAGAATTCTTAGATATTTGAATCAATCAAGGGAAGAAGTATAGATATAAAATAAACATAATAAACAGTTTAAAGGATATTTCCAAGATCAAATTTATGATGAGTTATCTAAAAATATAAATTTAATAATCAAATAACTTAAATCATTGTCCAGGGGATCGAAGGAAATTGTTATATATTACACTCGTTTTGTAATCAATGGTTATATGTTCTATATAAAAAAACATGATGAATGCATTATGATGGAGAATAGTGGAGTTATGATTGTTGTGGAAGCGATTCATGTAACACCCCAAGATTTCATAGTATGTCATTTCTTCAAAGTAATTCAATCACTTGCACTACACGCAACACTGAGTTCAAGCACACCACGACTTACCAAACTAGCCGTTCAAAAGCGGTTATTAATAGTATTAACTAAATTATGAACTTTATATAATCCTTATAATTTTAGAATCCATATTATGAGTTTCTTATACATAATGTAAGAACAAATTCATTTTTCCAGATAAAAGAAGTATTTTTCAAAAAATGCAATTTTATCGCATTTTAATGGTGAACCCTTTTCAAATCCAATATTTGAAACTTTTTTATATTAAATTTGAAAAAATAAACATCTTCTTTAGAATAGGGACCTAAGAATTTTGTTTCAATAAATTTTTGGTGTTTTTCTACTAACTTTCATATTTGGGTGAATAGTGAAAAATACTATATTTTAACTGAAAACAACTTTTTTAATCAAAATAATTTATATTGTTGAATTGTATATTTTAATGGTTTGTAAGTATAATTAGATTATATTTTTATGATTTAACCCAATTATGGTCATTGTAAGTAATTTCACTTCGAAATTGGACATAAACAAATGTCAATCTTTTGATAGTTATTATTTCATAAAAATACGCTTTTTGGTTTTGTCAACTAGAATTAATTTTAAATTAATTAATGAAACTTCTATGTTTAGAAATTGGTAAAATAAATTTCATTTTTGAATTCAGAATATCATAATTAGCTTAGGGTGAATTTTTGGTATTTTTCTGAAAACATTCAATTTTTGATAAATAGTGAAAAACACTAAGTTATTTTTTAAAACAGACTTTTTATTTAAATAAATATTTATTTTATTTAAATTTATTTTTGGTTAAAATAGATACATAAAACCTATATAAGTTCAATTTAATTCATTGTAGTCAGTTTATAAAAATTTAATATATATAAAAATTTTATTGAACTTTTTACCGTCTTTTGCCCACCACCTAGAAGCATTTGCAAATTTACATAAAATTTAATTTTACCACTTCTGTGAGTTGAATTTAAAAAATATGAAAAACATAGTTGATATTAGTAAGTAAAATTTGGTTCAATAAGATGAAAATATTTTTTGGTGAATAGTAACTTTTTACTTTTATTTACCACGGTGAAAAGTAAATAGGGTAATTAAGGGTAAAAATGATATTATTATTACCCTAAAACTTGTCTTAATTCAATTGGATAAGTGTAATTAAACGGAAAACAACCTCAGGAATAAAATATGATCCTTTAGGTCCACTTGGATTAGGTTAGGACATTTATTATTATTTAATTCAAAGAAGAGTCAACATTGTTAAATTCATTGTTTAGTAACTATACCATTTTTAATATAGGGTTACACATAAGATAAATTCTACTGTAAATATTAATTATAAACCTAAGAATATTTCCTACATAATTGTATTTTATTTATAATTTTTAGACATTAAATAATTAAATTTATTTTGTGCACAATAATAATGCAGTAATTACTAAATTAATGAAATATTTAAATAATTGAAATAATAAATATTCAAATAAATGTAATTTGAAAATTTTAATTAATTACAACAATTTTATAGGTTAATATGAAATATTAGGGCTGCTTAGATGAATTTTTTTGGAAGTAATAATTCTGTTATGAATTTAGAAAAAACAAAATACCGAAAAGTGTCAAAATTGACATAAAATAGTTTTAAAAAAAATATAATATTATTAATTGATATTATATTCCTAAAAAACTAAGGTTCAGAAAAATGTTTTATATAACTATAGGTGTATCATTAATGAACCTCTTGGGGTTATCTTGGAATTTTATAGTATGTTTATTAACCATATAATATAAAAATTAAAGAGACATGGTAAATGTAAAATTATTTAACTAAGAGTTAATTCTATTAGATAAGGTTCATATAGTGACACAAACCTGTCTCAAACCTATTGGTTGAGTGGTTTTCAACCCATCCCCACCTTAGACTTTAAATATTCCACTTTGGAGCAATTATAAACTGAAAATGAGTTTATTATAAAATAATATTTCTAGCTTTTCCTAAGGTGCCCCTCACTCCTATAAAAGGGCAGTCCCCCTTCTCTCTAATTCACATATTCAAAGCCATTTGGATTAGAAAACCCCTGCCCAAATACCCTTTCAACTGTCCTAACTTCATCATAGAGTCCTTCCTTTAGTTATAATGGCAACTTATAGATCCCTTTTGATCAAATCAAAATGAAAAACCCGAAGAAGAGGTAATTATTTCATCACCTCATTCAAGTTCCTTTCTTCTTCCACATACTCTTTCTTTATTATTTCCATTCTAAAATAATAACTATAGTATATTCTATATAATGTGATGTTATTATAAATATGTTACAACCATATTCATTATTCTATCCATCCTTTTAATGACATGTCACCATACATGTGTACGTACGGCTTACCGTCTCCACGTCATGGTGTAATTTCCATTCAATACATTATTATTGGATAGGTATAATAATGATGTGTAATTGATATAAATAATAAATATATAATGATAATGATTTTTAATATATGATATACAATCCAATTATATATTATTTTAGTATCAAAATTATGATATTGTTGCTTGTGTGTACGTACGGATTACCGTATCCACAAACATAATGAGATTCATTCCCAATCGTATCCATTCAATACTAATTTCCATTAGATGAATAAAAATAATGTTTAAATACTTAATATCATTCTGAATATAAATAAGATACATCATATCCATAACAAACATTACTTATGTAACAAAGCAGATAAAGGAAAATGAATCAGTTAACACCCAAATCGATGATAATACTAAGATATTATTAACGAAGAAATGTTAAAAGATCATATATGATATCATATTAATATATATGATTCTTATATAATTTAATAAAAATTATTTCCCCATTATAAATGAGGTTAAACTACCCTCGACCAAGGAAAATTACAAGGTAAGGGTTAATTTCACAATCTCTTTATTATCCAAGGTTGTTTTTACGTAAGTATCTACTGGGACCTCTTTATCATCTACATCCATGTTTCTTAAAAATGTATTACAAAATATTTTTACTATTTACTAGACTATGATTTAAAGTCATTTATACCCTGGTTTGATTTTTTATAAAATGTTTGGAGAGGAATCTTTCGGTCGTTTTCCAAACATGGTACTTTTTAACCTTTTCGACAAAATTAAGGTATGAATGTATTTTTTTAACTTATACGGTGGGTGCGGCTATTTTCCACCATTATAACATCGTCGAAGCTTCCCTTACCAGCTTATAAGAATATTTTCAAAATAAATGTTTTTTTAAATTATTTCAAAATAGAAAGATATATTTCTCTAAAAAAAGGTTTTGATTTCATTTATGTCAACATCCTTTGATGGATTTTAAGCTTATTGAAGTTGATTTATTATGATACAAAACTTCTATATTGTATCGAAGGTTTTGTGATATGTTTGACTATGGATGTGTTATTTTAACACCATTCATGGTTTATGGATAAGGTATTGACATTTCATATGCTAGTTTTAATACGAATGTTTGTGTTTTGTTTAAACCTTTTCATATGAGGAATTCATTGGACTTAGTAAGTGATGGGTTAAACCCGCTATATCTCCTCGATGCATCGGTAGGTCTCATGAGACAAACTAGTGTCTTAGCATAAGGCCTTGACAACATCTTATTTGTAGACCTAGCATAAGTCCTTGACTATGTGGTTATGAATGTCTGGCATTATGCATTCCATCATTATGAAAATGGCTATTGATATTGCATCTAATTATTCGACTAGTAGAATATCCTTGTGAATAAGTAAATGGAATTATTTGATTTTATCATTGCCATATTATGCTAAATTTCAAGTTTAAAAGGATTTTGTTTCTGTCTTATAAATTTCCATAAATGGTTATGCTTATTTATGAAATTTTTCACTATATCGTTAGCCTTACTGAGCATTTGAGATCACCCCTTTCTCTATTATGTTTTTCTCAGGATGCGAAGAAGTATACGATGACAGACCTGTAGGGATAGTCTATGGGATCTCATTTTTGTCTATGGAAACAATGTTGTTGTTGTTTTCTATTTTATGATGTAATGTAAACCTTATGAATGTATCTAGTACTTCCAAGTACACAAAACTAATTGGTCTTTAGAGACATTATCTTTTGTGATCATGCCAATGAAACGTAATAATGCACCGACTCTGGGTAACTGGGGTCGGGGCGTTACAGTTGGTATTAGAGGAATCTTAGTAAAAACCATGGAAACTATATTTAGATAAACTCTTATTAGAGCACATTTTTCTAAGATATACTTTGAGGATTAGTATATAAGAACTTCCTGTAATTTTGGTACTATAGACATTTTGTGAGTTTTCCAAGAAAATGCATCCCGGTCTGGAAACGAGTTGGTAGAGGTGGCTCTAAAACAGATGTACCTAGGGGTAAAATCGGAAAACACCGATTTGAAATAGACACAATTGAAAACTGGGGCAAGATAATGGGTCTTTATGCACTCTTGGTTACAACACTCTCGGGGGATATTCTTAGGATAATTCACATTTTCTTTAAAAATCATTATAAAGGATTTACGAGTATATACCTCCTCAAAGAAAATATTTTTATGATTATGGATTATATCCATAAACTATTAAATTTACGTTAGGTATTTTACAAGTTTGGAATTATTCATTGTCATTCATAAACTGGCCTAGTGTATGCCATTGTATGGAAATGGATCCCAGTAGGAGGAATGTGAACTCGAGCAATACGTATTATCCAAAGAGTAATAAGGATCATATCTTTCATGGTATTAAGCCAACATTTAGAAGGGAAATAGTATCCCATTTATTCTCAACATATGAAGAAATAGTATCATGTGTTAATAAGCTAAGTAATGAATTTTCTGATTCCTATGGCTTTGAAGGGAAGCAAGAGAAGAAAATGATGAATGATAGAACTATGGATAAAGGGAAGAGGGAAAAGAAGGATTTTCTCATATGTGATAATTGTGGAAAGAATAACCTTGGTAAATTCTTGAATTGAATGGGAGTTTGTTATAAGTGTGGAGAAAAAGGACACCAAGTACATGATTGCAAGGGTAAGAAAAAAGTTTCAAATGTACAATGCTTCATCTACAAGGAGTTGGGACACTACGTGAATCAATGTCCAAATCATTAGAGTATACCCCAAATGCCGCTATTGGATAATAATAAAGTTATTATACTATAGAAGATGAAGAGGAATGATTAGATTACTTATGTTGTTATTAAAGTATTTTTCAATTTGAGTATTGTATTAATGATGTACTTGTTATAAGAATTATAGAGTATATAATGATTGTACTACAGTACTATTTCATTAAGGACTTAATATTGTGCGGAACCATGAAAAGTGACTCAATATCAAGTTGATTTTTTTGGAAAATATAGGGTTGGGAGAAAGATATACCATAATATTGTTTTGATACCGAGGTAGTGATTTGGGAATAACACAAGATGGATTTGGATAAATTATATTGGATATTCTTGATTACCTTGAAACTGATTAATGATTTTTATATTCCATAATTGATGGATTTTACCACATTTTTTGGATAGGAGGATTATATCCATTATTCTATAAGTAATAAGGGAGCATTAATGTAATCAATAAGGTTTTATGGTAATTCAAGATGTTGTAGTATTTTAAAAGAATACATGATGAAGGTGTTCACATGTTATCACATGGAAAAAAGGATCTTCATTGTGTTTACCTTCCTTATAAATTTTGGACTGTGATTTTGGAGAGAACTATTTTGGAAAATTCTAGTTTGAGATAATTTTTGGATTTCTACAAAAAGGACAACCTGGAGGTTGGGTGGTAACCCGTCACGTCCGGCAAGGTCGTGAGACTTGAACCCACAACCGAAGGGCGACAAGGGTGTATCACCTACCACTGGCCATCTTGATGTCCTGGATTGAATAATTTAGTTTTTTTAAAAGTTCTGGTAGATGAATTATAAATTCATATTTTTTGGAACCCTGTATGAATAGGATAAATATAATTTTTTTTATGTTCTAATATCATTTAGAGTGAAAGATGAGTTTATGGTAGAAATTAGTTAAAGGATGGAACTCTAATTTCCTAGAATATATTTTTTTCTTCTCTTATTATATGAAGAAATTAATTCTTATACTTTAGGTAAGGGATCTTAAAACTAAAAATGTGTTATCATAATACCTTATGTTTTGTTGAACTGTTGATATTTTAAATCATCATAGATTGATGGATTTGAGGCCCTAAATTCTACAATTGTTTGTGATTGATGACCTCAATCACTCCCTATAAATATTTAAATTTTTTTCCCAAATATGTGTCTCTAATTTCCACCAATTTTATCCTAATTGAGATCATAATTTTGTGGTGAATTTTTCATTTCCCTTTTCCTCTTTTTAAGAATAAATTTTATTAACCCAATTTCCGATGTGGGTTTTCCCCCAAAGGTATTTTCTATTTTCATCCTTTTTTTCGAAGAACAATTTCAAATACCAAGGATGAAATTTATTTAAGTAAGGAATAATGTAACACCCAAGATTTCATAGCACACTATTTCTTCAAAGTAATTCAATAAGTTTCACTACACGCAACACTGAGTTCGAACACACCATGACTTACCAAACTAGCCGTTCAGAAACGTTTATGTATAGTATTAACTAAATTTTGAACTTTATATAATCCTTATAATTTAAAATCCATATTATGAGTTTCTTATACATAATTTAGGAACAAATTCATTTTTTTAGATAAAATAAGTATTTTTTAAAAAATTCAATTTTACCGCCTTTTAATGGTGAACCCTTTTTAAATCCAATATTTAAAAATGTAATATATTCAATTTGACAAAATAAAATTATTATATATAATTGTGACATAATAATTTTGTATCAATAAATTTTATCTTTTCTCTGATCTTTTTATATTTGGGTGAATAGTGAAAAATACAATATTTTAACTGAAAACAATTGTTGCAATCAAAATAATTTATATCGTTAAATTATACATTTTAATGGTTTGGAAGAATAATTAGATTATATTTTTACCATTTAATCCAATGATGGTCATTGCAAGTAATTTCAATTTGAAATTGGACATAAACAAATGTCAATCATTTGATTATGTTTAATTTCGTAAAAATATGCTTTTTGGTTTTGACAACGAGTATTAATTTTAAATTAATTAATTAAACATATTATGTTTTAAAATTGGTAAAATAGATTTCATTTTTGAATTCACAATATCAAAATTATCTTAGGGTGATGTTTTGGTATTTTTCTAAAAACTTTCAATTTTTGATGAATAGTGAAAAACAATTAGTAATTGTTTACAGCTGACTTTTTATTTAAATAATTATTTAATTTATTTAAATTTATTTTAGGTTAAAATAGATACATAATACATATATAAGTTAAATTTAATTCACTGGAGTCAGTTTATAATAATTTTGGATATATGAATATTTTATTGAACTTTTTACCGTCTTTTACCCACCTCCTAGGAGCATTTGCAAATTTACATAAAACTTAATTTTACCGCTTTAGTGAGTTGAATTTCAAAAATACAAGAGACATGTTTGATATTATTAAGTAAAATTTGGTTCAATAAGATGAAAATAATTTTCAGTGAATAGTAACTTTTTACTTTTATTTACCACAGTTAAAAGTAAATTGGGTAATTAATGGTAAAAATGATATTATAAATACCCTAAAACATATCCTAATTCTATTTTATAAGTTTAATTAGACCAAAAACAACCTTATAAATAAAATATGATCCTTTAGGTCCACTTGGATTATATTAGGACACTTATTATTATTTAATTCAAAGAAGAGTTAAAAGTGTTAAATTCAAAGTATAGTAAATAAACCATTTTTAATATAGGGTTACACATAATATAAATTCGACTATAAATATTCATTAGAAACCTAAAAATATTTCCTAAATAATGGTATTTTATTTATAATTTTTAGACATTAAATAATTAAATTTATTTATGACACAATGATGATGCAATAATTACCTAATTAATGAAATATTAATATAATTGATATTATAAATAACCAAATAAATTTAATTTTAGACTTTTTATGAATTACAATAATTTTATAGGTTAATATGAAATATTAGGGTTGGTTAGATGAATTTATTTTGAATTAATAATACTTTTATGAATGTAGAAAAAACAAAATACCAAATAGTGTCAAAATTGACATAAAAGAGTTTTTAAAACAAATATTATATTATTAATTGATATTATATTCCTAAAAAACTAAGGTTCATCCAAAAGACTTATATAATGATATTTTTATCATTAATTAACCTCTTTGGGTTCTATTGTAAGTTTATAGTAATTTTAATAACCATATAATATAAAAATACAAAGAGACATGGTAAATGTCAAACTACTTAACTAAGAGTTAAATCTAAAAGATAAGGTTAATATAGTGACCCAGACCTGTCTAAAAACTATTGGTTGAGTGGTTTTCGACCCGTACCCACATTATACATTAAATAATACACTTTTTAACCATTATAAACCGAAAATTATTTTATTATAAAATAATATTTCTAGCTTTTCATAAGGTGCCCCTCACTCCTCTTATAAAAGGGAAATCCCCCTTCTCTCTAATTCACATCTTCAATTCCATTTGGATCAGACAAACCCTTCCCAAATACCCTCTCAACTGTCATGCCTTCATCCTAGAGGCCTTCCATTATTCAGATATCCATCCTAAGGATCCCTTTTGATCAAATCAAAAGGAAGAATCCGAAGAAGAGGTAAATATTTCATCACCTCTTTCATGTTCCTTTCTTCTTCTACATCCTTTATCTTTGTAGTTTCCATTTTAAAATAATAACTCCAATATCTTCTATATAAAATGATGTCATTATAAATATGTTACATCCATATTCATTATTCTATCTGTGCTTTGAATGACATGTCACCATACAAGCGTACGTACGGCTTATCGTCTCCACGTCGTGGTGCAATTGTTATTCAATACATTATTATTTGGATGGGTATGATAATGATGTGTAATTCATGTAAATAATAAATATAACATGATAATGATTTTTTATATATGATATACCATCCAATCATGTTTTATTTTAATATCAAAAGAATGATATTGTCGCTCATGCGTACGTATGGATTACCGTCTCCACGAATGCGATGAGATTCATTCCCCATCGTATCCATTCAAGAATAATTTTCATTAGATGATTAAAAATAATGTTTAAATACATAATATCATTCTGAATATAAATAAGACACATCCTATCAATAACAAACATTAGTTATGTAACAAAGCATATAATGGAAAATAAATTAGTTAACACCTGAAACGACTATAATACAAAGATATTTTTAGAAAAGCAATGTTAATAGATCATATATGATATAATATTAATATATATGATTCTTGTATAATTTAATAACAATTATTTCACCATTATACAGGAGTTTAACCTACCATCGACCAAGGAAAAGTACAAGGTAAGGATTAATTTCACAATCTCTTTATTATCCGAGGTTGTTTTTACTTAAATATCTACTGGGACCTCTATATATTCCACATCCATGTTTCTTAAAAATTTATTCCAAAACATTTTTACTATTTACTAGACTATAGTTCAAAGTCATTTATACCCTTTTTTGAATATTTATAAAATGTTTTGAAATGAATCTTTTCATCGTTTTCCAAAAAAGCTACTTTTTAACCTTTTCGACAAAATTAAGGTAAGAATGTATTTTTTTTAACTTATACGGCGGGTGTGGCTATTTTACACCATTATAAGATCGGCAAATATTCCCTTACAATATTAAAAGAATATTTTCAAAATAAATTTTTTGTTAAATGATTTCAAAATAGAAAGAGATGTTTCTCTAAAAAATGTTTTGATTTCATCTATGTCAACATCCTTTGATGGATTTTAAGCTTATTGAAGTTGATTTATTATGATACAAAACGTACATATTGTATTGAAGGTTTTGTGATATGTTTGAATTTGTATATGTTATTTTTACATCATTCATGGTTTATGGATAAAGTATTGACATTTCGTATGCTAGTTTTAATATGAATGTTTATGTTATGTTTAAACCTTTTCATATGAGGAATGCATTGGACTTAGTAAGTGACGGCGGAGCTCGCTATAGCTCCTCAATGTATTGGAAGGTCTAATGAGACAAACTAGTGTCTTGGGAAAAGGCCTTGACAAAATCATATTTTTAGACTAGGCACAAGGCCTTGACTATGTGGTTATTAATATCTGGCATTATGAATTCCATCATTATGAAAGTGGCTATTGATATTGCATGTGATTATTCGAATGGTAGAATATCCATGTGAATAAGTAAATGGAATTATTTGATTTTATTATTGCCAAATTATTATGAATTTCATGTTTAAAATGATTTTGTTTTAGTCTTATACATTTCCTTAAATTTTTATGATTATTTATGAAAGTTTCGGCTATATTGTTATCCTTACTGAGCAACTGAGCTCACCCCTTTCTATGTTTTATTTTTCTCAGGATGAAAAGAAGTATAGTATGACTGACCTATAGGGATAGTCTATGGGATCTCAGTGTTTTCTATGTAAACAATTTTGTTTTAGTTTTCCATTTTATGATGTAATGTAAACCTTATTAATGGATCTAGTACTTCCAATGCTACTAAACTAATCGTTCTTTCGAAACATGATCTTTTGTGATCATGCCAATGATAAAAAATAATTCACCAAATCTGGGTAACTAGAGTTGGGGCATTGCAATACACGTATCTGGTTCAAAGTATTAAAATCCAATTTATGAAACTATGTCATATTTTGGCATTATCGAACAGATATACGAGTTGGATTATACAAAATTTCAAGTGATGATTTTCCATTGCAAATGGGTTGACAATATGAGTTCAGTAAAAGTTGGTGAAATGCCCTTCATTAATGTGAATTTGATTTTTTAAGGTAAAAGGATGATCCCTTAATAGTGGAATCACAAATAGTTTTATTAGTTTAACTCTCTGATCCATCAAACAAGAATTGCTCAATTTTCCTGCTAGTGACTAAAACAAATATCGGGTCAGATGAAAACTCAATCGATGATGACCCTTTCATTGTGATATCCCAATTACTTCATGTTGGTCCCAATGTATAAAATGTCTTATATGTTATAGGGGACCAAAAACAGGGGATTCATATTCTCAATAGAGAAACCAAATACCTAAAAACATAAATAAAATAAATATAGTTCAATGAGAAGTAAAAGTGTTTTTTAATATTATATATTTTTCTCATAATATTATATTTTCTCTACTACATTAAAATAATTGAAATTAAACCTCTTACTACTCATGTATACAACTTCTTCTACGCATGATAATGTAAGGAATCCATTAGAAGAAAAACTATAATGACTAAAAACATTTGAAAATATGTAAAGGTAATGTTATGATTTATTTTCTCTGTTTTACTGAAAAAATATATAATGACATATTGATTTAATTTTCATTATTCCATGAAGATTTAATTTATTTTAGAATATTTTTGTCCATGTTTCATGCCTTTCTTCACCAAATAGCCACAAACTTCTTTTACCTAAAAAACCTTTTCATCCCTACAGTGTTTCATTTATCACATTCTTTCAAGTTCCTTCCAATACCTTTTAAATAACAGAGACGACGCTATCTATGCTCTATCACTGATGTAATATTGTTGTTTTCATAGTAAAATCATTTTCCAAAGAAATAACTTATTATTTCATATATATGTTTAATTTATTTATTTTTAGAATTACTCACATAATTTTTTCCCATGTACTGGTTGATTCTTTTGTTTGAGTTAGTGTGGTCAATCTATCTTTCAGGCCAATTAACACCAAAACTTCCAAAAATTTCTTCTACCTTAAATCCTTTTCACCACAATAGTGTTGAAATTTATCACTTTCCTTATAATTCCGTCCACTATTCAATTATAGAGGTAATCTTGATGTCTACATAGTAAAATCATTGTCCATTAAAGTAATTTATTCTTTCATATTTGTGTTAAATTTTTTTTCTAAGTATTTCTCATAAAATAATAGTTTTCTTATATCGGTGGATTGTTTTGTCTGAGTTTGGGTGGTCTTTCCAACTTTCATGCCTTTCTACACTAAAACATCGATATATTTATTCTCCTTTAAAACCTTTTCACCCATATAGTGTTGGAATTTATCACTTTCCATCGAGTACCCTCCACTTATCAATCACAAAGGTATTCTTGATGTTTCCACGGTAAAATCATTCTGCATAGAATTAATCAATTATTTCATATTTATGATTAATTTATTTATTTTTAGTATTACTCATATAATAGTTATTTTATTATACAGATGGATTATTTTATTTAAGTTGGGGTATTTTGTTTTAATCTTCTCATGATCATAAAATATTGGACCTTGAGCCTACAACTAAGATAATAATAATAAGGAAATGAATCAAGAATACATAAAAATATCATTAAAAGATGAATTCATGTTAATTATTTAATTAATTTTGTCATCATTTTATCAAATATTTATAAGTTAATTTCATTATCCTTTTCATAAAATTCATATTTAGTTTTTTTTTGGCAGATCTTTTGGTCAGTCATATTTTTCTTTCAACTATCTGATATAAGCCACAAATGAGATAAAATGCTCCTTTCTGCCAATGTCACCGTGATTTACACTATCATTCTTTGTTAACCTCCAAACACTACATATTGAGTCGATATTTTTAGATGAAATACATTTCTTGTTGAAAAGAATAATAGTATAGAAAGATCAAATTCCCATTGTGGTGACATCTCATGATATAATGGGTATATGAGTTTCATCTACTCTTCTAGATATCAACAATGAGAAAGGATTTTTTTTACTAAGGACAGCAAGTTAGTATGCTTTTTTCATAGTTCGACAAAGAAATGGAATGGAAATCTTGGTAAAATTTAAATATAAGATGGTTATGAGACTTTTTAATTTTTAGTAATTAGCTGCACCTCAATCCAACACAAGGTGTCACCGGTATGACTCCAAGTTCATCTTTCTATTTAAAATTGACATTAATTTTAGTAAAAATGAAAATAGACATACTCAAAGCCAATAAAACATATTCATAGTATTTTAATACTTTAATTCAATGATCCATAAGTCATTTTTTATGTGTAGTAATCAACCGAACCATAATATGATACATGATGTTATCTGTATAATTCAAACATTCTGTTGTCAATTTAAAATTGACATTTTAGTTTAAAAAGGTGTCACACAACGAAAATCAAGAAAACATGCAAGGATTTTCTAAATAATATAATATATCGATTCAAAAATTATTTGTGAAGTTTAGTAATTATAATATTAATAAATGATACATGATGTCATTAGTATGAGTCAAACTGTGGGTCTCCAGATTAAAATTACATTTTAGTAAAAATGAAAAGTGGTGTAATCAAAACCAAGAAAAGTAATTCTTATCATTTTTGTCATGACTCGTCCTCGGGGCCCATGTCGTGACTACCCCAAGCCCACCTTCCATAGGCTAGGGGCTAGAGACTAGCACCAAAGGCGTAAATCCTGATAAAAGGGAAGGCATTGCCTTTATAAAGTAACAAACACCACAGAGTACGCAAACTGAAGTAAACACTAAGTAAACCGAGTACAAAAGTAAGTGCTAGAAATTAAAGGGGCCAGAATTCAAACCCAACCAAAAGTAAAGTACAACCGAGAAGAAAGTACAACAGCAGAAAAGTAAAGAAGCAACACTGATCCATCCACTGGAAATCCTACCTGAAGGGTGGGTACAGATAATCTCCTAGCTCCTCGGGTCCGGCCGTCTGCTTAATGTACGTCCCGCCTGATAATCCACCTCCAGGTACCATCCTACTCCACAAGCCTCAACCACGATCAGTGTTGTCCATCGTCTGCAAAAAACACAACGTAGTGCGGGCATATCCCGTGTAGGGGTGAGTATACAATACTCAGTAGGGACCCCGAGACTCCCGAAGGTCTACCAGAATCCACGAAGGATAAAACACAAAGGAAAGATACAATCACGAAGTATCAACCAAATCTAGTTAGGTATATGCCCATACATATACCTAATTCATCAATTCGATTTCTTCTCCAACTCACGAGCTCAAGTTCAACCCAGTCCACAGAGGAAAGAACAACCCAACCCACACAGGAAAGCAAGTCAATCATATCAAAGATAATGATTGAAAGTCAATACTCAGCTCACACAGGTATACTACTCACAAATAGGGGTGGAGATGATTAGAAGTATCATCTGAATCATCTCCTCTGCTGAACCCACATAGGATCCAAGTACAGAATTTGTCGTTGCCGAACCCACGTAGGATCCAAGTACAGTCATCCTCTCTGCATAACCCACGGAGGATCCAAGTACATTCGTCCTCACTTCCGAACCCACATAGGATCTAGGTACAGTCGTCCTCGCTGTCGAACCCAAGTAGGATCCAAGTACAGTCGCCATCATCATCGCAGTCACAGCCAGCTCTAAGGTTCCCGCACATAGCATGCTCGATTCCAGGAGGGTCCACTCCACGAGCCCAGGGGTCGATACATCAACTGTCATGAAGTCCAGATTTGACGTATCACAAAGTTCCATCTCGTCAATAGGAACTCAACGTGATAGATGGCGCGTCAATCGGACGCCCAGTCTGAGAGTTATAGGTTTTTTCGTCCAAGGGGCCCGATTGGTTTTTAAGCTAAAACCAACCCGGCCATACTACAGCTATTCCCAAACATTGATCGGATAATCCAAAAGACCCGTATCACTAAGAGGTATCCAAAAATGTCAACAGCACGTCAATCGGACGACCGGATCTCAAGTTATAAGTCTTTCCGCTCCGCGGGCCCGGTTGGTTTCATGTTCGATCCAACCTGACCATACCCAAAGTTCTCTGAAACCATTAGTTTAATATACTGAAACTACCGTCTCGATCTAAGGATCTCAACGCAACTGACAGTACGTCGATCGGAGGTCCGTAGCCCATGTTATGGGCATTTGAACGAATCGGTCTGAAATTAGTGGGTCTGGGCTCGGTCCAACCTGGCCCAATACCCTGGGTCGGCCCAAACCGGGTCGAACCGACCCGGGTCTGGGTCTGGCCCAATTGGGTGTGGCCCAACCCTGTTGGCGCGGCTTGGCCCGTGTGGCCATGCAGGGCCCGAAGGGGGGCGCCGCCCCTTGCGTTGGCCGGGGGTTTCAACTCCCGGCTTTTCTGGAGTGGTCATCCATTAAGGTTGGCATTGTGTAATTGCGGGACCCAAGGGTGTCCCGCCTCCAGGTGGTGCCGGCGGCCGGCCGAGCCCGGCCGCCTCCTTCAGAACCACCGCGTCCTAAGGTCGCGGCTCCCGTCCGACCAGCGCCGCGCGACAGCGCCGCCGCCCGCACCTGGCAGCGGCATCCTTCGGTCTAACCGGCGCGACGCGATGGCGCCGTGCACCACTGCCGCAGTCTACTCCTACTGAGGTCCTCCTCGTTCCTGTGCGGTGCACTGACACCACGCCTCCTTCACCACATTCATCAATGATCATCAACAAGGGAAAAGCGGAGGAGAAATTGGCCATGTTTGTGCGGTCCGATCTCCTCCCATTACGTCGATAACAAGAGGCCAAAATACGACATGCTCAATGATAGTACAAGAACAATTTTTAATTGATTAAAATTGAACTTAACCCCTACCTTAACACAAGTTTTCGAATGATGAGCGTCGCGAGAAACGACATTGCGGGGTGAGGCTCTGTATACGTCAACGGAGAACGTCCGAGGAGGAAGCGGTGTCTCCCTTCCTTTGACATGGAGAGAAGATTGAATGGTGTGACATCGTTGGTGAGCTTTCGCATCAGTGCCTTCTCCTTTTTCATGGAGGAAGAAGAGAACATAAGAAACCGGGTCACCAAGTATTTGCTCTTCCTCAGAGAAATAGCATTCTTCGTTGAAGTGGGGACGTTCTTCGCCGGAGAAAATGAAGTTCTTCCAAGGGACCAGAGCTCTCCCTCTCTCAATTCTCCACACAACAAAACTAACACCCAAAATAAAATAACCTCCAGCTTATTTTATTTTTCTTTTCCAATCCTTTCAAAATTCAAAAATTGAATTCAATTAATTAATTAATCTTGAGTTGTCAAAATAAAGGGGGTGTTATATTGGTAATCTTAATGTTGGAGAGTTACATAACTTATGAGGGGTTTAGAGGAGTTAGGTAATGTTAGGGGTTGGGATCGTGTGGGCCCCACCTCACCTTTTACCACTCAACGTTGGTTAGTATCTAGCGGGTCCCACCCCAACTTCCACACCTAGGATTAATCCACTTAGAAAAGAAATAAAATTATAACACAATTTTATTTTATTCTCCATTTAATCCACATTTTTTTACAACTCCTACCATGAAAACACAACTCCAGTAAAGGTCTTCTTAAGAAATTACCGGCGCTGCGGTTTCATCGGTGCCCTCAGATTTTGATTCCAAGTACCGGTTCAAAACTTAGAAAAACTCGCTCGTTCGTTCACTGAACGTACCCGAGCTAAACTTCGGAAATTTTTTCTGGGCACACCGGGCCTCGGAATCAGGTGCTGTCAGAAACTGCGTACTCGTAAAATCCCAAATAATTTAAGAAAAAAAATTTCTTGAAATTTATGGGTCTTTAAATTAGTCCCACCTCAGGGATTTACGTCCCAGTAAAGATACATCACAATCTATGGAAACAAATGATGGTACTATGTACGCATCTGAGCCTCCCGCTCCCAAGTGCTCTCTTGGAGGTTCCCATGCTGCCACCTGATGCTCACTATAGGAATCGACCATCCACATAGGACTCGATCCTGTTGATCCTCGATCTCCCCCAGAACATCTGCAAAAGTCACCCCGTCATCGATATCCAGCTCCCCATGGTTGATGATATGCGTCGGGTCGTGCATGTATCTCCTCAGCTGAGATACGTGGAAGACGTCGTGCACCCAGTGCAACTGAGGTGGATGAGTCGGGCAATAATCCACCTCGCATATCCTAATGAGAACCTGGAATGGTCCGATGAAGTGCCGAGATAACTTTCCGCCCCGGCCAAATCTCTGTAATCCACGTTGAGGTGAGACCCGTAAGAAAACGTGGTCACCATCCTCGAACTCTACTGGTCTCCACCTCCTGTCAGCGTAGGACTTCTGTTGGCTCTGAGCAGTCCTCATCCGCTCCTGGATGATCTGAACCTTCTCCATCATGGCCTAGACCATCTCTGGTCCTACTAGTGTTGACTCCCCAGGGTCAGTCCACCAGAGAGGTGATCTGCGAGGTTGGTCATAAGATGCCTCATATGGTGCCATCCTGAGGGTGGAGTGGTATCTGTTGTTGTACGCAAACTCCAAAAAGGATAGGTGATCCTCCCAGCTGCGACCAAAGTCAAGGACACATGCATGGAGCATGTCCTCGAGAGTCTGAACGGTCCTCTCCATCTGACCATCCGTCTGTGGGTGAAAGGCGGTGCTCAGGCATAATTACATCCCAAATGCCTCCTGCAACCCCTTCCAAAGCCGGGAAGTAAAGCAATCATCTTGATAAGAGACGATATATTATGGTACAGCACGAAGCCATATGATCTCCTGAACGTAGAGGTGTCCCAAGCTCTCCAATGAGCCCTGCTCTCTTTTAGGTAGAAAGTTGGCCGACCTAGTGAGTCGGTCTACAATCACCCAAATAGATTCATGTTCTCTGGAAGTACGTGGAAGCCCAGTCAAGAAATCCATTGATATCCAGTCCCACTTCCACTTTGGGACCTCCAAGGGTTGTACCAAGCCTGCTGGTACCTGGTGCTCTGCCTTCACCTGCTGAAAGGTGAGGCATCATGAAACGAACTCTACCACATCCTTCTTCATACCCAACCACCAGTGTTATCTTCTGAGATCCTCATACATCTTTGCGACTCCTGGATCTACCGCAAATGGGGAACTGTGAAACTCTCTCAGCACATCCTCCTATAAAGCAAATGGTACCATGGTACGTCCTTTGAAAAGAACGATGTGCTCTCCTCCTACATAGAATCTATCAGGTGCTTGTCCTGAGGATATCTGCGCACGTCGCGTATCATAGTCAATGTCCCCATGTTGTTCCTCTATGACCTGCTGAATTAGTGGAGGAGTGACTGTGAGCGACTGTAGAAAGGATGCCCCATCTCTATCCATGAAGGATATCTGTAAAATGGTTAACTGATCTGTCGCCTCACCAAGTAGCTGAATGCCCGACCTCCTGCTGAGAGCATCAGCTACTACGTTCCCCTTTACAAGAGTATAAACTATCTCAAAGTCATAGTCCTGGAAGAACTTGAGCCATCGCCATTGTCTCAGGTAAAGTTCCTTCTACGAGAAGATGTGCCGGAGACTCTGGTGGTTAGAAAAGACTGTAAAGCGCTCGCCCGTCAGATAGTGCTTCCATATCTTCAAAGGGAAGACCACTACTGCTAACTCCAGGTCATGGGTAGTGTAGTTATGCTCATGCTACCTCAACTTTTGTGATTCATAGCTGATCACTGCCTGCTCCTGCATCAGGACACACCCGAGTCTGGTCCCTGATGCATCGCAGTAGACTACGTACCCTACTCCCACCTCTGGTAGCCTCAAGATGGGTTCACTAGTCAATATCTGTCTCAGCTCCTGGAAGCTCTTCTGACATATATCCGACCACACAAAGGGTTTCCCCTTCTTCTTCAAAGCAGAGATTGGTGGTGAAACTCTGGAGAAGTCTGGAAGAAATCTCCAATAGTACCCTGCCAGACCTAGGAAACTCCGCACCTCCATCACGCTCCTCGGTGGCTCCCAAGCTAGCACAGCCTCGTTCTTCGCAGGATCCACCGAAACTCCTTCCTCAGAGATAAAGTGCCCCAAGAAGTGGACCTCTCAAATCTAGAACTGGAACTTCGAGAGTTTACCATAAATCTAGTTCTCTCGGAGTGTATCCAGTACAACCCGCAAGTAGTAGGTGTGCTCCTCCTCAGTAGTCGAGTAAATCAATATGTTTTCGATGAAGACAACAACAAATCGATCGAGGTAAGCCAGGAATATCCTGTTCATGAGACTCATGAACACTATTGGAGTGTTGGTTATGCTGAGAGGCATAACAAAGAACTCATAGTGTCCATACCGACACCTGAAGGCCATCTTCTGCACATCCGCATCTCGAACTCTAAGCTGATGATAGCCTGACATGAGGTCTATCTTCGAGAACCATCATGATCACTTGAGCTGATCGAAGAGGTCATCGATCCTCGGAAGTGGATACTTGTTCTTCAAGGTCACCTGGTTTAGGTGACGGTAATCGACACACAGTCGCAAGCTCCCGTCTTCCTTCTTGGCGAACAATATCAGGGAAGCCCAGGGTGAAACACAGGGTCGGATGAATCCCTTTCCCTGCAAGACCTCCAGCTGTACCCGTAGATCTCAAAGCTCAACGGGAGCCATCCGATATGCTGGAGTAGATATCGGGGCTATCCTGGGGTACAGGTCAATATAGAAGTTTACCTCTCTGCGAGGAGGTAGTCTGTGAATGTCGTCAGGAAAAAAGTCTGCATACTGATCCACCACAATAGGAAAACTCGGACTTCGCACATCAACTGCTCCTAGGATGAGACTAGATAATTGATGGGTGATTGGCTATCCTCTCCTCTGCGTGAGTCCATCCTGCGATGAAAAGGATCCCTTCTCACCGATGAAGGTGAACCTGCTCCCATCAGTGCGGACACATCGCACCTTGCGCCTAATACAATCGATATAAACATAGACCGTAGATGACCAATCCATGCCCAATATGATGTCTTAAGACCTCGACGTCGCTACAAGAAGATCCCAGCCTAATCTCTCTCCTCCTAGAGTAATCTCACACTACTGGAACCAGTGCGTAATCATCGAATCTGCTCCCGTAGGAGTCTCTAGCCGTAAGGATTCAGCCAACGGCTCCGTCAGAACCTCCGAGCTCTGAAGAAGTGCAGCGGAAATGAAAGAATGACACGCTCATGTGTCTATAAGAACTGCAGCAAGGGTGGAGTAGACACATATAGTACCTCAAATCATCTCTGGTGTGCCATGGTTGTATGTCTCCACTTCCTGAAGCTGAGCCTGCGTCTATCCGCCAGCTCCCTATGGTCAGGGTGGACCTCCTAGTGGTGGTGGTGGTGGTAAAGCCTCAAAGCGTCGCCCACCACCCACTACTCGGCTAGCTCCTCTGCCTCATCTTCCTTCTCTTTGCGGACTACCACGGTCGAACTTCTGCCTCTGCCTGGGTGGTCCCTCAACCGTCTGTTGCTCCTCTGCATGGCGGGTCAGGCAGTCACGAGCCATGTTGCCCTGCCCGCAGCATGCATAGCGATGTCTGCCTCTCGTATGACTGGCTCTGATGCATGTTCCCCGCACCTCCGAGCTAGTATCCTGAGGTCGCCCACCTGATGTTCTTGTCCACTTGGACCCCTATGACATCTGTTGATTGTCAGCTGCAGAAGACTCTGCTATGTGCCGCCATACGGTAAGGTCTCGCTACTGGTGTAGGCTCAGCAAGAAATCTCTCTACAAAAAGGGCTCGCTCCAGTACTCCTTCCTGCGTCAGAATACTGAGGGAGATCATCGAAGCCCTGATCTTGTGCCCCAGTCCCTGCTCGAAGGTCCGGGCTCGGAAGAATAGGTCTTGTACAATGTTCGTGGAGTAGCGCAAGAGATCGGTAAATCTCACCGAGTACTGGGCTACTCTCATACTGCCCTGATGCAGCTGTAGTAGCTTCTAAATGTGCACCTCACAGAGGGTGGCTAGATCGAACTCCAAGCGGAAGAGGAACTCGATGTCCGTCCAAAGAAGTGATGCCTCGTCGTGCACCTGGAGCATCAGGCTCCATCATCTACCTACTGACGCATGCAGGAGACTTGCTGCAAGGATCACCATAAGATCTGTTAGTGTCCCTACCAACCTGAAGACTCGAACTACAGCCTCCAGCCAATCCTCGACTGCCTGAGGGTCTATCTCTCCACGAAACATGAGCGGTCTATAACACTGAAACTCGTGCAGTGCACTCAGGCGACGTGCACTCTCAGCCACTGGGGATGGTGGCATCAGTGGCTCGGCGGATAGAGGTACCGCTAGTGCCTCTACTGTAGTAGGGCCCTACACCGAGGCCTCGTCACTCGGTGGGATGTCGTCTCGCAAAAAGTGGCACTTATTGAAAACTGATAAAACACACTCATAGTTTCTTGATAATTTAGGGAAAAATTCATAATTATGTTTTGAAGTGTAGGAATTAGTATCACATCAAAATGATAAATTATGTGGCCAGTATAAGTCAATGTGTGTGTTTCCTATTTAAAATGACATTTTAGTAAAAAATAAAAATGATGTACTCAACATAAATTAAACACTTTCTTGTTGTCTTGATACTTCAAGATAATGATAAATAATTCATTTGATATATTTAAGATTCATACGAACCTCAATCAAATCCATGGTGTGATTGGTATGAATTTAAGTGCATCTTTTCGATATATAAGTTTCATTTTAGTTTGAAATGTGCATCACATTGCCAAAATTGAGAAAATGAGCCTAAATTGTTTTCACATCATTATATATTATGTTACTTAACTGATTTTTTTAATATTTTTATCTTATACATATTTATATTACATCAGTCGTGGTAGGAGGAATAAGAAAATAAAAACCTACCAAAATGCGCATGAGGAGGCTCAAAACCAAGACCTACTAGACACCACCACAAGACGCAACCACTAGGTTGTGCTCATGGGGCATCATCTTATACTTGTGTAATTAATCTTAATAGATATAATTCCTGAATATGAACAATAAATGATGAGATGATTAAGAATCAACCATAACTCAATCCGATACAAAGTGTTCTAGTTATTACTCAAATTTTAGTTTAAAATTAAAACTTGATTTTTATTTATTTATTTATATTATTACTAACATAATAATTTTTTTCTTATACAAGATTATACTTTTGGTCGAGTAGGGGTGGTTTTTTCAAAAATAGCATGAGTCAAGGTCAGGATCTGAATACAATGGAATATTGATTTGTTGAATGTATGTAATAATTTGAACTTATATGTAATTGTATAAACCAATGTTTGAAAGGTCTATAATATAGTTTTTATCTTTTATTTGTTTTGTAAATTTTATTTCATTTAAATTCTATATTGTTACTTGATATTTTTGTTATCAGGTGGTTTTTTTAGTGTTGTGGTATGTTTTTACAACACAATGAACTAGTGTTGTGGTGTGTTGTTACAGCACAGTGCACTGGTGTTTCATTGTGCAGTTACAACACACTACAGTATGCCCCCATTATCCATTCATTTAAATTCAATGATAAATGGATCCTTTATTAACCATTTTAAATGTGCTAATAAATGGTTCCTTTTTTATCACTTTTACAAATGTTGATAAAGGAACCCTTTATCATTTCTCATGTAAGCGTCGATAAAGGTACCATTTATTGTCTATAAATAAAACCACTGATATTTTTTGTCTTTTGTCTATGATTTTTAGTACTAATAAAAGTCTAGGGATTTTAATATTGCTTTGTTTTTCAATGCTTCTCTAGCACTGATAAAGGCCATTTTTAGTGTTGTTAGGGGCGTATTTTGTAGTAGTTACATTTCTATGGATAGAAACATGTGGTATTACAAATGGTGAGTCAAACATCATGATATCACAACTAGATATCACGAAATGAGAACTTTTTGAGAATAATTATCAACTCTTATGTGCCTCCATAACCTAATAGTAAAACATCTACTATATCCATTCAGTATGATGTATAATGGACATAAGAAATATATTTAATAGTAATGTCATAGTATCTTGAGGTTCTCATTATATCTTGTGATCAGCTATAACCTTTTGATATGAAAATTAATCTATGGAAATTACCATTAAATAGTGGATGCATAAATATATACAATATAATGGTAAAGATATATCATTAATATTTAACTGTATACACGATATGGTAATCAAAAGTATTGTTCAAGTTGGGTCTAAGGGACACACTATTATAAAATCCCTCTTGACTGTAGCCAAATTATAACAATCCATGTTAACTCTCACATGATAAATATCATGTTTTTGTAGAGTCACAACTTTAGTTTTTGGGTAAACCACATTTCAGTGGTGTGGCTACTCTGTGGTATGTGACCTCGCCTCCTTGAGAATTTTTTTTAAGTGATGATATCCCCATATATAGACCTTTTTATTCACTATCATAAATTGATATCTTTCGTATTAAGAAAATCATAATTTACATTATGATAATACTTAACTAACTAGTGGTGATTATAAAAACCAACACAAATCATTTCATTTAACTACTTCTTAGCAGCCCTAGAAGATGAACCATACTCAGTATTTGTAGGTATAGACACCATGGTATTGTATGAGAATCTATCACTCATTCTATAAGACTAACTTAGATATTTAATCACATGTATCTAAGGAATACTATTTTATGTCCCCTGAAAACTAGTCTCCATTCTTATTCACATCCCAGGTACATATCTTTTATAATTTCTGAAGTAAAGTCAGATAGTACTGACTTCTTCACTCACAGTTCTCCAATATATAAAATATATCTTCCTACTATGATTTTTTTCATGTCATTGTCATTTCATGTACATATCATGGAATACAAGATTAATACATCACTTAAGTGTATGGAACTCAACTCGCCACTTAATCTCCTCTAATTCTGTTGCATGTTTACTCAGATAGATTTATTCCATATGACATTGGTAAAAATTCTCTCTTGAATTGTTTAAAAATTTATTTTTCAATACCATGTCACTATATGTATGATTAACCACGTCCAAGAAACCTTTATATCTACCTCAGTGGATCCTCTTCCAAAGAACATACATATCTATGTTATTTCAATCACTGTATAATTAGTTACAACATAGTATTAATTAATTATAAGACAAATATGTTTTTTCCATATGTTTGGTACCATATTTTACTTGGTAAACATTGGTGATCCCACTAACCTCTAGTATAAATAAAAAATATTCATTCCAAATGAATGTTCTATGATTTGGATGCTTACTATATTCTTAAACTAGTATATTAACTTCACCCTTTTTTCATTCTATTTCATGATTGTCCCTTTCTTATTGCGTCGGATAGACGCCTTCCACGATTGGTGGTCATGTCATCCAATTCTTAATAAAATGAACATAGATGTTAGCTATGTAAATTAAAATTTTAATTTATTTAGTCATTACATATGACTTTATGTAACAAAATGAGTCTTATTGGTGTTATACTTAGAGGACCTATGTATAATCTCATTTGAATACCCTCCACATTTTGAAAAATAATAAACACCTTTTTACTTTGATACATAAAATCCATTATTTAAAATCTAATTGGTCTTTTCAATTTTATAAAAAAAAGTTATACTTCTTACTTGTATGAATTATTATTTTTACTGGATAATTTATAACCAAACATGGTGAATAAGAAACCATTAATATATTTTTAACCGTCCTATTTAGTATGTGTCTCTAGAATATTTTTTTCTATATGCACTTATGGAACTAGTTCATATGCCACCTGTATGTGCATCTTAATAATTGACTAAGCTTGAGTCAATATGACTTCAACTATATTAAAAAATATAAGCATGCTTTTAGAGAAATTTAGTATATGTATTCACTACCACTTTTCTATCTTATGGATTTATGTAATATCATAAGAGACTTTTTGTATTATTAATTAAGATTAAAAATGTGTTTAGCTTGAAGTAAGTTTGTTAATATCCTATCAAACGCATTTCATCTAAACATGTGTCTCATGAATTAATATATTTATAACATACCATGACTCATATAGTATCAATTTTTCATTTTTGTTGAAATATGGTTCTGGTATATCTCCATTATTTTTGAACCATGTCATTAAATATAATGGATGTTTCCACAAGTTGTAACATTGATACTCTTTACAACATAACTCTGATGTATAAAAATTTTTAGAAAGTTTTTCATGATACATTATATTGATCAATGTTAACATATATGAATTCATCATTGATCACCCTTATTAACATCAATATACTAATGTAAATAAGGTAATGTGTGTTTAGGAATTATTACATGCTATGTTATATTGATTAATGATTTCTTGGTCAAGATACTCTTTAGCATGTAGGCCTGAAGAAACTTATATCGTCTGACCATTCATTTAGTATAATTCACTTTTTAATATCTTAATGGATTAAATAAATCTAATGAAGTATATTTACCACTATCTTAACATTGGAATAGTTCATGCTCTATTTTTGAACTAATTCTAAAAAATGTTGTGGTTTACCTTTATTTATAAAGGTTCGTTAATCCAAAATTAAGTATATGCGTCGATAATAACTAAGTTGTATAGGTTGGATAATTCTAAATACTATAATAGATATATCTTAGATTACTGATTTTAGTTCTTTCTGGAAAAATATTTATCTTTCCACAACTGGTTATATTAGTCTCACATATTATATTCATCATGTATCGCCTATGAGTAATGTATCAATAAACTATTACTTGAATATGAGACACCAAAATCAACATTCATTCCTAAACCTAGAATAATGTTTCCTTGTGTCTAAAGTAAACATGGTATAAATGATGGTGATACTCAATAATATTTCTACAAGAATCATTTAATTACAAATTAGAAGTTATGTGTTCCTCACCGCTGACTTGGGAATCACCCTTTCTCATCCACTTAGTGAATATTCCTTACTTCTTAAAATGTTTCAATACTTAATTTTTTACTGTATTTAAATACATATATGTGTTTATCCTATTGTATTTAGCACTCAATAAGTAAAATTGAAACATAACCTTAGTTGATGAATTTTCACTAAATAACAAATAATTGTTGGATTATTCAATTCGGTTCATTGCATTTAACTTCCATAGATTTTATTTCATGTTATGCGATGTAAATAAACTTCTATTAATACCTCTTTCATTGTATTAAATATATAATGAGCCCTTGGAGCAACACTATCCATTAGACTTTTCACCTTGTCTTTCAGTTTTTTTCCATAATAATTAAATATTATTCTTTATTTATGTTCTTATTTTACATGACGAAATTTACCTTTATAGGTAACGAAGTGTTTACTCAATATTTTTCCTTTTTGAACCTTAAACGATACTTGGGTAACTGGGTGAATATTATATGAGGGAGGGATCCATTGAAATATTGTGATCCAACTTTCGATTTACACATGGCCAATGTAATAATTAACTTATACATATCATGCTTAACATTCTCATTGAAGACTTCTTGGATATAAGACTACATATTATATCACATGTTTCCAGATATTGTGAATACAACTAGCATCAGAAATTGATGATAAAATTATGAAATAACCATCATATTCTACCTTTATGAGTTACTTGTAAGCATTTTACACCCTTTCTTCCTAAGGTAGCTTAATGGGTATTAGGGACACTGGCTCCTTGAATTTTTCTATACTATAGTATTGTGCGCAAGCTCCTATAATACACTTGGAAACTTGTTAGAGTGTGAAAATTTACCTTTTTTATTATTTATTGTAGTATTTGTTATGGTTCTACATTCCATTTTCTAAAAAAATAAAAATCTTATAGATTATTACTTTTTACCTTGATTAACAATTTTCACTTTTCGATTAATTAATTAAATCATTAATTGTCTCCCACTATTTTAACGAATTCTAGTAACCCTATGTACTAGAATTGGAATACGATACCACTTGAGTATTCTAGTTTAAAGTATCCCTAAACTTCCCATCATAGCCTACAAGGTATGACTATGCTTGTACTTAGAGAGTCCATGGTATGTGTTTGACTGGCCAACTGCATTAACTAGTGGTTCTATGATCTTTTGAGTGAAGTTTAATCTTCTTAAAATTGTAACCTTCATTCCCTCATTGCTTTTCCTCTAAAGTGATAGAATATTAGCTATGGATAATCCTAACTTCAAAATTCAATTATGTGAACCCATCATTCTCATAAGAACTTCCCAATAGTATTATGTACCCTGATCTATGGCTGACCGAGCACCCTGAACACCTAGTTGTGTGGACATTTAAATAATGTAAGGTTATTACGACTTATTATTTATTTGAGGGTTTATTATTTCTAAATAATTAAAAAAACATTTTCAATTAGATAATCATGTACTATGTGATCGCAATCACAAATAACAATGTTGTAAATATGAAATATTCATCAAGTCAAATTATCACCTTATCTGAGAATACTTGTGTATTATTCTATAAAAATGTGATTAAACTACGCATATATAAAATATTAAAAAATGATAGAATAAAATGATGACTTTATCCTGAGCTGATACAAAGGATATATCTATTGAGTGAATAATGGTTTAACCTAGACACTAGGGTTAATTCGATGAGTCGCATCACTTGAAAATCGAATTACTGCAAATTACCATGAAATGCATTAAAAACTGTCTAGAGAATATCTATAACTCTAGAAAAAAAATTTCACTACTCATCTTCATCATTATACAACAATGCTCTCACATATGTGAGGGGTTCTTGAGAGTACATATTGCAACTGAGAATTGGGCAGGCATGCCCTTATACATTTAATGATAAAGATGACTTATAGGTCAACATTTGTTAGTGTAATTATTATAAACCACCATTTAAATAATAAAATAAATAAATAAACATGAACCAGTAATACATTTGTTGATCAATGTCTCATGATCCATGTATATACATTTAACTCGCCTATTAAAATAAATGCATTAAAAATTTAAACATGGATTAAACTTTTTTTAGTGGTGTTTAATTGAATTAAAATTTCACTCTTATTATTAATTCAATATCTATATCATTCGACCCCATCAGTTAATTTAATTTTAAATCCAAATATTAAATAAATTAATTAATTAATTTAACATGCAAATTAAACTAATTTAGATTGAAATACTAATTTTTAAGCAAAAATAATAATATCTAATTAATTTAATTTTAAACAAAAATTAAATTATTTAAATTAATTAATTAAATTCATTTTTTATTATAAAAATTAACAGGGCCCCAAAAACCTCAGGTAGGGCTTATGCGGGTGAGGTTAAACCCACATAGGCCAATTTTGAGCGATGAAGACCTTGTGTAGGGATGTTCTAGGTAGGGTAGGTCCACCCAAATCCATTCTAGGATGGGTGTACCCACCCTAAACTATTTTAGGGTGAACTGGGTCTATGAAAAAACTATGCAGGGATTATATTAGGTGGAAAGAGGCCAGAATATCGGGAGGATCTGTAGATCAGGTTTGATTTGGTTGGCCGAAATAATGTGGTGATGTCTTCGAGCTAAAGTCGTCATGGGATCATCAAGATCTGACCAATTCTACTATGACCTCTATGGAAGATTACCATGGCAGAGTTGAGCTCAGTAGCGAGTGGAAAAAATTATATTCCACTTGGCCTAATATGTGCACGACAGAGGGAACGAAGGTTGAAGTATCACACTATTGGGAGGTGATGGTTAAACAGGGTCATGATGGGGGGATCTGGTGGAGACGAGAAGCACCGATATTGCGAGTGAGGGACTTAGGATCAAGGTGAGGCCACTGAAGTCCCTTGGTTATGCAAGCTATATCTCATTGGAGGGGGTCAGAGAAAAGATCATGACAGTGATACGACTCTGGTTCTTTGTGGATGGAACCTCAAGGTGAAATGTTGACTTCTTCTCAGTAGTGAGCACATGGAAGATGAGTCAGGCTGCCCTGTGTCAAATGTGATTTTTTAGCTTTCCGGCATGGAGGATGTGATAAGTGATATAGGATCTCAACATTGAGTAGTGAATATTGTTTGGTGAGAGAATTTACTCTTCTATTTATAGTGTTATATGCAGTTACCCTAAATTTCATCCCCAATACCTGAATATTTTTACCTGGTATATAAATGATAATATGACAACAATACTAAGCCATAAAAACAATTTATATTATTATCACTTCCTCATAATATAATAAATATATTACACGGTAATACCTAAGTTATTAACACATCTCTAAATTCCCTCAAATATTAAATTAATTTTTAATATTTTAGTCAAAAAAAATCAAATAACATTTTCCATGTATTTTCCTTAAAATGTGAAAACACATATAATGAATAAATTCAAGTATAATAATTCTCAACCTCAATAATATGAATTTATTTAATCCTCAAGTGATCGTATATCCATGGAAAAAACTAGGACCATAGTTGTGTGGCTCACCATGATATATATTCTTATTTAATTGAATTTGACGGATTCATAAATACGCTATGATATGTGACCTTTTAGGCCCTTATCTAGACAGCAGTGAATTGATTCCACAGACCAAGATTGGAGTCTAGAAACATATCAAGGCCCCTAAAGAGATGAGGATTAGTCATTGAAATGAAATCCAACCTACAAATACACACTGTGTAATATAATCTCTTTATCTTTATATATATCATAAAGAAAAACTCACACTCTTGTCATCGTCCTTTTCATTCGTTATTATTTTTTTATCTAACCGGATATATTTACCATTGACTACCATGGTCATTGTCTTAAGAAGGTACTACCATCCTGATCAACCTTTTTTTATATATAACTTCCTTAACCAGGAAGAAAAAAATCCTTTCTCATTCAACCAATGTCATTCCACCAATGATGCACCCAACCCAAGCTACCTCTCCATGATTTCAATATCATTGTTTTTTCCATGCATAAATGTACATGATCGGATGTCACACATTGATATTGTTTTAAAGTCTGGAGACCAATACACATGTCTGTATATAGGAACAACCAATGACACCAAAAACATGTGGTGTTATTATTGGTGGGTCCATTGTCATGGTCTTACTACTAGAGATAACCAATGTAACAACCCGAGATTTTAGAAGATATGTTCATTTTAATTTCTTTCATATCTTCTATTGTACGCTACACCAAGATTATCTTGCGCTATACGCAACACCGTATTAGCTTGCAACATACGCAACACTAATCTTGGATCGTGTTACACACAATTTCATATTTTTTTGACAGTAGTTATTCTACAAATCACTGAGAATATATATATATATATATATATATTCAATGTATTTTGTTATATGCAACAAAAAAGGATTCGTGCACTACACGAAACCCTAACTTGGCTTGCATTACACGCAATCGCGACCTTCCTCGATAGCGTGTGTTGTACGCAATACCAGGTTTTACTAAACAACGATATATTATTATAATATTATTATGAACTAGCTGTTATGAATAGTGTTAATGAAATTTTGAATTTTATAACATTATTATTCATCTTACTCATTTTCTAGAACATAGTATAATAAGAAAATAAAATTTTCAGGTAAAATAAGTATTTTTCAAAAAATGCAATTTTGCAGCCTTTTGATGGAACACCCACTTTAAATCTAGTTTTTGACATGTTTATAAGTTCAATTTTGCAAAAACAAATTATTCTTTGGGATCAGGATATAAAATTTTACCTTGGATAAATTTTTCATATTATTCTTATAACTTTCATATTTTAATGAATAGTAAAAACACGCTATATTTTAATTAAAAATAACTTCTTTTATCCTAATAATTTATGTGGTTAAATTATAATATTGAATAGTTTTAAAGTATAAATAGAATATATTTTTACCATTTAATATAATGTATGTAATTAGCATTGATTTTACATTGAATTCATAGCTTAAATAAATTCAATCTTTTGCAATGTTTTAAACAAAAACTTGTTTTCTTTCGACAATGGGATTAATTTTAATTTCATTTCTGCAACTTCTGTGTATTCAATTTGGAAAAATGGATTCCATATTTGGAATCATTGGGTCCAAATTATATTAATATACTACTTTTTATTTTTGGGCATTATGAATAGTAACTACGGTAAATTTTATTTACGATAGTAAAAGGTAAATCAGGTAATTAAGGGTAAATATAATATTATAAAATTACCATAACACTTGTCTTAATACAATTGGATGATTATATTTCGTCCTAAGTCATATTTGGGTCAAAATGGTATCCATTAGAACCCACTTGGAGGTGATTAAGACCTTTAGTTTATTTTATTTAAAGGAAAGTGAAATATGTCTCACTCAACTTTAATAATTAATGTATTTTTAATACAAGTTTATAAAGAATATAAATTCGGTTATAAATAATCATTTTAAAGATAAAATGTTTTTATTTAACATGGTAATTTATTTGTAATTTTTAAGAGTTATTTAATTACCTTATTATCTTATACATTAATGATGTAGAAATTATTTATTTAGTTGAAAATCAATAATATAGTTTTCATTGAAATAGTAATACATATCAAAAGGGCCAAAAATCTGCGCAAAACTTATTATTAGTGTATATATAAACCCTAATCATCCAATTATAGAATTTTTGACCATTTGGATCCTTATTAAGGAGATTATGAGACTTATAATATTTTATTTTAAATGATTCCAAAGTTGTCACCTTCATAATTTAATAAAGATAACAATTTACATGTCGTTATTTTAAGATGACAAATTAGAGTAAAATTATTATTATAAAATCTTTGATATTTATCTACCTCAAAGGTTTTTATTTTTAATTTTTATGCGACAAATAAGTATATTAAATAATTATAAAAAAATGTTGTACTAATTATTTTATTAAGAGATATACCAAATAAATGGTTTTAAAAATATTAAAATAAATATTATCTGAACTACTTAATGTGCTCCAAGAATTTTATAGAAAAATTTGACATGTTAGGAATCTATTAAAAATTTCAGTTTGAATATATCCTCTGTGTTGATTTTATTTAAATTCAAATAAATGAACAGTGTCAAAATTGACACTATTGTTATTTTATAAAAATAACATATTATTAAATTGTTTAAAAATCACAAAAATATTTAAAAATTATAAATTGAAATTTATATAATCTAAAATTTCATAAAGTATCCAATTATGGAAAATTAACAACATATAAGTGATTATTTATAACCATTTAAAATTTATAATTTTATTACGACAAATAAACTTAAATAGAATAAATAAGGATAAATAAAAGCGATAAGGTTTAAAATAAGATCAAAACATGTCTAAATTTTATTGGTTGATGATATTACAACTCTATATAATCTAATCTTCGAATTGAGTCATTTTTGGAGGTTTTTATGTGGGGTTTGAATTTATATTAAACTAATATCTTTGAGGATTCCAAAGGTGCCCCTCTCCTCCCTTATAAAAGGGAACCTCCTCCCTCTCTTCCTCACACCATTTTGAGCCTTAAAGCTCAGCCAACCTCTGCCCATTTCACTTCCCCACTTCCCTAGAAACATTATAGAGGTACTGGTCTTCTCAAAAGACCAACCCTAGTTCCCTAAGAAGAAGTTTAAAGGAGGTGCGTCGAAGAAGAGGTAATCTCTTCTACCGATTATTTCAAGCTTATTTATTTTTCAACTTCTTCTACTTTAGTTTTTTCTTTATAAAGTAATAACATCATTATCCCTCATATACTGATATGCTATAATAAATATGAAACAACCCTATTTCACCTTCTATCCATCCTACGGAAAACAAAATCACCGCGCATGCGTACGTACGGAATACCGTCTCCACGTCGTGGTGTAATCTGTTTTTCCACCAACACCTTACATGGATGGCTATAATGGTGTAAAGAATAACTATATATTGTTATTATAACATCATACTGATTCTAATATATTATACCATCCACTCCAATTCTATAATTATTGAAACGATATCATCGCTCGTGCGTAGGTACGGACTACCATCTCCACGACGCGATAAGATTCATTCTTCATGTTAACCATACATGAATGATCATAAAGTTTATATAATTAATAATAATGAAATATATGAAATGATAATGCTACTATATTTATGTATATATATATATATGTATGTCATCTATTTAGTTTCATTCCTTTTATCGATCTATAATATATGTATATGATGAATATAAATCATGTTTTACATTCTGGAATTATGTAAATCAGGATATAATTAATAATATCAAGAATGACAAGTCGAAACACCTACGATAAATGAAATGATTTTACCCAAAATGCTACTTTAACATGGAATTTACAAAAAAACGGGTAATATAAAGTCATAACTGAAACATATATGATATCATAATAGTGAATATGATTATGTAATAAGTCAATGACATTATTTAAATCATTATACTGGAGGTTCGGATCCATACGAAGCATATCGGACCTAAGGTAAGGGATAATTTTTCAAATCTCATTTTTATCTGAGATTGCTTATTCATAAGTATTTACTGGGTTTATTTCCATCATCCATGTTCATGTTTTATAAAAGTGTTTTAATGTATGTTTAAATACCTTTTTACCCATTTTTGACTTTTACTACATGGTATGTAAGGAATGTTTCTTTTGTTTACGTTACGAGGTACTTTTTTGAATTTTCCGGCAAAAGTACGAGAAGAATGTTTTTTTAACTTATACGGCATGAAAGGATTTTTACGGTTTTATAAAGCCTTTTTTCATGAAGCTTCCTCAAAAATATTTCATAACTATTTTCAAAAAAATATTTTTCTTTTAAAATTGCATGATGTTTTCTGAAAAGAAATTGATTTTGTAGAAGAAAGGATGTTTCCCTCAAGAATTCATTTCAAGTGTTTTATCAAAACCATTTTCCATCTAAGATTAAATTTTTTCATATGTGTATGTTTCAAGTATAAAGTCTCTATGATTTACATGGATTCACTTTTCTTATTATGAAATGATATCCATTTCTTTTATATGGATTATGTGATGATGGGATGATGTTTATGAAACTGATTTTATTCGTTGGGTTATTTTTAATGATTTATGTTTAGTTTGTGGAACAAGTAAGAATGATTTCATTATGAGATGGGTCGGACCTATATCTCCCTCAAATGCATTGGGTAAAGATTTTATATGTCATGAGATAGACATGGCTGCAAGGAAAGTTAATCTGGTTCAGTGTTACAGGACTGAAACGAGGAGTGAACTCGATTCAGAAAGGGACTTTGTCCACTAAGATGGTCTTGACAGCAATTCCTTGGATACTATGGAAATCATATCATTTACTGAATAGTTTACACAATTAAATGTTTTATTCCCATTATGTTTTATCATGGTTGATGTTTCGTTATGATATATTCCTTACGTACTTCCACGATTTATGTCTTTGATCAATATTTTGATGTTTAAATTTCATGTTCATGTTTTTTCTTCCAAATGTTTATTGATGGTTTTATGTTATCTATGTTTTCCCTAACTGATCATTTGAGCTCAACCTTTTTATATTTTATTTTGACCAGGAAATAAATAAAGGTTTTAGGTAAGGAAACAAAAAGGGGAAGATCATTATAGCAGTTGTTGAAGATATTTCAACATGATTAGAAGTTTATATTCTGAGTTTCCAAAGACACTAAACTATTACGGTACTTGTGCGTCTATTTTTGTTATGCATTAAGTATTCCGAAAAAGTAATGTAATGTCCATGTATGTCAGGATTTGGGTCTCTACAACCATGTGAAAACTTAATGATAATAAGTTGTAATACTGATGATCCACTAGAACCTAATAGTCATACATCAATTGTGTCCGGTCAGTATGATGTATCTAGACCATTGGAATTATGTTTAAGATTAATAAAAAAGTATCTTCTGGTTCTCATTATAGCCTTGGATCTACTATAACCTTTTGATATGAAAATTATGTTGTGGAAATTACCATTAGATTGTGGATGCAGAAATATCTACACTATAATGGTAAGATTACATCATGTATATATAACTATATACATGATATGGAAATCAGAATTACTATTCAAATTGGGTTTAGGGAACACACTATTATAACATATGTTTCCTATAATTATTTTTATTCTCTTTCAAGATGAATTTCATGTTATTTTGGGAATGTATTAGTTCTTGATATATAGATCCCAAATCACATGCTTATTAAGGGAAGTATTGTTTTATATTCTGGATTAACATATCATTTTCATTCTCTTCAAGGCTTAATATGAACTTCCAAAGGAAGTTTATTTAATTTTATTTGTATTACTACATATATATGAGTCTTATTTATCTCAAATATTAGAGAGAACCCAATATTAATTATATTCCTATAGTTTAAGACTATGCTAATGTATATCGTAAAGACTTTTCTAGTATTCCCATGAATCATGATGATGGGTTTTTCTATATAATTCCTACCTAGTGAAACACCATTTTTAAATACTTCTTATAGAATGGCCCAGACTAAGTTTTATGAAATGAAAAAGAATCTACAAAATAATATTGATAAGGGATTCATATTCCCTGGTGAATCCCTATGGGGTGAACTTACACTTTTTGTTAAGAAGAAAAATGGTCCAATGCATCTTTTTAATGGTAATCAAGAACGTTACAATGTTATTATAAATAGAAATTATCCTCTACCCCATATTGATTACTTGTTTTTTCAACTATGTTGAGCTCACAATTTTTCCAATATGGTTCTTTATTCTTGATATCATCAATTGAGCATCCAATACCATGACAAACTTCTGACAGCCTTCCATATGAGGTATGATCATTATGAATTTATAGTGATTCCATTTGAACAGACCAACGCCCTTTATATCTTCATGGGTTTAATTAATATAGTGTTTATATTTTACCTTATCCAGTTTTTCATTGTATATATATATATAATATTTTAAAAAATTATTAAATAATGAAAGCGCATAGAGATCATTTTATGATTGTATTGAAGACCCAGATTAAAGATATGATATACTCTAAATTCAAAAAGTATTAATTATAATTACAAAAAAGGTTTCATTTATGGGTCATATAATCTTAGGTGAGGGTATATTATTGTATCTTTAAAAGATGGATATTTTTGAGTAATGACATAGACAAACCATGGTTACTAAGATCCAATTTTTGGGTTTTTCCGGATACTTCCAAATATTTTTATGGAATTTCACATATCTATATAATCTAATAACTATGATTACATGGAAGGGATGCAAGCTCCTTTGGATTGATGAATTTGAGGAAATTTTCAATGTGATAAAAAGAAGTTCGGCTAACACACTTGCGCTTTAAAAACCTTATTATAGAGAATGGTTTTTGTCTTTAGTGACATATCAAATAATGGAGATGGATGTTTCATAATTTATAATGATATGTTGATAGATTATGCCTCATTCCAAATGAAAATTCATGAGAAAAATTAAATGACTCATGATTTAGAGTGGAAAGTGGTAATTTTTTAATTTATAATATGGAGGAATTGTATTTATAGTGAATTATGAGATATATTTACTAATCGTAAAAAATTTAAGTATATATTCACATTGAATGATTTGAATATATACTAAGTAGATGGTAAGAATTGATTAAATATTATTACTACTCAATACACTACCACCATGGAAAGGTGAACAAGGTTGTTGATGCTCTGGGTTGGAAAGATAATTATGGTTTCGACATGATGAGGATTGAGATATATCCTATATTTATGGGTTTGTTAAATATATATCTTGAAAAGATGAGGAAATGGGATATATATTATCTTTCTCAGTAAAATGTTCAACCATCAATTCATGTAAGGAATAAAGATACACAGAAAGAGGATTTGGAACTGTAAAAAAGGGTTTAAAATGTTCCATGTCCAAATATGATTATAATGGAATGAAAATGTTTCATGAATCGAGTATGTGTCACATCAGTACCATACATATAGAAGGATATGTTGGATGAAGTTCGTTATTCATAATTACTTTTCATCCCAGAAGTATGAAGATTGATTGAGATATAGAAGAGTATTTAAGGTGGAATAACATGGAATGATATATTTTTGAGTTTGTATATAAATGATTAGTTTTTCAATAAGTTAAGGATTAGATAAAAAATTCCAAGGGGATTTTATAATCATTACTTTTACCAGAATTAAAATGGGAAGACATTACCATGGGTCATGTTATTGCCCTCCCCAACTCATCTAAAGGGAATAATTTTTTTTGTTGTAGTTGATCACCTTATAAAATAAATGTAATTAATTCCCATCAGATAATATTTCAACATTAATTATCTTTCCAGGATATAATTTAAGAAAGTGTTAAGTTTTCATGAGGTACCACAATTTATTGTATCTGATCTGGATCTAATGTTTACGTCAATGTTCTAGAGAAGCCATAAGTAATCTTTGAATAAAAAGTTAAAATTTATAAATGTATGTCATACTCAGATAAAGTGTCAATATAAGAGGACTATTCGAACCCTAAATTATATGATGATATATGTTTATTTTGATTTAAAATTAGTTAAGGATCAACACATTATTTTATAGTAATTCTCTTATAACAATATCTTTCACTTGATCATTCATATGGATCTTTTTGGATCCCTATATGGGGGAACTGAATAACTCAATCATAAGGGGATGAAGTTAGAGAAAGAATTATATTAGGACTATATCTATCTATGTATATTTTAGAGAAGTTTAGATCCATTATATATAACAACAGGGTATCTCATGGTTGATATAAATGTATTGATGGAAATTTTCAATGAGATGTAGAGCTCAATGTTTGTGAAAAAGTATTCCTAAGAATATCTCCATGAAATAAAGTTATGATATTTTTAAATATGGAAAATCATATCCCTAGATATATCCTTCCCTTTAAGACTCATTTTGTTTGTTATCATATTCTATTTCATGGTACTTTCACTAAATATCTCTCAAGTCCAAGACTTATTCCATGTATCTCTCCTATGGAAGTAAAAAAATTGATCCTTAATGTGTAATAAATTTATAGGTAATACCATTATAGAATGATATATCCTTTGATTAATAACCATTAGAAGTTCTAGATCAAATAGATAAGGTTTTTTGAAACAATACAACTCACTTGGTCAAAGTTACGTGGTGAAACCATAAATTTGAGGAGGCTATGTGAGAACCCAAATATGTGATGAGAAACAATCCTTAGTTGTTTGTATTGGAGTGAAAGTATTTATAGGGATAAATTATTATAAGGGGTATAATTTAACACCTTTATATTTTCCAATATATTTATCTTTAAATTAATTTAATTTCTTTGATAGTTTTCTTTACACAAAACACTGAGTTTAAATGAACCGTTATATACTCTTATAATATTATTATTTAAATGTGACCATTATAACATGGCAATTAAATTAGTGCTATTAATAGTCATAAAAACATTTTGAAAAATATTTATATGTTTTTTAAATAATGATAAATTATTTATTAATACATATTAAATAACAACTCAATTTTCAATAAACTTTTATGTTTAAAAAATATGTTTCCTTTAAAAATGGATTTTATTGAATCTTGGTGAAAAAACATTAAAATTATTTTGCAATATTTATAGATTATTTTTTGATTAAATTAATATAATTTTTCAAATAATCATGCAAATAATAACTTAGTGTAGATTTTTATGATTTTTTATAAAATGATGGATTTGGGTGAAAATTATAAATTATGTATTTTTTTGAAAATTAACTATTCATTTCATGTATTTAAAAAGTTACATTAAATATTGGATTGTTTTTGAAATTTAATTATTTTACTTTGATTAAAAATAATCCAATCAATTTCATTGGAATAAAAATTAAACATTATTTTTATATAAAATAATTTTTATACTAAAAATTCATTTTTTTGGAAAACCATTTTTCATTATATTTTATGGGATTGTTTTAAAATAAATTTCAGCCACTTATTGAAATTGATTTCAATAAAATGTAAAAATATTTGGAATAATTATTCCAAAAACTTTAATATGTAAGTGTTCATTTTTTATCATTATGGATAATAAAATTTGTAAAAAAGTCAATTACCAAGGTATGAGTTAGAATGGGTTGAATGGTTTAGAAATAAAATTTCAGGAGTTAAAATGTTATAAAAACTTGTATAAATCCTGTTTTATATGATTATTTTGATCATATATTATATATTATTTAAATAATAGTCATTTGGAATCATTTTTCTTTAGTAAGACATTAAAATATTTTAACCATTTGAAATATTTCAAGTGTGTCCTCTCCATCCCAACTAAAAGGATACCAATTCTTCTCTCTTATTAATACTTCATGAGACTTTTATATCCAAAAATACTAGGTTTAATAACTTATTATAATCCCTACAACCATTCTATAGGTCTTTATTATCATAATTTCATCCATTCAAGGTTCAAGTTGTAAGCCAAAGGCGGTTTCTCAATAAAGATGTATAACTCTTAACGTGGTGCTCTTGTTTTCATTTACACTTATACCTCCTATAAATATTTGGTATCCATAGAAAAATAATGAATTAATATATTAAATATATATAATTTTTATTATTATTATGTCTAAACCATTTACCACCTTCTTTCCATCTAATTAGAAATGATAGAGTCACTCATGCATACGTTTTAATTATCATCTCCATGTAGTGATATAATTATTTTTTCAAAAAAATAATTCATGGTGGGTTATTATGATATATTTAATTTTTATATATTATATTTTCATCATAATTATTCTTCCTTTATTATAATATAATATCTAAATTCTTACCCTTACATCCATTGGAAAATGATAAATCTGCTCGTGTGTACATGTGGGCCACGACCTTCACACAGTGATGTGATTTGTTTTTCATCACTAGTTTTTATGAATAATTATAATTTTCTATGATGAATAAATATTATATATTTGTCAATATTAAGATTATTGATATTTTTAAACCATAACACTGGTGAAATTATAAGAACCATCAAACCGAAAAATTTATGGAAAACATACTAGTTTTCACCAGAATATTCTTTTTAATGAAGAAATTGTTAAAAAATGGATAATAAGAAATAATAAAGGAATTAAAAATAGTAATTTATATATTAATATTGTTATTTAATATATTTATATTTAATATATATTTATTATTTAGGATATTTCAATGTTTATGGAGAAAGTAGGGGTTCCAAGTAATTTATTTATGTTACAAACTCATTTCTTTTTGGGATTGACTTTGCTAAATTTCCATTGAGGTAAATTATATGGGTTATATCCTTTAAACACCATATATTTTATAAAAAAATTTATATTCCAACATTTTTATTTATTATTACGATTTTACACTCATTTTTAATTTAAATGATCGAGAATTTTTTTTAAAGAAAAGATATCCTTATTTCCTTTTTCACCAAGAATTTTTTCTTCTTTGTGCATGATGTTAAAAAACAATTTAGGGGATTTTATTAATATACATAAAATATTTGTAAAATTTCATTCTCATCAAATTTAACATTAGTTAAAAAACATGAATAGGAATATTTTTAGATATTGTTTTATCAAACTAGACATCGTTAACTTTTTTCAAAAAATTTGGAAGAATGTTTTATTTTAATAATTTTTTATTTAAAGCTTATTTTAAATGTTTCCATTGGAAATTTTGAAGAAGCTAATTTCTTATGATTATAGTAAATTTTAATTAAAATATTATCAAAAGAAAATGGTAATTTACTCATATAATCAACTAAAGGTTCAAATATTCTTTTCAAGATATTATTTATTTATATAAAGATCCTTTAAAGATCACTATTATTTACTAGAGATATGATCTTATGATTCCATAAACCATATTTTTTTTAATGTATTATGAAGCATATGATTTAAGTTTTATTCTATGAAACTAATTTATTTTCCATGGGTTTATTAAGTTATGATCAAACACTTATAAAGCTCATTTCTTTTCCAGGGGTTACACTATAATGAAATGATGAAATATTTTATGAAGATTTTTTACTTTACATAGATTATTATATGATAATATTATGATATGATCATATGATTAATGTTTTATAATATTTTTTTCAAATATATATATGGTTTTCATTATGTAATTTTTGCACCCATAATTATTTTACCTTCTAATGAATTGGGTAAAATGGATATATCAAGAGATAAAAAGGACTAGAATGGAGAGTAAACCAAATTCAGTAAGGGAACCTATGTAATAATATAGTCTTGGGAGTGAATCATGAGAAATGAAATTATTAGATGGGGAGTGAACCTAATCTACTATGATAGTCTTGGCAGCAAACCTTGACTAAGGAAATGATTTCCTGGCAATTGTGTATACAGAAAACCTATATTTTATGAAAATTGATTATTCAATGAATTATGATTAATGATATTTCACATATTGGGTATGTTTTTCATAGATTCGGACCATTTTCTCATACCCTTATATTTATCTTATTCTCACTTATGATCCTAGATTGATATATACTAAGATTACCCATATTGAGGATTTTATCTTTCCCATTCTTTTATTTTGTTTCCCTTGGTTATGAAGAAATGTTTTAACTATGGTATTTAAAATATGTGTACTATGTGAGAAGATATTTTTGATAAATATAGAATATATTTCATGAAATATGATGATTATTTATCTATTATATAAAGACACTAAACCATTAAAATTATGGGGAATGAATTATTATGAGATTTATTGCATATTCATTAAAAATTATTTAATGTATATATATAAGAAATTATTGTGTATCCTTATTTTTACATATCAAGGTGATATTTTAGGGTGTCGTTAAAGTATTGATAAATGTTTTTAGTGCTCGTGTGGAAAACTAAGAATTTTCGGGTCGACCTATATCTATTTTATTTATAGGGTCTCTATCCTAAGGACCACCATAGTTTATAGACTATTGTGGTGGAGGATTCAACACTCAATCCTATCTGTGTTCTTCCCAAGGTTTTTGTGGCACATTGTGAGCCTACTTGTATGAAATAGAATGCGTGAAAACACCCATTTTGATGTCTTGATTCATGGAAAATGACATGGGTAAGTCCCTACACCATTGTGTCGAATGACTTGGAATGCCTAAAACCTTAGGGAATGTGTTTTTTGGATTGTGTGAAACCATGTTGGGTGTCACTCATGGAAAACCCAACTACATAGTGGCACCCTTGAGCTGAGAATTTTGGTGGGTGTATTTTTAGGTGGGTTACCCTATAGGAAACAGGTAGCGTGACATTCCCATGTGAGGTTCCTTATTGAGAATTTTAGTCAAGGGTTTCCCATGTGGAAAATGGAAGAATCACCATGGTGTGGTTCATTCCATGGTGTTCTGGAAAATGATGTGAGGAGAAAGGCTTTGTTGTGGTGGCTGGAATGACAGGTATAATGACCGAGGATTTTCATACATAAATATTACATCTTTTTATATGAATATTAAATACATTAAACCAAAAACAACATGAGTACTATAATAATTTAGTATCTTTGGAGGATAGGTACACAGTATAATAATTTTGTGAAATATATTTAACATCTCCCAAAAATATCTTCTCACATAATACTCCTCTTAGAAATACCCTACAAAAAATATTCTTCATGACCAGGGGGGAAATATAAGAAAGTCTGAGATCAAATGCTCAGAAAGGGTAAATATAATAGATACCAATATATTATCATATTAAATCATATGATAATCATAAGTCTATGTGATCATGAATATAACTTAAGAAGTTCATACCCATCCTTTCATAAATCATAACCATGATTCATGGTATAAAAATTTATAATTTCAAAAACATGACCCATAAGGGTGATAAATCATCATAAATCAATCATGAACCATAATATCATGTTATAGAAGGGTGGAACCATCATGAATATTGAAAATAATTTCATATGTTAAGGTTAAGTATCAATACCATCAATATAGTGAATCGAGATTCATCACCTATTTACCATTGTGGATCATTACACACTCATTTCCCATTGTGGATCAAGACACACCTATTTCTCATAGTTGGTCAGGACACACCTATTTCCCATATTGGATCAGGGCATACTTGTTCCCCATAGTGGATCAATACTATTTACTTGTTCCCTATTTTTATCTCATGAGATATAAATATTTACCCAAAATAAAGAGGGAGATATATGCCCCACTCATCACATAATGAAAATCATACATATGTTTTCCACAAGATTATAAAACATTCATCATATCATAAACCATGAAATAAATTTGGATTAATAAACATTTCATACTAACATAAACCATAAAAAATAGATAGGTTTTATATTTATTTACTCATTCTATATCTCATGTAGAAAGAAGAAGGTTTCATAATAATTTTATCCTAGTATAAACAATAGAAAAAAAAGGTTTTAAATCATCATTCCATTATAAACATAAACCATTTATAGAGATAATAAGATATATATACATTAAACATCATTTTTTAAAACTAAAATTTCATAAAATATTTTGGATATACTTTTCTTGGAAAATAAAATTGAAAATATATAAAGTAATCCTCAAATAAAATAATTTTAATGACATTGGGAATATTTATTCATACTATACAAGTTAAAAAACTATATCATTCACATTTTCAGTAAAATCCATAAAGTCATTTTTTAGAAAATGACATGAAGATTCCTTTAAAATTATTTTTGTAGGAAGTAAAAAATTGGAAAAAAATGTATTTAATAAATAACTTTCAGAATTATAAAAACATCTTTGATTATTTTTAGAAAACATAGTTTTTGAAAAAAAATATTTCTCGCTGAAGAGTAAGATGAATTGATATTTTCATAAAAACTTTTTCTCAATTATTTTAATGACCAAAGAGTGGGAAATGGTAATATTACATGTAAATATATTTTATAAATAGGGTAGAAGTAAATTAATGAGTTTTTTTATATATGGATCATAATATTTTATCATAAAAAACATAATAATAATCAATCTTGATAATTGATGAGACTGTAACATAAAATCATTACCAGTTTGGAAACATTGATTCGTAAGCCTCCTGAAGGAACATCATTAAGTTAATCTGAAAATAACCTAAGGATAATTGAATTCCTGATATCAAAAATATGTTTAATATACACCTCATAACATAATATAGGTTCATAACATAAACATATGTCTCAAATAAGGAAAATTGCAACAAAAATCCCTTCCCTCTATGATAACTTTTTAATCATAAACCCCCTGAAATAGATATCCTAAATTGATATGTAAATACTCATAAGTTTAATTATAAGTATCATAAAATAAAGTCATATGTAGTATATACTCCACATAAATAAACACATGGTTAATATGGTGTGTTTCTCTTAGAAAAAAAAAGTGAGATAAAAATATCTTACCTTAAGTCTCGACTTCTTTAATAAGTATTCAAACCTCTTCTTCATTGGGTATCCTCCATAGGTTTTCAAAAAAAATCCTATGAGAGATTTATATCCAAAATAATGCTTCTAGTATGATATTGGGTAAGTGATTTGGGTAGTTCATTTCTAAACTATAAGGTTTTGACGGTTTTTTAAAGAGAGGAGAAGGGGTGGCCTTTTATAAGTGATCTGAGTGGCACACTTGTAATATTTTGAAAGAATTAATTCCACACATGTTTTTTTATCAAAAGGTTCTAATAAAATACCATTATCAATAATATATGATATAAGGTAGAAATATGGTCATCCAGTGGGTTATTGAAATGTTTTTGGTTATTTGTAACCCTTATCTTTTTAGTTTACCCTACCCCCACCTCGATAAATCCATTTTTACCATAACCACGGTAAATAATTTTAAATATTTTTACTATTCAGTTTAATAAAAAATCAATCAAAACTATTAATAATATAAATTAATCTGATTCCAAATATGGAATCCATTTTTCCAAATTCCATTTATATAAGTGGTATAATTTAATTTAATATTTATCTCATGGACGTAGTGAGGAATCAATTTTTAAAATTGAAAATTTTTGTTGTTCACAAGGTTTTTATATCACAATTCAATTATAAATTGACTGAAATGAACTAAATTGGATTAAATTATTTATAATTGAACTAATTTTACTTTAAAATCAATTTATTATCTAATTTTCATTTTTAAATTAAATAAACTAAAATATATTTTTAAAATAACATTCTATATTTTTTAACATTCATCAAAAAAATAAAAAATTTAGAAAAGACTCAAAAAATTACTATAAGCTAATTTTTTTACACTAATTTCTTAAATTAATCTTATTTTATCAAATTTATCTTTTAAAAGTGTAAAAAAATTATTTTGTTATTCTAAAAAAATAGTGAATGACAACTTTTTTAGAAAATTGTATTTTTGAAACATATAATGATTTTGACAAAAAAATTATTTTTTATCAGTGTGTTTTATTTATAGAAAGTCATTCTAAATAATATATAAAAAATATTTCTTACTATTCATCTCTCTATATTTGAATGCTAGGTTATTGTGGTCATGTTTGAATAATAATATTAATAGTATATCATTGTTTTTCCAAAACTCTTTGTCATCTGTAAGACAAACTAACCCAATATTTCAGGTAACACAAAATTAACTTGGTGTTCCCGTAATGAAGGCATAAATTGGGGTTTCATATAATTCAATATATAAAATAAATATAATTTATTTGAAAAAATAATAATTCATAAAAAATCATGTTGTTACACTATAACCTACTTAAAATGAATTTCACCCTAAAAATTTGTCACCATGATACAAAAATGAGGATAATTATGATTCACAATCTCCTTAATTTACCACAAAGCCTCCAAAAACTATTTTTATTAACACAAAACGGGAGGTAGGTCTTGTTTCATAGAAATTTTTATTTTTGGACCAAAATCTCCACTCGTTTTTTCTCATAATAATGATAATGCTCCTGCTGCATGAGCTTTGAGTTTAGTACAAGTGATGGATTAGGTATATATTTTTTCAAGAGAGATATATGGAACACATCATGGACCTGATAGAGGTTCGATGGATGAATAAAGAGATAAGATATAGTCCCAATATGATCAATAATTTCAAAGATATTGATATAACTAGTTCTTTGTTTTCCCTTCCTTTATCCATATAGAAATTTCTAGAATGACCTTTTCACTAATATCAAATTATGGATATCATCATATATTATCATCATAAAATTTTTCCCATTTTTCTTGTCCATATGTGTTTCAAAATTGCTCTACCCTTATCTTAAATCACATCATCATTATCAGGTACCAATATCTTTCTTTTTTACAACATCATTCAAGTACATTTAAGTTATGAACTAATTTATAGAAAGGGATTCATAATAATTCAGTTGAATGCTCATGTGGAAGCTATTGTTGCAGGAAAACTCAATGAGAAGAATGTTTTGTTCCTAGCCCAATTGAAATCCCTATAACAAGATAAATGTATATCCTATAGAATTTGAATTGTTCTCTCAGATTGACCATCTATCTAAGGGTGATATGTATTACTTAAACTCAACTCTGTATCAAGAGCATGATGAAGACTTTTTTAAAGCATCAAGTTAAACTTCAGATCTTGATCATTTACAATTGAATGTGGTGCCACATGAAAACTTACCACTTTGTTAATGTATATTCTAGAAATTGGATCCAAATAGATATATTATCTAATATTAATGTAGTGTGATAACTTCATAAGGTGATCTACTAAAACCCCAAATTACCTCAATATAATAGAAAAGATAAACCCTAATTGTAACTAGTACCTTTAGTCATATAGACATAAAGTGTAAATGCCTTCCTCCTAAAATAATTTTGTCACTAAAATATATACAAAACCAAATGGTTGTATTTTGATAAATATCTATTTAAATATCCTTAAACATGATAAACACTCATCACATAAAACCTCAAAATGGTATTCAATGAATTTGAACATATGATCAACTCTAAACTCATAAACCCACAATGATATCCATAAATTTAAATTTAATATTACATAAATAAATATATACTTCCAAATTTAATTCAACCTTTATTCTATATATAGGATATTATCTTGTAGAAAAACATTTTCATTAGAATCTTAGGTTCATCCTTATAATGATATAATGTGAAATATTATTTAGTTTTCCTATAATCCTTATAGAGGGAGATAATCAAATGAAATTTCACAAAAGTTTAATCAACAAGATCTTCACAGTGCACATTCATATAAAATCAAACATGAAATTCCAAACTATAGTGGGAGTGGGATAAGTGTGCACTTATTATTATGATTCTTTTCATCCATTTTGATTGCATAAATTTTCCTTGTTTCATTTTTCTTAAAAGGTTGTTGTGTCCTATCATCCACATTATCCCATGGAATAGGTCATTTGTTTTTATAATTCTCAAATTCCTTACACTTGAAACATTTGAGTGTGATGGTTCATTAGTTCTTATCATACTTTACTCCATTGATTTAGATGGTTTATTAAAATAATTTTAGAATTATTGGGATTTATGACATTCCTTTCCATATTTAAATCACCTCTTAGTTTCTTTCAATCAATTCTCTTACTACTTCTTACCACATTTATGGAATGTATATGGATGAAATCTCTTCCCACTATTTGAGTTTTCATGAGACTCGACATTCCTTTTATTTTCAAAATCATTGGAATAGTGAAAATATCCAATTTCAATTACCAGCATCAGATCATATCGAAGGAAATTTTCAACGCTACTAAAGTATCCTATAGTCAATTACATATAACAACATGGTTTTAGGCCACAAAATTATCAATAAATTTTTCCTTTAGGTATAGTTATTAAAACAGAAGTTCCCCTTCCTAGTATTATATAATTAGCTTTAATGGTACCAATAAATTAAAAATCCTTTTGATTAAGTTCAATGAAATCCCTCTCTATATTTTTTCATACAATAAGATAGAATGGATTACTAATAAATATCACTTTAAAATATACCCATTAAATAGATTCACTTTCATATTCTTCCCTCATATTCTTAGTAAGAGTCTTCTACTAATCTTATTCACATTCCAAAAAATAAATAGCCAAAATTAATGATTCATGATCCAAACACTGATGAATAAAATATATATTTTTATTGGTGCCTATCATTTTATCAAAAAATATTTTATTAATAGAACAACTAAAATAAGGTGGTAATAACCTCAAAAAAGGACTCAAGGTAATTTTTTTTCCTCTCTTTCCTGTTTAGAAGTTCAACATGATTCATATCCTGAGATGGTTGTTCAAGAATATCAACTTGATTTATCATTCAAGATACCATAATGTTTGGTTTCTCAGGAGGAAAATAAATTCATTACCTATTTAATTCAGTATTAACATGTTTCTTTTAGGTTCTAACCATTTACTAAAATAACAAATTACTTTGTAAGAAACACTAATCATATGGGAAAACCAAATAATCATTAAAAATCAATTATAGGATTTCTAAATCATGAAACTTTATTTTCAAACTATAACACCTTATATTTATCCTAGATCATTCGTATTTATTATATATTTAAATCCATTATGATATTTCATACAATTTTTTTGAACTTCCAAAGCATAACATATAGGAGTGCCAAACCAAGTGTGTAATAAGACCCATTGTTATGCACTAGGTGATGATTGATTCTATCTCAATGCACCCATTTTGGTGTTATTAACACCAGATACCTTTGTGCTAGATCCACATAAACTTTTAATATCTAGGGAATGATGTAATTTCTTGGAAACAACTGAATATATCATTTACCAAAATTGGAAGACATTTTCCCATAATTTGACACAGTCTTAGACTTATCCATAGACATATCCCTATACATATCCTTAGATATATCACAATGGATTTCCGTAATGTTTTATAATCCTATTTTCTAAATTATAACATAACCATTCCTCTAATACCAACTATAATGACCCAGTATTTTTATAAATAGATATTACATATTTTTATAGGAATATTCAATAAATTACACAAAAACATGCCTGAGGACAATAATAGTTTACTGTGTTTTGAGACTAGGTACATAATATTATAATTTGGTTATAGATATTAAATATATACCGCAAATATATTCTTGTGTAATTTTACTCAAAGGCATACCATTCCTAAACCTTTATTCATAACTTAGGGAAGGAGAAATAAGAAAGGGAGAGATCAGATGCTTAGAAAAGATAAACAAAAGAGATTTCAATCTATAATAATATGAAAGCATAAGATAATAGTAAGGGTATGTGATCAAGGAAAATACATAATAAGTTCATACCCAACCTATCATTGATCACAAACATGGATCATTGAAAAAAAATTATCATTTTTTAAAAGATATCATATATGGGTGAACAAATCAGCATAAATAAATCATGAACCATAAGATAATGTCATAAAATTTTGGCACCATCATAAATCCTGAAAAATAATTTTTATGCCAATATTAACTACCCAAACCATCAAAAAAGTGCATTAGTACTCATCACCTATTTCCCATTATGGATTAGGATACACCTATTTCCCATAGTGGATCAGGGCAAGCCTCTTTCCCATAGTGGATTTGGACACACCTATTTCACATAATAGATTTGGACACAATTGTATCCCATAGTGAATTATGACACATGCATTTCCCATAGTGGATCAAATCCATCAACTTATTTCCAATTTTTATATCAGGATATATAAATATTTTCCCAATTAATTGGAGGAATATAATGGTCACACCTATCACATAATGAAAATAATACATATGTGCGAAACTAGATCATAAACCATTCATCATATCAAAACCCTTGAGATGAAATGGAATTCATAAACATTGAACCCTATTACAAATCGTGTAAAATTTATAGGTTTCATAAGAAATTAATCATTTAATACACTTTTAATAAAGAAGCAATTTTCATAAGAATTTTACCATGGTATAAACTGTAAAAGAGAAAAATGTCTCATGAATATCATGTCATCATAATAATAAACAACTTAAGGAAATAATAATAATTCTATCCTTGGATCATATCCCTATAAATTCATAATTTACATATAATTATGTCATCTTATATGGATAATTATTTTGAAATATTAATCACTTGGAACATTTCTTGAGGAAGATAAATTCCCTTTGAAAATAAATTATTTAAAATTAATATTATTAAAATGTATTAGATATCATTTTATTTGAAAATAAACATGAAAATATATAAATTAAGATCATAATAAAATAATTTTTAGGATGATATTGAGTTTCATTCATGTAGTACACATTAAAATAATAATTCCATTCAAATTTTCAGTAAACAAAAAAATGAAATTTTTTGGAAAATGGCATGATGATTAAATTATAAAATATTTTAAAAATTAATAAATTAGTAAAAATGTATTTAATAAATCATTTTAAAAATTATAAAAAAAATTGATTTTTTTTTTGAAAATACGGTTTTGGAAGAAAGTGGATTTCTAACTGAAGAGAGGAATAAAGTCAGCTTTTCTTAAAAAATCTCAATTATATTAAGTACCAAAGAGATGAAAAATGTTATTATTAATTAAAAATATCATAAATAATCATAAACAAATAAAATTCTTTATTTTCTTGAGATATTTATTATAATAATTTTTCATCTAAAACTAAATCAATGATGATATTGTAACATAAAAGCATTACCAATTTGGTGACTTTGATCATAAGCCACATGAAGGAATATAATTAAACGAATCTTAAAATATCATTAGGATAAAATAATTCAAGATATTATATTTCAACGTGTCTTTATATACACTTCATAAAATTATATATGTTTATAACATAAAAATATTTCCCAAATAAAGAAAATTGATGGAATAAATCCCTTACCGCTTTAGAAATTTTGAACTGTTGAACCCATGAAAGAGAGATCTTCCAATAGATGTTTAAATTCCCATAAATTTAATGATATATATTGTAAAACAAATTCATTTTTAGTATATACAACATCTAAAAGAAACATGTGTTGAATATGGTATTTTTCTCGTGAAAATATAAAAGCAAGACCAAGATACCTTACCTTAAGTTTCAACTTCCTTCATAAATGTTTGAACCTCCTCTTCTCTAGGTATCCTCATTAGGTTTACCCTAAACACCATCCTAAAATTTATTTATATAAAAATTAAGGCTTATAAGATAAGGTGAGGTATGTTTTGATAAGGTCTTGGCCAAACCAATAGGGTTTTAAGGTATTAAGTAGATAGTAGAATGGTGGCCTTTTATAAGTGTAGTGAGTGTCACTCTTCTAATTTTTTGAAAGAAAGAACTCCACCCATGTTTTTTCATCTCACAAAACTCAAGTAATGTACTATTATCAATTCAATAGGATATTTAATTAAAATATGATCATACAATGGGTGTAGTATATGTTTTTGGTGATTTTTAACGCTTATCTTTTATTTAATCTCTTGGCAAAACCATTTTTACCATATCAACATAACATATTTTTTAATATTTTTACAATTAATTTTGGTCAAAATAATGTTGATATTGTTAGTTAATATAAATTATTTTTATTCAAAATATGGAATCAATTTTTCTATATTTCATTGAATTAAGTGGATAATTTTAATTAAAAATTAAGTCCTACGTGGGACGAGAATGCATATTTTTTAAGATAAAATTCTCAAAAGATTATAAAGTTCTTATATCAAAATTCAATATGAAATTGATTAAATAGAAATAAATTAGATTAAGGGATTTATAATTTAATTTAATTTACTTTAAAACTAATTTAAAATATAAGGAAATTTTATATATAAATTCAATGAAAAGGTAGTTGTCAATTAAAATTTAGTATTTTTCATTATTCATCCAAAAATGAATCTTTTCAGAAAAATACCAAAAATTAACCCTAAGATAATTTTTGCAACATAATTTCAAAAATTATATTTATTTTATCAAATTAATTTTATAAAATTGTAAAAAATTAATTTTTTTATTATTTATAAAATGGAATGAAAAAACATTGGTTTGAGAAAAAAGTATTTTCAAAACATATAAATATTTTAAGGAAAATTATGATATTTTTATAAATTTTATTTATTTTAATAAAACCATTATAAATAATATTTAAAATAATTTATTACTGTTCATCCCTCTATGTTTAATGGCTACTCTATAATGATCACATTTGAATAATAATATGAATTTTATATCATGGTTTGGTATCAAGGTGAGAAACTGGAGATTTAGGGAATGAGGGAGGACCCTATTGGTGAAGAAGGTTTTAACAATTAAATAAACATAAATCTGAATCACATCCCAATAATGCTGGAAAAAACAATTGTTGAAACCATCAGGGATTGGGGAACTATCAGGATTTAAACTAAATACAGTGTCTTTGATTTCATGATCCATCAGGGTGTTAAGAAGAAAGTAGTTGTCCTCATCATTGATCAAAAGGGGATGACATTAGGTAGGAGGTCTTTGTTTATATCAGGACCATTGAAAATGGTTTCATAGTGGTAGATGATATGATGAGCGATGTCATCCTCATTGTCAAGGATCATGTCCCCATCCATTAAAAGAGTTAACATCCTATAGGCCTTCTTGATTCTTTGAAAAGAATTATAAAATTTTCTATTTCTATCACCATCTGTTAACCATTTATCTTTAAACTTTTATTTTATCATATCTTCTTTGAAAGTGGGCAGGGAGTTAAGTTTGACTGCAATGTTTAGTTCCTGAGTAGGATCAATGTTGAGATCATAGGTGGTGTTTATGTTTTGGATATCATTGAGATCATTCTCCATATTCATGATGTCTTTATTGATTTGTTTGGCTTTATAGCTGCAAAAAAAATTAGAGTCTGTTTTAGAAGTTTTAATTTGAGGCTAGAGTCAAGAAAATCATTACAACGAGTCATTGAGGACCAAAAGTTTTGAATGATATGAGAGCACTCGTCATCAAAGACCCAAGCATTGTTAAATCTAAAAGGAATATGGGGATTCATATCTTTGGTGGAGACACTGATCAGGATGGGGTGATGATCAGTGTTTAGTCTATGAAGATAAATACTAAAGATTTTGTACCAATTATTTAAATCAAGGACAATCATGAAGACTCTATCTAGATAAGAGGAAACTACTTTGTTATAGTGCCTTCTATACCAAGTTTATTTTTCAAAAGTGAGATTGATTTATATGAGGTTATTGTCATCTATTGAAGTTTTAAATTCTCTTATGGAAATAGAATCATGAGAGGGTCCAATTTTCTTGCTTAAGTTGATAATGGCATTAAAATCACCCATAATAAACCAGGGTGCGTTAATATTAGTTCCAAGATAATAGAGGTCATTACAAAGTGTTCTTCTTTCTTGTGATCATTTCTTAGCACAAAAAAATGAGCAGAAAATATGTTTTTCATCAATATTAAAATTACAAGTAATAATCTTATCATAGATATTGTAGACATTAGTATTCTGTAGAGAGAAATGTGAGAAAATCCATAAATATTCTTCATTAAGGTTATTAGTGATTGTACCAGTAAAAACATAATTTTTTTGACATAAGTAACAGTATTTAGAGGCATAGTTAATTTTTGGCTCTTCAATAGAAAATAAAAGAGGATGATGAGTGTTAATAATTATTTTTAACACAATGAAGGTGTTAGAGTTTGCAATTACCTGACAATTCCAAAAAAAGGATCTTCATTAAATATTAGTTTTGGAGTTAGAACCCCCTTTTTTCTTTTTTCCAAAACCTTTATTTCTTTAAGATATTTTAACTTCTTGATTATCAGAGGTATGTTATGTTGGGCGGAGAAAAAGGGAGTGATGGCAAGAGGGGGGGTGAATTGCCTTTTAAAAAAAGATTAACAAATTAAAATCAAAGTGAAAGTGCAGCGGAAATAAAAGAGGCAAGACACAAAATTGATAACGGAGTTCGGCCAAAAACCCGGCCTACGTCTCCGCTCCCAACTAAACCGTTGAGAGATTCATACCGCTTGCTTTTCAATGGTTTTAGCAAGAAATCCACTAGGCTTTGAGGTAGCACTAGGACCTATTACAGCTTGCTTTTGATGGTTGAGCAAGAACCCACTTGCTTTTAATGGTTTAGCAAGAACCCACTATCCTTCTTACAGGTGAAGGATAGCTCACCTATGTCTCAAGCTATTTAAAGGAAAGCTTGACAACCTTTTCACACCTTAATGGTGATGTGAAACCCAAAAGAAAGAGGGGATGAGAAATAGAGTGGTTTGTAGACACAAACCCAAATTAAGCTCAAAATAGATAAACAAGAAAAACCGTATTTAAGGAAGTCTTGGGCGCCTTTGATTGATTGGAGATGTTGAAGGCCGCTTCCAAGCTTCTTTGAAGGAGCTCCTTGGATGTGGAAGTTGTTGGAGCAAGGTGGGTTCCTTGAAGGAAGTCCGCCGGAGGTTGGCCAATTGATACAAAATATGTCCGTTGGCTTGGTATATGATCTGGTTGGTGTCTGGGGCTTCCTTGGCCTTTATTTATAGGCATGGAACCCTTGTGGAGTCTTCGGAGCCGTTGTAAAGGGCCTCGGAGCCGTTGGAGGCCAAATGGGAGTTGACTGGTCAAAGCCAACGGCTAGTTTGACTGGGCTACCGGCTGGCCGGTGCAGGGCCACCGGCTGGCCGGTGCCTTGGACGTTGAGAAGGCCTTCTGCCCAGGCAACACCGGCTGACCGGTGACAGAGCCACCGGCTGGCCGGTGGTGAGGCAGTAGCCATCACTGTTGCATCAGGCTGCCACCGGCCGACCGGTGGAACCTGGCAGTAGGTAATGCCTCTGCCAGGTCCACCGGCTGGCCGGTGCTATCACACCGGTTGGCCGGTGGACTGAATTTCAGTCCACTTCTTGATTCTTTCTTGGGCCATTTTCTTGGCAACCTTGTGCCTATCATTCAAAAACACTTCAAACAATATTAGACAAATAATAAGGTGATTGTGATCATTAAAATCAAACAACGAGGGGAACGAGAGGTACAACAATCTCCCCCTGTTTTGATGATCACAATCACCAAAACAATTAAAGTAAAAACAAAAATGAAAGACATGCTTAAAGGATAAAGAAAGTAAATGCTAAGCATGATCAAAAGGATTCTCCCCCAATCAATCAAGAATTTCTCCCACTTTGTGATTATCAAAATAGAACGGGGCATAAAACTTGATTGAGGGAAAAGGAGATTTTAAACCAATTGAAATTTTTGAAATTTGAATTGAAAGTTTTGAAAAAAAAATTGAATAACAGTTTGAATTGAAAGTTTTGAAAAGAAAAATTGAATAACAATTTGAATTTAAAGTTTTGAAATGAAAAATTGAATTGAAAATTTTGAAATGAAAAATTGAATTGAAAATTTTGAATAGAAGAATTTGATTCCAAGTGTTGAAATTGAAAGTTTGAATAATTCAAAAAAATTTAAACAAACCTAACTCCCCCTAAATAAAAACAACAAATCACCGGGGAGAGGTTTTTGAAACCGAAATAAATTTTGGGCCGGAGAGACTCGCTAATAGGTATTTTTCAATCCATACTTGTCTAGTGGCGGGTCTTCTCCTAAAAAATTCATCGTTAAAGAAAAAAGTTTTGGGCCTACTATACCGGGCATTTTTGCAATTGCACTCATAAATGAGGTGCCTGAGTTTCTTACAATAATTACAAAATTTATAACTAGAGCTCCCCCTTACAAAAACAGTTGGAGCATGGGAGGAGGAAGCTACATTGGTATATCCTAGCCCTTGGGTGGTTCTTGAAATTCGTTGGGAACCAAGCAATTTTGAAATATTTTTTTCCCCTTGGGTGAATTTGGCTAGGGATTCTCTAAGGTCCTTGATGGTTGATTCCAAAGAATCAACATTTGGGAAATTTTGGATTTTAGGGAGAGTTCCCCCTTCTCTTTGAGAAGTTGGTCTTTTTCGGAGGAAAGCTTTTTGAAATTATTTTTCAAAGCAACGAATTTTGACGAGAGTTCGTGAAAACCATTTTCTAGTTGGTCTCTAGCGTGTGAGAGTTCTTCATAAGATAGATGATTAAATGAATTGGAAGAACTAGAGGAGGAAGAGGAGGAAGAGGAGGAAGAATCTACCTCATGTTTTTCCATTAGGCATTTGTTACCTTGGTCGCTTGAGGAGAAGGAGGAGAAGAAGGAGCTATCACTCCAAGATGCCTTTGAAGCCTTCTTCTTTCCCTTCTTTTTTTTGGCCCTTTTCTTGTGAAGTGGGCAAGAGGGTTTGAATTTTTCGTCGAGTTCTTGCTCTTGAGCGGGTTCTTGCTTTGGAGCCTTGCTAGTACCTTCATGGGTTAGCTCTAAATATTTCCAAATATCATAAGAGGTAGTGCAAGAAGAAATACAATTAAATATATTACGGTCTAAGCCACAATGAAGAGCATTCATGGCTTTGACATCAAGCTCGAAATTTGCAATGTCGGCGGGGGTCCATTTAGACTCATCGGGAGAAGAGAGCGTAAAACCATGCATAACAATTCTAAAACTAGGATAGCTAATGCTTTTAAGAAAAGTTGACATGCGGGTTTTCCAAAAAGTATAATCGGCTCCATCAAAGAATGGAGCACGATCCAAAGAATGTCCTTCGGGGGATTGAGAGGAAGAAGCGGTAGAAGCCATCAAAAAAAAATCTTTAATTTGAAACCGGTTTAGGGAATTATTCAAATTTTGCCTCTGATACCAATTGTTGGGCGGAGAAAAAGGGAGTGATGGCAAGAGGGGGGGTGAATTGCCTTTTAAAAAAAGATTAACAAATTAAAATCAAAGTGAAAGTGCAGCGGAAATAAAAGAGGCAAGACACAAAATTGATAACGGAGTTCGGCCAAAAACCCGGCCTACGTCTTCGCTCCCAACTAAACCATTGAGAGATTCCTACCGCTTGCTTTTCAATGGTTTTAGCAAGAAACCCACTAGGCTTTGAGGTAGCACTAGGACCTATTACAGCTTGCTTTTGATGGTTGAGCAAGAACCCACTTGCTTTTAATGGTTTAGCAAGAACCCACTATCCTTCTTACAGGTGAAGGATAGCTCACCTATGTCTCAAGCTATTTAAAGGAAATCTTGACAACCTTTTCACACCTTAATGGTGATGTGAAACCCAAAAGAAAGAGGGGATGAGAAATAGAGTGGTTTGTAGACACAAACCCAAATTAAGCTCAAAATAGATAAACAAGAAAAACCGTATTTAAGGAAGTCTTGGGCACCTTTGATTGATTGGAGATGTTGAAGGCCGCTTCCAAGCTTCTTTGAAGGAGCTCCTTGGATGTGGAAGTTGTTGGAGCAAGGTGGGTTCCTTGAAGGAAGTCCGCCGGAGGTTGTCCAATTGATACAAAATATGTCCGTTGGCTTGGTATATGATCTGGTTGGTGTCTGGGGCTTCCTTGGCCTTTATTTATAGGCATGGAACCCTTGGGGAGTCTTCGGAGCCGTTTTAAAGGGCCTCAGAGCCGTTGGAGGCCAAATGGGAGTTGACTGGTCAAAGCCAACGGCTAGTTTGACTTGGCTACCGGCTGGCCGGTGCAGGGCCACCGGCTGGCCGGTGCCTTGGACGTTGAGAAGGCCTTCTGCCTAGGTAGCACCGGCTGACCGGTGACAGAGCCATCGGCTGGCCGGTGGTGAGGCAGTAGCCATCACTGTTGCATCAGGTTTCCACCGGCTGGCCGGTGATAGAGCCACCGGCCGACCGGTGGAACCTGGCAGTGGGCAATGCCTCTGCCAGGTCCACCGGCTGGCCGGTGCTATCACACCGGTTGGCCGGTGGACTGAATTTCAGTCCACTTCTTGATTCTTTCTTGGGCCATTTTCTTGGCAACCTTGTACCTATCATTCAAAAACACTTCAAACAATATTAGACAAATAATAAGGTGATTGTGATCATGAAAATCAAACAACTAGGGGAACGAGAGGTACAACATGTTATTTATTATTTCTGTATTTTGTGGTATTTTTAATTATAGATTCATGTATTATATTACACATAGTATCTACAGGAAGGGAGAGAACTGTACTTGGCGCCTATGAATTGGTTGCATGTTGTTACTTTCTGTTTTCCAGATCTGGACAACACTGCATTTTCTCCATAGAAACATTCATAACATGCATGGTCTGAGTTTCCTGTACTGATAATTTGCTACTATGATTAACCAGTTCAGGTGCCATGAAATTAGTATTACAGGATTTATTTAGAGTCTCAACACATCCAGAAATATATGGGTTTCTTATAGAGTTAGAGTGAGGTTGTAAAATTGAATTTGGTTCATCATTTTTCATTGTGGTTTAATTATTTAGGCTTAGAGAGGTGCCTTTGTTAGTAGGTTGCATTGTTGAGTCCTTCAGTTTTGGAGTTGTTGGTTTCATGTTAAGGTATAACATGGAAACAGTATTAACACCAAACCTACCATAAGAGTAAAGTGTAGTAGTAGAGATGGATGTAGCAACTTATTTCACCCAAAGTTTTTAGACTGTTATCTGCTTTGTGTAGTTGATATTTTGGGGTTTTGTAGAATCTTGTACCGAGGGTGGAGATCCCTTAATAGGGTTGATAGGTTCCGGTTTTTTTGGTGACTTCAATCATTTGATTAGTAGTGGATTGTATTATGATCAGAGTGTCGTTCTGGGTGGCCAATAGATTACCAAATTCTAAGATGTGTCCAGTGGAAGTCTGATTTTTAGAGAATGTAACAGATGTGTCTTGACTATGAGGAGAGTATACAATATATATCTTATTTCTATATTCAATATTTGACTCTGATATTTCAGTGGAATTTACAGTATGTAGATTCTGTATTTGTTCAGTACACAAATCTAGGATATGTTTCACCATATTTTAAATTGAGTAAATATCAGGACCATCATAGTTATGTAGAATATTTCATTGATATCACACCAGACCCCCTGATTATCTTGAGTAGCTATGATTATTTTCTAATGGATGCTATTTTCATACATCTATGAATTAAATATTTTATATTTTTCTTCAATAGTACTAAGTCTTGAAGGGTCACACACTTGGAAACTTTAATAAGGATAATATTTTGCACAAATTTTTTGTTCAAAATGAAAATAACTTGATAAAACATTATACAAAAGAGTTTGGATGGATTTATAGAAATTTGGGAATCTTGTCACGAAGTCCATAAGGATCATAAGTAAAAGTGGAAGATTTTTTAAAATACACATAAAATAAATTAATGTGATAAATTAATAAAAAATATGATATATAAATATATATTATTCATAAATATGCATGTGATACATATTGTTGTATGCAATAGAAAGTATGCACATCCACTTAACCCATATGGCTTCATCTGTTTCAAAACAATGGTTTTTTCATTAATTATATTTTCATATACTCATTGAAGTGTTCAATGGACAATCAATCCAATGGGAAGTGATGCATCACATGAATTATAAAAATGAGATGCATAAAAAAATTCCTATAAATTAGAATGTTTATATACTATTTGGTGTGGGAGTATATTAATCTACTTCTTTTGATTAATTGACTTCATTAGTTTACTAAAAATCTTCTAGAATCATTCTCCTAATTTAACTCTCATTCATCTCTCTCGATAAAGTGTTAGAAGGCCTTCAAGAATTAGGGAATCCTCATGAAGTGTACGTGGATCCATTTTCACTTATCACCTTAAAGATAGGATGATTTTTTTGTTGCATCTTGAGATATTCATCAAACATATTCCATTGAGTTTGAAGATGGAAGTCGGCACAATTCATGACTTCTAGTTACTCTTTTTTGTAATATTATTGAAAAATTAATTTCTTGATGAATGTATCTCTTTTTTTGGGATGTTTTCCACTACCATTTTCCCTAAGATGTTTAATCTGAACCCATTAATTTCATAAGGTGAATGTATAAATTCAAATTTATTTTTTAATTGAGTTCACCTAAAAAAGGTATGATTTAATTATCTAAGTACTTTTGAATATCAAAACGTTCAGGTTTTTCAATCACTCTCTTTTCATTAATTTTAGAAATTATTGGTTTATAAATCGCATGAATATGATAATTTTATTCAAAAAATTATTCAAAATAAAAATAAATAAATGAGAAAGGTATTGATTAGATTTCAATTTATTTAGAAAATTTGTTTGTATTTTAGATCCTTCATGGAAAAATATCAGTAATAAAGTTTCTCATTCCATAATTGAGCATTTTTTGGAGCTTAAGAAAATTATTAGTCAATATCAAAATTATTTTGGTCAAATTTATGATGAATATGTTCTTGAAAATAATTTTTTAAATGAAAAACATATTAAACCTCACATTATTGATGATAATGGAATGGGTAATTTTCATCCATACTCTTCATGTTTTTCAAAATTTCTGAAATTGTGTTAAGCCCATAAAAATTTTTAACTTGATATTTTGATTTAGATTCATACTTTACCAAGGGGTTCATTAATTAAAAAAGTGATTATGATTATTTTTATAAGGTCACTAATATACTTATGGGTGCATGATTTTTATGAATCCTTGTTACCTTAGGTTAACAATAAAAATAGCCTAAAACCCATTACAATTTGATACCATTCTTATCCAATCCTTGAGGCCTATATAATTACGGGTGGATGGGTATGTTGTTATACATGTATTCGATTGGATCTCAAAAAATACGGTTTTTTTCCAATATTATTAAGGGTTAAATGCATATATCCCCTTGATTCGATTGGACTACAAAAATGAAAATCAAAATGAAGTTGAGTGACATGTGATTTGCTATGAAACTTGTATGAGGGTTATGTGAAGTGGTCATTTACTAGATGAATGACATGTGAAGTATTCATTAACCTTGTGAGTTTTTTTCAAACAATCATCAATGTGTGATATGTATTATACTATATTAACATTTTATATATCTATTTATCACTAGATGTATGGGTAAAAGGGTTATATGCATATACATAGGATGTATATGATACATTTTATGGTTGACAGGTTCATATTGGGATATTATTATTGTAATGACCCAAACATTCATTAATGGAAATCCCTATTGATCTAATTAAATTTCTCCTTATGTAAAATGATTATATAAAATGTCAACTTCTTGGGTTTTATGTTTTTGGATTTTAAAATTATATTAATAATTTTGACCATTTCTAATATAGTTGTTGAACAGTGATCACATGATTAGTAAAAATATAGGGCTTTAACAAATCCAATTTACTAAGACAAAGGAAGCGATGACCTCAATATAGTAGACGTGCCCCAAATGAAGCCCATTCATCAGAGCTCAGAAATGTGGTTATGTCTTTGGGATTTGCTATTGACCAATCCCAATCCAAGCTTGAATATGTTAAGATTGAGTGGGGCCACCTATGAGAGAAGTGGAAGTTGATAGGTATTACCACCCGAGCAATGTTATCCGAGCCACCCCCAGAGTCTCTCATCATCGCACACCTTACTCTTCGGTTTTATGCGGGTGTTATAAGGGGTTATGTAACAAGACCCATGTACTATGGTTATGTACATTATTTTTGTATATAATAATGAATATACTTTAATTTTATTATTGTTACTTTGTAAATAGTATTTAAATTACAAATAGTATTTTTATTTAATGTTCAACTAAAAGTTCTATTTTGATGAATTAATGGATTTTTTAATTAAATAATATTTTAATAAAATATTATTATTGTTATTAAATTAATTTTTATTAAATATATATGATCGTATAATTTTATGAATGCAATTGTAATTTTTACTAAGTTTTGAAATCCATTTTTGTCAGAAACCATGAATTTTTTATAAATGATGGTTTTTATTTTAAAAGTTAAAATTAAAATATTTATAAAATTATTTAGATAAAATGAATATTTTTTCTAGAATCCAGATATCAAAATTATCCAACGGTGAATATTTCATAATTTTCTGAGACAGTCAAATTTTTGGGTAAAAATTAAATACCCTTTAAATATATAATGTTTTTATGACATCATAATGACCCAATTGTGATGTAATAAAAGACTAAAAACATTATTTTCGGCCAATATATGTTTTACCATTAAAATAAAGTTATTTTTTGTTTGTTTGATTTATTTTACAAACCTTTAGTAGACCCTTCATGACTTATTAAACATTTTTTCTTTTAAAATTGTTTTCCTTGGGAGTGTGACTCACCTCCGCATAATAAACCACATTATTTTAAGAAGTTCAGACTTTTTCCTTATAAAATATTTTTTTGAAATTCTCTTTTCCAAAAACCATGGGCTGGTTTGTGTTTTTTATTATTTTAATTTGAGATGTCCCAAACCTTAATAATAAAGAATTCCCTCACCTTTACTATATAAACCCACTCAAGCTCCCAATTCATTCTTACTCAAATCATTTTGAGTTCGTCCAACCTCTGCCCTCATCTCTCTAGAATCCTCCCAAGGTGCCCCAAGCTCCCAAGAATCCTCTCACAAGCCTTTGGAGGCACACTTCCAACTAAGGGTTTTTCTTTCATTCTCATTTTTGTCCAATATTCATTAAATTTTTATGCCCTTTTAATTTCAATTATAAATGTTGGGGTATGGTTTATCACATCCCCCATACTCCCCTCTTTATTTTTTAATTATGGGAGACCACTTTATCTCTCATTAAATACCTCCCATGTACACCCATTACTATGCCGAAATTCCGAAAGGAATTTCTCTCATCTCATTTAGATTCAAGAAATTCTTTTGTACCATGGAAAAAAATTACATTACATTTGTTGGGACATGTATATATGTGACCCCATTACTTTTCATGTCATGTAAATATGATTAGACACCCTTTTATTTCTCATCAACCATTTTTATGAGTTCTTATGTCATGTCGTTATGCTGCTAAAATTGCACCATGCTTTTCTAAGCCAAAGTCATTATGTAGTGAATACCATGTCCATTTCTCTATCAGGGGTATTCACCTTTTTGCACATTCAATTATTGTTTAAAGAGTTTCATGTATTTATTCCACATTCGTTTATCATGGAATAAAATATTATGCTGAATGATTCAATGTTTTATGATCCATGTGGTACACTTATGCAAGAAATGAAATGTTTAAGAAGGGTGCTCCCTGATAGCTCTCCAATGCATTGGGTAAAGTATATTATCATGATATGTCATGTGAAATGGGTGTTTACTCATTCTAATTCAATTGAAGAAAGATTTTACTCATTCTTAATGTGAAATTAGGGTTCACTCATGCTCAATGTGCAATGAGACTTGGCTCATACTAATTCCATGTTAAGTGTTGTTTCCACATTTCCATGTTATGATTATTATGATTTATCATGACTTTATGTTTATGCATATATTGTGCTCTATTCATATACCTATGTTCTAAAATTTATTGTATTCTTCATATTATTCCATTATTATTCCCTTACTGGGCTTTATAGCTCACCGTTTTCTTATGCATGTCCTCAGGTTATCCCATGCAATGCTAAGTATGAGGGAATGTAGTGGTCATGTAAAAGAATTTTTCAATAAAGATGTTGTATTTCATGTTTTAAGTTTTTATGTAATGATCATAATCCCCAAATACACAACACCTCTTGATATTCTATATTGTATCAAGTGAATTTTATGTAATAAATTATATTTAATTGTGTAATAAAAACCAGGGTTGTCATAATTGGTATCAGTGGATAGATTTATTTATTTTTTGGATTAGGATTAGAAAACCCTAGTAAAGCCTCAGTGGAAATACTAAGTATAATAAAAACATCCTTAAGTTACGGTTATTATTGAGTAAGTGGTTTATCAAGAAAATACATCCCTATCTAGATACGAGCAGGTAGAGGTGGCTCTGGCCTAGATGTATCCTAGGGGTAAAACCCAAAAACACTGCTTTGAGCTAGACTCAAATGGGAACTGGTGCATGAAAATGGGCCTTGTTGAACTCTCAGTTACAACACTCCTGGGGGATATGCTTTGGTAAATTCACAATCTTAGTATGAACCATTATTAAGAGACAAAAAAAATTCCCTAAGAATATATGTTAGAAAGTAGATCATGGATAACATAGACTGAATCCAATAGACTCATATGTTAAGGAAATAAAAATTATTTATAAATCAAATGTTTTATCCTTAGATTAGCCTTTATGTGTCACCCTTAACTTTCCTTTTATTCCATCCAATGGCCGATAATAGGAGGACCCAGGCTAACAACCGATTTGAAGATCAATGTGATGATTGTACTGATGAAATGCACAATCCAATGGGAGTGAGAATCACGAACTTTGTCATGATTCTCTGTCATCTAACTCAAGATTTGAATAGAAATATGTTAAATAGTAACATTCAACCCCCCCCCCCCCAAGAAAGAATAAGTCGCTATCGAGAGTTTAATGAGACCAAGGCCTCCTCATTTTAATGGATCATTTGATTCCTCAATCGCTGAAAAATGGATCAACTCCATTGAAAAGATATTCTCCATCCTTAAATGTTTTTAACAATATAAGGTTCTCCTAGATGCTTATCGTATGGAGGGTGAAGCTGATCAATGGTGTAATTTGATCAAAAATATGAATCTTGAGGAGGTGATCGAGGCATTGTAATGGAAGGATTTTCAGAAGATGTTTTTCGATAAATATTTTTCGCGCACCTTTCGGCTTAAGATGGAAAGGTACTTCCTTTCCCTCAAGAAAAATGATGACAAATCTATCAAAGCGTACGAGGAAAAATTCACAAAACTTGCACGATATGCCTTAGGCTTTTTCGTTACCCCCAAATGCAAGGTTGACCGCTTCTTTGGTGGGCTGAAACCTAGCTTGCGGAAGCGCTGGTGATCCATGACTTTGACAGCTATGAGGAAATTGTCAAATATGCCCTCAAGGATGAAATGGAGATCGAAGAAACTCAGGGGTTTCATGGGGATAAGAAGCATAAAGTGGAATTCAATGATGGCGGTCTAATGGATAAATACAACAGTAATAAGAAGATATGTCACTCCAATTTCCAAAGGTGCAGAAAGAAGCACCCCATAAACTGCCTGAAGGGGACAAGGAAATGCTTTATGTGTGAAAGAGAAGGGAACATTGCTATTAACTGTCGACAAGAAATACCTACGGTTGCGACAGAGGATAGGAATTATCTGTTCGAACCTCAATGTGTGGTTCATTGCTACAACTACAAAAAACTAGGGCATCTTGAAAATCAGTTCCCTAAGACGAGGGTTTCTAGAGGCAACCAATAACCTCCAAGGCAGAAAGGGTGAGATTTTTCCATCACTACTGCCGAAGTGAACCCCAACAACAAACTGGTGATAGGTAAAAAAGTTATTCATTCAAGAATAGAGAACATACTTTTTGATTTAGGTTTTATGCATTCTTTTATATCTTGAATGTTTAGTATAACAACCCCAGCACCACCATAAATCGTGGAAGTGAAGATGTCTGTGAGTACGGAAAATGGGGCAATCATTGCATCCCATGAATATAAATCCTCCCCTATCATAATCTGTTGATTAAACATCCTATTGAAACTCATCATACATAATCTGGTGTAATTTTATGCAATTATTGGCATGGATTGGATTTACTTATATAGACCCAACATAAATTGTCGTGAGAGGGAAATCACTCCCCATGTAGAGAATCGACCCCTGATTCTTTACAAGTGAAAGGAAAAAGATGAACCTTATTTAACTCTATCATCTCAAGTGTGGATATTACTTCCCTATGAGCATGAGTATTTGGCTCAGATGATTGAGTCTAAGAAGCCAACCATCCTAGAAGACATGCCCATTGTGAGGGAATTCGCTAAAGTGTTTCCCAAGGAATTGTTTGGTCTCCCTTATAGAAAAGTTGTTTAATTCTCAATTGATCTTATACATGGGGTGTTTCCAATATCCAAGACTCCATATAGAATGGATATTGTGGAGCTTGAGTAGATGATGAAACAACTACATGAGAATTAAGATAAAGGGTTTATATGCCCAAGTGCTTCACCATGGGGTGCACCAGTCCTCATCATCAAGAAGAAAAGTGGGTCAATGTTCCTTTCCATTGATTATCATGATCTTAAAAAAATCATGATACAGAACAAGTATCCTCTCCCACAAATTGTTGACTTGTTCGATTAGATATATGCAGCACAATACTTCTCCAAGGTGGATTTGCAGTCGGAATATTATCAAGTAAAGGTGAAGAAGGAAGATATCCCCAAGACTTCTTTTCATACAAGATAAAGGCATTATAAATTCATAGTAATGCCTTTCAGACTCACTAATGATCCAGAAATCTTTATGGACTTGATGAATAGAGTCTTTAGAGATTACCTAAACAAATTTTTGGTAGTCTTTATAGATGATATTCAGATATACTCCAAAACCAAGGAAGATCATGAGGAGCATCTAAGAACTGTACTAGATACCTTGCGGAAGGATAAGCTCTATGAAAAGTACAGAAAGTGTGAGTTCTAGTTGAAGGAGGTCTCATTATTTGTCCATATCATCACAAGTAATGGGATATTTGTGGATCCCTCCAAAGTAAATGCAATTGAGGGATAGTCGAGGCCAATATTGGTAACAAATATCCGTAGCTTCTTGGGGTTAGCTGGATATTATCAAAAATTTGTGAGAAACTTCGTACGATTTTCCAACCCTATTTCCAAGATAACTCAGAAGGGAGTAAAGTTTTATTGGAGTGATGAATTTTAAGAAATCTTCAAGGAGTTGAAAAGGGGGATTATCACTGCACTCGTGCTCACTTTACCCACTAGTGGAGAACTTTTTGTGGTATTCAGTGATGTTTTGAAGAAGGGACTGGGATGTGTGTTGATGCAAAATGACAAAGTAATTGCCTATGTTTCAAGGAAATTGAATGTTCATGAACAGAACTATCCAACACATGACCTCGAGTTGGCTACAGTAATCTTCACTTTGAAAATTTTGGCGGCGTTATCTCTTTGGGGAGATGTGTGAAATTTATACGGACTAAAAAAATAATCAAGTATATATTCGCACAGAAAGAGTTTAACATGCACCAACGAAGATGGTTATAGATAATCAAAGACAATGACTGTTCAATCAATTACCACTCTGGGAAAGTGGACAAGGTGACAGTCTCCCTAAGTAGAAAGGACCCAGCGATTATATCATTAATGAGAATTGAAAAGGATCCAATATTCTTATATTTATTGAATATGGACATGGGAATCATAAATAGGGGAACCTCATCAATCCTTTCACAAATGATTGCTCAACCATCACTTTTGGAAATGTTAAAGGATGCTCAAAATAATGATATGGGAATTCATGAAAAAGTGGAAGCTATCAGAAAAGGGAAATCCTTGGAGTTTAATTTTAATGATGAAGGAATTGTGAGATTTGGGAAAAGATGATGTGTTCCATCAAGTCCGGAGCTGAAGAAGGAAATTTTGGATGATGCCTATAGTTCAAAATTATCTATTCACCCAGGAAACACAAAGATGTACTGAGATTTCAGAGAGCATTATTGGTGGGATAATATGAATAAGAAGATCGTTGAATATACATCAATGTGACTGGTGTGTCAGCAAGTGAAGGTAGAGAGGTAGAAGTCCAAGGGGATGATGCAACCATTGCCCATACCAGAATGGAAATGGGAGAACATCACCATGGAATTTTTCACCGGACTTCCGAAGACATCCAAAGGAAACAATGCAATCTGGGTTTCTGTGCATCGTCTTACAAAGGCTACACACTTCATTACTATTTGGTAATATTTCTCATTGGATCAACTGACACAGATATATATCAGGGAAGTGGTAAGTCTTCATGGAGTATCACTATATATTATGTCCGATTGAGATCCAAGATTCACCTCTATGTTTTGGAAGAGTCTTCAACATGCTCTGAGTACGGAACTGAACTTTAGTATGGCCTATCATCTTCAAACTGATGACCAATCCAAGTAGACTATCCAAATACATGAGGACATGTTGATAGCATGTTCAATAGACTTTGAAGGAGGATGGGATCAACATCTTCCTCGGCTTGAGTTCTCTTATAATAACAATTTCCACTCGAGCATCCAAATGGAACCATATGAAGCCATTAATGGGGAAAGGTTCAGAACACCGACGTGTTGGGATGAGGTTGGGGAGAATAAGCTGCTTGGACCAGAAATGGTCAAACAAATGGTGGAGAAGGTGAAAACCATTCAACAGCATATCAAGGCCACCCAGAGTCGACAGCAGAGTTATACAGATAACCGTCGATGAGACCTTGAGTATAAAGTTGGAGACACGGTATTTCTACACATATCTTCATGGAAGAAGGTCATGAGGTTTGGGAAGAAAGGGAATTTAAGTCCAATATACATTGCCCCTTTGAGATTCTTCATCGTGTTTGGGTTGTGGTCTATCGAATAGCACTTCTACCTACCATGGCCAAAGTACATGATATCTTTCATGTATCCCTCTTAAGGAATTATATACTGGACCCTTCACATGTACTCTCTTCAGAGGTGGTATAGTCAAAGTATGATCTTTCTTATAAGGAACAACCAGTGAAGATCTTAGATCATAGAGAAAAAGTTCTATGAAATAAGACGATGCCCCTCGTCAAGGTGTTGTGGAGAAAAAAAAAGTTTAAAGAAACGACATGGGAATCAGAGAAAATGATGAAGTAGAGTTACCCACATCTGTTTTAGTGTGGGAAAAGGAAATTTCAAGGGCAAAATTTCTTAATGGGGGAATATTGTAAAGACCCAAACTTTGATTAATGGAAATCCCTCTTGTTCTAATTAAATGTCTCTTTATGTAAAATTTTTATATAAATTGTCAAATTATTTAGTTTTATGTTTTTTTATTTTAAAATACTATTAAAAATTATTGTTGTTGTTAATATATCCATTGAACAGTGATCACATGATTAGTATAATTATTGTGCTTTAACAAATCCAATTTACTCAGACAAAGGAAGTGATGCCCACAATCAAGTAGAAGTGCCCCATACGAAGCCCATTTGTCCGATCTTGGAAAAGAGGCTACATCTTTGGGCTTTTCTCTTGACTATGCCCAAGATGATATTTAATATGTTAAGCTTGAGCGCGATCCCCTATTAGAGAAGTGGAAGTTGATAGATATTACCACCCAAGCAAAGTTACTGAGCCACCCCAAGAGTCTGTCACCATCGCACACCTTACTCTTCAGTCTTATGAGGGTGTTCTAAGGGGTTATGTAACAAGACCCAAGTACTATAGTTATGTACATTATTTTTGTATATAATAATGAATATACTTTCATTTTATTATTGTCACTTTGTAAATAGTTTTTAAAGCACAAATAGTATTTTTATTTAATGTTAAACTAAGAAATCTATTTTTATGAATTAATGGATTTTTGAATTAAATAATATTTTAATAAAATATTATTATTTTTATTAAATTAATTTTTATTAAATTAATTTTTATTAAATTAATTTCTATTAGATATAAATGATCGTATAATTTATTGAATGAAATTGTAATTAGTATTAAGGTTTGAAATCCATTTTTGTCAAAACCCATGAATTTTTTATAAATGTTGGTTTTTATTTTAAAAGTTAAAATTAACATATTTAGAAAATTATTTCAATAAAATGAATATTATTTCTTTAATCAGGATGTCAAAATTATCCAATGGTAAATTTTTCATAATTTTCTGAGAAAATCAAATTTTTGGGTAAAAACTAAATACCGTTTAAATATATAATGTTTTTTATGACATCATAATGACCCAATAGTGATGTAGTAAAATACTATAAACTTTATGTTTATAAAATATATATTTTACCATTAAAATAATGTGATTTTGGGTTTTTTTATTTATTTTAAAAATATTTAGTGGGTAATTCAAGACTTATTAAACATTTTGACTTTTTAAATTATTTTCCTTGGGAGTGTGACTAACATCCACATAACCAACCCCATTATTTTAAGAATTTAGGACTTTGGACTTATAAAATATTGTTTTCCACTTCCCTTTTCCAAAAACCATGTGCTGGTTTGTGGTTTGGATTAGTTTAATGTGAGGTGTCCCAAACCTAAATAATAAAGAATTCCCTCACCTTTCCTATATAAACCCACCCAAGATCCCACATCCTCCTCTCTCAAGGAATTTTTAGATTGTCCAACCTCTGCCCTCATCTCTCTATAATCCTTCCAAGGTTCCCCAAGCTCTTAAGAAACCTCTATCAATCCTTTGGAAGTACAATTCCAAGTAAGGGTTTTTCTTCCTTTCTCGTTTTTTGTCCAATATTCTTTAAATTGTTATAACCTTTTTATTTCAATTATAAATTCTAGGGTATGGTTTTGCACCTCCCCATACTGCCCTATTTATATTTGAATGATGGGATACCACTTTCTCTCTCATTAAATTCCACCTATTTACACCGATTACTATGCTGAAATTTCGAAAGGAATTTCTCACTCCTCATTTACATTCAACCAATTCTTTTGTGTCATCAATCTAAATTTCATTAAATTTGTTGGGACATGTATATATATGACCCCCTTACTGTCCATGTCATGTAAATATGATGATACACCCATTTCTCTATCATCAACCATTTTTATGAGTTCTTCTATCACGTTGTTATGCTGCCAAAATTGCACCGCGCGTTTCCAAGCCAAAGCCAGTGTGTAGTGAATACCATGACCATTTCTCTATAAAGTGAATTAACCTTTATTCACATTTAGTTATTGTTTAAAGAGTTTAATGTATTTATTCCACATTCTCTTATCATGGAATAAAATATTATTTTCAATGATTCAATGTTTTAGGATCCATGTGGCACACTTATGCATGAAATGAAATGTTTAAGAAGGGTGCACCTTGATAGCACTCCAATGCATTGGGTAAAGTATATTATCATGATACATCTCGTGAAATGGGTGTTTACTCATTATAATTCAAGTGAAATATGAGTTTACTCATGATTCATGTGCAATGAGGGTTTACTCATGCTCCATGTGCAATGAGCATTCGCTCATGCTAATTCCATGTTAAGTGTTGTTTCCACATTTTCATGTTATGATTATCATGATTTATCATGACTTTATGTTTATGATTATATTGTGATATATTGATATGCCTATAGTCTAACATGAATTGTATTACTCAATTTATTCCATGATTATTCCCTTATTGGGCTTTATAGCTCACCCTTTTCTTATGCATGTCCTCAGGTTATCCCATGCAATGCTAAGTACGAGGGAATGTAGTGGTCATGTAATGGAAGTTTTCAATAAAGATATTGTATTTCATGTTTTAAGTTGTTACGTAATGATTCTAATCCCCAAAGACACTAGTCCTATCAATATTCTATGTTGTATCAAGTGAATTTTAAGAAATAAATTATTTTTAACTATTTAATAAAATGTAGGGTTGTCATAATTATGTTTGATCGAGATCATGCTGACCAATTTATAACATCACTACATAGATTATTTACAAGAGGCCACTCATTTATTCCATCAAATTAATAAGGATTTTATATTTTTTCTCGTCACTGTAAATTCCTATATGGTCACACAGTTAATACTTTGGAGTAGGATTATGTTTTAAACAATGTTTTTGATCAATAATTTAGAGAATTTGATAAACAATATCCAAAAGAGTTTGGATGGATTCCAAAAAAGTTCATTAATTTTAAAAATTAATTACTATATTTTAATGAAACTAATTGATTTATAGATATTCTATAAAATTGATCAATCAAATTTTATGATATACCCTGAATAATAGCTTGTGATAGGGCATGTAGACTCCATTGCCATAGCTTAAAATTTCTATCTATCATAGAGTATGATTGAATTTCTTTATGGGATATAATGTGCACACATCTTGACACATATTCTATATGTTTTATCTATAGTTATGAATCAACATATTGATCCATTTATGGATACAAATAATCTTTTGAAATGCTAAAATAATTATGAAACTCCAATGGGAATGAGGTATTTCACTGTACCATGGATTCCACACAATAGATTCAAATTCTCAAATACTATCACTAAATGAATGGATCCTATATAGATGTTAGGGACTGTATTTTGGATATTTTTAACAGATAAAAAAATTAAAAAATATATATTTTACCACATTCTCCATTAATATTTATATATAAGGTGAAAGAACACCTTTTTCATTCTGGAATCCTCTCATTATATACAAGGATTCTACTATCCAGTGTACTACTGGTGGAGATCATAGTCTTTAGGTTGTTGCTCAGTAATTTCCATGAAAACAATCTTCTAATTTTGACAAAAAAGTTATTTTATTATTACACATACACTTATTATATTTATGTTCCTCATATTACATGTTGGTTCATGTTGATAGATCAGGCACTTTATATGGGTTTCTTCTACTTCCTTTTTCATGAGATGAACCTATAAAAACTATCAATGTGATAACTAACTAAATGTATCACTGAAAAAAATGATATAATATGTACATTCGGGGTTACTCAATAGTTCTAGACACAATATAATCCCAAAGCACGTCCCATGCTTTCTATATACATCCTCCAATAAGGAACCTATTTGGTATCATTATCAAATAAAATCACCCCACAATCTTATGAAGGTTTAACACATGATTTATATACCATCATTTATTACAATGTGTCCAAAGTTAACAAGTAAGAAAACCCTTAATGAAGAGGTCTCACATGAGCCCACATGCTTTGGAAAAATAGGGCATCACCCTCATAAGTTCAATTAAGACAAACTATTTATTATAACATTATTCTTTATATTCTTTTAAAATAAAATTCAAAATTATCTTTCATAAATCATTCCAAAAATGAATCACATCACAATTATACCCATGAAAGGTCCTTAGAAAAAATCCCAACGGAAAACCTATTGATAAAATATTATTTTTTCTTTTGAAATTACTTTTCAAAATCCATCAATTTAAGTAAACATTCCTTTGATAATTACTATTTAAATCCAACATTATTTTTTTAAATATTAAACCCATTTTAGATTTAGAAACTAAGTCAAAACCACTAACAAACCCACCTACCATTTAAGATATAAATGGGCCACCATTCCTCATTTGACCAGGCTAAACCAAAAAAACTATTTATAAATATTTAAAATTTTTTATGGATATTATACCATCATGATTTTGTCCAATATAGTGAGTAATATCATATCGTGCAATGATGATATTAATGTTAATAATAATTTTCAAGTAAATATAATATGCCAATAGTCATTCCACACAGTCGAGAAATCACTATTCTCAAGGTGAAAATGCCACCAACCTAATTTAAGTGTCCATTTAATAATCTTAATCATTTACTAACCATCATCTACTAAAATATGATCCTATATCATCAATAAATATTTCAAATACATATTTCATTCATTTTAAAAAAAACTCACAATTAAAAAAGTATGTGAACTGAGTCAAGATGAGTAATATTGTGATCAATTTCAACATTAAATAATTAATACTTTATATTCTATTCAAAATCGACCAAGTTAGAATTATTAAACTTGAAATAAACATTAATATATATTCATGTCATTGAAGATCACTCAACTAATCTTGATTAAAATTATTAATCAGAAATTCGATTCAAAACTCAAACTCAAATACCAATTAAATCACAAAATTATTCTCAAATTTTTAAAAAAACATGAAATTGATGATCAAAAATTTAGTTTGAAGATTAAATACTTGAAATAAAATGAAATAATAATCCAAATATTTATTCATGCATATATTTTATAGTCATTTCATTGTATGTTTTAACATTTAAGTTTCAAAATTTGATCTAATCATTAAATTATAAAAATATGACCATGAAGCAATGGTGTCATGTTGTAGTTCATTCCCCATTCCAGTATTTCATAATATTTTACTATTATTATGGTATTTGATAATAATTTATATATAATAAAATAGACAACAAAAAAATAGATAACAAGTACCATATAACCATGCACTTTTGTGGTTCCACTAGTGATTATTATCTCTCCCATTTCTTCTTATTCAATATGACTACCAAAAACTAATTTTCAGTTTCTAATAACATAAAAAATAAAAAAACGATTGATTCAGTAATATGAAAAAAAGGAAGGTAATCAAAATAGTGGATTAGTTCAATGAATATTAAATTATATTAAACATATAATTTAATATTTTGTTAATTGAAGTATCCTCTCATAGATTAGATATAGAAACAACTATAAATTTAGAATGACTTTCTATTTGTCAATGTACATCTTCCCCAAATATCACCATAATCTTCCAAGGGAGAAAATGTATCGTGAAACCAATTTTCAATGATCACCATTATCCATTACAGATCTAGAGATAAAGAAAATAATATATATATATATACAAAATGAACTTGAACGCATATCCATTTAAATAATATTTCGAATAAAATTTAATATATCCAGAATAAATAATTAATCCAGGAATCAATAATTAAAATAATTTACATGAAAAAATAAATTTTTAATTTGAAATTCAATTTTATCTGCTAAATTATAGACAACTAAAAGTAATCATTTCACTAATTAAAAATATTTTCATTCATTTTCTAGAAAAAAGTATTATAATGCATTGAAATAGTTTTGGAAAATAAATTGATTGATTTTGAAATTATATTTTCTTCTATTTTTAAAAAATTAATAAATTAAATTAAATTATTTAAAGGAATATTCTATTTTAGAAAATAAAAATGATGTATTTTTAGAAAAAAACTTCCTTGATTATTTAATTATCTTATAAAAATTTTAAAACATATTTTTTTTAAAACAATTTGAAAAAATAAACCCATAAAATATTTTGAAAAACAAAATACATAGAAAAATATCATAAAAATTACATCTGATGTGGATAAGTTATTTTATCATATGCTTGGTTTCTCATTTGAAACTATTGTTTTACTATTTAAAAAAATTAAATTAATCATAAAAACCGATAAGATAAGTTTAAGAAAAGGCTTTAGTTAATTAAATCAAAGTTTAACTGGTTGTAGAACTTCTGAAGCCTCAATTCAACAATGTAAATATTTAATATTTTAAAATATTAATTATTATATTTTCACTATAGCCTATAAAATATATTAAAATTATTTAGAAAAGGAATTTATCGCTCTAAATTTATTTATAAATTTTTAATTGTGATTTCAATTGAATAATTTTCATTTTATAATGAAAATAAAATAAAATAAAGTGTAAAGTTTTAATTAACAAATAAAAACTATCAAAAAAATAAAATAAAACAATATTAATATGTATGTCATCATTTTTAATTTCATGAGGCTTTGGACACCAATGACTTATACTGAGTAATACTTGCACTATTTTAGGATCTAACAATAATAGATAATTTCTAATCACTAAACCTTATGCACTAAATATAGCTTCGGATGCAATAGTTTTGATTGTAATATAAACTATATCATGAACCATCATATAATTCAGTCCATTTTATATTTTTTTCCAAAATGGAGAAAATTTTGGCTTTAAAAATTAATAAATATAATTTTCAAAACTGATTTAGTGACAATTTAATTATTTTTAGAAAACTATTAGAATATATAAATATTAAGTGGGGGAAGATGACTTTTATAGGGTATTGTTTTAACATATGAAAGTGAAAGTTGGAATAAAAATCAAATGTTTCATTATAATTCATTTTATTATCGATGCTAGGATCAATCACTTTTGCATGTTTTTTTGACATTTATTCATAATTATCATAAACTAACATGACTATCCTAGTACACATGTACGTAATTAGACACTAACATTGCTCGAAGGGTGTTCTCGATGTCCAAAGGTTAGTGAATGGAAACATCACATCAATAAATGGTAAGAGGAAATTATTTCAACCTAAGAACAAATAAAAAATATATAATTGTGAAAGATTAAACAACAAACAATCAGTATAAAAGAAACTCCAAAATGGTAAAAGTATTAAAAGTATAAAAATAAATGTCATAAAGTTACATCATCCGAAAAGGCAACACAGTATTTGCCAAGGCGAAAACTAATAATATTCATGTATCTAGTGGATCACATCTCCACTAGTCACTACCATTACCCAATATCCCATGAATCAAGCACACCTACCACCACTAAGTGGTCCTTTACCTTTTCCTCTATCCATCATAATTCAATCTACAAATTCACGAACCAAAAGCTATAGTGTATAAAATATATCCCCTTAGGATTTCACCAATTCTTCCATAAGTAGTTCCATAACAAATAAAAAATTTAGGATTCAATTTAAATAAGGAATGTAATGACCCAAAGTTTTTCAATGGAAAATTCCCTTCTTATATTTATGTCATAAAAACAAAAAATAATGAACTACGAAGTGATAAGTGACCTTTAAACATAATTTTGTCCCCCCTATGTTTGGAATTTTAAAAATCCAACATACACGGTTGTGTTCAAGATAGTTTTTAGAGTCTAATGAAACAAAAATAATTTTGGTGAATAGTAACCTACCCTTATGAATAGTAATATGACCCTTATGAATATTAAATAAGAGTAACATTACCTATGAATAATAAAATAAAATTTAGACATCTTAGAAAGTGACAATTTGACCTTAGTAAACGTTTTTGGTATTTTATAAGTCATAAATAATTAATTGTAATTAATTAATTAATTTAAAAGAATATTTATTCCCCTGATATGTATTCATAAAGTATTGAATCAATGTCTAATAGTTTTTAGATAATTTTATAAGACCCTACGTAATTTTTGAAAGTACTGCAAAATCAGTTTTAATTTTAAAAACTGTTTTTTTAAGTAAATTATGATTTTAATTAAATATTAAATTAATAATATTTAGAAAATTATTTTTGAAAAATGGACTTCATTTTTGGATTCTAAATGACAAAAAATGGTTGGGGTAATGTTTTGGGATTTTTCTGAGATACTTGAATTTTTGGTGAATAGTAGAATACATTAATTTACCATATAAATACATTTTAATTAAAACCCACTATTCCTGACATCACAAGTGATGTAAGCACCCAAATCCCGAACTCACATGTCTTATTTACTATTCTTAGTCATCCAAGACTCACTATTCCTTTTCTTAGGTGAAATTAATAAACTAATCAATTTTATATTAAGGAAACCCCTCTCCCCACCACTATAAAAGCCACCCTTCACTCCCTCTTTTCCTCACACCTCTCAAGCTCCAATACTTCACTAAACTCTGCCCAAACACCTTCCCTAGACCCTCCCCCAAGTCCAAAATCTTCTGTTCTCATCAAAAGGCCAAGCTTAGGCCCTTAAGGAGGCTCTCAAGAGGAAGATTCTAGAGGTAATTTCTCTCCCTCTTCTCCTTTAATTCCTTTTCAAGATCAAGTTCCTTTCTTGATCTCTCCCTAGATATCTTCATCCAAATTGTTTTGTAACTCCAGTATTATAAATATACTGTAATCTTATGATTCTAATGTTATATTATATCACCCCACACCCTTCCCTCTTTCTTTTATTTTATTAAAGAGAACGTTGTTCATGAGGTGTTAAATTTATCACCTTCAAAAACGACATGTTCTGTTCTTCCATTTCTCCCTTAAAATCTGGTCATGAAACCATTTTTATGGTTGAACCAGAATATTTTATATGTATTATGTTCTATTTTAAGTTCTGTAAATAACCTATGGACATATTACTAAGTTAAAAGTTAAAACAAGTTCGTTGTGATCCAAAAACCGCTCAAATTAACCCAAATAATCTTCATTTAATTCTTATCTAATGATCCGTCCACATGGATCTAATATAACTCATTATAAAATCATTAAAGATTCTGTAATATCATTAATAACATTTAATATCAGTTCTGGATGTTTACCCAGGATCTACCCAAACATCAATTTAAGAATACAAGTGGACCGCTCAAGAAAACCATGAAAACGAACATCCCCGATCAATGTTTTTAAACTCTATAAGTCATCCAAAGGAACATAATATGAAATAATGAAACTATAATGAACCCTATTAATGTATAAAAGGTTCTGTAATTTCTAATTAATTAATATAATGTCATTATACAGGACATTAAAGAGAAGTAAGCATTCGGGTACAAGGTAAGGGGAAATCTCGAACCCAATTTTCTTCCTTCGGTTTCTCCCTCTTTCACTCTCTTTTTTTGATATGGTTACTCCTCAAATATCATTTGTTCATAATTTCCTACTTTTCTGGGATATACATGTTTTTCACTGGTTTTTATGTCCATCAAAATATTTTCCAAAAGAACTCTTCTTTTAAGATCTCACCTTTTACCTTTCATTCAAGGTTGGTGGTTCTTGTATCAAGTATGTTGTTCCCTCTTTCTTTTGGGAACCCAAAGCTTATGAATGTGTTATTATGAGATGAAACCCATTCCTTTCCATTGGTTATTTATTTACATGTTTTATATTTGTTCTATGTTTCAAGCATGATAATGATAATGTTATGATGTGATGGGTGCGCCCGGAATTATATAGCGCAATAAGAATGTTTAAATGTGACGGGTGTGCCCGGAATTATATGGCGCTCCAATGCATTGGTTAAAGTGATGAATCTCATGATTAAATGTGAAATGATGTGTGAAAAATGCTAGATTTTTTCAAAAGTATGTTTGGTAGTTAACCTCTAAGACATGATGTTTCATTTTTATGCTTTGCCACATTTCAAGTTTATTGTTTATGCTCCTCTCATGTTCATGATATTTTGCCTATGTCATGATTATGTCCACCCCATGATGTATTATTCTTATCTATCCTCTTATTGGGCTTCTAGCTCACCCCTTTTGATGTATATCCTCAGGTGGCTACATGTATTAAGGAGAGGAAAAGTGCTACTAAGAAGCTATAGAAGGAGAAATTAAATGAATGATTATACTTGATGTTGTACTTGTTATGTGTGGTCCTAGTTTTCCTAAGACACTAAACCTCTGGATCCTCCATGTGTAATACTATTATTTTGTTTATCTTTGAAATGATGTAATTGTAATGTAAGAAAATTTCGGGTCTCTATAGTTGGTATCAGAGGAAAGGTTTAGTAAATTTGGGAATTAGGATTAGTAAACCCTAGAGAAAACCTCTAGCATAAGAAAAAGTACAAATATGTACACAATAATATTTAACTAGGGATCCCTTATGTTATGTTTTTGGTATAATTCTTTAAATGAATAAGTTATTCATGACTTTTTTACTTATGTTTTGTTCTAACCTTTTCTATTTTAGAAAATGGTGGGAACCAGGAGAAATCAGGCCAACAACTCTTGAGAAGTCCAATGCAACGATTGCCCAAACAACATCCCCAATGATTTTGGAGGTGGAGTTAAAAAATTCATGGTGATGCTTACCCAATTATCTCAGGTTATGAATAATAACCATAATAATGGGGAACGTCCTCCTTCACCAAATAGGGAGGAACTAGCAATCGAAAGTTTTATGCGGCAACGACCACCGACGTTTTGTAGATCTTCTGATCCACTAGTTACGGAAAAGTGGGTCAACTCTATGGAGAAGATCTTTCTTGTTCTTCACTGTTCTGAGATAGAGAAGGTGACTCTAGCTGTTTATCTTCTAGATGGAGAATCTGATCAATGGTGGGCTTTGATTAAGAACACTAATCCAAGGGTGGAAATTTAATAGATGGAATGGGAAGACTTTAAGATAATGTTTCTTAATAAGTACTTCCCAAGAACTCTTCACACGAAGATGGATATAGAATTCATAGAGCTCAAGCAAAAAGAACTAGAATCCGTCACAACCTAGGACGAAAATTTCACAAGGCTCGCAAGGTATGCTTCGGGTTTTGTTATCAACAATGATAAAAAAATTGATAGATTTTTTTGTGGATTAAAACCACATCATCAAAAGGCTCTTGCAATTCGAGACTTTGGGAGTTATGAAGAATTTGTTCGGTGTGCTCTCAAAGTGGAGATGGAGTTTGGAGAATGGTCCCATGGATATGGTGATAAGAAAAGAAAGATGGAGTTTCAAGTCGGTGGATCTAATGACAAAGGTGGGAAGAAAACACAACAACCCACATGCCAAAAATGTGGGAAGTTGCACAATCAGAACTGCCTCAAAGGGACGGGGAAATGCTTCAAGTGTAAGAAATAAGGAAACCTTGCTCACGAGTGTCGAAAAGACATGAAAAGAAAGGATAATATAGCCGATGAAAGGAGAGAACCACTCGTGGTTCAATGCTACAACTATAGGGAGCTAGGGCACTAATCAAACCAGTGCACTAAACCTCGAGCTCTTGAGGGTAATTAGCGCCAACAACCACCAAATCCAAAGGAACAAGGGAAGGATTATTCCATCACTACTTCGAAGGTGGAACATGATAATGAAGTCGTACAAGGTACACTTCCTATTCACTCAAGAATGGAAAAAGTCTTGTTTGATTCGGGTTCTACGCATTCCTTTATATCTTGCAAGTTTGCTAGAACTATAGAATTGAAGCCTCGAAACCTTGAAGTAGAGATATCTATAAAAACACCAAGTGGTGCAATCATGGAAACCCAAGTGTTTGACTCTTCTCCTCTTGACGTATGTGGGAATATTCTTTTGAAAAATCTCGTAATACTTCCCTTGGTGGAATTTGACACTATAATGGGAATGGATTGGATATCGTTATATAGAGGACATATCAACTGTCGGGAAAAGGAAATATATTTTCATATTCTGAACCATCCCATGATCCTCTACAAATGCAAGGAAGATCATGAATCTCCTTTGAGAAATCCTTCAATGGTTTGGGTGTTGATTCCCTATGAAGAAGCATACCTCCCCCAAATGATTGAGTCGAAGGAAAGTTCCAACCTTGAAGAAATTCCCATCGTAAGGGAATACGGCGATGTATTTCCCGAAGAGTTACCCGGAATTCCCCCAGATCGTGAGATAGATTTCTCAATTGAACTCATACCCGGAGCTACTCCTATCTCGAAATGCCCCTATAGGATGGCTCATATCAAAATAGAGGAGTTAAAGAAGCAGTTGCAAGAGCATCTGGACAAAGGGTTCATTTGCCCTAGTGCATCACCTTGGGGTGCGCCAGTGCTCTTTGTGAAGAAGAAGTATGGAACCATGCGGCTGTGTATCGATTATCGGGAACTCAACAAGATCACCGTAAAGAACAAGTATCCTCTCCCAAGGATTGATGACTTGTTCGATCAATTAAGGAGCTCAATACTTCTCAAAGTAGGATCTTTGTTCTGTATATCATCAGGTAAAGGTGAAGAAGGAAGATATTCACAAGACTGCCTTCCGTACAAGGTATGGGCACTATGAGTTTTTGGTGATGCCCTTTGGACTTACTAATTTCCCTGCAATCTTCACGGATTTGATGAATAGAGTCTTTAGACATTACCTCAACAAATTTTAGGTAGTGTTTATTGATGATATTCTCATCTACTCCAAGAGAAAGTAGGAACATGAAGAATATCTAAGACTTGTGTTGGCGACATTGAGAAAGGAGAAGTTGTACGCCAAGTTCAGCAAGTGTGACTTTTGGATGAATCAAGTCACCTTCTTGGGACATGAGATCACAAGTGAGGTAATTTTTGTGGACCCTTCAAAGACAAAGGCGATTGAGAAATGGCCCAGGCCCTCTGGTGTCACAGAAATCCATAGTTTTCTTGGATTAGCTGGGTACTATCGACGTTTTGTGAGAAACTTTTCACGATTGTCAATCCCGCTAACTAAGTTAACAAGGAAAGGGGTAAAGTACGTATAGATGGAAGAATGTGAGGGAAGCTTCAAGGAGCTAAAGAGAAGGTTGATCACTGCACGTGTACTCACACTACCGAAAAGTGGAGAAAGTTTTGTGATATAAAGCGATGCTTCAAAGAAAGGCTTGGGTTGTTTACTCATGCAAAATGATAATGTGATAGCCTACGCCTCACGAAAGTTGAAGATCCATGAGCAGAACTACCCGACGCATGATCTAGAGCTGGTAGCCGTGATTTTTTCCTTGAAAATCTGGCGTTACTACCTTTATAGCGAGAAGTGTGACATATACACCGACCACAAGATCCTAAAGTATATATTCAGACAAAAAGAGCTCAACATGTGTCAAAGGATATGGTTAGAGCTAATCAAGGATTCCGATTGCTCTATTCACTATCATCCTGGGAAGGCAAACAAGGTAGCTGATGCTCTAAGCAGAAAATAACCCTCTACTCTATCCATGTTGAGGATTGAGAAAGGCTCTATCTTCTTAGATATGAAAAGTATGGATTTGGAAATCGTAAGGGAAGGGGATACATCCTACCTTGCCCAAACGATTGCGCAACCATCCATCCAAGAGAAGATTAAGGAAGCACAAAGGGATGATGTGGAGATACAACAGAGGGTGAATGTAGTAAAGGAAGAGAAGCTGCAAGAGTTCCATATCGACGATGATGGTGTGATTCGGTTTGGAACACGGCTTTTTGTGCCTTCATCACCCGGGTTAAAGAAGGAGCAATTGGATAATGCACAGAGCTCGACTTTCTCTATCCATCCTGGAAGTAGCAAGATGTATCGTGATCTCCGAGAGAACTTATGGTAGGATAACATGAATAAGGAGATTGCAGAATATATATCAAGGTGCTTAGTATGTCAGCAAGTTAAAGCTGAGCGGAAAAATTCCAAAGGTATGAGGCATCCATTGCCTATACCCATGTGGAAATGGGAAAATGTTACTATGGACTTTGTCACGGGTCTCCCGAAAACATCAAAGGGAAATAATGCGATATGGATTGTGGTTGATCGACTCACCAAGACTGCCCATTTTATCGCTATTCGGGAAGACCTCTCACTTGAGAAACTTTCAAGGATATATGTGAAGGAAGTAGTGAGATTGCACGGTGTTCCACTCTCGATTGTCTCTGACCGTGATCCAAGGTTCACATCTAAGTTTTGGAGGAGCCTTCAACATGCTTTGAGTACTGAATTAAATTTCAGCACAGCCTATCACCCCCAAACTGATGGCCAGTCTGAAAGGACTATTCAGACACTTGAAGATATGCTAAGAGCCTGCTCTCTTGAATTCAAAGGTGGTTGGGATCAGCACCTCCCATTGGTTGAGTTATTATACAAAAATAGCTTCCACTTGAGTATTCAGATGGCTCTGTATGAAGCTCTTTATGGGAAGTGATGTAGAACTCCAACCTATTGGGATGATGTTGGAGAACAAAAGCTACTTGGTCCCGATCTTGTTCAAGAGATGGCAGAGAAGGTTCAAGTCATCCAGAAACAAATCAAAGCTTCTCAAAGTCGGCAAAAGAGCTATGCTGACAACCGTCGAAGGGACTTGGAGTTCAACATTGGAGATAAAGTCTTCCTTTGAATATCTCCATGGAAGAGAGTCATGCAATTCGGGAAGAAAGGGAAGCTAAGCCCAAGGTACATTGGCCCCTTTGAGATCCTTGGCCACATAGGAGTCGTGGCCTATCGTCTGGCACTTCCACCGAATATGGCTCAAGTTCATGATGTGTTTCATGTATCACTACTGAGGAATTACATTCCAAACCCCTCACATATACTAAACTCAGAGGTGGTATAGCTGGAAGATGATCTCTCCTATGAGGAGCAGCCGGTAAAAATTCTGGACCAAAGTGATAAGGTTCTACGCAACAAGACAAACCGCCTTGTCAAAGTGTTGTGGAGGAACCATAAGCTTAAGGAAGCAACTTGGGAACCAGAAGAGGCAATGAAGGAGAAGTATCATCACCTGTTTGTGTAAAGTGAAATTTCGACGGCGAAATTTCTTAAGGGGGGAATAATGTAACGACCCAAAGTTTTTCAATGGAAAATTCCCTTCTTATATTTATGTCATAAAAACAGAAAATAATGAACTACGAAGTGATAAGTGACCTTTAAACATAATTTTGTCACCCCTATGTTTGGAATTTTAAAAATCCGACATACACGGTTATGTTCAAGATAGTTTTTAGAGTCTAATGAAACAAAAATAATTTTGGTGAATAATAACCTACCCTTATGAATAGTAACCTACGCCGATGAATAGTAATATGACCCTTATTAATAGTAAATAAGAGTAACATTACCTATGAATAATAAAATAAAATTTAGACATCTTAGAAAGTGACAATTTGTCCTTAGTAAACGTTTTTTGTATTTTATAAGTCATAAATAATTAATTATAATTAATTAATTAATTTAAAAGAATATTTATTCCCCTGAAATATATTCATAATTTATTGAATCAATGTCTAATAGTTTTTAGATAATTTTATAAGACCCTACGTAATTTTTGAAAGAACTACAAAATCAGTTTTAATTTTAAAAACTGTTTTTTAAGTAAATTATGATTTTAATTAAATATTAAATTAATAATATTTAAAAAATTATTTTTGAAAAATGGACTTCATTTTTGGATTATACACATCGAAAAATGCTTGGGGTAATGTTTTGGGATTTTTCTGGGATACTTGAATTTTTGGTGAATAGTAGAATACATTAACTTAAGATATAAATACATTTTAATTAAAACCCATTATTCCTGACATTAAAAGTGATGTAAGCACCCAAATCCCAAACTCACAAGTCTTATTTACTATTCTTAGTCATCCAAGACTCACTATTCATTGTCTTAGGTGAAATTAATAAACTAATCAATTTTATATTAAGGAAACCCCTCTCCCCTCTACTATAAAAGTCACCCTTCACTCCCTCTTTTCCTCACACCTCTCAAGCTCCAAGCCTTCTCTAAAATCTGCCCAAACACCTTACCTAGCCCCTCCCCCACGTCCAAAAGCTTCTGGTCTCATCAAAAGACCAAGTTTAGGCCCTTAAGGGGGTTCTCAAGAGGAAGATTCTAGAGGTAATTTCTCTCCCTCTTCTCCTTTAATTTCCTTTCAAGCTCAAGTTCCTTTCTTGATCTCTCCCTACCTATCTTCATACAAATTGTTTTTTAACTCCAGTATTATACATATAATGTAATATTATTATTCTAATGGTATATTATATCACCCCACACCCTTCCCTCTTTCTTTTATTTTATTAAAGAGAACGTTGTTCATGAGGTGTTAAATTTATCACCTTCAAAAATGACATGTTCTCTTCTTCCATTTATACCTTAAAATATGGTCATGAAACCATTTTTATGGTTGAAACAGAATATTTTATATGTATTATGTTCTATTTTAAGTTCTGGAAATAACATATGGGAATATTACTAAGTTAGAAGTTAAAACGAGTTCGTTGTGATCCAAAAACCGCTCAAATTAACCCAAATAATCTTCATTTAATTCTTATCTAATGATTCATCCAAATGGATATAATATAACTCATTATAAAATAATTCAAGCTTATTTAATATCATTAATAACATTTAATATCAGTTCTGGATGTTTACCCATGATCTACCCAAACATCAATTTAAGAATACAAGTGGACCGCTCAAGAAAACCATGAAAACGAACATCCCTGATCAATGTTTTTAAACTCTATAAGTCATCCAAAGGAACATAATATGAAATAATGAAACCATAATGAACCCTATTAATGTATAAAAGGTTCTGTAATTTCTAATTAATTAATATAATGTCATTATACAGGACATTAAAGAGAAGGAAGCATTCGGGTACAAGGTAAGGGGAAATCTCGAACCCAATTTTCTTCCTTCGGGTTCTCCCTCTATCACTCTATTTTTTGATATGGTTACTCCTCAAAGATCATTTGTTCATAATTTCATACTTTTCTGGGATATACATGTTTTTCACTGGTTTTTATGTCCATCAAAATTTTTTCCAAAAGAACTCTTCTTTCAAGATCTCACCTTTTACCTTTCATTCAAGGTTAATGGTTCTTGTATCAAGTATGATGTTCCCTCTTTCTTTTGGGAACCCAAAGCTTATGAATGTGTTATTATGAGATTAAACCCATTCCCTTACATGGGTTATTTATGTACATGTTTTATATGTGTTCTATGTGGAAAGCATCATAATGATAATGTTATGATGTGACGGGTGCGCCGAGAATTATATAGTGCAATATGAATGTTTAAATGTGACGGGTGCGCCCGGAATTATATATCGCTCCAATGCATTGGGTAAAGTGATGAATATCATGAGTAAATGTGAAATGATGTGTGAAAAATATTCTAGCTTTTTTCACAAGTATGTGTGGTAGTTAACCACTAAAACATGATGTTTCATTTTTATGCATTTCCACATTTCAAGTTTATTATTTAAGCTCCTCTCATGTTCATGATCTTTTTCCTATGTCATGATTATGTTCACCCCATGATGTATTGTTCTTATATATCCTCTTACTGGGCTTTTAGCTCACCCCTTTTGATGTATATCCTCAGGTGGCTACATGTACTAAGGATAGGACAAGTGCTACTAAGAATCTATAGAAGGAGAAATTAAATGAATGATTGTGATTGATGTTGTACTTGTTATGTGTGGTCCTAGTTTTCCCAAGACACTAAACCTCTGGATCCTCCATGTGTAATACTATTATGTTTTTTATCTTCAAAATTATTTAATATTAATGTAAGAAAAGGACGGGTCACTATAAGGAATATCCAGTTAAATACATTTTAATATTTTTAATCAATAATATTTCAAATAAATTTGATATAAGGTATATCAAAAACAATATGAACTAAACATTTTCAATAAATATAAGTGAATGAATAGAATAGTTCAGTAAATACTAACCTGTAATAATAAAATAAAAATAATGAACCATAGTCATATACCCGAAGGTTTTTTAATTCTTTTCCTTAGGATCCTCACACTACTCATTCAACAAATCATGGCTCAAGGTGTGCACGTGTCCCTACAGCTTAGGTTGTCGAGATAGAATCAATCAACATCCTATTGGTAAAAATCATGCCAAATTTTTATTTTGTTAGAGTTTCCACTATCAATCCAATACTAAAGGGTCAGAATATTACTATTCCCATCCTAATAATCCACTAACTACCTATTATATCATGTGGTATCAATAAATTAATCAACTAATCATTCTTAAATTTTTTATTTTAATTTAATTTATTATTCATAGTTTAAATTCCCAATTACAAGTCTCAAAATTCCTATTCAATTTCAAAACCAAATCATATGTTTTTATCAAATTAATTACATTAAAAATCATTATTCAATTAAAGGAAATTTTATAAAAAATTAACATCAAATCATTTCAACAAATATCTTCTCATTTCAAACCATATTTTCTCAAATCCACCAAATATTTTTAAAGCCTTTAAAAGGGAATTTTATTTCAAAATTACATAACATTTAAAATAATCATCTGAATCATTTAAAATAAAAGTTATAAAATAATTCGAAAATACATTTCAAATCAAGAAAGAATTAAAGGTTACAGGTGTAGTGATAAGCCTTACAGAACCACCTACCTTTAGTCACATGATCAATCAATCACCAGAAATGGGAATTACCAACGGAGAGTCAAATGAGTTGATGATTAAAGAAGAATACATAGAATAAAAATCCATCAAATAATTGTATATAACCATAAAAAATATAAGTATTCATCACTCTTAAAGAAGGATAGGAGATATGAAATCAGGCTCTAAAATTAAAGAGACTACACTTATCGGAGAGGGACCAACTGCATCCACCAGTACTTAAATTCGATAAAAATGAGTTGGAGGAAAAATAACCTATCTAAAGAGATCAAAAAATCTAAATGTTATAATTTGGTCTAATTATGCGGTGTTTAGTACTAAAAACATAGGTTTAGGGTCCTAAATTAAAATTTTCAAAGGATTTAAAATCCCAATACATTTTTTACAAGGTAATGCTGCATGGTTAGACAAATCGTGAACCAATATATGTGACCTTACTAAGATTCTAGAGTGATTCACATGGTTTGGATGCATAGTTAGACAAATAATGTTCCAACCTTGCACTCACTCCTGGGCTCTAGTATATGGAAAACAGTTTCCTTGGTTGAATATCATGGTTTTCCTAAACTATGTTCCAATGGTTCACAGGCCCAAGAACTCCCAAAAAATCTCAAAAAAATAAACTAAAATATGATTCAAATAAATTACAGTCAAAAAAAGTTAAGATTACTTGAAATATATTAATGAGATGTTCCAATATCCTCCACCATAATTGATATTCCCCCAAGAAATACTATCAAGAATACTCTGTGTAAAATAGATGAGGAAATTTATCTCTTAACAATGCCTCATGCCTCAAACTATAATGAAAATTAAAACCATTCTTCCAAAGAACTCAAACCATAGGTATAGACTACCCAAAAAGAAACTTCATCTTAAAATCAATAATACATAATGGATTCTCAGTCATGGATAAATCAAGTTACATATCATGTTCCACACATCTCAAGATATGAGATGGTTCATAGAGATTTTTTTTAAGATGTGACATGAGAAACATATTATGAATATACATAAACTTAGTTGTAAAATATGAATGGTAAGAATCCTTTCCAAAATTATCATAAAAAACAAATGGTTCCATGTATCTCATTGATAACTTTCCATGTTTCCAAAACCATCGATGTCCAAACCGAGGTGAAACTCTCAAAAATACTTGGTATCCAATTGAAAACCCCAAAGGTAATCGATGATGATCAATATATTATTTATACCATATTTGACCATCACTATTCTTGTAATAATCAATTGAATATTTTTCATCTACTCATGAACCATAAAAAGGTAAAACTGGGGAAGTTTCACTAATATTAGACCAAGACAATAGATATTTACACTAATGGATATACAAGGCCTCTAAGTGTCTCATTCTGATGGATGATTGGTAATTGTTGTCATAGAAAAACTCAACCAGCCTCAAATGTTTATCCCAATCTCCACCAATGTCCAGAATGTAAGCACAAATCATGTATTTATGAATATTCATAGCTCATTTGGTTTAGTTATCCATCTATAGATTATATTTCATGGTCAAACTAACCAGATATCCCATTTCCTCTTAGATTCATCTCTAAAAAATAGATGTTACTTCAAGATACCAATCAAAAACGATAGTTGAGGTAACTCTATGAAATATAATAATCTCCTCTACATATGAATTTCCCAAGTCCTCAAAATTAGTTGTATCATGAATGGGGGTGATGTGAAATGATTTATCCATCCAATAAATCACTACCTATATCAAATTCTTCTCTCAAGGGTTACACAACAACTTGGCCACAAAATCCATTTAAATCTCATCCCACTCCTATGTCATCACATGATGGGGATATAGTTGAAGGACCCCGGGACACCCTGAGAGGGGAGGGGTGAATCAGGGTGACAACTTTTTCTTTTAATGTTATGGATCTTGTTCCCACGTTGGTAGGAACTTGTTAAACCTGTAAGATGAATATGATCATAAATCAAACATTCGCATGCACAGAGAAGACACAGCACTTTTTACTTGGTTCACCACTAAGGGCTACGTCCAAGGAGCATATGCCGACAAGTTGTCGGTCATACCCAATTCCACTAATCTTCACTAGCTATGGATTACAAAGGTTGGGGCATATTCACTCTGTCTCAAGCTCAATGCCTTTACAAAGGTTCAGGGATAGCTTACTGCTTCCCTCAGGCCACTCCCATTGACTCCCCCTGGCTCACTGCCATTGGTGAAGTCCCGCTCAGTTTATAGACATGAAGTTCTTTGTCTCCTGTTCAGCATGAGACTTTGCTTGCATTAGAGTCTCGAGTTGATGCTCTGTTAAAGTCCAAATTTCATCCACTGATGAATACCTCTTTTTCCCTTGTCCACTGGGTAAACAACCTTTGGAAAGGGCCTTCAAAAATCACCCTACTTCGCAAGGCTCCCAATTTTGAAAAGCTCAAACAAACCTTCGTGGAGTCCCTACCTTTTCGCGAAGCTCAATCGCGAACCACTCTCGCAATGCACAAGCCTTCGCAATGCTTGGCTGTCATGGAGCACCTGCCTCTTCGCGAAGCTCACCGAGCCAACGCAGGGTGCATGACTTTCGTGCAGCTAGAATAGCCGTTGTGAAGCTCCTCTTTCGCGAAGCACACTACCTTCGCGAGTGACCTTTGCGAACCGAGAGAAAAGTATTTTCATTGAGAGCTCTCCCACTCTTCTCTCGAGGGGGTCGACCTGTATTTATAGGCGATTCCACCGACCCTCGACCCTTCCGCATGAATTCAGCACCATTTCATCTCAAATCGCGAAGCACCGAAGTTCCTGCTGAATTTCTCTCAAAATCGCGAAGCACTACGGCCATTTTCCATTCGCGGAGCTCGTCGTAATCGCGGAGTGTTCTGTCATTTCATTTGTGCCTTCACCACGAAGTTCCCTCGCAAAGATCTTCATCGCTGCGATACTCTTCATCCTCTGTCATTCGCGAATCTTTGACGTAATCACGAAAAATCATCACCTCCATAATTCTAGTCTTCGTGAGTTCCAAACCATTAAGCCACTCTTCGCAAAATTCATGCCATTTCCATATTTAATTATGCTCTTCATGGAAATCCTATTTTCGCGATGCTCACCAACTTCCAAATTTTGGACCCCAAAAATATGGCAAACACTGGGAAATGGAGCCACCTTCAATATTGTTGTCTGCTTAAACTGTATGATCACTTTTCTGGTACATGTTCCGAACTTCCATTGAGGATTGAAAACAAACACAAACCATACTCCAAATCATGCATAAAAGACCATGGTTCCAACAATAGTAAACCTAAAGTTATATGGTTCTTGAACTTTACCTTATGATAATTATAACAATGATACACAAAATCATTATTATCTTTTCTCATACTATCCACCAAAATTATCACAACATACCATATGAAATTTTGTGGTTATAAGGTGTACTAGAAACTAAGAATTATGGAAATACCTCATAAAATATTTCTTCATAGGAAAAATTATGACATAACAATTCCAGAAGAATAGAATATCTTTAGAAGACAATGAACACTCACCAATGGACTCCCCATAATAAATAGATCCCCAAATTCTTGGAAACTCATCATCAAGTTTTTATTACTAAATAATCACCTTGATAAGAGAGGGTTTCAATTATACACTATCCAAGACAATCTTGGTCTTATCCTCCAGAACACACAAAATAATATTAGAAAATAGAGCCATTGTATTCTAATATTATGATATTTATTTCAAGGATTATGTTGGAAGTTTAATGATCATTTCATCAGTGATGACATTCCCATTACTAGAGGTCTAAGAAGTGTCAAAATAAAAATATTTTAGGTACTCCACCTATCATCTCTGATAGAGATTCAATTATTTTTCTAAGAATATATAACTCTAGAATTTGTGATAAAAAAACTAACATCCTTTCTCCAAAAAAGAAATTTAACCACGTCTTAAGAGAATGAATCACAACTATGAATTTGAGATCATGTATATGATAGTTCTTCTCATATATCTTGATATGTTTCAAAAATAATTTACAATTAGATGGTAATACCTTGAAAAACCTAAGAATATCCAAATCTCGAAAACAATACATGATTATTCTCATCTCATTAGAGACATGACCTTATTAGTATCAATTGATATACCATAATCCATGAATAAGTGTCCATATAAATTCACTTCCCAAATATAGAAATTGCATTTTAGTATCTTGGCATAAATTTAGTGTCCTCTAAAAATTTATAAAAATGCATTCAAATAAAGCACATGGTATTACTTAATTTTATAGTATATAAATATACCATCCAAAAATACCACCATAAATACCACCATAAATAATCGAGATACTCATGGAATATCATCATTATTAGCACTAAAAAAACTATAACAGTACTGGTTAGGCCAAAAGTCATAACAAGGTACTTTTAATGTTCAAATTTACTCTAAATGGAGGTCTTTGGGATATGAGACTCTTTTATTCTTAGATGGTGGTAACTAGATCAAAGATAAATCTTTGAGAACCACTTATCCCCTTTCAAATGATAAAAAAATAATCAATCTGGGAAAAAGAAACTTATACTTTAAAATGAATTGATTTATTTTTTAATAATCAAGGTAAAGGTTAAGGGTTATGTTATCTTTCTTCGTAAAAAGAACAAGAACCACTCAAAGTGACACACTCATTCGAATAAAACCGTTATCCAAAAAATCACCCAACCATTTATTTATCTCCATTAGTTCATTCAGTTACATATATTAAGATGTAATAGATATAGGTTGAGTACTTAATAACAATTCAATAGAAAACACTACCATCCATAATGGTGGAAGTCTTGAATAATCATATGGAAATAGATTAGAAACCAGAGGAACACTAAAGTAAGATCACCAATCAAAGGTCCTAATTCTACAACAAAAGAAAACAAGTTATCATCCTTTTCAACTCTAGAACAAGAGGTCCAACCCTTCCCGATCTTGGGTCCAATTCTCCTTGTAAGACACAACATACCCCATCGAGGCCCGCAATGGATACCCACCGAAGATAACAGTCAATCAAGGATTTATGGGAAATAATCCAATCTATCTCAAGAATGGAATCTAGATGTCTCATATTAAATACTATAAAATACCAGATGAGTACGGTCTTTGAAAAAGATAATGAACAAGAAGGGAATCAGAGAACCTGGTCTCTCTTTGTTTCAACAGTCCTAGTAATATAAATCACATATGATATAAGAATCATAGGAAGGTTTAAAAAATTTAAAATATGATTTGATATTAATGAATTAGACACACTAATATCAAATAAAATAGTCACTAATGATGAAGCTAAAGTGATGGTACCTCTCAATGTCAATGAACCCACATCAGTTTCCTCTAGAGACATCCATAGCGTGAAGAAACTTCATCCTGGGTGTTTGTGGATAGATCCCTTAATTTTTTGAATCATATAATTATATCATAGTACCCTAAGGTATATAAGATCCAATTCCACTTCATGGGAAAATACATGATAAAAATTATATAAGGGGACTAAGTGGCCACAAGAACCCCAAATATTTGGTGCCTAAAAACAAATCAGCTTCAAATACCCGATCTTACCAAATTGAAAGAAAGTGAATAAGATATTTCCAGAAATTAAGGATGTTATGGAAGATACATCCAATCAGGATATTCTATGAAACTCATTTTTCTTCTTATTTCCTTTGAAGGAACTAATAGAAATACTACTGGGAGTTTGAGGAACTCTTGTCAACCCTAACATACCTTCCAGTTCATGCTCAGCCGTTAAAGATCAATCTAGCACATCTATATAAAATTTGATATTCAACATGAAAAAATAAGATTATATATTGTATTTAAGACCCATATATAAAACTTTTTCAATAAAATTATTATTTGACACTACCTCAGTAGATAACTGAACATATTCATTAAATTGGTTTGCATAATGAGTCATGATTTTATCCCCTTGTTAAAGGCTCAGAAACGTCATATAAATTTCTAAAAACATATATTCTATATAGAAATACTTAATTAAAAGAGATTTGAAGTACTTATACTTTAATCATTCATATTTTTTCACTATAAACAAGGGGAAATACTTAATTAATTTATTGATAATGGTAATTAATGGGTGGATGGATTAACCTTGATGGGTTAATGGGTTATATGATTAAATATTGATAAATGGTTTAATGTGGAATTATTGATATTATTAAATGTGAATTAGAGTGATGAACATTATTTGCTTAATAAATTGAAAAGGTATAAATTAATGATAATGTTTGATAAGAATTTTAATGTTGATTAACCTTGATTTATAAGAAATTGTGATATATATGATATTGTGATATATGTGATATTTTGATAAACGTGATGACATGTGTGGGACATGGAATGATTCTTCAAAATGCCATATATCATTGAATGATATATGAGTGTGGGATGTGGAATAATGCTTTAAATTCCCATATATGATAAAAATGGGTTGTGGAATATATATTGATTCTTCAAATACCCACAAGGTGATATAAATAGCATTCTAAGCCAAATATGTTGGCATTGGACTATGGTTCCAAGTAGTTATGATTTGAATTGAAATTAAATGCATAATGGAATCCTATGTTATAATTAATTATGATCCACTTTGTTATATAGTTCAAACTATGCTTCAGGCCAAAGATGGTATTGATGATTTTGGGGTCATCATGAAACCAAGAAACTAGGTGGTTAATTAATAAAAAATGAATTGTGTAAAATTGTTTAAAGTGTTATTTTACTTTATTCTTTATACAAATCCAAAAACTGTTGTAGACTGTATTTTTTTATACCCCATTGGTTGTGTCCAAATTAGTTTTAATCACACTCTACTCAAGCTGCATGATTGGTACCCATAAAGACTTTATATTTGTGGGACAAGATAAGGGAAAGAGCCCAATGTTAGACAGATGATTTGGGTTAGAGCATAGATTAAGGAACCATACATGGTGTTGGGACTCATTTGGGAGTAGTTAGTGTTTTTAATTTTGGGTTTTTCATTTAACACTCGACACATATATGGCATGACATATCTACTCTTTTGGTTTAGATATTGTATTCATGTTCTGATCATCATTTTATACTAGCATTATTCTGTATTTGGTTATTGTTTATTTATTTTTAATGTTTCTATTATTTGATAAATATGGTATAATGTCCCCATATTAAACAATAACCAATAGACTCGGGGAACCGGTGCATGGAACTTGATTCGGGACATTATAATGTTGTTTTAGAGCATGTTTTATTTTCTTTTATTTTGTCTTGCTATTTTAGAATGGTAGACATTAGAATAGGATGATTCATGCCTTGTTTATTATCACATTATTTGGAGTAGCGAACACATTTATGAGGAAGAAACCAAGTACCTCAGTGGAATTACTATTATTGATTTGTTTTTTTACAATTAGATATTATTTCATCTTGATTGATATACTTATTGTGTGATATTATTATTTTTTATTGGATTTTTTGAGATTTTACTTGTGTCCTGGTATGGTATGAGAGTTGAGAATACATGAAACATTTTAGGCACCCAAGATTTTTTGTGACATGAACCATTTTTGGAATGCATAGAAAAGAAGGTTTTGGGATAGGTTGTTTAAATGAAAATGATTTTATTTTTTGGAAATTTTAAATGAAAAATGTGCCTGATGTGATATTGGAAATCGTAAATGATGATAAATGTGGAAAATTGAAATGAATAAGGGGTTTCTAATGAGAAAAATTTATTTACGAAAATGTTTTAACCTATGTGAACCATGACCTATATGAGGTATGGTTGGGGGTAGTGGTAGTTCCTTAGTTTTAATTATGTGGTAGGAAAGGAGGTTGGATTCTTATGGATTTATGTGAATCTATCTTGTTAAAGTGTGTTAATGATGTGTTATGTGTCCTAATACATGTGTTTGTCATTTTAAAGATATTCCTACATGATGGTGCTTATTGATAAGATTATAGGAGGACATGGCTAGGAATGTGACTCTAGTGGTGGAACCTGAGGCACCAATATTTCATGGTGAAGGAAGCGGAGAGAAGTTCCATGGGAACATTGCTCGCTTCATGCATTTAATGGAAAAGGACCGAGGGCGGGTTGTGAAGATTATGTTAGAACTGACCTAGGAGTTTGAGTTGCATCACACTTAGACATTTCCTAGAGAGGGAGGACCTAAGAAAGATGAGTTCTGGATTGAGTCTATCAAAACGATATTTGACCACCTAGAGACTTCTGATAAGAAGGGAGTCAAATTGGCTACATACATGTTATGTGGTCTAGAGAAGCATTGGTGGGATATCTAGACTTGGGATGGATAGCTGTAGAATATGGAGTGAAAGGACTTTTAGGATATGTTCGTTGATAAATTTTACCCTATAATTCTCATGCAAAAGATGATATCATATTTTATGATATTGACCTAGGGGAACATGTCTATGATGGAATATGTTGGATGCTTTACTATTTTGTAGTGCATTGTTTCAGCATTACAAGGGATAAGATGACTATGGAGAAATTGTTTCATGATGGAATTAAATGTAAAATTAAGTCTCAGTTTAACATATTTCAATTAAATAAGTTTTATGATGTGGAGAATCATGCTCTCATATTCGAAGGGAACTTGAAGGAGGATTCCATTAGAGGATAGGTGATTTCTACTAGATGATAAGAATGTGTGTATTCCAATAGTAAGAAGCATCTCTTAGAGAATTTAAACTAGGTAAACATAAATAAATATATCTAAGGGGAATGATTATTTAATCAAGACCTTACTTGAGTGACCTACCACCAGTACCATAGGCTGGTTCACTTCATAGATAGTTTCCTCAACCATCGATAAAGTGTCTATCTGGCGTCAGGACTAGAAATTTATAAAGATTGTGCAGTAACCCATGATATATGGGTAGTGATGGAGCACCTAGAAAAAACAACATTACAGTAATAGGTTTTTATACACTATACTAGTATGGAAGTTATATTTTTATTAGTTGTGGCAGTGGAGGCAGTGGAAGTGGTACTTTTGGCAAAGATCGCCCATATCAGCAGAGTGGTGCAGCTGAGGAGACTCAAACATCAGCACATGGAAGTGGGGGTAGTAGTGTTGCATGCAGTTCAGTCTATACTTGTGGATAAATTGGTTGGAACACCAATAGTCATAGGAACTATTATTGTATCTTTTACAATTTCCAGTTCCTTATTTGGTACTGGTGCATCTCATTCCATTATATCTACACATCTTATGAATGGGTTGAGTATGGATCTGTATTTTATGAGCAAGGTTATGAAGATCAATACAAATTTGGAAGTAAGGTTGAGAGACATCTGTATATGGAAGGTTTTTCCCCTCAAGGTAGTGTAGTATAATTTTCTTTTGGATCTCAACATTCATGATATTTTATGATTTAACTTAATTTTGGGTATGGAGTAGTTAGTAGAATATCAATACCAAGTAAATCATTACCATATGAGAGTGGCCTTTATGTCTCAAGATGGTGACAATTATTGAAATTGTGGAGATTAAGATCTCAACGAAGGTCATGAAAGTCCAATTCATCAGTAATTGGGGGAGCTCACTTCCCAGGTTACAAGTCTTTTTCTAGATGATGGGTGTGAAACCTTGTTCCTTTCCACATGTGGTATAGAAATTTTAGGATTTTTTTCTAAGGACTTATCAAGGCTTAAACTTGTGAGGGATGTGGAGTTTGTGATTGATCTCATACCTGGAGATGGATAGGTTTTAATTCTAATTTATATAATGGAATCAACAGTTCTTTAAGGGCTCAAGACTCGGCTAGAGGAATTTATAGACAAGAGATTTATCCATCAAATTATGTCACCTTGGGGTTCTTTAGAAAACAATTATAAGAAGGATGATGGGACCTTATGCTTATTTTATAATTAATGGTAGTTGAACTAGATGATAGTGAAGAATAAGTATCCTTTTTCACATATTGAAGACCACTTTGACTAGTTTAGGGGAGATCATGTATTTGAGAATATTGAATTGAAGTTGGGGTATCATCTGTTGAGAGTTTGACATTATAATATACCAAGGATGGCCTTCAGATGTAGGTATTTACAATATGAGTTCATTGTGACTCCATTTGGGATAATGAATGAACTTGATATGTTAATGTCCTTGATTAGCAGAATCTTTCACTTATACATAGATTAGTTTGTGGTTGTTTTTTGGATGACATCTTGGTGAATTCTAAAACTCGTGAAGATCATGATTAACACCATAACATCATACACATTACACTAAAAGATCATCGACAATAAATCAAGTATTCTAGGTGTTAGTTTTGAATTTATCAGGTACATTTATTGGGTTATATAATCTCATAATAAGGTGTTTTGGGGGGGCAGATAAGGTTCAATATTGGAATCATGGGAAAATCCCAAGAATATATTTGATATCCATAAATCTATTGTCTTAAAATGATACTATCATAGGTTTGTCTATAACTTTTCCTTCTTGGAATAACCACTTTCGGGCTAGAACATGATGGGACTTAATTGTTAATCATTTGAAACATTTGAGAATTTTTTTTAGGAGTTGAAGAAAAATTTTAAATTCACTCCAATTTTGATCCTACTGGTGTCAGGTTAAAAGTATATAAAGTTTTGTGATGCGTTAGAGATATTACACAGAGCAGTGTTGATTTAGGGTGATCAAGTTGTAGAATATGGGTCACAATAGTTGATACCACGTGAATGAAATTACCCTATGCACAACCTCAATATACCTAAATTTTTTTATGATTTGAAGTGTGGGTGGAATTGTCTTTCGAGTGAAAATTTTACTCTCTATACCAATCATAAGAGTTTGAAGTATATATTTTCAGAATGGGATTTTAATATTTGATAGTGGATACGGGTTGGGTATATGTAGTCATTAAATTTGGAGCATGATTAAACACTAAAAAAGGGGAGCAGTGTTGTTGATTCTTTGATATGGAAAACTCAGACTCACACGGTTCAGGAGTATAGTTCTGAGTGAAAAATGATGACCGTACTAGAAAAGATGCATGTTGTGGTTTATGAGGACCGAGAGTGGTTGACCCTTTTATCAATATTTTTGTAATCCACACTTTTTAGTGAGACTAGGTAGAGGTAGTATGTGGATATATAGTGTTTGGTATTGAATTATGTCCTTAAAGGTTGGGAGTCACCTTCAGATTAGGATATAGATGAGGATAAGATCATCTATATCTAAAATAATTTCATTTTCCATACAAGTATGTGAGAGGAGCTAATGCATGAATTTCATGTCATGAAGTGGGTGGTGGATTTGGGTTTGACAAAAATATATTATAACCTAAATCGATAGTATTTGTGGTTGGGCATGAAAAATGAGATTACATGGTTTTTGAAATGATGCTACACATGTCAACAGGTGAAGCCAAAGCATCAATGACCTGGTGGTTTACTACAATTATTTACCATTCCATAATGGAAGTGGTATGATGTTACTATGGACTTCATGGTGGGTATCCTGAGGATTCCACTAAATAATGATGATATTTCAGTGATTGTGGACTAATTAATGGATGTAGAGAATTTGTTGTCAATATGAAAGACTATATCATTTTATCAGAAGGAATATTTTAATGTTCAGGAGATAGACCATTTGCACAAGGTTCCATGGAGCATAGTTTTAGTCTGTGTGTCATGTTTTACATCATGATTCTAGAATTTATTTCAGAAGGCACTTTGTGTATAGGTATTTTTGAGTACATCTTTCCACCCACAGAAAGATGACTAGCTGGAACATACTATATAGGTTTTGGAGGATATGATATGAGCATGTGTCCTAGATTTTGGATAGTCTTGGGAGAAGTACTTGGATATCATTGAGATATCCTATAACGACGCTTACCTAGAGACAATTCATATGGAGTCATATGAGTATCTTTATAGTAGGCCATACAGATCACCACTATGTTAGATGGATGTTGGTGATTCATAGCTTTTAGGATTGAGTCTTGTGTAGGAGACATTTTAGTAGGTTTATCTAATTATAAAACACATGCCTATAGTTAAAAGTAGATAGAAGTCGTATTCTGATATATGTCGATGACCCCTTTCTTTTATAAGGGTGATCATGTGTTCTTTTAGGTGTCACCTAGATTGGGTCACAATGGGATTTAGAAATAAGGAAAGTTAGCACCCAGGTTTTTCAAAACTTTTGAGATTGTGGAGAGAGTGGGGCTGGTTGAAAATAAATTAGATCTTTGATAGAGGTAAATTGTTATGAATGACATTTTTCATGTTACACAGCTTTGGTGGTATCACCCCAAACCATCTCATGTGATCGATTTCGTTAATTTTTAGTTTGATAGTGATACATCCTTGGAGAAGTATCTAATACTTGTTATTGATCACTTTGTAAAAGTATTGTAGGGAAATATCATGGTGATAATACAAGTATTGTGGAAACATGGATGTTTTTCGGAGTAAAAATGGGAGAGGGAAGTAGATGTGCACGCTCAGTGGATCGATCTTTTAATCTCATAATCTTACTAATTCTTAGGAGAACATCTCAAGGAAGAGGTATTATAAGGTGGGATTATTGTAAGATTCCAACCTTTTCTAGTGATGAATAAATCTAGTTTATATGGACTCTTTTAATCTTTTTTGGAATCTATTTGGTTGTTTTTATATTAGGTAGTTTTAGGTGGAAATTGGGAATTTTGGAGGCAAAAGCGGTAGTGCACAGTTGGTGCATGGTTTTTCAAAACCATGTGCCTACCCCCAGTAAACCATGAAACCCTAAATAGATGGGGATTGCATGATTGGCACAAATCTTGTAAAATTGTGTTCCCACTTCGTAGAAACTGTGCACCCCTAAGAAGATGAATGCAATTAGGGCACATGGGTTAGTAAACCATGCACCGCTACCCAAAAAATTGTGTGTGTAGTTTTTAATCCCCAAAAAAATTATTTTAAAAATCCCAAACCCTCTAGTATTGACCCATTATCACCTCGTCTTTGGACTAACCAAATTCCATCATTATTAGGAGCTCCAGAATAGATTCCTAGTCCCCTCAAACTCCATTCTTGATGAATCAAATATCCTATTGACAAATCTTTACCCCATTAGGTACATAATCTCTTCTGGTTTGAATTTTTTTCTCCATCATCTCTATTTCTGTATCAAGAGGGATATTTTATTCTCTGTTGGTGCTTTGTTCAGATATAGGTTTTGGAAAATTTTAATTCATTTGAAATTGATCTAGGTTTTGGTTCTAGATCTCATTATTCCTTATGAAATTGATAATTCTATTTCAATTTGAGGAATTCTTCTATAGTGAACAGAATAGTCTTATTATTTGTTGTTTAAATGTCAATTCCCATAGTCTTAATTTTATTTGTGTGTGTTAAATTATGAAATTTCAATTTCCATGGTTGGGAAATTGCATTCAAAATTGAATATATTAAATTGAATTTCTATGTGATAATGAAATGGGTTGAATTTAGGGAAATTAGAATTGGTGGAATAGTGATTAAAAAATTGGTGGGTTATTGGGATTATGGAATTGGTTAATTAATTAGATTTTGAAATGATAGATAATGGGAATTAAAGGGTGGTTTTATTAACCTATAGGGGTTAATGGGTTACATAATTAAATGTTGATAAATGGTACAATGGTTAATTTTTCATATTATTCAATGTGTATTAAAGAGATGAAACTTTTTTATTTAGTAAATTGAAAAGGATCAATTTAATAAGAATGTTTGATACTAAGGTTAATTTGGATTAACCTTGATGTATTGGAAATTATGATATATGTGATATTGTGATAAATGTGATGACATGTGTGGGACATGGAATGATTATTCAAAATTACATATGTGATTGACTAATATATTATTGTGGGACATGGACTAATGCTACAAAATCTCATATGTGATAACAAGAGGTTGTGGTACATGGAATGATGCTCAAATACCCACGGGGTATTAGACAGGTTGTTCTAGGATGAAAATGGGGGCATCAGGCTATTGTTCCAAGTGGTCATGATTTGAATTAAAATTAAATGGATAATGGAATACCATTTTATAATGAATTTTGATCCCCAATGATATATGGTTTAGATTATGTCTTATGTTGAAGAAGGTATTGAGGATTTATGTTTCATCATGAACCCCAAGTAATTATGTGGTTAATTAAACAATAATGAATTATAGGAAAATATTTACCTTATTATTGTAAATTATTCCATATAAAACCTTATACACAATTATAGATTATATTTTATTTTATACACCACTTGTGGTGGCCTACTAAGTTATACTCCCACCCAACATGGGCTACAAGATCGGTACCCAAATAGACTTAATGTTTACAGGAAATGATAATACAAAGATCCATATGTTAGATGGATGAGTTGGGATGGGGCATGGATGAGGGAACATGATATGGTGTTGGGACCCATTTGGAGTTTTCTATGTCTTTACATTTGAGTTTATCATTTGACACTCGACACATATATGGCATAACATATCTTCTCTTTGTGTTTGGATATTGTATTCCTATTATGTTCATCATTTGATACTGGTTTTATTCTGGTTATGGTTATTTATAATTGGTTATTATTTATTTATTTCTATTATTGTGATACTTTGATAAAGATTTTATATTATCCCAATGTTAAATATTTTACCCTCACTTCTAGTCACCAGCCTCATGCATATAGGGAGGCATGCTTGATGTCATGTAACCGACAGCCTCAGGGAACCAGTGTGTGGCAGTCAGGTCAGTATGTTACAGGAACCGCTGCTGGAGAGTTAAAGGTGAGAATGATCAAATAAAAATCCATATAATTTTAATCCATAAAATCAAGGTTTATATCCATCAACAACATGAGGATTCATCACTTGAAAATAAGGAGAGAATAGATAAAATAAGGATTCCAAATCAAGGAGACTGCACTTAAAGAAGATGGATCGATCACATCCACTTGTAATTTGATCTGAGAATAAAGGGGTTGGAGGAGCAAGAAATACTCTCTAAAGATCCAAGAGAATAAAAGGGGGAGAATTAGGATTTATTATGGGGTGTTTAGTATATATAACTTTGGTTTTAGATACTTAATTAAAAAAATTAGGATTATAAATCCTAGAACATGGTTTTTTGGGCCAGGACACATGGTTATACTAATTGTTCACCTAACTATGTTCCCTTACATGGATTCCAGAGTGATCCACATGAACTCCGTCAAAAGATCCATCATATAACTAAAACCTTCCTAGGATAACCCGCATGTTTTTTATTTTACATGTGAAAGCTGAGAACTAGACAAAAAACTCCCAAAAGACTCCAAAAGTCTCAAAAAATTACCCAAAAAATATCCAAACAAGGGAAAATAAAAAAAATTATAAGTACATAAAAATGTTAATGGGATTTTATAAAAACTCATCTCCAAATATAAGTGAGATAGAGTCCATTTTTAATATGGAATTTTTATTTTGTTTAAATATAACTATGGATTGGATAGTGGTGGAATTTTCATATTAGTTTTGACTATATATTTCTCCCTATTTGGGATATTTATATCAGAATTTTAAATATTAATTTTTTATAGATAAAAGTATAAATTTTTTATATATTTATAATTATTTTTGAATTAAATTTATAAGAGGATACTTCAGTTTGAACTATTTTAGTCTGTATCTCTAATCTAATTTATAATTCATTGAACAAATCCACTATTATTATCACAAAAAAATTTGGATGGAACAAAAAATCTATTTGGAATTTTTATATTTATATACACACAAAAAATCAAGATGGGGTTTTAATAATGAAGGATAAGAATTGAAAGAGAAAGTAATCAACATCATCACCTCAAAATATTTTATAACATAGAACCTATCATCAACTATTTTTCATTTTATAAATTATTATAGGGAAAGAATTATGATGTAGATCCATAATAGTAAACCAATGTGAAAAAACTATAAGAGTTAATGAACTACTTCAAGACACTATAGTTTCATGATTGGATTTTTGGATTTTATTGATCAAATGAAATTTTTTAACTTAAATGTTGAAACTCATGATTTAACGGGAGAATATTATATATTTGAATTAAAAATTTGATTATTATTTACTATTATTTAATGATTTTAAGTTTCAATAAAATATTTTATGCATTAATATTTAAATCCATTGAAAATTTGAGATAAATGTAGAGTATGAGTTTTTATATGAGGTCAAGTTTTTAATTGAAAAAATAATTATCTATTTTAATAAAGATTGATTGATCCAGTTAGAGTGATTTTATTATATACTAAATTTTATTTCAGGTTTAAAATTATTACTTAGTTTAGTTTTATTTGAGTATCAAGTATCAATTGTTTTCGATCTTGTGTTCGGTCATTGAATTATTCAACTTGGATCCGGTTTTTTACGCTAATAGTTTTTTTTTGTTTTAAAATTAATAGACTATGTATTTATGGTAGTTATTAAAGTGGTATGTGCTAATTATATCAAAAAAAGGCTAGTACAAGCTTTGGATTTTTAAATTTATACTTAAATGGGGTAGGTGGATTTTACCCATTAAGAATGGTGATTTCTTAGTTTTGTGTCTTGGATCCTGGCATATTATATTTGTTTGAATATTTTATAATCATTTTTGGAATGATTATATGGAATGATATTACCCAATTTATAGGATGGAATCATGGTGGTATAATATCCATAAATAAATGCATAGCTTGCAAACTAGTTTTTTTTGGGATCATTAGTCGAGTGAGGGACGATGGCCCATTTATGGATTGAATAGTGGTGTGATTGGTTTTTACATAGTTACCTTTTAAATGATTTTTAAAAGTGAATGTGGGGTTTAAATTTTAATTTACAAAATAATATCAATTAAAATTGATTGATTTTGAAACGTAATTTCAATATAATTAATGAATTGTTTACTGATAGTTTTTTCAATGGGATTTTGGTCGAGAGCCTTGTATGGGTAAAGTTGGAATTTTATGCCTATTTAAAATGATTTATAAAAGTTTCTTCTAAATTTTATTTTAAGAGAAATAAAGAGTGATTTTTTATAAGCATTTTGGTTCAATTTACCTTATGAGGTCAATGCCCTATTTTTTTCAAAGAATGTGTGTTTTTTGGATCTTGTTAAATTGTAGATTCCTTCCAGGTTATCTATGGACACTTTTTGATACAAGATATTATATAAGATTTGTGTGAAACCTTCTTAGGTTTATCATTATGTTTTCTTAGAAAAATATTAATAATAGTTTTTTTATTGGTGTGTGTCTATAAGAAACCTGAGATAACCTTTAGGATGAGACTGAGTCTAAACAAATTGAGTAACTCTCACTACATGGAGTATTTCCTGGGTTTTAGGGATACATTAATAGATTCATCACATTGTTGGTTTGGTAGGATTTTATATTGATCATTCCAATGGATGAAACCAATAAAAAGTGTTTTTCCTGTCATCGTGAACCAACATAATGTATTAAAAACATAAATATAACAAGAATACCTCTAACAATGCAATCTATATTTCTATTAAACATGTAATATTTTTCTTTATTGATATCACCACGAAAAAACCTAATGACTCTAACTTTACCATGTAGTACGCTGGAAACTAGGATCCTCATACACTATAAGAGTACCCCTTAACACCAAATGTGTGCCAGCACCTTCTCTATGAAGATGAAAGGAGAACTGGGTAGAACATAGTTTTTGTTGTATCTTTAATGTTTAAAACAAATCCAACTAGTAGGTATCCATCCATTATATAGTATAGATTCATTTAATGAAAGGAGATGATTTTCATCTACTGTCACGTGGAAACAGCCGTGCATTAAAATATTACCCATCTATTATAATTTCATAATCATTTAAACAATTATGAAGATTAACTATATCCATAAATGAATCAACATATTTATTTATAATTCGAATTTAAAACCTATAGAAGAAGTTATAAAATGTATGAACAAGATATCAAATATCACATGTCTATCATACTCTAAGAAATATACCAAATATAAATTACGAAAATTTAATATGCACACCCAATTGTAGGTTAGGGTTTAGGGTATATCATCCAATATGATATATCCATTTCAATTCATTCCCAATAATCTCTCACTTTCACTATAATCCCATAAAGACGTTATGAAAATCTTTACCACACATTTTGAATTCATCAAAACACTTTTTGATACAATTTTTCAAAATCTATTAATTTTGGAAAAAAATGTTTTTGAAGAATATTCATAATATTAACACCAAACTATATGGCCCTGTAGTCCTTTATATAATTAAAAACAAATATAAAATACAGAATAAAATGATTTAATCATTAAGAATAAAAAAGATCGAGGTTACTAAATCAACAATGTGTAATGGTTTGATGTTGATCAACATATTAATTCATCCACATGAACATTACTACCATAGGATGTATCAAATACATTTTATGTAAACCAATATAATCTATATTCCATGACTTCATGTTTTCAGTATACATGAAACAGTTTTTTTCTAGTAAAGTTCATTTCATACATTCATGATTCTCTAAAATAGACTAAACGGGTTGATGAGTACATCACATTCCATCCATAAAGAAAATGAGGATATCACATATCCCTCATCCAATTAAATTATCACATTACATGTCACTAGAAAAATCTTTACCTTCCATTTTCCCACCCAAGTTTGATTAATTAAAAATATGTATTTAACTCATTATATGAGTGGAAAAATCCCAAAATGGTTGAGATCCTATTAATGACATGATTTTCATTGTACCGTACCGCCCCCTAATTAGTTAAGCATATCACGGATTTTTAAATAGTGGTTTCAATGTATTAATACACTCATTCTAGATATATCACCCACCTTAGGAAATTAGTGTTCTTAAAAATTATGCACCCCTAAATATATCAATTACCATATAATATTCCATGTGATATACTCGGGACTTTCATTCCAGATGACAAATATCATTTTATTCCCCCATGAGTCTATTACTTATATATCATATACAACTCTTTATCATTTAATATATTACACACATAAAAATATTAAAATATAATCACTACCCTAAATACACCATACTGATCATAGGTTAGGAACAACTCAAAATATTTTTTGGGAATATTTTCATTCCAAAATTCATGTAATATATATATGGAACACATAAAAGATTAAAAATTATATATTGAATTTATTTTAAAACCATGATAAATTTTACAATTATTACATCCAATATCTCTTGTATCTTATACCATGAGATTCAATATAACCCTCATTCTATTTATTTATTAATAAATTTTTCAATGGATCGACAACATTTTAATTTATAACCACCCAAAAAATATTCATAGGATCCCTCTAAATGATCTATCAAATAAGATGGTACTTGTAAAGGTTGTGTTTATCCCTTTCATAAAACTAGTGTTCTTTTTCCTGAGTAAAAAATATTTTTTTTCATGATATATCTTGATTTCACCTTTAATTCTAAGATCTTACCCAATTAAAGTGGTGGAATTCATAATCTAAACAACTTCATTCATAGAATCTCATATAGAAATTTATTGTTCCTTTATTATTGTGTCTTCTATAGTGTCTTATTTTAAATTTTTCCAATATATATCTCCACTAATTGAGAAAAAAATAAAAGTAATTTGTGATATCAAATTATATTAATCAGATTGGAAACTAAAATCACTGTAAACATTTATAATGATGTAAACCTCTCTTCCAATGAATAAAAAGATATTCTTACTTCTTCTTAAGAACTTAAGGATGATATTGAAAGAAAATCGAGTGACTCCTAATAGAAATTAATTAGAATCTAATTTTAATTATAAAATAATAAGAAAAATTAGATCAAATATACAAAATGGAATACATGATAGATTTAATTGTAGATTTATATGGAATATTATTTATAATTTACAACTATTTATAATTATCACGTACCTTTTGAATCTTTTTTCAATGAAACCCTCATAATGGATCCTTCCTCGGGTTCTCCATGCTAAAATATTTTATAAATTTACTAAAATATGTGTTATAAATAAATCCATTTACCCTCTTAATTATATATCTATATATGATTATAACATATATATTTATTATTTCACCCATCCCTTTCATTGAGATGAATTTTCCCAAATACAACTTTATAGAGTATAAAGTGAGAACAATATTTTCATCTTACTACTATTTAGACCACATAAATATCTAAAATTATAGTAAACTCCCCATAATATTATTCTATACACAATAAACCTCATTGTTTTTTATAAAATCATACTCTTTTATTTCATTATCAAACTTATTATTCTAACCATGAGATTATTGATTTAATCCATAAATTAGTCGTTGAAAATTTCAATCCTTAACACTCATTTTGGAACCTCAAAGCCTCTAGGTTAAATCATATACATATCTTTGAAAAAATTCTCATTAAATAATATTTATTTGACATCCATTGATATATCTCATATTAAAAATGATTTTATAATGTAAATATCATAAAAACAGACATTATCATAGAAATTAGAGAAAATTTCTCTTTATATGTATTACAATGAATTTGATTAGAATCATTATCCACTAGTATATCCTTATAGGTATACACTCTAAAATATTTTTAATATTTCACAATGAAATCCCAATCTTGGTTTATGGGTCTTAACCCTTTTTTTGATTCCCACTTGTTACAATAATAGTAAGTGTACATGGAGTCCATCTTTGATTCCATAGACTTTAACTATTTCCTAAATTAAATGTTTTCAATGGTCTCAATAATGGAAGTAATTTCATCATCTATGAACATTAATTAATCATCATATGACATTAAAATACATATCTCTTGGGATTTAGATGAATCCCACCATATAGTATAGGTTAGAGTTTATATTGATTCAGTTATTATTCCCCAACTATTTGTAAAACTATCTAAACTTTTATCTCAATAAAAATTATAGATTTTTTGTTTTAAATTTTATCATTTCAAAAGTAATACAACTAAATTTTCAATTAATTTATTTTCTCTCAAATAAAAAACCATCTCAATTCATAAACACTTTGTGTTTATTGGGATTCTAAAAAAACAATCCCTTAGTTTTCTTGAGATAACCGAGAAAGGAATTTTTCAAATTTAAGGCCAAGTGTTTAAAAATAAAAATGTTGTACATATTATTTACAATCTAGAATTATCATAAAATAAATATAGGGAAATTTCCATGTCTATATCTCATATGGGACCTTTATGAATGATTTAAATGGAACAGAGTTAAGTGGGAATGTATAATGTTTTAATGAATATATTTAGAAAGAAATTGAAAGGATACACTAACCGTCCAACAACCAAACCATGTAAAACATAGTATGATTCCCCCTACCAGATGCATCATTACAGTATGGTTCTCCTTGAAGAGTAATATTTTGATAAATTACCTAATAACCATTAAAACTGAAAGTAGTATTATGGGACAATAAAAAATAAAATTACTAGAATTGTAAAAGGTGGGTGGTTTTGATCTTTTAGAAATGTCTCACTCATGAAAAATACTGTATAAAAGAAATAAAACATTAGTAATGCAACATAATTTTTGAAATTGAATAGTATATTACCTTGATATGAATTAAATCAGTTGATGAATGGAAGAAATTTTATGTATTTATAGTAATTATAAATCCAATATGACATTTGGAATAGTGATATAACCATTGGAATAAACATATGACCATTAGGAATAGTTTCATAACCCTTAGAATAGAAATATAACCATTATACTACTAACTTAAAAAATTAAATAGTATAAGGACATGTAAATAACATTTACCATAATTAAGTTGAGTAAATATAAATATTATAAAGTCAAGAATAAATATTCAAATTAGAATCTCAAATAAAGGATAAGTTCTTTTTTTAATAAACTATATTTTAAATTTTTTTGTAAAAACCATAATTGTTATGTTAATAATTAAAATTAACTATGTTAGATAACTATTTTTTATAAAATTAATATAGTTTTTAGAATCATCAAGTCAAAATTATCAAAGTGTGAGTTTTTTATAATTTTTCGAAAAACATCAATTTTAAAGTAAATATTAAAAAATACTTCTTTTACATTAATTATATAATTTAGTTTCATAATTTTTAATTTATTAATGTCCTAAAAAATTATATTATATTTTCATAAACTAAAAATATATTTAAAAATATAAACAATCCTAAACATTTAAATACCAAATCTGAAATACCACCTCTCCCTTCCATTGGAAAACCACTTCCCTTTCATTTCTAGAATCCAAATAACTACCAGATTCCCCTCCCTCGGTCCCATTAGTACCCTTATATAAATTATAGAGTCAATAAACCCCAATCATAAAGAGTTATAAGGTTCTATAAAAATGAGTGACTTTATAAACAAGGTCAGATATATCGATTTTTCTCATATCACTTTTCATATTATATTCTTCAATTCCTCCAACAAACTCCCTACTAACTTTTCTAAAGTCATTTAATTAGAATATTAACATCTTATTAAAAATATTAATCTTCAATAAAAAATATTTACAATATATGTATATATAGTATCTTTCTCTCTCCTTATCTTTTAATATGTCTTGTCAATGGTTGATTTTATCTTCCTACAAGGACGTTCTCAATGATTTAATTAATTATCACTACCTTCATGGATAGTACATGTAGATTATATATTATATTTATAAATTAATTTTAATTTTTTTTATGATTCTATATGTAATTTTAAAAATTAAAAAATTAATAAGAATAAAAATAAAAACTGAAATAAAAGTGGGATTATTTTAAGAAACACATCAATCAGTCCATTTCAACATTAAAAAAATATAAATAAAAAGATTATAATGGTTAAAATTGATCAATAATAATATAATTTAATAGACTAAACTTCTATATTCATGTTTTAATAGACATAAGTTCATTATACAGGAGGTATAAAGGTGAAAAAATAAATTAGGACCTAAATTATGGGGAATCTCAAATCAAAAAATTCTTTTTGGTTTTTATTACATTCTTATATCCATTAAATTTTATTCTTCTAATATAACTATAATATTTTTTCAAAAAAAATAATATTTTTCAAATCTTCTCATTGATTCATATTGAGTTGTTTCTTTTTATCTCCAAGAAATATGATTTATTTATTCTAATATTTAATGTCAAAAAAAATTCCCATATTTATTTGGAATCTTAAATGGTTATTCATTGAGTTATTATTTATTATATATTTATGTGATCAGTTCTTCATATTTTTTAAGATCATATTTGTGGTATTTGACCATAATTTTATGATTTTTAATAATTATTCATATTTTACATTACAAGTATCTTTCAAATGATTTTTTCATGTTTGTAATGATGGCCTTTTTCTTATGATATGATAATGGTGATTATTCATAACCATGTACTATGTTGATTCGTTTCTCGTTTTCCTTTCCTATTATTCCTCCCCTTTATCTCACCCTTTGTTTGATGTATATCCTTAGGTTATTAAATTTACTAAGTATAATTTTAAATTTAATAAGAGGAAAAGACTGAAATAATTAAACAATTTTTTTTATGATTAAGTTGTACAAACCCAATTTTACAAAGATACCAAACCATTTGATTTAGGATTATATTATTATTATTATTTTTATTATTATTATTATTATTATTATTATGTTTCTTATCTTAAAAATGATGATATAATCATGTATTAAAGAGATAGTCCACTATAGTGGGTATCAAAAATAAGGTTTTATTAATTTTAGAATTATGTGAGTAAAATATGACATGTTATAAATTTATGGATTACATATGAGATTAATTGAGGATGGTTCTGTATATGATCCAAACCTAGGTTTCCAATGGCCAGATAACCTTGGATGATTCCTTCATCCCTACCCATATAGAGAGGGAGTGTTGCTCTATCCCTCACCTTTTAAATCATTTTATAGTCTAATCATTCCTTCCTCCTTTCCTTATCATCAAACTCTATATGATGGTCCCCTTCCCAAACTTTCCCTTTGGGAGTTTATAGAGGCTCCATCCTTACTCATCTTCTCTCAGGTGGTTCATTTGGTTGGAATCATCCTTTTTTTGAAACCTTTGACCGGTTCATCTCTAATTTGTAAGATTTTAAGGAACACATGATCATTAGACTCCTGGATCCCTGAAATCTTTTATTTCTCTTCTAAATAGATGAATATATGATCTTTTCTTGGTCATCTAGAGCATGTTCCTTCAATAGATTCTGGTTTTTCCACTTCCCTTGGTCCTAAAATTTTTATCGAAATCAAGATCCTCCAAAAAACTCTCATTGCGTTAGTCTTCAAGGGAACCCTATACTTTTTCAAAACCCTTAGATACCCAAAATGATAGGAAATTAGGTGGGTATATTTATGTGAATTGATTAAAAATCATGATCTCATTGTCATCTGATTTCTCCTTATATTTTTATTAAATCCTATGTTTCAAAACCACTATTTATTTTTGGGTGGATTGTGATTGAAAATAAATATCGCTTCAATAAAGTGGTGGTATTTTGATATTGGGTGGACTTATTCTCTAGTTTCAATCATTTGGTCCACCTTCAATAGTATTTTAGACATCTACCCATGAGTTATTTATCAGGTCCTTCATCACCTAAATGAGACTATACTAACTATTTTCCAGATCATAGGTAAAAATATGTCTCTCATATAGACATTCATAACATGGAATAATCAAAGGAATCTCAATATAGTGATGTTAACAGAGCTATTATAGTAAGGTTTAAGGTAATTAACACTTATCAACCTAATATTCCCATATCATTCCCCATATATCAAGGTAATATATCCTATGTGAATATTTTACTTTTTTATGTCATGTATCTCAGATGTATGCATCTTATGTGAGGTCAAAAATCAGGTCTCAAATGGGAAGAATATCGGAAATATGTTGAACCACCAAAATAATGGGATTTAACCTTCCCTCTAATCTGATTAGTAAGGGATAAGGGATATTTCTTTGGAATAAGGTCAGTCCTTTAACCATGTATTATAGGAAAAGGTAACAAGGAAGGGGTAAGGTTAGTCAATGTTACAAGACACCTTATAATTCTCAATATCTAGCTTACTAGGAAAGGGTGATTCCATTGTTATGATAATGGTATTTTCCTACCTCCCATATTTGGATGCTTCAAGGGAGTTATCCTTTAGAATATATTGTCATATTTTGGTGATGTATTATTAAATACTAATGATTCATGGGGATTGAAAAAGGATGGTAATATAAAGGTTAATAAGGATTGGATTTATAAAGATGATCAATCATCAAATATTAGGGTATGAGTTGTTGAACCCTCTCAGACATTTTATAATTCATAAGAGTATTAAAAGGATGATTGGCCTATTATTTTCTAACAAAATAGAAAGAATAAATGAAATCATATTTCCATCGAAGTCGGTGATCATACAATTAATAAGTTAAATAAATTTGAGGCTTGTAAAAACTACTCATGTATTCTAAATCCCATGGTAAATAAGTTAGTAAGTAAAATTTTTTATGTTAAAAAACCTATTCAAATTTCCACCAAAGGCCCAATAGTTGTCATAGGACACAATCATATTCTCACATATCATATAGTTTTTCCATTCATAGGAAGAATACATGGGAAAAACTAGTTGAATCAAGGGAATTTTTGAACCTGGAAAGAAAAAATAGGATAAAGTAAAAAAAATTGACAAACCCGAGAGTGGAGAGTCACTTTGACCTTTAGAAGAACCAATGGCTACCAAATCGTCTTCTATGATCCTTCATATGCACTATAAGAAGAAAAATAAGGAAATAAGATTTCAATATAAAATCATAAAATGAATATCAAATATTTATGAATATAGAGGTTTGAGAGTTGACCCCAAGTAAGAAAAATATCATGTATTAATATTCAGGCGCACATTTTACATCGACGATTTACAAAATAAATATCGATATGTGGAAATTCATTAAGAGTTGGGATATAATGGAATCTTTATTTGAGGATTTGTTACATGAGGATCCTAATGGGGTAAATTCCATTCCATCTAGATTCTTCTTCTTTTATAGGATTCCAATAACTTAATATTGCATTGGTTGGGAATTGAATTTCCAATTTTTGGTTAAACTTGCACCTAACTAGTTCATCACTTTCCCATAAAATGTTTTTCTTCCAAATTAATAAAATTTTTAATTTTTATCATAAAAGAATACTTTATAATTAATTTACGCATGTTAATAAGTAAATTATCAATTTTTTATTTAATTAGTTGTTTTTATATCCTTTTTTTTAAGAAAGTTTTCGAAATTAGTGGAAACCAAACCCAAAAACCATATAATTGACAATTATATGATTATCTAGATAAAATACCTAATGTAATAGGAATTGGAGTTCAAAACCATATGGTGATACTTACCAAGATGTCTCAGGATATAAACAATGACATAAATCATGTACATTGTTATCCTTCAATAAGGAAGGGATAATTAGACATTTTTTACTTCATACAACAATGAATACCAATATTTAGTTGATCATTTTATCAACTTGTTTCTAAAAAATTAGTTAAGTCCATATAAAATATCTTTTTTGTGTTTTAAGGGTTTGATAAGTGGAATGTTACTCTAATCATCTATTGTTTGTAAGGATAAGTGATTCAATGGTGGACATTGATCAATAATATAAATCCTAAGGTTGAAACATAAGTAATGAAGTGCTAAGACATTAATAATGTACTTATTACTAAATATTTCCCTTCATCTCTTCATATGAAGATGGAGATATAATTTATAGAGCTTAAGAGAATGGAAGTTGAATTTTTTCAAAATTATGAGATTAATTTAAAAATGATAGAATGGTATTACATGGGTTTTATTATAAAAAAATATATAAAAAAAGATAGATTCATTAGTAGAATAAAACCACATCTCTAAAAATATCTCACTATCCAATACTTTAGGAGTTATGAATATGTAGTTTAGTGTTCTATCAAAGAATACAATATATTAATTTAACCCTAGAGACATAAAAGTATTTTCTAGTTTTTTGAATTGTGATAATAAAATATATTCTTATGATGTTATTAACATTAGAACAATTGAGCAATCTATAGTTATAGTTTTGATAAATTGTGGAAATATGGGTTCTTGCTCTACTGTGGAAATCCCATATAAACATATTCAGGTCCTAACCATAGAAATAGGTTACACTATATCCATGATCATTATGGTCCATAGGAATAGGGTGTCATTCAGCACCCTATAGTTAATATTTTCTAAAATTGTGGCTATAGGTACCCTTAAATTCATGGTATTGGAAAACTTTGTCGATAGGGAGGTGGTCAATTAATAATATTATTAATAAATAATTTTCCGATAATAATAAAATAAATTTAAAAATATATATATTAATTTACAAATTATATATGTGTGTGTTGTGTGCGTGTGTTTATAAGTTATTTGTTAGTAGACTAGTAAATTTTATATCTTTATACAAGGGTGATACAAGGATGGAGTTTCAAGATGAAGGATGGAATTATGAAGGAGGAAATAAGATCCAATCCCAAACATATTAAATATGGGGAAAAAGTAATCATGGAAATAACCTTAATGGATTAAGGAAATGTTATAAATATAGAAGGGAAGGTCATCAAGATCACTACATATACATGAGTAAGACAATCGATATAGTGGGGGAAAAATTCACTACCCAATATACCACAAATGGTTCAATGACTTAGTTATTATAAGCAAGGGAACTATGAAAAATAATGTACTAAACGAAATATTTTTTAAGGTAATCAACATTAGACACCACCAAAACTGGGGAGTAATGGAAATATTACTCTATCACCACTAATGAGGATGAGAATGAAAAGGATGTTAAACAATGTTTACTTACTATTCACTTGATCATGGAAAAAAATACATATTTTATTTGGTTTCTACACATTCTTTTTTATCTTGTAAGTTTTCTAGAACTATTGAATCACCTCCCTAATACCTTGAATTAGATATATATGTGAAATAACATAGTGTTTTAAACCATTCAATATAATTGTTAGAATCTTCCCAAATTTGTATTTATGAGAATATTCTTCCTATAAATCTTGTAATACTTTCATTGGTGGAATTAAACACTATATTAGGCATGGATTTTTTCACATTATATATAGATCTCATCAAATTTCTATAAAAATAAATCTCTCCCCATATCCCAAATCATTCTATGCTCCTACAAAAATGAAAATAAGATCATGAATATATTTTAGAACATTCCACAACGATGTGGGTGTTGATACCCAATAAATAAGAATATATTTCTTATATAGTTTATTCAAAGTAAAGAATTAACCTCAAATACATGTCCACTATAAGGGAATATATAAATGTATTGTCCAAATAATTTCCTGGACTTCCACCGAATCATGATGTAGAGTTATCAATATAACTTATACCTAGACCTACACAAATATAGAATATCCCCTATAGGATGACCCAGATAAAACATGAGGAGTTAGAGAAACAACTCCAATATCGTTTAGAAAAACGTTTCATATTCCCAAGTGAATCAACTTAGGGTTGACCACTTATCTTAGTTTATATGAAGGATGGATCAATGCATCATTTCATCGATGATCAAGAGCTCCACAAGATCACTGTAAAGAACAAGTATCTCTGACTAAGGATTAATGTTTTGTTAGATCAACATTGAGGAACTCAATACTTCTAAAATATATATTTTTAATCTATATATCATCAGCTAAATGTGAAGATATAGGATATTCAAAAAATATATCATAATGATTTCATTTGAACTTAAAAATCCCCCCGCAATCTACATGGTCTTGATAAATAGATTCTAAAGATACTAATTCCATAAATTTATTGAATTATTTAACGAAGGAACATCCACTATTAAATAAAATAGGAACATTAAGTGAATATATGGTAAGTAAGAAAATTTTCCATCCTATGTTAAGAAAGTGTGACTTCTGAAAGCAGTGAGTAATATTATTTGTGAATGTGATTGCAAGTGAGGAAAAATCTATAGATAATTTAATTAAAAAGCAAATAGTAGAAAGGACAAGGAAAAAAATTGTCATGGATATCCATATTTTTTATTGTATTATCTAGGTACTACTTCCACATTGTGAGAATCTTCTCATAATTTTTACCCTACAAACTAAGTTAATAGGGAAAGGGGTAAAGTATTTCTAGACATAAGAATGTAATTAAAACTTTAAGTACCAAAATTAGAGGCTAATAAATTGAACTTAACTCATATTTCCCTCAAGTGGGAAAGTGTTTTTTATATATAGAGAAACTTTAAATAAAATATTGAGTTTTATACTCATTAAAAATAATAAATTGGTAGCCTATACCTCATGAAAATTCAATATCCATGAGATGAACTACCTGAATCATGATCATGGTTTGGATATAGTATTCACTACATTTAATATTTAGACACATTACCTCTGTGGATAGAAATATGGCACACATATATATATCACATGTCACATCCAAGTTTAACTTATGTTCTTTTTTGACATTTTGGGTGGTTATTTTGTGTTTTAGATGTGTTTTTATGTTTTTTTAAACATAATAACAGAGTTTTTGAATTTCTTTGTGCACAAAAATCTAGATCACCTTATGGTACTAGTCCTTTTGAGCATCTAAATAACTTTTATTCTATGGGAATGACCCATTTTCCCAACATAGGACATGACCAATATGCCCAGTACAGGGCATGGTCTCATGTGTGGGGAATGAGGGGCCACCAAGTACACCTCAATCACTTTAGTCACCACCACAATATAGTATAGGGTGTGGTGAGTTTAAAAAATCCTATATTTTTTCACTTCATCATAGTCAATTTTAATTTTGGTCTTCTGAGTGTGGCACAAACGAGACCACCACATGCATGGAGAATTCTCACCACACAATTTTGTTGGTAGTTTCATAATTTTGAATGGTTAAATCAGATGTCCAATCATGTTCGGGGGGGTTATTCCCATTAATGGGGGTGTGTGAGATCACTAGGAGATTGGTTTTAATTACTTTTTACAAAAAATTCCATTATTAAGACCATCTTATTCATTCCCTTTCTAGGTTTACTGAATTAGATGAATTCGAGGGTATGGATTTTATAAACTCTACTTAAATAATATTTTTCCATAGGCCTTGGATTTTTTCAGTTGGATTTCTTACTATGTTATCGGTTTAAAGGTATGTGGTATTTAATTATATTAATTTATAGATTATTTAATTAGTGATTCAATTCTTGGGGTTTTTTTAAAAGTTATATTGGTTGTCCTCCTAGATCTCTCCTTCTTGTAGCTTGTAAATCTCATCAAATTGTTGGAAATTCCAAATTTTCTAAGGTGTATGGTTTGGTATAAAGACTTTGTTTTTGAACTATTCATTCTTTCCCATTTTTAATTGGTTTTTACAAATTATTAATTCAAAGGTTATAAATTTATTAAAATGTTCAGATTCCATATATCTATATGAAATAGAATCTCCCTCATAGTTTTGTTGATGAAAAGTGATTTCAAATCATGTTCTATTAGATGGAAAATTATTTAAAATCATGTTGTGTCTTGATGGCAATTTTTCTGAAATAAAGAAGAAAAATTCATTCCATATTTCAGAATAGGAGTACATATAGTTGAATTATAAAACCAAAATAAGAAAAAATAAAACCATTCAAAACAACAAAGAGATAGTAAACATAAGACAAACCTCAATAACCTATATGAATCCAAATAGCAACCCACCATGATAAAATGTGGATAATAAGAAGTAAAATCACTGAAACAGAACCACATCCACATAGAAATCTATCCTCTTATGATGAGAAAGTCAAAAAACATTAAATAAAAAATTGTCAAATAGACATAGATCTATCCCAGTAATGATTGAAAGAACAATATTTCAATCACCTGATTGTGTTGAGATTCATTTCAAGGGAATAATAAAGAAAATAAAATATAACTAAGGGGTTTAAAGGCTTTCCAAGAAAAATCTAGTCATTCCTGGACTTCTAAAGATATAGGCAGTCATGCTAACCAAACTCTTGTATAAATGATGGTAGTTGTAGGATGACCCTAGATAAGATAAAATTCCATCTAAAATTTGAGCCACTCACAAACTGAAATACATATTTGTAATAGACAATTTAATAATATCACAACTGGAGAAGTAAAATTACAGTAAAAATAGATATTATCTATTATCCAGATACCAGTTACCAAATGTACGTAAAATAAAATCCATGATAGTAAACATGGAACATCTTACTCTGATAGAGAACCTGTTGAGTGAAAGAATCCAAATCATAAAAACATTCTTGGGATGAAACAAAATACCTGAACATATCAAGGTCCACCTCGTCTTATCCAAGTTGAGTTGGAACACAGCAACTCCGATGGTCATAATTGAAGAACGATCACCCTTCCCTTGGCTATTATAGCTTAAAACATTGTGTTTAATCTTAATAAGACAAAAAATATTTATCAGACAATTTAAGAAGACTCTTAAAAACCCAATAGAAAGATGTCATGAATGGAAAATTCTATAAAAAAGACTTACGTAATAATGATGAATCTATTTAAACCACAAAGTATAATTAAATAATATCAACATCCAAATATTATAAAGGAGAATAATATTTTATTTAAGAGTGAACTCAATACCAAGGCCACCATAATTGATAGGAGGACACATAGATTCAAGGAAATATGATTTTTAGAGTATTTTTATTTTCTAATAGAAATAAAACAATAGAAATTGATATATAGTTGTATTCAATAATATCATATTTTGATGAAAATTGGTTTCAAATAATGGTATGATAAATTGAATCACTTATATGTGTGGGAGATTAATGTTTATATATTTAAATTGATTGGCCTCGATATAGGGAAGCGCATGGAAACTTGGGGTAATATTGAGGGGGTTGGAATTTGGGATAGAACACTAGGCATGGTATATTTTTCTATAAAAGGATATAGGATTAAAACTATAACAAATATATATATTCCATGACACTGTAAGGGGGTTCACTTATCAGGATGTTATTCCATCCCTTTTTGTGATTTTTAGCCTATGGTCTCATGGTACACAAAAGTCCTGATTGTTCACTAAGCTGTGGGGATCCAAGCTATCATGGACCTTTTGTATCCTATAATGTAGTTTCTATGTATTTGACCATTTTCGAAAAAAAATTATTCATGGTTTAGATATTTGAAATGTTTAAAATTCATTGATTGATTTAAAAGGAATTTTTTTTCATGATTTTTGATTTGAAAATTGGTATATATGGATGAGGTTTTGAGAACTATTTAAAAAGGTGAATTTCAATTTTTTGATATAAATTGTAAAAAAGAATTTCAAATGTTTTTTTATTAAATGGGAATAATTAGTTTCTCTTGTAAATACTGATTATGAAAACTTGTTGGGATCTTACTAGGCATGTTTTCTCACACACTATACATACTTTTATGTGTGTGTAGCTCTTGTTTTATCTAACTAATTTATGGAAAAAATGCCTCGTTAAAGAGGAATGTATCCATGTTAGTGGGTGTGGTATTTTTGTGGTGATGTAGTGGGATTTTGAACCACATATCACAAGGAGATATTTTTTTCTTTAATTTTGAGTACATTGGTTTACCTATTTTGGTTTGAAACTTGTTTTCTATATACAATTTCTTGTCTTGAACTATTTGACTTTGTATTTTCATGTTGGGTTCCCTTAAAATATGTTATTATTTAATCCATTTATTCTTATTTTTTGTGAAAAAACATTCTCAAAGATGGATCTTGATACCCGGTCAATTATCTCCAACTCATGGGGATCTGGGACTCCCTTTAACTATAAATACGGTTCATCTTAGGAGTCATATTGATGGATGACTGGGGTTATATTGTGAAAAATTAGTATCAAATGAAGATTGGTGTTATTTAGTCTTATTATCTCTAGATTATCAGGTAGAAAAGAGATAGTAATTTCATAACATAAGGGGTAAATTATGAGCTAGTGAATTTCTATCTCTCATAATAATGAGGCGTATGATACAAAGGGTTGTTGGGAAGTTCATTTCTCGTGTGGATTTTTGATCCTGTCTCATTCCCATGATTTTTTCTCTAAACTCAAATTTAGATTTCTAATTTGTCTCATGGTCATTATTATTTCTTTATTTAGGTAAAATTACCCCATAAGAGTGTCTAGAGTTCTTCAATAGCGTATTGAAAATGGTTTTATGTGATAAATTCTCTAGTCGATTAGAATCTTGTTTATTTAGTGGTGTGATTTTTTCATCCCATTGACCAAAATATTATCCATGTCCTAACTCGAGTTAATGAGGTCTAAACATGAGATCGAGGAGATAGATATCAATCCTAGCAGTTTCACTGCCAAAAACTACCATCCATTCAAGGCATGGATAATTCTCAATAATCAAATGACCTCCTAGAAAATTTTTAAAAAATAAACTTCAAGAGACTCTGGATTCTCTTAAGGTAAAGTGTGATACCTCTAAGCTTTAGGTCTTAGGAAGGAATTAGTGGGATGCATTGGTTTATAAAAATAAGCATGATTGATTATATTAGAATATAATCAAAAGCGTATTATTCTAGTAGTTATATCTTATAAAATTAATGACATAAAAAACAATGGAATTCATTACCTTTCAATTGGGTGATCGGACTATCACTAAGAGAACAAACTATTTTTTTGAGTTGGTTTGTTTTATTCTAAGGTTGTATCAAATGATATGTTGAAGGATAAAAATATCTAAATGGGATTGTAATAATAAATCCATTATCAAGTATTCAGGTTGATGCTTACCTCTTACACTAATGTGGTTGATAGAGTGATAATGGTAGATATTCAAGGTAGAAAATTACAGATTAGTTATAATTCCTCTTCCACCAAGTGGTAGTTTCATTGAATCCCATTCAAATAAGAATAAGTGAAAAAAATACAAAAATTTAGTTGGTGTTGTCTCTCAGAAGAGGACTTACTATACTCCTTTGGAAATACCTATTAGTGTTTTTTTCACTTTCAACCAGTGTGGAAAGACCGAAAACCCAAAATTATTTTTCCAAACACCTTCAAAGATTTTCAATTCAGATAGATGTCATCATCATTTAGAGAAATTATTTCAGGATATTTCTACTCCTCATTATGTCTTGGGGTTTTTAACCCCTAAAGGATATGTGGTACAGTTTGATGCTTCAAATTAAATAGGCTTCTATTCATAGTCCTACATAATGAAGTAGTTGCACGTATTTTAAGAGTCTCTGATGGAATTTGATCCATGTCCTTTGATAGTGAGAGGTATTATCATTGTTTCCTCATCTTTGGTGACTACTTTATTTGATATTGTGGCCGATCACTTATTCATATATACCTAATTTTTTAATATCTTAAAAATTACAATATCACCCATGCCTTATGTGATGTAGATGGTGAAGCTACATAGAAATATAATGGATTTTTGTTTTTTATATCCCTTTAGTTCTTTCTCCATACCAAATTTGTGATAGTTTTTAATTTCAAAGTTCTCAACTTATACCTCTTGGATATTATCATTGGGACAGATTGACTAATCACATATAAAGAGAATATTTATTTTTACCATAGGTGGGTTTCTTTTATTTTCTTTTATGGGATATCCCATATATTTCTTGGAGAATCGGATATGAGGTCTAGCGAATAATCACCCCCATTATTGGAACTTGTAATATTGATACCATATTTATTTATTGAACTTAGAGGTTAGCCTTTAGTTTTTGATCTTCCTTTGGTGTTTAGCGAATTTTCAAAGGTGTTTCTAGAAAAAATTTATGGCCTACCTCTATTAATATAGGTGTAATTCTCTATATATTTAGTTTTGGGAAGTTAAGGTATCTATTCTTTCTTATTGAAAGGAACTGAATAAAATGAAAGAGTTGAATATTAAATCATATTATTTTAATATGTATATTTTTAATTGTACTAGTGTATTGACTTGGGTAGATCCCTTTATATTTTCTAAGGATTCTAATAGAACCCTTCGTTATTGCATTTTTTATTGGAAGCTTAATCAGGTAATGGTTATGAATAAATACTCTTTTCCCCAAATTGATAAACATTTTGGTCTATTAAAGTGAAAAAAGTGGTACATGAAAATCAAATTTTGATATGGATATCACCATCTTAGATTTAAGAAGTTAAATATTCCAAATACCACATTTAAAATCAGGTATGGTCACTTTGAATATATAGTGATGTTCTTTGGTCAAACTAATGTTCCTATAGTTTTCATTTCTTTGATAAACTAGATATTCTACTAGTAACTTTATTAAATTTTCTTGGTATTCATAGATGATAATCTAGATTATTTAAGATCTAAGTATGAGCATGAGATTCACCTGAAATCTATTTTGATAATATTTATAGATCACCCTCTTTTTGATAGGTTATCAAAATTATAACTTTAAATTTAGGCAGTTAATTTCTTAAGATATGTGGTTTTATAAAATGAAATCTTAGTTGATCTTGAGAAGGTGTTATCTTTGTTTTATTGGGAAGATTCATGAATTATCTATTATATTCCAAGATTCTTGTATATGTTATGATATTTTCAAAATTTCATGAATGATTTATCGAAAATTTCATCACAATAGAAAAAATTTACTTCAAAAGGGATAAAATTATTTTGGGATTATATGTTTTATGCTTCCTATGATGAATTCAAATGAAATTCTGACCATGAATCCTAATGTTATCACTCAAGAATCTATATAGGTATATGTATTTTTTATGCCTCAAGTGTAGTCTTATACTTTGTTTTGATGCAAGGAGGTCTTGTGGTTGTATATGGATCTCATTTGATTCAGCCTCACAAGAAGTATTACCTCACTCATGGCCTCGAACTCACATCGGATATGAATGATTTTAATTATTGGTGACATTAAATTTTTGGGGAAATATTCATAGTTTATTTTTACCAAAATATAATAAGATAAAACTTTTCTCAAAATTACCTATATATTAGGTAGGGAAAATGGGTGGAGTACCTTTAAAATATTGGAATCAACATAGATTACACCCAAAGAAAAGGGAATGTTGTCAACGATTCTCTAAATAGTAAAAATTATTTATCAATCTATGAAAGAGATAAAAATGAAAGGGAAATAATGGGATTATTTTCTTATATGAACATACATAAGACATAAGAATATACTAGTATTGTTCTTTTTATTTAGTACTTGATTTCAATTCTTCTTGAGTAGATTATTTAGGAGAATAAATGCAATGATGAATATTATGAATTCTTTATATAGTGAGGAGACCTTTAGTGAATGTTATATCTCTTATGAAAGAATTATTTTAGTTAGGTGTTGGTATGATATCAGAGTATCTAGTAGAAGGGTTGTAATATAGTATTATCATTGAACCTATATGTCTTTTCACCCATGCACTACTAAGATGTACTATGACAGGAAATTCTAGTTCATGAGGCTAGGTATGAAGCCTGACATTGCTGATTTCGTGTCTTTCTTTTATACTTATTAGGAAACCAATTTTGAACCCTAAAAGAATCCATGTTTACTTTAGCATTTAGTTATTCTAGGGTTTAAGTGGGATGAGGTGTCCATAGATTTCACTACAGGACTACCATGGACTCCTTAAATAAATAATTCCATTTATAATTTGAGCAATCAATAGACGATGTCTGGCCATTTCATTCATATTTAGGAACACACCTTGGTCAAGGATATGGGAATGATATAACTACAAGAGATACTGAAATTTCATATGGTGACATCTATAATTATCTCAAATAGGGACCCAAAGTATACCTATTGTTTTTGTAAATTCATCAAAGAGGATATAGGTTCTAATTTCAAGTGGAGTGTTGTTTACCATACTCAAATAGATGGATAGATAGAGTGTCCTATTCAAATTTTATAGGATATGATTTGTTCTTATGTCTCGAAAATTGAAGGCTCTTCGGATAACTAATTGTTACCCATCTATTTTTATTACAATAATTGTTATCATCTATCCATTAAAAGAGATCCCTTTGAGGACCTTTGCTGTAAACCTTGCAAATCACCTCTTGGTTGGTCCAAGGTGGGTGATTCTTATCATGTTAGAACAACCCTAATTAACAATAAATTTGTGAATGTTCATGTTATAAGTTGATGTTTTATGACTACTTAATGTTTTTAAAAATATTATACCAATCATTAGTGTCTTCATCTATAATTCTCTAGGGGTGATGAAGTTTTCTTGAAAGTCACACCAAGATTGGGTCACCATCATCTTGGAGAATAGGGGAAGTAAACATCAAGATATGTCAAACCTTTTGATGTCACTAAGTGAGTAGAAAAGGGGAATTGTATTTTAGATTTACCTTCTCGATAGGATTTTATCCATGATGTGTTTCACGTATGTCAACTTCAAAGTATCTTCCAGACCCCTCCCATGATTTGATATTGGAAGAGATTAAATTGGAACCAAATATTTTAGTGGTTGAGAAACCAGTTCAGATTGTTGATTATCATGAAAATATATTATGTGGGAATTATATTTTGTTGGTATTTGTGTTATGGTACCACAAAAAGTATTCTCACAATAAGTGTGATTGAGAATCGATGATAAGGGAGTAATGAAATTATCTATTAATAGAATAATCTTATCTATCTTTAATTTTTAGGGATAAAAATCACTATAGTGTGGATATTTTCATATCCCTATTTGAGTTATATTACATTTTGACCTTTGGGGTGCTTATTTAGGGTTTTGAATATCTTGGTTGGTACTTGGTGGCATAAATAAGGGAGTTTATCATTTTTTGGTGCACAACGGGATCGACCACCCCATGGTCCAAACTATTTTAAGCTTAGAAATCGCATGTATACCATGGGAAGGACTAATACACCTAATATAGTGTGTATTCTAGGAAAAGGGTCATGAGGATCCTCCTAATGTAAGACAGACTATTTTGTCTCCACCAATCCACTGTATAGAGAATTGCGATCCCTAAACAACCATCAATTTTATACCAAGCCATAGTCATCCAATATGACAGACTCTTGGGTGTGGTATGATAGAAACCACCAAGAGAGTGGTGAATTACCATTGTGACATTATGCTAGTGATTTTAGAATTTCAAATAGCTGAATCAAGTGTTTGGTCTCCCAAAGGGCGGTTATTCCCATTAATTGGGGGTATGTGATCATTAAGATATGGGTTTTAATGAATTTTCACTTGGTTTTTTCTATCTCAAACAGCAATTATTCATTGATTTTCAATTTTATGATTTAGATTAATTCCAAAGTGCATTTTGAATAGCCTCTACTTTATTAACCTTTTTCCTCGGCCCTTGGTTTTATTTATTTTTTAGAGTTCTTATTGTGTGCTTAGTCTATAGGTATGTCGTATCCCACCCCCATCCATTACACTATAGATAAATTAATTTGAGATCCAATACATGGTTTTATTATTCTATTTACATTTATTATCTCCATAGATCTCTCATTCTAATAACTTTTTGATCTTATGAAATTGTTATAAATGTCAAGTGTTTTGAGGTGGGTGGTTTTGTATTAAGTTCTTGTTTTATAAACTAATCATGCATTCTTATTTTGAATTTTTTTCCCATATTTCTAAAATCATGACTTATGATTCATTGAAATAGTAATGTTGTGGATATCTCTGTGAAATATAATTTTAATATGGTTTTTTATGAAAAGATACTTCATAGAATGTTTTATTTGATGAAAAGTTATTCCAAATCTAGTTATGATTTGATGAAAATTGATTTACAAGTATGTTTTATTTTTTATTAAAAGCTTTTTCAGAAAATGATATATGAAATTGAATTTCTTACAAGTGTTAGTGATGAATGATGATTAATTTGAATTGATTGGTCTTGAAATATGAAAAAAAAAATTGAATATGTGTTACTTGAGAGGGGGTTGGAATTGGGAAAAACACACTAGGAATTGTTTGTTTTTATTACTAATGAAATATGATTACATCTCTAACTAAATAATGTATTTCATGATACCTTCAGTGGGTTAACTTACTGGGGTGTTCTTTTATCCCATTGCATGATTTTCTTTATAGGCACTTATGGGGTTAACTATTCGTGACTTTTCACCAATGTGTAAGGATCTGACCTATCCTAGACACATTGTATCCTAGGAATGAATTTCCATATTGAAACTATTTTAAAAATAGTTTTTTATTTATTATTTTTATTTTTTAAATGTTTGAAATTCATTGTATTCTTTGAAAGGAAAATGTTTTCCTTAAATTTTATTTGAAATTTGTTATATTTGGAAAAGGTTTTGATGAAAATTTAAAAAAGGGTGAATTTCCAATATTTTATCTAAATTGTGAAAATATATTTCATGATTTTTTTTGTTATATGATCACAATTAGTTTATCTTGCAAATACTTCTTAAAGAAAACTTAGTGGGTTCATACTTGGCATATTCTCTTAAACCCTACATGTACCATTAGGTGTATGTAGATCTTGTTTTATTGGATGCAGGTAAAGAAAATATGCATCATTGAGGAGGTACATATCTTAGTTAGTGAGGTGTGGGAATTTGGTAGTGACATGGTGTGATATTGACCCACATATCATATGGAGATGGGTTTCTTTCATATTCTATACTTTTTACAAATTTTTGTTTGTAACTTGATTTTCCTTGTACTCATTATAGAATTATATTTTTTGAACATGTATTGGCGTGTTGGATTTATTTTCAATATGTAATTTCTAATTCCCTTGTTTATTCTTTTGATGGAAAACCCTTTCACAAAGTATGTTACTGATGCCCATCTTATCACTAACCCGAGGGGATCATGGATTCCCATCGTAGATTTCCATAGGCCGACCGTGATGTCCTATTCAAGGATAAACCATTTCGGTTTATGAAATATTCAAAGTCTAAAGTATATATTCACATGAAATAGTCTTAACATGCATCAATGAATATGGTTATATTTGATAAAGGAATAATAATGCTAAATCCATTACCACCATAGGAAAAAAAATATAGTGGAAAATTCTCTAAGAAGAAAAGATCGTGAAACCTTATATATGATGAGAATTGAGATAGATAAAATATTCTTATACATTAAAAGTAAATAAATGATAATCATAAAGGAATACAAAATATAAATCATTACTCAAATTATTTATCAATCATTTATTTTTTAAAATGTTAAAGACTCATAATTCAATAGTTATAAAGAATGAGTTGTGAGATTTGGGGAATGATTATGAATACCATTAGAACCTGAAATAAAGATGGTTTTATGGAATGATAATCAATTATCAACATTATTTATCCACTTAGGGAGTACAATGATGCATAGATATCTCTAAGAGGACTATTTTTTAAATAAAATAATAAATTAAATTATTGAATATACATAAAATCGTCTAATATGTTAGAAATTGAAGTTAAAAAAAATACTAAGGGGATAATGAAATTATTACCCATACCAACATGGAAATGGTAGAAAATCAAAATAGATGTTGTCTTAGGTATTCAAAATACATGTAAAGGTTAAAATAAAATATGCATTATAGTGGACCATCTAATGAAGATTTCTCACTTCATTTCCAATCAATATGAATTCTCACTCAATCAACTTGTAATGATATATATGAAGGAAGTCGAGATGATTCATGGTCCATATCTTACAATAATTTCTAATCAAGATCCATGGTTCACCAATAATTTTTGTGGATTCTCTAACATGACCTAAATTCTTAGTTGAAATTTAATAAGGCCTATCACCAAAAAACTGATAGCTAGTTCGAATGCACTATTCAAAAATTTGAAAAAATGTCCAAATTCAACTATATGGATGTTAACGGATGAAGGTATCAACATATTACATTTATTGAGTTCCCATATAACAACAATTTATACCCAAGTATTCAGATTCCCCCATATGAAGCACTATATGGGAAGTAATGTATAACTCCTACATGTTAAGACAAAATTTGTTAAAGAAAACCACTTAGACAGATCTTGTGCAATAGAAGACAAATATGGTTAATATATTTATGTATACCATTAAATATGGTAAAATTTGACAAAAGTAAAATTTTAAAAATCATTAATGAGATCTACAGTTTGACTTTAGGGATAAATTTTTCCTTTAAATAGAAAAATGGAAAAGATTCATGTGTTTTTGGAAGAACGGAAAGTTATGTACCAGATATATTGGTCCCTTTAAGATTCGTTATCTCATATGTGTTCGGGACTAAAAACTAACACTCCCACAAAATATGCCGAAAGTTCATGATTTTTTCTAGGTATCACTCTTGGGAAAGTATATAACAATTATTGGACATAAATTTTATATATGTCATTTGATTTCTGAATAAACATGTGCGTTAGATATAAGAATATAGGACAATATAAAACTCACGCAACACATAATAAAAATAAATGTCAATTTATTTCAATAATTGAAAACATTACTTATAGAGAATAAATATACACAATTAAATTTAAAGTTAAGGAATTTGAAAATAAAATACACACAAAAATATACAGTATAAAAATGTGGATCATTTTAATCACATAGAAATTTCACAATTGTGAACAGTACTATAGAAAAGAAATAAAACATCAGTAATGAAATCAAAATTTTGATAATGAAGAATATATAACCTTGAGAGGAATTTAAGAAAATAACGAATGAATGCAATACATGTTATTTTTATGAATTATAAAAATGATATTACTATTTGAATAGAAATGTGATCATTGAAAGTGTAATATGACTATTAGGAATAGTCGCCTAATTGTTAAAATAGTAATATGACCATTATCATAATAACATAACCAATCAAATATTATAATAAAATGTAAATATATTTTGAATATTTTAATTAATAAATATATATATATTACATGTCAAAAAATAAATATTCATATTAGAAACTCAAAGAAATAATAAATGTGTTTTTGAAAATGTGTATTTTAAAGTATTTTGTAAAAAAATAATTTTTATATTCATAATAAAAAAAATACCTAGGTTGAAAAATTATTTTGATAAAATGAATTTTAATTTTAGAAACTTTATGTTGAAATTTTTTGAGGGTAATTGTTTTATAATTTTCTAAAAAAGTATCAATTTTTAAGTGAATACTAACAATACAGTTTTGGCATAAAAAAATATTTTAATTACATAATTCATTATTTAATAATTATATAATAAATTATAAAATTATTATCATAAATTAAAACTTATTTAATAAGATAAATAATCTAATAAATTCAAATTCCATTCCTAAAGACTAATTTTTGATGTCTAAAAAATAAAATGTAATAAATTAAAAAAATATCATTTTTTATTTTTTCCTTTTGTATAAACTAATTAATTTGGTTTATAAAGGGATTTAAATTTTTATAAAAATATATTTTTAACAAATTAAAATTCATAATGTCAAAAATATCACTATTACAATGTTTAACATGGAAATAATAATATATTAAATATTTTAACCCAAAAATACACCTCTCCTCAAGTATAAATTACCCTTCTCCCTTCCCTTTTCAAACCAATTATATTCAACTTTTCAAATCCAAAAATATAACCACTTATCTTTCTTAGGACCCTTAGTACCATTACAAACATCCTGGATTCACTCAACCCTAATAACTCTAGCTGTTAATGTCTTAGAAAAAAAGAGACTTCATAATTAAGGTAATAATTTTCCATTTTTTCATAACAATTTTGATCCTCAATTTTTCAATTCATCCCATAAACTCCATACCAACTCCTATAAATTATTTTAATTAGTAAATTAAAATATTATTAATAATTATAGTATTCTGTAAAAAAATTCACAATGTATGTATAAATTATATATATCTCTTCTTCTATGTTGACGTATCCTGTCAATTGTTGATTTTATCCGTATTAAAAGATTTTTTCATTCTTTACCTATCACCTACTTCAGGGAATGTTAGTTCATATTATATATTATATTTATAAATGTATTTTAATTTATTATAAACTTCTATAATTATTTTTAAAAAATGATAATTTTAAATGATCAAAATAATTGAAACAAAAGAAAAGTATGAAAATTTACAGAAACCTATAAATCAAGCCATATCATTTTTTAAAAAATATAAATAAATATATTTAAATGGTTATAATTTATCAATAATAATTTAATTGAGTAAAATAAACATCTAGATTCATTTTTTAATCAATATAGATTTATTATAGAGGAGTTTTAAAGGTCAAAATATAAATCTTCACCTAAGGTAAGGGGAAGTCTGAACCCAAATCTTCTTATTGGTTTATTTTCTCTTCTTATATTATTTAACATTAATTATTTTATAGATTCCTCCTAAATTTATTTATATTTATTTTCCACTTTTCATTCTTGGATATGCGTAGATATTTTTTCTAGTCTAATTATAATTATTTTTAAAAATACTTCATCTTCCAAACCATATCATTGATTCTTCTTCAGTCCTTTATTGTTCTCTCTATAAACATTGATCTCTTTATAATAATATTTAATGTTAATTTTTCCTTTATTCCTTTTGGGACATCCGAATTTATTCATTAAAATATTATTTATGAAATATTTATGAATCCATTTATTTTTTTTCTAATTTCATGATAATTATTGTCATATGTTTTCTTATATGTGGAAAAAGATAATAAGAAATTTATGACATGATGAGTGGGCCTAGAATTATATATCCCTCAAATTCATTAGGTAATGTGATATATCTCATTATCTTAAGTGTATTGTGTTCTAATATGATGCTATATTTTTTTATAAATTATGAAATGATTATATTGAATATGTAATTTTTTAATTGGATGTTATATTTTTTTAACTTATGTGTTCTCTTTGTCCATTATGTTATGACTTTTCAAGATTATTCATATACCACATTTTAGGCCTCTTTCAAATTATTCCATCATATTTATGATGATGATCGTTTTATTGTGATATAGTGATGTTGATAATACTCACCCATGTACTATGTTGATTCATGTATCATGTTTGAGGCACCCTAGACCTGGACTCCTAGATCCAGTGCTAAAAACAAACTATATTTTATAAAAGGTGATAATTTTCCCACCCAAAACTTTAAAGTGATTTTTTTATTTTCTTCTTGTACTTTGATTTTCTATCATTGAATTTTGGGTTGAATTTCCACTTAATTTTGTATTATTAAATATTTTAGAAAGTTTTTTCCCTTATGTATGGTTAGATTCCCTAGTTTAGGAAAAACTAATTCATTACCTAAACACATGGGATGTTTTTATTTCATTGTATTTTTGCATGGTTTATCTCATATGCATAACTCAGAGTTAATTCAAAACCACTTTTCCCTTGAGGAAAACTGGGAAAGAGTTTGGTGACCCTGGGGGCTGGCACACAACTAGAGAATGGTCAGTATAAACCATACAAAAAGCATGTGAGAGTGTCTAAAATTATAAAAGAAACTTTTTTCAAGTTTTTTACATGTTTTAAAACCTATTTGGAAAAACCATGTGAGAGTGGATTATCCTATATATTTGATTTCACATAGTTTTCTAATCTATACGACCAACTGCGTGCGACTTTCCCAGTTTTTCTAAAAATTAAAATTGATTATTCTACCCTCTTAAAAAGAAAACCCCACTCAATATCCCCTCTCACTCACACACCCAGGATGCATGAAGGGGATACCAAAAATAGATCAATAATAAATCATGTAAATATGATATATATAAAAATAATCACTCCCAAGAAATGTGATTCATTTAATATCAAAGTTTGAAAAATATTGTGATCCTCACAATTGATTAAAAATTAATAATCAAGGAAGAGGATACTTTTTCTTGACTGTGATCATGTTGAGTTCCCGATAATCAATTAATAGATGAATTGATCCGTCTTTCTTATGAACAAAAAAATAGTTTCACCCTCCTGGTGATGAACAAGAATAAATGGATCCCTTACCAATATTCTCTCAAATTTTCTTCTTCAATTCATATAACTCAATTAGGGCCATTCTAAATGGGATTTTTAAAATTGATATGTACCTGGTATGAGTTATATTGAAAAATAAACTTCTTTATATAGAGGAATACTAGAATATTATTCTATAAATACATAAACAAAATCTCATACAATAGGCATATCATTAAATTTGAGTTTCTCCCTACCCTCATGAGATAAATACCACCTTTGAATAGGAATCAATATACATACAATATATTTATTTTACAATATAAGTTCATATTTATTATAATATTGATAAATGATCATATATTGGTTCATAATATGAAATGGTAATTCCCTTGACTAGAAACTGATATGGGTTTTATATAGAGTTAGATAATTCATTCCCAAAATTATATCAAATTTAACTAGAGGGATAATAACAATATTTTCATGGTTAAAACTCTAACAATTTTGAATTATAAAAGAAATATATACTTGATATGTGATCATCAAACCATTATTATTTTCACTTATAATTCTACATCTAATTATTGATGTTCTAAATGAAAATTCCTCAAGTCTTTTCCTGACAAAAAGTAATTTATATTACTATGATCAAATAATATACTTAAATATTTGAGTGTTTGTGTCACAACCTCAACATCATAGTTTTATATTTATTCCCCTAATAAACCTAAAATGGTTAGTGTGTTCATCAAACATCATATTTATAAATCAAATAATATTGAAAAATCATCTGTAGGATGTCTAAATCAAGAAAAAAAATTTTAAATCTATGACAATATTGGTTTAATCTAGGTCATTTATAGTCATCATCTTTTCAAACTCTTAAAAATGGTTTGTAAATATAATGTGAATTAACCTAATAATATCCCCTAAGATATTATGTCTAAGTGTTAATTCTTGGGCCCATTTATCATGCACTAGTGATGATCATGTTATTTCACAATCCTTCTTTTTCAGAGTTGTTACCACTCAATATTTATATCCTCCACAGTTGCATCCACTTTTTGGTATCCATATAGGGTTTTATTATCTTGGAAAACCACAAAAACTATACTTTTCCAAATATTCAAGATTTTATTATATAATTAGACTTATCCCTTGGGTTTTTGAAAAAGTTTTATAATCATTATCTCTAAAAATAACTGAACACTACTCTAATACCAACTTAGGTAACCCAAACATTATATACATAAATATTACATATTATTAGATGAATATTAGTTTCATATAATTAAAATACACTCCAAAACTATAAATTTATTGTTTATTTGGAAACTTGGGTACATAAACAACTTGAAAAATAATATCTACATCATATCCCATTAAGTTCTTTTCAACTAGAAACTTCTTATACATATCATACTTGAACCATTCTTCAAATCCTGGGGAAAAGGAAGCATAATAAAGGGTGATATTAGATGCTCAGTAAAGGTAAAAAATGGATACATAACTGATTATGTAATCATAATATGATCATAAGGGTATGATAACATTATATTTTAATTTGAAAACTATACCCTATAATTCATAGATCTTGATAATGAATCATGGAATAAAGCCTTGAATTTCATAATACAGAAATCACAAATGAATCAAATAACATGATCCAGGATAACATAACATTTGAATATGATTATGTGTTAAAATAGTATCATAAATTGTGTTATAATCATAATCATAGAAATATTATTTTAAGGGTACACAAAAAGACATTCATTACACTTAAATTTTGGGCCAATGACCCATGCGCTAACTTTGGGATTGGGATAAACTGTCATGTACCCACTTTTGGGATTGGGATAAGCTCTTTTGTATTATATTTTGGTATTAGGAAAACCTATCATATACCCTTTGAGCATATAAAACATTAATATTTACCTAATAAATTATATTACTATAATATAATCATGCATCACATAATCCTAATCCATTTATATGTATGCCTCAAAATCATGAAAACATTTATCATTTCAACATAGCATAACCGTGGGAAAGGAAAACAGGTTTTATCAATATTTTATCAAGATAATCATAAATCATCCATATAAATAATAATTATGGTATCATATGATCATAAGTTAAGTTAATCATAACTGACATTAAATAATGGTATCATATAGGAAAATGACTTAAAATATCACTTGAATATTTATCTAAGAAAATAACTTATTAATTTTGAAATAACTTATTTAAATATCTAAAACCTTCCAAAATATTAAGGAAAAAATTTCTATGAAAATAAAAAAAAACTTTTAAATGATTCATCAAAGAAAATATCAATCATGGTAGCATTAAAATTTATTCTTTAAGTGTGTATTAAAATAGTGATAGTGTTCACGCATTTGGTAAAAAGTACCTAGTTCAGAAAACCAGAATAATATTCCATTTAAAGTTTTTTATATAAATTAAATAATTAGTATAAAGGAATTTAAATAATCATAATATAATATTAAAATTATTCCAAAAAACATTTTAATGAAAATATTGACATTGAAGAAAAATATTCTAGACTAAAGGGAGAAATAAAGTTAGTTTTTCTTTAAAACATTCTTTTTGTATCTTGACTACTTAAAAAAATGGAAATTAAAGGAAAAAATTAAATATCAAGAAATAACTAGTGGAGATGAAAAATATAATATTTTATATAAATATATAATATAATTTCATCATTGGAATTATTATCTTGATCAATCCATGTAAAAATAATATTATAACAAAAAACCCATACCTCAAATATAAATTGATTTGTAAGGGATATAACCTCGTGATTAATAAATTAAAATTGAGTATTATTATATAAAAGAACCATATTCAAACCTATAATACCATATTGGGTCTAATTATAACATCTCAGTACATATTTATTCGTAATTCTTATAAAAATTATCATTTTTTGGTGTTAAGAATTTCATTTTTCATGAATGTTTCTATTCGGAGGTTCTAGTCCTTATAAGTTGATAATGGTTCCATAATATCAAGAATATTAATAATGATATATATATATATGTATATATTCTGATTATATAAAGATTTAGAATAATCCATAAAATGTATAGATATAAAAATGAATTATATAATTCTTGGAGATGATGGTCTATTCATATTCATGAACATTACTTTCCATTTTCAGTGAGTAGAAGAAAAGAAATAAAAAATAATATTTTTTAAATTATAGTTTCATAATTATATCATATATATCAAATATATATATAGTAAATAAATCATTATCATTATCCATTTATGGCAGTGATGTAAAATGAATTATATTGCTGCACGGGGCGGTAGTCCATTGGTACATGTGGGAAACACATTCATTTTCAATTTTATAGAATAGAGGTGGAAAAAGGTGATTTTTTAAGGTTTCATACATAGTGGAAGAACCTCAATGGGATTAAAACAAATAATTTTTTTTGATTCAGTAGATCATTCATAATATTTTACATGATGTGAATTCCCTCACCAGTGAAAATTTTCCACCAAATATTGACATAGAGGAAAACCACAAATTAGAGAGTATCATTGTGCATTAAATTTGAAAAAATATATTCATGATCAATGGAAATTATTTCCTAATTAAGGAAATTTATTTGATATGTATGTTGATCATCCAGAAACCCATTTTTGTTTTACCTTTATTGCGCTTATAGGATCCTTGTAAGGAATACCTCTAACAATGATCAACACATGCTCCTATGATTTTCAAGTGATACCAATTGATTTTTTTATGCTATCTTGAATAATATATAATCTTCAATTTTTTGACAAGATCACACTAAGATACTTTGGGATTGAATGTGTTCTTCTTGTTCTTGAGATATAGGATAAGGAATTTGAGAGAGATGTTCGTTGAGCGTAGAGATTCTAAAATATCATTTTTCAATTTACCCTACACAATATACATAACAATATAATTATAGAGAAAATGTTTCGGTTAATATATTATTTAATTGTTTTCCATTAATTAAATAATATTACAATATTTATCAAACCCCATGACACAAAACAATATTATTATTATTTTTGGCACGCAAGCTAACTTTCTTTAAAAAATTATTTTATTAGATTGTAAATTAATATTTAGCATCCAACACTATTTGGGTCCATCAGAACTCCTCGGTATTTAATAAATACATTGATAAATATTTTCAAAAATCTTTCATTCATTAATAAATTTTTATAATCAATAAAACATGAATAAAATTATTCTTTGTTCTTGAGAATAATATTTCTTCTATTTGTTATATTCAAATAGAATTTAATTAAGATCAATAGAAACACTAAGTGTGTTACCCTTTAGTATTATTTTTGATTGGTTTTAGGAAAATATGCCTAAATTATAATATTACTATCTAAAAATGGTTCAAGGAACTCTAGATATAGAACTTAATGTCATAATATCGATAACCACATACAAATTCTTGTTATATCATATAATATATTTATAAAAATATCTCATCAAGAAAGTTTCACATGTGTTTACATCAACTCATATGCTCGACATATATTTCTTTGACTCTCTGAAATAAACATGTTGTTTTAGCATGGACAAGGAATTTAATTTGATGATTCAATTCCAATCAAATAAATATGATATCAGCTTTAATAAAGATGTAATGGAAAAAACATTCTGAGACTTAACCATTAAAAACATGTCGTTTGTGACACAACCAATGTACTCCACTTCCTACTAACATATGGAAACATAGTTTATGTAACAAAATCTAAGTGTCTTATTCATGAAATGAATCAATTATAATACTAAATTCAATGTACCATTACACATGCTCACATATAAGAATATCATATGACTCCAAAACCTGTGTAATTCCTAATGGTAGGTCTATTATCATAATCTCCCTTCTTGAAGATTACCATGTATGAGATTCATGAGAAGAAGTATCATCTACTTACAAGTACTTTCACTTGAAATTAACATTTTATTTTTCCCATCATACAATATTATTTGAAAGTATAACTATATTTAAGAATAACATCATGGAATTACAAGGTTCTCATCATAGCGGGGAACAATTACCACCTTTCAATGTGACAGATAATCTAGGACATTATTACATTAAAGTAATGAAGAAAAATGAACAAAATGTAATAATATATTTTATCAATATAAACATCATTGAATATTAATGTATTTAAATTAAAAATAGATGGTTTTAGGACACCAACTCTATGAAACTCTTACTTAGACTAGTGCCAATTTCCAATGACTTTCATTCCGCTAGACCTCACATCATAATTATGTTTTTGGTGAGGCAAGGATTTAGTAAAGGTGTCCCCCATAATTTCTTAAATGGAAATATTATTCACTTCAACCTTGACTCACTGAGAAACATACCTAAATAGATGATACTTATAAAGTATATGATTCCTCTACTGAGGTGACATTGTTTCCTTGGAAAAGGGCGCCTGTGCAATATTATCATAGTAGAGTATGATATGAAAATTACAGATAAGTATCACATCAAACTCTTGGATAAAGTTATGTATCCATACTAGTTATTTAGCTACCTTAGAAGCTACAATATACTCGGATTATTCTATATAATTTGTGGGCATATCCTTCTTTGATCTCTTTTATCTCACAGTACATCCTTTTAAATTGAATATGCACCTCATTTATGATTTCATATCATCGTGATCTATTTGGAAACAAGAATATTAATATCCCATACTAATTAATTATTTTTCTCCCCTATATGATAGGAAAATATACTTAGTATTCCTCAGATACTAAAGGAAAGTCTTGACTATCATCAAACGGTGGTCACCTGATCCAGCTTGATATCTTCTTACTGCACTTAAGGCATAGGTTACATATGTCCTAGTAGATAACATATTATACATGATGACCTAATCATTAACACGTATGTAATCATTTCTATACTTCTTTTCTTTCCAAATGTGTTTGACGAAATATTTTCTATGAAATATGAATTCCCTATACCATTGGAAAAAATCCCTTCTTGGATTGTTCCATTTTAAAGCTCTTCCATATCATGTAAACATATATACCTTAACATAGGCTAAGGAGCCTCTCAAATTAGTCATTATGGATCTAGATACTAAGATTATGTGCTACTTTGTGTAATTCCTTTATGGAGAACATTTTATTAAACTAGGAATTAACAAATAGTAAGATTGGTATTTCATTTCAAATGAGTAATATTTCAAAAGCATATACTATTAAGAAAATGACTAATCCATCACTAAACTGTTTATAGATATATGACCCACATTCATAATTTATGAAACTGAATTATATTATAGACTCATTAAACTGAATACCCAATGACCTTGATGCATAATTTAATAAATAAATGTTTTTTTTCAATTTTCAAACCTTGTTGTAATATTTTGGAGTCACAAAACCTTTAGGTTGTGTCATACAGACATCTTCCTTGAGGTTCCCATTGAGGAAGTCTATTTTGAAATACATTTTTCATATTTCATAATCATTGAAGGCCATAATGGAAAGTATAACTCTAATAAATTTCAAAATATAAACTGATAAAATGTTTCATCGTATTCAATACCTTGATACTGTTTATACCCTTTTTAAACTAGTTGTGACTTTTAGGAAAAGAACTTCCCATCCATGTCCAGTTTCTTCTTGAATACCCATTTACAACCAAAAATATTTACATCCATTGAAGGATCTGCAAACATCTAGATTTGATTTTGGTATAGGGAACCAATTTAATAATTTAGGGCTTATTTTCACTTAGAAACTTAAGTTCCACTAATTTATTCCTTATAGGTTATAAGATCATTATTATAAAATAATAATGGGTCTCTGTCCTTGATAACAACAAAAACATGACGTTTTATTTCTCTATAATCTCTATGGAGTCCAACATAGTACTTTTTTCTTAGTAAAATCTTATTTAATGGGTATTTTTGTAGTTTTTCATGTGACAACTCTTGTGTACCTTAATCCTCGACTTTTTCGAAGTCTATCACACTCCCACTATCTATTTTAAATATGTTGTCCCTCCCAAGGAAATGGAAGTGTTTTTTCACTCTTACCTTTTTTAGGGTTTTTATATGTAATAATCCCTTATTACCTTATCTGAAGAGGCCTTCAAAAATTCTTCACAAAACCAGACGTGTAAGTAAGAAAACATGGGTTTCATTAAATTTAAAAATTTGTATGATATACCATATAGAGCCTCAGTTGGAAATAATTTTAGTATTCAAGGTTATTTTTATAAAAAAATATCCCCAAAAGGATAAAGTAAGATTCCCATGACATGTCTTTGATATTACTATATCTAACTAGGTGCAGTTTCTCTTCTAATATGGGTGTTTTGAAGAATATTTGGGCTTAGAGCTCTTCACTTAGATTTTCCTTTTATTCACCATAAGGCCTGAAGTATTTTCATGAATTGTCTCTTTATCTACATGTCCAAGAAGTTTGAAAATATCTTGGATAGACTTCTCGATGTTTTTCATAATAAAATTTAAAACAAACCTAGTGAATAATTAAAGAATAGATATGATCATGAGATCAGTACATAGTTATTTAGTTAATTTAATCCATAGAACTTCCAAATTCTCAATATATCCAATGATTTTAACTATTTTAAGGTCAGATGGGTCACCCTATCAATGATTTATCTTAAACAATATCCTTGTAAATGTCAAATTGTTTCTACATTTCTCTCTACTAGTCTAAACCATGAAGATACTCAAGGATACAATAAGAGTCCATGACTTCATGGGACTCAATGAGTTCACCAGACATAGATTATAATATAACATTGAAGATAAACCACATAATTCAAATATTTTTTATATAAAAGGAACAATTTATCACTCTTATCCTTTACAAGTGGATCAGGTAATAACCATTCTAGCATGTAACATTTCTGTTCATCGCAAAACTCAACCCAAAGGCATCTAAACCACTCCATGAAAGATTGGTTTTAGGAGAAGAAAATGGGATCTAGGTTTAATTTAAAGAACCTAGGAATGTATTATAGTAGGTATTGGCTAATAAATAAGGGTTAAACTTTGTCAATAAGGGTGTAGAGGAGGTTCCCTTTAAAATTTGAGGGTGGGTACTCACTTGGAATTACATACAATATTTAAGTAATATAAAACCATTTTCATGTTAAAGTGGTTCTAAATAGGCAAGAATTATATGTTAGGACATTTAAGGGTATAAATATCTCCAACCAATAAGAACTATACATATTTATGTACCACTTTTACCCATTAAACTTAGTTTAATGACCTCGTAAACTCGTTTCAATCTTAATTATGGTAAAAAAATTATTGTTTTTATAATTCTTTACAACCATAAATGAAATTGGCCTCATTATTAAATTTGAAAATGATGATTCCAAAATATTTAATCCATATTATAAAATTAAATATTTATAATTGGTAAAAATTAATTTTAAAATAACCGCAGAAAGCACAACAAAAACTTGTTTTTAGATAAATGAATTTTTAAGCTTAAAACTAAATTTAATTTCATTCCTTTCTTTGAAACTACTATAAAATAGATGTAAAAATATTTAATTGTATATATAATATATAAATTTCATTAAAACAATTAATAAATAATAATTTATTTGATTTATTATGATAAAAACACCTTACTTACATAAAATGGATTTAGGAAAAATGACATTTTTTACCATTAAATAACTTTATCTTCTTTCATAACCATTATATTACTATTTTATGGATATTTATTCATAAATTACCAATAAATTTAATTAAAATAACTTTTTAATATTTTTACATATACTTTATTTATATAATAATTCATAACATGTTGAAAAATAGATTTCATTGAAAAAAGGTTCTTTTAATCATTAAAAATTTAAGGATTATTTCTTAGGCATTAATAAATACATTTAAAATTAGAAAAAAAAATTATATATATATATATATATCACAATGTTGTCAATACTATTCATACTCACCAATAAAATTAATATATTATAAATGTATTCCATATCATGAGTTCATTCAGACCTCTGGTTGGGTGTAATGCAATCTATCAAATATGTCAAGTTCATTGAAATGGAAATACATATAAAATATTTGGTTGTTAAAAAATGGTTTATCTTTTTAAAATATTAAATATATTATAAATATTATATTTATCATTTAAATACACTTTTATAACTATCCATTTAGGGTAGTGGTGAAAAAAACACACCAATCAAGGAGGAAGTGGTTTTCATGTACATAAGAAAATCCTTCTCAATATTCAAAATAGAATGGAAGAAGGTATATCATTATTATTACCTAAAAAATAATATTTCTATATAATAATGATACTTATGTTATAATTTTATAATTTTGTAATTGTAATTTATTATACCTGAATCACTATGATTTCACTAAGATTGTGGGGGAGGGATCTGGGAAGATGTTAGTCTAACTAAATGGATTATGGTGTGAGGAGAAGTGCGGTGAGGAAATTAAACTTTTATAAGTGAGGGGAGTGGAATTTTGGTAACAAAAGGTTCATTATAATATAAATTTATCTCTAAAGTAGTGAAATAAGGAATAGAGGAAGATGATTTGTTGAAAAATACATTTCCACACATTTGGTGATAATGTATTAGTATTTTTAATATTTTTCTCCATAGTTTTTACTTTTATTACAATTTACATTTACCATGGAAATTATTCTTTTACCCTAAGTAACTTTTTTTATAAATTAAAATTTTAATTACCCTTATAAGATAATTTGGTTTTTTGATTGTAGATATCAAAATAATTTCATGATATTAACTTTTCAGAACTGATATAAATATTTTTAAAATAATTAATGTATAACACATAAAAACCAATTTCAAAAAAATATAAATTTGGGTCCAAAATGTAAATTATGGGTTTCTGAAACAAACATATTATGTTAAATTTGTAATTTTACTTATGAAGAAGATTAAACTTCCTATGTGTGAATTTGGAAATTTAACTAGGTTAAAATAATTAACCCTTACTCTAGGTATAATTTTTGGTGTAACCACAATATTTCTCACTATATCTCCTATGTCATTTGATTTTTCATTACGATAATCAAAACATTCTCCTTGATACCCATTAACTCAGTTCATCTGATCTTCATCCATTAACTAGATAAATGAAATTTGAAGTATAAGAATACGAAAATTAATAAATATATAAAAAGAAACTATAAACCTCCGAATAATTTCCTTATAAATGGAATGAATAAACTAACATATAAAATCCTAATTTTAAATATTGGTTATCCATTATCACATTCCTATTAAGTTTTTAAATATAACTAGTTATAAAAACCGTCATTAAATTCCACATAAATATTCATTAACGGTCTACAAATAGCCTAGGAATCAACCAAATAATTTCCATCAAGTGTTTCAGACATGGTGTGCAGTTATGCCTCTTTATCATTCTATAAGTGATGATCTAATTAATACCAAAATAGTTTTTTAAGTTTATTTCCTCAAAGTGAATCAATTCCAAAGAATGAATCCACATGTTTGTATATAGACAGGGATTTCATTTCTAGGAAATGAAAAAATATCTACTTTACCAAAACTTTTGGATGTTATTTTACACATATACATATCTCTTGGGTTCTCACTGAAGTTTTCTAATCCTAATCCTCAAAAATAACCAAGTTAATCCTGTGAAAACATAACATTGAGTATATATGAATTGGGGAACCCCAGGACCATACTCCTATATTTAGTGCTAAAAACATTAAAATTTATCTTTGATATAAATTTAGATGACCCTAGTTAACTTTGCATTAAATTTACATTAACATTAAATCTCACATTAATGTCACAAAATCTTCAGAACCGTAAATCTTTAGTGTCATTGGAGAAAAGATATATAATAAAATTATTTATAAAAAATATTCGACATCTCCCACAAACTTTTTTCTCACATGGTACCATTATAAACTTACCATACATAATACCTGTCTTTATAACCAAGTCAATGGAAACTTAGTAAAGGGGTGAGAAAAAATTCTCTATAGGGGTAAACATAAGGGTAAAAAATTTATGATCATAACAAAATTACAAAATTAGGATATTATCCTGGTTTTGAACTATGGAAAAAAGCCCAAAAATCATTACTCTATCTTAAGGACATGTGTTATCCAAATCATGGGCCCTATTTTCATTATAATAGTGTCTAGTTATGGTTATGGTATTAAACATTTTCCATATAATAGTTATTTTCACAGTCCATGTCGACCATGGCCATAGGACATACCCATAGTGGCTATTGCCACAATTTCAAAAAAATGGCCTAAGGATGACAACCACCATGGTATACATGAACCATATTTTTGTGCTACATATATTTCCACGGTTTAAAAACCCAAGATTGTGGTCTTTAAAAAACAAATTGAAACTTTTAGGTTTTTATCCCACAAACACTTCACATAAAGGTCTAACATTTACCACTTATATATGATCTCTTATATGTGTGTGTATATATATATACACATATTTCTATATAATAATTTTTAATTATAATTTTTAATTTTTAAAAAAATGAATAAATTAAATATTATCAAAATATAATTTACACGGTTTTGTGAAACTTTGGTCGTATTGATGCCTACTAACATATTTAATTAAAATTGAGGCAGTAGATAATTCACTATATATTTATTTAAACAGTCTTCTAAAACCATAGAAATGTCCCTGTCTACTACCATGATTTTAGAAACCCATTCCAATATCCATCTCTATAGAAATGATTTTCTAGAACTGTGGTCATAGGTTATTATTAGTATTTCTATTTCCATGTTTTTTTTAAAATACGGTAATATCTATCTCTATAGATATGGTTTCCTAAAAATTGTGGTAATAGGGCTTCCCACCATTAACTCGCGTAAAATTAATTTTTCCCACCAATTTCTTGTGGGCCTCTACAACAACTATTCCAGATAACTATAGTTGTACATGGGCTTATAGAAATGGTTAAAATAAACTATGGCCATTAGATAATCCAAAGTGATCTATGACCATGGTTTAATTTAATCCATGGAAGTATACTACCCAATATCTATAGTTTTAAAAACCATGGAAATATATGTGTGTTTCGAGGTCTATTTTTTAGTTTTCTAATTGATCATAAGATAAGAATGTGGGTATAAGAGCATAGTCAATTTCCATGAACATGATGTTAGAAAGTAAACCCAAAAAAACATGGATCAATAATAATAAATCATTGGATATGTATCAAATTATAACATAAGACACTATTCATGATAACATAAGAACCTTAAAAAATATAAGATTATGGATGGAATATAAGCAAGGAAAATCCTTTCTTGTGCTACGGATCCTAGTTAATACCACCATAATATAGTTTAAAGAGCCTCATAATGAATGGGTTCACTCCAAAATCCCTAAAATATAGTGGAGTTTCCATTAATTTCAAATTCCCATAGAATAATTGAGCATGAGTTACTTTTTAATTCCCATAACAGACAGGGCTTGGGATAATAGCTGATGTACCCTCTTAGGTTTTCTATAACAAACCATGTTCCATCTTGGCCTTATAATAATAACATGTATACCCTCTTAGGGTTGATCTAACAACTTGTATACCCTTTGGGGATTCTTGAAACAATCTATATACCCTTTTGATCTTGGGATGCTACCCATATACCCTCTTTGATATCATGAGATATAGAAATTTAACTAATGAATTAGAGGTAAATATAGGACCCCCACTTGTCATATTATAATAATATATACATATATGTGTGATGAGTTAATTTGAAAACATTCATCTTTTAAACATTACTTAATTAACTTGTGGAAAATAGATGGGTTTAATAAAGAAATTTAAAAAATTCTTCAGTCATACAGAAAAAGGAGGTGGATGGTATCATAAAAACATATTGCAATTGTAATATAAACAACATCAAAGGATATTGACATAGATGACTGTAACAATCCAAGTACTTATAGAACAGTTTATTTTCATTCTGGAATTAAATAGTAAAATTCTTTATAAATGTATGATGAAATTAATGGTATTTATAGAAATTAAGGAATTTATACTGATGGAATAGTTACTTGACCTTAGGAATAGTAACATAAACATTCGGAATAGTAATATAGAGAATAGAATAGAAACATCACCAAATAAATTATAACTAAAATTTATCCATCCTATAATTGAAAATATGAAATATTTATATCATTGAACAAGTAAATATTTTTTTTAAATTATAAATTAAGTGCTGGAATTTTTGTAAGTAATAAAAATTCAATTAAAATTTTATAATTAATTTAATGATTTAAAAGAAAATATATTTTCATAAAATAGATTCATGAATTAATATTTTATTTTCTAATGATTATAATATAATTTTATGAGAAATTAATTAATTTTTTAAACTGTTATAAAATCAGTTATAGATTTAAAGCTAGTATTTTTTGAATAAATTATTATTTTAATTAAAAATTAAATTTCTCATATTTATAAAATTATTTTCATAAAATGGAGTTCAGTTTTTAATTATACATGTCAAAAAAAATACTAAGGATGAATTTTTGATATTTTTTTGAAATATTTGAATTTTTTTTGAATTGTGAAATACGATAATTTACAAAATAAGATAAATACATGAATTATTGAGTTGGGGATGATGTTAGAATTAGGTAATCACCATTTGTTTAAACTCATGTCAACTAATTACTGTATTTATTCTCATGAACCAACACTATTGCTTTTCCCATGAAAAATAATGAAATAATGATTAAAATATTGGAAAACCCCTCCCCTCCTCCACTATAAATACCACCCCTCACCCCCTCTTCTCCTCAAACATCTCAAGCTTTGATCCTTATCCAAATTTCCCCCAATACTATTTCCAAGGAACATTCCTACATCCAATACCATATGTTCTCCCTAAAAGTCCAAAACCAAAGGCCTTAAGTAGCTTCTTAAGGCGGATAATTCAAGAGGTAAAAATCATCTTTCATTTTCTTTTTATTTCATTTAAATTATTCTTTTTTCTTATACTATATTCACATAACCCTATAAAAATGAATTAAATATCCATTATATTATATTTTATATAATTTTATCATGATTATGGAAAAATTAATCATCATACTTCTTCTCCTCTTCCTTTTTTTCTAAAAATAAAAAACATTGTCTATGATGTGTCAATTTACCAACAACATATAACATGTGTTTTAAATTTCCCTTAATTCCTTCATGTATGGTCATAAAACCATTTTAATGGTTGAAAAATGTTTGGAAGTGTATTATATAACCTATTTTGTTTTTTTAATAAACATATATTTATAATATTAAATTATATAAGGAAACTAGTTCGTGATGATCAAAGGACCTCCAATGTGATCTAAACAAATATCATCAATGTTATATATAAGGAATCATCAACATATATGAAAATAAATATGGTATAATTCAAAGTTATGAAAATGTTTAAATTGTATTTCATTCCAATCTGGGAGTTTCCCTTTCACTCAATAAGAAAATCCATAACAAACCGACCATGTAAACCATGTTAAAAAAGAACCTAATACAATGTAAATAACAAAATGTTATTGATTAATGGGTGAAAAAATGTTATAAAAGCTCATATAATGTATTATAAATATTAATATAGTCATTTAATATATTAATAACACTCTTTGAACCATTATAAAATATGTTTTACACGTTTAATGTAATAAAAACCTGAGGTAAGGGAATTCTTAACCCAATTTCCATTCATTGGACTAACCTTTTTCTTTATTTATTTTTTCGTACTATGATTATTTTTAAAATGTATTTTGATTATAATAGGTTGTATTATATTTATTTACAGTGAATATACATATTCCTCTCATTTGATTAATTCTTTCTTCAATGATATGGAATTTGTAAGGGGCTTTTCTTTTAAAATTATTTTAAATGTCTCTTTTATTAAATTCAAAAATATTATTGTTCTTTATTATTTTATAATAATTTTTAATGATTTTATGATTTTTATTACTATAATGTTTCCTTTATATGTTTTTATATTTATTTTTGAAGAATATTATTTCATTATTAAGTGGTCAGTTTATAAAATTTAAAGGTTTTTTTACAAAAAAATGGTATTTTGAAATATGAAGGTGTTTTTCTAAAGGGTTTAATTGATTGATCAAGTGTTTTATTTCATGATTTGTTACCTATATTTTTTTTTGTTTTTGATCTCCTTATAGATCAAGATATGATGGGTTTATCCCCATTATATCTCAATATATGTTGGGTTGAGCCCATTATAGCTCAAGATATGATGGGGGAGCCCCATTATAGATCTTCAATGCCTAAATGGCCCGAAGGCCTTATTTTTTATTTAATTATGGATAATCCCACTATTAAGGGTTGAAGGGGAACTTATACATGACCTGTAAGCCCAAGGCATAAGGCCCAACATGATCTGCAATACATGACCCAAAGGCCTAGAGGCATACCATGCACAATACATTACCCATAGACCCAACCCACTAGAACTACCCCTTCCCAGATTCTGCATCATTGATTGCCTAGCTCCCCACCTTTCATTGTTGATCGGCTATCATTGCCCCATACAAAGATTCACGATTCCTGGTCTCCACGGCGGTTGAAATACCCTCTCATTCTTCTAATCTGGTTAGCTCTGCTTCTGGTGACTGCTAATCTTGTTGCTCTGATCCTCTTCTTGGGCCTTCTCTATGATAAATGGTCTACTTCACGGTTTATGTGACTCAAAGGCCCTATGTCCCAAAGGCATTTGATGGCCCGAAGTCCCAAAGGGTGAATGTAAGAGTGATATGGTAAATATTACCCAAGTAAACTTCATGATGATTATATACATGCTAATGATTTTTTATGAAATGGTTTTTATTGGTTTTTATGTTATCACTTGATTAACGATATCCTTATTTATATCTCTTACTGAGATTTTTATGCTCATAAAAATATTTTAAAATGTTTTCAAAGGTTATATGGATGGGTAGGAGAAACAAGAAATTCATGATTGATGTTGTGAAGATTTTCCAAATAAATCATGTTTTATTTTTAATGATTTATATTTTGGAAAAAATGGAAACAGTTTAATAGTATACTCTTTGTATTAATGTAGTATGTTATGTACTAATCTTCTAAAACACTAATGATGGAAAGATCCTCAATGTGAAGGAAAGTATTCTATTGACTAAAATTCAATATTATGTAATTTTTTAAGGATGGGTCCTTATACTAGGTATCATTAGATGGTTTATGTAAACTTGTGAGTTAGGATGATATTAATAGAATAAAATATATTATTTTTACTTTATAGTTAATTTAAAATGATATATAATTTGAAGATTACCATGTTTCTTAGACTAAGATATGTCTGTTCAGAATAGTTTTCTATAGAAGGAACATAGAAGCTGAAGTAGGAAGGCACATAGAGACTGGTATATGTCCGAATCTACAGCCCAGAATGGTGGGAATTGGAACCAAGTAGTTTTTGATTGTAAAGAATAGTTTACTTAGGTGATAAATGGTGTTGGGTTTCATGATAGAGACAAACCCAATCTACCATCAAGGAACATTTATTTTTGGACCATTTCATGATGAAACATCCCTCATCATTTAGTGGCTCATGTAACCTAGTGGTAGCATAAGGATAGATCAATGCTCTAGAAAAGATATTTGATGTCATGGGATGTTCAGAATGTCAAAATCTAACTTTGGACATTTATTGTTTTAAATGTGAAGCTACTCAATAGTGGAATATGGTTAATATTTCCAGAGAAAAATATGATTTTGATACATTGTGATGCGATGTTATTAAGATAATTTTTTTGGAAAAATATTTTCCTAAAATTGTTGGACTCAGAATGGAGAAACAATTCTAGGAACTGAAGTAGAAATATGATGATTCTATGGAAAAGTATGAAGCCAATTTTATGATGTTAATCAGGTGTGTACTAAATTTTACTCTAGACATTTATAATAACATTAATATATTCTACTATGGTTTGAACAAATTTTTACGGAGATATTTTGTTTCATGAGGGTTTAAAAGCTATGACAAACTTGTTTGTTGTGCTGAAAAAGTTGAGATTGAGTTTTATAACACACGTATTCCTCATCATGATAATAATAAGAATTGTTCGGGTTGAAGGGCTTTGAGGAAGAATTCTTCAAAGAAATCTTGAGGTAAAAAAATAAATTTCCCTTCTTGTGAAAAGTGTGGTAAAAAGAATCATGTAGAATGAATTGTAAATTTTGGGAAATGTTATCGATGTGGAAATTTTGGATATATTTCTCATGAGTATAAGGAAAATGATAAGAAAAGTAATGATAATTTTATGGTGAGGTTCTTTAACTATAAGGAATTGGAATATTTTTATAGTGTGTTTCCAAAGCTAGTTAATTAGGCAATAAATCAGCAAGATTGAAAGTAGAAGGGTGTAGAAAATCATTTAAAACTACTTCCAAAGATGTTGATCCATCAAATGAAGTGGTATCAGGAACATTGTTTGATTTTACAGAATATGAAAATGTTTTGTTTGATTCATGGTTGACACATTCTTTAATTTTTAAGAAATTTTCTACTAAATTAGAAATTACACCTCAATAAACGAAGCCAGAACTTAGGGTAAAAACACCTAGATGAAATATTAAGGTAAAACAAAATTATAATAATCTACTTATCTTTTTATGTGTAAAAAATTTAACTTCAAACCTTGTTTTATTTCCTCTTTTAGAGTTTTAAGGTATTCTAGGTATGTATTGGATTTCTGTTTATCATGCTAAGATTGATTGTAGAGATAAAGAAGTTTTTTTTAGAAAGAGCTTAATTTTATGTACAAGAATGAACCCATACCATTGATAACAAATCAAGAAGCTAAAAAACTATTAAAAGAGAGAAATGAAAATTATCATACGCATATAGTTGAAAATAATTAGATTTTTTAGATTAATCATTTTCCTATGGCAAGTGATTATCTTTATGTTTCTCATAATGATTTTCCTGGTGTTTTTCCTAATTGAGAGGTTGAGTTTACAATTGACTTAGTTCCTGATACTAACCCAATTTATAAACCCCCTTATCAAATGGATCAAATAAAACTTTTAGAGATGAAAAAAATGTTGTAGGAATTATTCGATAAATGATTCATCCAACCTAGAACATCACCAAGGGGTTATTTTTCCTTATTTATTAAAATGAAATATGGTTCAATAGTACTATACATTGATAATAGATCCTTGAAAGTAATAATTATTAAGAAAAAGTATCATTTGCCTCATATCGATGATTATTTTGATCAGCTTCAGGGAGCACAGTATTTATTGAAGGTTGAACTGAGGTCGGGGTACCAGCAATTGAAATTAAAAGAAATAAACATTCCAAATATTGGGCTTCGTACTAGATATGGGCATTATGAATTTCTGGTTATGTCATTCTCGTTAACTAATGCACCTTCTTTATTCATGGATCTTATGAATAGAATATTTCAGGATTTCTAGGATATGTTTTTAGCTATTTTTATTGATGACATTTTGGTATATTTTAAAAGGAAAGATGAGTATGAAATACACTTAAGGGCTATTTTGAAAACCTTCATAGAAAACAAACTGTATGGAAAAATCATCAAGTGTGAATTTTGGTTTCAAAAAATGTATTTCCTCAGTCACATTATTTCTAAAGATGGAATAACTGTTGATCCTTCAAAAACAAAAGTTGTTGATGAATGGATTAGACCCACAAATATAACTGATATTCATAGTTTCCTTGGTTTGGAAGTCTATTACCAGAGGCTTGTAGAAAACTTTTCACGGTTATGTATCCCACTAACTAAGTTAACTCGAAAAGTTTTAAAGTTCATCTAGAAAAAAGAATGTGATGTTTGTTTTCAGTAATTTAAAAGAAGATTGGTGAATTCTCCAGTTTTGACCGTGCCCTCTAAAAATTCAAAATGTATCATAAATAGTGATTCTTCCTTAGATAGACTTGTTTGTGCCCTAATTAATAATGAACAATTAATTTTTTAGGCTTCACAATAGTTTAAACCCCATGATTTAAATTACCCTACACATGATTTCAAATTACATGTTATTGTTTTTGCTTTAAAATTTTTGAGGCATCATTTTTTTAGAGTAAAATATGAAATATATTCTGACCATAAAAGTCTAAAGTATATATTTAATTATAAGGAATTTAACATGAGATAGAAAATATGGATGTAACTAATAAAGTATTATGATTGGAAGATTCAATATCATCTTAGAAAAGCAAACAAAGTGGTAGATGATTTATGTCAAAAAATAATCCTACGTTAACCAAGAAATGTTTAGAACATGACCCCTTAATTAATGATTTGATACATTTTTTGTTTGGGAGTTGTTGCTAAGTAAATTTCTATTTTTTAGGTTTCAGTGTAGTCATCTCTGTCAGACAGAATTAAGCATGCTCAGAAGGAAGATCGTGAGTTGTATGCAAAGGTATAATCAGTTCAAAAGGGTATGTGTCCTGAGTTAAACCTTGATAATTATTGTGTTTTGAGGTTTGGGAAGAGAATACACGTTTCTTTTGATTCTCATTTAAAGAAAGAAATGTTATGTGAAGATCATAGTTCTCCACTTTCAGTTCATCCTGGAAGCATAAAGATGTACAAAGACCTTCAAGAGTATTACTATGGGAGATAGAATGAAAAGAGATATTTCTAATTTTATAGTGAAATTTTTGACTTGTAAATAGGTTAAAGTAGAGAGGTAGTTACCAAAGGGGATGATTCAAACTTTTCTAATGCAAGATTGGAAATGGGAAAATGTATCCATGGAACTCATGTTGGGACAACCAAAGACTTCTCAATGTAATAATGTGATTTGGGTTATTTTTGACCAATTGAGTAAATCTGCACATTTAATTCCAACGAAAGATATTATTTCTTTGGATCATCTTTCTTGGTTGTACCTCAAATATATTTTCTCGTTTCATGGATTTTCTCTCTTCATTTTATTTTACTATGATCTCAGGTTCACTTCTAACTTTTATAAAGTCCTTTAGAAGTTGTTGGGAACATAATTAAATTTCAGCACAGCCTTTTATCCAAAATATGATGGAAAAGATGAGTGAAAAATTAATACACTAGAGGATATGCTTTGATCTTATTCAATGTATTACTAGGGAATTTGGGAACATCATCTTTATTTAGTAGATTTTTCTTATAATAACAGTTTTTATTCTAGTATAAAAATGGAACATTTTGAGGCATTATATGGGAAGTAGTGTCGAACTCCAACATTTTGGGACGAATTCAGGGAAAGGAAGTTGATCGGACTCAAATTGGTCAACGAATTGGTAAAGAAATTTCAGTTTATTCAGTGACACATTAGGATAGCTCTGATAAGGTAGAAGAGATATACAAATAATTAGAGAAAAGACCTTTCATTAAAGGTAGGTTATCATGTTTTCCTTAACATATCTCATTGAAAAAGAGTTATTCATTTTTGTAAGAAAGGAAAGATAAGTCCACGATTCATCAGACCTTTTGAAATCCGAGAGAAAGTTGGACCAATTGCCTATGGAGTAGTTTTTCCACTAATTTTATCTTAGGTACACAATTTTTCTCATTTTTCGATGTTGAGAAAGTATGTGCCATATCCATCTCATGTTTTTAGCCCATTAGTAGTTCATCTAGAAGAGAACATTACTTTTGAAGACAAACCTATTCAAATTTTTGATCATAGAAAGAATGTATTGCAGAATAAGGTAGTTCACCCGGTTAAGGCATTTTGGATAAACCACATGGTTGAATAAGTAATATGATAATATTAAAATTCTATGAGAGAAAGGTATCCCCACTTGTCTAATAAGTGATTAAAAATTGGGATGATGCAATTTCAATAAGGTGGAGGAGAATGTAATAACTCAGGTACTTATCAAATAATTTCTTTTCATTTTGGAATTAAATAGTCTAATTATTTATAAATTTATAATGATATAAATGGTATTTATAAAAATTAAGGAATTAAAACTTATAGAATATTAACTTGAACTTAGGAATAGTAACATGATAATTAGGAATAGTTATCTAGAAAATCAAATAGTAACCTCACCAAATAAATTATAAATAAAATTTATCCACCCTATAAGTGAAAATATGATATATTTATATCACTGAATAAGTAAATATTTTTTTGAAGATTATAAATTAAGTGTTGGAATTTTTGTAAGTATTAAATATTTAATTTCAATTTTATAATTAATTTAATGATTAAAAAGAAAATGTTTTTTCATAAAACAGATTCATGAATTGATATTTCATTGTCTTATGATTATCAGAAAAAAAATTCAGGCCTTAATTAATTTTTCAAACTATTCTAAAATCAGTTATAGATTTAGTACTCAACTTTTTCGAAAAAAATTAGGATTTTAATGAAAAATTAAGTTTTTCATATTTAACAAATTAATTTTATAAAATGGAGTTCATTTTTTAATTATACATGTTAAAAAATGGTTATAGTTAATTTTTTAGATTTTAATAGAATATTTTAATTTTGTGAATAGTGAAATATGATAATTTACGAAATAAGCTAAATACATGAATTATTGACTTATGGATGATTTTTTTCTGAGGTTAGAACCCTTTATTGGAACTCACATTCAAAAATTACTATATTTAGTCACATTAACCAACACTACTTCTCATCTTTATAAAAATAATAATATAATGACTAAAATAATGGAAAAACACTTCTCTAATAAATACCTCCCCTCATTCCCTTTGAACCTCACATCTCTCAAGATTTTATCCTTGTAAAATTTATGACTAATATTCCTCCCAAGGATCTTGACCATGTCAATGACCATATTTTCTTACCAAAAGGCCCAAACCAAAGGCCTTAATGAGGTTCTTAAGGATAATTCATGAGGTAAAAATCCCCTTTTATTTTTTTTATCTTATTTTCAATTCTTCTTATTTTCTTACACTCTCTTCACCTCCCCTTATCCAATAGGAATGAAGAATATAGTATCTTATATATAATATAATTTTACCAGGTTTATGAAAAAATTAATCACCATAATTATTTTCCTCTCCCTTTTTTTCTAAAAATAAAAACATTGTACGTGTTGTGTCGATTTACTAACATTGTAGATGATGTGTTTTCAATTTCCATTAATTACTTAATGGGTGGTCATAAAACCATTTTAATTATTGAAAAATATTTTAATTTGAATTATATAAACTCTTATATGTTTTTAATTAATATACATTCACAATGTTGAATTATATAATGAAACTAGTTCACAATGAACAAAGAACCGCCAAAATTATCTAAACGAATATCATTAATGTTTTATCTAATGAATCATCTTCATATTTGAAAAATATATATATATATATATATGGTATAATTTAAATTAATGGAAACATTTAAATACAATTTAATTTCACTTCTGGAGTTTCTCTTCCATTCGAGAAGAAAATCCATAATGAACCGACCATGAAGACCATGTAATGAATAGACCCGAAACAATTGAAATAACCAAATATTATTTATAAATAGTTGAAAAATGTTACAAAAGATCATATAATAAAATATAAATACTAATATGGTTCTTTAATATGTTAAAAATTCTCTTTGAACCAGAATACATTGGGTTTGAACATGTTTGAAGTAAGACAACCCCGAGGTAAGGGAACTCTTAACCCAATTTTCATTCTTTAGTTTAACCTTCTACTTCATTGATTTTTTCATGCAATTATTATTTTTAAAATAAATTTTGATTATATTATGTTTTATTATGTGTATTTATAGGGAATATACATATTACTTTCATTTAATTAATTTTTTCTTCAATGATATAGTATTTGTAAGGGGCCTCCTTTTAAAATCCTTTTAAATGTATCTTTTATGAAATTCAAAAAGATTCTTCTTTTTTTATGACATAAGAAATTTATTCATATTTCAAGATTTTTTATAACTATAATGATTAATTTATATGTTTTTATAGTTTTTTTAATAATAATATTTCATTATTATGTGCACGGTTTTTATATTTTAAAGGTGATTTTTTTTACGAAAAAATGGTTATTTTGAAATATGAATTTGTTTTTCTCAAGGGTTTAAATGAGTGATCAAGTATTTTATTTATTGATATGTTCATTTTAAATTGTGTATGTTTGATTGAGACCATTATAGATCAAGATATGAGGGGTTTAGCCCCATTATATCTCAAGATATGTTGGTTTGATCCCATTATAGGTCAAGATATGATGGGTGAGCACCATTATATCTCTCCAATGCAGTGGGTACTCTAGAGATGGAAGTATACCAAAAGGTTATTCCATTTTTAAATTTGAATTTAAGGGTGATATCGTAAACCTGTCTCAATTAAATTTCATGATGTTTCTATGCAAGCTAATGAGTTTTTATAAAATGGGATTTAATATTTTTTATGTTATCACTTAATTAATGATTTTCTTTATTTATATCCCTTACTGATATTTTTTGTGCTCATCCCATGATTTTAAAATATTTTCACATGATATAAGAATTTTTACGAGAAATAAATTTTTTATTCCTTCCTTCTATCATCTGTAAACAAAGGAAAAATTTTTACTTCACCAATCATTGGCATTTCGAAATCACTTTTCATGAATTCTATTAACTGTTGACTCTACACTTCATATGATCTACCAAATATTATGTCATCAACATATACTTGCACCATCATTCCTTTATTACTATCATTATTGACATAGATATTTTAATCAATTCAACCATTTACAAAACTAGGCTTTTTCAAAAACTAATCAAGCCTTGAATACTACGCTCACAGTGCTTGCTTCAATCCATGGAGTCCCTTCTTCATCCAAAAAACTTTGTTCTCATCTTAAAGAATGTGAAAACCATCTGTATTCTCAATTTGAACTTCTTCAATCCCCCCTTTCAAAAATTAGGACTTGATGTCCATCTAAAAAACATTGAATTTCATTTTTACTAATATGTCTATGAGTATGTGAATAGTATCAGTCATTACAACATGTGAAAAGGTCACATCAATATCAATTCCCTTGATCTTGGAGTATCCTTTACACACTAGTCATGATTTATTCCAAATTACCAATCCATATTTATTTAGTTTGTTCTGAAAGACCTATTTGGTCCCAATGAAATTCTTATCTCCATGTATTAAAATAATATCCCATGGATGATTCCTCATAATTTGGTCAAGATCTTCATTCATATCCTAAAGCTTTGTATCATATTCTGATACTTATTAAAAACATTTTGGATTTACCTATGATAGGAAAGATTTTTGTTGAAAATAATTAATTCTTCATGTTTGAAATGGTGATGCTTGATCACTAATGATATTTTTTATATCAATTTTAGCTCAACTCTTTGGCTTCTATAGGGATACATATTTGAATTTCTCTTGGTCATCGTCATTATCTTCTTATGAATCCGTATTTTCCACTTCAACTCCCACTGAGTTTCTTACCTTATCATCACATTCATCAAGGAACTTTTCACTTTTTTATTTAATATTTTGTTCATTATATGCTACAGTGACAACATTACATTAAACTAATTTTCCTAGCCTCTTTTCGATGCATTTTTATGCTTTTCTTTTTCCTAAATTTCCAAGTAATATACTTAATCTCTACATGTTTCTAATTTTATGTGTTTCTCTTTATTTAGAATAAAACAATTAATTCCAAAGACTCAAAATTATATCAATGTTCGCTACTTTCTATACCACAGCTTGTATAGAGACTTTTCTTCCTTTGGAAACAAAAGTGATCTGTTGGATATTTAGACCAATGTGAAGGCTTATTCCATCTAAAATTTCCCTAGTATGTCCTTTAAAATAATAATTGTTATGTACATGATCTTTATGATTCGATTTATTCTATAAACCACTGCATTTTTTTAGGAGTTCTCACTGCAGAAACTTGATGACTTATCCCATGTTTCTTGAGATAATATTCCAATTCAATGTTTGTGAATTATGTACCGTTATCAACATAACGATTTATAATATTCTATCCAATAAACCTTTCAGTTTCCCTCTAATATAGTTTTATGTATCTGAACATGTCATACATGTGAGAAATAACAAATGAGAATGTCATCCTGCTGAAGTCATTAATGAAAAGAACATAATACATCTTCTAATCAATTTATCTTGGTGAGATAGGTCCACACACATCTTCATGACCAATTATATCACTCTAATTGACTTTTATTATTTTTCCTCATAGGTAATTCAGATAATCTACCCTTTTTTAAAACCATTTCATGTGTGAGTATGACCACATTATAGCTTAGGGAGATCTCAAGCTGCATCACATTTAACAAGATCTTCTAGGGATTCTTGACATAGATGTCCAATCAATTTATTCCATAACCTATTTGATTTATATCTATATAGAAATAACATATCTTATTCTCCACTCATAAGGTAGAGATTCTTCTTCATGTTCTTTCCCTATAAATCAATGGTTCTATATTTTCACATGAAAACACACAATTTTATGCTAAAGCTTATAGCATGACCTCAATCACACGGTTCACATAGAATGTTGTGACTGAGACCTTCAACAACCAAGACCTCAGCACTTCTCATATCTTTTCCCCCAAATTTGGATTTTCTAGATCCAAAAATCTTTAGTCCTTCATCAGTTCCAAATTTGAAAACTCCCTTCATTTCATATTTCATACCAATAAAAATATATGTATTTCCCTACATATTGGATGTGAATTCACTATCAAGGATTCATAAATTAGCATGATCGTATGCTTTAAGGGTAATATCTACAACCACTTCTTTCTCAACTCTTTTATTTTTGATCCAAGTATTTGACTTCATACCCATTATGGATTGATAATCTTGATCTTATTAAGATTATGATGGACTAACTTCATCATATAGAGTTGAAAGTAATTTTTTTCAACCCATTAAATGATTCATTGAGATTATACTTATAACCACTCTCAGTTTTCTTTGGAACATTACTATGCATTTTTTATGAGAAATATCTGTCCATGTGTATGAATCCTCCACACCAAAAATAGTGACCATCAAAATCATTCCCAAAAAATTGAACTCAATGTGGCCACCTTTTTTTCATGTTCTATTTGGTGCCTTTTGGATATGAAGCATAAATTTTGATACTGTCTCATCTTTCCTCTATAGTAACAAATGATACAATGAATATTCCTATACATTTTTATAGGAATGGTTTGTTCTTGGGTTTTATGAGTCTTCTAATTTTGATTTATAACCAAATCTATTTTCAACAATATATAAGGCGCTTAAGGTATAACATTAATAACTATGGATTTATATTTACAACCAAGACTCATACTAGCCTAATCATTTTTATATGACTGTCTATTCTTTCTTGCTAGACCAATATGCTCCACTTCATTCTTTTCGATCACTGGAGTGATATTATTTCCTGATGTCATACCAGGAGTCAAGAGTCTCTCCTAGTCTTCTAATTTTCTTCAGAGGTATATAACTAACCCTTAAATTTATTTGATACGCTTGATATTATCTTTTTCTATGATAGTCTAACTATTAATCTCTCTTTTCTATTATTCAACATTGATCTTATACTCAATGACCTTTTCAGAGTTACATAGCATTGAAGAATTAAGCTTTTAAATTTCTTCCTCTATCTTAGTTCCCACTAATGTATATAAAATTTTGCATCATGAACCACTCTATTTGATTTCTTTTTTTTTTCTCTCCAAGCATCTATCTCTTCAAGAGAGGATTCTAAATTATCCAAGAGATTAACTATTCCTTTGTCTTTTTCTTCATCATTTTAATTTTTTTCCATATATAGGAGATACCTAAAACTTCCACTATAGATTTTTCTATATGATCCTTGAAATTCTCCATATATTCAACCTCATATTCTCCTAATTTTCTATTTCTTTAAAGAATATTATTTTTTTTAATATATTTCTCTGAAAAAATTTCTTAGCTTTCACATAGGCTAAAGTCTTATTTATGAGAATTTAGAATTCATCCTCATCATCATATTTTAACTTCATGGGGAACCAATCTAAAAGATGTATAATCTTTACACATCGAAAAAAATAATGGAAGTTTCCATGTGAACTTTCCTTTTTCACTTTTTAGATTTCAAGAAAGGAATTACATGATCTCATCTATCTCTTCTTCTTCCAAGACATATTAAATAGTGAGCTTCTTCACAGCCATAAATACCAACTCCTTGGACTTATCTTTTTCCATAGACTTAGTATCTTCATTTCTCATATCGTATGCAACAAGATAATTGGAAATATATCCTGTTTCAACTTATTTGGATCTTTAAATTCTAATAAAGAGACTTTGGGATTAAACCGAGGCGGAAGTCCTATTATTAAGATCTTAAAGATATTTACAACTTCAAGAGTTTCTCTGAGACCATGCATGCCTTCCACAATGACAGTAAACCAGTCAAATAACAAACATATGGACTCATTGGGGTTTATTATCAAATCCTCATATTTCTTCCAAAGAAACTATAATTTTAATTCCTTGGATTTTGAATCACCTTCATAGATATTTAATAGTTTTTTTCCACTTTAAATTCATTGACTTACATGGCATATCCTTTTTATAGATTTTATTGGACAATGATCCCCCTATTGCATTGATTCCTCTGGTGTCAGCCTCAAATTACCTTTGGTCAGCTTCTAATAATGTACCAATTTCTACACTAGTTGGAATACAATAAATTACTATTGTAAACACATATATATGTAATGATCGGAAGTAGTGTTGTATCTGATTTTCAATAGTTAAACATTTCTTAAATCTGATTTTAGAATCCTTTTCTTATTTAAAACCTCCACAGAAATACTTGAGAGAGAAACAATGATATTAACATTTCTATCTAATGATAATTTTTAGTCTAACTAAGTTAAATACACTGAGTTGGGTGAATTAGGTCAAGATATATTAAAACTATTTCCCATTCAGATCTTGTTTTTCCATCAAGCAAAACATTCTTCTCTCCCTTCCCCATAGCAGTGTATGAGAATAAATGACGGAATTCAAAAGACATAAAAAAAATTCTTAGTTCACCCACACTAGGATACATCCAAGGAGTATACAAAGGAAATTATATTATGTTCTAAATACACTAAAGATCAATGTTGTTAAAAATTTCAAAACGGACTCATTATCCCTCCTAGTTTACAACCAATCACAATTTGAAATCTCACCACTCCCTTAACTAAAGTAAGATCAGTGATCCTTCATATGATTCTTCCTTTAATAATATCAATCATAAATTTTTACACCTCATTTGGTGAATCATTATGTTCCACTTTCATCCACTTGATGAATACCACTTTACCATAGATTTATTGGGAAATACCTTCTGGTTCTCATAAGAATTAATTTTCTGAAAACCCTCTTTCCAACATTCATGAAACATCCCAATAATTCATAAGAAAATCCTCTCTTCATAATGCTCCCAATTTTCATGAATCTCACCACTTTCATGAATCTTGTTACTTTTGTGATTCTCATAGAATTTATGATGCCCACATCTTTCATAATTCTCATAATTTTCACAAAGCTTACATAGCCTTTGTGAAACTCCTTTATCCAAAAAATAAATGATTATATAGGAACCTTCAAATAATAATAAATATTCAGGAATAACCTTGTTGATTTTAGATCCTTTTGATTTTCTTTAAGTTTTTCATGTTCGAATGAGGGTACAAAAGCCTATTTATATAATTTTTCTACCTTGCATGAATCTTTAAACCTCACAAGTCCCTTTTCATGAAGCTCTTAATTATTTTTTTCAAAAATTCATGTCTTTTTGAATCATTAGGGAAATTTTTTATTTTGTGATGCTTCCCATAATCGAAAAATATAACATATATCCTTTGTGACTCAGCCGTCCCTTTAAAATATTCATACCTTCACAAAACACTAAACTTTCACGAAGCACTTACCTCGAAAAAACACAAAACCATCATAAAATTCATGCCATGGACATATTTTAATGAGGAATTCATAGAAATCCAACATTATTTTTTCTTGATTTATCATCAAAATCTTATACCCCAAAATTTTTGGAAATAATAGGAAATAACATCACCTTGTATACACAATTTTTTGTACCACCTCTAGAGTATCCATTACATTTTTTTGGATCTTTGTCAGCATAAATTTTTATGAATATCTATATAACTCCACAACTAAACTTGGGAAACTTCTTTTTAAAAAACCTAATCGACCCAAAAACGCTAAAATGTATCCTTGAAGTATTTTTTCCCAACAAAATTGAATAAGAATATGTTTTATGTGTTGAAAATAAGTGAATAAAGAAACTAATTATAGAGGAAAAACAAAAAGATAAATGGAGATAAATGAATTTCATAATAAGGTACCACTAATAGATTAATGTATTATATAGGGGGAACTTGGAAATTATCTAATATAATTACATAATCCAAGGTCTAAATCCTTTACCAAGGTTATATAAAATGTCAATCACTAAAATGGATCAAGTTAGTTTTGGAAAACTTATCCTCTATTCTGGATTTTGATATATCATATTGAATTTTATAATAATTTTCACTATGAAAATCTAATTATTCATAATTTAGTGGAATTTTATGTGATTTTTTTCATTGATAAGAACCCTATATAGAGATCTCATTCTAAATTCAAGACTAATGAATTAATATTTGATATTATTAATCAATTTATGATCATCTTTCTATGTGAGGATGAATATAAAATTCAAATTGAAATTAATTATGTTGTATGGGTCTTATTACCATTTTATGAGGGATATTTAAATCAAAATTTTAGAAGAAACTCAACATTAAATATATACCTATGGTTCAGAAATATAATTATTTATTTCCTATATAATTGTATAGCATTCCCTTGGATCATGAATCTGAGTTTTAAATATAAATCACACCTATTACTATGCCTATTTCAAATACTCTATAGAAAATTTTCATAATTTAGCTGTAAGAATTTAAGAAGAAACTATCAGATAATCTAGAAAATGGATCCTCACACTCAATTTCATCACAATGGGGTGAACATGTTATTTTTTTTAAAAAGAAATATGGGTTGGTGTGACTTTTTATTGATCATTAATAACATAACCAGACCATTATCAAAATAAAATATCCTTTATCCCATATTTAGGAATTTTTTGATCAATTGTATAGAGCTCAATACCTTTCCAAGATAATTCTTATTTTTGGATATCATCAATTCAGGGTCAAGAATAAGGATATACTAAAGACATCCTTCCATTAAAGTAATGGTCATTATGAATTTATATTAATTTCATTTGGAATTATCCATTACCACTATCTTCATGGATCTAATGAATATAGTCTTTAGAAAATTCCTTGAGTAATTTTTGGAAGTATTCATTAAAAATATTCTTATAAATTCAAATAGAAATAAAATCCATGAAGATCATTTTAAGATTGTATTAAAGACCGTGAGAAAAGAAAAATGGTATTATAAATTTCCTAGATTTAAATTTTGGATACAAAAAGTTTTATTCTTAGGTTATATATTCTCAAGATATAGTATATAGGTGGACCCTTAAATGATTAAATTTATTGAGAAATATCCATGAAAAAACATGGTAACTAAATTTTTTATATTTCTTGGGATGTCTAGATATTATCACCAATTTGAAAGATATTTCCCATGGATATTTAATCCACTAACCAATTTGACATAGAATATAGCCAAGTTCTTATGGACATATGAATGTGAGGAAATTTTCAGGGATCTAAAAAGAAGGTTGTTCAGTGAACCTGTGTTTACACTTCAATATAGAGGAGAGGGGTTTGTGTTCTATAATTATTAATTGAATAAGTACTAGGATTTTTATATGAGTAATGATATGGTTATTTCTTATTCCTTACAATAATTTAAAATTCATGAGAAAAATTACTAGGCCTCAGATTTAGAGTTTTCACCTAAAATTTTTTCATTGAAATTATAGATGCATTACGTTTATAGTGAAAGGTGTGTTATATATATTGAAAATAAAATGTTAATGTATATAATCACACAAAAAGATTTTAATATGTTCAAAATGAGATGGTTATAGTTGATTAAATATTATTACTACTCAATAAATTACCACCCTTAGAGGGTGAGTAAGGTGGATAAAGCACTAGTAGGAAATAACATGATAGATTTTCTATTATGAGGATTGAAAGATATTTAGTAATTATGGATTTTAATATTACAAAACATGAAATCATAAGGAAGGGGGAAATATATTATCTTCTTCTAATAAATATTCAATCATCCATCCATGGGATGATTAAGGAGGTGAATAAGGAAGATGTGAATCTAAAGAAGAATTTGGGGAATGTTTCTCATTTCCTTAATTATTGTGATTAAATGATAACATTCATGAACCAAGTATGTGTCCCATCAATACTAGAAATAAAAAATGAGATATCGTATGAAACTCACAGTTCATCATTATCCATTATTTTTTAGAAGTATGAAGATATTTAGAGATATAAAAGAGTATTTTTGGGAGGGTAACATGAAAAAGAATATTGAATATTATATATATTTATTCCTAGTATATCGACAAGTTTTGTCTAGGTTGTATAATTCAAAAGGTATGTTATAACTATTACCTGTATCAGAATAGAAATAGAAAAATGTCACCATGGATTTTATCAACAAACCCCACAAAAAATCTTTTATTCATAATACTATTTTAGATTGTAGTCGATCACCATATAAAGTCATCACATTTAATTTCAATAATAAAATACTTCTCCCTTCATGATCCATCCAGAATATACATTAAGGAAGTGGTAAGGCTGCATGGAATACCACATTATATTGTATCTGATCGGGATCTAAGGTTTACCTCATTGTTTTGGATAAGTCTTCAAAAATCATTGAATATGAAGTTGAACTTTAATAATTAAAACCATAATTGGATAGGGATTAATTATGAGAGGACCACTAAAATCCTAGAATATATGTTGAGATAGATTTTTGGTTATAGTAAAGGAAGTTGGGATCAACATATTCCTTTAGTTTAGATTTCATACAATAATATCTTTCATGGAAGAATTTCTATGCCCTATTTTGAATCCTTCTATATAATAAAATGTAAAATTCAAATGTACATTTATTAATTTTGATAACTAAATTTATTGGTAGCTAAGTAAGCTAAGGAAATGGGAGACAATGTTATATCCATTTGGTATCACATGTAGGAAGCTTAGAACCAAAAAAAATTATAATGATAATCATTGGTGATATATAAAGTTAAAAGTTGGGGAAAAGTTATTAATATGAATATTTACTTAGAATAAGGATATTATTTTTGTAAAAAAGGTATAGTTGATCCCTATATATACTCGTCCCTTCAAAATTCACAATTGTATCGGGACGGAAACATATCTCTTAGCGCTTCAACAAAATATCTCTCAAGTTCAGGATTTAGTTATTGTATTTATCCTAAGAAATATCGAATCCTCTATATATACTAAACTCATAGGTCATACCTTTGGATCATTATCTCTCTTATTGGTAATAAGTGATGGTGAATCTGGATCAAAGTGAAAAAGTGTTACAGAACAAAACCACTCAACATGTAAATGTTTTTGTGGAAAAACCATGAATTTGAGGAAGTTGTGCATGAACATGAGGGTGTGAGGAGGTACAAGTATAGTCATTTCTTTATTGTACTGATGGAATTTCAAGGGCTAAATTCTTATAAGGGGGGTAGAATGTATCACCTTGATATTTTATGATATACTTCTTTTAAATTAATCTTAAGTGTTCAATGGTTTTCTTTAAACAAAACATTGAAATTATTTGAATAATGCTTATACATTAAAAAATAAACCCAATTAAAAGGTATTAAAATTAAATATAATTATCAAAAATAATTTTAAATTCACTTAAGAAATACTATTAATCCTAAAAATCTATTTCGAAATATTTTTTATGATAATTATCTTATCATGTATGATATATTTAAAGAATATTTTATTTTATTTAAAAATTAAATCAGAATATTAAAAATATAAGAAAATAATTTTTTACACATATATTAAATGAATTCATAGATCATTAATCTATAATAAATGAAAATAAAATCATTTGAAGTTAAAAGGATGTCTTTTTTATGAAAAGCGGTTTTTATGTGTGCAATGTGATTTTATCATAAAAATTAAATTAATCACTATTGATGAATAATTATAATGGTAGGAATATGTTATATATTAAATAAAAAAATTAACATCCATATAATGGTTTATACTATGTTATGAATGAGAATAATTTTTTTTTTAATTTTAAAAAATTCGTTTTTCCAAAAAAAAAGATTTTCATTATGTTTTGTGCGATTATTTTGAAATTAATTTCTACCACTTATAGAAATAGAATTAAATAAAATTTATTATATATTTTAAATAATATGTTCCGAATTATATAATTATTTCAATTTCATTTTTATTTATAAATAATAGTAAAAAATGGAGAAAAAATGTTTACCATGATAAGGGTTTAAACGGGTTTATTGAGGGTTAAACTAAGAGATGGGGGTAAAATTAAAAATTAAGCATATATAAATTCTTTCCAATATTCCTTGAGCTTATATTCTTATTCTAAAACCCCTTTCAAAGAATTAATAATCATCTAACCTGACTCTTTCCAAGTTTATTTCTTATTCTAAATCCTATAAATATATATTATTCATCCAAGAATAATAAATAAATCATCATAAATATTCTATTATTTTATTATAATTAGGTTAAAAACATTTTTCATCACCTTTATCATCCAATGGTAATTGAAAGCATCGCTTATGCATACAAATGGATTATCGTCTCCAAGAAATGATAAATTTAATTTTCCATCATCACATTTAATGGTTGGATATTATGATGTATTTAATGTTTAAATAGTATATTTGTGACATTATTTTACCTATTTAAATATAATATATTATTTTCCTACTTAACTTCTCTTCCATTGGAAAATGATAGCGCCACATGTGCATATGTGTGCACTATCAACTCCACGAACTGATGTGATTCATTTTTTAATTTAATATTTACATGGAAGGAAATAAGCATAGATTTAATAAATATATATGATATTTATGATATATTAATTTTTATTAAAATGTGAATTATTATTTAATTTTATTTCATTAGATAAATCTAAAAGTGGAAAAATCATTTGTGTGTACGTGTGGACTACCACCTCCACGAAGTGTTGTAATGAATTTTTCACCACAATTTTTCATTAATGGTTATAAAAGTGTATAAAATAAATAAATATAATATTTATAGGATGTTTTATATACTATATATGATTATACCATGAAAAACATACAATAACATGAAATGTGAGGCTAAAAAATGCATTGAAAACAGACCTGTCTTCACCCAAAAAATGATTTCAATGAATAAATGTTAATAAAAGGGTAATTATAAATTATAATGGAATTATTTATAATATATATATATATATATATTAATATATACTTGTTATATATTTATAATAAATCTATATATATTATACATGAGGTTTCGAACAGTTATGAAGCAGGATGAGTTTCAAGAGGATATATGCTAAACTTAAATTGAGGTAAATTATATGTTCCATATGCATTAAACCCAATATATTTTATTCTCCACTATTTATTTATGGGTTTTATATTTTTACATTTCATTACCCTCTCTTTGGTACATAATATTACTGAGAAAAAAATTAAGAAAATTCGACTTTATTTTATCTTTCATTGATAAACTTTCTCCTCCATGTCTATGCTCTTTAAAATGTATTTCCAAATGTTTTTAATATGATAAAAGGATTATTTAAAGTCATTTTTAATAATATTTGAATATATTTTCAAAATTTTAAAATGAATATTATTTTATTTTTCTGAATGATATACTTTTCACATTTCACCAAATGTGTGAAAGGAATACTTTTTTTAACATTTACTGCACAAAAAAATGTTTCTATCATCATAATAGTTATTTTATTTTAAGAATACTTAATATTTTTTTATAGTTATTTTTAAAAAAATTATTTTCTCAATATTCTAAAAAAGTTTAGTTCTTAATATTCCAAAGTAAAAGGATATTTTCCCAAATTTTAAAAGAAATATTCAAATACACTTTTGAGGTATTTTTCATCTATTAAAATATCTTTTTATGTTTTAAATGAATAAATAAATATAATATCTACTGATACCATCAATGTTCTTTCTCTAGATGTCTTTTGATTATGTGATGATGAAATTTTTATGAATCTCGTTTCTTTTCCATGGATTATTCTATGATAAAATGATGGATGTTTTATGATCTCATGGAACACATATGTATGGTTTTTATCATGTGGTAGGTGGGTATGTTAAATCCCTCCAATTAATTGGTTAATTTGATATAGATATCCCATTATATGGTGATGATAATTTATGAATCAATTTTTTTCTCATAAAAGGACACTTTAAGGGGAATGTGGGAACCACTCCAGTCTAATTACACCATACATAAGATGATAATTTATTACATTATTTCAAATATCTATGTACACATTTTTATGTGTGAGTGTGATTACTTCATGTTATAATCACAAGATTATGCATGAACATGATTGTTAATAGTTATATTCATGAGATTACAATTTGGTATAATAATAATGAAACATACCTATGTTATGAATCTTTAATAATGATTTCTAATTTAACACCCTTATTAATCACGCTTATTGATATGAAATGATTTTTAAGTTATTGATATCATATTTTTTGGGTATTAATCTTTTACATTGAGAACATCTACTTGATTAAGTTACCATAAACTTATGGTCATCTTATGTTCACTTATGAATGATATCACTCATGTTTACCCTCAGTTAGTATGTGAGATCACCCTTTCTTATTTTTTACATCCCAAGGTTTTTATGGAATGTTCTAAGTATGATAAGTCTCTAAAGGTGACTAATATGAAGAATGTTTATAGGATATGTTGAAGATTATTCATAAATATATTTATTATGTATCCAGTTTCCAAAAGATAAAATATTTATAGTTCAGGTAAAATAATGTAATATTTATCTATGTTATACTTGGTTTACCGCAACTTTGGAAATGAAAAGTTTGGTTTCACAATGGATTGATGTAGAACCAATAATTACCGAATTAAGAAACACGAATTTTGTTGGAGGAGTTTTATATAAGCATCAATAACTTCAATGGTTTCCTTACCTTATCTCTTTCCACTCCTGAATCTGTAGATAAAAAATAGAGCACACCCATGTTCTTGTCACTTCTGGAACTTTTTTCCCTAGATTTTAAAGTCCCTCTACTTTCAATTGTATCTTTTGATACCACAACCATTTTTTATGTCTCTTCACTGATCACAAAAAATTCTACTAAAATGAAGAGAAAAGAAACGTTTCATTTGGTACATGGAAGAGTCCCTCGTTCTGCATAAATGTATTATAAATAGAACATATAAAAAAGCTTTAATGGCCTAGTCTTGCAAGGTAGATGCTTCTCTTTAGGTTTCAAGATTGTCTATTGTAAATGTGTTGTTCCCATCCCGTCTCCTTCTTTCTTTGAGTATACATCACACTGAGACTTACTCTTATTGCTTGGAGGTATTATAATGTATCATATTTTCATTCAATTTGTTAGTTTTTTATTTGTAAGTATTTGGGGTCTTATAGGATCAATTATTAGATGTTATTGTAATGGATAGAAAGATTCCATCGAATTAAATGTGACAAGAATACAAAGTAACGATGATGATAGGTGTATGATGTGGTCCAGTTATATTCATCTATCTTTCACTCTCCCACATGATGAACCAGATGCTCTACATTTTCTACCTCTCATCTTATAACCTCTTTAACCTCTTGAATTCCAACTGGTATAAATAATTTTCACATCATGTAATCACTTTGTTACTTATTTTCATTAATAAACTTTTGGAATATGAGTTTGTCCCAACTCATACTCAAATCTTTTTTATACCAAAAATTTTGTAAGAAAATACCATTTTGGGTAATTGTAGTCTTGATATATATTTTCTTTAGAAAGAATCTCACACATAGAGTTCGATAGGTTTTCTTTCAAAGTTTCACCAATTTAATATTTATCATAAACATATTAAATTGATAATTATTATATCCAATGGAATATTTATTATCTCATATTTTATTCCTTTAGGTACGTATACTTTTATAAATTTTATTTTTGAATCCCTATTAATTTATGACTAATTGGGGCCAATATACCCTAAGACAGGGGTGAATCAGGGTATGGATATTCTATTTTAAAATTCTCCTTAACCCACTGGATCTTGACCTCTATATTATAATGGTCACTTTTTTTCTTTGATGTTATGAAATTTTATCTTTTTCTTTCCTTTTTTATCTAATAATGATGCATTGGATGCAATGCAAGGAAACAAGCAGGCAGACATAATGATTTTTACTTGGTTCACCCTCACTGGGCTACATCCAAAGAGCATATAATGATGATGTGCCATTGTACCAAATCCACTAAAGCTCACTACCAATTTACAATGTTCAGGCTGGATCACTTCTATACCCAAGCTCACTGCCTTTACAAAGTTTATGGTTAGCTCCATTCTTTCCAAAGGGTCCCTCCATGTGTGTCTCTCTCTTGCTCATTACTGGTAGAGAGGACCTCCTTCTTCCTCTTACTTTTCACACTACTCTAGAAAGGATCCACTCACATTTTAAAGACTTGTAGGCCCCTTAATTATCTATAATGAAATATGCATCCATAACTATTGATAGATTCTATGTTTATGTCCCACTTTCACCCGTAGATGAATCTCTCTTTGCACCGGGTGTACCAGTAAACCTCAAATCTTTCTCACAATTTTAATTCCTTTCACGTGAGATTTTACTTTTTTCATGAAACACAATTTTCATTCAACTTAAATCTTTTGCATAACTCAAATATTATGCACAACTTTCTTAGCTTGCGTTCAACTCAAAATCTTTCATGCAACTCCCTTTGCATGAAATTCTTAAATGATTCAATGCTCGGAGTTTCTCTAAGCATTGATCTCTTTCGAATGAGGGTGGTCACCTCGTATTTATAGTCATTCTTGACCCCTACGCAGAAGATTTAACTTTTTTCATGCAAGTTCCTCTTCGAGCACGCAAAACCCCATTTTCCATCACGTTGGGCATGCAAGTTTCTATCGCGCAACCTCATCTTTCGTGCCCATTTCCAAATATTTCGCGCACATCATGCCTTTTAAAATTTTAGACATTCTGCTCTTAAAACATGCCTTGCATGCAAGTTTCCAAACCACCCTAGATCTTTCATGCAAATTCTTTTGCCAAAAACATGTTTCCCCATTTTCTGATTTTGAGGCCCAAAAATTTGGAAAGCACTAGAAAACGGTGCCACCTTAGATCTGTTCTTTTTTTACTACGTCCAGATTGTCCATTCCCTTTTCATCATTCTTTGTCAACATAGGTTGTCAAAAATATCTATGGAACTCGACATATCACCATGTAAACCCCTTTATTAGGAAATTAAACATCGTGGTCTACTCTATCAACAAACACAACATGGAGGTCCACATTATTGACAAACACAATATCCTCAAAAATGATTCAATAATACCTTGAGGGATTTTTTTCCAACATATTCCACTCACCAAATTAAGATATTAAAACCATATCAATGTGTAACTCTTTACACAAACCATAGTTTTTATTACTCTACTAGAAATATAATTCAAACAAACTTATACATATCCAAATGTATCTTATGTATAAGGTATTTGAAGTTTTAATGTAAAGGATTATAATTATATACAATTGATAATCCTCACATGAGTAATCCTAGAGCTATAAATAAACATCCCCCACCTTTATATAATTAGTCATAAGCCTCTATACTTCTGGGATGAGTCCCCCTATCCAGGAATGCTTTACTCAAAATATATTTCAATTCCTCATAACTCAAATACCTAATTTATATATATAGTATATTTAATAACTAAATTACAACTGATAACTTTAATTAAAAATTGAGGTCAAGGTGGATGAAAAATAAATCTTATGTTATCACACCTTGCATATATATGTAGAAATTTATCATATAAATTAAATAATATATAATATTTATATTTCATAAACAATTTATAAACATGAATATTCAAAAGGAATAAATAGATAATAATTTTATTCATTTTCAAAACTTGAGATATTAATATAAATATTTCATAATTTATTTTGGCATAAAAATATACTATTTAAAAAGCCTAACACTTATATTTTATAAAAAATTATAAACTATAAGAAAATAATCCAAAATATTAAATTTTAACATTTTGACTTATATCATATTTTAGGATAGATAATAATAATTATTTATCAAAACCTCTTACTAGAATCATCACATACCCTTATACTTCATTTTTGTGGAAATAGAAAGTTCTATGCATAACCATTATATATAGATTGAACCATACATAATAATGTTTATCCTGCCAACTAAAACACCTTACATATAGAATATTCTGTACAAAATAAAATTTATCCCATAAAAGAAAAAACCAAAAATAAGGGAAAATTATAATATATCCAAAATTTATTATATATGGATCACAAATATCGAGTGGTATTTGACATTACATGGTACTATCATTGGGACAAGATACTTTATTTTTTTAGAACACATATTTCATTTTTAGTTTATGATATCACATATCGTAGCTTACATCATATAATAAAGCAATAAAATTTTGATGTATTGTACCTTATGATACAAACTAGTCATACCCTATGACTAAGAAAAAATAATTTTGATATCCTATATCCTAAATTCAGGTTATATCGAAGCTAACATTCTGGTAAGACGTGGGGATCATTGTAATATGATCTCAATAAAATTATGATACACATTTCTTTATTGTAGGTGGTCCATAAACAAGCCCTATAGTTTTTTATTTTGATATGGATCATTTGATATACATTTTTTTGTAGTGTTTGATTGAGTGTAATCATATATTGAATGGTTTTAATAAAATTATAAGGTATCAAACAATTTTTCAATGTCCATGATGGACCTTTAAACACTTTCTAAATCTCTCAGTCACTGATGGTCAAGGACTTCATTATTGAAGTGTACTATAGGATATGTGAATCCTATAGTGGTAAAAAAAATTAAGAAATAGTATACCTAGAAGTGGGTACCATTATCCCTTTCTGTTTAAGGGTGTTTAATCCGTTATAAATAGGTATTCTAGAGATATTCTATGGGAAAAAGTTAATGGTAGTTTGGGTGGGAGGACTAGCCTAGATGCCTTGGGTGTGAGATCAACTTATTGATCTCACTTTCATGTATTTTCTGAATTGGGTCACTAATTTGGACAATTATTCCATGATGTGACTATGGTTATACTAAGAGACATTATTCCCTTCATAGTGATAAGTTTCAACCCAAGGATGAAAATTAGATAAGGCACTCCTTGTTGTCTTTTTGGACAATGATGTGGTTTAAGGAAACTTGATGGGTTCTCCAATCATATGATGATACCAGAGATGTTGGCAATGAGAAGATAGTTTTTTATATACTATTTCATAATTTTATGAGATTTCATACTGACCTCATAAGGCTAGGGTTATATATAGACTACAGGTTATAGAAAAACCTAGGGTGTGGGATATGACTTGGTTTCGATGATCCGAGACTGAGATATGGATGTATGACCCTAGATTATGACATGAAGGTGACATGAGAGTATTAATGGGTTTAACATGATATTTTTAATTTGGCCAGGAAATTATATAAGGGATTATTCCAAGTTGATAGAAGTAATCTAATGTGTGCCTAGAGATTTGAGGCTAGGCCTGAGTGGCTAGAACCCTGTTGACATGATGGTGTGTTTAAGAATGGACAATTATACTTGATGGGATTCTATTGTATGATGGTCCTGAGGAGAGAGAATTCCCCTAGTATATTATGTGACTGGTGTTTTTAGGAAAGGATATTATATCCCTACTTTCTAGAGGATCTTTATGAGTTTATCAGTTTTGAGAGTCTTCCCCTTGGTTCCATAGGATTTGTATGTGTCTCTTAGAAATGAGATTCTTCCTCTATATTCAGGATGATTTGAGATGTGTTTCTTGATTGGGAGAGTCTGACCCAAGGTTAGAGAAGATCCATATGTGTTTCTTATAAGGGATAGTCTTCCCCAAGGTTATGGATGATATGTTTCTAGGTAGAGTGTGGAATACTATGGTGTTTTGGATGATCATATTTGTTTCATAGTAAGGAGAGTATTCCCCTGGGTTCCATATGATATTATTTCTAGTGGGTAGAGGTTACACCCTCTAGTTCTGAATGTTGTGAAATATTTCAAGTTAAGTTAAAAGTTCTCCCCCAATAACCTAATGACTTATGACATAATCATAGACATCCAGCATGGGCCAAATAAAGGATGGTTAATCTCAAGTGTCACTATATAACATTATGATTGATGGTGATTATTTTATTATTCTTCTACTCAATTTTATTATTATGATCATATCACATCATGTATACACTATATTTACTGGTTCTTTTATATACATAATTAGTGGTTCCATGCTGATTTCTACCCACACCCTTATTGAGTGATTGTGGAACTAGGGTACCCAACTAGACTACATGATCTCAGGATCAGGTATGGAAAAGGAAAAAATTTTCATAATCAAGTGAGATATCTTATATGGGGTTTAGATACTAATATAAGTTGAGGATTTGGGTTATAATTTGAGCCTCTTTAATCCTTTTACTTCATTTTTTATTTGTATATGTCATCAACCAAGTGGGTGACCAGTTGGGATGTATGGTATAATTTTTTTATATTATATTTTTATAGCATGGATATGTTTTATTCTTTTTAAAAATTGTAAATATTTATTATAGATGTTTTTAGTTTATTTATATTCTTTCTTACTCTGATATAAGGGTACATTATCACCACAAGACCACCTTAGACATGTGATTTTAGTTGGAAACCTCTAGTGTATAGGGGGGGAAACTTAAGGTCACATGGTGCCACCTGAAGAGTCCGTGATTAGTGGTTTCTGGTTAAGGGATAATAGAAATTAGTATTAGATCATATTTTTTGTCTTAATATTTAGTTAATTGGTATATTGGAAATAGGTATGTGTCAAATCATGAGATGGACCTCAATCTAGAGCTTTGTAAAAATCTATTCAGGTGGGAAGTCTAGGTTACCAAGAATATGGACTGATTATTTCGGTTTTATTGGTTATGATTATATATTTATTTAAATAAAACATGTATATTTGATGTTATTGTTATGTTTTTTGTCTCTTGGATCGTTGGTGAGAGTCTTATGTACATGCATCATGTTTAGAATGTATGATTCACATGACATTTGTATGCATGTGTGTGATTTATATCACTGAATATAGATGGTCTAGTTTTTAAAATTATCAACAAAAACTTATAAGTTGTTTTACTATATAATATTTTAAAATTATACTTAGTTGAACCATGTAATATTTTCTTATGATGAAATTTCAATAGGATCTTATAAAGGGATATTCCTTGGTGATGATTATACAGTCCCTCTATGAAATTAATTTGTAGAGACCCTTTATGGGTCAGTATGCGAACTTGATTCCTTTATACTGGTTCGAAATAAAAATTCGTTCAGTTACTTAAAGATTCGAAAATATACAATAAGATTTCTTCCCATATAGATTTTTGTTCCATTCTACTTTATTGAAATATATGAATTTGGTGTAACCCAATATGGATAATCACAAGACTACGTCATTATATTCTTATGGATATGATCACACTACGCCAAAATTTGTATTTAGAGGTGTTTTTTTTGTTTAGAAGTGATGTATACCGCCAATAAATCATTCTGCGGTGGTTTTGGAAAATTGCCGCTAAATTGTGTGTTAGAAAATAATTAGTGGCAGTTTTTTAAAAATTTTGTAGAATGCTTTAGCGGTGGTTTTTTAGTGGCAGTTTAAACTGTCGCTTAATCGTTTTTAGTTTTAATTTTTTTTATTTTTTTTATTTTTTTATATTAGTAATTTATTTAATTTATATTAGTGATTTTTTTATTTTTTTATTTATTTATTCCTTTATTTATTTATTTATTTATTTATTTATTTATTCATTTATTCATTTATTCATTTATTCATTTATTCATTTATTCATTTATTCATTTATTCATTTATTCATTTATTCATTTATTCATTTATTCATTTATTCATTGTCACCACGCACATGTCCATCTCTATTCACAAGTCCATGTCCATGCACAAGTCCATGTCCATGCACAAGTCCATGTCCATGCACAAGTCCATGTCCATGCACAAGTCCATGTCCATGCACAAGTCCATGTCCATGCACAAGTCCATGCCATATATAAAAATTCTATGTTGGGTAAGATTTGAACCCCTTACCTCCTGCTTATTCTCCAAATACTTTACCACTCCAGCAGGCTCTTCATGTGGTCAATAAATTGAATTTAATATACTTATACATATATATATATATATATATATATATATTAATTGGAAAAAAAAATAATGCATAACAAATGAATTCACACTAAATAATTATTAATCAATAATTACTGATCAATAATGATTAATCAAAAATCAAAAATTAATAATTAATAATTAATAATATATCATATATCATATATAATATATAATATATAATATATAATATATAACGAATAATATATAAGAAATAATACATAATACATAATACATAATACATAATATTTAATAGATTATATATAATATATAATATATAATATATAATATATAATATATAATATATAATATATAATATATAATATATAATATATATTATCTATTATCTATTATATATTATATATTATATATTATATAATACATAATATACCAAGAAAGCTCAGCCAAAGACAAAGCCTCTGACCATTTATTAAAATAAAGGAAAAGTGAAGAGAACAAGCATTACAAACCAACACAGACAACTACATGTCATGAAATCCATACCCGTCACCACAGTCGTTGCCATATCCAAGAGAAATTGCTTCATCTGCGGTAACTGATTCCCATTCCAAGCTATCATACTGCTCCAAGACCTTCGCATACTTACGTCTGAGATTCATCTTCTCCAAGTACAAAAACTCCTCAAAATAGTTCATCCAATTTCCTTTGCTGATAGAAGATCTTGTAGGCATCGGCTTCGGTAGGGAGGAATAATCTTTCCGTTGCCTTCTTCTCGGTGGTGTTGTCATAGCTCCCTCTTTCCCTACTACCTCCTTCCTTCCACACTAAACAACATCACTATAGGAGGTTCGAGCTCGACAACCAGCATTCTCTTTATCACTATCAGATATATCCCCCCATTTCTGAGGGATATTCATCACCTGATAATAGATTATATATATTATCAATTATCTATTTTATATTATATATTATATAATACATAATATATTATAGATAATATATAATACATAACATATAATATCTAATATCTAATATCTAATATCTAATATCTAATATATAATATCTAATATCTAATATCTAATATCTAATATTTAATATTTAATAATTAATATATAATATATCATATATCATATAGAACATATAACATATAACATATAATATATAAAATATAATATATAAGTAATTTATAAATAATAAATTAATTAAAAAAAATTAATATATGATAAATAAATAAAATATTAATAATAATTTAATATATAAAAGATAAAGAAATAAAAAATAACTAATACATAATCAATAATTAATAATTAATAATTAATAATTAATAATTAATAATCATTAATTAATAACTAATAATTAATAAATAATGAATATTGAATAAATAAATAAATAAATTATAAATGAATAATAAACTAATAATAAATTAATATTTAGTAAATTACAAATAAATTAATAAATAATATATAACATATAATATATATTGTATATTGTATATTGTATATTATATAAATAAATACATACATACATACAAAAATAAATAGATAAATAATTAATAATTAATTAATAATTAATAATAACTAATAATTATTAATTATTAATTATAAAATTAATAATTCTTAATTAATAATTAATATTTAAATTTTACTATTTAATATGCATTATTCAATATTTAATATGCATTATTCAATATTTAATATTTAATAAATAATAAAATAATTAATTAATAAATAATAAATAAATAAATAAATAATGAATAATAAACTAATAATAAATTAATATTTAGTAAATTTAAAATAAATTAATAAATAATAAATAATAAATAATAAATAATAAATAATGAATAATAAATACTGAATAAATAAATACATAAATAAGTAAATAGAAAAATAATTAGTTGATAATTAATAATTAATAATTAATAATAACTAATAATTTATAATTTATAATTAATTAATTAATAATTAATACTTAATTAATTAATAATGAATAATAAATATATAATAATTAATTAATTAATTAATTAATAATAAACTAATAGAAAATAAATAATAATTAATTAATTAATAATTAATTAATAATTAATGTGTACATAATAACTAAATAATAAATAATAAATAAAAGAAATATTAAAATTTAAATAATTAATTAATTGTTTATTAATAATACATAATAGATAAATAAATATAAATTATTTAATTAATTAATTAATTAATATTCAATAAAAAATAAAAAAATAATAATTAAATAGTTAAATAATTAAATAAATCATAAAACGTTAAGAACCTCTTAAAACCCTAAAAGCACTGAAATGGCCATAAAATATGATCTGATACTCCTTTTTCAGTGCCACAACTAGTCAAATCAAAGATTGTGAAATGCGATTCGATATGATATGTGGTGCACGATGAACGGACACCTGGATCGAAAGTTATAACCGTTTGAATTTTAACAATTCGGTGTCTGCAAATAAAACCTCTATTTCGGAGGCCTTCTGGACCTTTCTGGTGGAATAAAAATAGGTACAACACTAAAAGAATTTTTACCAGACCTAAGCAGTATAGATCACGTTGTAGGCATTGATTTAATATGTGGTAGAGCCCAAACGGACAGCCCGATTAAAATTTATGGTTGTTTGAAGTTCGAGTTCGATTTTCGACTTTTGACTTTTGAATATATTTTTTTCCTTTGATTATCACATGATTTAATTCTCACTTGGTTTTTTCTCATTTTATAAACTTCTATTTAACTGGTCGTGGGGATGAAATGGACTCTTGGATCATAATTTATGGTCATTTGATGTTGAATTCTGTTCTTCTACTTATTTAATATTTTTCTTTAGTTTAAAAAATATTATTGACTAATAATTATAAATTTTAGTTAATTGAAACATTATAAATATATAAAATTATAAATAACAAACAATATTTTATTGTATATAATAAAAAAATAATAAATAATAAATAAATAATTTTCTTAAATTTTATTAAATTTTTTTTCTTAAATTTGCGGCAGTTTTCAAAAAACCGCAGCAATTTCGTGACGATTTTTATAAAAAAACCCACCATTAAAAAATTGAATTTTTTAGAAGATATTTAAAAAATAAATAAATATAATTTTTAAATAAAAAATTAGTGGCGGTTCTTTAGTGGGAGTTTTAAAAATGAGCGTTAATTTTTTTATCGAAAAAAATTTATCGGCGGTTCTAAAAAACACCGCAAAAAACAGCCGCTAAAACATTGTTTTCTTGTAGTGTCATGATCCTTGAAAGGGGGTTCTGGTCTGAAAATTTCTAGTGAGTGTGGGTTCCTAGGGTTTGCGGCTGACTCGACATGTGGAACCAGTAATATACAAATATGTGAGAACCCTAGAGTGGGTATTGTTTTTCTTTTCATTTTCATTATAATATTGATAAGGGAACATAGTTTTCCCCCAAATTTTTGAAATTCATGTGATATGGTTTAGAGTCTTGGTGGAAGAACCAAGTTTCTTTTAGATGAGGCTCTAGATACTGGTGAGATAAGTGATATTATTGAGAAGCATGTTGTTTTACTATTGTGGTTTAGATAAGAAGTTATATTTGTTTTTTACTCAATAAAGGGTCTAGAGCAGAATTTTTTGTACCCTTTTAAATATAAGAATGGGTATATGCATCAGATTGTGAGATCGGTGCATGGAAGGTGCTACCTGGTATATGGTATAGGCATGGAGATGTCGTGGGCATGTAATGAAAATAAATTTAGGTGAATTGGTATCAGGGTTTTGTTATGAGGAAAGGATCAGTGGGATTCCAATCCAAATTTATATTTTATGTGTTTCTAAATAGCATAGTTTAAGTATAGATAGACACTTTTAATTTTAAGTGATGCATCGGTGGAGGGTAGTCATGTAGTTATCCTTATCATGAGTGATTTACCTCATGCCACTAGAATATAAGCATTAAAGTGCTTCTAAATAGGTGATATTGACATATAGTGGTCAATGGTAAGGGTTTTTGGTTTTTGGTCCTAAGTATATAAATTTTCAACTCATGGTAGTATTAATTGGGTTTTGTGATCAGGTGGTATAGGAGTGTACACCTGTTTGGGTTACAAATTAGTGAGCAATCATATGCGGTTTGGAGAGTAATGGATTTTATGAGGATCTTTAGTGCATGGTATGTCGGGTTTTGGATGAGAATTGTAAATTTATCATTATGGTGATATAATATATCATAAATGAATAAGGTTTCATTGAACCATTGATCCTGGTTTGATCCTAGATAGGTTTTTCTTAAGATAATATGATCATGGTTCAGGAGGAACAAAAGAAATGCGATGATGGGACATGGCATGGTTAGTCTATAGGATCGGTATAAAGAAATACTTATGATATGTTTTCACCATAGGATTATGTTGTATAAGACCATGTTTACTAGAATTTTCATTCAGAAGAGTGGTAATAAAGTCACTCGTGTGGTGGTGAGCATCATATCAATTATGGGTGAATAGCCCTCCTAGTGTAAGGGTCATGGATGTGGTGAGACTGGTTAGTATAAAACAGAGATGACACCAGGATGTTAGTATGTGGTATGTTCCAATGATATATAGTTCATTGGGTAATACCATATTTGAAATTTGGATGTAGTATTATATTAAGAATAATAATTTTCATCAATATTCAAATAGATTTGATGTGATCCAGGGGTGAGTCAGATCATAGGTGTTTCAACGCTTAAGGTGAGAGTATGAAAACTAGTGAGGGTGTTTGGTTATACAACCATGGTTTTACATGAAGTTTCATTTTCAAACATATATATTGATATTTGTACTATCCTCTTATTCAATTAAGGTCTTATGTGGTGTGATTAGGTGATTTCATAGTTCATTAAGGGGAGCGGCGGAGCATTTTAGGGATAGATCAGGCATGGGAGGGCCAATGGGTTTTTCCATTGAATTAGGTTGTTGTGAGTATGAAATCACATCTATCATGTTGATGGACCACTGAAAATGTGTTTTCGATAGGTAATTCCTATAGTTGGGAGAACTATGTTTTTGTATCGTTCAGTGTGAGTGAAGTCTTGTAGTGGGAAAAACTATAATCTTGGGGGGTGAATTGTCTAAATACATAGTGGTTTATCTAGATATATGTGTGTTATGTGAACTATCTTGGTGTTTTCATTTGTTATGGGAAGGTTCCTCCACTTATGGTGAAAAGTGAACTTTGGTGTTATGAGTTCTGTAATGGAAGTGTGTTTGTCATTCAAATGTGGGAAATTTCTATTAGTACTCAATTAAGACCCAGATAGGTTATGATTTTTGGTTTGATGACCATAGAGGCTTCTCAATGATTAGAATCATTATGGTGGGGAGTTTTTAATAACCTATAATTTTTTAAGGTATTAGTTTCAAATGAAATTTTAATTCTAGTAATGAAGCAAGGAAACTTTTTTGAATTATGACTCAAATTGTGAATATAAGCATTGTAATACCTATGGAATATTTTGAGACATGGATCGAGGCCTGGTTGGTGGGTTAGATAATCAATTAAGATTCAAAGCTGGGGCCAGGGTGACCCAACTATTGAATTTCAATAGTTATAGTAAGTATCATTATGATGCTTGTATCATGTTGCAATGACTTTATGTGTCTATCTATTCTATTTCATGAGAATAATAATGTTTCACCATGAATGGTGGTTGTATATGGGGCCACTCTATATAGGTGTATGTCAAGTAATGGCCTATAGGGGTCATGTTACAATGGTTCTTGGATGAGGGTCTCCCCTACCCAGTGGCCTTTGCATCATAACCAAGGTGGGTCATGCTACTGTGAGATCAGTCCTAGGGATCTACTTTACCTAGGAGAATTCATTCTATGACCACCTAGGGTATCATAATGAACAAAATGGAAAAGGTGGTGTTACACTGCAACCCTTGTGTACATTCCATAACAAAAGTATAATTCTATTATTTTTTAGTAGTAGAATCATTTATTTTTTGGTCAGTCTCCTCAGGTTTTGGGGGAAAATGGTTGTTGATAGGATTCCATTTTAGCAAGAGGTCCTCCATCCCTTCCTCTAATTGATCCCCAATGGGTGATATTATTTTGGTGGAATTCCTATGGTAATTCAAGGTTGGTTCTTCCATTTCTTCCTCTATTATTAATTCATATTATAGACCTCTTATTTTTGTGTGATTTATGTTAGGTTTAATTCATGATTTACACCAGATCATATAGTAAATTGTATAAATCAATGGGGAATTCATGTGTCTTCAAAAAAAGCAGACCTTGGAATGTGGAATACACATCGTTGGCTCTGATTTCAGCATGGTGAGAATGTGAGATGAGTTTTTTGGAGATCATGATTACTTAAATTAAATTAGATAATTAATTATAATTTTTTATGAATAATTATATATGTAGTGTGTCCTAAGATGTGTTCTTGAGAGTATGTAAAATCTTGGAAAGAGTCTTGGAATACTTGGGCAAGTTCATTCGAAACTTAGTGAGGGGTTAAATTTATGATTGAGTAATGTTATCCTTGGAAATTATCTATGGTTTATGATTTTTATATGAATCATTTGGTATGTAGTCTCTACACAATTTTATATCCACCTTAAATATAAATTTAATGGTTTAACATAAATTCCCAAAGAATAAAAAAAGGTGTAAAGGTCCATGATGGACCCTTGAACACTAACTTAATTCCACAATCACCTATAGAAAAAAAAATTATAAAATCATTCCAATATATACATGAACCATATATATTTATAAAAAAACAATTGAGTCATAGTGTACCTAAAGGAAGGTACACGTTTCCCACTTCATGTAAGTGAGGGTGATGAATTAGAAATGGATATCCTAGGGATATTCCACGGAAAGGATTAAAGAATATATTTTTTGGAAGGACATACTTAGACACATTGTGAGTGAGAATGGATTATTTTCCTCCCTATCATATTTCACTAGTATTGACTCATCAATATGTATGATTATTTTTTAATAAAATCATGGTGATTTTGAGGTATTCAATGTTATCTAAATGATGGGTTTCAACTCTAGGGATGAGAACAATATAATGGAATCCATGTAGGTTTTTTAGACTATGATGTGTCCTTGGGGACCTTAGTGGGTTCCCTAGTCATATGATTGTCCCAAAAAGGTTGGGTCCAAGAGGATAGTACGGTTATACCATAATTTTAAGTTTTATGAAATTTTAGACAAACCTTGTGAGGCTAGGGTTAGATGGAACCTAAGGTCCATAGAAACATCATAGGGTGTGTAATACTACTTGGAGTCAGTGTTTTGAGACTAATAGAAGTTTAAAAGTTCTTTGTAGATTCCAAAAAAGAGAGATAATAGTATCAATGGGTTCAACATGAAAATTTTATGTTACTAAGAATTTCTAGAGGGTCTTAGACTAAGTATTTAGGTGGATACTATTAAATTCCTAGAGATGTGTGGCTAGGCCTAAGTGGATCGGGCCCTAGTGATAGGATGGTGGGTCAAAGATGGGAAGTAATGATTGATGTGTATATGTTGTGTAATGGTCTTGTATAGAGAGTATTTCTTCAATTGTATGATGTTAGAAGTGTTTTTACCAGATAGGATCCTCCCTTGGGTTCTGGATGGTATGTATGTGTTTTTCGATAGTATGAGTATTCCCCTTAGTCTCAGAGGTTCTATATGTGTGTCTTAGTAGGGAGAGTCTATCCTGAGTTTGAATATGGTTTGATATGTGTTCCATAATAGGGATATTATTTCGATAGGTTTTCGATTATATGTTTCCATGTGGAGTGAGGCACACCCCTGGGTTCCTAATGATCGTAGATATCTCTTGGAAGGGAGATTCTACCCCAAGGTTCTATAGGATATATTTTTCAATGGGGGAGTATATTCCACTAGGTTAAAACTGATGTGATAAGTTTATATGGGGTGTAATTATGACCCAAGGATCATGATGACTATATGACTTTCTCAGATACATCCAACATTGGCCAAAGCTAGTATGGTCAATATTGAGTTTCAACCTAGAAACTGAGGGTTGAAGGTGATTATTTTGTAGTTCTTCTGTTAAATTTTATTTTTTGGATCATATCATATAATGTATTCTATGTATTTACAATTTATAATAGTGACATAATTACTGTTACCCTATTGAGTTCTACTCACACCCTGGATGGGAATCCATGGAACTATGGTAACCAAGAAGACCTCATGTTCATAGGTTTAGGTTATCTAATTCCTAGTATATCATAATCAAGAATTATAGCTTAGAGGGATCTTGGATACTTGAATGCGATAAGGACCAGCTTTTCTAATAGATAATCTTCAATATTTTTACTTCTTTTTTTATTTTAATATTTTATTGTTCTGGTGGAAGACTAGTTGGGATATATGATTGTATACTTCTGCATTACATTTGTAATAACATGGATATATATTATCTCTTATTTTTACTATGATTATTTTTTATTCATTTTTTTGGTAATTTATATTGTTTCTTACTCTAAAATGAGATTATATTGTCCCCAAGGTAACACCATATATCCTCACTTATAGTTAGTTGCCTCTAGAGTTTGGGGAGTCACAACTAAGGTCACATTGTGCCATCAGTCCAAACACCGATTAGTGGTTTCTGTTTGGGGGACGCTACATCAAATGGAGACTTTGGTGTGATATGGGATATCTTGAGATTAATTGAGGAATGGATAAAACCATTCACCATCATCCTTATTGCGATAATTGTAATTATTAATTTCTTCATATAGATTCTTGATTATTATAGGATTTCCAACTTGATTGGACTTAATAGTTGAGGTGATTGATAGTCAAAATGATGTTTGATTGATACATAATTTCAAATACATGGGATGTATCCCCAATTCTATGATTATTATCAATATTGATCAAGATTTTGGATTAGAAGCTGAATGGTTCCCACTTTAGTATTATTTATAGAAGTAGAGTGGGTTTCCTCTTGAAGGATATAGGCATAATCCATTATAGTATAGGGAAAATTCATATATATCTTGTGAGTTATTGAGGTTTCATGTTATATCTCATGATAAAGATACTAACCTATGGTATGTAATTTTGAATAAAACCTTAATGTTTGACTTAAGAATGTGAAGAATGATCAACTTTATGAGAGTTCACACATGTTCATTTGTTTTTGAAGTTGATTTAAAACTCATTATAGTATTTTTCTTCCCTATAGAAACCCATAAATTAAAAAATGGAACATAAGGATCAATATGAAATTGTGAAAGATACTTGAGATGATTAGTCAGTTGCATCAGATAGAGTAAATTATCTTCCCCGTAGGATTCACCTACTATAAGACCATAATCATGGTACACACACTTATTGATAATGATTCCACTAATATGTGATTTTAGGGATCAATGTGGAGTCATATTAATATACTATTATGAATTAGGATCCCCCTATGAAAACTCACAATATATGGGGAGGATATAGAGGTGATTTATGGGTAATCTGGTGGATAGATTCAATAAATATTAATGAAAAAAAATTGGTTATGTTGTGAGAGTTGATATTATTATTTTATATGGTTGGTCTATATTCCTTATTTTATCTTTTTATTTAATCATGTTATATGGTTAAGTTGATATTTGATTCTATGGGAACTATCAGTTTTAGTTTTAATTTCTTTTTGACAGTTGTTATTAATAGTTGGTACCTCTTTGATTTATTACTATTTTATTTCTTGATGAGAGTGTTATTTCATATGATATTTCATATTTTGATTATTATACAATTGTTAAATGTCTTATAGGTCTTGTGAGACTCTGGTAAGTGATATATTTTATATGTTGCTGGACTATTTGAGGGTGGTGTTTGTTGTAATGGGAGAGACTATATGGTATACCTCTTGGGATATGCAGGTTCACATTAATTATTGATAAGTGGAACCAATCATGATTTATATAAATAAATATGGGTCTTCAGTGTGAATTTTTTTTTCAGGACATGATGAAACTTGGTTAAATACTATTTTGACCATGTGTAGTTGATGTTTCGAGTTTTTTCCCTGCTTTTTTATAATTTTATATTACATTTCATTCTATTTTAGAAAACAACTTGTGATTTTTTAGTTTTTTTCTTAGGTTATGTCAATATTTCCTCAAGGGGAGTGATTTTAAACAAATTAAAGAGATTATAAATAGGATACTTGGTCATGGTTTATTTTAATAATCATCCCTATAAAGGGAGGATAATGGAAGAAACTAATTATAACACACATAGGCTCATGCCACATTTTCATGGGTCGTACCATCAGTCATCAATTGGCCATTGATCTAGTCATATTAAGAAAACACATTTGGACATTGTTTATGAAATTTAGCATGGTTCCTTTCTACATTGGCATGCCACTATTCAAGAGTAATAAAAATGCATTCAAATCGATTGTTATAGTAATTCCTAATAAAATAAGGTGGAATGATATTAAAATAGATGGGAGAACTACTTAGAGGGGGAAAATCATGGAGAATGGGTTTTTAAGGTCGGTGGATTGATATGATGAAATTCAAGTTGATATTTGTAATTGATTTTTAATATAATCTTTCGTGTACTTTTCAATATCTAGTTAAGCAATTTTCTCTCTAGGATTGTATGAAACTAAATTTTTTGTCTTCAAAAGATGATAAATAATCGATTTCTATCATTAAAATTATTTTTAAATGTTGGATTGAGGAAATACTATGATTTACCTTCTTATAAAGAATTATCTAAATGAGTTTGTGATTTTCAATTATTTATCAATAATACAAAACTGAGTGATATTAGTGAATTAAAAAGAGTCCCCAATTTAAGTTCAATATTTAATATTTTTAAGTTTTTACGTATACAAAATACTATAAATATAAGTTACCATGATTGAGAATCTTTATCATAATTGGATTTATCACCCTTTATCTCTTTATATAAATTATTTTAGAATTTCTTAATGGGAATCGAAACATTATTTTAAATCCAATTATTAAAACATTGATTGTAATTTGAATCTATTACATCACATACATCCTAGTATTTCCCAAACTCACTCAATTATTATTTCTCATAATGTTTCTTTAAAACAACAATCCTAATTCCATCTCTTAAAAATTAATTTCATACATAATTTTTCTCTAAAAAACTATTCCCTATGGTTAGACCCAAAACTCCCATGATATTATCAGTTATTTAAGAGAAATGGAATATAAATTTATTATATTCAGTGCATTCCCACTATATAACCATCCTATTTTCAGGAACTTTTGATATAGAAATGGTGTTTTCACTTAAGTATAAGAATCATTTATTCAATAGTTAAAAAAATTAATTTTTCTATCTTTTTATTTAATTTTTTTGTAAAACTTGAAGAATTTTTTCTTAGAAAATTATATGTATAATTTCTTGGATATGTCTAGGAAATTGACTCGGTCTCAACAATGATTGGATAACCTGGTTAAATTGAACCCTAAGGGTTGAAAAAGGATTATGATAATCCATAGAGAAATAATGGAAGTTGAATGATCTCAAAGGGTTAAATGTAAACCTTTATATAAATAGAAACTAAATAAATAAGATCCACTACAAGAATAATAGATTTTATTGATGAATTATGGATGGACCCTAATAAGAGAATAATTAATTAATATTTTATGTCTAAACATTCTCACACATATATATATAATTTAGACATCCATCATCTAAATGATACATAACAATGCTCAATTTAGAGGATTTATAACTGAAGATCCATATACACATATTTCAAATTTTCTAGATATATTTAATACCCTTAAAAATAATGTTATGTCGGATGACATGGGGAATCCTTGAATCTTTACCTTTTCATTAACAAAAAATCACTAGGTATTATTAAATTTTCTACCCCATAATAAACCATAAAATGAGATGATGTTGTCCAAAAAATTATTACAATATATTTTTCTTTATCTAGGATGGTAAAAATGAATAATAAAGTTCAAAACTTTCAAATATCGAGGATGAAAAACTTTTTTAATCCCCGTATATTTTTTTATCACTACAATGAAAATATTTACATAAAGTGTTGTAGTTTTTCATATAGGTACTAAATTTTCATGCAAGGTCGAATCCTGATACAAGAGTGATTTCAGATGCATCTTTTAGGATGTGCATTAGAAAAAGTCACTAGAGTGGATATTTAACTTTTTTGTGATATGGAAAATAGTAGTTTCTAATAGAACATAGAGTGAAGGTTAGATAATAGAGGAGTAAATTATATGTATTAAACTATGATGTTGGAGTAAAAGATAAAGGTGATACAAAATCATATTAACAATCTAAAACATGACACTAAAGGATAATGTGAATATGATCCAAACAAGTTGTGTAGGATGTAGAGTAACCCCTATTAAAAGATAATGATTATTGATTCAAGATCTATCAACATTATAATTTTAAGAGGTAAGTTATATTGGTTATGGAAGAAAAAAATATTAACAAAAATGTATACATTTTATAAACTAACAAGGACTACATTAAGGATATCATAGTCCAATACAAGGGAGAATATATACATATATATGTTTTCAAAAGCCTCAAAAAAAATTCTAAAACCAAAATAAATTTAAATTTAATATTAGGCCACATAGCTAGGAATAAAATGTAATAAAAAAATAATTTCTAAAAAATTGATAAAAATGATAGAACCATCGAGTAAATATTTTGCAGATATTCATTCAAACCAATAAGAATCCTTCACAAATTTAGAGATACAGTTGGAGAAAATAAATAATTGTATGAAAGAAATAGAACATATCACACTTCCGGGAAACACCAAAATAAATCAAAGTTAATCTATGAATTCTAATATGATAAGTGAATAATATCTTAACAAAAATAAGGTTTTTGAGAAAAAAATTATGACTGATATATATAAAATGAAGAGACTCTAGAGGAGGAATAAATAAAAAATGATATAAAATATGTTGAACAAGAACAAGAGAGTTATAATAATATTAAAGAAAACATTTATACCATATCATTTCCATTTATATACTGGTTGAAGTAATAAAATAAATAGGTAAGGTTTTCAAAATTCTTATAAGTTATTAAGCAGTTAAAAATATATAAAACATTTACCAAATCTTTTTAAAAAATGCCAAAATATGTGATTTTTTCAATTAAATTTCCTCAAATAAAAATAAAATTTAGGAATTGGGGATAATATCTCTAAAAGAATAATACTCAGTGATATTGTAAATAAAAATACCACTAAAATTGAAATATCATAATATTTTTACAATACCTTACAATATTAGTGAACTGAGTTTTATTATGAATTATAAAATCATGGAGCAAGCATAACTTTTATTACAGTAAAAGTATTTGATAAATTTGGATTATAACATTTTAGTAAAAAAAATGGCCTTAAAATATAATTTCCTAACATTCAAGTATTTCCATGGTATTTTTGAATATGTTTTATTAATGTTTGAAAATATTATGTTCTATTGGAATTTTTTGTTCTAGACATGAAGGGTTATGCTGAAGTTACATTAATTATTGGAAGGAAACTTTTAAAAAATGGAAAGCCACTCATCAATGTGGATAATAGAAGTCTTTTATTCTATATTGGTGAAGAAAATATCACTTTTGAAGTGAATAATATAGAAATAAAAAGTTTAGATTAATTTAATTTTACAAATTTCATGGTGGAAGAGATAAGTTCAAAATAGGAATGATGTTTTGTTGATAAAATCAAAAAAAATGTTTAAGTGGATAATTCATTTATAGAAAACGAAGAAATTTGAAGAAAAAGTTAAAAAATCCATCCAAAAGAAAAAAATTCGCACTAAATTTAATTAATTTGAATATTCATCAAATTCCATGGAAGTGAAGTTTCATGAGGAAGATGAAGAGGAGTTGGAGATATAAAATAAAGTAAAATAAGATGAAATTCATAATTTTTTTAATTTATTGATAATTTTTTATCATTAGAAAAAAATTGATGATAATAAAGATGTGATGAAACCTTTTCCTGAATTAAATAATGGGGAGTAAAAGATAAAATCATAGATTAATAAAAAAAATCTAGTATAGGAATGAGTTTTTATATATAGAAAGAGATCATATATCAATCTAGGTGAAAAATTAATGAAATTAACATTATATAATTACCTCCTAGGAGGAAACCTCGTGTAATTTTTTAATGACAACTATTTTCTAGGTTTATGATATAAAATACAAAGATAACTTAATAATTTCATGGGATCCATTATAATTAAGCATGGTTTTATATCACTCTTGGGAAATTTCATCTGGTAAATCTTCTAATTTATACCTGATGAACAAATTTGATGCACATTACCCATGTGAAAATACATGGTTTGTTCTATTTCTTAGCATTTTTTTAAACATTTATGAGTTTATTCCATTTTTACATGGTTTTGTGCCACATAAATCTAGATATGTTCATGTGAATTGGAAAGTGAGGAGTCCAAAATGAAATTTATGGAATAATTCAACATGATTTGATGCTAATATTTATAGTTTTATTCCAAAATATTGGACTATAATAGAAAGTGTCCCTCTATGAATTTTTTATATGCTATTATTTTAAAATTTTCCCCTCACTTTGTTTCTTGAAGAAGTGTTATTCATCTTCCTACACTTAGATGAATTGGTAAATTTTATTTAATTTTTCATTTAGTTTTGTTTAGTTTTTTCTCTCTTTCTTACTTTACCAATTTTTTATTTATTTTTTATTTCCTTTTATGCTATTATTATTCATTTTTCTTTTATTTTTTTCATTTAGTTTTATATTTTTAGATGGAACCTTGGAATTTTAGGACCACCAAGAAAAATTATCGACTGATTATGATGATTGGTCTGTATAAGTGCAAATTTTATATCATTATAATTAAGTGGATGTTGGGATTACATCAGTGAATTAATTTAAAAATAATTTCAGTTCTCATTCTATAAAATATTATCATTATAATACCTGATATTTTTATACGGATGCCATTTAAAGAGTATAAGGATCCAGTGTATGGTACACCTATATTTTAATTTTTTAGATTCATCCAAACATTATTTTATAAGCCTGAGAATAATGAGGAATATAATATAGAAAATCATGATATTAAATAATCAACATTGTTCTTCCATATTTTTAGTAATGACCACACTATCACAAACAATAAATTCATAGATTTACTTTATCTACCTCAAATGGAGATAATAGAGATTTTATCAGTCCTTATTATTTAGGCCATATTTGGAATATTTAATGATCAATTTATGTATGACATCTAAAAGGAGAAATCATAAAGGTTGAGGTAATAATGTCTCTAATACCTCTATCAGCTCATGACAAAGCTTACATTCCTAAAATGGGATAACATTGAAGTTTGTATATGTCAAGAACTTGTATTTCTCCAATACATAAAGGAATTTATCCTTGTAAATACTTCCTTGTTAATTTTATTGTACACACTTATCATAGAATCATAATAATAGATATAATTATTAGATATAGGGTTTTCGCTCGAATTTCAATGGTGTTGGGATATGAGTTAGAGACATATACTTTCAAGCATTCGGGTCTAATAATGACTGGGGTACTTAATAGGATGAATCAAGGTAGTGTGTGCCAAGAATATAGGGATTAGTCTTTAAATATTTTATACATTTAGACCCATATTTAATTCAGGCATTAAAAATTAAGTTCAGCGTGGTCTATGTTTTATGAAGGCCAGTTTGTGGGTCTGTCCTCATAAGTAATTAAGATTAAAAATGAATTTTAAATAATAAATAAACATTTAGTATTAAAGGATATTAAATATTAAACATATTATAGATATCATATAATTTAAAATTTATATTTATATATATATATTAATACAATATTATATATATATATATATATGTTTTTCATTAAAATGATCTATATTAAATTGAAACCATATTAAAATTAAAAAGAGAAATTTTATTTATGCGTCACTGTTTTACCCAAAAAAAATATTCCAGTCCACATAAGTTGCGGTATTTTTTTCATTGGTCCATTTAATCCCATTTAAAATTTTGGTTGTATTTTTCTATCCCAGCATACCCCATAAATTCAGGTTGGAAGGTCTCTCCTAGAGGAATTAGACTTGATCAACACCCCCAAATTTCAGACATCAATGGGAAATTAATGTGATAATTAGGGATTTAATTATTGAATTTGAACGACCAACTTGATTAACCACAATAAAAGGAAGAGGATTTCTATTGAAAATATCTACCATAGTTTGAGGAGTGGAATTAGATAGATCCCCCATAGTAGCCTAAGATTGTATCAAGATCATTTGAGAACTAATATGATATATTCAACATGGTGCGTATGCTCAAGATGCCACTATCCCAACCCCAACAAGCAATAATAGATTAACCAAATTGATTAATGTGGTATTAGATCCTATATGATTTACAAGGGTTAAGAATCGATATCAATCTATAGTAAGGATATGTTTATATAATTAGAGAAGATATTTAGTGTATGTACCAGAGGATAGAGAGAATTAATATTTGTTAGCTGGAATTTTCTTCCCAATTCAACATGTTTTGTATGTGTATTCATTATTGGAAATATTTATATCCCCAAACACCACCAGAATCACCACCAGAGTGAGTGACCATGCAAGAAAATTAAAGAAATTATAAAAGGTATCTATGTAGTCTCACATTTCAAAAAATTAGAAAAAAAATTAATTTCATATATAATTATAAAATATGATAAAACTTACTCTTGGAAAATAAAACAAACCCACGTGTAGACTAGAAAATTCTGATAGTAGAGTAAGAAATACAAAAAACTTATATCTGCATTAAAATTCATACACTTGTATACTTATTTAAAGTTATTTAATCCATAACACCCAATAATTTATGATGAGAGATAAGCATATAGTTCTTTGAGGACCTTTTTCTAAAATTTATTTATTTTTGGAACAACTATTTCCATTAACATCCATCAATGCTATCATGAAATATAACTTCCAAAATTAGATGGAATCTAACCCCTTATCATCACCTTCTTTTTATATCCTTCTTAAGTGAATCTTGAGACAAGGTATTTTTTGTAACATTATTTGAATTTTATAATGATATTGTTGGGAAGTTTGTCCACTATATTAAATGATTGAGTCAATAGTTGAAGCCCCTTGTAAAAAATTCCTTCTATCCATTGCAAATCCTACTGTTAATTTCACCCATATGATCTACCTCAAAAGTGGGTGAATTTATAACCAAATTTAAAATGAAAATTAAGGGATTTGAATTTGATTAATCCCATGAATTGAATTCATTATAAATTCATTTATAGTCCCAAATTTTTTAAGGCTTATAATTATATTTTGTTCTAATATTTATTTAATTTTTCAGTTCTTTTTGTATTAGCCCTCATTTTTAAGGATACCTATAAAAGTAATAATCCATTTCCTTAGGATCCAAAAGAGTTATACGAATCATTTTAAAGGGATTTGAGATATTTATTATTCATTTGGGATGTTGTAATAAATGTATTATTTTATTTGGGATAGCAAATAATTTATGAGTAAGGGAATGAAACTTTTGAAGATGTGAATCTTTAAAAATTTTGGAAAATTGAAGCTAACATATAAAAAGGGAAAAAAAGAAAAAATCCAATATCCCTATAATATTGGGAAATTTTTAATATTTTTGACTAAACCACATTATTTTATGAATTCTTTTAGTTTTCAATTTCTAATATTTGAAACTCAATTCCATCCTATGATAAGCACGTTTTTTCTAATAATTGAGTATAGATTTGAAACAAAATCAATTTTAAGGGATTATAGAATAGTTAGGTAAGTCAAAATGAAGTATGAATGACTGTGGTTACCTTTAATGAGAAAGAAAATAATGGAAACTTATTTCTGAAATTGGGTTTTAGAGGAGGAACGATAATATTAGGTGTCTATAATATTAATTATTGAATTGGTAATCATATTGTTTGATCCAACCAAGGTAGACTATTTTTTCCATGTTATTTTCTCAAGAGTACTGTCACATCAGACTTTTGAAATTAATTTTTTTTATTTTACTATTTCCTGGGTCTATTTTTCCAGGCCACGGTCTGGTCCAGGTCCCAACTTAATATTTTTGTTGTTCAATAGTTTTAGTAGGTTTTGGAGCCATTCACGGTCACCGCATGGTGGGCGGTAGCCGGGCGCTCATCCAGGATGCTCATGAAAAAGTATAACATTTAAAAAAAATAAATATGTATGTATATAAAGTGAGTTGAATGATTAAATTTTAATAATAATAATAATGTTACTATGTAATTATTATTATTATTATTAATGAGGTGTTATTATTGTTATTATTTTTATTGTTTTTATTATTTTTATTATTTTTATTTTTATTAATATAGATTTTATTATTATTATCTTTATTATTTATTATTATTATTATTATTATTATCATAATAATAAAATGAAAAATAAATAAATAACCCTAAACCTACCCCCCCCCCTTCTCCATCCAGCGTGAGGTGCATCCCATCCCTATGCGAGCAGCCTCCAGGCCTCACCTCCGCCTGCTGACCCCCCACCCCCTTCTCCCTCTAGCATGAGGTGAATCCCCTCCCTGTATGAGCCGCCTCCCAGCCTCGTCTCCACTTCCCCCCCCCCCATGTTCGTGTCGCACCTCCGACCATCTACCTTGCCCATTCGCACCTCCGGCCAGCCGCCTCACCCTGTCGCACCTTCGTCCAGGCCCGGCTCTAACTTCTTCACTGCTTCCCTTCTCTGGAAGCCTAACCCCCCCCCCCCCAGCTAGAATCACCTCCTACTCTGGCGCACCCTCCATTGGTCTCCTCTCCCCTAGCGTGGCCTCCAGCTCATGCGCAAAAACCCTGATCAACCCATCTTTGGTAGAGAACCCCCTCACCGGTGCATTTTTCTATCAGTTTTTAGGGATTTTATTCCATAGCCAAACCCTAATGGTAAAAATTGTAATTCGTGAGTTTTTATCATTTTTTTAGGTGTTCATTAGGTCCACATGGGGTTATTCTTCTATTCGCTAAAGTGGGGTCGCAGTCTCTCTCCATTGAGGTAGGTGTTTCCAATCTTTCCTTTTCGAAATGATTCATCAACACTTGCATGTTTTCAATTGCTTCTTAAGGGGTAACTGTACCTCTATTACATCTATGGTATGATTTGATTAGTGTTTTTTCTTGTTAGAATTTACTAAAAATGAGTTTTTATAGGGGATTGTGTAAATTTTTCAAGTTAAGATACCTAGGATGTTTATTTTAAATGTTTTTTTTCTTCAAAGTGGGATTGGGGGTTTCCACTAAATTATTTGGTCTGTTTATAAAGTTGTTTATAAATTGTTTAGTGTGTTTATAAAATTTCATGGTTTGTTTATAAAAGTTTTTATAAATTGGTTGTATTTTTCATATAATTTTTTTATAAACTTGTTTTCTTATTTAAAAAATCATTTATAAACTCGTTGGTTTTTTTATGAAATTATTTACAAATTGTTTGGTCAGTTATGGTTTAAAGTAAATTGGTGTTTTGTGGAAATATCATATGAGGGTCTCTTTGGATGTTGGGGGTGCCACTAGATATTGGCACATCCATGGGTGAACTAGGCGCACACTTAGATATGTCATCAAATGAAGGTGATGTTTTAAATTGACATTTCCTTGAATGTTTGGTTTTCTAAATGTTTCATTCCTTCAAGATGAGGTTGGGTCTTTTGTGTGGTTCTTAAAATGGTTTTAAATGTATTCCTTAAGGTTTGGTTTTTTTAATTGAAATGTTATTTTGTGAGTTTGGAATGAACCATGCTTGTTTGGATTTACAAATTTAAAAGCATTATTGGTAAGATGTTTTGGGTTAATGAATTTATACATGTAGAATCAAAGTCTTTTTGGGCACTTTTAATTCAAAGATGATGTTTGGGTAATTATTTTGGATAATTTGAACTTAAATTATCATTTGGATCTTCCAACTCAGGGGTGGAGTTGTGTTAACATTTATAGTGGTTTGCATTTAGAAGTTGTGTCTTCCTGGTCAGAGTTTTAAATATTTTTAGAAAAATTATTTCAATATGGATGTGATGTGGCATCCTGTTTGGAATTTTCATCTTTAGTGTAATGTTTGTGTTGATTCTTTAAAATGATGACATTTTGATTATTGTATGACCATTTAACAACTTTAATATTTTAAAAAATGTATCAATTGGTTTTAATGATTTTATGGCAGGACGGACTAATCGGTACCTCTGATGATATGATGTATATATATTTTTGAGGAACCTCTATATGGGGGATATCCCTTATGGGTTATCGTATAGAGTGTCCGTGTTCGTGGTAGGCAAGTGTGGTGAGATCAGTCACGCATGCAAGGGGATCCTACTTACACGGTATTATTATAATCACCAAGGGTTTCAGGGCATCTTTTTGATGATCGAGTGATGGTTTCTGATGAACCCCGATTAGACGGGTCGGTACACCCTGGAATGGTTGTTAGGACAGGTGGGATTTTCTACTGGATTGGTCAGTTATAGGGAAGACAGTTAGTTATAGACTTAAGAGCTTCACCATACACCAGCAGGTGGTTCTAAAACCGAGTATGTTCGTGGGTCTTCTAGGGATGTTTTGGATCACCCATGGTTACTGGATTTTTTTATTTTTTTCTTTACTTTTTGTTATACCAGTTTATTTCCAACATGCATTGTTTACCTACTCTACTTTATCCCATATTTGTTATTTTTTTTTAGTTTACTTTATAAAAAAACAAATGATTTTGGAAATGTTATGTCACATGTATTGGATTTCTAAATGAGAAAAACATGTTGCTTATTTTAAAATGTGAAAATCCTACATTTATATTTGTATTTAAAACTTGTGTTAATAGATGGTTTCGGGAAAGGAGACATTGCATTCTATGGATTATCTTGGAAACCATATAGAGAATTTAAATTCTCACACCAATTTTATCATTCTAGTTTCAAGTTTATTTTTCTCAGGTTTTTCTTGTATGAGTTACGCATTGTTGGAACAACGGTGGCCCTTGGTTGGGAGGTGACCTGGAAGGTCACGTGGAGGTATGTTGAGCTATTCTTTTTATTTCTTTTCAACTTCTAGAGTTTGGTTTTATTGTTTTATTTATTATTTTTTATTTATTTATATTTTTCAGGAAAATCATACCCACCAGTTAGGTTTTGATTCCCAGCACTAGTTGTCAGCCCGTGGGGATCGGGAATGCCCTTATGGACATGTTGCTAATTGGCTCGGGTGATCAGTTCAGGGTCAAACCGGGTTGTTTTGTGACAAGTAAAATGGTTTAAGTTTGGAGTAATTTTATGTTTACATATTTATCAGTTTTCTTGAATACTTTTATAGTTCATTTATTTTTATTTTTGAAACTAATTTTTTTGTTTTTTTTTGTTTTGTAAGGTGTTTTCAATGATGACTTTAAAGGAGAGATTCTAGAAAAGTGAACAAATTGGAAGCATGTAAAAAAGGATAGGATGTGGTTTTATAACCTAAACCTATAAAGGAAGAAGAATGGGATAAATTTATAGTAAATCATATGAGTTCATGCCACTTTTTCAAGGGTAATTCCAATTTTCATCAATTAGCTATTGATCAAAGATAAATGAGAAAACACACTTGGTTGAATCTTCTGAAATTTATCATGGTTTTATGCCACTTTGGAAAAATGGAATGCTATATATACTAAAATTAATTCAAATTGATCATTATTTAAATTAATGATAAATGGATGAGTGACATTTGAATAGAGGGGGGTTAGGATAGAGAAGTAAAAACAATCTAAAGAAGATGGTTTTGACGATGAAGGATCGACATGAGGAAATAAAATTTGTCCTTTTTTATTTCTATAATATATTATCTTTCTAATCCAAATTAATTTCTGATGTAAGATACTGTGTTTTTCAAGTTGGAAATTTTATAAGGAAATTGAATTACCAATAACTAGATTGTTCAAATCTTGATTGGGGATTCGAGATCGAATTATGATGGTGAGAAATCCAAAAAGATGAGTTTTTAGATGTGGTTTGAGGCTTGAAAGGTATATTAGAGTTTTCCAAAGTGTCTTGAGAGCTCAGTGCCTAAAGTAAAATTTTTAGAAAAGTGTATCTTAGGGCTCAAAATTTGTGCCCTGTTAAGACTAACCATCACACCTAACCATGCGGCCCAATTTGAAAAGGTCCATGGGTTGGGAGAACTATATGGTAGCCTAGAGAAAACTATTTAACTGTCTACTATAAATTGTAGACATGGAACATGGGTAGTGAAATATTTTTCAAACCATACACCCTATCCATGAAAAGGGTGTGTTCTATAGACAGTGGTGGCACATGATTGGTGCAAAATTTAGAAAACCATGTGCCCAAACCATGTTTCCCCTTAAAAAAGGTGGATTTGACCTTTTCCCCTTCAATACTGAAGATTTAATACCCCTATTTTCTCTATTTCTCCTCACTTTTGTGAGTTTCACCTCCTCTACTCTCCTTCCCTTATTCAACAACATCAAAGGGGGTGGTCTTGAGGGTATTCTATGGTATTTTAAGGTATGATTTAACCTTAATATATTCTATTGCCCTTCCCCTCTCTTGGTTATTAATTTTCAATTCTATGGATATGGATTCCAATTCATATTCCAAAATATCATCATGGAATCAGATTTGGGTGGTGGGGATTTTTTTTCTTCTTAGGAAGAGGGTGACCTGAGACATTTTCTACACTTCACCATGTGTCGTTTAATTAAGATAGGTTTCACTAACTGAATTTATATAGCTATAAAGCTTAAATTAAATTTCTTAGATGTTTTTATCGATGTTTTTTCTTAGGGATTATTTCTGATTCTATTTTTTTGATGTACTATGGGTTTTTGGCAATCATTAGTTCGTGAATCTAGTGCGACGAGATAGAAAAGAGAGGTTTGATATTTATACCATTGTAAATATTTTTTTTAATTATTTATAGTTTATGAGTTAAGTTAATTATTTATAATAGAATTAGAATTAATTAACTTCTGATGGTTTGGTTGTGTAAAAGGACTTGATATGTCTCATATGAGCTTGTACAGACCATGGAAGCTATTGTCGGCTGTTGGAAATAAAATAGAAATCTTCTTAAAGGTAGTTTTTAGGAAATACCTATCCTATGGTACTGATTAATGTTTATGGTATTATGTTTATTCTAGGTCTCACCCATGAGGGAGATGCCTCTAGTTTAACTAATTCCAAAGAACTTTTTAGTTAATTAAATGGGTGATTTGTAATGGTTAAACACCAGGGGTCACAAAACCCCATATATTCTAGATTCTTGGCTTAGTCATTTGAGAGACTAAGTATCATCTAGACCTATTAGTAGGTTATAAGGCATATGGTAAGGTATTCCAGCCCTTACATGGGCCTAGGTGGATAAACCTTTGGAAGAACATGATTGAGTTGGGTGTGTAGATCATCCTAGAGTAACTTTGGTTTAGAGTTTAGGTTATAACCTATCTCTTTGTGGTTTCCTTAGTAACATTTCCTCCTATAGATGAAATTCCATTCTACCCTTTTTGAAATTCCATTGGATGCGATGTCATGGTGTTTCAGGTATTGACCTAATACCATGGTACTGACTTAGAGGATCCCAATAGGGATGCCTCAGCCTATGTATGGACCTCAAGGATCTCGAGTAGGATGCCTCTCCTATGTATTGATTTAGATAAACCCATAGGGTTCCTTAGTGGTCATCCAACCCTATATTAAGTAATATATTATTGGGTAGAGATGGTATAAAGTGTATCCTAGAGCACATATTGAACATGTAATCTCATGAGGATGTGGTAGTAGTGGTGGGTTTAGGAATTAGACCACCCTGACTCTTTTATTTATGCATTCACAGAGTAACTATTGATATAGTTATGATTACCAGAGGAACTTACTAGTACTAGGATGATTACATTTAGGTGATGTGATATGTTATTGGGAATTCTAGTGGTACATTATAGGATCCAACTTATGATCATACAAGATTGACTGTTACTTTATTAGGATGTCTAGATGTACTTCCAAGGATCTATCTTTGAGCCTTACATGATTGAACTCTACTATTACAAGAATTTCAATTTTTCCCTAAGATCCCTCCATACAAAGTTATTAGAGAAGAGTTTTTTAGGATGTTTTAGACCCCTCTTTGAGACACTCTTAGGGATTGATGATGATCTCCTCAAGATATTCCTAGGTTGCTCCCTAGGGTTGGGTGGATGCACCATCACTATACTCATCATACTATTCTGGGGGTGGTTTGTTGATCCTTTTATAAAATTCATATTGAGTGTTAACTTTTATTCAGATAACATTCCTTACATATCAGATAAGGGTTATCCCAATAATGGATTATCTAAGTTCCAATGTCATGACTACCTTTGGACCGGGAATTAGGACTCAGACATCGGGCTAGGTTTACATGGAATGAATGGTACGACATCTATATTAGTTTCATGTTTACAATATTTCTAGTAGATACTTGTAATCCTTACTTATATATATATTCAAGGTGAGAATGGGTGATCCCAAGGTTAGTACATGTATCCCCCTATGGTTAAGTAGGTTTCTCAAAGATATTATGGGACTCGATGAAGAAGGTATTGTTGATTGGTATTGTGAACCTATTAATAGAATTGATTTCACATGGAATAAGTGGTATAACATCTATCTTAGTTCTCAATTCATAGTACGCCTAGTTGATTAGGTTTAGGAACTCAAGGATTATCTTGGGTTTTATTTTATTCTTTATTTCCAGTGTGTCTTGGCTAGGCTGAGCACATTCCCTGATCATTCCTTGTACGACCTGGTTATTTAGTTTATCTTCATCTTTTAGTTATTATTATTATTATCATGATTAGTATCTCACATATACATACACTACATTTAATTTCTATATATTTTTTAAGAAATGTTGGGAGTCATGGTGGAAGATAGTTTTATAAGTGAGGAAAAGATATAAACAAAATAAGAAAATGATAATGGACATGGACACAGGGATTTATGTAGTTCAGTAAAAAAATCATACATCTAGGTAGTGGTAAGATAAATTCACTAATTTGGGATAAAAATTAAAGCATGATTATTAAAATTTCACATATAGACACCCGAGCTTAAATTGATCTAATAAAGGAGTTGATGAACTATTCCACCAACCACACATTATTTATACTATTCTATAGTGTTGAATCCTCCCAAGTTTGCACTAATACAATGAACTATCGGTATCTTCAGTCTAGTGTATATTCTAGGCCACTATAATTCAATCAAACTTCCTCTAAAACAAATCATAATACATTATTCCAACAATATCCCACCTAGATCCTGATCTTCCAAGATGAAATTCTTTTATACTACTGATATAGACAACTAACTTAATCTAAGATACTCATCTTATTCACTCACCAATGTATACTTATATTCACAACTTAATTTTAAAGCTAAATATTTGTGAAATTCCAGTTTTTATTCCTTTTTTACACCCATAGTGTTCTCCCATATTCTTCCTCGCATCCTTCATTTATCAGTGGATATTGATATAGGCACAATAGTGCATCGAATTCTGTATTACCATCGGTTTTTTCAATATGTATAATGGATTATTGGTTTCACAAATATTATATAATTTTAGCAACCAATCATGTATCAAGCCTATGATAAAATGGAACATTAACTAGATATGCTTCATATGGGCATAAAACACTAGGTTCTGTAAAATATGTATAGAACTTTGACTATCATAATTCAATGCATTTTCCTATCTCTTTCTACCTAGCTCATCCAAGAGGTTCTTTATCCAAACCATATACTTCTTAGCTTTGGTTACAGCATTGTATTCTTCCACTATGGTTGATAAATGCACCAGCTTCAAAAATTGAGATATACAATTTATGATAGTTCCTCTATAGGTAAATACATAACTGATGGTACTCCTCGTGTTTTCAACGTCACCATAAATGTCATGATCCACATAACCCTATAATGAATTTTCTTTCCCAATGTACAGAGATACTTCCTTTCATTGCTTAAGGTATCTCAGTATCCACTTCATATCTTCCAAAAGTTATTTTTCAGGTTTATCCAAGTACCTTCTCAAAACCCCAACTACATGAAAAATATGAGGTCCAGTACAGACTATGGCATACATCAGGCTTGCAATAGTTGATGCATATGGAACCTTTTCAATGTACTCAACATCTTCATCCATATTCAATGATTTACACTTTCATAATTTGAAATAGAACGCCATGGGAACAGCTACTAGCTTTGCCTCCATCATATTGAATCTTCTCAAAACCTTTCCAAGGTAGTCAACATGTGATAAAATCTAGGTTTCATCCATGTGGTCTCTATTTATCTTAAACCCCAAAATCTTTCTAGCTTCTCTAAGATCATTCATCTTGAATTCGTCATTCAGTAACCATTTAAGTTCATCAATACTCTGTATACATGATCCTACAATGAGCATTACATCCAAATATAGAATCAATATAATTTATTCATCACCAAATGACTTGGTGTAGTAGCACTGATCAATGCCATATCGTTTGTGTTCATTTTTAGTCATAAATTAATCAAACTTTTTATTCCACTACCTGGGTGCTAACTTTTACTCATACAATCTCTTATAGAGTTTTCACACAATGTATTCCTATACTAAATCAACATATCCCTCTAGCTACTATGTATAGATGTCATCATCAATATATCAATGAATAAAAGCAGTCCTTACATCGAGGAGTTCAACATATAAGTCTTCTGACAAAAAAATAATGAGAACCACCCGAATGGTTGTATGATTCACTATAGGTGAGAAAATCTCAGGTAATTCCACACCTTCTTTCTATTGAAAACTTTTCCCCACCATCCTTTCCTTGTATCTGCTCTTATCATTATGTTTTACCAAGACATGGGACATCTATTTGTTTTGAAATTCATCCTTTCTTTGTCAAAAAGATGTCAAATTCAATGTATTTTTGTCATGTAATGAATAAATCTCCTCCTTTATAGCCAACTCTCAATTTTTCAACTCCTTCAACAGCATTAATTCTTCAAAAAAAGGTTCTCCACCATCAGTCAATAAAAATAATGGTAGGATGGTGAATGCCTATACACAACCCTTCTCACCCTTGTTGATCTTATTAATTCTATTTTACTATTAGACTCCACCAGTTCTTGTGTCACATGCTCAAGTACACCTTCAATCTCCACTTTCTCATGGAACTCTGATTATTTATTCCCCCTTACAAACTTTAGCTACTTGACGACCCCTATATGTGCCACCTTTATTTTGAAAGTACTAATTCCGGATATTCTTAACACTGAGAGGGGGGTGAATCAGTGTTTCGTACCTTTTAAAACTAATTCCAACTTTTTATACCTCTACCTCTTAGACTTATTATGATCTTGATTATCTTATTCTATTTTCTTTATCACATGAAATAATATGAAATCTATAAAGAACATACATGTGATATTTTTACAAGGTTCACTACTCAATGAGAGTATCTAGTCCTTACTATGTATGGGTATGACCAGTACACAGATTATATATTATAATGTAGTAACATGTTATAGTGGGTTGGCTAGAAAATAGTACTTTATCCACTATGATTCCCTACACTTTGGAGGGGGGATGAAACAATTATACTTTCCTAAACTGGAGATGACCAACTTTAACTTGAAGCACATTGTTGGTTATTTATAATGCCTCTGAAGATAGTCTTATCTTTCTTGAATAAGGTTGGTTATTCTTTTATATTCTCCATTCTTCTTCACTTGGTTACTTGGAAAGTAGTAGGCAAGAACCTTTATTATTTGTTTCACTTTTAGTACAAAATATACTGCACTAAAAATTATTCTTATTTTTTGGATAGAATCATAATAACTTATCTGATTATTAAAACAATGATGATCAGTTCACCTGGCATCATCAGAATAAACTTATTCTCTAATCTTCTTATATACACAAAGTGTTGTATTGGTTCTCTAATGTTCTTCATGTATGCATGGAAGTATGAATATACTGTTTGAATTAACTCCTCTTTCTTCACAAAATTGCATGTTATTTATGTATCAATGCATCATTACTACCTTCATGCATTCCTTCTTTTTTTACTTCTACTTATGCTCTTTCCCAAATGGGTGGAAGTCTTTACACACATACTACCCACATTTATTCTTATTTCTTACACAATAACATATGGGATCCTCCTTTTATTCCTTCCACAAGTGAAACTACACAAGCTTATCTCTTCACACATACCATATGATTGTGGGAAAATGATTATTTATTCATTCAGACCATAAGGGCTCGGTTCTTCTCCCTTTACAAAGCTAGCGGCTCACGGTTCTCTTTCTTCCTTTATTAATGAAATCAAATAGTTTATGGTACTAGTATCTTTGAAAAGAATAGAAAGTGTGTGCTTGTACAAGTTTAATACCAGGATTATCTACTTCATGAATCATGACAAGGGTTTAGCTAAACCAGTCATGTGTTCATAGTTCTCCCTGGTGCAAAGGATGTGTAGTTGTCCCTCATGAAATTGATGTGTAGTTATCTTTTACACAAAGGGTTTGGATATTCTTCGTGCAACCATATGGCTCACAGGACTCCCCTACTTCATGATACCTTGAAGGATTTTGGATCTCCTTTATTATTCATATAGAAATAAAAATAGAGAGTGCTCTATTTTTGAAAAACACAAACACACGATAACACAAGAATAGCCACACCTTTCTTGGCCACGGTTATTCTCCATTTATAGAATAATGAGGACACTACCTTTTTCTCCTTTGATACAATTTTTATATTGTGGAAAGGATCACAGAATATCTCATATGGACATAGATATTGGGTATCACTTTTTCTTTGAATAGATGAGGATCTCATATTTTTCTCCACATAAGAATCTTTATGTGCATTCTTTCAAAATTTCATGAAATATTTATTTAAATCCAAGATTGAATCATCCATGATAATTTTATGCATGACTTGGCATCATAAAATTTGTTTTCCTTTATCCAATCTGAGTTCTACGCATTCCTTACATGCATGTATGATGCTAGTTGCATGCATGATCTTTCTTCGATCCTGATATTCTCTTTCAATGGCCAGATATCAGCCATGGTGATCCATCCTTCTTCTTCAATGAGACAACAGAGACAGTGAGTAGCGTAGGGTGGAAGATGATGGAGCAAGGTGATACAGAGGTTATGGATGATTGAAAGGCTCTATTTTTAATGATCAGGGCATGGTACGAGATGAACATCCAAGATTGCTCTTATCATTAAAAAACCCCTCTCACATAGAAATTCCTCATGATTTCCCCATATATTATAAATTAATTATTGCGGTGGGGGTTCATAAATCTCATACCTCCCTCTAGGTAACTCCCCATATCAGTTCTATGGGAACACTCTGCGTCCACCTCTCTACAAGTTTTGGCTCATGCGCCTTCGGGTGTGCACCTTGTCATCATTATACACTGACTAGATCGGGTCCCTATACACGGGCCTATCTAGGCACTCTACACCCAACTGATGCTACCTTTAGGAAATCCAGGGATGGTTCCCTAATCATGGTTAACCCTCGTGTCCCACATGTGCTGGGGTGGAGATGTCCTTGGCTGGCTTGAGGGATCAACTTTTTTTTAGATAAGGACTAACTCATAAGGCCTTAAAAATAAATTATAAATGTCTTATTAGAACCATCCATATAATTCAAATCTCATATTCTCAAATTCTTCTATTCCAAGGAAAAATATATTTATATTTTTCCATGGCCTTCAAGTAGACTTATCTTCAACTCTACTTCAATTAAGTTCCTCTTTGAATTATTTCATGAAGATTACATAAATCTTTCTTTTTTTCACAATCACCCTAAAATATTTATATCTCCACATGATCCCTCATGAAATAATGCATGTATCTTCAAGTAAGATCTTGCATGGTTCTCATGTAATAGTTAAGTATTGCATGAACTTCTTCAAATCCTAAAATAATTTGGGGGTAATAACTACAAATAACTTAAATCATCTCTCTTCATCCAAAAGTGGATAGTTCTTCAAACCCCTTTAATGTTGTAAACAATGTTTCACCTTTGACACAAGTTCTTTAAAATAATGATCAGTTCACCAATCATCTGATTTAACAACATAAAAAATTTATTGAGCATGAAATCTAATTCTTTGATTCCATAAAAATTTATTAGGCATCATCACTTCAACCAACCTCTATTGACATTGGAGATACTTATTAATATTAATAAATATTGACAACCTTTTACAATCTTTGATAAAAAATACAACTCATACAAAAAAGTGTCCCCAACAATCTTCCCCTTTGTATTTTTTGGAAATACCTTCAAAGTTCTCTCCCAAATGAATGTGTCAATGTAAATATGTGAATATTCTCTCTCCCCTTTATTGTTCCACTCTCACTTCACTTTTTATCCCCCTTATTGAAAAGATATAAAAATTTCATGGGAAAAGGGTATTAATACATACTTAAGCCATGTGCCATCCATCTTTTCACTCTAAGTATAATTGATCTATACTTAGTATAGAAAACAAGAAGATTTTATTTAGACAAAAAATCCATACCTTACCATTAATCATGATACCTCATGAGATGATAACTCATATTATTGTGTTAAAGGGTTTTCCACTTTCATTCTAGGATGAAGATATTGAATGTGATATGAAATAATTTTAAAAATAATCAACCTAAAACTCTTGTACTCACTTCAACAAATAGATTAAAAATATTCAAGTGAAATAGATAGGATAGGTGACCTTGGAGCACTTACATTCTTATAATGTCATTTTATAAGTAAATTGATCCCCTTTATATAAAGTTTGTTATTTTTATTAACCAAGGATGAGAGATTAAGAGAGATGTACCTTTTTCAATGACATGATCATCAAGCAATTTCTAGAATAATCATATTTGATACTAATTGAAATAATATTTCTGGAAGCTTCTCCATATATCTCCCCCTTAAGGAAAACACTCCTCATAATTCTCATAATGGTGAATCTTCTCAGTAATGGATATCAATAAATGTGATCAAACCAAGATAGCATATTCTTTATCCTGGATTTCTAGAATAGAACATTACATTATTCATCTTCATCAAAGATGATATACTTCTCAAGTTCTCCCCCTAATAACTTTTTTCACCTTCAATTCTCTATTTTAAAAAACAAAAATACAATACACAAAGATTTAATAGAATAAGGTGGATCTCCCTTGACCAATCAAAGTGAATAGAAAGGTTGAGATTTTTTTCTCAACCAAGATGACCCATTTTCTCTAATCTTCACATTTTCACATCTGATGTTTAATTCTGATTATGGTTGTGTGGATCTTATTACTTCTTCTATTTCATTGTGTGTGAGCCTTCTTTTTTCCAGAGCTTTTAAAGAACAATTATCTTCTAGTGATACTTTCATCTTCTTAAGGAATTATTCTTGTTTTGGAATAAATTAAATGCAATTTCTAACAGTGTGACTACCCATGTTTCACCTCACACACATATTTTCATGTGAAATATTATTTTTCCCTTTTTCACTGGCCTTGGATATTGAATATTCAATTCTCCTCATTCTTTCCAAATCAACTAGCTAGATAACCAATATGACATTAGGGACTGTATTAGCAAGTTAGAATATTCCACATGGGTTCTTCGTATCATTCTTTCTATGGATCTTCTTAGGTGAATTTGTGTCCATAATTTTATTTTTCTTTCTTCCCAAGTTATCTTCTTCATTATTATCCAGATTTTGTGGTATTTTATTTTTATCAGCTTTGGATGTATGTTTAGATGGTAATTTACTAACCTTGTGACCACTGCCATTCCATACATCACAAATGTTATCAAGGCTTCCAAATCTATTTGCAGAATGGAGATTCTTCTGGATCTGTGGATGTTGTTTCTTCTTATCATTATTTCTCCCCCTTGAAATAGTATTTCTCTATAATTTTACATTTAAATTATTTTTCCAAAAATCCAATGCACAATGCCCAAATTTATTGTAACACCAAGATTGACCAACAAACATTGATCTCTTTATGTATTATAAATAAAGTTGTTTGATCTTCTTCATGAATCGGTGTGCTCTGTGTGGGTAAATAGATTCCACGCTGACTTTCATATTAACCCTAGTCATGGGGTTAGGTTTATTCTCTTCTTTCTTCATCCATGGTTGTTTAGAATTTTTTTCACAACCTATACTATTTTTGAAAACTGTTTTAGAAACATTTGTAAAATTTGATATGGATGATACATGTTTCTTCTCAGATGCTTGATATAGATCACCAAAATAATTCAGGATATTCTTATTAGATTTTTGAGGTCTTTCATCTTTATAATCATCCTACGAGTATAGAGTACCAGAAGATACTATATCATTCTTTTGTTAAGTTACAATATGTGTCTTCTCGAGATTGGTCGACTGAACTTCCAAATATTTACATTTCATATTAAGGATAATTTTCTGATCTTTAATCATAATCATTTTCTCTTCACAAGACATATTCATTCTTTAATCTTCATCTTCATGCAGTTTAACTTTATTCTGAATCAAAGAGTCGTGATTTTTATTTTCTAGGATATTTCTTCCAATTGTAAACCCTTAAAAATAGTGTTTTTCTTCAACTTTTCTTCAAGTGCATGGATCTTTTAATTATTAGTCCTTTTGAATACCTCCTTCTATTCAACTTATTTAACCCATTTTGAGGAAATTATTTCAAGTTACCTCTTTTTTTCTTAAAATTCTACAACTCACTTGGATAATTTTAAACATTCTACAATTTTTTCATGAAATCTATTCTCCAAAACATTAGCATTTACATCTAGTTGGGTGATCACTTCCTGCATGCATTGAAAGACTCCACAAAAGAGGGAGATTGTTTCTTTGGGAATACCACGAATAATCACACTTAATATATCAACTGAATTTACTTGATATATTATAGATTGATCATCATCACTTATACTAGAATTTTCCTATTGAGAATATATTTCAAAAGAACTAACACATACCTCCTCATCACTTGAGTTAGGAAGGTTATTCATCTTCTTGGTGTAAATTTTACCCACCTTCTCATTACTTTCCAATACTGATATGTATTTATTGTTTCTAAGGAATAAAAAACATATACTTCCTATTCTTTAGACAATATGGTCTTTTTCTTCATCTTCCTCCTCTATTTTGTTTTTCCTATTCATCATGGTCTTGGTAGATATAAACTTATGCTCAAAGATAACTGAATCTTCCCCAAAATTGCATTTCATTGTTAATTTAGGAAAGTAAGACAAATCTTAAAAAAAGAGTATAACATCAATTGTATAGAATCCAGTAGAGGTGAACCTTTCTTCTAATACCAATTGAGAGGACCAGTTTGGGATATTACTAACACTAAGAGGGGGGCTAATCAGTGTTAGGGACCATTTTAAAACAATTCCAAATTTTTATCCTTGTACCTCTTAGAGATATTGGGATATTGATTATATTATTCTATTTTATTTATCACATGAAATAATATGGAAGCTGTAAAGAATATGCACATGATATCTTTACAAGGGTCACTACTCAATGAGAGTAGTTAGTCCGTACCGTGTGTGGGTATGACCAATACACAGATTATTCACTATAATGCATTAATAGGTTACAATGGGTTGGATAAAAAAATCCTTTAGCCAGTGTGAATCCCTATAATTTGGAGGGGGAATGAAATAATTCTACTTCCTTGAACTTGTGATAACCAATTTCAACATACATCTCATTACAGGTTCTTATACTACGTCTAAAGATAGATTTATCCTTCCTAAGAAATTTTGGTTCTACTTTTATCTTCTTCATACTTCTTAACTTGGTTACTTTAAAAGAATTAGGCAAGTACCTTTCTTCTACTTCTCTCTTTTAGTGAAAAAACTGATTGCACTAAAACTTCTTCTTATTTTTGGGTAGAATCACAAGAATATATGTGATTATTCAAAAAATGAGGATAATCTCACTTGGGAATCATTAGAATCAAATTCTTCTCTATTCTTCTTAGATACACAAATTTTTTTATGGGTTCTCTAATGTTATTCATGTATATATAGAAGCATGTATGTACTATTTGAATGAACTCCTCATTCCTTACATAAGTTCATGTGCATTATGTATCAATGAATCACTACTTCCTTCATGCATTCCTTTTTTTTATTTTTACTTATGATCTAACCTGAATGGGTGAAAGTCTTCGTGCACATACTACACACCATTATTCTTCTTTCTTCCACTGTCTCGTATGGGTTCCTCCTTATTATATTCCTTATCCAAGTGAAACTGTGTATGCTTCTCTCCTTATACAAACCAAATGAGTTTAGGATACTGGTTATTTCTTCCTGATTTCCAGAAGGGCTCAGTTCTTCTATCTTCACAAAGTCGATCAGATCACGGTTCTACCTCTTCTTTTATTCATGAAACAGAATGGTTCATAGTATTGGTGTACTCGAAAAGCACGGAAAGGGTGTTCTTGCATCAATTGAATAACTATGGGATCTTCTTCATAAATAATGATGAGGGTTTTTCTAAACCAGTGAAATGTTCAAGGTTCTCCCTTGTACAAAAAATTCATGATTCTCCTTCACACAGAGGGTACAGATCTTCTTCCCACAATTAGATGGCTTGAAGGACTCTCTTTTTTCACGATACCTTGAAATTTCATGCATCTTATTTCTTATTTGAATAGATATATGAATGTAGAGTGCTATGTTTTTGAAAAACATGAACACCAAATAATACAAGAATGGCCATACCCTTCTTAGCCTCGGTTGTTCTCCTTTTATAGAATAATGAGTATAGTACCCCATTTCTCCTTTGATACAATTTTTATACCACAGTTAGAATATTGGAATATATCTTATGGCGGAATATATTATGTATCACTCTTTCTTTGAATAGCCTAGGATTTCATATTTTTCTTTGTAGAAGAATCTTCTTGTTCATGCCTTCAAAATCGCATGCAATCTCCATTTAAATCCAAGCATGAATCATCCATGATAATTGGATGCATTAAGTATCCTCAAAAACTATGTTTTCCTTCATTCAATCTGAGTTATTCACATTCCTCACATGCATGCAAGACACTAGTAGCATGCATGATCTCAGTTCAGGCCACGCTCCATTGGGAATACACTCTATCGACCTTATACACAAGCTATCTTGGGGCCCTCTACACAGGCCAATGCGGGTGCTCTACACCCAACCCCTACCACCTTTGGGACATCCATGGATGGTTCCCTTAGCATGGTTTACCCTCATGTCCCACATGTGCTGGGGTGGAGTTATCCTTGGTTGGCTTGAGTGTTGGCCTTCTTTTTTAATTAAGGCCCAACTCATAAGTCCTCCAAAATTAAGTATCAAATGCCATATCAGAACCATCCTCATAATGCCAAGATCGTATTATCAACTTCTTATCTTCCATGAAAATATATATTTATATCTTTCCATGGCCTTAAAATAAACTTATCTTTAATTCTTATTCAATTAATCTCGTCTTTGAATTCCTTTATGAAAATTACATGAATCTTTATTTTTACATGACTACCCTCAAATAATCAAATCTTCACATGATCCCTTGTGCAATAGTGCATGTCTCTTCAAGAAAGATCTTGAATGGTTCTCATGAAATAGTGAAATGTTGTATGACATTCTTCAAATCCTCAATTCATTTTAGAGTATTAATTCCAAATAACTACAATCATATCTCTTCATCAAAAAGTGTACGGTTCTTAAAACGCCTATAATGTTGTAAAAAATGTGTCACCTTTGACACAAGTTATTTGAACTAAGGATCAGTTCACCAGTCATCTGATTTAACAACATAGAGAATTACTCAACCATGATATCCAATGTTATGTTTCAATAACAATTATTCAGGCATCATCACTTCAAATAACCTCCATTAACATTGAAGCTACTTATTCATATTGATCAACATTGAAATTTTTTTTACAATATTTGACCACAAATACAACTCATACAAAAAAGTGGTCACAACACATTTAATATCACATTATGGCTTTTAATTATTGTCTCGTTCTTATCATCCCAAAAATGATATCCAAACTTATCATCATTATAGCCGATAAAGAAATAGGATTTTTACTTAGTATCAATCTTGTACCTCACATCAGTTTCAATATGTACATATTCCAAACAGAAAAATACTCATAAATGTGAGAGTTTTACCTCCTTAAAAGAATAGGTCTTCTCATCTAGACATTATCCCATTGGTACAGATGGACTCATGTTGATGATATATACTTCCATGTTAACTTCATCATCCCAAAAGTTCTTGGGTAACCCGGAGTGCATCCTCATGCTCCTAGAATGGTCATTCAACATCTTGTTCATCCTTTCAATTAGACCATTCTATTATGGTGTACTAAAAAGAGACTTCTCCCACTTAATTTCATTATTAGAATATAATTATCTTGACTCATTACTATCATACTCTCCATTATTTTCAAACTTAAAACATTTTATATTTTTTCCTGACACATTATCCATCATAGTATTCCACTTATGAAACACCATAACTGCAACATATTTCCTTTCCAAAAAGTAAACTCATATCTTCCTTGTCGATTCGTTGATAAATTTCACATAATATAGGGATACTCTAAAGGAATTTATTGGTGTATACATCCATATATTGATGTGTATAAGGTTTAGTTTTCTAGCCTTCAACTTTCTTCCTCCTTTCTCAAAAAATAACTTCTTTTTCTTTCCAAAGATACAATAATCACATAAGGAACCATCCACTTACTCCATATCTATTAACAATATTTTTGATTCCAGTACCTTCATCCCCTTATCACTCATGTGTCCTAGCCTGTAGTTCCATGGTTTTTAATCCTTGACATAATTTATTAATTCAATAATTCCCATGAATGTTTCTATCATGTTATACAGGGTACCATTCTTCAACCCTAAAGATATAACAATTGTAACTTTGTTGATCCTCTATAAACCACCAATTAATGTGGTATTAAAACCATCATCATCAATCTATCCAATAGAAAAAATATTTCTTCCTAAATTTGGGATATACATAAAATTTTCAAAAACCAGTAAACTACAACCATTGGTTTTACTCCACACATGAACCTTCCCCACAATCTCTAAGGGTTAATCTTCACTAATATGTACCCTTACAGAATTTCTAGAAAAAAAATTATTCAGGAAACCCTTCTCTAAAGTGTAATTGAGGGTTATCCCTATGTCTATAATCTAAGACTCCATAGGGATATTATCACTCATCAATAGAACATCATCAGTTCCTTCAGCCCCCGTGTTTTCTTTATTAGTTTTGGTCACCATCAATTTTTCTCAAACCTCCTTCTTAACATGAATTTTCTTCCCAAAAATCCAGCAGGTAGTACCAAGACACTTTTACCTATCTTAGATCTTTCCTCTTCATTCTTATCATACTCTATGATTATATCTTCTTGCATATCTTAAGCTTCCCTCTATGTTCAAAGTAGAACTAGATAATATTCTTGATTCTCTTCTTTAAATATCCTCACTGAGGATTAGGTCCCACACATCATTCAGAACCAACTTTGTATTCCCTAAAGAACTGATCATGCCTATTATAGTCATTTCGCAACTATTTGGTGATGAATTCATTAAAACTAGTGCACATAACTCATCATCAAGAATAATTACCACTGATGTAAACTAATTTGTGATGGTGTTAAATTCAATGATGTGATCTGTGAAAATCTTATCTTCAATCATTTTCAAATTTAACAATTGTCACATTAGTTGCACTTTGTTTGATATAAAAGGATCCTCGTATATATTCATGAGAGATTTCATCAGTCCAGTTTTCATATTCCCCTCTATAATGTTGAACGCCATGTTTTTGGACAACATAAGGTGAAAAACTCCTAGATCCTATCAATATATTAACTCCCACTCCATCTACTCCATATTTTTTGGCTTCACACCCAAAATCCAAAAATGAATTTTATTCTGGAAAAGGAAATATTCAATCTTTATCCACTAGTAACTGATGTTAATTCCATTGAATATATCAATGTTCATCTTAGCTTCTTCATTATCTTTTATTTAATTCAAGTAATATAAACTCAAACTCTGATACCAAAAATTATGGAAAATATAGGATCTGAAGTTATAGATAAGTTTGCAGATGACGAAAATATAAAAAAAATTTAAAAGAAGAATATGAACACAAAGATAGTGATTCACATTATTCAGGAAAAATCTCTATGTCCATGGAGAGGTGGAATAAATTCATTAATTTGGTTGCAAAACTACAAGGAGATGATCAAAGTTTATCACATAGAAACCCTAGCTCAAATTGATCTAATAAATAAGATGATGTAATATTCCACCAATCCCATAGTAATTCCATCGTGCTATAGTGTTACACACATCCAATTTTGTACTCCTACAGTTCCATGTTGGTGTCTCTAGTTTGGTGTACAGTCTAGGATACTATAATTTAGCCCAACTTCATCCAAAACAGATCGAGATACACTATTTCAACATGGATGGGACCACATTGGTGGTTCCCCAATGATTTTTTTACTCACACCTTTCTCAGGCCAGAATTGTATTGGTGTACCAGGGTAGATGTTCACTTGGATATAGGAACAGGTAGGGCTAAGGCCTATGACTGATCGGGCATAATGGCATGGATATGTATGTGGATATTGGGTATGTGGAACGGATTAGTTTATTCATTAGAGCCTAGTACATTTAATTTCGTTTCTTTTATTTTGTCTTTTATATGAGATTGGACCAGTGGGAAATTAGGGTTTTATATATGACAAGTATGTTAGGACCTAAACTGCATTTCATACTTTATTACATCCTTGTTTCTATATATTTATTCTTAACTATATTTATTTATTGATATGGATGATGTTTGATTATTTATGGTTGTTTCTTAATCTAATATATGGGAATATTCTCCCCATAGACGCACCCTAGCCCTCACTGCTAGTTGTAAACCTCTGGTATATAGCAAGGCATGCCTAAGGCCTTCTCACTAAACAGTTTGATTACTATTCATAGAGTGAGATAGGTCGAGATGAGAAAAGGTGATAACAAGGTTGTTTCCTTTCTTGTTGTTTTACTATTTGGGATACGGTAAATAGGAGTATTTGGAAGGTATTTGAGCCTATGATAGATGTCATACTAGTGCATCAAGAACACTTGTTCCTGTAATAATTCTAGGTCACGAGGGATATCGTATTTCTATTACGATCTTCCATGTTATAGTTGTATAAGATATTTTCTTTGATCAACACACATGTGGTGTGGATTTTATAATTTATTATGGATTTATAGCCCTCATATTATTGGTGAGAGGCCAGTGATTGATTTTCACTCTTGTTCATTTGAGTAAAGTGGTGTCTCATGCATTATATTTGGCATGTAGGGTCAATATATTAGAGGCCTATTAGTGTCTGATGTTTACTTATGATGAGTTCAATTTTTAAAAGATTAGAAAACAAACTATATGTTTTTCCCATATAGGTTATTTATGGGATTATACTTATCTAGACCAACATATATGTATCTTTTCTTATGATAAAAGGAAACGTGGATCTTGGTGAGACGTTTTACAATGAGTCTGATGACTCAGTCCCCTTATACATGAAGTGGAGTGACCCTAGTAGGTTGATATGGCACATAGTTCTCAATTATTTCACCCCAAATAAGATATTTTTAATTAGTTTTTGTTTTTTAAAGTTAAGGAATAAAACTATATGGTGTTTTATCACAAATCTTGGAATTGAATTCTACTTAACCGAATCATGATTGTGTTGTAAAACATGGATCAGTGAGATGATGTTGTGTGTGTATTTTTGACCCATGTAGGTTGACATAGGTAGTTGACTCACTTCTAGTAGACACTTTACAAGAGTATCCTTTACAAGTGTGGTTAAAAAAATATTCATAACAATTAACATGAAATTTTTCCATCAATATTGTTATGATATTTTAACTATCTAACCTTAATATAGGGTTATCTATTTGGATCGTTGTGTGTGATGCCAATAGATACCAAAATATTTATATTAAATTATAACCATAAGGAGGAATTATTGTATATAGATTCTTGATGAGGATCAATTCCTCATCTTCCTTGAACTCGATATCCAGAACCTCCATGGAGAAGTCCCATGAGGATGCACGGAGAGGATCAGGTCCAGGTAGGATGTGTTGATAGGTTCTGACCCGTGTAAGTCAATGTTATCCTTACCTCCTATGGATAGGGTTGGAAGATGCATTAGATTCCATGTGTTTAGATTAGTGTGTGTATTATTCCCCATGATATGTGACCTTAGTGGGATGTTTGACCTATGGGATAGGTGGTAGGACCTAATGACCCATCTTGATACTCTATCAGTAGGGCTTTGTGGGAGACCTAGAGGCTCTCAGTTTTAACTCAGACCCATATGAGTCAGCATTCAATTTGATCAAGGGAAACCTATGAGAGTGGTTGTACTGGGAATATGGATTATTTATAAGGAAGTGAGATTCATTTTATGCTCATGTTGAGACCAGTACACATGAGGTACTTGGGTTTTGAGATAAAGTAAAGATGATGCCTTCATTTTTTAATGAATTGCTTAGGATTATAATGTATAAATATTGATTTTTATGGGAAGGAGTTTTCAGGTGAATATCCCTAATAACCAGTGTTTTTGGGGTTAGTAAAGTGGATAACACAAGGTTAGATTCTCATGACTAGAATGATGCCAAGTGATAAGTAGTCAAGTAAATAAATCATGGAATAGGTGAGGTGCCCGGTTTCTAGGATGAGTTCCAACAGAGATCTGGAATATGAGACGAGTGTGTTGTGTAGAATGGTCATCTTGGCTTGAGTAATATGATACTTTTAGAAGAATGATTTTGGTGGTAAGTTTTTATACCCATGCTATTTAGGGTTTTTTTGTTCACGTTGATTACATGAGGTGCCATTTAAATTGTAAATCGGTGTATGACTTTATGTGAGATGATGAAAGATAGTTTGAAATATATTTTTTAGGAATGGTTTACCAGGAGTTATAATTTAAATGAGGAATTCATCTCTATGGTATAGGGTACATCAAGAATAAATCAGGTATCATGAGTTGGTTGACCCGTTTCTAGACCTGGATTCACATTTTCTAGAGAGAAGGTTTTAGGCTTTGGTTAAGATCAAGTATAGCCTTGTTTGATGTGATCATGGCTTAGGGATAGAGATACACACCAATCAATGGAATATTATTGTAATCCTAGTCTAGATATGATCATGACATATATCTTGATATCATTCTGACTATGCTGAGAGATTATTGGTTATACACTCAGCTATTTAAAATATCATTCCAGTTTGATGACAAGCCTATTGAGGTTATGCTTGAGGAGTGGTATATGGTAATTCATATGGTGGGGAGTGTACCATTGACCATTTGAGGGTGTCTGCTCTTATTGGGAGTTAAAATTTGGATACTACTATGGAAATCGTTCTCAGGAAACGATAATGGCTGATGTTTTGAGTTGGTTCTTGGGAGTGGATGATTTCTTACCCTACAATTCATTATTTCCAGAAATGGAGAGAGATTTTTCTACATTTATTGGGATATAGTTTCTATTGTGTGACAAAAACGATGATTATATGGTGGGGAGAAGTATGTTTATTGGTAGCTTTTGACCCTCACATGAGAAGAGTCCTATCATGATGAGACCAGTCTATGGATGGTCATTTTGGCCTTCATGTTGAGGTAGGATAATGGATATAGATAAAGGATAGTTTAGCTAGAAGATGTCACCAGAATCTGGAAACATAATTTTGTGAAAATGATTGTAATGATCTTGATGTTCCTTGGGATAAAGGACTCAAGATCAAATTTTAGTGACACATCAGCTACTGAAGCTGTGAGTTTTTAAGAATAGTCTTCCAAAAGTGGTCTGGCTTTAGTTCTCTCAAATAGTTAAATATGGCTAGTGAGGAACTACTTTTGGAATGCCATTGGTATGAGATGGGTTTTATTCAAGGGTCATCCAAGGCTATTCAAGTAAAATCCGGTGTGGCCATATTAAGATAGTTTTATTGGAATTCAACCATTTGGATTTAATTAAGGATCGATATTGCAATACTCATGTGTTATATGCTGTATCAAGTTAACAAACATGATACAGATTCCATAATACACTAGAGGCTTATTCCATTGGCAATTCTGATAGTAGTAATACAGTGGCTCAGAATTGTACATTGAAAGAAAGAACCTATGGTGGTAGATCCATAGGTTTCTTAATAATTTAGGTGATGAAATATTAATTGTTTGGGTCATATGGGATCTATTAAGAATCATATTGAAGTTTATTTGATGGTTACGAGTGTTTGTTTGAGTTTTAGTGGTTTAACAGCCTTATAATTAAAGTGCCATCATAAGCACATTGGGAATTTAGAAATTCAACATGTATGTTTGAATGGATTCCATGACCCAAGTAGGTTAGTTTGTTCCTTTTTATTCCCACCAATACTTATCAAGGATGAGAACTATTAAGTTTTTTATGTTGTAATATTATAAGTTTTTTTATTGTGAAATTTCAGACGGAAATTTATTTTTTAATTACTGTATGCGTCAAATCTTGATCAGAGTTTTGAAATGGAATTATGCAGCTTGGAATGCATCAATGTAATGTTTTTAGATATGTTTTGAGGCTCCAAAGGTATTTCTAAGGATTTGGGAGTATCCCATGGGTTCGGGACCCAAATTCAAAATTTTGGAAAAGTGATTCCCAAGGTGCAAGGTTAATACTAACTGTGTTCCCTAACATTGTGGACTAATTTGTACAGGTTCCTAGGTTGGTAGAACCGTACTTATGTCTAGAGAAAGCCATGTGGGTTTATGAATTAAATTTTAGACATGGCATAAAATTGGTACATGTTTTGTCAATATGTCCACCCTAATCATTCAATGGATATATACCGTGGATAGAGATGGGTGAACGGTTTGTCCAACCTTGTGTCCCATTAAAAAGGGTGAATGTACCCTTTTTCCCATGAAATCCTTAAGAGGGAAACCCCCTATTTTATTCATTTCTCCTCCCTCAGGTGATTCAGCCCTCCCATCCTTCCCTTATTTAACCCAATAAAAGGGGGTGTTCTTGATGTCCTCATAAGGTTTCTTATGGTATGATTTCTCCTCCAAAGCCCTCTCATGCTCTTATCCTCCCATAGATCTTAATTTTTGGTTCCCCATATAGGGATTTCAATTCCAATTCCACCGAAGCAATGTGGAATTGGATATTGATGATTGTTGTTTTGCTCAAACTTGGAAGATGGTGACCTGATAGGTTGTCTTCACTTCATACCATTTTTTTGAGTTATGTTGTTGTGGTGAATTTCTATAGCTTTCAATCCATAATAAAATTTCATGTATATTTTTCTTAACATCGTTTCTTAGTAATTATGCCTGATTAAAGTTTTTTTATATATTGTGTGTTTTTTGTGAATATTAGGTCATGATTTCTGTATGATTAGATTAGATGGTGATATTTGAACTTTATGCCTTTGAAAATATTTTTGTTTGAATTTTTTATAGTTTTTGGGATTAATTAATTAATTAGAATGAATTTAAAACTAATTAAATTTTTATGGTTTTGTTATGAGATAGGGCTTGATATGTCTTGGATGATATTTGAAAGGCCTTGGGATTTACTATCGATCTGTTTAAATTAAAGGGAATGATTCATAAATTTAGTTGGTTTAATGTACCTTCCCAATCATATTGATGCATGTTTATGGTAGTATGTGTTTGATAGGAATTTCCCATGAGGTTGACACCTCCTATTTAATTTATTACAATGAAATATTTAATTAATTGAATGGATAATTTGTAATAGATAAATTGCAGGGGTCACTAATAACCCTGGTGCAATAGATTCAGGTATTGGTGATTTGAGAGACTAAGTAACCTCCAAACCTATCAGAAGGTGATATTGCACTCAGTAAGGCATGTCATCCCATATAAAGGAATAGGTGGATAGACCTTTAAGATAATAGGAAAAGGTTGGGTATGTAGATCATCCCAGAGATACGTTGGTACCAAGTTTGGTTTATAACCCACCTTTTGATAGGTTCCTTAGTAACATGGCCCCATGTAGCCAATAAGGCCATGCTTTCCTTTTCAAAATATTGTAGGATGTGATATCCTAGTGCATCACATGTTGACCTGAGACCATGTTACTTATTTACAGGATCCCAAGAGGGATTCCTTTACTAATGTATTAAACTCTAGGTTCCTTAGTATGATGCCTCTCTAGTGTATTGATTTAGACCCCATAGGCTGCCCCTGTGGTTAATCGATTCTAACCTGGAGAGTACGAATTTGGGTAGATATGGTAGAGGGTGTCAACTAGAACCCACAAAAACACGTTATCTCATAAGGATCTGGTACTAGTAGTGGTTTTATGTATTCATCCACCCTCACCCTTTTATTTATGCTTTCACTTAGTTATTATTGATGCAGATATGATTATCATAGGTATATCCTTGTACTTTGTCTATGATCCTAAAGTGATAAGATATATTATTAGGATGCCCAGTGGTACTTACTAGGATCTGTCTTATGAGCATACATGATTGAAGTTTACATTATTGAGATGCCTAGACATACTTTCTGGGATCTGTCTTTGATCCTTACATGACTGGTCATTGTTGTCACAAGAATTATCATTTATCATTGGGATTCCTCCCTTTATAATGATTACAAAGGATGTTTTTTAGGATTTTTTATATCCATATTTGATATACTCTTGGGGATTTATGATTATATCCTCGAGTGACACTTAGGATTCTCTCTAGAATCAAAAGGACACACCTTTAATGTACTCTTTATACTTGTTTAGGAGTGGGTTGTTAAGACATTTATTAAATGGATTACGAGTGTTATATTATATATACATAAAATTCCTTATTTATTTCCTAAGGTTTATCCCCCATAAATATTATCCATCTTCCATTTTCAATATTGCCTAGGTACTGGGACCTAGGACTAAGACATCGGACTGGATTTACATGGAATATGTGGTATGACATCCAGATTAGTGCCATATTTATAGGATTTCCTTCTGATACCTTGTATCCTTCATTATATATATATATATATATATATATATATATTGGAGGTTAGTATGGGTGATCCAAGGGCTAGGAAATGTATCCCACTGTGGTGACATATCTTTCTCGAATACAATCCAGCATTGGTAAAAGTAGGTATTGTTGATCGGAATTATGGACACAAGGATCAACTTGATTACACATGTATTGAGTATTATGAAAACTAGATCAATGCCTTTTTATAGGATGTTGAGTCGATTTGGTCCATTTAGCTGAGTATTGATTGTGGTTTTATTTTATTCTTTATTTACAGTTTTTCTCAGCTAGGATGAGTACATTCCATGAGTATGCCTTGTATGACCATATAATTTATTTTGTCTTTAGATTTTAGTTATTATTATTATTATTATCATGATAACTATCTCATATATATATATACTTCATTTTCTGAAAATTTTTGTGACTGTATTGGTAGATCCCTACTGAGTTTTATACTCACACTCTAATCGGGTTGTCATTGAACTAGTGTAACCAAGAAAACATTCACTTGGTTATAGGCACAGGTAGGACTAAGGCCTACAGAAGTTTGAGCGAGATGTCTTGGATATGTATGTTCATATAGTGTATGGGGTATAGCTAAGTGTATACAGTAGATCCTTGTATATTTATTTTATTTACTTCTCTATGTGTGATCAACCCAGTGGGAGATCAGTGTGGTATCTATGACATGTCCATTCAATCCTTTACTGAATTTCATCCTTTTTTATAGCTCTATTTATATTATTACTTCCAAGCTTTTTTATTTACTCTTATGGGTGATATTTGATTATTTTCACTAGTTTCTTAATCTAATATTATTTCATAGTCTACCCAAAGACACACCCTAGGCCCTACTACTAGTTGGAATCCTCTATCATGCGAGGAGGAATTCGTGTGGCCTTTTTTCCAACAAGTTTGAATAGTATTCAAAGATTAATTTGGGCCTAGATGTGGAAAAATATATATATCAGAAATTATACATCTTCAATATGAGGCAAAAAAGCTAATTTTGATCTTGATTTCTCCATGGAGGCTAATCTTGCTTCCAGGCAGAATTCTCTCATAGCAATGAAGGAAAAATTTCTAACATAAACCGTTGGAATTAAGTGTATCTAGGAGGGGGATGGGAATATAAAAATTTTCAATTCCCTCCAAAGTGTCAATAAGGACAGTCGGCCTCTTTGTTTTCATAAATTTGGTGATCAAATCATTCATAACAAGGATTTTATTGTCGATTATGTTATAGATTATTTTACCAATATTTTTAATGGGACTTTTTTAGATGGATCTTTAATGGATGGAATTATAACACACATGGTCACTTCTGAGGATAAAATTCTTCTTTCTAGTGTTCCTTCAGATTTTCAGATAAAAGATTTTGTTTTCAGCCTCAAAGCTAGTAATGTCCTAGGTCCAAATGGCTTGAAAAATTATTTTTTTCTGTAATATTGGGAGGTGATTAAGGGGGCAGTATGCAAGATAGTTTCCAATTTTTTTCTTCTTGTGTTCTTCCATAGGTTCTTAATGGTCAATTTATCACATTAATTCCCAAATTGGAAAATGATTGTGAAATTCATCTTTTCAGACATATTGCTCTGTTAAACACAATTTATAATGTGATTAGCAATATTACTTCTCATAGACTTTTAATAATTTAATCAAATATTGTCTCTTAGAATGAATTTGGATTCAAAAAAGGTTGATCCATCCAAGAATGCATTTACACTGCTTCAAAATGTATTAACTTTCATAAGAAGTCTGGAATAGGAGGAAGATTTTAACTTAATATTGATATCAAGAAAGCATTTGATACTTTGGATTGGAATTTTTTGTTTAGGTGCTTGGGTTTTTTTGTTTTAATATCACTATCATTAAATTTACTTCCACCCTCTTTGGTTTTACTTAGGTTTAAATCCTAATTAATGGCACTCCAAAGGGATACTTTTCATGCTCTAGAGGACTCTGTCAAGGATATCCATTATCAGATTTTCTCTTTTCCATTATTGAGGATTATCTCAGCCAGCTGGTTAGTCACATGGTCTCATAAGGAAGTATTAAGCTATTTTAAGTTTCCAGGTCCCTCACTGTCCCTTTACATCTTTTCTATGCAGATGGTATCATTAATTTTCTATAGGGAGGTAAAAGTAAAATCAAGGTTCTTATGAAAATATTACATCATTATGAAAGTGTCTTTGGGAAATATATTATCTGGTACAAATCCTTTAACTTCTTTCAGAGGAGCTTCTCCTCTACTAGGAAAAGTTGTATTCTCTCGGAGTTGGGAATTAGAGATGGAGTCATGCCTTTTAATTATATTGGAGTTCTACTTTTTGGGGAAGGCTGAGAGATAGTTATTTTAATGAAATTGTTGACAAGTTTAATGGAAAACACTCTACTTAGAAAGTAAAGAGTCTATCATTGGATGGACATATTAGATTGTTGAAGTCAATTATTGTTTCTAAGATTGTTTATTCTTTCATGGTGTATAAATATCCAATAGGGCTTATCAAACATTTAAATTCACATATCAAGAACTTAATTTGGAGTGGTAATATTCAGGAAAGAAATATGGTTACAGTACCATGGAGGAATTGATTCCAGACTTTACCTAATGGTGGCATTGGAATTGATAATATTGATCTTTTTAATGACTCCCTTCAAGAGAGGCTCACCTGGAACCTCATGTAAAGAAATTTTGAATCCTTGGGGTTTCTAAAAGCACTTTTTTATGATAATATGAAACTAGTATGTTATTATTCCCTTGGATCTTCTATATAGCTATCTATTAGATCAAATTTTCAAAATATCATGACATGTTCAAGATGGTTTGTGAACAGGAACTCTAACCATAAATTATGGCTTGGAAATTGGACATGCTCTCCTCTTATCATGGATTTTCATCCCTCTCATTTAATTTCTAATATAAAGATTTAAATAAAATATTTCATTGATATTCCACAAACTTCCTTATAGGATGATCTTCAGGATATTATGCAAAGTTATGATTTTTTCTCTTGCCTATATTTTTTGGTCTGGGATCCGACCAAAAATAGAGTTCTCAAAAGAAATCTCTTTTATCAGCATGCCGTCAAGGATTTACTTAATGATTTCAATTGGATGGCTATTTTTAATTAGAGTTTCATTATACCATCTCATTTTACACTTATTTGGAGGCTTGCGCACAATAGACTTATAGTTGACAGTGTCTTTTATAAATTTAGAATCTCACTTTGTTCTTGGTGTGTACTTTTCCATCAAAACAGAGAGGAACCGGAACTATTTTCCTTATCTATGCTACTACTATAGTTATCTGGAATGGAGATATTGATTATTTTGATCAAAAAGTTATACATTTTTATGGTATATAATCCCATTTATGTTGTTTCAGTTTCCTCTAGAGATCTACCCAGGTGCGTGCACTTTTTATTGTTTCCTTGGCTGAATGCCTACATGAAATTTGGAGATGCCACAATGTTGCACTCCATGAAGGAAAATTTCCCTGCCTAAGGCTGGAAATGTGGAAAATACTTTAAAATATCAAGGATACAAATCCTTTCCAAATTTTATTTTGTGATAATAGCATGCAAGACTTCGGTACTTTGAGATCCTTGTAAATTACTGGAAACTTTTGACCTACTATGGGAATGATTGAGGTCTTTTGGACACCAACTCTCCCTCGTTGGTTCATGGTGAACACGGATGGTTCCTCTAAAGGTAATCTTGGTCCCTCGGGGGTGGTGCTTTTTTTGGATCATGAAGACAATATCTAAGGTTTTTTATATGGATCATGTGGTTTGAATTCTTCTCTTGAAGCAAAGACGCTAGGAATAATTCATGTAGTCGACATTGAAAAAATAAGAGGGTGGGATAATATTTGGTTGGAAAGTGACTCTATCTCTCTTGTGCAAGAAATTAGAAAAGGAGGCCTGTTTATTTCATGGAGGCTTGAAGCTAAATTTATTGATTGCATAAATACCCTCATGTCACTCAAAATTATTATTACTCATGCTTTCCAGAAGGCCAATATAGTAGAATATCGGCTTGATAATATGGTTTTTGGATTTAATCTCACTTGGTATGATGCGCTCCCACCTACTTTAATTTCATTCTATGAAAATTATTATAAAAAAGATCATGTGCTTTCGACTTTTATAAGCTCTTTCATGAATAAATACCTTGGCATATTGGTCAAGGGACTTTTTCAAAAAAAACTAAAAGCATTTCTCCAAGTTAAAATCTATATTCAATAATTTTAAATGTTGGTTCCTTTTAAATAAAACACAATTGAGCATAGGTGATCAAGAATATTAAGTATAGTGGGATTCATCCCCCTTTTTCAGTTTATATAAATTATTTTAAAATTTCTTAATGGGAATCAAAATAATATTATATAAAATAATATTAAAACATTGAGTGGAATCTGAACCCACAACATTTAATTCATCCAAACATTTATTAAGATCCAAAAATTCATATTTTTATAACTTTTTGAAAAAACAATATTCATAATTTCATCAAATCAAAATTAGTTCGAGACATCATTTTTCACCACAAAAATATTCTTTTTGGTTCAACCATGAACTCTCATGATACTACTAAGTATTCAATAGAAAAGGAATATAAATTTCAAAATATTGGTAGGTTCTCACAATGGATCCAATTGTTGTGAAAAATCTCTCAATGTGTCTTGTCTTTATGTTTTGGGTGTGATTGTATTTGTTGAAAAAACCATATGACTGTGAATGAGTATAGTTATTGTTTTCGGAAAGAAGTTTTTTATGGTGGTACAGTTTCCTAGTGTTTTTCAAATTATTGGGCCTCAAAATCAAGAGTTTGATGTTTATAGAGGAAGATTTTTATCATAGGAAAGAATGGTGGGAATAAATGTAAAAAAATTGGAAAAATAAGGGAAATGTGTACCTCAGAACATGTTCCTCTTACCATATATGGTAGTGGTTCACGGTTGTGTACCAGGTAGTGGGAACGGTACGTGGAGTGGTGAAAACAGTATGCAGAATGGTTCGTGGTGAAGGGATTGTGGTACGTGGGAGGAATGGAGATTTGAAGAATGGTCTGCCGCATAGGAAGAGATGTAGTACACAGACTGTGTATAAAAAATGGTTCATGGATGGCTTGCGGTCTGTAGTAGGAAAAGCAGAACGCGGAGATGGCGGTGCTGAATTTAAGATGTGGTAATTCTAGATTTAGTAGATTAAGTAGATATTACTTCTATATAAAAAGAGTTAATCCCACAAATTTTAAGGGAGGGAGAATAACATTGAAAAATATCTCTTTTATCTGAGAATTCAGCAAAAAATAATGGATCTTAGATAGAGATAATTCTATGAAGGCTGAAGAGGTTCACATGGAAGAAATTATACTGATGTTTGTTGTGGGAAACTATATCCCAAAAAGGAAATGTAATGCGAAGGTAGAATACACAACAAGCAGGGGGCTCTAGGAAGGATAAAAGGTTTTTGAGGGAGAATTCCACAAAGGGTGAAGTAGTTCAGGAAATCAATTCTGTGAAAGTATTTTATGAGGCAATGAAGCCCACAAAGGTAGAAGTGGTTCGCGGAGTAGGAAGTTTGGTATGTGGAGGAGGAATCTCTTGTACATGGAGGAATAAGATGTAGTATGTGAAGGTATTCTAAGAATATATAATAGTTTTCGGATATAAGTCAGTTCGTAGAGGAGGTTTTTGGAGTCTGTATGCGAAGGCGGTACGAGATAATGAAGGTAGAGGCAGACCATGAATGAAGGGTGGTTTGCAGAAGTGACAGTGGTACGCAGAAGAAACATTCTGCATAGGAAAGCCACTACACAATATGGGGGAGGAGAAGGTGGTTCGAGGAACACTCAAGGAATATTGAGAAATCTTCAAATCAGTTTCCAAAATTATTTTTTGGTATCTAACAATACCCGAGAAGGTGGACTTCATCTGAAGGTGAAATAGGAACTTCAACATAGCATCTACCTATATTTGAGGATATGGATTTCATGAATATTAAGATACCCACATGTCCATAAACTGTTTTTGACCTAAAATTCTATAAAATGTGTGTGGATTCCTTTCCAAGAGCATTGAGTGAAGGAAGAGGAAGACAATGACTCTTTCCACTAGTAGGGAGCCAGAGAAAAAGGCATAGGGAGTAACACTTGGGAATGCAGTGAGCAGACCCTGAGTCTTGTAAAGGTAGTGATCCAAGTCATAAAAGATCTAGCCCGAACCTTGTACTCATTATTGGCAGTGAGCCTTAGTAAATTTTTTACATCGGCACACTGTCATTGTTTTCTCCTTAGATGTAGTCCAGTGAGGGTAAACCAAGTAAAACTTGTTGTGTCTCGTGCATGATTTAAATTCTATTTATAATTTGCAACTGGAATGAGAGAGAAGAGGGTTTTATTTTACGGTTAAAAAATATCTGAAGGTGAAGAAATTTTAATTTTTCATACCCCAATTCACCCCCGCCCCTTAGGGTATTCGAACCGGTGGACCTAAAAATTGGTATCATAGTGAAAGGTTAAAATTCAGTGGTTCTCTATCTCATAATAAGAAATTATGGTGGTTAATCATAAAGGAATTCTGATCTTTGATGGAAATTATTTTCATCTATGGAGGAATTGGATGAAGCACTACTTCCAATCATTAGGAATGGATTTCTTCATATAATCTATGTAAGGAATATCATATGACATCAATAGTGGTGCTTTATCAGAAGCTGAAAGAATGTAATTGGATGTTGATGCTAAAGGGATCAATGCTTTAGGGAGATCCCTATAATATGAAATTTATATGAAGTTTATATCTTATAAAACATCACATGTTATATGGTAAAAAAATTTGAACATTGATGAGGGCAACAGAAAAGTCTAAGAAGCAAAGCTGGAGGTTATATAGAATAAGTATGAGGAACTTAAATTGAACCCCAATGAGATTGTTGATGCATTCTTCAATAGGGTAAATGTTTTTGTGGATGACATGTGGGGTTTTGGAGAAGTCATTGAAGATATAAAATTTTAAAACGTATATTAAGGAAACTTCCACCACAGTTCAATCCAAAATTTTCATTATTGGATGACAAAAACTCAAAAGAGATGACACTGGATAACCTACACAGTACCCTTATAGCATATGAAATTATAAATTATGATAACTATGCAGTGGAAAAAGGGAATTCCAAATAAGTAGCATTCAAGATCATGAAAATCTCTCTGTTTAAAATAGTCCTAAGGATGAAAATTTTGATGATGGCATGTCATTTCTCTCCTAAAATCTATAAAGGGGAAAAGGGAAGTTCAAAGGTAAAATTCCATTTTCATTATTTTGATGCGGAAAGATTGTGAATTTTATAGTAAAGTTTTCTAAGAAGTTTGATGGTGACAATGAAAACAAAGATTAAATTCCCCAAAATAAGTATTCATCAAATGTGAATGGTAGGAGAAGTACTAAGATGAAGTTCTTCAAAAAGAAGAATCTGCTTTCAAAAGAATATGAATGGTTAGAAGAATCTGAGGTAGAAGATTTAGAGGACTTTAAGGATCATAAAGTAGAGGCCTTGGTGGAAGTTGTTGGAAATTATTTAAAAACAGAAGAAAGTGAAAATGAAGAAAGAGAAATTGAAGGAAGAGTTAACCTTCATTTTGAATTAGAAGCTAACCATGAAGAGATAGATATTTTGAGAGCCAAAAAAATAAATCTAACAAAGTTGTTCATGATTACAAACTCTATATACAACAACAGTAAGAATAGAATTATGGGCTGAATTTAGAAATTCAAAAGTTGAGGTCTTCAATGAGAGAAATCTTAGAAAAGGTGGTTGAGTACAAACTCAAAAATGAAGAATAGAAAATAGAAATTGATAGTTTGGATAAACTAGAAAAGATAAAATCAAACGTATTAAAGAACTAGAAGTGGAAGTCATTGGTCTATGATGAATAGTTAAAGATCAAGAGATATTTTTAACTTGCAGTTTGAAATTAGGAAATAATATCATACAAGAAACAGAGAAGATGAAATTTGAGAAGAGTGGTCCAGCAATAATAGAAGTAATAATCAACTCTAAATGATCAGGCTGGTACGGGGCTATCTCTAAGACAAAAAGTTGTTATGGTTCAATTCAGACCAAAATCACCCACCCCAAGATTGAAGAATGATTTGGGTCTGAAGGAGAATTAGAAGATTTAGCGAACCCAAGGTACAACTAGTGGTGCATCATCACCGCACAGGAATTTACCTTGAATAAGATTATGTTCTTGTGGTAAGATGGGACACTCTCAAAATGTTTGTTACATAGAAAATAGGTACCAAATGGAACAAGAATAATAGAGGTGCTCGTACAGAGCTCAATATTCCAAGTCATCATTTGATGGTCTTGGTTTTAGGTGTAAAGGACTCAAACATATGGAAAGATATTCCACATCAACAATGCAGAGGAATGTGTTGAGGAAGACTAGATTTGTTCATAAGAAGATGCCAAATGTATCATTAAGAGATTTGAAAAATCAAAATCGATTTGCAGATTTGCAAGTCGAATTTGTTCCATCATATACCAAATAAGATCAATATTATCATTCTATGTTAGGTATGAAGTCAAAGACTTGGGTCAAAAATAAAAGGGTTGAGTGGGCAGTGGTTATATAAATTGCATTTTAAGATATCAAATAGCATTGGAATATGGATTATTGACAGTGGATTCACTTCCCATATGATGGGAAATAAGTATCTAGTGACTGTAATTAGGTACTATAAAGAAGTTATAGTAAGATTTGGTAATGATGGGGGCCTGAAAATTATTGGTTCCAAGTCTGGAGGAAAAGACATGAGACAAACTGATATCTTGGTTTTTGAATGTATTAGTCACAAATTGATTAGTGTTAGTCAATGGTGTGACTCAGAACACACCATAAATTTTTCCAAGAAATTATGTATCATCAAGGTAAAGGATAGTGTTGTTGGGTTACAAAGAAAGCATACAAAAGGGAATCTCTACCTCAGGAGTGGAGAATAAGATATGTGCTTTCTATCCAAGGATTAAGAAAACAATTTATGGAATAAGCGTTATGGCCTCATAATCCAAACGTAATTATAAGATCTAGTGAAATAGGATGTTATTCTAAGTCTACATAGATTATCATGTGATTGTACTCATACGTGTGATGTCTTCCAACAAGGGAAGGTCATTTGAAAGAAATATAAGCCAAAGAAAAAAATCCAATAAGATTTCTTGAGTTGGTGCATATTGATGTGTGTTGGACAATTTCACCAAGGGTTATTGATGGGAGGAGATATTATGTTCTCTTTATTGATGATTATAGAAGAATGGCATGGGTTTCAATAACCACCCAAAAATTTGAAGTGTTTAGTTGCATTATAAGATATCGATGGGAATGTGAAAAGATGATTGGTCAGAAAATCTAGATGATTTGAATAGATAATGGAACAGAGTTCACAAATATCCAAGTGGAGGATTGTCTTGAGAAACATGGGATAAGGAATCAAGTTTTAGAAGTAATAACTCGACAATAAAATGGAGTAGTTGAGAGAAGAAATCAGATTGTCAACAACATGGCCAGAACAATGTTCATTGAGAAAGAGCTTCTAGAGAAATTTTGGAAAGAAGTACTGGTGACAGAATTCTACACCTCAAATAGAGCTTTACTTTGTCTAAAAGAGGACAAGACTCCATAAAAGTTATGGTATGGAAATAATCCATCATTAAACTAATTTCGAGTATTTAGAAGTAAATGTTTCATTCTTAGTAAGGAGAAACATATGAAGTTTAAATTCCTTGGGGTTGAGGGAATATTTCTTGGATACTCAAAGAAAAAAATCATATAAATTATTCAATAAGTTTCTATGAAAGATAGATTAAAGTCATGATGTGACTAGAGTGGAGAATGAACAGAATACTTAGACAGTACATGATCAGACTTATAAGGATAGTGATGAAGAGATGAGAAGGTTAGAAGATAATTTAACTCCATAGGTTGATTCAGAAGAAGACTCATATGATGAGAATAAATTAGTGTATGCCCAGAGACCAAAAAAAGAGCTAAAATTGAAAGGCAGAACATAATTGGTGACCAAACAACACCAGTGAAAACAAGGAGAATGAAAACTTTACAACAAGCATCATACTTATCATAGGGGGAACCAAAATGTTTTGACAAAGGAGCTGGAGATGAGAACTAGATTCAAGCTCTGAATAAAGAGCTTGAAAAAATTGAAAAGAATAAAATATGGTAGATTGTTTTCAGACCAACACACAAGAATTTCATAGGGATGAAATGGGTTTTTCGTAATAAAATTAATGAATATGGTGTTGTGATTAGAAAAAAAATCAAGACTTGTGTGAAAAGGGTACTCCCAGATAGAGGGAATAGAAGTTGATGAAACATTTTCACCTATTGTGAGACTAGAGACAATCATATTATTCTTGTCCATAAAAGTGAAAATAAATTTCAAGGTTTTCTAGATGGCTGTCAAGTCATCATTTCGAAATGGAGTACTGTAAAAAGAAGTTTACATTGAGCAGCCATATGGTATTCTCATTCATGAAGATGATAATAGAGTTTATCGGCTGAAGAAAGCTATATATGTTTTTAAGCAAGCACCAAGAGCATGGTATTCAAGGATTGACCAATTTTTGAATAAGCTTAGTTTCTAGCGAAGTTGAGTTCATTACAATCTATATTTCAACAATTTAAGTAATCAAATGATGATGGTGCTCATTTATGTTGATTACATAATCTTTGTAGATAAGATTAAGCATAATGTATATAGTTTTCTGAATTCATGGAAATTTAGATTGAAATTTCAATGATTGGTGAACTAATATTTTTCCTAAGTTTATAGGTAACATAAGGAAATAATGGCACATTCATTTCTCAATATAAATATTCCAAGGAAGTTTCAAAAAGGTTTGGAATGGATAATTATAAATAGATGAAGATGACAATTGCTACCCAGCTGAAATTCTCATGGTATAATGAAGGCAAGGCAGTTAATATCACAGAATACAGGCAAATCATTAGAATAATGTTGTACCTGACAACGATAAACCCTAATATTGAATTTTCAACATGCCAAACAGTGAGATATCAAAGCAATCCCAAGGAGATCCACATGATTTTAGTGAAAATAATAATTCTTTATATGTAGGGAAAAGTGGATTTTGGTTTAATAAATAATGAAAAATCTTAGCCAGAGTTATTGGGATATACATATGCGGATTCGTCCGGATCAACATATGGTAGGAAATCAACATCAGGAGGTGCCTTTTATCTTAAAGGATTGTGTATTTTTTGGTTGAGAAAGAAATAAGATTTCATTTCATTGAGCACCATAGAAGATGAATATATTTTGGCTACTAAAGCTTGCATGCAGCTATTGTGGATTAAGCAGTTGCTTGATATATGGGAGTTAAAGTGAAGTCTCTAATCGGAACCCATTATGATAATTCAAGTGTTATAAATCTTAGTAAAAATCTAGTCCTTCACTCAAGGACAAAGCACAATGAAATCAAATATCATTTTATCAAGGAGAATTTGGATCAAGGGCTTGGTAATTTGGATCATGTGCCTATATAAAAATATATTGTAGACTTTATGACAAATTCATTACCCAAAGAATCATTTTAAAGGGATCAACTGGCTCTGAGAGTTCATTTGACTCCACGCACTTTAAAAAGTGTGGATGTGGGACCCCATTTATAATATTCCAAGTACTTATAGAATAATACATTTTCGTATCTAATAATATTTATGAATAAGATATTAATTTAACATTAAATGGGAGACTTTTTCTAATAGTGTACTCAAAACACAGCAATGGATTTCTCTGAAATCTAACGTCGCACACAACGTTGAGTTATACCGAAAAATAATATAATGTTATTATTATTATTTTAAATGGTAGTTAATACCTAACAATTATATTTTATATAATGAAAATAACTAACCATAATATAATTAAACATGTTTGTTAACTAATTTTACATTTATCAAATAAATTTTAGAGGCTTAAATTGAGAATGAATTCAATTTTAAGCATAAAATACTCTAATATTTTTAAAACGTTGTTTTACCACCTTTTGATGGAGAATCATTTTTAAATATACTTTTTCCCACTTTTATATGTTATATTTTACAAAATAAACTTATTATTTAGAATCGGGACATAAAAATTTATTGTGGTTGAAATTTTGTTATTTTTCTAATAAAATCCATATTTTAATGTATAGTGAAAAATACTGCATTTTAATTCAAAACATCCTTTTCATATAATTTATTTATATAGTTATATTGTCCTTTAAATTGGTTTTAAAGTGTAATTGGATTAAGTTTTTATCATTTAATCCAATTTTGGTCACTGGAAGTAATTTCACATTTAAATTGGACATAAACATATGTCAATCTTTTGATAATTTTAACTTCTTAAAAACCCGCTTTCTGGTTTTGACCGCTGGAATTAATTTTAAATTAATTACTACAACTTTTGTATTTTGAATTTGGAAAAATAAATTCCATATTTGGAATCATAAGGTCCAAATTTTTTAAATAGGTACTTTTTATTTTTTGATATTATGAATGGTAACTTTAGTAATTATTTTTATTTACCATGGTTAAAGGGTAAATCAAGTAAATAAGGGTAAAAAATAATATTATAACAATATAAAACTACCCTAACATATGTACTAATCCTATTATATGATATATTTATGACCATGAGCATCCTTGGTTCGGTTTAAGGTCCCCATGTATCCACTTGTGTGTGATAATGACCTTTTATAATATATACTTCAAAGAAAAGGGAAATATAACATAAACATGTATCTCTTAACTAAAACAATTTTAGTTTTGTTTATATAAATTATCTATTCGACTATAAATATTCCTTATAAATACAAAAAAAAATTATACATCATATTATTTTATTTATAATTTTTATACATTAAATAAATAAATTTATTTGTGACACAATGATGATGTAGTGATTACCTTATTAATGAAAGATTAAAATAAATGATATTATAAATATTAAAATAAATGTTATTTGAATATTTTGATTCTATAAATGAACTTTTTGGATGAAATTTAAATGTGAGGGATTATTTAATTCCTTTGTTTCTAAGGAATCAAGTTGTTATGACATTAAAAAAATCAATTACTAAATAGGTTTAAAATTGACATAAATGAGTTTTTAAAACAAATAATATTTTATTAAATGATATAATATTACTAAAAATATAATACTCGTCCAATTTAATTATATAATTGTAAAATATTCATTAATGTTCCACTTGTGGTTCTCTTGTACTTTTATAGTAACTATAATAACCATATATTATGAAAATATAACAAGACATGGTAAGAGTTCATGTTTTTAACTAAGGGTTGAAGATAAAAGATAAGGTTAAGTTCATGAAATAAAATTACCTAAAATCTAATGGTTGAGAGTATTTAGACCCATCCTCGTATTATACTATAAATTTATTACTTTTAAACTATTATAATTCTAAAATCAGTGTATAATAAAATAATATTTCAAGACTTTCCTAAAGTGCCCCTCCTCCCTCTTATAAAAGGCCACCAAATATACCCACTTAATCAAACCTCTAAATACCCTTGTATCATCCAAATTCTACTCAAATAAGCTTCCAATATACCTTCGTTAATCCTAGAATCCTGACTTTGGGCATAAGTCAATTCAAGAATTCTTTTTGGCTCAACTCAATTGGAGTTACCTGATTTAGAGGTAACGTCTTCTCTCAAGCTTCTTTCATCTATTTTTATTCTCTACCCCCTATGATATTTTTATCCAATTATTTTATAACAAAACCAGTATAATTAATATACTTGGATGTTTTTATGCAAATTATTTTACCTAAACTTACACAAAACTCCATCTGATTGATATAGAACGTATTGTTTCTCTGTACGGCAAACTGCTACCTCATGAAACAATGATTTTTCAATTTTCTCCTACCACTGATCATGGTGTCCATTATTATAGAACTATATTTATATATGACATATATTATCTTTATATTTTCTTTATGCTTCTGTAATTTTTATTTATAACATACCTTTATTCTTTCCATGTTGTGTAAATAGGATAATTACGTTTGAGGTACTGTGGACTACCTCCCCCTCAAAGCGATGTGACTCGTTTCCAATATACAGGAAAAGTATAAAGGATGATTTAATTAAACATATGATATGTACAAAAAATAAATATAAAACAGGAATTATAATATAATTTTATATCATTTGATTATTATTCTTTTAATATGACAATGAAATAAAAGTAGTGTTCATGCGTACGTACGGCCTACCGTCTCCATGAATAGTGCATTTCATTTCTTATCTCCAAATATTATGGATATTATAAATACATATATACTAGATATATATTATATTTAATCATGAATAATATTTTTGAGATTATTTACTTTTGTCTACATGGACAATTTACATCAAAACAAGTTCATTTTTGACTCAAGTACCGAATATCCACAAAACATCCGAATGAACTTAAATAATTATGTAATTATTATAACATGATAATAAGTAATATAAAATTAATAATAAACTTGAAAAAGGTTCTAAATAAAGTAAAAAATTTACCTAAGTTTATTATTCAGGAATATAAATAATGAACGAGACAAGTCGGATTCGAGGTATGGGAAATTCTTAACCCAATTTCCACTCATTTGGTTTTAGGCATACTTCGTCGATTATATTATGCAAAGATTATGTGTAGAATAACTATTTATTTATTTATGTTTTAATTTCCACTTCCCTTTTTTGTAAATACTGTTTTGATATATAATCACCCCATTCATAAAGTCTTATGTTGTTGATATGAATTTTGTAAGAGAAATCTTAACTCAATATCCATTCATTGAATTAAATATCAATGTCATTGATTTTGTTCTAATATAAATATGTGTGAATGACCTATGATTTTTTTTCAATTAATTTTCACTTATATTGAGTGTATTTATATTTTTCACACATAATTATGTAATTGATTTATCCTTAATCTGATGATATGATATTTGTAATGGACTTCATCTCAATCTCCTTTCATTGGGGAATATCTTGATGCTGTTCACCTTTATTATCCTATAAGGTGTATATACAACCCTTTTAACACGTTATATCATGAATTGGTATATTCTCATGATATTTAAAGTTTTATTTAACATTATTCCTTAATGATTTTTATTCAACTGTTTCTCAGGTGGCAAGGGAGTCTTTAAAAAAAACATCATTTTAAATGTTTTAAAGATTTATTATTCTAAAACCTTCTATTTCATGTCCCTGATTTAAAAATGAGTTTTATGAATTTATTTATATGTACATAAACCTTTTAAAAGGTCAAAGGTTTAAAAGTGGTGTGGTAAACTTTGACTAAAAAGTATTTTTATTAAATGTTTTAAATTGTTTTTGAAATGGATTTAATATTTCAATATCTTAAAATGATTTCTTGTGATTGAAAATAAAATGTTATTAGTGAAATGTTTATAGTTTCAATATTTTATGTGATATGATTATATAACAGTACTTTAACTTTTGACAGGTGGTCACATGATAAATCAATAATGGGTGGTTACGTGATAAATCAAAGATGGGTAGTTCTGTGATAAACCAATTATGGGTGGTTAAGTTATAACTTCCAATGTATTGGGTATGGAAGTCGGTCATATAGCTATTCCATTTAGTGATATATGTGGAATTCGATCATATGGTTATTCCATTTAAGTATTTTTATGTCCCATTTTACCTTTATATTCTATATTTTGTTTTCTATGGGATTTATGGTAATCTTTTGGTTACAAAAAGGGTAATCAGTGAGCTTATATTCAGTGAAGTTTTTTTTCTACTTCACAAAGGTGAAAAGTATTACTTTATGATAAAGTATTCATGGTTTCATGTTTTTACAAGACTAATAGTTTTCATTATTTATGTATCCCTTACAGACATTTTTATTCTCATCCAAAGTTTTGAAATGTTTTTCATAAGACTTAAAGAAGAATAGATTCAAGGATGGGATCAAGGAAAATTCATTCTATTTAAACATGAAACGAACCATGTTTATTTTTAAACCATTTTATTTTATGAAAAAAAAAATGGATAGTCAGTAAAAGTGTCTACTTGTAATATTTAATTTGTTATGTATGAGTTATGACCTAATTCTCTAAATCTCTAAAACTGAAAAGATCCTTGAAGTGAATTAAATTAAATTTGTTGACTTATCTCAAGATTATGTAATGTTTAAGGTTGGGGCCTTATAGCTGGTATTAGAGGATGGTTTAGACAAATTTGGAGATTATTAAGTTTTCTTAAGAGTTTGGGACATCATCATGGGTTTATAATTTTATGGTATATCATAATTTCAATTTACTAGAAACCTCTTTTGAGGCTTTATGATCTGGAATATTAAGGTTACTAATGGTATTTTTTAATACATTCACCTTTGAGGAAATTATGAGTCATTAATTATTGGAACTCAAAATGTGAGGTATGAGATAACCTTTTAGTTTAAAATATATTATGGTTATTTTTTAGGAATTTCCCTCATTTTTTGTATTGTTGTAAAATTATATTGTTTTTGAAAATGGGCAACACAGAGACCATGTGACAACCCATCGCATCAGAAAAAGCTACAAGAATCGAACCCAAAACCTAAGTGTGGTTGGTATTTATCTCTTACCATTAGACTAAGTAAAGTACCTAGTTAGTATGACTTATTATTTTTAGTTAAATGATTTTATGGATCAAGAATAAGTTGATTTTGGGAACTTCTATTTTATCAAATGGATATCCTTAGTATATGAAAATGATTTGGTGATTAAGTGATAGATGTTATTTTGGAATAAGTTTTCTATTTTGGGAACACTATATGCCTAAGGAAAATAGATTACTATGGGATTTAATTTGAGGAGTAATGGTTGAATTTTATTTTGGAAGAATATATGTTCTTATTGTGGACATATAGAAATTTCATTTATTTGTTGAAATGATTAACCTATCTTGGAGAAAATGTGATTTGGTTAAATACTTTTAAGTATGAGACTTTAAGGGTAGTAGATGTTATTTGGAGATAAATGTTAAGATTTATCATGGAAGACTATATGATCAAATTGTTCTTAGTTTTGGGTTTCAATCTTAGTTTGGTTTATTTTGAGGAATTTTAAGGACAATTGTTTATGGAATCGTCTTTTTTGAACTTCCGGTATTGTTTGTTGAATTTTGGAGATTAAGTGTAGTATTTAATTTCAAAAAGTATTATTCTTTATGGGGATTATATGATCTTGTACTAACCATTTTTGTTTTGGCTAATGTCTAAAGAAAGGGTAAATATATATTTCATACTTTATGGATTATGTGATTCTATATAATATGATTCTAGTGCATCAGGTGTGACCAAGTCATATTGAATACTTATCATTTGAAGAAAAGATGATTTTTTGGTAGATATATATTAAAGGATGAAACTCTACATGACAAGTAAGTATGTTTCCTTATGTTATTAGTCAAGATCATAAATAAATTCCTCAGTTTATAAAAATGATATTAAAACAAAAACTATTTCCTTTTACTTTTCCTACTGAGAAATCAATGACCATTTAATTCATCTCAAGTTTATGGTTTTCTGGTTGTTAAATTTCTCTTTATCATGTTTTATATCACTCTTCGTTAGAACTTGATGGTTAGTTTTCTATTTCATATCAATTTTTTCCTACATGGAACCCTAGTTTGAGTTATCTCAAGTAACATTCATAATTCACTTTATATATTTTAAAGTGGAAGTCCTATTAAATTTTTTTTCTATGTGGTATTTTAAATGAAGTTACCAAGCCCAATTTTAAATCTACGAGGACGCAATTTCCAAAATGGGATAATGATGTGATATCCCAAGCATTTATCGAATAATACTTTTTCATATCAAATAATATTTATGAATAAGATATTAATTTAAAATTAAAGGGTATACTTTTTTCAATATCATATTCGACATATAACATCAGGTTTCTCTGAAATCATACGTTCCACACAACGTTGAGTTATACCGAAAAATAGTACAATAATATTATTATTATTTTAAAAAATAGTTAACGCCCAGCCATTATATTGGAATGAATGAATAGTACAAACTATAACATTATTACACATGTTTTTAAATTTTTTTTACATTTATCCAATAAATTTTAGAGGCTTAAAATGATAATAAATACAATTTTAAGCAAAAAATGCTTTAATATTTTTAAAAGGTCGTTTTACTGCCTTTTGATGGAGAACCCTTTTTAAATATAGATTTTATTGCTTTTATATTTTATATTTGACAAAATAAACTTATTATTTATAAGTGGGATATAAAAATTTACCTTGGTTGAAATTTTGGTATTTTTCTGATAAAATCCATATTTTAATGAATAGTGAAAAATTCTACAGTTTAATTCAAAAATGAATTTCTATATAATTCATTTATAAAGTTAGATTTTCCTCTTAATTGGTTTTAACATGAAATTAGATTATTTTTTATCATTTAATCTAATTTTTTTCATTGGAAGTAATTTCAAATTTAAATTTGATATAAACACATGTCAATCTTTTGATAGTTTTTACTTCTTTAAAACTCGTTTTCTAGTTTTGACAACAGGAATTTATTTTAAATTAGTTACTGAAAATTATATGTTTCGAACTTGGAAAAATGGAATCAATATTTTGAATAATAATTTATAAATTGTTTAAATAGGTATTTTTTATTTTCTTAAATTATGAATAGTAACTTCATTAATTATTTTTATTTATCATGGTTAAAGGGTAAATTAGGTAAATAAGGGTAAAAAATAATATTTTAATAATATATAAATACCCTAAGACATGTCCTAATCCTATTTTATGGTATATGTCCAACCATTAGCATCCTGTGGTCGATTTTAGGACCTCATAGAGCCACTTGGGTGTGATAATGACATTTTATAATATTTATTTTTAAAGAAAAGGTAAAATATAACAACAACATGTATCTCTTTACTAAAAAAATTTTAATTTCATTTATATAAATGATATATTCAGATATAAATATTAATTAAAAATATAAAAAAATTCCTACATCATGGTGTTTTATTTATAATTTTTAGGCATTAAATAAATAAAATTATTTATGATACACTGATGATGTAGTGATTACCTTATTAATGAAATATTCAAATAAATGATATTATAAATATTAAAATAAATTTAATTTTAATATTTGTATACCATAAACATATTTTTTGGATTCTGTTGACATTTGAGGGTCGATTTAATGCCTTTGTATTGTAGGAATCATGTTTTTATGACTTTAACAAAAATCAATTACTAAATGGTGTCACAATGGACATAAATGAGTTTTTAAAACAAATACTATTTTATTAAATGATATAATATTACTAAAAATCTATGATTTGGAAAAATGACTTATATAATATTAAAATTTTCATTAATGATCCACTTTTTGTCGTCTTGTCAATATATAGTAACTATAGTAACTATATATTATGAAAATAAAACAAGACATGGAAGGAGTTAATTTTTTTAACTAATGGTTGAAGCTAAAAGATAAGGTTATGTTTATGACATAAACTTTTATAAAACCTATTTTTTCAGAGTATTTAAACCCATTTTAATATTATTCAATAAATTTATCACTTTTTAACTATTATAATTCTAAAATCAGTTTATAATAAAATAATATTTCAAAACTTTCGTAAAATGCCCCTCCTCCCTCTTATAAAAGGCCACCACCTCTACCCACATACTCACACCTCTCAATCCAATTATCTCATCAAAATTCTACTCAAATAATCTCAAAAAATCCCTTCATTAATTATATAATCATTACTTTAGGCATAAGACAATTTAAGAAAGCCTTTTACCTCAAATCAAAAGGAGTTACCCGATTTAGTGGTTACATCTTTGCTCAATATTCTTTCATTTATTTTCATTCTCCACCCACTAAACTCTTTTTATTCCATTATTATACAAAAAAACCGTTATAATAAATATAAAAGGATGTTTTTATGATAATTATTTTACCTTAACTTACACACAACTTTATCTAATGAATATAGAACATATTGTTTCTATGTGCGGAAAACCACTGCCTCATGAAATGATGATTGTTCAATTTTATCCTAACACTGCTCATGGTGGAAATTATGATGGAACTATATTTATATATTATATTTATTATATTTATAATTTGTCTATGATTCTGTAATTTTTATTTAGAACATACTTTTATGCTTTCCATGTTGTGTAAATACAATAATTTCGTTTGAGGAAGTGTGGACTACCACCCCCTCAAAGCGATGTGACTCATTTACACTATACATGGAAGGTATAAAGGATGGTTTTATTAAACATATGATACATAAATAAAATAAATATAACACTGGTTTTATAATAAAATTTTATATCAATTGATTATTATTCTTTTAATATCACAAATAAATAAAAGTATGGTTCATGCGTATGTACGGCCTACCATATCCATGAACGGTTCATTTAATTTCTTATCTAAAAATATTATAGATATTATAAATACATATATACTAGATATATATGATATTTTAATAATTAATAATATTTTGGATATGATGTAATTTTGACTACATGGACAATTTACATCAAAATAAGTTCATTTTGGACTCAAATACTGAATATCAACAAAACGTCTCATATGAACTTAAATAATTATGTAATTTTTATAACATGATAATTAGTAATAAAAAATGAATAATAAAATTGAAAAATGTTATGAATAAAGTAGAAATTAAGTTAATTTTATTATTAAGGATTATAAATAATGAACGAGACTAGTCGGATTCGAGGTAAGGGAACTTCTTAACCCAATTTCCACTCACTGGGTTTTATGCATACTTCGTTGATTATATTATTCCAAGATTATGTGTGGAATAACAATTTATTTACTTATTTTTTAATTTCCACTTATATTGGTGTGGGTATTATTTTTCTATACATAATCATCCCATTGATAAATTCTTACATCATTGATACGAATTTTGTAAGGGAAATCTTAACTCAATCTCCATTCATTGAGTTAAATATCAATGTCATTGGTTATGTTCTTAAATTAATTTGTGTGAATGAACTATGAGTATTTTAAAATTAATATCCACTTATATTGAGTGTATTTATATTTTTACACATAATTATTTCATTGATTTATCCTTGATCTAATGAAACAATCTTTGTAAGGGACTACTTCTCAATCTCCATTCATTGAAGAATATCTTGATGTTTTGCACATTTATTATCCTATAAGGTGTATATACAACCATTTTTTCATGTTATATCCTAAATTAGTATATTCTCATGATATTATAGTTTTATTTAATGTTATTCTGTGATGATTTTTATTCAGGTGTTTCTCAAGTGGCAAGGGTCTCTTTAATTAAAACTTCATTTTAAATGTTTTATAGATTTAATATTCTAAAACCTTGTATTTAATGTCCATGTTTAAAAAATGGGTTTTATGAATTTATTTATATGGACATGAATTTTTTAAAATGTTAAATGTTTCAAAGTGGTATGGAACACTTTTACTTAAAAGTCTTTTTATTAAATGTCTTAAATGGTTTTTAAATGGATTTAATATTTCCACATCTTGAAAGGATTTCTTGTTATTGAAAATGAAATGTTATTATTGAAATGTTGATATTTGAAATATTTATGTGATATGATTTTATAACAATACTTTGGATTTTTATGGGTGGTTATATGATAACCCAAGGATGGGTGGTTACATGATAAACCAAAGACGGTTGGTTTCGTGATAAACCGAGTATGGGTGGTTATGTTATAACCTCCAATGCATTGGGTATGGAAGTCAGATATATAGATATTCCATTTAGTGACATGGGTATAAATTTACCGTATAATTATTCTATTTAAGTATGTTTATTTCCCAAGTTACCGGTATATTCAATATGTTTCTTTTTATAGGATTTATGGTAATATTTGTGTTACAAAAAGGGTAAGGAATGAGCTTATATTCAGTAAAGTGTTTTCGGTACTTCATAAATGTGAAAAGTAAAAATCTATAATAAAATATTCATGATTTACATGTTTTTTCAAGATTAATAGTTTTCATTCATTATGTATCCCATACCGAGCTTTTTATGCTCATCCCAAGTTTTGAAGAAAAAAATCACAAGACTAAAGAGTACTTGAAGGTATTTGAAGATAAATGTTAAGATTTATCATGGAAGTCTATATAATCAAATATATCTAAATTTTAGGTTTAAATATTAAGTTTGGATTATTTTGAGTAATTTTAAGGACAAATTTTTATTTAATATCATTTTTTGAACTTTGGGTATTATTTCTTTAATTTTGGAGATTAAGAGTATCGTTTCTTTTTATAAAGGATTAATCTTTTGGGTGATTATATGATCTTGTACTAACTAGTTTATTTTTGGTCAATGTCTAAATAAAGAGGAAATATATATAGTTCATCTTTTTTTGATTATGTGATTCTATAGAAGATGATTCTAGAACTTTAGGTGTGAAAAAGTCATCTTGAATACTCATCATTTGGAAACAAAATATGAGTTTGTGTTAGATGTTTATTAAAGGGTGAAACTCTACTTGAAAAGTAAGTATGCCTCCTTATATTATTATTCAAGATCATAATTAATTCCATAACTTTGTGAAAAGTATATTAAAACAAAAAAAATTCCATTTACTTTTACAACTGGAAAACAAATACTGTTTAATCCATCAAAAGTATATGTTTTTATGGTTATTAACTTTATCTTGATCATGTTTTCTATCACTCTCCATCAGAACTTGATGCTTAGTTTTCACTTTCATATCCATTTTTTCCAACATGGAACCCTAGTTTGTGTTATCTCTATAAGACCCCAGCCTTAAACCTTACATAATCTTGATTTATCACAAGATTACACGTTGAGGATCTTTTTAGGTTTAGAGTTTTAGAGAATTAGATCATGAAACTTGCATTACATTCCACCTTTAAACAAATTGGTTACATAAAATACAGGATTCATTCTTCCCATCAACAGAAACATATTTAAAATAAAACTTGGATTCTTTCTTGACACATCCTTGACTCTATCATCTTATCATGTACCTTCCCCGTGACCTGTGAAAAACATTTTTAAAAAACATGGGATGAGCATAAAAAGATCAGTAAGGGATACACAAAGAATGAAAACTGTTAGTTTTTCAAACATCAAGTAAACCATGTATACTCTACCAAAGTAATACCTTCACCTTCATGAAGTAGTAAAAACTCTTCACTGAATAAAGTATCATTACTTACCTTTTTGTAACCAAAGGATTACCTTAAAATCCATATAAAGAACACATAACATATATAAAGGTAACTTGGGACATAAACATACTTAAGTGGAATAACCATACGGTCGACTTCCACACATATCACTTAATGGAATAGCCATACGGCCAATTTCCATACATACTTAATGGAATAGCCATACGGCCGACTTCCATACCCAATGCATTAGAGGTTATAACGTAACCACCCGTCCTGGTATTCACGGCACCACCCTTCATAATGTCCAAGTACCATTATTACACATAAAATATTGAAAATATAAACATTTCAATAACAAAATTTCATTTGAAATCACAATAAGTAATTCCCATATATTGAATTAGTCAATCCATTTTCAAAAACCATTTAAAATAGATTTTTGAATCAAAGTGTCCCATACCACTTTGAAGATTTTAATGGAATTATAATTTTAAAACATTAATGTCCATATAAATAAATACTGAAAACCATTTTGAAAACATGGACATTAAATATAAATATTTAGAATAATAAATACTTAAAACATTTAAAACGATATTTTTGTTAAAGAGTTTTTTAACAAAAAGAGAGACTCTTGAATACAAATAATTGTGGAATAACATTTAATCCGAAATTTATAATATCATGAGAATAAAGGGATTCATGATATAATATGTCAAAGGACAGTATACACACCATTTAATAGTGAATTGTTGCATAACAACAATGAAGTCTCAATAGAAATGTCAAATGTGATTTAATCCCTTATAAAGAAGGTATCCTTAAATTAAGGATAAATCAATCTCAAAATTATGTGTGACAAATATAAATACACCCAATATAATTGGATATTAAGTGTAAAACAATAAAAGTTCATTCACACATATTCAAAGGATGACATATTAAATAACTACATGTTGAACCCAAAGAAATCGAAATTGGGTTAGGAAGTTCTCTTGACAGCCTAATGGCGTCACATCAAAATGAGTTGATGAGAGATAAAAAGTGTATCTCATCACTTGGACATAAAAGTTACATTAATAAGGATATATGAGAACATATCCCAACATAACAATATGTAAATTAAAAGACCCAACAAAAGAAGTCTTTTAAAAAGAGGAGGGTGAAAGGTTCCCTTACCGACTTGGGTATCTTTCAAAACATACACCCCATGAAAGAAGGACAATAAATCATTGATGTAAATACTCATAAACGAAAGTATATTACACAAAGAGTAGAATAATGGGCATTACATACACCACTCAAAGGAAATTGTGGCAAATGTAGCATAAATCTCACGGGAATAAAAGTGAGATGAAAATCCCTTACGAAAACACGGCAGCCTAACGGCGCCACATAGAACTTACAAAAAATGGATTGATGAGATCAAATAGGGTCTCTCATCATATTAACATAAAGTTTACAGAAAGAGGAATATAAAATAACATCCCCCATCATAACGAAGAGGAGCTTAAAAGAAGTGACAAAAAAGAGAGTACTTAAAAAGAAAGAGAGAGGTTAGATCTCTTACGAAAATTCGGCAGCCTAACGGCGCCACTCAAAACTTCCAAAATGGATTGATGATAGAGAATAGGGTCTCTCATCACATGAACATAAAAATTATAGTAATTTTAATATAAAATAACATCCCAATAACAAGAAAGATGTGCTTTAGAGGTAATGACATAAAAGAGTGTACTTAAAAAGAAAGAGAGGAGTAGGATCCCTTACCTCGTATCCGACTTGACCCAACCGTTCTTTAATCTCCTGAATAATAAACTTGAGTTAATCTATAATTGCTTAAGAACCTTTTTAAAGTTCATTATCCCTTTTTATACCATGTTATGAACATCATGTAATCATTTAAGTTAATAATGTTCATTTTGTCGGTATTTGGTTCTTATGTCAAAAATAGACTAATTACACTTACATGTTGTTAATTTGGTAAATGGTTCATTATATACAGAATGATATTAATGATTTGGATAACATATATATCATATATATTCATCATATACCTGTATTTATAATATTACATCACATTTAGAGGTAAGAAATGAAATGCACCGTTCATGGAGATGGTAAGCCGTACGTACGCATGAACGCTACTTCCATTTCTATTTCGTATTTTCTGGAATGGAAAAATAATGATATAAGAGTATATTATAATTCCAGTATAATAAAATATATAATATCATTAACTTTATCCTTTACACATCCCACATATGGTATTAACGAATCAAATCACTTTCAGGGGCGGTAGTCCGCACTTCCTGAAATGAAGATATCGCGTATACCCATAATGGAAGCCATAAAGGTAAGCCACAAATGAAAAATACAGAAGATTAAGTAAAGAATAAACATATTATATATCATATATAAAAATAGTGTCATCATAATGGCCACCTTTGAAGGTGTTAGATGAGTATTGAACAATCATCATTTCTGGAGGCAGAATTTCGCCATCCACGGAAACCGTATGTCCTTTAACCATTTGATGTAGTTGTGTGAGAGTGTAGCTCGAATAAATCATATAAAAACATCCTAGTATATTTATGATACTGGTGTTGTTACAAAATAAGTAAATAAAAATAGTTTTGGGGGTTGAAGAAGCAAAATAAAACAAATGAACATGAGAGAATGAATTACCTTTAAAAGTGTAACTCCTTTTGATTTGAGCCTAAAGGCTTCCTTTGAAAGGCTTCTGCCCAAATGGAATCCTCTAGGATGAGGATAGGGATGTGGAGAGAGTAAATGGGCAGGGTATGGCTGAGCCAAAGGCTTTAGGAGTGTGTGAAATGAGGTAGAGGTGGGGGCCTTTTATAAGAGGAGAGGAGGGGCACTTTTGGAAATCATGAATCTATTATTTCATTTTCAAAAGTGTTTCGAATTTATAAGGTCCCACATTGATATATTTCTAAGATAAGATGATAAGGCTTTGAAATATTCCCATCCGATAGTTTTTGGACAATTTTAGTTCTTAGATATTACATTATCTTTCCATTTTATTTAAATCGTTAAATAATGAGGTCATTGCTGCATCATCATGATGTCATAAATAATTTAATTTATTTAATGTCTTAAAATTATAAAAAAATAATATGATGTAGGAAAGCTTTTTATATTTCTAATTAATATTTATAGTCAAAATTTGGACTTGTATAACCCCATTAAAAAATTATTTTAGTAAAACAATTTATGTTAGTGTCATTTTCACCTTTATTTAAAAAAAGGCATTAAAGTCATTATCTCACCCAAGTGGCTCCATGGGGTCCCCTAAATCGACCCATGGGTTTTCTTGGTCGTCCATACCTCACCCAATAGGTGTAGAACAAGTTTCATGGTGTTTTCACATTTTTATAATATCATTTTTACCTTAAATTACACTAATTACCTCTAATCGCGATTAATGAAAAAAAAGTTACTATTCACCAAAAAATTATTTTCATCCCATTGAACCACATTTTACATACTAATGACAAACATGCATGTCGGATTTTTAAAATTCAATACACATTAGTGGTAAACTTTCATTTAACTAAAAAATCAGTTTGCTTGATTACCACTTAGTGGTTTCACTATTCATGAAAAATTGGAGTTTTTCAGAAAATTACCAAAAATTTACCCTAAGCTATATTTGATATTCCGAATTCAAAAATGAAGTCTATATTAAAAATTTCAAAACATATAAGTCACATTAATTAATTTAATAATTAATTCCCGCTGTCATGACAAATAGCGTGTTTTTATAAAACAATAAGTATCAAAAGATTGATACTAGTTTAAGTCCGATTTCAAAGTGAAATTAATTCCAACGACCACTATTGGATTTAATGGTAAAAATATTTTCTAATTTAACTTTAAAACAAATTCAAAAGATTATCTAATCATATAAATAAATTAGATTAAAAAGTGGTTTTGAATTAAAATACAACATTTTACACTATTCATTAAAAAATGAACTTTATCGGAAAAATACCAAAAAATTACACAAAGTAAAATTTGATGTCACGATTCTAAAGAATAGTTTTATTTGGTCCAAAAGAATGTATAAGAGTGATCAAAACTATATTTAATGACAGTTCTCCATCAAAAGGCGATAAGTGAACCTTTAGTGAAAATTAGGGTATAAAAGCCTAAAATTGAATTCTTTCCGTATTTTAAGCCTTTATCTTTTATTGGATATATGTAAAAACATATATAATCATACTTTAGTTATTTCTATCCATTCCCGCCAATACAACGGCTACATGTTAACTACTATTTAAAATAATATTATTTTATTATTAGAGTGCAACGTAAGATTCCCAAGAAACTCGTTGTTGCGTGTTGGGTACGCCATTGAGCATAGCATCCCCTTTAAAGTCATATTAATATTTCATTCACAAATATGGATAAAATTAAAAATGTCATATTCATTATTTACCTGGGATGTTACATCCTTCCCCCCTTTTGGAAATTGCGTCCTCGCAATTTTAAAATTGGGCTTGGAAACATCCTTGAAAGTCCCACATCGGAACAAGAGTCGGTAAAACAATCACTTTAAAATAAAGAAAGATAAGTACATAGGTCACCCGAGTTAACCCATACTAGGATTCCATGTAGGAAAACATGGACATGGAGGAGAAAACATAGGGTCATATTCTGATGGAGAGTGATAGAAAACATGTTTAGGAGAAAGTTAACAATAAGAAAATCACAAACTTGTGATGGGTTAAACGGTATTCGATTCCCCAGAAGGAAAAGTTAATAGACAAAATTTTTGTTTTAAGTCACTTTTTGTTGAGGAATTTATTCATAAGGAAACATAATCACTCATCATGTTGACTTTCAACTTTTATTAGATTCCTTACACAAACTCATATTTTCCCCAAACGACGAGTATTTAGGAAGACTTGTTCACATTAAGAGTACTATAATCATCTTCTAGGGAGTCACCTAATCCACAAAAGAGAACTATATATTTCCCATGTCTTTATACTTTAACCAAAACCAAAACAAAAGAAGTTATTAAGAGATTCAGATAATACCCAAAAAGGTTAACCCTTTATAAAAAGAAAATCTATGCTTAATCTCCAGAATTTGTCCAACCAAACCCAAAGTTCAAAGAGGACCATTAGATAAAAAAAATTTCCATAAAATTCGTCAATGTAAACCAAACTAATGTTGAAACCCAAATATTTGAAGGATTTAGTCACATAGTCTTCCAAGTTAAATCGTAACATTTATCTCCAAACAACATCTGTTGCTCCTAAAGTCTCGTATTGAAAAGTAATTAACCTAATCACATATCCTCCATGATAGGTTAATCATTTTAACAAATAACCCAAAATCAACTTACTCTTAATTCATAAAATCATATAACTAAAAAGAATCAGTCACACTAACCAGGGACTTCACGTAGTCCAGTGGTAGGCGTTAAATACCAGTCGCACTTTGGTTGTGGGTTCGATTCCCGTAGCTTTGTCCGACGCGACGGGTAGTCACACGGTCTACGTGTTGTCCTTTTTCCAAAACTATATAATTCTGAAATCATTCCCCAAAAAGGGATAAAATCATCAAAAAATGGTCATTACATATTTTAACTTCAAGTTTATCTCATGCCTTTCATTTTCCAGCATATCATATAATAACCCATAGTTACCCCAAAAGTAAGGATCATATAAACTCTAATGGTTCCCTTTATAATTATTACCTGAACTTCCACATCGATTGGTCATCTCTTACATGATGCATTACAGAACATACCAAGGTTCAAGTGGTTGATCATGACTCCTTGATATTTGGTTTAGGACAACCACGAGTTTCCTCATTGAATCCTCCATTTTATCTAGTATCTTAATCAGAGAACCACCACAGTTTCCTTCAAACCTGTTGTCTCTTTGGTGCCTGCTAGATCCATCCATTCACTTAAAACAGAAATGTCAGTGTGAGTATATCCACAAAACCGTCATGTACTAATGAGGTAGGTAAACACTAAGATACACTTACTCATTCACTTTATCTAAAACTAGGACTCTTTCTAAAATCCTAACCATTATGGTAATGTCACTTGTGCTTAGAGAATACCCTAACCTCTAAAGTTATCTAAACCGACCTTTGATACCAACTATAAGACCCCAGCCTTAAACCTTACATAATCTTGAGTTATCACAAAATTACACGTTGAGGATCTTTTTAGGTTTAGAGTTTTATAGAATTAGATCATGAAACTTGCATTACATTCCACCTTTAAACAAAGTGGTTACATAAAAGACAGGATTCATTCTTCCCATCAACGGAAACATATTTAAAATAAAACTTGGATTCTTTCTTGACACATCCTTGACTCTATCATCTTATCATGTACCTTCCTCGTGATCTGTGAAAAACATTTTTAAAAAACTTGGGATGAGCATAAAAAGCTCAGTAAGGGATACACAAAGAATGAAAACTGTTAGTTTTTCAAACATCAAGTAAACCATGTATACTCTACCAAATTAATACCTTCACCTTCATGAAGTTGTAAAAACTCTTCACTGAATAAAGTATCATTACTTACCTTTTTGTAACCAAAGGATTACCTTAAAATCCATATAAAGAACACATAACATATATAAAGGTAACTTGGGACATAAACATACTTAAGTGGAATAACCATACGGTCGACTTCCACACATATCACTTAATGGAATAGCCATACGGCCAATTTCCATACATACTTAATGGAATAGCCATACGGCCGACTTCCATACCCAATGCATTGGAGGTTATAACGTAACCACCCGTCCTGGTATTCACGGAACCACCCGTCATAATGTCCAAGTACCATTATTACACATAAAATATTGAAAATATAAACATTTCAATAACAACATTTCATTTTCAATCACAATAAGTAATTCCCATATATTGAATTAATCAATCCATTTTCAAAAACCATTTAAAATAGATTTTTGAATCAAAGTGTCCCATACCACTTTGAAGCTTTTAATGGAATTATAATTTTAAAACATTAATGTCCATATAAATAAATACTGAAAACCATTTTGAAAACATGGACATTAAATATAAATATTTAGAATAATAAATCTTTAAAACATTTAAAACGATATTTTTGTTAAAGAGTTTTTTAACAAAAAGAGAGACTCTTGAATACAAATAATTGCGGAATAACATTTAATCCGAAATTTATAATATCATGAGAATAAATGGATTCATGATATAATATGTCAAAGGACAGTATACACACCATTTAATAGTGAATTGTTTCATAACAACAATGAAGTCTCAATAGAAATGTCAAATGTGATTTAATCCCTTATAAAGAAGGTATCCCTAAATTAAGGATAAATCAATCTCAAAATTATGTGTGACAAATATAAATACACCCAATATAAGTGGATATTAAGTGTAAAACAACAAAAGGTCATTCACACATATTCAAAGGATGACATATTAAATAACTACATGTTGAACCCAAAGAAATCGAAATTGGGTTAGGAAGTTCTCTTGACAGCCTAACGGCGTCACATCAAAATGAGTTGATGAGAGATAAAAAGTGTATCTCATCACTTGGACATAAAAGTTACATTAATAAGGATATATGAGAACATATCCCAACATAACAATATGTAAAACAATTTATGTTAGTGTCATTTTCACCTTTATTTAAAAAAAGGCATTAAAGTCATTATCTCACCCAAGTGGCTCCATGGGGTCCCCTAAATTGACTCATGGGTTGTCTTGGTCGGCCATACCTCACCCAATAGGTGTAGGACAAGTGTCATGGTGTTTTCACATTTTTATAATATCATTTTTACCTTAAATTACACTAATTACCTCTAATCGCGATTAATGAAAAAAAGTTACTATTCACCAAAAAATTATTTTCATCCCATTGAACCACATTTTACATAATAATGACAACCATGTATGTCGGATTTTTAAAATTCAATACAAATTAGTGGTAAACTTTCATTTAACTAAAAAATCAGTTTGCTTGATTACCACTTAGTGGTTTCACTATTCATCAAAAATTGGAGTTTTTCAGAAAATTACCAAAAATTTACCCTAAGCTATATTTGATATTCGGAATTCAAAAATGAATTCTATATTTCAAATTTCAAAACATATAAGTCACATTAATTAATTTAATAATTAATTCCCGCTGTCATGACAAATAGCATGTTTTTATAAAACAATAAGTATCAAAAGATTGATAATAGTTTAAGTCCGATTTCAAAGTGAAATTAATTCCAATGACCACTATTGGATTTAATGGTAAAAATATTTTCTAATTTCACTTTAAAACCAATTCAAAATATTATCTAATCATATAAATAAATTAGATTAAAAATAGGTTTTGAATTAAAACACAACATTTTACACTATTCATTAAAAAATGAACTTTATCGGAAAAATACCAAAAAATTACACAAAGTAAAATTTATGTCACGATTCTAAAGAAGAGTTTTATTTGGTCCAAAAGAATTTATAAGAGTGATCAAAACTATATTTAATGACAGTTCTCTATCAAAAGGCGATAAGTGAACCTTTAGTGAAAATTAGGGTATAAAAGCCTAAAATTGAATTCTTTCCGTATTTTAAGCCTTTATCTTTTATTGGATAAATGTAAAAACATATATAATCATATTTTAGTTATTTCTATCCATTCCCGCCAATACAATGGCTACATGTTAACTACCATTTAAAATAATATTATTTTATTATTAGAGTGCAACGTAAGATTCCCAAGAAACTCGTTGTTGCGTGTTGGGTACGCCATTGAGCATAGCATCCCCTTTAAAGTCATATTAATATTTCATTCACAAATATGGATAAAAATAAAAATGTCATATTCTTTATTTACCTGGGATGTTACAATCTCAGCAGAAATTTGTACTTAAGTTTATATATTTTAAATAGGATGTCTTATTAACCTTGTTTTTTGATGTGGTATTTTCAATGAAGTTACCGAGCCTAATTTTAAATTTGCAAGGATGCAATTTCCAAAAGGGGGGAATGATGTAACATCCTAGGTATTTATATAATAATACATTTTTGTATCTAATAATATTTTTGAATAAGATATTAATTTAATGTTAAAGGGGAGACTTTTTTTGATAGTGTACTCGACACACAACAATGGGTTTCTCCTAAATCTTATAATGCACATAACATTGAGTTATTCCAAAAAATAATACAATAATATTATTATTATTTTAAATGTTAGTTAACGCCTAACCATTGTATTGGTGAGAATGAACATAACTAATAAAATATTATTACTCTTTTTTTTAAAATTTTTTACATTTTGCAATAATTTTTATAGACTTAAAATGAGAATGAATCAAACTTTACACGTAAAATACTCTAATATTTTTAAAAGGTCATTTTACCATCTTTTGATAGAGAACAGTTTTTAAATATAGTTTTTGTCACTTTTATATATTATATTTAATAAAATAAATGTATTCTTTAGAATTGGGACATCAATATTTACCTTGGTTTAAATTTTGGTATTTTTCTAATAAAATCCATATTTTAATGAATACTAAAAAATACAACATTTTAATTAAAATATGTGTTTTCTTATAATTTATTTATATATTTAGATTTTACTTTTAATTTGTTTTAAACATTAATTAGATTATGTATTTATAATTTAATCCAATTTTGGTCATTTTAAGTAATTTCAAATTTAAATTGGAAATAAACACATGTCAATCTATTGATAGTTTTTACTTCTTAAAAACTTTCTTTCTAATTTTGACAAGGGGAATTAATTTTAAATTAATTATTGTAACTTATTTGTTATGAATTTGGAAAAATGGATTCCATATTTATAATCATAAGATCTAAATTGTTTAAATAGGTACTTTTTATTTTTGGACATTATGAATAGTAACTTCAGTAATTATTTTTATTTACCATGGTTAAAGGGTAAATTGGGTAAATAAAGTTAAAAAATAATATTATAATAAAATAAAACTACTCTAACATGTATCCTAATCCTATTTTAAGGGATATGTACGACCATGATCATCCTTAGGTCTATTTTATGATCCCATGGAGGCACTTCAGTGTGATAATGATGTTTTATAATATTTATTTTAAAGAAAATGGAAATATAACATAAACATGTATCTTCTAACTAAAACAATTTTAATTTGGTTTATATAAATTATATATTCTACTATAAATAGTAATTATAAATCTAAAAAAATTTCCTATATCATGGTATTTTATTTATAATTTTTATACATTAAATAAATAAATTTATTTAAGACACAATGATGATGTAGTGATTACCTTATTAATGAAAGATTCAAATAAATAATATTATAAATATTAAAACAAGTGTAATTTGAACATTTTGATTCCATCCACGAATTTTTCAGATGAAATTGACATGTTAGGGATTATTTAATGCCTTTTTTTGAAGTAATAATGTTTTTATGACTTTAACAAAAATAAATTACTAAATATTGTCAAAATTGACATAAATAAGTTTTTAAAACAAAAAATATTTTATTAAATGATATAATATTCCTAAAAATATAATATTAGTCCAAATTACTTATATAATGTTAAAAATTTAAATAATTATCCACTTTTGGTTCTCTTTTCATTTTATAGTAACTATAGTAACCATATATTATGAAAATACAAGAAGACATGGTAAGAGTTAATGTTTTTAAATAAGGGTTAAAGCTAAAAGATAAGGTTGAGTTTCTGACCTAAAATTGTCTAAAACCTATTGATTTAGAGGATTTAGAATCATCCTAAAATTATAATATAAATTTATAACTTTTTAACAATTATAATTCTAAAATTAGTTTATAATCAAACAATATTTCAAGACTTTCCTAAAGTACCCATCCTCCCTCTTATAAAAGGAAACAACCTCTACCCACTTACTCACACCTCTGAAACCCATTGGATCATCAATATTCTTCTCAAATAAGCTCCCAAAATCCCAAAATTACTCATATAATCCTTAATTTAGGAATAAGGCAATTCAGTAAAGCCTTTTGGATCAAATCAAAAGGTGTTACCTTATTTAGAGGTAATGTCTTCTCTCAAGCTTCTTTAATTTATTTTCATTCTTTATCCCCTATGATCTTTTTATTAATTTGTTTAAAAAAAACCAGTATCATAAATATACTAGTATTTTTTATTCTAATTATTTTACCAAAAATTACACACAACAGCATCTAATGGATATAGAACATATTTTTCTGTGTACGACAATCAACGGCCTCATGAAACAATGATTGTTCCATTTTCTTCTACCACCGCTCATGGTGACCATCATTATGGAACTATATTTATATATGATATATATTATATTTATTTTCTCTCTATTATTCTGTAATTTTTATTTATAACATACTTTTATGTTTTCCATGTTGTGTAAATACAATAATTTCGTTTAAGGAAGTGTGGACGATCGCCCCCTCAAAGCGATGTGACTCATTTACACTATACCTGGAAGGTATAAAGTATGGTTTTATTAAACCAATGAAACATAAATTAAATAAATATAATACTGGTATTATAATAAAATTTAATATCATTTTATTATTATTCTTTTAACATGACAAAGATATGAAAGTAGTGTTCATGCGTACGTATGGCCTACCATCTCCATTAACGGTGTAATTCATTTATTATATCCAAATATTATGGATATTATGAATACATATATGTTTTATATCTATGATATTTTAATCATGGGTAATATTTTTCAGATGATAGGATTTTTACTACATGGAAAATTTACATCAAAACAAGTTCATTTTCGACTCAAGTACTGAATATCGACAAAATGTCCGATAAGAACTTAAATAATTATGTAATATTTATAACATGATAAAAACTAGTACAAAATGAATAATAAACATCAAAAATGTTCTGAATAAAGTATAAATTTACCTAATTTTATTATTTAGGAATATAAATAATGAACGAGACAAGTCGGATTCGAGGTATGGGAACTTCTTAACCCAATTTCCACTCGTTGGGTTTTATGCATACTTATTTGATTATATGATGCCAAAATTATGTGTGGAATAACTATTTATTTATTTATTTTGTAATTTACACATACCTTGGTGTGGATATTCTTTTTCTATACATAAACACCCTATTGATAAATTCTTACCTTATTGATACGAATTTTGTATGGGAAATCCTAACTCAATATCCATTCATTGAGTTAAATATCAATGTCACTAGTTACGTTCTTCTTTGAATTTGTGTGAATGAACTATGTTTTTTTTTACATTTAATATCCACTTATATTGAGCGTATTTTTATTTTTCACACATAATTAGGTCATTTATTTATCCTTAATCAAATGATACGATCTTTGTAAGGGACTTCATCTCAATATCCTTTAATTAGGTCATATCTTGATGTTTTGAACATTTATTATCTTATAAGGGGAATATACAACCATTTTGACATAATATATCATGAATTAATATATTATCATGATATTTAAAGTTTTATTTAATGTTATTCTCTAATTATTATTTTTCAAGTGATTCTCAAGTGGCAAGGGACTCTTTAACTAAAACATTATTTTAAAAGTTTTACAGATTTATTATTATAAAACCTTCTATTTCATGTCCATGTTTTAAAAATGGGTTTTATGAATTTATTTATATGGAAATGAACGTTTTAAAATTTTAAAAGTTTCAAAGTGGTATGGACAACTTTGACTCAATAGTATTTTTATTAAATATTTTTAATGGATTTTGAAATGTATTGAATATTTCAATATCTTGAAATGAATTCTTGTGATTAAAAATGTAATGTTATTCGTGAAATGTCGATATTTGTAATATTTTATGTGTTATTATTATATAATAGTACTTGGAAATTTGTAGGGTGCTTACCTGATAAGCCAATGATGGGTGGTTACGTGATAAATCAAAGATGGTAGGCTCCATGATAAACCAAGGATAGGTGGTTACATTATAACCTCCAATGCAATGGGTATGGAAGTCGATCATATGGCTATTCTATTTAGTGATATGTGTTGAAGTCGACCGTATAGTTATTCCATTTTAAGTATTTTTATGTCTCAAGTTACCTTTATATGCTATATGTTGTTTTCTATGGGCTTTATGGTAATATTTTGGTTTCAAAAAGTATAGGTAATGATATTATATTTAGTGAAGTGTTTTTGCTACTTTATAAAGGTGAAAAGTAGTGCTTTTAGATAAATATTCATGGTTTACATGTTTTTGAAAGACTAATAGTTTTCATTATTTATGTATCCCTTACTGAGCTTTTTATGCTCGTTCCAAGTTTTGAAGTGTTTTTCATAGGACATAAAGAAGAATAGAGTCAAGGATGGGATCAAGGAAAATTTATTCTATTTAAACATAAAATGAACCATGTTTCCTTTTAAAATGTTTTTGTTTTATGAAAAAAAAAATGGATAGTAAGTAAATGTGTCTAATTGTAATATTTAAGTCGTTATATATGATTTTTGACCTAATTCTCTAAATATCTAAAGCTGAAAAGATCCTCAAAGTGAATTAAAGTCAAATTTTTGACTTATATCAATATTATGTAACGTTTAAGGTTAGGGCCTTATAGTTATTATTATAGGATGGTTTAGACAACTTTGAAAATAAAGATGTTTTCTAAATGGTTTGGTATATCATCCAGGGTTTATAATTTTATGGTATATCATAAGTTCAATGTTTTAGAAACACCTTTTTGGCTTTATAATCTGGAATATTAAGGTGACTAATGGTATTTTTGAAGACATTCACCTTTGAGAAAATTATGGGTTATTAATTTTTTGAATTTAAAATGGGAGGTATGAGATAACCTTTGAGGTTAAAATATGTTATGGTTATTTTTGATAATTTTATCTCATTTTTGTGAATTTTATAAAATTATATAGTTTTTGAAAAAGGACACACGGAGACCCTGTGACAACCTATCACATCGGATAAATCTACAGAAATCGAACCCAAAATGAATTTTGATTGGGATTTGTCACCTACCACTGGACTATGTGAAGTCCCTGGTTAGTATAACTTATTCTTTTTAGTTAAATGATTTTATTGATCAAGAATAAGTTAATTTTAGGAACTTATGTTTTATCTAATAGATATCCTTAGTATATGAAAATGATTAGTTGATAAAGTGATAAATGTAATTTTGGAAGACGTTTTCTATTTTTGGATCACTATATTCCTAAGGAAAATAGATTACTATGGGATTTCATTTGAGGAGTAATAGTTAAATTTTATTTTGGAAGAATCTATGTTTTATTGTGGACATTTTCTGATTTGGGTTATTTTTGGAAATTATTAACCTATCATGGAGAATATGTTATTAGGTTAATTAATTTTAAGTATGATACTTCAAGAGTAGTCTATGTTATTCGGAGATAAATATAAAGATTTATCATGGAAGACTAGGTGAACAAATTGTTATGAATTTTGGGTTTCAGTATTAGTTTGGATTATTTTGAGGAATTTTAAGGATAACTATTTATTGAATGGTCTTCGTTGAACTTTGGGTATTGTTTTTTGAATTTTGGAGATTAAGAGTAGAATTCCTTTTTATAAAGGATTATTCCTTTTGGGGATTATATGATCTTGTACTCACCATTTTGGTTTTGGTTAATTTCTAAAGAAAGGGAAAATATATAGTTCATCTTTTTTGGATTATTTGATTATATAGAAGATGATTCTATCGCTTTAGGTGTGACCAAGTCATATTTAATACTCAATGTTTGGAGAAAATATGAGTTTGTTGCATATATTTATTAAATTATGAAACTCTAATTGAGAAGTAAGTTTGTTTCGTTATGTTCTTAGTCAATATCATAAATAAATTACTCAAATTTATGAAAATGATACTAAAACCAAAAAAAATTCCATTTACTTTTCCTATTGGTAAATCAAATACCATTAAAGCCATCACAAGTTTATTGTTTTCTAGTTTTCAACTTTCTCTTAATCATGTTTTCTATCACTCTCCATCTGAACTAGATGGTTAGTTTTCTCTTTCGTGTCCATGATTTCTTATATATAACCCTAGTTTTTGTCATCTCGGGTGACCTTTCTACTTCAATTTCTATCTTTTAAATTGGAAGTATTATTAACCTTTTTTTCTATGTGGTATTTTCAATGAAGTTAATGAGACCAATTTTAAATTTGTGAGGATTCAATTTTCAAAGTGGGGGAATGATGTAACATCCCAAAAATTTATAGAATAGTAAATTTTTGTATCTAATAATATTTATGAATAAGATATTAATTTAACATTAAAGGAGATAATTTTTCTGATAGCTTACTCGACACACAACAATGGGTTTCTCAAAAATCTTATGTTGCACATAGTGTTAGCTATACTGAAAAATAATACAATAATATTATTATTATTTTAAATTCTAGTTAACTCCTAGTTATTTTATTGGAGGGAATGAACATAAATAACTACAATATTAATAAACTTGTTTTTTAAATGTTTTTAAATTTAATAATTAAATTCTAGAGCCTTAAAATTAGAATGAATCCAATTTTAATCATAAAATACTCTAATATTTTTAAAATTTCATTTTACAACCTTTTGATGGGGGACACTTTTTAAATGCATTTTTTCACTTTTCATTGTTGTAATTAAAAAAATAAACTTATTCTTTAGAAGTGGGACACCAAATTTAACTTGTTTGAAATTTTGCTATTTTCCTGTTAAAATCAATATTTTAATAAATAGTGAAAAATACTGCATTTTAATACAAAATTGCCTTTTCATCTAATTTATTTATATAGTTATATTTTTTTTAATTGGTTTTAAAGTTTAATTAGATTATATTTTTTTCATTTAATTCAATGTTGGTCATTAAAATTAATTTCACATTTAAATTAGACATAAACACACGGCAATCTTCTGATAGTTTTTACTTCTTAAAAACTCGCTTTCTGGTTTTGACAGTGGGAATTAATTTTAAATTAGTTAATGCAACTTCTGTGTTTTGGATTTTCAAAAATGGATTCCATATTTAGAGTTATGAGGTATAAATTTTTTAAATAGTAACTTTTTATTTTTTGACATTATGAATAGTAATTTTAGTAATTATTTTTATTTACCATTTTTAAAGGGTAAATCAAGTAAGTAAGATTAAAAAATAATATTATAATAATATAAAACTACCCAAAAACATGTCGTAATCCTATTATATGGTATATGTCTAACCATGATAATCCTTGGGTAGATATTGGGACCCCATATAGCCACTTAGTTGTGATAATGACCTTTTAAAATATTTATTTCAAAGAAAAGGGAAATATAACTTAAACATGTATATCCTAACTAAAAAAATTAATTTGGTTTATATAAATGATCTATTTGACTATAAATAGTCATTATAAATATAAAAATATTTTCTATATAATGGTATTTTATTTATAATTTATATACATTAAAAATATAAATTTATATGTTGCACAATGATGATGTAGTGATTACCTTTTTAATGGAAGATTCAAATAAATGATATTATAAATATTAAAATAAAATAATTTAAAAAAAATTATGCCATACAAAAATTATTTCAATGACATTGACATGTGATGGATTACTTATTGCCTTTGGTTATAAGGAATCATGTTTTTATAACTCCAATAAAAATCAGTTACTAAATAGTGTCACAATTGATATAAATGAGTTGTTAAAACAAATACTATTTTATTAAATGATATAATATTCCTAAAATTCCAATATTCATCCAACTGAATTATATAATGTTACAAATGTCATTAATTATCCACTTGTTGTTCTATTGGCATTTTATAGTGACTATAGTAACCAAATATTATGAAAATACAAGAAAACATGGTAAGAGTTAATGTTTTTAACTAAGGGTTAAAGCTAAAAGATAAGGTTATGTTTGTGAACTAAACTTGTTTAAAACCTATTGGTTGATAATATTTCTAACCATCCTAATCTTATCCTATAAAATTTATCACTTTTGAAATATTATAATTCTAAACCAAATTTCTACTCGTTGGGTTTTATGCATTCTTCGTTGATTATATTATGCCATGATTATGTGTGGAATCGCTATTTATTTATTTATGTTTTAATTTACACTTCACATGGTGTGGATATACTATTTATATACATAATCACCCCATTTATAAAATCTTATGTCATTGATATGAATTTTGTAAGGGAAAACTTAACTCAATCTCCATTCATTGAGTTAAATATCAATGTCATTCGTTATGTTCTTCTATGAATATGTTTTAATAACCTATGATTGTTTTAAAATAAATATTCACTTACATTGAGTGCATTTATTTTTTCACACATAATTATGTCATTGAATTATCTTTAATCTAATGATACAATCTTTATAAGGGACTTCGTCTCAATCTTCTTTCTTTGAGGCATATCTTTATGTTTTTTACTTTTATTATCCTATAAGGTGTATATACAACCCTTTTGACACGTTATATCTTGAATTATTATATTATCATGATATTTAATGTTTTATTTCATTTTATTCCTTAATTACTTTTATTCAAGTGTTTCTCAAGTTACAAGGCACTCTTTAACTAAAACATCATTTTAAATGATTTATAGATTTATTGTTCTAAAACCTTCTATTTCATGTCTATGTTTTAAAAATGGGTTTTATGAATTTATTTATATGGACATGAACATTTTAAAATTTTAAAAGTTTCAAAGTGGTATGGGAAACTTTGACTAAAAAGTCTCTTTATTAAATGTTTTAAATGGTTTTTGAAATGGATTGAATATTTCAATATCCTGAAATGATTTCATGTTATTAAAAATGAAATATTATTAGTGAAATGTTGATATTTTCAATATTTTATGTGTTATGATTATATTGCAGTACTTGGAATTTTGACAGCTGGTTACGTGATAAACCAATGACAGTTGGTTACGTAATAAACCAAACACTGGTGGTTTTGTGATAAACCAAATATGGGTGGTTATTTTATAACCTCCAATGCATTGGGTATGGAATCCGATCATATGGCTATTCTATTTAGTGATATGTGTGGAAGATGACTGTATGGTTATTTAATTTAAGTATGTTTATGTCCCATGTTACCTTTATATGCTATATTTTTCTTTCTATGTGATTTATAGTAGTATTTTGGTTACAAAAAGGGTAAGCAATGAGATTATATTCAGTGAAGTGTTTTTTCTACTTCATAAAGGTGAAAAGTGTTACTTTATGATAAAGTATTCATGGTTTACATGTTTTTTTGACAATAATAGTTTTTATTCTTTATGTATCCCTTACTGATCTTTTTATGCTCATATCAATTTTTTAAATGTTTTTTAGGGGACTTAAAGAAGAACAAAGTCCAGGATGGGATCAAGGAAAAGTCATTCTATTTAAACATGAACAAACCATGTTTCCTTTTAAAAAGTTTTTATTTTATGAGAAAAATGTATAGTGAGTAAATTTGTTTACTTGTAATATTTAAGTTATTATTTATGAGTTATGACCTAATTATCTAAAGCCCTAAACCTAAAAAGACCCTCAAAGTGAATTTAAGTCAAATTGTGGACTTATCTCAAGATTATTTAATGTTTAAGATTCCGAACTTGCAGTTGGTATTAGAGGATTGTTTAGACAACTTTGGACATTAGGATGTTTTCTTAATGGTTTGGGATATCATCATGGATTTATAATTTTATGGTATATCACAAGTTAAATGTCCTAGAAACCCCTTTTTAGGCTTTATGATCTGGAATATTAAGGTGACTAATGGTAATTTTGAAGACATTTTCCTTTGAGGAAATTATGGATTATTAATTTTTGGGATTGAAATTACAAGGTATGAGATAAAATTTGAGGTTAAAATATGTTATAGTTATTTTTGAAGATTTTGTCTCATTTTTTGGAATGTTATAAAATTATATAGTTTTTGAAAATGTACAACACGGAGATAATATGGCAATTCGTCGTATCGGTAAAAGCTGGGGGAATCAAACCCACATCCAATGTGAGACAGGGATTTATTCCCTACCACTAGAATACATAAAGTCCCTAGTTAGTATGACTTATTATTAGTTAAATGATTTTATGGATCAAGAATAAGTTGATTTTGGGAACTTATGTTTTATCAAATATATATCCTTAGTATATGAAAATGATTTAGTGATTAAGTGATAAATTTAATTTTGGAAGATGTTTGCTATGTTGGGTACACTATATGCATAAGGAAAATAGATTAATATGGGATTTCATTTGAGGAGAAATGGTTGGATTTTATTTTGGAAGAATCTATGTTTTTATTGTGTAAATATGGAGATTTGGGTTATTTGTGCAAATTATTAACCTATAATGGTGAATATGTGATTAGGTTTATTACTTTTAAGTATAAGACTTTAATAATAGTTGATGCTATTTGGAGATATATGTTAAGATTTATCATGGAAGACTATGTGATCATATTGTTCTGAATTTTTGTTTTCAATCTTAGTTTGGATTATTTTGAGGAATTTTATGGAAAATTCTTTATTGAATGGTATTTTTTGAACTTCGGGTATTGTTTGTTGAATTTTGGAGATTAAGAGTAGTATTTATTTTTATAAAGGATTTTTCATTTTTTTGATTACATGATCTTTACTAACCATATTGGTTTTGGTTAATGTCTAATGAAAAGTGAAATATATAGTTCATATTTTGTGGATTATGTGATTCAATAGAAGATGATTCTAGCACTTCCGGTGTGACAAAGTAATATTTAATACTCATTGTTTTAATAAAATATGAGTTTGTGTTAGATATTTATTAAAGGATGAAACTCTAATTGACAAGTAAGTATGTTTCCTTTTATTCTTAGTAAAGATCATAAATAAATTCATCAACGTTATGAAAAGGATATTAAAACAAAAACGTTTTTTATTTACTTTTCCTACTGGGAAATCAAAGATATTTCAACCCATCCCAAGTTTATGTTTTTCTGGTTTTTAACTTTCTCTTGATCATGTTTTCTATCACTCTCCATCAGAACTTGATTGTTAGTTTTATTTTTCATATCAATGTTTTCCTACATGGAACCCTAGTTTCTGTTATCTCATTTTCAATATTTTAAATTGGAAGTCTTATAAACCTTTTTTTCAATGTGGTATTCTCAATGAAGTTACCGAGCTGAATTTTAAATTTATGTGGACACAATTTCGAAAAGGGGGTAATGATGTAACATCCCAGGTATTATTATAGAATAATAAATTATATTATCTAATAATATTTATGAATAATATACTAATTTAACATTAAAGGGGGGACTTTTTCCAATATTTTACTCAACACAAAACAGTGGGTTTTTCCGAAATACTATGTTGCACACAACGTTGTGTTATACTGGAAAATAATACAATAATATTATTATTATTTTAAATGGTAGTTAACTCCTAGTCATTATGTTGGTGGGAATAAACAGAACTAAATACAATATGATTACACATGTTTTTAAAATGATTTTACATTTATCCAATAAATTTTATGGGCTTAAAATGAGAATGAATCCAATTTTAAGTATAAAATAATTTAATACTTTTCAAAGGTTGTTTTACTGCCTTTTGATGGAGAACCATTTTTAAATCTAGTTTTTGTAACTTTTATATATTATATTTGAAAAAAATAAACTTATTATTTAGAATTATTACATCAAAATTTACCTTGGTTGAACTTTTGGTATTTTTCAAAAAAAATCCATATTTTAATGAGTAGTGAAAAATACTGCATTTTAATTCAAAACTGTCTTTTCATCTAATTTATTTATATAACAACATTTTACTTTTAATTATTATTATAGTGTAATTAGATTAAGTTTTAATAATTTAATCCAATTTTGGTCATCATAATTAATTTCACATTTAAACTGGACAGAAACACATGTTAATCTTTTGATAGTTTTTACTACTTAAAATTCACTTTCTTGTTTTGACAACGGGAATTAATTTTAAATTAATTTCTATAACTTATGTGATTTTTATTTTGAAAAATGGATTCCATATTTTGAATCATAAGTTATAAATTGTGTAAATTGTTACTTTTTATTTTTGGAAATTATGAGTATTGACTTTAATAATTATTTTTATTTACCATGGTTAAAGGGTAAATCAGGTAAATAAGGGTAAAAATAACACTACAATAATATAAAACAACCCCAAAATTTATCCTAATTATATTTTATGAGATATTTACGACCTTGATCTTCCTTAGATCTATTTCAGTACGTTATGGAGCTATTTAGGTGTGATAGTGACCTTTTATAATATTTATTTTAAAGAAAAGGGAAATATAACATAAACATGTATCTCCTATATAAAACAATAATAATTTTGTTTATATAAATGATATATTCGACGGTAAATAGTTATTAGAAAGATAAAAAGTATTTTCTAAATCATGTTATTTTATTTATAATTTTTATATATTAAATTAATAAATGTATTTATGACACAATAATGAAGTAGTGATTATATTATTAATGAAAGATTCAAATAAATGATATTATAAATATTAACATAAATATAATTTGAACATTTTGATGCTATAAAATAATTTTTTGTAAGGAATTGATATGTGAGGGATAAGTTAATTCTTTTGGTTCGAAGAAATCAAGTAGTTATGACCTTAAAAAAATCAATTACTAAATAGTTTCAAAATTGACATAAATGAGTTTTTAAAAAAATACTATTTTATTAAATGATATAATATTCCTAAAAATATAAGATTCAGAAAAATGACATATATAATGTTCAAAATTTCATTAATTATACACTTGTGGTTCTCTTGTAATTTTATAGTAACTATATTAACCATATATTATGAAAATAGAAGAATACAAGGTAATAGTTAATGTTTTTAACTAAGGATTAAAGCTAAAAAATAAGGTTAATTTTGTGAAATAAACTTGTCTAAAACCTGATGGTTGAGATGATTTAGACCAATACTCATATTATCCTATAAATTTATCACTTTTTATCTATTATAATTCTAAAATCATTTTATAATAAAATAATATTTCAAGACTTTCCTAAAGTTCCCCTCCTGCTTATAAATGGCCACCAAATATACCCACATACTCACACCTATCAAGCCTCTTGTATCCTCCAAATTCTACTCCAAAAACTCACAATATCACTTAGTTAATCCTAGAATCCTTAATTTGGGTATAAGACAATTCAAGAAATTCTTTTGGCTCAAATCAAAAGGAGTTACCAGATTTAGAGGTAACGCATTCTCTCAAGCTTATTTCATTTATTTTCATTCTTCACCCCCTACACTATTTTAATTCCACTATTTTAATACAAAACCAATATATTAAATATAATAGGATGTTTTAATGCTAATTATTTAACCTAAACTTACACAAAACTCCATCAAATGTATAAATAACATATTTTTTCTTTGTATGGAGAACTACTACCTCATGAAATAATGATTGTCGAATTTTCTCCTACCATCATTTATGGTGTCTATTATGATGTAAATATATTTATATAAGATATATATTATATTTATATTGTCTTTGTTATTTTTTAATTTTTATTTATAATATAATTTTATGCTTCCCATGTTGTGTAAATACGATAATTTTGTTTGAGGAAGTGTGGACTACCTCCCCCTCAAAGAAATGTGACTCGTTTCCACTATACATGGAATGTATAAAGGATGGTTTTATTGAACATATGATACATACATGACATAAATATAATACTGGTATTATGATATTGTTTAATACCATTTTATTATTATTCTATTAATATGAAAAATAAATGATAGTAGCGTTCATGCATATGTACGGTCTACTATCTTCATTAACGGTGCATTTCATTTATTATCTCAAAATATTATGGATTTTATAAATACATATATACTATAAATATTTGATATTTTAATCATGAATAATATTTTGGAGATGATTTACTTTTGACTACATGGACAATTTATATCAAAACAAGTTCATTTTCGACTCAAGTACTGAATATCGACAAAACATCCGATATAAACTTAAATAATAATGTAATTTTTATAACATGATAATAAGTAAAATAAAATAAATAATAAAATTGAAGAATTTTTTGAAACAATTATAAATTAACCTAATTTTATTATTCTGGAATATAAATAATGAGCGAATCAAGTCATATTCAAGGTAAGGGAACTTCTTAACCCAATTTCCACTCATTGGGTTTTATGCATACTTTGTTGATTATATTATGCCAAGATTATCTGTGGAATAACTATTTATTTATTTATGTTGTAACTTCCACTTCCCTAAATTTTTATATACTATTTCTATACATAATCACCCCATTGATAAATTCTTACATCATTGAAATGAATTTTGTTAGGAAAATCGTAACTTAATCTCCATTCATTGAGTTAAATATCAATGTCATTGGTTATGATCTTCTATGAATATGTGTGAATGACCTATAATTGTTTTAAAATTAATATCCACTTATATTTTGTGTATTTATATTTTTTACACATAATTATGTCATTGGTTTATCCTTAATCTAATGATATGATCTTTGTAAGGGACTTCGTATCAATCTCCTTTCATTGAGGCATATATTGATATTTTGCACCTTTATTATCCTATAAGGTGTATATACAACTATTTTTACTCGTTATATCATGAATTATTATATTATCATGATATTTAAAGTTTTATTTAATGTTATTCCTTAATTATTTTTATTCAAGTGTTTCTCAAGTGGTAGGGGTCTCTTTAACTAAAACAACATTTTAAATGTTTTATAGATTTATTATTTTAAAACCTTCTATTTCTTGTCCATGTTTTAATAATGGGTTTTATGAAATTATTTATATGGACATGAAAATTTTAAAATATTAAAAGTTTCAATGTGTTATGGGACACTTTGAATCAAAAATCTTTTTATTAAATGTTTTAAATTATTTTTGAAATTGATTTAATATTTAAATATCTTGAAATAATTTATTGTGATTGAAAATGAAATGTTTTTAGTGAAATGCTGATATTTGAAATATTTTATGTGTTATGATTATATAGCATTACTTGGGCTTTTTACGGGTGGTTACGTGATATACTAAGGACAGGTGGATACGTGACAAACCAAAGACAGGTGGTTCTGTAATAAACTAAGGATGGGTGGTTTTATTATAACCTCCAATGCATTGGGTATGGAATCCAGCCGTATGGCTATTCTAATTAGTGATATGTGTCCAAGTTGATTGTATGGTTATTACATTTAAGTATTTTTATGTTTTTAGTCACCCTTATATGTTATATGTTTCTTTTTATGGGATTTATGGTATTATTTTGGTTATAAAAAGGGTAAGCAATGAGATTATATTCTGTGAAGTATTTTTGTTAATTCATAAATTTGAAAAGTATTACTTTATAATAAAGTATTCATGGTTTACATTTTTTTTCAAGACTAATAGTTTTCATTATTTATGTATCCCTTACTGAGCTCTTTACGCTCATCCCGGGTTTTGAAATGTTTTTCACAAGACTTATAGAAGAATAAAATCAAGGATGGGATCAAAGAAAAGTCATGATATTTAAACATGAAGTAAACCGTGTTTATTTTTAAAAAAAATATTTTAAGAAAAAAATGGATAGTGGGAAAAATTTTCTACTTGTAATATTTAAGATGTTATGTATGTGTTATGACCAAATTCTATAAATCTCTAAACCTAAAAATATTCTCAAAGTGAATTAAAGTCAAATTGTTGACTTATCTCAAGATTATGGGACATTTAAGGCTGGGGCCTTATACCCTCTCCCAGAGGTATGGTGTATTTTTCTCTAATGTACTTATATGTATTATATGCCCTATTGCAGACAACCATGAAGTGTCCTTTGGATTTGTTGAAAAAGGGGAGAAAGTGTGACATTTCCATCGGAAGAAAAGACACAAGGAGAAGCTGTTAGGTGGAGTAGAAAAATAGGGGTAGTTGATGATAAGTTGAAGCTATTTTGAGGAGATTTAACATAGGTGGAATATTAAATATGACGATGCTAGAAGTGATTGATCAAATATTTTATATCACGACAGCTGAGGTTCATGATAAAAGCAGTTTATTGGTTTCAACAGTTGGTGTCATGAATGAAGTGATTCATTAATGAAATTTTCATTATATTCTTGTTTCTCACGTTGATCAAGACTCATGTGGTCTTAGAGTATGTGTTGAGTAAATATTTGATTGCTATCTTAATCGCATGAAGTGAATGTTGGTTGAAGAATGATGGATCCTCAAAGATGTATCAAAATATGAATAATAGTTATGAGAAGAGTTTTTAACAAACCCAAAGGGGAATATTTTTTGGAAAAAATCCCTCAAAATTTCCTATCAATATGTTGTGGGTGTAATTGTGTTTGTAGACAAAGCCAAATGACTGCAAATGAGTATAGTTAGTGTTTTCCGAAAGCAAGTTTTTAAGGTGGTGCAGTTTCCTAGTGTTTGCTAAATTTTTGGGCCTCAAAATAGGGATTTTGATATTGGAAAAGCAAGGATTTCATCATAGGATTGAATGGTATAAAGAAATGTGGATAAAATTGGAAAAATAATGGAATTTTGTACCTCAAAACATGGTCTACATACCATGCTTGGTAATGGTTCGCGGCCGCGTACCAGGTAGTAGGAACGGTACGTGGAGCGGCAGAAAGGGTATGTGGAATGGTTCATAGTAAAGGGATTTTGGTACATGGGAGGTATAAAGATTCATGGAATTGTCTTATATATAGTAAGAGATACAGTATGTAGACCACGTATGAAAAATGGTTTACAGATGTCTTGTGGTCCACGGTAGGAGAAGCGGTACCTGGTGAAGGTGGTGGTGAGTCAAAGATTTGATAAATCTTGATTTAGTGGATTAAGAAGATATTTTTTCCTATATAAGGAGATTTAATCCCACCTATTATAAGGGATATAAAATATCATTAGAGAAAATCTCTTTTCTCTAGGAATTTGGAAAAATTGAAGGAATTTCGAGATGGATAATTCTGAGATGGCTGAAGATGTTCACACGGAAGAAATTATGCCGAAGGTTTTTGCAGGAAACTATATCCCACAAAGGATATGGTACAAGGAGGTAGAAGGCATAGCATGTTGGTGACTCTAGGAAAGAGAAGAGATTTTCGAGGCATAATTTATCAAAGGGTGAAGTAGTTTGTAGAAGAAATTTTGTGGATGGATATTTTGAGGCACTAAAGTCTACAAAGGAAGAGGTTGTTCATGAGGGAGGAAGTATGATATGCCTAGGAATAAGATCTGGTATGCGGAGGAAGATGATGAAATACAATAAGGAAGTCCATGAATAAAGAATAGATCGTGGACAGTAGGTGGTTCATAGAGGAGGTTCACGGAGTCAGTATGTGAAGGTGGTATGAGATAGTGAAGGCGGAGGCAGTCCGCAAATAGAGGATAGTTCACGGAAGAGGCAGTGGTATATAGAGGATACATTCCACATATTAAACCTGATACATAATACGTGGGAGGGGTTGGTGGTTTGTGAAACACACAAGGAAGCTTGAGAAAGCTTCAAATCAGTTTGAGAAAGTATTTTCTAGTATTTTACAATACCAAAGAAGGTGGGCTTTATCTGCGAGTGAAAAAGGAACTTCAACAGACCATCAACCTATATTTGAGCATGTGGAATTCACAAAAATTAAGGGACTTACATGTCCATAAATTATGTTGGACCAAAAATTCTATAAACTATGAGTGGATTCTTTTCTAAGAGTAGTGAGTAATGGAAGAGTAAGATGGTGACACTTTCCACATGTAGTGAGCTAGAGAAAGAGGCCTAGGGAATGACCCTTAGGATTGTAGTGAGAAGACCCTAAATCTTGTAAATGTAGTGATCTTGGGAATATAAGGTCTATCCTGAACCATGTACTCATTATTAGCAGTGATCCTAAGTGAATTTTGTACATCGGCACACCATCGTTGTGTGCACCTTAGGTGTTCCAAGTGAGGGTGAACCAAGTAAAAATTGATGTGTCTCATGCATGATTTAAATTTTATTCATACTTTTAAATGGAATCTAGAGATCATAGAATTTTTTTTAGTGATGAAACAATATCCTAAGGGGAATAAATTTTAATTTGTCATACCCTGATTCACCCCCCCCCCCACTTAGGATATTTGACCTTGTGGAACTAACACTAATAATAATTTGTATTTCTAGGTGGTTTGAGTTGTACTAACCAAATTATTTCACACAACATAGAACTTAAAATGCATAAATATGATCACTAGTACAAACTAAGTTAAGGATAGTGGAGGAATCCTTCTTGGTAGTCTGTCTCACCCCTTACTTGTAAACACATCATTGTTTTTTATGTATATTGGTACACCTTCCTGTTTTCATTTTTGGCACTAGTATAATCATGGATTTAGATGTAGGGACCCATTTTAGTAGTGTGTTATAGGTGGGTGATTCAACGAGAGCTGGTATACCTAGTTAGGAGATAGTTTATTTTACTTTTTTTAGCTGTTGTATTGAACATGTATCATTTCAGGGATCATTCTATTTTTTATTTACAATGGAATCCAGATATGTATATTTTTTAAATTATCACTTAGTTTTATGTATGTTTCATTATATAGAATATTTATTATTTATATACTAGACTGTGAGATTCATTTATGGATTTATATTTTATATGTATATGTTCATGGCATGTATTTTATACAAATGGGTCATTCTGAATTTTTTATATAAATGGGAAAGGACCAGGATAGTTATATTTAGGTTCATAGTCACCCCAACATGTATTAATTACCTTAATAATAGTCAAAAGTCTCTAAAATATGGGGCACCATTCTTGAGATTTAGTGATGATCTAGTTTAATAACCATTCAGGAGAGATGGGTAAGGGAATTATAGGATCTGACTAAAACTTTTAGTGATTCCACTAGTCAATGGATACCTTTGGAGGAAATAATTTGTTCATAAATTAGTTTCCTTTGATTTATAATTTTTTATTTCATTTAATTAATTCCCCTAATAATAGTTCTTGTGTATGATTTTTTTTCTTCTACTAATTTTAGTTATAGAGATGTCACACAAAAGCCTTTAAAATATTACCCAAAAAATGTAAAATTTGGATCAACTTGTGTTTTTTTAATTTATTTCCTCATATATTCCATGACCTAAAGCCATAAAAATATCTAAATGTTACATTGATATATAATTTAATGATATATATTCCTTATAGTTATATTTTATATCATTATTTCATATAACTATGTAAAATTAAAAACATTAATAAACATCCCAAAACACAAATTTTGAGTCTATTTAGAGATTAGTTACATATGGAAAAACTATTAATATAAAATAAAAAAATAATTTACTATTTCTTCTTTATGATCCATAGAAACATGTAACATGACCAAAATATTCTCAATATATTTGAGACCCTATTTTTATATGTCAAACATAAAAGGTTAATATTAAATCCGAATATGTTGAATAATAATAAAAGATGGTCTGCTAATAGAAATTAACATTTAGTATAAAGATATAATGGTATCATTATAAAATTGAAAAATTATTATAAATTATGAATCATAAAATAATAATGAAGCATAAAAATTTTATATGGACATCATAATAATAATTCAAGGGTCACTAATAATACATCAAAACATTGTGAGCTAGGTTCACTTCCAAATCCTCATACATGGAATCTCATAATATGTAAATATATTTCAATAAATTGTGGGATATATATTTATGGTTCCACCTATCAAATAATAATAGGTTTAAAAATATGTGGAATTATAAATCAAAAAATAACTAACTTATGAAACGTAAAGTCCAAGTTACATATCAAATTTTTATGTCATGGTGTGCAATCAGTCAAATCAAGATAAGTAAAAAGGTGGTGTTAAATAAAATAAATAAAAGATAAAATTCATAGGATATGCTCAAATTATGTTATATAAAAAATATAATATTGATATAAAATATTGAATGTTAAATAAAAAGGAGAAATTTAGGAGTGATCCATTTTACCTCACGTCCCAAATTTCAAAAATAATCTCTAAATCCATTAATAATGAAAAATAATTTAATAATAATTTATTCCAAAACTATAGAAAACCTCCCAACACCATGATATTTTCCAATTTAGTCTCATAAAGTCCCTCATATATTTTCTTCATAATATATGGATCAAGACTCCCTTGGAAAATTTGTCTTGCTGGGAATGGCATCCCCACCTACCAATAAAGGGATTATCAATTCTTCTCCACCTCTAATATGGGATCTCCATTTCATATCCCCTTGAGAAAAAACACACTCACTGTCACACCATAGGGTTATTAGATCTGATATCATTTTTAACCAAGCATCCAACACCAATATGTTATCAACTGTTTGATCTCGTGGTCCCACACAAATTTTTTCATAGGATATAGTCCAATAATTACTTATAAAATGCATTGATATATAAGAGGTATCCAAACCATCCTTTAAAGATATGCCTCATTCTCCTCCTCCTCCAATGTTGGGTATCCCTATAAATTTTGAAACCCATAATGTAATTTTTAGGCATATAATTTTTTATTTATTAATTTTCCTTTTCAATTTTATATTCTGGTTTAAAAAATTAAGTTTAAAAGGATTTTTATAGGGTACACAATTCCTTAACCATGATTATAATCTATGTGGAACAAATCTCGGGGGTACGATAGGAAATAACATAGTTAGTGCATGGTCTGAAAAACCATGTACATAGCCCATGTGGACAAAAAAATTAATTTCAAAACCATTCTTGGGGTTGGTGCATGGTTTCCAAATCATGAAAACAAACCATGGGACTTGTTAAAAAATTGATAATTTTAAATTTTAAAATTCTAAATTAAAATAAAGGGTTTTCTTACTCTCATTATTTCTAAGATATTTAGATGACTCTATCCCATTGTAATCTTGTAATATAATTCTTTAACCCTTTTTATTTTTTCATCAATATGCATCGATAATCTTTAAAAATGTGATTTTTCATATCCTCCTTCTACATCTTCTTCCTATGACCTTTATTCTCCTTCATCCCTTGGGCCACGGTGGCCTAGGGCTTGTTAAAACAAAAATTTAAGTTTGTTTTTTCCATTTTAAGGGTTTTAAATATTTACTTGAGTTCTTATTCTTCCATATTTCAGTGGAATAAAATTTTCCACCAAAACATTTCATTGATTATAGGTAGGTGACTCTCTGGATTCCTATATTAAATTACCATTAATGTTTGGTGTTTCAAAATGTGTTTTGACTATATATGTATTGTATTTGATGCCTATTGAGACTATTAGTATTCATAATCTCAATTTTTGTCTAATTTAAAATCTTGGTAGAAGGATTGCTTCAAATTATATAATTATTTTGGTCTTAGAAGTTTTCCCTTAAGTTCTTGATAAAATTATCCCCATGATATTCAATTTTTGGATTAAATATGTTTTATTATAAATTTTGATAATGATATAAAATTAACTAATGAATTTATTTTTTTAATAGATTCATTAATTGATGGGGTGTTTGGTTTAGGTGAATAATCTTAATTAATTGGTATTTTTTCATTTTTTACATTTTGTAATTTTTGAACAATAAAAAATAGTTAATGGTATTATAATTATTTGTTATTATAAAAATATCCCTCATATATTTCATGAAATATATGGAGAAATTTAATTAATAAAATACCTCATAGTAATGCTTGAGTACTTAGGTGGTATCCAAATACATGTACCATGTTTGGTCACATAAAATCTTGACCTAATGGATGTTATTGGTAATACCCACTAAGAGTCCATGATAGTGCATGAAGTGTCATATATTATTGATAAAACTTTGTAATGACCCTCTAAGGTCCCATAATAGGGAATTATTAGACTTTCCTAGTGCATCTCTATGTGTAATAAGTTGAGGATATAGATAGTATCATAGTATGAGGGTCCTGGTTTTGGTTCTCATAAACATAGAATCTAAGATTCCTCCCATAGAATTCACTTGGTTTTTAAATTAATAAATTCATGTCAATGATATGTTGATCTTTTATATACTTTACCTTGTATATTTAAACTTAACTTATTCCTTTCTAAATGTATCATTCTTTCATTACTTGTCTATTTCAAAGTGAAAATCCAACATTAACTATTATAGTTTAAACTAAAATACTATGGTTTATTCTATAAAGGCTTCACATGGATTACTTGTTGGAATCCTTTTTTTTACCACACCCTATATGCACCTTCTAAGTTTATATAGATATTCATTTTAAAAATATAGGTAAAGGCTAGGTTCCATTGGGAGAGGGGGATTATCTTGTCAACTTGGATTAGGTTGATGGAGGTGATAGGTTATCAGAGTTATCTTTTCATGAAGAGAAGGGTATTGTATGTCCATTTTGGTATTTATTTTATTTTGATCATGTATAAATGTATTGGATACTTTTTTACGTAAACATTTCATCTTACCAGCCCTGAATTTATAGTCTATAGTTTATTTTTAGATGTCTTTTAATTTCTTGGGTACATGACATATGTTAATATGGTTATAATTTTGTTTTTTTCATGATTATTTATTTCATTTGAGTATTATTTACTATTATTACATTAAATTTACTCATGGAAGGGTCTTAGGTTTTTATTTATTCTCAACTATTCTTGAGAAGATTAAAGAACCATATGAAATTGTTTGATAATCATTGGAAGCTAGTGAAAAATTTTTGAAACTAGTTAGAATATTTTTGTAATTTACTTAAAAGAATTTATTATGTTTACAAAGTTTTTGAGGTTTATTATATTTTTTTAGATATAGATATTGGTAAATTCAATAAATTATGTGATCATTTTTTAGATTTTGGAATTTTAGATATTTGATAAAAAGAGGTTAATCATTCTAGTTTTTGTGTGATAATTCAATTTTCATAAGATATTTGCTTTTTCATAAAATTATTTATCAAATGTGTATCAAATATGAGTTTATGTATTATATTTTAAGAAGAATATAATATGTTGAGTTGATTTCATAATATTATCTCATTCTTATAAGACACTTAGGACTTCATAAAATAATTTTCATAAGATAAGTCCATTTTTTAGATAAGTGGTGTTTGTAAGATGTTTTGTATATTTCATTTGATATAGATTCTTTATAATATATTCGAGTTTCATAACATGTGTTGTTTATATGATATATTTCATAAGATTTAGTGACTCCGGTTTTGACTTTTAATACATTGGAATATTTCTAAATTCAAGCACAGAGTTGGTGCAAGATTCTTTGGCCCGAAGAGCCTCAGTGTGATGATATTAAAAATATTAAATATATTTTTTCATGCATGCATATTTTCATTAAAAATATGGAATAACTCCCATGTGGATTCTGGGATTTGAAATCTATGACTACAGTTAAGTTTAGAACATGGTGTTTACCCTAGGTGTGACATTAAATTTTTCAGCGTCAGGTGCTCAGTCGGGGGAGAGCATTAGCATGGTCTTAAGAGTATGTTTATTGATTTCATACAAATAAAATCAATTAAAACCTCCCCCTCCCATTTTGTGTGCATGTAATATAGAAATAAATCCCCCCCTTTGGAGTGACATACAAACTAAGTTGAAACCATGGAGAGGAGGAATCTCTGATCTTCAATCTTGAAGTAAATCGCTCCTGAATCATGGTGTAGCGGCATCAGAGCATGGATCTATACACAAATCTTCTACATTTCACCATGAGCTGGTAGGATTTTATTTTAATGTCTCTATCCCATTTTTTATGTGTTTTTTAAGGTTTTAGATCCATCAGACAAATTATAGGGACCCTGTGAGGTTCGATCTATAGGTTACATTGGAAATATGGGAATTTTAGAAAGCTCGAATGGAATTTTCATTTGGAATTCATGATCACATGGTGTGTATTGAAGAGGAACATGCCATGTTTTCTCCTCATTTTGGGAATATGAACTTTTGGGGACTATAAGCCATGTACTAGGGATACATGTTGTGTAGTGAACCTGGGCCATGTGGTCGAGGGACATGGACAAGGGTTTTGTGTAAACAAACATGGCCATGTGATTGTACAAGACTTGGGAAATGGGAAAAAAGTGTCTTACATGGGGAAGGTATAAGGCACGAAAAATTTTCCAATTATATAGGGCATGTCATGTACCAGGGGTACATGTTGTGTGGAATACATGGAAGGCCAATCTGTGTGGTGAAAGACACAACCAGGTGCCTAGGGTGTGGTGAGACACATTGTGTACACCATGTACATGTAGTGTAGGCTCAAATGGACAGACAAGACATGTATAAGAGGACATGAATAGGTGTTTAGGTGGGGCCACACATCGTTTGGACCCAATTACACATCATGTACTGTTCTTTGGAACTTCCACCAAGCGTATCTCTTTCTTCAGGGCTCGGATTTAGGCTTACGAGTAGCATATCCTGAGTATTTTTTCATGTAAGACATTATGGTAGCCTTCATAGTGTCTTATGAGATATTATGTGCCATTATTTAAGAAAACAATTATATTATTTATTCTTGATCATGGATAGTGATCAAGGTGGATCACTAGGGTGATATCATGGTTAGTACCTTTTCCTGTCGTCTCAAGATGTGGGTCCCCTAGACTCTTTAGTCCGGTAAAGTGATGATCCCCTACCATAAGAGGGTGTTGGTCCCCTACTATTGGTTGTTTTTAAATGTGAGGTATGATTATTAGGACACTCCTTTGATTGTCGCTTTACCGATGCAAGAGATCGGTGTGTTTTATCATAAAGATATGTTGGGATTTGTACTCCCCTATCATATCAAGGTGCAAGTTTCCCTTAACAATCAGATCAGTAGAAACGAAACTCTCCTAAAGTGGGTGTGGGTCCTCTACCCAGGGATTAGTTCCCCTAGGGTTATTATTCCCATATCAGAAAAGGGTTTGGGTCCCTTGTATTTCTTATTTAGTTGGAGATAGAACTACCCTATTGTATCAATTTGTGATCCTTCCATACTTTTTTTATATGTAGAGTAGGTACTCCACCATATTGGGAATAGTTTTTCTATCCATGGATTCAAAACTCCAATTTTTCACTATTGTGCAGGTCCTCCGTATATGATGTACAGATAGAGTGGGTACTCCCCTAACGTACCAGGGTGAAAATACTCTATTTATAGAGTCAGTATCCCCTATCGAAATAATGTGTGGGTCCTCTATATTCTAGGAACTGATAGAGTTGGTATTCTCCTATCATTACAGGGTGTGGTTCCTTTATCCATGGAGTTGGTACTCCCTTAAGGTATCGAGAAATGGGTCCTCTATATGCGATGTTCTGATCCAGTTGGTTCTCCCCCATCATACTAGTTCCTCTATTCTGAGGTTCTTACACCCCCCTATTTTGTCTAGGGGAGGGTACCCCATTATGATCATATAGGTATAGATAGAAAACCCCTATACATAGGGTGTGAGTCATCTATCTGTAGAGTTTTACTCCCCCCTCTTTGAGTAGTGGTGAGGAACAAGTCCTCCATGGGAGTTGGAGCTCCCTCTGATATAGAGTGTAGTTACGAGGAGTGGATCCCTACACTTGTTATGTGTGTTACCTAGAAAGGAGGTATTTCTCCCTTGATGTAGTGAGGTATAGGACTCTATATACTGGTACGTCAGATGTTACTTGAGATGGTTAGGAGTTAGTACTCCCTCAGTTGCAGGGCAGCAGCAGGGTGTGGGTCTCTCATTTCTCTCTCTTTATAGAGGATTCACATGGTTCATGGTCTGTAGCAGTGCTCCCTAGACTATATTAAGTGGTGAGGGGAAGGCTGCTCCACTGTGGTTCCTATGAGATTGCTTAGGGTGCAAGATAGAAGATATAGGACCTCTAGTATTGGACACTAGAGTTGGACCGAGACCTTAGTTTCTAATAGAGAATATACTCTTAGATTAAACATAAAAGATGGTAGGGTTGTTTCTAATGGAGTGTTCTCTCAGATGAATTACATATGGGTTGGAAGAGTCAGGGTAGTGTGTTCTCCAAGATGATAATTACCTTTGAGCCTCGTGTGATTCCTATGGATGGCTATGAGGTTGGTACCTTAAGAAACTTAAAGTCTGGTATGTCTGGATGATTCTATGAGTCTTTGTGGTGTTGTAATGCATCTTGGTCAACACATCATGTGGATTGATATGACTAGTTTTTTATTGCTGAGGAGTCGTAGATATGGAGTTTCTCTCTTTCTTTGGTTCCCTCTAGCTGGGTTGAATGGATGGTTGCCTTTCAATTATTCCCTTTTAATTTTTGTTTTAGGGTTCCTACTAAGTATTATTATACCCACCCCTATATGGGATTTTCTAGAACATGTTGTGAATTTTTTATAAGAAGTATCATTCGATGGAGTCCTATGAGAACTTAGAGTTGGTGGAGCTTATAAAGCTAGATAGACTGGTGTTGTTTATCAAAACTTGATCGAGGTGTGTTCTGATGGTTTAATTTGACAGTGATCTATTCCATTTTAAAAGGTTGGAATCTTTTATAGTTTTTTGTGGGATCATATTTTTCCTTTTTATAATTACAATAATTTTTTTGTACTCTTTTTGTGGGATAGATGTATGCATTCATATTTAGTTTCAGTCTTACAATCTATGAACTATTTCATGGAGATGTTTTTGGGTGCTTACAAACAAGTACCTTATGCTAAGTCCTATCATTTGTGTGTTATGCCTACTCGGCACTGGCACTAGACCTTGGCCTATTAGATGTAATCTTGGTGAGTTGCGGCTTGATCCTCGGTGGATTGGGTTATGATAGAGTGGTATCAGAGTTATTTCCACTCTGGTACTAAATTTTATAGGTTGTATAGATGTGATCTTAGTTTGGGTTTTATGGGGATGGTGTTATAGTGTTTTGAGATTGGATTTCAGGCTAGGGAATCTATTTTTGGTGTGGCAAATGATGTATCCATTCACCAGGGATCTGATAACAATTTTGTTTACTTGGTACATTATGTAACTATTCACACAGAAATTTTGATACATGCATCATATAGGATTGAGTCATGGGTTCCATTTCCATCTTGAGTTAGCTCCCCAAATCTATTTTTTGACCATGGATCATCTTAATTCTATTTCTGAAAGCTAGTATGGAGACATCCAGATAGGGTTACATGATATGATTGTAATGAATATATTCCCATATATGAGGCTTCAGTGCAGGGCACTGGTCATGTGGAATTACCTCATGGTGGTATGTTAGTTGATCCACCACCAGTTGAGCAACAGTTTGTGCCAGTAGCTTAGATCAAGGATGTATGTAGGATAAGTGCATTGTATGAGTTACATAGGTAGTGTCCTCTGAGGTATCAGGGTGATCCAAACCCCCAAGAAGTTTATGACTAGCTTGAAGTTGTCACGCATGTTTCCCACGTTTTGAGGGAACCTCCCAAAAAGATGGTGGTCCTAGCAGTGAGGCAACGCCTACTTGGATGGAGTTTGATCATCTCTTTTGAGAGTAATTTTATCCAGAAACATTGAGATCAGTGCATATCCAAGAGCTTTTGTGGCTTTGGTGGGGTAGAATTACCATTTAAGAGTACTCATTGAGGTTCCCATGCCTTTCACAATACTCCCTAGATATGGTTCAGGATACATTTTTTCAAGCAGGTACCATCAAGCAGGGTCTCCGAAGAGACATCCAAGTAGGTGTGGTCTTCTTATATCTTCCCTCTTATGTGAGGGTATTGAAGTGATCACTATTAATAGATAAATTCATAGTGGATAGTTGAGTTTAGTAGTGGTTACCATGAGTTTGATTCATCTATAGCATCTGGAAATAGAAGTTGATAGGATCATGATGTAGGGGGCATACCCATTCCCAGGCTCAGACACATCGGTCTATAGTGTAGGAGTTCTTTCAGGGATCTGGTTATCCGTAGTAGAGGAAATTTTACACTTGTAATAGTTGGGGATGTCTTGTGTGATATTGGATGACTCTCCATATTTTTAAGATCTATATTATCAATGTAACTCCCTAGAAGAAGCAACGTTTATAGAATGGAGTTCTGCGTGATGGTTAACATGGAAGAGGAAAGGGATTCTGGGGCTCAGAGAGTCTTAATGCGGTTATATTAAATTATTAAATATATTTTATCACACATATATAGTTTCATTGGAAATATGTAATAAATAACGTGTAGATACTTGGATAATAAATCTGAGACTTTGTTTGAGTTTATAACGTGGTGTTTACCCTAGGAACAACATAAAATTTGTCAGCATCAAGTACTCAGTTAGAAAAGATTGTTTGAGGGGTGTTCGGTGGAGGTTGATTGATTTAATAAAAATTAAATTTATTAAACCATCACCCCACCCTTGTGTTTTCATGCAATAGAGGAGGAAAATCCTCCTCCCATTTGGAGGGATGGATGAACCGAGGGGAAACCAAGGAGAGTAGTCTTCGACGATCTTCAATATTGACGGTGATCACTCCAGGATCATGGTGTAGTTGCTTCAAAGCATGGATATGAATCCAAAGTTTCAATTTTTATTCATGAGGTAGGTTTATTATATTATTAAGTCTTGATCACCTTTTTTTATGTGTTGTTTTAAGGTTTTAGAGACCTTAGACAACTGTTAGGGACCTTGTGAGGGTCGATTAGTCAGTTTTGGTGGAAATCATGGTGTTTCGGACAGCTCACAGGGAATTCCCAAAAAAATCACAAAAAAAATGGAATGTAGTGTAGAGGAAAATTTTGTGTGTTCTTTCTATTTTGGGAAGATAAAATTTTTGGGACTACACATTGTGTACCAGGGTTACACATCGTATAGTGAACCCGGGTCATGTGGCTGAGGGACATGGCCAACGGTTCTACATAAACAAACATGGATATGTGACTATACATAACTAGAGACATGGAAACGGGGTGACATAAAAGGGAAAGGGAAGAATCATGGAAAATTGACCGGTTATCCTGAACACACCGTGTACTGGGGGTAAACGCTATGTTGAAGACACGGAAAGTCGAGTCATGTAGTGAAAGACATGTCCAAGTGCCCAAGGTGAGGTAGGACACACTGTGTACACCATGTACACGGCATGTAAATTCACATGGACAACCAATCCATGCATCATAGGAAACGTCCATGTGTTAATGGTGGGTCACGCGCAATGTGGACCCTAGGACATGTTTTGTTCTATTCTTAGGAACTTCTGACTAGCATATCTCCATCTTCATGACTTGGATCTAAGCCTGTGAGTATCTTATCCTAAGAATTTTTTTACATATAAAATTATGGTATCCTTCATATTTTTTTGTGAGATATGATGTTACATGATTCAATCACGATGCTACATTAGCAATTCTTGATTGTGGATAGTGATTGAGGTGGATCACTGTGGAGATGTCAAGGTTGATCACCTACCCTATCATCTTAGGATGTGGTTCCCCTAGACTCTTTAGGCAAGTATAGTGATTATCCCCTATCGTAATAGGGTGTGGATACCCTACCCATGTAAGTGCTTCAATTTTAGGTATTATGAGTGTGATTATCCTTTGAGCGATACTTGACTGATGTAAAAAATCAATGTGGATTATCAAAGAGAGACACTAGGATTGGTACTACCCTATCATATCAGGGCGTGTGTTTCCCTTACCTCTCATATCGGTAGAGAATAAACTTTCCCAAAGTGGGTGTAGGTCCTCTACCCATATAATAGTTCTCCCATGGTTAGTACTCCCTTGTTAGACTAGGGTGTGGTTCCCCCGTATCTCTTGTGTAGTTGGAGATAGACCCCCCCCCCCCCCCCCATTGTATCAGGGCATATTCCCTCCTTACTTGTTGTATAGGTAGAGTAAGTAAACCACTACAGTGGGTGTGGGTCCTCCATCAATGTATTTAGAACTCTCCTATCTCACTACGGTGTGGGTCCTATATATTCAATGTATATATAGAGTGGTTACTCCCCGTATGTACCAAGGTGTGGGTACTCTATCTGTAGAGTCGGTAATCCCCTATTTTATGAGGGTGTGGGTCATCCATACTCTATGTTTCGATAGAGTATGTACTCCCTAGTTATTCTAAGGTGTGGGTCCTATTTCCCTGGATTTGGTACTCCCCTAAGGTATCAGGGTGTGGGTACTCCATGTTCAATGTTTATATAGATTTGTTGATCCCCTATCATACTAGGGTGTGGGTTCTATATTCTGGTGTTAGTACCCCCATTTATTGTTAGGGTGTGGATCCCCCATTTCAATCATATATATAAAGATGGAACACCCCTATACATAGGGTGTGCTTCCTCCATCTATGGAGTTGTACTGTCCCATATTTGAGTAGTAGCGGGGAGCGGGTCATCCATAGGAGTTGGAGATCCCTTAGCTATGGAGTGTGGTTATGAGGAGCAGTCACCTCCACTTGTTATGTTTGTTACCAGGTTAAGAGGTAGTTATACAATGATGAAATGAGGTGTAGTAATCTCTATACAGGTACTTGGAATGTTTCTCAAGATGGTTATGAGTCAGTACTCCAACAGCTACGGGGAAGCGATGAGGTGCAGGTCACTCTTTTCTCTCTCTTTAGAGAGGATGCACATAGTTCATGGTCTAGAGAATTGATTCCTCAACTATATGTTGTTTTGAGGGGTGTTACTCTCCACATGGGTTCCTATGATCTTGCATAGGGTAAAAGACAACAGTGATAGGATCTATGGTGTCGGTCACTAAAGTTGGACCTAGTGCGCAGTTTCTGATGGATCGTGTACTCTCATATGGTCCATAAGGGATGGTAGAGTTGTTCTTGATGGATTATTCTCTCAGATTAATTTCATATGGGATGGAAGATATCATAGAGTATATTATTTTGTATGATAATTACCTTTGAGCCTTGAGTGAAACCATGTGGCAGGCTAAAAGGTCAGTACCTGACGAGACTTGAAGTATGAGATGATTGTGTTTAGGTGATTATGGGATTCCTTGTAGTTTTTTCATGTATCATGGTCAACACGACATGTTGATTTAGTTTACTAGTCCTGTATAGCTAAGGAGTGGTCAAGGTGGATTTTCTCTCTTACTTGGGTTCCCTCTAGCTAGGTTGACCAAACTGTTACCTTTTAGTTGATCTCTTTTATTTTGGGTTTTGGGGAACCTACTAAGTATTCTTATACTCACCCCTATATGGGATTTACACACATATTTTTTGTCCTATGTAGATTATAGTCCTTTCTAAGGAGTCCTAGTAAGACCCAGAGTAGGCAGATATTAGTGAACTGGACAGATAGAGTTTTTTTACTAGAGCTTGACCGAGGTGTATTCTGGTGGTTTCATTTGATATAAATCCCATCAATCTTAGTAGGTTGGATGATTTTATAGTTTTTGGTGGGAATTTATTTTCTAATTTTTATAATTTTAGTACTTTTTATGTACTCTATTTTTTGGATTGATTTATACATGCATATTTAGTTTCAGTTTTACTATCTCTTCACTATTTCATGGAGATATTTGTGGGTGCAAGCGTACATGTGTCTTTGGCTAAGGCCTTCCATGTGTGTGTTATGCCTACTTGACACTAGTATCAAGCCATTGGCCTATTAGAGGTGGTCTTGGGGAGTTTTTTATTATGCCTCTGTGGGTCAGGTCTTGATATAAGATACCTTATGTAAGATATCTCATTTTCGTAATATTTTTTTGCTTTCTGAAAAAATAAGAAAATTAGAACCCTAAAAACACTTTTTGAAAATTAAACCAAATTATACTAAAGATAAACATCATTGATTAAAACAACAAAAAGTAATTGTGATTTAAACTAGATGAATAGATTATGGTCTTCATTTAATGAAGAGAAAGATCATATATTATGAGAACAACTAAATTAGGATGGATCAACTATAATAGTGTCTATTAAATGAGAAGCACCATAAGATTATTTTCGAATTTAAGTGTGGTCATTTTGTGTTATTATTAATTTATATAATAACATAAAATCATAATTCAATGATTAAGGTTGTATTTTTAAGTGTCTGAATGATCAAGACAATGATTTAACAAAAATTATTTAACCATAATGAGTTCTATTATGTCACAAGAAGATTAAACATGAGTTAAACCAAATATGATATAATGAAATGAATAAAATTATACCCCTAAAAGTACCTTTTAGAATTAAAAAATTTGTTAATTTGTGAATTATTTTCTAGAGATCACAAATGAAGAAAATACCAAATAATATTTTTTATTTACTTAAATAGGTAGAAGTTTATATAAAGTATTACACTAGAGACAATAGCTAAATGAAGAAGGGATTATTTTATGATCATTAAAACATGCCCATGTAAAAAAAAATTGATGAAATTCACTAAGGATCCCACTCTCCCATTAGGTTGGGGGATTTATATATAATATTGAGCTGTAATTTATTTATTGAATTAATTTTAATTCTATAATATTTAGTATACTCATATATGGATAACATTTTAAGAGAAAAATATATAGGTAATTTTCAAGAGTATCACTACATAAAAAATTGAGAAAAAAATAGTTTGTTGAGTGGATGTTCATCATATAGTATAATAACATACATGTGTCTAAGAATTTGGTGATTTGATATTGAGAAGAAGATTGATAAGAAGATATTCAACTAATACTGCATGTTTTGAGAAAACCAAAACAGTTCATATAGATTTCTCAACTGTTATCAGAGTTTAAATAACATGAGTAAGTGATAAGACTCTAATTTTTTATCCTTATGGCTCAATAGGAGGATCATCAATAGTTTTTGAAGTAATAAATATTCTCATCTGATCTTACTCTTAGTGTTCTGATCACATTTTAACCATTGGGTTGTTGTGTAAAATAAGTGTGATACTATATTGTGGTGAAAAACATATCAAGGTAGGGGATGATATCTACCCACCCATATATAATCATTGAGTCAATATAAGTATAATATATATAGATCAATGTAGAATCTAGACACGGTAAGGAGTGGGTGCCCACACTAGTATCAAGCCCTATAAAAACATATGTATTCCATGTTTGTTTTCATTTCCATTTTTTCAGGTGAGTATAAGATAATATTTTTAGTGGATATATTCCTAAAATATTACAGATTTTGTTTTATAGGAAAAATAAGTTGTAAAATACTAATACCATTGATTCACCCCCCCCCCCCCAATGTTTCACCAATTCTTGGGTTATCTTAAGTGTCATAAAAGTATCCAGGCTTCCTCTATAGGATCATTGAGTATCTAGAGATGAACCACATTAAATCATTAAATAGTAGATCTTTTATTACTTTTAATGTAAATAACTACCATGGTGAGAAGAATAATATTTTACCCTATTTTTTTTACTTTCACAGGAATTTCTAGATACAACAATATTTGTATTTCCACCTATTTTCAAAATTTCTCAAATGTGATTTACTTATAAGGGGAATTTTAAGATTGATTAAAAATTCGGGAAATTTATTTTTATATCCTTAGAACAAAAAATTGACACAGTGGTGACGGAGATCCAAAATGTAAAATATATTTGGGATAATATTGAATATAGTTTTGAAAAAAATATATTAAAGTTTAAGAAGACAATTTATATATATAGAGTAGTATATTTGAGGAAATCATGATTCTTGAAGATGAAAACACAAATGACTACTTTACAAGGATTAATAAAATTTCCAACAACATAAAATTTTATGGATAAAATACAGAAGATGTTACTATTATAAAGAAGTTAATGACAAATTTCCCAAATATGTCTGATATTAAAATTTTGACATTTTAATATAGAGAGGATCTTACCAATGATGAGCTATAAAATATTCTCATTTCTTCTAAGAGAAAAAAATTCGGAATTCAAAAATAAATCTAAATAGGAAATGGCATTTGAATCCATGATGAAACTCAAAATAAAAAGATGAAGTAGTTGTATAATCAAGTGATTTTTATGATTATGATGATAATTATTATTATTATTATTATTATAATGAAATAGATGAGTATTATAATATAATCAAGTCTCATAACTCAAAAAAATCATAAAAGGTAAGGGAAAATATAAATTCAAGCTCCAACTCAAATATTTCAACTATGGTGGTATTGGTTAGTTTTCTTTAAACTATCCAAAGAAAATTAGTTCATAATTGTAGAGTATCAATCTAATGAATAAAATTATAATCCTCTAAAGAATAAATATGGTAAGATCTCAACAAATATTTAAAAAAATTATATAAAAAATAAAATGTTACCAAGAAGAAAAATAATAAGTCTAATCAGTAAAGATGATGAGTATGATGTCATATAAAGCAGTTAATATGAAGAAGAAACTATTGAAAAAATTAAAAAATTAAAGGATCTTTTGGGTAAAAATGAATATCCCTCAAGTGGTGAGTAAGAATAAGGTGAGATAACATACATAGTGCACATGTTGAAATCATAATAAGAAACATGTCTTGATAAGAATATAAAGATTAAAAAATAAATAATACTCTTAAATAAATAAGAGAGAAATAAAATTAAATCTATCTGACATCTTATCAATAAGAAATATGAGCACTTTAAAGAAATAAGAAATATTTATTTAAAAGCTACTGAGCAAATAAAGATGGTGACATATCTTAAATAGTGACTTATGCTAAAAAATAATAACTAATTAAGACCTAATAAAAATGTATTGAAGCTAAAAATTCATTGAATTATATGATATATGACTATAATAAATTATTTTTGATCAAATATTGTACATAAAAATAGGATAATAAAATAATATCTAAATAAAAGATTAAATATTTATCACATAAATCTCAAAATAAACCTATTGATACAAACATCCCTGGTTCGAATTTTAAATCTAGTCATGTTTGGTCCATGAAAAGTGAGGATAAAATCTCTTCCAATTTTTAAGAAGGAATGAGTGTTTCATAAATCACATCATCCCCAATTCAAAAGAAATCGAAACACATTTTTTTCTAGCAACAACAAAATTATATATAGGACATCTATTACTATAGAACATCCAAGTTCCGTGAGTATTGTTAGTGATGTGAAATTTTTGGAAAAAAATCCTATTAATTATTATATAATATTTATCTACCAAAGAAAAGGTATAAAGAAAGGTTAAAAGTTATAAAAAATCACAAAATAAGAAGGTTGTGTGAAGTAAAGTATCAAATATATCCACATAAAATAGATTTTAATGTTTAGATGAAATATGTAGAATATTTGACCAATAACATCACTATATTGATGAATTGATGATAACCCTCCCATTAAAACTTTACTATAATGAAAATTGGAAACGTATTCAAAATTTAAATTAGAGAGAAAAAATATTTTATTTTTTAAGTTTCATTGAAATAATACAATGAAGGATGTATATTATTGAGAGTGGTTATTCCACAAAAATATCTCATGACACCAAAATTTTCAAGAATATAAAATAACGTGATAGAGGAGACATGGAATTTGGCAATGATAATTCTCTAAGAATTAAAGGTTTTGGTTCTTTTGATATTTAATTAAATAACCACAAATGAAAAGATGTTCTATATATAAAGGTCTTAAACAAAACCTCTTAATTTTGAGCCAATTGGGTGAGGATATGTCTTATATAAGAACTCATAAATCATCAACAATTCAAGGCATATAAACTTAATCACTAAAGGTTATAGAAAAAGTGGAAATTAGTTTCTAATTGGTGAACAAAATAATTCTTTCTACTTGAGTTCCACATATGAGAGTAATCTATGGAATATGATACATGGCCAAATTATTTATAGAAACTTGAGAAAAAAACTCTAAGTATGATATAGTGAGAGACCTTCCCCAACTCAAAATATAGAGGGAAATGTTTTTTTGAAACATTTCAAATGGAGGATTTAGTTCAAACTACTCACAACAGAGTAGAGATTCCTTCCACAATACCACTTGGACTCATTTATTTAAACTTTTATGTTCTTCAAAAACATAATTCATCCAAATTTTATCTATACATCATTAATTACATTTATTTTTTAACTTGTATTACTAAAATTATAATCATGAATCATAACTCAAAAGATGTTTACATGTTAAAAATATTTAGAAAACATGTTAACAAAGAGTTGGGAGTCAACATAATGAATCTAGAATTAGATAATGGTGTGGAATATACTAGTAAAAACTTTTAATGTTATATTTCAATACATGGACCTAATAACCAATATATTAGACCCTACACTACCTATAAAATGGAGTAGAATATAGTAAAATGAATTTATTGTGGAAAAATAAATGACTATGCTAGCTGAGTGTAAACACTCTAGGTTTTTTAGAGAAAACAATTTTATACTGTTTTAAAAATATAGAATATACATTTATTGATACCTAAGGAAAACAAGAAACCAAATTAAATGTGGTTTGAAAAAAAATCAACTATGATGTAATTCAATGTTTTAGGCATCCCTTTTTAAATGGATATTAAAAACAAAATTTTAAATAAGTTTAATGAAAAAGTAGAAGGAATATTCAAGGGAAACTTATCCAATGTTAGTGGTTATAAATACTATAATAATGGTTGTATATACTTTTTTATTATTGTGATGTGAAAATTATTGGAAATAAATGAAAGATAAAAGTAATAGTTGAATATTATGATGAAAATTTTGATACCAATAGCATGAAAATTTCAGAAACATTGGTTCAAAATGTATTTGGAAAATTGTAGAATATCATTTGTGATGATTTAGATGAAACTAAAAAATGATACAGGAAAACTAGAAATAATTTATTAAGGCATTAGATATTGAGAAAATGTGTTTATTCTAAAATAATTATTTGGAATCAGGAGGCACCAGCTCAAACATGAATAGAACTAATATTTAAAAAAAATCTCCCACTTATCAAGTTGAACAATAATTTGTTTAATGTGATATTGATCATGAGGATCATATCAATGATATGAATAAATATCATGATAATATTGAGAAGAAATCCACCTCGGAACTTGTTCCAAGAATTGAAAATTAAAATTTAATTAGAACCAAGTGGGATTTTATAAAATACTAAATGAGAAAGTTGATGTGTTATGAAACAATTCTAGACTAGTTTTCAAAGGATACTCACAAATATAAGGAATAGATTTTTAATAAATATTTAAACCGATGGAAAGTCTATAATAAATCAAAAAGTTCATAGAAGTGGAATAACACAAACATTATAAGTTTTATCATGTGGATGTGAAACTTTCCTTCTTAAATATAAACTTATAAAAAGAAGGATTCAATGAGAAAATCGTAGGGTTTATTTAAGATAATAATTGAAAAATAGTGTGAAAGTGAAATAAAACTTTGTAAATCTTAAAATGGGCCCCTAGTGACTTATATTCAAAGATAGATTTATTTTTGAGAAATATGGAATTTTTAAATTTAAAGGATGATTGAGATATATATATATATATAAATAATATTTTTCTATAGTTATATTAATTTCCATTGTGTATATTGATGACATAATATTTTTCTAGTGACAATGAATGTATCTATGGTGAATTTTCAAATTAAATGAAAAATTATTTTGATATTTCAATATTGGGTGAGATGAATAACTATATGTGATTACAGATTAACCAAAGATATGGTTTTATTTTCCTATACTATGATAAATATGATAGAATATTGTAAATAAATATCTACACCCATTGTAGTTGGAAATAAACTTTGTAAAGATGAAACAGGTAGTTGTGTCAATTATAAATATTTCATAAGAATCATTGGAATCCATCTCTATCTAACTGCATCAAGGATATATTTTTTTATGTTTCAACTCTATGTGTGTGGTTTAAAAGTGAAACTAAAGAGTGTTATTTTTTGGTAGTTAAAATAATATTGAGATATATTAATGAACTATGAACTATTTATTTCAAAATAAAAATAGATCTGATTTGAATTTGAAGGGATAAATATATATAGATTGGGAAGAAGATTATAATAAAATAAATTCCCTATCTAGTGAATAATTATTTCCCAATGAGATCTATGAGATTAGACATAGAAATAATTAGACTTCATTTTTATGAATTATAGTTGATCCATAGTATATTATAACTATGCATTCTTGTACATATACACTATGGATGAAATTATATATGAAAAATTTTAATTTTTAAGATAAAGAACCACTAAAAAATTCTTGTAATAATCAGTGTGTTATTGATATATCTAAGAATACAACACAACACTCAATATCAAAGGATATTGACCTTATATTTTATTTCATTAAAGAGATAGTGTTCAAAAGTGATTTGAAATTGAATTCATTTTTACCAAGGATCAAATTTTAGATAGTTTTACGATGTTCATTTTTACTGATAGAAAGGTTTGGGGAATTATAGATAAAAAATTTTGTTCAACCTTACTCTCTCACTTGAGGATATGTTTTAATAACCCCATAAGTAATTGGATTGCCTTTTAAAAGGGAGAGATATGGTGAAATTACTTTTCAACTCTTTTCCAAAGTGGTTGAGTGGTATTATATATTTCGTTACTCATTATTCATTAGAAAAAATGGTTATTACTAAATGGGGTAGAAATTCATGATTGAATTCATGGAGTGAACTTGAAAATAACTTTAAAAATTTTCCTGTCACCAAAGGTGGTAATACTATAAAAACATTACTATATATATTAGTTTGGTTTCATGACTTTTCTCATGTGATAATGGTTATGATTATATGATTATAATATATTTTTCAATTGAGTTATTGAACATGGATTAGTTGATTTGGAAGATTTTAGTTGACATTTAAAAGTGAGTTGTGTTTAAATGAGTAATATTGATGAAAATTTTAATGGGGGAGATTAAATATCACATTTTAAGTCTTCAAGTTTTGTCTTTGTGGACCATCATACATGAGAATATTGAATAACCCTATGAAATTGTTTGATAATAATTTAAGGCCATTAAAATATTTTTGAAGCTGGTTAGAATGTTTATTACTAGATTTAAATCTATTGAGGATGTTCATCAATTATTTTAGGCAGATTCAAGTTGTTTAGAGATGGATAGTGGTGAATTCAATAAATTTTGTTGATTATTTTTTTATTTATAAAACTCTTGAGTTTTAGTTAAAAATGATTAAGTGGTGAAGTTTTTTGAATTATACTTTGGTTTTACTAAAATATTTGAGTTTTCTTAAGATGTTTTAGTAAGTGCATATGATATCTAAGTTTTTGTAAGATGTTTCCAGAAGATTGTATTACATTGATTTAATTTTATAACATACTTCCATTCAAATATGATATTTATGAATTCATAATTTGATTTTTGTAAGATGTGTCCATTTTATAAGAAACCTAGTTTTCATAAGATGTTTTTCTCATTTCATATGATATCACATATTCATAAGATATTTCAATTTTTTAAGATATAAAACATATAAGAAACATTTTGTATAATAACTTTCATAAGATATCACATTCCCATAGGATGATCTCCTTTATGAAAAACTGATAAATTGGGAATCTCTAGAAGACAATCTGCAATTTAAACCAGATGATGCTGGAGATAAACTTCATTGATTAAAATATCACAAATGAATAGTGATTCATGGTGAATGGAGAGATTGTTATCTAAATTGTATAAATAAAATGATCGTATGATGATAAAAATTAAATATGGATGAATAAATAGTAATTGAATCTCTTTAGTGATAATCTCCAAAAGATTGTTCTGGAATGCAAGTGTGGTGATGTGATGTTATTATTAATTTATTTAATCACATAAAAATAATAATTTTTTTATTAATTATGTGTTTTAATGTGTAATAATAATAAAGAGGGTGAGATAATGAGTGATATTATACCATAATTAGGTCTATCACAACTCAAGATATTTGAATATTAATTCAATAATAGTTGATTCATTTAAATATAAAGAATGATATCACAGTAGAAACCTTTTATAATTAAAAAATATAATTATTTATGAATTTTTTAGTGTTCCTGGATGAATAAAATACCTAGTCAATTTATTAATCTTCTTAAATAAGAATAATAGTATTTCTATAATTATACTATATATTTTTGTTAAATGAAGAAGGGAATATTTAGTAGTTATGGGATAGTTCCCATATGAAAATGAGATTGGGGAAATGTCCCAAGAATCTCATTATACCTTTCAATTATGGAATTTTTCAAGAGTACTAAGTTTTAATTGATTTATTTAATTAATTTTGATTCTAGAATATTGATTATGCCAGTATAAAGGGATAATTACAAGAGAAATATATATATTGGGAAATTTTTGGAGTATTATTAAGTCCAAAAAGGGAAATAGTGAGAAAATATAGCCTTAAGTCAAAGTAAATCATAGATCATAAAAACTTTCATGAGTCTGATCATTTAGTGATTTGAGGTTATGATAAATATTGATAAGTAAGTCATCAATTGGTAATATATATTTTGAGAAATTCCATCTAGAACATATATTTTTCTCAAGTGTTGTTAGAGTTTTAAGAACATGAAATGGTGAGAAAACTCTGATATATTTATCATGAATGCATGAAAGGAAGATCATAAATAGTTACTAAAGAAATATATATTCCCAAGGGATATTACTCATATTCTTATAATAACTTTATAACCAGCAAGATGTTGTGTAAAATTTGTAGGATACTTTTTAGTGTTGGGAAACACATTAAGGTAGAGGTTGATACCTTCCTATCTACTTGTAATAATTGATTCATTTTTAGTGGAAAATCTATGGACTGGGATAGAAACTAAATACATCAATTAGTAGGTACACACACTAGAATGAAACCTTGTAAAAACATGTGTGTTCCATATTTATTTTCATTTAAATTTAATTCATGTAAGGATAATAAAATATTTTGATATGATAGAATTTTAACATATTATTGAGTTTATTTTCTAAGAGAAACAAATTATAAAATACTAACACCACTTATTCAACTCCCAACTCCTTCCCAATGATGCATTTATTCCTCAAAAATCTCAAAAATTGTTGGAATTTTATTGACTTAAAATTATTATTTTATTTTATAACTCACTAAAAATTAGGGAGATTATTTTGTGTTCTTATAATGAACTCCTTTTCATGGTAATAAATTATCAATAAAAATTGTTTCCTCTCTGTTATATTTGATTCTAAGGTACTATTTTCTAGACTCAGCAGATTATGGATATACTTAAAGACTTGTAAAGTTATATATTTGGTACCAATTAATGGTGTCCTTGTTTGTTTTATTAAAAATGGTATTAGATCCTAGTATTAATTTTATATTATTTAAGAATTCAAGGTAGATAGAAGATGGGATTATTAGAACTTGAGGGGTAGGTTATAAGTGTGTTTCTAGCTAACACTAGTCATAATGAGCCTTAAGTTTCCACTATATTTTGTGAAATGAGTTTTTCATTTTTTAATTCGTTTTGATATTTATTTTTGATGAATTTTAGGTTGAATCATGGAAATTTGAGGTAAATATTAGGGTGCATGGTTTAAGTGCAGATACTTCATATGATGTACTTATAGTGAAACCTATTTTAGATGGGTTTCATTATTTTCTACATGGTTACAGAATGATTTAGAATATTTTACATCCAAATAATCTATCTATATACTAATCATCCAGTGGTATATGCAAGGTTAGTGCATGGTTTGGTAAATTGTGAAGCCAAACCATGTATAAAAGAAAAATATCTGATTTTATTTATATTACATTTTCATTTTATTCTTTGATCTTATTAATTTTTTATCAAATATTTACTATATAAATTAAATATTTTACCTAGTATAAATTCAATTTCAATATATTTGATGATTATTATTCTCTTATTTTATTTTTATAGTATTATATCTCCTTTAAGGGCTATGGTAAACCTTTAAGAGAGAGTAATGGATAATTTTTAACAAGCTAATTATCTTGTCAACAAAATCCAGATCAAGTTCATGGTGTGTGAAATTTAGGAAATAGAGTAAGGAGGGGGCCCTAGTTTAGCTCAATCCAAGGATTCAGTTTCAATTACAACCATGGATAGAAATTGAGATCAAGTTTTTCTTCACTACAAACCTTCATCCTTCCATAGAGAAAATAAAACTCAAATGGTGAATTATTGGTTAGAGAATATTGAAAAGATGTTTTAATTCTATAGACACATGATCCTATCAAGTAGACATGTGATTCTCTCATTCATGAGGGACCAAGTTGGAAATTGTTAGAGTCTATCATCCATGACAAAATATATGATAACTTGGAGTGGAATGACTCAATTTTTCTCTTTACTTATCAGTTATATCTTGACACAATGGATTTGAATAAATCCAAGGAGTTCCTCTATATCTAATAGATAAATCAAAAAATCATGTATTATCTGAACTGATTTTACAATCTTATCGATTTATCACATGATATTCAATTAAATAATAAGTTTGAATCCAAGGGGATTGAGAAGGATCTCTAACTAGGTATTTGATCTCAAGCATTCTTTTCAAAACACCCAGCATATGTAGAGGCATTGGATTAAGAATTGATGGTGGAGTTGGGTGATTATCCACTAAATGAGGATAATATTCATTGTTAATGTGTATAATATTCATGTTATTTATTATTAATAAACACCATTTTAGTGCATTTTACACTTTGAACGTCATTTCACATTATGACTGTAATTCCTTCTTAAAATGATCTATTACATGGTACATTTTTTAGCACTTCTTAAAATAAAAAAGGGCCCTGATTTTATTTTCATTTTTATTTTTAGGTCTCTAATTCTATAAAGAACAATAAATACTTTTGTAGTATTTCAAGATTCACATTTTAAGACCACCAAAATGGGATTTCATGGCAACATATTCAAGGAAAATTAAACTGGATAGCATCCCAATAAAGAGACTGTAGAGGCCAGGATCCAAGAATAATGATTATAAACATTTAAATGAAGATATATGACATCATGGGGAATATTTTATTAAATATTTTCCAAAGATAATTAGGATTTTTGAATGGAGTTACAGGTGGACCAATTTGGAGATAAAATTCTGGGCCAGATTCTGCAGCCCAGAAACATATACCACCACTTTACACATATATCTTAAAAAATAAACAATTTTGGTCTGAAATTTTACATAAAGTTAGGGGACATCAGGAGATTAATTTTATTCTTATATGGACTACTCTAATTCAACCATCTATAATGTTATTAAGGTGCCTCTGTTCAGTGGATGCAAGCTGGATGCCACTTTGTGTCAAGGATAAAGAAGTCCACTCTCCCTTACTTTAAACCACACTAGGCCTAAAATACTCAAGTGGGATGATTTTTAATTTTTGGATCTTGAACCATGACTCTATAGATTCCAATTTAAGGTATTGGTGCTGAAGTAGTTGATGATCTTTGGTGCTTTCTTTCAATGTAATGTCATACTGCAATTTTGTTGTCTCAAGTTTTTCTTTCACATGTAAGTTGTTCTAATTCATCTTAGTTTCTTAATAAAAGTTATTCTTCTCCTATTATTATATTATTATTCATATCATGTTTACACCATTGGCTCAATATGTGAATTTATTTATAGAAAACCATGTGAAATTATCACACAAGGGTGGAGTGATCATAATTTCATTGTCTTTTTTTTTACTTCTTCAATTCTTCCCTCATGAGTCTACTTATCGCTTCCATTGAAACCATATCATCAACAGAGGGATAACCCACTTATGGGTTTATCCAAGGGAGTACTAAGGGGATGTATTGGAGGTTATTTATCACTCCATTAATTTATAATCACTTCTTTTAATTAAGAATTTTGTTTGAAGATCTTTAAACTTCTTCGTATTTGTTGAATTTAAGGTCACACACTTCAAGTGCTAATATGAACCTTTACCATGAAGTGCTCAAAACTTTTATCCTTAAATTTTATGGGTGATTAGTATTAATTTGTGTAGGTATTAAACCAGTAAGTGATGATTTTTTTTGATATTCTTAAATGAACCCATCTCAAATATAAGAAATTGAAATAGTTGAAAATGGAATGCATCAAATCCACCCCAAGTGATAACCTAGGATCAACTCATTATTTTAAATTTAATTCACTAAGTATCTTATCATTCATTTAAACCCATCTAAAATCAACCAAATTGTTCCACTTAATAGATGAAAACAATCCATATAATTTATGTGTTTGTAGGTTACTTCATAGGTCTCTGAGGATTTGACAACCCAAGATAAACTACAAGAGACCTCTTAACCCTATTAACTTGGGTAAATTTATATGAGACCAGTAGGTTAGGTTGTTATGTTAGGAATGGTTAATTCTATTATTTTCCCCAATATAAATAAATAATTTTTCCCTAAAACGAATATGAAAATAAATGGATCTAAATGTGTAAGGGCATAAATTTGAGCCATCCATCCCAAGAAGCCTCATCTCTACCAATGGTAAGTGGACCAATTATGTTCTATAAATTTGGTAAGGTAGATAATGAAAAAAATAATTGTTATAAAACCCTAAAAACCTATAATTCTTGTGGGAAAATAGGAAATCTATGAATATTATAAAGGATTAGTCTTCCACAGAGAATTATTTTAGGATTTCCATCCCCATGGGGATCTACAGAAAAATATGATTCCTCCATGGTAAAAGGATATTAACCCAAAAGTTGTAAGAGTAGGGTTTTTTTCTCATGTCTAAGGGAAATTAAGGATTGCAAATCTGAATAGATTAAAACCCAACACACATTATAAAGTTTGATAGTTTTAGGTCATAAGAATGTTCTTGTAGAATCTAAAGTAGGGAAAAATAGTATGAGGTAAAATACTTATTACATCATATATGATTTTTTCTCTATTAGGTACAGGTTCTTCTCACTCATTCAACTATACTTGTATTGGAGATATGATAAAAAAAATTATGACAATATTCTATATGTGATGGAAATATCTATAACTCTTGGGAAGAATGAGTGTGGATTTTGATATCCATATTGTCATATCTCTATTTCTGAAGTAGAACTAACATAGGATTTCATTATCATAAAAATTAAACACTTTGATTATTTTTTTAGAATGTATTGTATGGTTTAACTTAAGTCTTATACTAATTATTATCATCAAATGGTTACCTTCAACATTATCAGTAAATTTTATCATTTATTAAAAGGCTAGTAGTACTAGGGTGCTAGTTAATCAGGTTTTCCCCTTCCTAAGTTTAGAAAATTACCATGCTAGATATCATCACTCATGATAGTGGTAGATGAAGGGGAATTGAAAAGTTATCTTCCACTAGTGGTCAAGTATTTTCTAGAAATTTTTTCCAATGGCCTTACTAAGTTTCTTCTCAAGTGAGTAGTTGAGTTTTCTATCTATATATCTCCCAAAACATAGATGATATCATTTCCTTCATATCTTGTGGTGAGAGAAGAATAGAATTAATTAAAAATATAATTGGATGATTTGGAATATATGGGACTCATATATACCTGTTTATCTCCATGGTTTATTTTACTCTTTCTAAGAAGTTGAATGAAAATATAAATATATCTATCAACTTTAGAAATATTAATCATCTAACAATAAAGAATAAATACTACTTTCCTCACATTTATTACCTTTTTGATCAATTTAAAGGGGAAAGGTGGTTCTTAGAGATTGATCCTGGATCTGGGTACCATTAGCACAATGTGAAGGATTTTGACATACCCAATACTAAATTTATAAGAATATATGGTCATTTTAAATATCCCATGATTTCATTTGTCTTAACAAATTACCCAATAATATTCACTCCCCTCATTAAAATACTATGTTGTATTATGTATTTAATGTGATGTAAGATCCAATTATATTTCTAGTTTTCCAAGATTACTAAACTATTAAGTACATTGGGATGCAGTTCCTCATATTTAGTGCCAATGTAATTATGTAAAACCCAATTCCTGACTACTGAGGGGATTGAACATTGTTGGGTAATTTATTAATCATACAATAGAATATGATAAAGAATAAAAAATATAGAATGAAAAATAATGATCAAATAATGTTATATAACTAATCAAATAAGTAATAAAATTATCCATGGAAATCATAACAATTCTATTAACCAAATTTAAATCAATAATTGATTTCATAATGATGGAATACATAATGTTAGACATCTGAAACTTAACATAAAATCATCTTGCAAAGACATCTCAATTAAATGGGTAATCCCTCAGCTAAAAACTTAATCTATCTTATCCAATGAGGCCAACTAATTCATCTATGGGATATTAAATTTCCAAACCCACCCATAAATTAATAATTCCAATGAATTCATCATATGAATAAACAATATAGCATAATCAACATGCTATAAAAATCTACAATTGTCTGCATTGTAAGAACTAGCATACAGAATATCAGTACATTCCCTAGTCAGTTTGATCATAAAATATCCAAATAAATGTGGTGGATTTTATCATAATATTATAACCTCATTAAATCATAATATTCAATAATTTTTTTTGACATGGATAAAAATAATTTCAAAAACTCACTAAAGAATTTCTTGAATAAAATACCCATTTTCACTTTGAAATCACTTATTTAAAATCAAAAACAATTATCAAATATTAAGGAAAATGTTTTATTTGAAAATAAACCTTTAAAATAAATAAACTAAGATTCAAATCAATGATTTTTCATGACAGTGTAAAAAAAATTCATGTCATATAAGTTTAAGAAACATTCCTTTCACAGTTTTGTAAAAAGGTCAAAAAGTTCCTTATTCGGAAAAGGACAAGCGGATTCCTTCCAAACAATTTTGTAAAAAGTAAAAATTGGGAAAAAAAATTAATAAATAATTTTATTATTTTAAAAAATTTCTTTATATAGTTTCAAGAAAATATTGATATAGAAGATAAAGTTTCCCGGCCTAGTAGAAAAGTAAGGTCGATTTTCGTTAAAAACCCAATTTATATTTCCGGAGTACTTAAAGATAGGAAAATGAAATTAAAAACTATTAATTTTTATAAATAATTATAGGATAATAAAATATATTGGTTTTAAGATAAAATTATTAAATAATTCCTCCAGTGGAAACTTAAACATAAATAATCTTGAATAATGATGAGATTGTTAAATAAACTCTTACCTCAAGTCTAACTTCCTTTGTACATGTAAAAAAATCATATATAATAAATATATATTAAAATAAATATATAAAAATTAATAATAATATGTAACATTCTATATATTATTTACTTATAATCTTTTATCACTAATTTTTTAACAATTTTTTTTTCTAAATCACTATTTTTGGTAATAACTCTTGTTTTTTTATGAATGTTTTGGTTCAGTAGTTTCAGTCCTTGTAATTTGATCATGGTTAAATCATATCAAAAATAATAATCATTATATAAAAAATAATATATATTAATTATATATTTATTTATATTCACCCATAAATGTTATATATTGAAATATTAATTACACTATTCAGGGAGACGATAGGTGGTATATACAGATAAACATTATTTTCATTTTTTAGAAGGATAAAAAAAAGGTAAATAATAATTCATGTTTACAGATCATTATTATATAATATACATAATACATATATATATATATATATATTCATCAAATACATACTTATTACAATCTATGTAAAATGGAAATGAAAAACGAATCACAATGCTTCGTGGTAGAGGTGGCCCACCCGTACTCATGAGCAACATTATCGTTTACCAATAGATTGAAAGGTAATAAGGTATATGTTATATAATAATTCCAATAATTATTTCCAAAATATTTTATAGATATATATAATCAAACATTATATTAAGATTTCATAGGTGATGATGTAAAATGAATTATCTCGGTTTGTGAGGTGGTAGTAGGTCGTACACACGATCAACGGTTTCATTTCCCATTTAATTAAAGATGGGAAGGGAATAGGTTATTACATTAACATAAAAAAATATTTATATATTTAATATAATTGTGTTATTATTTCATCATATTTGAAGAATATTTTAATGATTTAGAAGAAGAAACAAAATGAAAACAAAAGGTTAAGAACTATACCTCTTCTGTGGACAACCTCTTCAGGTTTATATCTAAAACCTTCCTATGATGGTTTGATAATCAAAAAAAGGAATGTAATTCATGGTTTTGGAATTAATGAATCTATTTTATCATGTATTTTCTAAATAAAAAGTCTCATGAAGTGTGTAGAGGAGATTTGATGAGGTGTCGTTTCATAAGCGAGGAGTGGTAATTTTGTAAATACCTAAAACTATTCTATAATGGGAAGTCACTCTCAAATAAAGTGCCTAAAAATTGATAACTAATGTATTTTAGGGAATATAAGGTCTATAAAAACTTCCAAAATTAAAAAATAAACATTTTTATATTATTTTAATCCCTTTACATATAAGTTTACTCTCTTTTACCATTTTTCACAACAGTAACTACTTTTTTACCTAGGTAATTTACCCTTTAATCCTAAAAACAAGTTGAAAATAATTGGAATATTTGTAACCAATTATTATAAATATTAAAATAAATTTACCTAATAAAAAACATATGTGTTTGGAAAATTAATTTTATTACAAGCGCATGTAATATGCAAAACCCAGTTTTAACCTTAATTGTAGTAATTAACTTTCTCTATTTTTAATAATAATTATAACCAAAAATTAAGTTAACATTATTAAGTAATATTAATTATTATGATTCAAATATGGAATAAATTTTATCAAATTAAATTCATATAAGTGATATAATTTAATTTAAAATTAAACCTGTAAATGAGACGAAAAATGAGTTTCTGAAGAAATTGTGTTCTTAAGTACAAGATGTTTTTATATCAAAATTAAACATAAAATTGATTCCAATGATATAAATGGGACTAATAATAATATAATTTAACAAATTTTACTTCTAAAACCAATTAAAAAATATATAACTTTATAAATTCTTTAAATGAAAAGACAATTTTAAATAAAAATTAATAATTTTTCACTCTTCATCGAAAAAATGATTTTTTCATAAAATTATCAAAAATTCACTGGAAGATAATTTTTAAATTTTTATTTAAAAGATTAATTTCATTTTTTCAAATAAAATTTTTAAAAGTGGAAAAATATATTTTTAAATATGTTCTCAAAAGTAAACAAAATAGTTTTTTAGAAAAATGCATTATTTAAGAATAAAAGTGGATTTATTCTTATCTAATGACTAGAAAAAATATTAGATGAATGATAAAATATTTTATTTAATATATAATATAAAAATTTAAAGAAAATATTTAACCAATAGTGATCAATTTAATTTATTAAGATAAAAACACATTGCACGCATAAAAACATTTTTTTACAAAAACATTTCTTTTACATTTAAACTATTTATTGTTTTTATTTATAATTAATTAATAACCATTGAATTTATTTTATAAATTTTTAAACCATATAATTTCAATAATTTATTCATTCCTATTCAAATCCAACAATTTAATATCTAGATTATAATAATATACCATATTATAGTTCATTTACACTCAGGCTTGCATATATCACAAGCTATCAAAGATATTAAACCTTGAGGTGTTACATTCTATCCCCCTTAAAATAAATTTCTCCCTCAAATTTACATTACTTAAATACAAATAAATGGGGATATCTCTACCTCATCACATACTCAGCACCTACATAGCTTCTTTGAATATCTGATTCCTCCAAATAACTTTAACGAGATGATAAGTCTTGTTATATTGAACTTTATCTCTAAAATCCAATATTTTGACTAGTTGTTATTTATAGGAAATATAATGATATCATGGATTGAAATATGATTTTAGTACATGTGATAGATTAGATATGTACTTCCTTATGAAAGATACATGGAACACATCATTAACTTGAGAGTGGTTCAGTGGAAGGGAAAAGATACAATCCACCTTCTCTACTTGATCAAGAATATCAAAGGGGGAAAACACATAAGGATCATATTTTAATTCTTTATCAATCTCAAAACCATCTTACATGGTGAAATTTTTATAAATACTTTCTCACAAACTTCAAATTCCATATCACATTGAGGATTTTTAACATAACTTTTTTATTAAATCTAAGCATCCTTGATGTATGGTTAAATGGATCTAACTTTATTTGAATTTCCTTAGCTACCTAAAGTACCAATATATTTCTTTATCCAACTTCATTTCAAAATATTAGTGTTATATAATTCTTTCCATAGATGTATTCATAAGGATCCATCTGAATTATCAATTGAAAACTATTATTGTTAAGAAACTCGACTCAAGTAAGGTGTTGATACCAACTATATTTGAGATCCCTAGAACAAGATATCTGAATATCCTATAGGGTTTGAATGTTTCTATTAGAAAAAACTATCTTTTTTAGGATGATAATCAACTCTTAAACTTAACTTTATAACTAGATCCTACTGAAGATAATGCCAAAAATTAAAGATAAATCACTGATCCAGATCAGATACAATAGAATTTGGTAATCCTTTCAAACTTACCAATTACTTAATGAATATTCTTGAAAGATAATAAAGAGAGAAATATTCTCTAATATTAAGTGTGTAGAATTCATAATACGGTTAGAAAAAACCCATATATCATTATGGACTTTTGAGTTTTTTGTGATTCTGAAGACAAAATTCATGGTTATATTTTCTCTAGTATGGGTAATGGTTGTAACATCCTCTTATATTTTAGTCTCTCAGCCTTAACCTAGTGACATAACAGTCACAAATATACATATTTAACAATATATCTATTTAGTTTGTCCCACCAAAAACACCCTCTCATATTTCTATACATCTTTGGAATTCTATGATAAATAGAGAATAGTGGTCTATAAGCCTCACACACTAGCTCTTTCTTCCAATCTAGTATGGACGGAACACATACAAGGTTACCAAAACTTATCATCTAATCAAAATATAAGTTGAAACTAAGAACATTTCATAAATTATTTTGTATCTAAATATCTTCCTTATGTACCTCTTTATTCCTCACACGGATAGATGGTTGAATACTCATTTGAGAAAGATAATATTTCTCCCCTTCCTTAAAAACTTTAGGATCCATCCTTTTAAAATCTAGAAATATTGGATATTTTATGCTCCATATCATAGATAAGCTATCATGGTATTTTTGACTAAGAACTTTATCCACCTTGTTCAACTTCCAATGGTGGTAATGTTTCAGGAAGTCATAATATTTGATCAACTCCAACCATCTTCTTTGGCACATATTCAACTCCTTTTTTATAAATATATACTTCAAAATTTTATGATTAGTATATATATCACACTTTTACCATACAGATAATTCCACCATATATTCAATGAAAAATTACCACTTACAACTCCAAATCATGAGTCGGGTAATTTTACTTATGAATTTTTAATAAGAAAGATGCATATGTTATCACCATGTAATTCTATAATGAAGAAAATACCAGTCTTTTATTAGATGTATCACTCAATATTACAAACTCTTCTCCACTACAAGATATTATAAGAACAGACATGATAACCAAACATCTCTTCATTTATTTAAAACTCTCTTAAAATTATTTATTCATAAGAACATAAACCCCTTTTGAGTCAACTTGGTTAATGGATTATATATAGTTGTGATAACTTTATCACAAAGTATCAATAATATCTATCCAATCCATGAAAACTATGGATTTCAGTTATCGTGGTTCATCTTGTCAATTCCTCAATAGCATCCATCATTGAAGGATCCATCGATATACCCTCACATGAGATTACATAACCCAATAATGAGACATTCTAAATCTAAAATTCACACTTTTTAAATTTATAATAAAACTTCTCCTTCCTCAGGTTCTTCAGCACAATTTTCAAATATTCTTCATGCTCTTTCTTTATCTTTGAATATATAATAATATCATTTATAAATTATACCACAAACTGATCAAGCTAATATCTAAAGAGTATAATCATTTATTAAATTAATATTTAAGGATAATTGGTAAGTAAAAATGGAATTACAATAAATTATTAATGACCATGCCTTATAAGGAAGGTTGTATTGGGTATATCTTCCTTCAAAATCCTCATCTAATGATACATCAATCGAAGATCAATCATTGAAAAATACAAATATCCTCATAATTGATCAAATATATCAATGATACTAGTTAGAGAATACTTAATCTTAATATTTATCTTGTTAATTTCCTAATAATCAATGTAAAGACTCATTTACCAATCTTTATTCTTAACAAAAAATAACATGTTCACACCATGGAGAAGCACTAGGACAAATGAATCGCATATATAGATTCTCCCAGATTATATTCAATTCTTTCAACTCAATTGGGTCCATTATATATGGATTCTTAGATATAGAAATATCACTATGTATAAGCTCTTTTAAAAACTCAACTTCATGGATAAGGGAAATATTAGGAAAGTCTTCTGAAAATACATCATCATATTCTGGAAAAATGGAAACATTTTAAATTTTTAGTTTCTTCATAATAAATTGAGATAAATATACCTATTGAATATATATATATATATATAACCCATATGATATAATTAATTTCCATTGGGTGTTCAAGTTTGTCCTTGCACTGACAGATGATTGAAGGTTGATTCGGAATATCAAATGTAACAACCCTTCCTCAAAAGTTGATATGGGATTTATATAGAGAAATTAAATCCATACCCAAAATCCCATAAATTTAAATTAGGGTAAGTAAAAAAATATTCCTAGGAATAAAATTCCCATAAAAGTCTATTGAATATGAGTTATAGACTCAAGATGCGGACAACCTATCATTAGGATTTTTCACCACCAACTTAATAATTAATCATTGAGGTGGTCATGTGATACCCTTATAAAATTATTCAAATATAAAATAGTCAGTAGAAATATAATCAGATAAATAATTTTAAATCTTGGATTAGTTGATAATTGTACCTTTTAATGTGTCTTTAGGAACTTTCACATCAATTTTTGTAATTATATATGGTTTACCTTCTCCCCTTGTGTTCTTTTATGGTAAGTTCTCTTGATTTTTAAGTCATTAGTTGGAATAGTTATCCATATTATTATAGTTAAATAAATATATTTTTATGGATTCTCCCTTACCCTTCTATTCAATATCATGATGGAAATTTTATCTACACTTGAAGAAAACTTATTTTCCTTTTAAGAATGTACCAAGGTGCTTCTTTCAACAAGTATCACATGTTGGAAAATTCCCCTTTATCTTCTTCTACTTAACTATTTTTTTCTAATTCAACCTCTTATTCTCTTTTTTTTCTTAAAATTCATAATAATTGAATAATTATTTTTCTTTCTTGGTGGCACATAATATTGTATCCTCATATAATGAGATTTTTTGGTAGATTAAATCCCTTCAAATTTTTATCTTAATCCCACTTAAGAAATTGTCAATATTTCTATTTGGTAAATGTATATAGTCCATATAATTCCTTTATAACCTTTTAAATTCAAATCCATTTATAGAAACATTTTTCTATTCTATTTGACTTAGAATTAAGAATTGTATCTTTATATCTACTTGTTGTTTGAAAGGAAAATATTTTCCAATAATAGTTCTTTAAAATACTTCTATTCTATGTTCGTTATTTCCTCAACATGATTTTGGTTTTTAATTAATGACCACCATTTATATTTATCCAATAATTGATGATAAATTTTAATGAAAACCTTCTCCAATTTATTACATCCTAAAGTGATAAATATGTTCTCTAAGGAACTTATCCATTTCTCAGCTGCAAATAGATTTCTAGTCCCATTTAATGATGCAGGTCACTAATTAATGAAGTAGCATAACATTGTTAAACCATATTTTAGATCATAATAACACTCAATACAGTAAAGGTTATTGGTCATAACCTATGTCATTTTCCCCAATATAGTTACAACTTATTCTGCTTCAGCTATAGATCTAGCGTAAGTTTCATTAACTTACCCAGGAGGGAATTCCCTACATGGATTGTCTAAATTGATATAGTTTTCACTCCTTCTACAAGGAATTATTTATAAATAATGGAATATACTAGATTAGATCATAACATTATTAATCATAATGTATAATTTCAAAACTAATAAAACACATAACATAAATTGAAAATTTTATGCATAGAAAAACTAAGCATCAAAAACTAGGTTTCTTTGAGAAAAATTCTAAATTCATAAAAATATTTTCAAATCTATCATAATAGTTTATAAATAAAATTATAATTAACCCAATAATATACCCTTGGCAGTGTAAAACTAGGTTTTTAGTAAGGTCATACCCACCATGCACCATAATTATGGTTGAGATATACTCAAACCAACTCTTTTCAGGTTTATTACACCTAGATGAATCTATGCCAAAATAATGTCCATTTTTAAAATCCGGGAATAGATTTATTTATAGGAATACCATATAATATATACCTTACCAAAATATTAGGATATTATGATATACTTATAAATATCCTCAAATTCAGTCATATGTTTATGTTCTCTAATCTATATTTTTCTAAATCTATTTCCCAAGGATTCTGCTAAACTTTCTCTAATACCAACTATAAATACCCTAAACCTAGTAGCCTAGAACAGGTGTTTAATTTATTAAACTATAACTAGATACTAGTAATCACATTTTAAGGGACCTAATATTTTAGTAATCATGGAAAACTAAAAACATAATTGAATATGACATTATATTTGAGAACATAAAATGAAACTTAGTATTTTATTTGAGAACACCATTATTAACTCTATAATATCCCATCATATCAATTATAATATACTTCCTAGAAACCTAGAAAATGTATCATAAGAAATGGGTGAGCTCAAATGATCTGTAAAGGTATTCGTATAATAGAAGCTAATTAGGCATAAATAATATGGCAAGAATAAATGATGATCAAATAATTACATATAAATAATAACATGAGATTGAAAATTATACACAGATATCATAACTATTAAAATAATCACATGGATATAAATAACTGATTTCATAATGATGGAATTCATAATTTAAGACATCTGAAACCTACCATTGAGGCCTTATGCTAAGATATCTTATGTAAATGGGTAAGGACTCGACCAAAAACCTAATATATTTTGTCCCATGAAACATATCAATGCATCAATGGGTTATTTGAATTTGGGCCCCACCCATCACTTAATAATCCCAATTCATTCATTATGTGAATAAACAACATAAATTAATCATCATGGCTTAAAAACGCAATAACCGGTTGTATTGGAAGAAATAGCATAGATAATATCAATACATTCCCCAATCAAACTAATCATAAACCATTTGGAGAGATATGGTGGATAGTAGCCCAAAAATATAGACTTATTAAGGTTTAATATTTAACAAATTATGTTGACATAGATGAAAATACTTTCAAAACTCACTAGAAAAAACTCTTGAGGAAAATACCCTTTTCACTTTGAAATCGCCTATTTGATGTCTAAAAATTTCCCAAATATTAAGAAAAAAAATATTTTAAATGAACCATGTAAAATTTTAAAGTAATATTCAAAAAAATGAGTATTCATTATGGTGTAAAATTACATTAATGTCATATAAGTTTAAAAAAACCTTTCACACTTTTTAAAAAAGGTTAAAAAGTACCTTTTCCAGAAAACGGAAAGAATATTCCTTTTAAACAATTATTTAAAATGTAAAAATGGGTAAAAATTTAATTAATAAATCATAATATAATTTTAAAAATATCCTTTTATACATTTTAAGGAAAATATGTACATGGAAGCTAAATATTCTTGAACGAGTAGAAAAAAAAGGTTAGTTTTAATTAAAAATAGTATTTCAGTATCTTGAGTAATTAAAGGGGGTAAAATGAAATGAAAAAAATTAAATTTATAAAAATAAAAAAATGAGAATAAAAATTTATTTTTTAGTGGAGTCTTAAACATAAACAACCCTAAAAAATGATGAGATTGCGAAATAAACCATTACCTCAGGTATGGTTTCCTCCGTACATGTTCTAAAATCCTATATAATAAATATTTATTTATTATAAATATATTATGGAAAAATAATCAAATATATCATACCATAAATTGTTTAATTATAAATTTTTATTACCCTTCTATTAATAATTCCTTGTTAAAATCACTATTTTGAGTAATAATTACTCTGTTTTGTTATGTTTGTTTTGTTTTGATGGTTTTAGTCATTGTATTTTTATCATGGTACCATTATATATAGAATGATCATAATAATATAAATATAATATATATATATATATAAATATAATCATTATATATTTATTTATATTCATTTATAAAAGTTATATTTTTCAATATGAATTACACTGTTCATGGAGACGGTAGGTTGTATATACACATGAATGATGTTTTCATTTTTTTCAACAGATGGAATGAAATAAAGGTAAATAATAATTCACCTTTACCAAATCATTATTATATCATATATATCATATATATTCTTCAAGTCCATCCTTATTATCATCCATGTAAAATGCAATTGAAAACTAAATCTCATCGCTTCGTGTAGGTGGTAGTCCACATGTATGCACGAGAGACATTATCGTTTTCTAACGAGTTTAAAGGTAATATGGTAAATGTGATATTGTAATTAAATAATTATAATTATTTCATATAATATATATATATATATATATTTTTTTTAAATCCATTATTATATATATCCATGATAGGTGATTATGCAAAATGAATTACATCGGTTCATAAAGCAGTAGTCTTTCGTGCACATAATCACCGGTTTCGTTTCCCATTTGATGTAAGAGTACATGTATATAAGTTATTAAATTAACATAATAACATAAAATCATATGTAATATAATTTTATTATTATTCCATTATATTTTATGAATATTTTAAGGAGGTAAAAAATTCAAGAACAAAAAATGCATGGTCAAGAACTATGCGTCTTCTTCGAACATCCTATTTAGGTTTATTCCTAAAACCTTTCTAGGATGGTTTTATGATCAAAAAAAGGACTCTAGTTCATGGGGAGGGATGTAAGGAATGGATTTTATTATGTAATTTATGAACCAAAATTATTTTTAAGTGTGTATAGAAGAGTATAAGAGGTTCCATTTTATAGGTCATAAGTGGTATTTTTTTAAATATCTAAAACAATTCAATAATCGTAAGTCACTATAAAACCAAGTGCCTTAAAAATTGATAAATAATTGATTTTATGAAAGATAATTTTTATCCACACCACCACCATTAAATATATAACATTTTTTAAACATGTGATTTCCTTTACCTCTAAGGTTACTCAATTTTATCATTTTTTGTTCCACCATGATAACTATTTTTTTACCTAAGTAATTTATCCTTTAACACTAAAAATAGAATGAGACATTTTGGAAATATTTTACTAAACTGTTATAAATATTAAATCAATTTTTATCAAATAAAAATACTATGTTTGTGGAAAATTAATTTTAACACAAAGATACGTAACGTGGAAAATTCTTTTTTACCTTAACCATGGTATTTAATTTTTACTATTTTAATATTAATTATGACCAAAAATTAAGTTGAAAATATTACATAATATAAATTATATTGAATAAAAATATAAAATCAATTTTTTAAAATTCAATTAATGAAATTGGTATAATTTAATTTAAAATTAAACTCGTAAAGGTATTTTTTCACTTTTCATCGAAAAGGTAATCTTTTCGAAAAAATCTCAAAAATTCACTCTAAAATAATTTTCAATGTTGATTTCAAAAATAAAAATTTAAAATACTTTATCTAAAATTGGAAAAATTAATTTTGAAATAAGTGAACAAAACACAGTGAATCCACTTTTAAGAAAAATGAAGTTTTTAAGCATAAAAATGGATTTATTTTTATCCCAATACTAGAAAAAAATTATAATAATTAGAAAACATTTAATTAAATATATAATATAAAAATTTCATTAAAATAATTCACCAATAGTAATTAATTTATTTTTTTAATATAAAAAACATTGTGCACATAAAAATAGTTTTTCATAAAAATATTTCTTTTACTTTCAAATGGTTTTTATTTTACTTTATAAAAAAATTATATCCAATTTATTTATTTTATAAAAGTTTAAAATATATAATTTTTATAATTTAGTTATTCCAATCCATAACCTCTAATTTAAGGGCTATTTTTTATAGTATACTATATTATTGTTTATTTAGACTCAGGGTTGTGTGTATTACAAGCTATTGAAGAGATGAAATTTATTTAAAAAAGATGCATCATAAATTCTTGGGGTGTTTAACCTTAAGTTAATTTCACATTTTCCCTTCATTTCTTTCACCCCTTTCTCCCTAGATCTCATTTCTCTCAAGCCAATGTAAACCCACTCTCCGAGACTCTCCCTCCCTCTCCTTTCTCTCTCTTTATTTAAGATGGTTTCATAGGTTTTTCTCTTATAGAATAAAAGGTTAGTTTCTCTTCACCTCACTATTACCTTTTCTTTTAATATCCTCTCATCTCTCATGATGGATTATGGATCTTGGAAATAATTTCTCTATATATTGGTGGAATTCATAAAAAACCTTATGAATTCCTCTTATCCTGATTTTAGGAGTCTCATATAGGTAGATCATTCATCATTCATCACCATTTTGATTAAGGGAGATTGAGGTATAGTGTATGTTAGGGATTTATAGTTTTTTGTGTGTATTTTTAGGATATTTTATTCTATTTTTAAAATATTTTAATAATATTCATCTTATATTTTTATAATTATAAATATACAGTTTCAAATGATATTATGGTATAAATAATTAAATTTTTTAATGGGTTCACTTGATAGTAAATATATATCATAATTACCACTTGATTATTTTTGGGTGGACCATATTTTAATGGTATTACTTTTATGGTTCTCTATAATTAGTATCTCTAACTTATATAGTTTGTATTGAAATATAAAAAATTATTAACCCATGTTTAGCTATGTCATATAACCCATTATTCATAATGTGTCATACACTTTCTTTTGAAATTAACTTGGTCAGAAGTGGAGACCTTGGGTATTATTTTTGATAAAATTCACCTTGATCTAATAGAGGTATCTCCTATTGGCCTAAATATTTTTAGTTTTCAATAAAGTAGAAAAAATTTACTCCCTTTTTTTAATAGTGTTTATAATAGGAATCACCACATTATCTTAAACATGAATGATCTATAATTCAATGAACAGCACTTATCCATCAATTAAGAGAGTATTCCTATGGTGATGTGGTGTATGGTTTGAGTTAGTGAGAATGATTGGTTCTTAATAAAAAGACTTTAGCTTCAATATTAACCTATATGTTTAGGTATAAAATAACAGTTTCAAATATTTTCATAAAAATAAATGGTGAGTAGAATTTTACATAAAAACTTTTTTAAGAGTGTAACTTTTTAAAACACGCCCTTGATTAAATTTACTCTCTCTTTTCCCCTTTCAAATGCCTCACCAAAACATAATTTTCAAAGGTACTCATCATTACACTTTTAAAAAAATGGTATATGAGAATGTGTAGTCTATAAATTCTTTAGTTGAATGTGAATTAAAGATATAGGTTTAAAATTTATCTCATTCATGCTTTACCCTCCTCATCTAGAGTATTCCTTTAATTACCTTAGGTTTTTTCCTTATTTTTCTTACTAGTACCATTTTTTAGTCCTTTGTAATTCATTGACTATTTCATTGATTGTAATTTCTCTAGTTATCCTTGGAAGAATAATATTTCATACCTTGGTTTTTGTTTTGGCCAAAACTAGCATGTTTGATACTTACCCATCATTTTATATTTTGGAATAAGTATTTTACACTTACCATGCATATAAACCATGTTAGTTGATTTGATGATTGTATGATCTTATAATTGAGAATATTGGATCCTGGATATAATTTGACGATATGTTAAATAAAATGATTCTCATTTTTATAAAATCGTACCAATGATTCGTTGTTTTTAACTTCTGATTTGATGTAGCTAATATTGTTATTATGAATATGGATACCATTTTTGGAAAATTGTAAAAATGTTTAGAATGGTTCATGTCTACTTTATGAATTTAAAAAATATTTAATTTTTGGAATATAGTATTTTCATTTCTTGATTAGTATAAAATTTAGATACTTTTGTATTTTTATACTATAAACTATTTATGTATGTTTGTAATCCTATGATGTACATGGTAGAATTGGATAGGTTTAAAACACAAATGATGTATATTCCTTCTTCTTTCCATAATATGGGATCACACCATGGATTAGTATACACCACCCCCTATATATGGGATGGGTCATTGGGCCCCAAAATAGTATAAATGGATATTCCCACTATCTCCTTTTAAGGATTAAATTGGGGAATTATATCAGAACATGAGTATTGATTGGAAGTAGGTAGTACAAGTATAGACCGTCACAATATATGAAGTTATTAATTGTCTATAATGTAGATTTATCTTGATTGATCTGTTTTGATACCTGGGTTTTTATGATTAAAACAGTGTTATTATATATTTATGTAAAATATTAGAAATTTTTATGCCTATATTATTATATAACTATTTATTTGAGATTCAATTAGTGGTTCCCTAATGAGCATTTCATGCTCACACCCTACATGGACACTCAGGTGGACATGTAGCTCCCCCTATGTGTATTTTTAAGTATATAAATATATTTTTATATTTGTTGGGTGTATTTTATTTATTTATCAATTTTTATTTGGAATTGGGATCAACTCTTACTTTAGAGTTAGAGCTGTTGGGGATATTTATATATTACAATTGGTACATCGACTATTCCTTTTTGGGTTATGCACTCTCATAGGCTCAATTTGGTTTGACATATTTATTATCCTATTTTTATATGTTAAGTTGTGTGTTTATATCCTATGAATGCATTCATTTAGATATTTTTGGGTTGATTTTATTCTTATTTGATTTCTTGTGACATTTTTTATTCATGTTATATTTTTGAAACATTAAACTTATTGACAAGTCATTTTGAATTTATGTTAGTGGTGGTCCATAACCAATATCTATAAAAAAAATATTTAAATAATTCTCTAGATACTATATTGACACTCTCGGTGTTCGTCTCTAGACCCTGGGGATCAGGGATCACCCTTGGGTCCAGTAGAATCCTGATTCAATCATTGTAAGTGAATCTAATTCAAGGTTTATTCAAAATTATATGATAGAGATGTAGGTATTTAAATGGATTTTTTTTATTAGATAGTTGATAGGATAGTCGAGACATGATAAGTTGCACATAAAAATGAATCATAAACCTCGTTATGGTGAAATATCAAGAACCAAGGGATGTTCAGGTAATTAGTCGGAAATACTAGTTTGATTTATACTATTTTTTACTTATCTTGGGTATGATATAATGGAACTAGGTACTTGTATCTAGGACTCCACCAAGAAAAAACCTTCATTTGGTATAATGCATCATATTAGGCATTTATAGGTAGGAAAATATAATATGTCATGTTTTTTTACATGATTATCTATGTTGGATATATTATAGTTGAAACCTACTGTGGTTTGTATTAACTAGATCATCAGTAATATATATAAATAATGTTTTCCTATAAATATATTTTTGATCATTAGGTTAATAAAAATCAATGATTAGTTCCCTTTATTAAGATTGCGACAATTTTTTCTCTTATAGCCAGAATCACTTATTTAATACTTTACCTACTAACGCATGCCTTCATTTTCTATATATATATATATATATATATATTTACTTGAACAAGTTTCATGTTTTTTTCTTATATATTATTATTTAAGGAGTTATTCCCTAAATCCTTAAACACTTATGATGTGTTTATGATCTATCATATTATACAATTTGGGTATATTGTAAGTCATGAAATATATTTATCATGGCATTGCCTTCAACAATCATACTATATTATTAAAACAAATCATATGGTTGTTTTTTGAGTAGAACCATATGATAAAATTCACCCAAAATACTATGATATATTTAAAATATGAATGATAATTTCTATCATTCTAATCTCTTCCATTAATGTGTATCATTATTATAAATGTTTCATATGATAAAACACATGGGAGAATTGATTTATTCATATAATGAATGTATGTAATAGTTGAAGGATTTACTCAAACATTTCTTAATAATTAAGTAAATTCCATGAATACATGGTAATTTTATGGGGTTTATATAAAAAATGAAGGATCAATTGAGATAATTGGTCTTAGATTCCATTTTATTCTCCCTATCCACGATCTCTCTTCTTTTTTCATCATCTTCCATGAGAAGAAATAGAAGATCATGCATGAAGAAGAGTCCCACCCATGTGATGGGTGATTTATTATCTATTTAGGGATACATAATAGAGTAGGTAGTCCTCCAACTACCTCTCAGGGGTATTTATTAAAAAATTGTGATGAATACAGTAGTAGTGGATTGTCCAGTGAAAGGTACAAAGAAGTACTACATTTTTTAAGCATGGTTTTTGTTTCTTATAAGGTATATATTGGTATAATGTTTCCTTATTGTTAATGATACATTAATTAAGTGTTTATTGATCCTTATAAACCCAATAGTGCTCTCATATGATCACCATGACTATTTATTCTTGAAATCAAGATTAAAAATGAAGAAAAAGTTGAATTCTTTATCATTAAAAATGATGAGAATTTTGAAATTTTATTGGCCATACTATAGAAATACCAATAATATTCTCCACTACTATGACCAAACTTGATTCCAAATACCTCAAGCCTCCCTCCTGAACTATAGATTCAACTGACCAGTGGTAAGGGTTAACCTATATAGTGGGATATTATACACTCTTTGGTACATATATCAATAAATAATAGTATAAGTAATATAATAACCATCATCACTAAATTAAATCAAATAAAAGAAAACACCATAATTATATGCCATTAACAAATAAGTTAAAACTTCCTTGTTATAAAAAAAAATGAGTGGAAGATGTGTCATTATGAAATAAATAAAGGATAAGTCACTAATAAACCAACCATTAATAGGATAACATAAAGAGATAAACAAATTAAAGGATTCTAGACAAAAATCATGTATCAAGTCTATGCTTAATCACATCTCTTGGATCCAACCAAACTTTACCTGTTGAACTAACAAATTTTTAGAATTAACCCTACCTGCACCTATAACAAAGAAGGATACTTAGGAACCAGGGTTCATGAGAAGGGTGGGTGTAGCACCCTAATATGAATCGCTAATTCAAAGACAAAGCACCACTTGACCTCATGCACACATCCCTATATAAAAGAGGTTGGTAACTATAGGTCAAGGTCTATAAATATTACAGGGAGACTATAGCATTTTCATTCATATCCATAAACTAAAATATAACAACATATACATAAGAAAACTAAAAATTACAGTGTAAAGTAATATAAAAAATATATTGTAATATATTTCATTCCATATCATACAATATCAAGACAAATGGACCCCAATGTGGTAGGTTAATAAGTATAATAAGTATAACTAGAAATAAAAAAATAAAAGATATTAATGTAGTTATTTGAAGTCTATCCTAGTACCGTATCCATTTACTAACTATAATCTCCTAAAAAACCTAACATCGGACCATTTCCCTTCTCTATATTCTCAGTCATAAAGTCTATATGCACATTGATATGTCAGTGTAGGGTGTGAGTATAAACCTAATATGACACTATGAATAATTCATTAACACAATTATACATGCATTAATAGGTGTATATAATTATAGAAGGGTAAATATGAATAAAATTATATATATATATATATCAAGTGAGCATTCACTAACTAGGCTACCATGATTGTCGACCGTACCTGCTTTGGAACCATGTCGGGAGAATGTCATAAGTATTCATCACATTACCTAGTTCATATTATGTGACTCCATCCACCATTAAGGTAAATATATGTTTCAACTTTAAGTAAAAATTCCACACCTAAATTTAAGGGAAATTTACACCCATGACTCATGGATGCCACCTCTCCTATGATCGAACACATGCTTGGCATGGCTGAATCAATGGAACTCTACACATACAAAAGGATGTTCCCCGTTGGGATAGAATGATGACATATATACCCTTTTCCAATGAAGTATAGAGTTCCCCCCCCCCCGTGGGATAATAAAATTTTGCAATCTTGTGTTACCCATCCTATATCCATATCCAAAATCTATGAGTCATGTCATCCAATATCCCCCTCTAAGGGGTCAGCTAAGTCCATCAGTGCTACCTATAAACCTAAAAACTGAAACAAACATTCTACTAACTATGAAAAAATATAAATATAAGTAATTACATAAAAAATAACAATAAATCACAATAAATATTCCAAAAACTATGAATAGTATATAATTAAGGCACAACATAGCAAGGAATGAGTATAGAATATCCAATATTCCATGGGCTGTTAAATAACCAAATATAAGGTGCGGTATAGAAAGGAACTCACAATTCATATCGAGATATGGTGTCATGGGATACACATACATTCCAAAAATACCATATCATGCAATAGTATATAAACTAGGCATATACACATAGACCAAGAATGTAAAAAAAACTCTATACAAGGACACAAAATGGTAAGGACTTATTACCTTTAGAACGTTGGTTCCAATTTCCCAAATCCATCATGGGATTAAACATGGATCATGATCCCACACCAAAATTCACTACAAAAAGATAAAATACAACATAATAGAGTCTCTATAATTGGGATTCAAGGATGAGATATTTCCAACATATGGAATTCACATCAACTTAACAAAAGTGAATCGTCGCCAATGGAATATCTAGGATCAATCAAGGAGAGTTCACAAATTCTCATAATCCAACAATATTATATCAATAAAACATTAATTATTCATTAGATATGGTTGGATATTATTATAATTATCCAACATGGACTTTATGTATGATTAATTATGGATAATAAAGGAGAATTAGGCTTATAATGGATAGATCTTACCATGATGGTCATCAAAAGATAAATCTAGACTTCAAGTGCTTAAGAGGAGAGAAAGAGGAATCATAGAGAACTAAGGGAGAGCTCTCAAGGATTTTCTCATCATAATAGGGTTTTATTATGGGGAGAGTTATTCAAAAAACAAAATTATAGTAAAATGATGAAAATATCATTAATGACACAATCATTTGGGAACCAGCAGATGGCCAGTAGGCCTCACCAGCTAGCTAGTGACTGGCCTTTGGTCAACCATTATTATTGGGAAGATTGAAAAAATTATTCCTTTCCCACTGGAATTTTGATGAGATCTATAGAATTTTAGGCCCCACTATAAGCACCACTGATTGGCTAATGCACCTCACAGGTTATCTGGTGGCCTCGATTCAGCCACCACACATCCCACTAAATCCTCCAACCACAAAAATTATAATAGAACACCCCCTTAACCATAAGAAAACCCTAAAAAGGAAGAAAAATATAATAACATATTCCATAACTTAAAAAAACATACCTTAAAATATGAGGATGTTATAATTCTCCTCCTCTGAAAACTTCTCATCCCTAAAATGTGTCTCCAAAGATCTTGATCAAATAGTTTGGGCCACTACACTCAAACATTAGACTCGTGATAACTAGTATCTTTATGAAATAGACTATGCTACCATAAAAATCTAATAGGTGGTACCATCTTCCCTCGCAACACTTTATCACTCTAGTCAATGATCTGTACTAGGCACTCCATGAACAATGCATCAGGGTATAGCTCGCCATCCTCATAATTGATATCATGAAAATAATTATCCATGTACCTTTAGATCTTAGACACATGGAAAACAGCATTTATGACTAGATACTATATAGTAAGATCCAAATTAAATTCCACTGTCCGGATATTCTTAGTAATGTTTAATGGTTCAATAAATCTTAGAGCTAGTTATTGTTTCGAAATAGATATAATGAAGAAATAATAGGGGTGAATTGTGTCCTTTTAAAAATATTAGCAAAACTAAAACAAACCTCTTGAATTTTTTTGATCCTTTAATTATATATTAAATTCAAGAGAGTAGTGTAAATAAATAAAGAAAAGAACCCAGCGATGTATAGGGCTTCAGGGCATAGAAATACTCTAGTCAAATCCACCAATGCTCTACTCCATGAGCCTGGTGATTTTTAATAGTAGTTCCTCTTATTTGGAGACTTATAAAACTGAGTGCAAGAAGTTGACACCTTACAAGGCTTTTAGAGGGCCTTCTGGTTTTTATAGAGAATCAAAAATCCATAGATTAGTATTAGGAGTTGACACTCTACCACGAATGAGTTAGATCAGCTGATACTCTAGAGAAAATAGATGAGATGAGGTTTTTTATGAGACAGGTTTAGCTTACAGTTGCAGAAACAACTGACAGTTGTGTTTGATCTTCAATAATTTGCATCAATAACAAAATAATCATCAATGATGTGTAGTCTTATTCTTATTTAAATAGTATAAAATATATTAGACAATGATGTGTAGGATTCCTTCTTCTATACACCATGAGAAAATAAGTATGTATAAAGGATATTTCTATCTTGTTAAAAATGAAGGGAATAATAATGAAAATATTTCAGTACTTTATTTCCATTAGAGTTTCCACATCTCAACTATTATTTGTATATATTTTATTTTCATGCCAGATATATATATATATATATATATATAATATCCAACAGTTTTAGATCTCTTATTCCTTAGAATATTCAAAATAATTAGAGTCGATAGCCTTCATAAATATCCCAAGAATAGCTTTGCACCATTGTAATATTCATATAGAATAAATATATGATAAAATTATTCAATATAAGTTAAATAAGTATTCTAATAAAATATCATAAATAATAGTATCATGGAATAATTTTAAACTCCAATTTAAATCCATTCAAACCTCTTTAATCTAAGTCAAAATAGTTAAGAAAAAATAGAATCATAATAAATCATGAATATTTGAAATAAAATCATTAAAATAGATACATAATGTACCTTATAAATATGAATGGTTTAATCTGATGAATATGATCCTTTGAGTTGGTTGTAAAACAACATTAAAACATTATTTACTTCCATCAGGACCATTATAGAAGTCACCAAAAATATATTTAATTTTAAATTCCATCTTTGAATAGTTAAATGTAGGTTTCCTTCAAGTAACGACAAAATCCAAACGTAGGTTTGATGGCGTATGGTTGTTCAAAAGTGTAGGGTTGATAAACAATAATTTCCTTTTCTCATACATAGGCCAAACATTGGGTTAAAGATCTATACTTTTACAATAGTGTAGGGTACATGATCAATACATGTTAGTTAAAATGTAAGGTTGTTTAACCATACATTATACATACAAACATAGGGTAAAAAATCTCTAAAAATGTGAACATATTAACTTCAAACTTCACAGAATGTTTTAATCCCTTTAGCATCATATTCAGACTTCATCCTACCATATTTATTTTTATTAAATCTTAAGATATTTACAATGGTTCAATAAATGAATCTATATGAATTCTAAAGCTTCGAATATCTTTAAAAAATAGAATCCATATAATCTGTAAAAACTACAGCTTGTAAAATAGCATTCCATGCCTTTGGATAATTTATTGACCATCCAAAAAACATTTTTAGACCTCTACAAAAACTGATTAAAACAATATAAAATTATTTTGTTTCCATTGCACTAGGTTTCTATTGATTTTTATATCTATAAAACTTTCAGAAAAATAAAAATAATAGCTTTTGAAAGTTAATTATTTTTATATAAATCTCTTATCAATCCAATGGAAAAATTATGACATGAATATGTTCTGTATATCTTGATATATCATCATATTTCATATGTGAATTTAATCTAAAACTGAAATTTCACTTAAACATATTGTAACAACATAGGTGAATTTTTATACTATCGAAACAATAGAATTAACTTTTAAAAGTAATAGATGAAATAAAGATAATATTTTTATATTTACAATGGAATAAACTCTGTAATAATCCTATATCTATTTATTCAAATATAAAATTAATATTGTTACATACTAAATCAAAAACACTTAATAAATTTATTAGAAAAAAATAATCATGGGTTGATGTGATTATCAAAATTAAATCAAGTTGAGAATGAGAGGGAGACACTCAAAATGATCCCCTTTTTAATAATTACAAAACCCTAATTCTCTACAAACATTTTCTCCCTCTTTTTGTAAGGATAAAAAAGATGAGTCTTTAGAATGTTTAAAAAATTCAATATATTTACCCCTTTTTATAAACAATAGGAATTTTAAATTTCAATTATTGTATCAAAAATATATATAATTTAAAATAAAACTTTTCTTCACCTTTTTAAAAATATCAAAAAGATGCATTCTTGATTATGATATGAAAAATATATTTTGAATACATTTAGTAATATAACCCCGCCCCCCCTCTAGATTCATGCTTCCTTAAAAAATATAATCAAGGTGCCAAGAAAAGATATAAAATATTAATCAATGAATAATAATGGTTTACAATTAATTTATTAAACCATTTAATTCATTCCGTAAAAATAAAATATTTAAATATATTCAAAATATTTAAAATAAATCTACTTAAGACATAGAATGATTATAAAATATATTCAAGGAAAAAAATATTTTGAAAGAATTTTAAGTAAAAGAAATTATTTTAAAATAATTTAAAATAAATTATTTTCAAATAATTTAAAATAAAGTATTTTCAAAGAATTTAAAATAACATTTGTGTATGTTATAATTGATCAATAAATTTTAATATAATAATTTACCACATACAGTAACAGTTTAATTTAACATATGTAATTAATTTAAATTTTAATACATTAAAAACATTATTACACATAAGATAACCATTTATATAAAATAATAAGAGTAAGTTTTATTGTTATTGGTTAATAAACTAATTCAATAAATTATTTTATAAAATAATAAAGTGAGAAATTGATTTTATAGTTTAAGCGTGAAAATAATTAAATGTAGAGGAATAAAAATATAAAATATTTAAACATTTTTCACCCTGTAAAAATAGTTGGGTCATTTAAATCAAATATTAAAATAGAAAATAAAATACTTCCTATATTTTAATGGTTCTAGCTCTATGAAATTTTTCAAATAAAAAAATATTTATGAGATGTTTTTCCTGTATAAACCAATCAAAATAAGTCTCCATGTTTTTTTTAAGAAATCACTTGATGATATAACGGTGAAGTTCATTGGCGCAAAACCTAAAACATATCAAATACAACACCTTTTAGTACCCATGTGATTTTGGGTCAAACAGTGCTAGCAACTAATGATTTAGATAACCTAATATGTTTATTTTGATAAAACATTTTCTAATTAAAGATAGATAAATATTTTGAATAATGAAAATGCTTGATACCACAAATTTGAGGATTTCTAAAAGAACATTTACTAGAATAATGTATGTTAATACCATAAAAAACATTTAATATTAGATATACTTTTTATGTTAGAACCAGGAAAAAAATAATTCTTGTATAATTTTTCCTTTTCTCCACTACAACTAATACCAATTGTTCCTCTGTGAATTTTATTTTTACCAAGAATTTGATTTAAATAATTCTATCCCATAATAATCATACTAGAAGGTTGATTTAAATTATCAACTTCAACTAATAATTCTTTAATTTTATCTTTAGGGAGATCACAATAACTTTTGGAAGAATTAGATTTAAAATTTTCAATTTTCATTAACAAACTATCGTTATAAATTTAAATAGAATAATAATATTTTCTAAGTTTTATATGATCCTTATTTAAGGATTTTAATATTTCTTGAAGCATAAAACAATATTTATCACATTCATCATGATAAAAATTTTACGAATCATAACTTTCAGAGTAATATTATTATACCTCATTAGGATGATCTATAAGACTTAGATTTACCTTTTTTATTTCAAACTCATCTTTAGATTTTGTATTAGATTCATCACTTTAACCCAAAAGACTATAATCAGAAAATTCTTTCACCAAAACATTGAGTGCAGCACTTTACTCTTTGATAGAAATATTGTTTTTAGTTTTTGGTTACATCTTAGCTTCATACATCTCAATCAACTCATTTAATGCCTAATTTATTTTTGAAATTGAATTTCCCAAGGAAGAATAATCATTGTTAACTTCTATCAATTTATTTTTTCCTTTGTAAGAAACTGTGATTTAATTCCACATCTCATAGGTAGAAAAAACTTGTGAAACATAATTATATTCATCTCGACCAAGACCACAAATAACTTCATTCATTGCTCTTGAATTAATATCAAATTAAAATTCCTTAACATCATACCACTTTTCTGGTTCTCTAGTTATTTCCCAAGGTTTTAAAATATTCATGTAAACTTTAAAACCAATATTCTTCAAATAGAATTTCATGAAAGCTTTACAACATCTATAATTATTTCCATTATAAGAAGCACAACTCATTGAAATTCCTTCTATAACATTGTACATTAATATTTACCTTTATTTGAATCTTTATCACAGGGTTGTTAGAGCCAAAGTAAATCTTTAATATTCTAAAAGATATGAACCTTTGGTATTACTTGTTAGGTATCAGATAAAAACAAAATAATTTTAAAGGATTTCCAAAAGGGTAAATATAACTATAGAGAACTTCCTTCGATATCACTTATTGGTATCGAGTAGAAACAGATTTATATAAATAGAAATATTTCCAATAGAGTCCATCCTTTAATACCACTTGTTGTGTAGGAATGGATATAAAGAAGACACAATAGGGGGTAAATTGTGTCCTTTTAAAAATCTTGAAAAAATAAAATATCCCTCTTGAAATTAAATGATCATTTCCTTCTCCCTTAAAGTTGAGCGAGCAGTGGAAATAAATAAAGAAAAGAACATGGTGATGTAAAGTGGTTCAGGGCACCGAAATCCCATATTCCACTCCAACAGCACTCTACTCTATGAGTTTGGTGACTTTCACTGGTAGGTCCTCTTATCCAGAGATCTCTAGAACTGAGTGCAGGCATTTGACACCTTACAAGGATTTTATAGGGCCTTCTAGTTCATTCACAGGGAACTCAAAATTCACATCTTAGTCCAAGAAGTTTACACTCTGACATGACTGAATATGAATAGCCAATACTCAATAGAAAATAGATGAGATGAGGTTTGTTGTGAAATAGGTTTATCTCATAGTTTTAGAAGCAACTAACAATCATGTTTTATTTTTAATAATATACAGCAACCGAAAAATAATATTCAATATTGTGTAGGATTATTCCTATTTAAATAGTAGAAAATATATTAGACAGTGTTGTGCAAGCTTCCTTCTTCTTTACATTGTGAGAGAATAAGGATGTATAAATAATATTTCTCTCATTTTCAAAATTATGAGAAACTAAATGAAAACATTTCAACACTTTATTTTCATCAGATTTTTCATGTCTCTGCTCTTCTTTATATATATTTTCTTTTGCTTCCAAAGAGAGATATATATAGAGAATAAATATCCAATATTTTCAACTCTTCTCTTCCTTCAAATATTCATAAAAAATAAATTAAATAGCCTTCATAAAAATAAAAATAATAGCATACCATTGTTGTCTTATTACAATAGAATAAATCTATAATAAAATCATTCAATATAAGTTGAATAAATATTATGATAAAATATCCTAAGTAAAAGTAGTATCGAATGATTTAAAACTCCCATTTGAACACATTAAAACCTCTTAAATATTAGTAAAAATAGTTCCCAAAAACTAGCATCACAATAAATCATGAATATTTGAAATCAAATCATTCAAATAGAGTCATACCACCTTTTAGAAATAGAAATAATTTAATTCAATGAATGTGAGCCTTTGAATTGGTTGTAAAATAGCTTTAAAATGATATTTACTTCCATCAAGACCATTTTAGAAATCATATAAAATATATTTAATTTTAAAATTCATCCTTTAATAGTCAAACAAAGGGTTTATTCACATAAAGACAAAATCCAAACGTAGGTTTAACAATATAAAGTTGTTCACAAATGTAATGTTAATAAACAATACATTCTTTTACTAAAATATAGGGTTCATTATAAACATAGGGTTTATTATCCATAATTTTTCAATGGTGTAGGGTACATAATCTATATGTGTTAGTCCAAACCTGGGTAATATGTTATACTTAAAAATGTAGGATATAAAACTCTCTAAAAATATGAACATCTTAACTTTAGAATTCACTGAATCTTTGATCCCTTTAATATCATATTCTTACTTCATCATACAAGAATTATTTTTATTAAATATCATGATATTTATAATGGTTCAAGAATAGAATCAATATGACTTCTACAGATCCCAATATTTTCAAAAAAAAGAATACATTTCATCTTGAAAAACTGTAGCTGGGAGAACAACATTATAGAACTTTAGATAATTTATTGACCATCCAAAATACCTTTTTAGCCTTCGATGTAAACTGGTAAAATCAAGATAAACTTATTGAAATTCTATATCACTTAGATTCAATTGATTTTGATATCCATAGGACATTAATGAAAATAAAAACCATATATTTTGAAATATGTTCACTATGGAGTTTATAAACTACTATTTCAACTTCGGTGATTTTTTAGAGTACCAAAACATACTTTTATTAATTCCACATACACAGATGATGTTTAGATAAATACCTTATCTATACAATGGAATAATTCTCACATTAATCTATTCAATGTATCTTGATATATCATTATAATTCATACATGACTTTAATTTGAAAATTGAGATTCCACTTAAAAATCTTGTAACAACTTCAATAAATTTTTAGACCATTAAAACAATAGAATTAACTTTATAAAATAAAATATTAAATAAAGATAATGTTTTTATATTTATAATGGAATATAGTCCATAAAAATCCAATCACTATTTATTCATATATAAAATAAATATTGTGACACACTAAATCTGAAACACTTGACAAATTTATTAGAAAAAAAGAATGATGGGTTGATGTAATTATAAAAACTAAATCAAGATGAGAATGAAAAGGAGCCACTCAACATCATTTTTCCATACTTCTATAATTTTTTATTCCTTAAATGAGTATTTACTAAAAAGAAAACTTAGTCACTCATAGTAAACTCAAATTTTCATCCCCTCTAGTTAGGATACAATCATTCTCTTCTCTGAGTGATGATTAAGCGCAACCAAATCAGTTATAATCTCCTAGAGGTATCATGTACCATACTCATACCCACAAATGATTCCACAAAAACATCATTGCAACATAGTGTAAAGAAAAAATTATGGTCATAAAGAACCTCAAAATGTTTCATCTTAATTGAATCCTATAAGATATTGTTGTATAAGAACTAAACCAAGGCTATATGATTATCTAAAGTTCCACCAAAGTATAGAATAAAATATAATAAAATATCCTTTAATATAAAGATCATCCTCTCTAATTTTTCATCAGTATTTAGATGGTATATTGTACTTAATTTAATCTGGGTACCCAAAACCTTCAATATTCCCTTCCAAAACCACAATATTAAAATTGGGTCTCTATCTGACATGTTTCTCAAAGAAATTCCATGTAGGCATACAATCTCACTTATATATGGCTTTCCTAACTCATCCACTAAAAGGGTCCCCTAAATCAGAATTAAATGGGCCACTTTCATCAACCAATAAACGATCACCCAAGATACACAACCCATTTAAAAACATGGGATTCTCTTATCAACTAATCCCACAAAGAGGCTGACACCACAATTCTCCCATGAAAAAAATCACATCATCGTCATCTAAGGACTACCCTAGGATTGAATTATCTCTCACCAAGCACTCCCACATCACTAAACCCTCAGGATCCAACTCTTATATGGCCTTTAACTAGTCTACTAATAAAGACTTGTTAACTAAAGGCATACATATCATAACTCATGGATCCTCAAATGCATCCACTATCTACTCAACCATCAAAATCATCAGAAGTTATTCCTCTAGTGAAGGATTTTCTCTAAGATCCTTTACTACAAGTTTTTGACCAGTTTTTAATGGGTCAATTATGATAGGATCCCATCACAAATATTCAATTATGATGGTAATCCATAAAAATTTATCCATGGTATAAAATAGAATCATAAAATCTTTTTTTGTGATGGTACACTGTAAAAAAATGATAGATGCTTTTTCCCATTGTAAATAGATTTTATGGAAGATATCATACACATAAGAAAAAAAATTATTATATGTGATGGAGATGAATATCCATCATTATAGAAAAAAAATACAACACATGCTTTTTTCTATTGTAAATTGTTTTTTTATGGATATCATACCCCTTAGTAAACAGAAAGAAATTATTATTCATGACATAATCATATGTCAGACACAAAAGGATATTCATAATATATATTAATTTTTATTCTGAATAACTATTTTCAATGGAATATTGTTTCCATTTAAAAATAAAATAGCTAACAGAAAAATTAATATGAAACAAATTTTGAAAAACCAAATATATAAAAATTTAAACATATAAATTAATAACCATTTTGAATATAATATGTCGATCCAAAAATTATAAAGATATGTTTATCAATAAAATATCATTGATCACCATGGAGGGGAAGGATCAAATGAAGTACTGAACAAAAGGAACTCTATCCCTAAACCATATACAAGTCGTAGCATGTGCTCCATCATCTACTTACACTAATACTCCTTCCATTTATCATGATCCTCCTTCTTCTATTGTTACAGTAAATGATTCTCCTCATAATACCTATGAATTATCTCCATAATCTTATTATGAGCTCGCAACATCTCCTCATATTTTTTAGATGATGAAGAATCTGTGAGATCTCCCCTCAATCTAGATGATGACCACATAGTAGTACCATAATAACTGTTGGGTGTCAATCAAGAACCAATACCAATATTTATCCTTTCTAGATGCCTATTGGGTTACCTGCATATTAACTACTTCATCAAAACCTAGATCATAGGTTTTATAACCCTAATTATTGTCCTAAATCTCATCAACCTGAGAGTTTTCAACCTTATATTCCTCTTTCAAATGTAATTATAAATTAAAATAAATAAAATTTTAATTTTAATTAATTATGAAAATAAAAGAAATTATATTGACCATAATATGAAATTGTCGATCACTAGTAATCTCTATAATGGTAGGATTAGTTCATATCTTCTTAAGAACATTGAATTCCATAACGTTAAGAAGATCAACTGCCTTTATGAATATAAAATAAACATTTCACATTTAAGGTACATATAAATTATAAAATAAAATTACATATCATATGTCATTGATGAATAGTAAATGTTCAAATTCAAGAACTGTGTGTGGCCTCTTATATCCTCTTATTCTTTAAACCTGATGATAATATCCTTTAAAAACTATATACTTCCTAATATAAGGACAATCCATCACAAACATGCAATGATGTGTAATCAAGTTGATGATTACAACAAGACGAATCAAAAATTGTGACTCCATATCTCTCCATTTCTCTCTATCATATTGTGTCAAAAATGAAAACAATACTCCCACATACAAATATATCATGACTCCAAGATGAAGCCTCTCATGTTATCATCAACGGGATACCATAAACCCTACAAATAATTAATAATAAAAAGTTAATGATTATATAAATTTAAAAATAAATAATATTTAATTATGTACCATCTTGTATCCAAACATGTGATGATGAACATAAATGTGAATCTAATCTCATGATATCTATAGAACTTATAAATAATTACATATAATTACACCACCCCCCCCCCCCATCCAACTGCTATATATGAAAACTGTGGGAAAAAATAAAAAATAATCAAACAACAATTATATAAATTAATTAATTAAAATACACAATTGAAAATACCTCAATATGCATGGATAAAAATCTATAGGTGGACATCGCTCGGGAATGGGGTCCAGAATCATCAATCTAGCTAGACCACAACACCTCATTCAATGATATGGTGGGAAAATCATATGGTTTAGATGGTCATTCATCAGGATAACAACTAGGAAGGTTAGAATCTTTGATGGAATGGGACATCTCATTGATATCTTTATCATCCATCACAAGCCTGAAAATAATGTTGTTTGTAAATAATTGAAAGTAGATACTATATATTATTTATGATTATAAATAGTATGTAATTGCATCATTATTCATCTTTATCCTCATATTCATTTTTAACAATGTAAATATATTCCTCTTCCTATATATAATAATAAATTTAAATATGAGCTTAAACTTACTCATCCCATGATATTTCAAATTCGTTGGTTACATCATCAACATCATCGACACTATTAGCCCATAAATATGGGGTTCCATCATCGATATTTGTATCACTTTGAGTAAAATGTGTATATGGGGAAATCTATTGAAAAATATCAATTTATTATACTTCAAACAAACCACTTTCACTTTTAATAAAATAATTTTCATGAGATTTAATTTTTATTATACTCCACCAATCAATTAATTCACTTGAATTATTATAATAATTTTTATAATAAATTTGTATACTTGATGATCCAATATAAATGATTAATTTACTATAGAAAGGATTTTATATTTAATGTTAATTATTCCATGGTGTGGATGAAAACGCAACCCTATATTAGTATAAAATTAATGAAATTTAAACATTGTTATATAATTCTTTGTTAAATAACATAACTTGGTTATTTCATCTAGTATACTAAAAAAGTAAACCTTAATTTATTTATTATGATATCCTTTCAAGAAAACACCACTTATCCTTTTTTTATTTCACTATATGTGTGTGTGTGAAATAAAAATCCATTAACCACATTTGTATTATAAGATTAAACTAATTTGGATGGTTGGTAACACAATACATATAATCAATTATCAATTTTATCTATAAGTTACAATACCCAAAAAAATAAAAAAAATAAGAATATATAAAATAATAAATTGATTTCATATGCTCAACCATAAACAATTTACTTCACCAGTCTTTGAAACCTCTAGGAAAAATTTATGTTTGCGTTGTTCTTCAAGATCAAATGATGTAATTTGTGTGAGCTATTTCTTGGCATGATCATAATTTAATCTAAAAATGAATTAATATTAACTTACTTTTTAAAAATATATAAAGAATAGGTGAAAGTGGAACTAACCATACAAATCATTTCATTTATTCACAATTAAGTAGAACATATGTATGAGTTTTGTGTTATCCATCATCTGAAAGCCATCATTTATAGATTCCATTAAACAATGTTCAGTAAAATTAAATAACAATAATTGATGGTTCATTGAATCATCAAAATTTCTCTTATTATGACACACTTAATTACATTTTAAAGGATATTCAAATTGAAAATAATAATATTAGAAGATAAAAATTTCGTCTTGAAAATATTCTTGTGCAATTCACTCTTCAATCAATATTTTGTTACATACTTTTTTCTTCAATTCCTACATGCATCTCTCATATGGGTACATCCATCGGAACTATGATCATCCTCCACATTTTATTTTATATAGAAAATTTAATATTAAATGTTCCATTGAATCAAATAAAGACAATGAAAATTATTTTCCCAATTTATATAAAATTAAAAAAAAAATATTGTTTCAACCTACTCGGTCCATCATATCCTTTTTTTCACCACACAAATGCCCCAAAAAAATATGTTATTTCAGTCAGCACATCACAAATAAAATAACTCAAAAACCTCTGAATACTAATTGTTAGTAGTCTTTACAATATAACATCACTATCATAACTTTTTAATTTGATAATATAACCAATTATAAAACGTTATTCCAAATTAGAGATATAATCATCTAGTAACACCAAATATTTAATACGCTGAGAGAATAAAAAATAATTTTCTTTACATAGTGCCTAAGTATCTTTTTTATTCATTAGATTTTGTGATCTATCATTTTCAAATAACATAAGTTCTAGATTCCTAAACATTTGGTAAAGATCTAATCGTGCATTTATATTATCTTTTGTCTTATCAGGTGTGCCCAAAATTGTATAAAAAATGTTATAAAAATTTTCTTCTCAATATGCATGACTTATAACATGTAACATACCAAAAAATTGAGATAATATGGAATACCCCAAAAAATAATCTCATTTGTACAATTGTGATCTTTCCCAAATCCATCTATTTTTTTCATTATATAGTTGGTCCATATATAATAATAGGAAATGAAGTGATAATAGATTTTATATCAATTCATGAGATCATTATTGGAGGTCAATCAATTTCAATCATACCTTTTTATAAATTATTTCTATTTATTTGGAAAGGATATTTCGTAAATATAAATCTATGATGACAGTAAAAAAATAATGTTTTATTCCATTGATAATCATAAACACTTTTTATCACTCATGCAGTATGGGAATGATTGTAGGACCCCGGGACACCCTGAGAGGGGAGGGGGGAATCAGGGTGTCAACTTTTTCTTCTTAAAGTTATGGATCTTGTTCCCACTATGGTAGGAACCCGTTAAACCTGTATGATGGATATGATTAGTAATGAAACATACACATGCAGAGAGATGACACATCTATTTTTACTTGGTTCACCACTAAGGGCTACGTCCAAGGAGCATACGTCGACTAGTTGTCAGTCGTACCAAAATCCACTATGCTTCACTTGCTGTAGATTACAAATGTTCGGGCACAATAACTCTGTCCCAGGCTCACTGCCCTTAAAAAGGTTTAGGGATAGCTCACTGTGTCCCTCGGGTCACTCCCGTGACTCCCCCTGGCTCACTACCATAGGTGAAGTCCCACTCAGTTTATAGACGTGAAGGTCTCTTCAATAGATAGACATGAAGTTCTTTGTCACCTGTTCAGCATGAGACTTTTCTTGCATCAGAGTCCTGAGTTGATGCTCTGTTAAAGTCCAAATTTCATCCACTGATGAATACCTCTTTTTCCCTTGTCCACTGGGAAAACAACCTTTGGAAAGGTCCTTCGCAAAGTACACTACTTCGCAAGGCTCCCAATTTTGAAAACCTCAAACAAGCCTTCACGGAGTCCCTGCTTTTCACGAAGCTCAATCGCGAACCACTCTCGCGATGCACAAGCCTTCACAATGCTTGGCTGTGGTGGAGATCCTGCTTCTTCGTGAATCTCACCAAGCCAACGCGGGGCGCATGACTTTCACAGAGCTAGAATAGCCTCCGCGAAGCTCCTCTTTTGCGAAGCACACTGCCTTTGCGAGTGACCTTTGTGAACCGAGAGCAAAGGATTTTCATTGAGAGCTCCCCCTTCTCTCGAGGGGGTCAACCTGTATTTATAGGCGATTTCACCGACCCTCGAACTTTCTGCGCGAAGTCAGCACCACGTCATTTCTGATCGCGAAGCTCCAAAGTTTCCGCCGGAATTCTGTCAAAATTGCGAAGCTCCACGGAAATTTTCCAATCGCGGAGCTCATCGTAATCATAGAGCATTACCGTCAACATTCCTTCGCGCCTTCACCACGAAGCTCCCTCGCGAATCCCTTCATCGCCACGATGCGCTTCAACTCTGCCATTCGTGAAGCTTTGACGTAATCGCGAAGCAACACCGCCTCCATTTTTATGGTCTTCACGAATTCCAAACCATTAAGCCACTCTTCGCGAAATTCATGACATTGCCATATTTAATTATCCTCTTCATGGAAATCCTATTTTCGCGATGCTCACCAACTTCAAAATTTTGGACCCCAAAAATTTGGCAAACATTGGGAAATGGCGCCACCTTCAATAATGTTGTCTGATTGAACTGTATGATCTCTTTGCTGGTACACATTCCGAACTTCCATTGAGTATTGACAACAAACACAAACCATACTCCAAATCATGCATAGAAGACCATGGTTCCAACAATCTCCCCCTTTGGGTTTGTTGGCAATCAGAAAATAAATTCAAAAGATCTTAATCCATCTGAAAACCAAAAACGTAGGAATCAACTCAGCCAACACTCTAAGTCTACGTGAGCAATGCTCGGTGTAGAAAATAAGAGAGGAGGCTTGAATTGGGTTCCACTATTTTCCTTCTCATTCTTCTCATCACAGAAGTTTCCTGAATTTATTACTTTCTCCTTTCTCCCCCATTGACAATAAATCGAAAGACTGGTAATTTTTTCAACGTTCAGCTCAAACCATACTCCCCCTGGATAGTATCTCCCCCATAAACCTGCATCATAGCCATAAACAGATAAAAATAGTTATCACAAACGGGGAGAGGGGTATTGCGTAACCTCCTTATGCACTGGGAGGTGGCTGAACACCGAGGTTCAACCAATGCTTCTCAAACATAGCCGCGGACAGTGGCTTGGTCAGGATATCAGCCACTTGCTCATCAGTGCCCACATGAACCATTTTAATCACCCCTTGTTCAACCTTTTCTTTGATAAAGTGATACCTGATTTCAATATGTTTCGTACGGGAATGTTGAACAGGATTATTTGTAAGATCAATTTCGCTCTTGTTATCACAGTAAATCACCATTGGTTTCTTTACCTCATCATCAATATCCATTAACTGTTGCCTCATCCATAGCAGTTGAGTGCATGCCTTTGTAGAAGAGATATACTCAGCTTCAGCAGTACTAAGAGAAGTACTTTCTTGTTTCTTGCTCATCTAGCCAACACGTTTCTTCCCAATATAGAAACCTCCACCACTAGTGGACTTTCTGTCTACTACATCACCAACCCAGTCAGCATCAGAAAATGCTGATAATTCACTATCCCTTCCAGCAGCAAAAAATAACCCGAAGTTATGTGTACCTTGAATATACCTCATGATTCTTTTTACTGCCGCCATATATTCTTCCTTTGAATTACTTTGAATGTGGGCTGCAAGGCATGTGGCAAAGACAATATATGGTAATGTCGTTGTTAGGTACAATAGGCTCCCAATGAACATCTTGTACATGGTGGGATCAACAGAGTCCCTATCCTCATGCTTTCCAAGTTTAGTTCCAACTGCAATCGGAGTTGACATTGGTTTGGAGTCTTGAATATTAAACTTCCTCAGTATCTCTCTTGCATATTTTTCCTGAGAAATGAAAGTGTATTCCTTATTTTGAATCACCTCCAGCCCCAAGAAATATGTGAGCTCCCCAATCATAGACATTTTAAATTCTGATTTCATGTGGTTGGAAAATTCATTCACTAATTTCTGCCTACTGCCACCAAATATGATATCATCAACGTAGACTAGAACCATGAATTGATCTTTTGGAGAATTCTTCACATAGAGACTGTGATCAAATCCTACTCTTTGGAATTCCAGCTTCTTGAGATATGAATCCAACCGTGAGTACCACGCCCGTGGTGCCTGCTTCAAACCATATAGAGATTTCTTCAATTTTTAGACCTTTGTTTCATCAGTACCCAAAACAAATCCCACTGGTTGTTCAATGTAGACTTCTTTTTTGAGTACACCATTCAAAAATGTTGTCTTGACATCCATTTGATGTACTTTATATCCTATTTGGAGTGCCATTGCATGGAAAAGCCTGATTGACTCCAGTCTAGCCACTGGAGAAAAGGTTTCTTCAACATCAATGCCTTCAATCTGGGAGTATCCTTTACATACCAGTCGTGCCTTGTTTCTGATGACACTTCCATGCTCATCAAACTTATTTTTGAAGATCCATTTGGTACCAATCACATTGTGACCTTCGGGTCTCTAGAAAAGATACCATGTCTGATTCTTGTCAATCTGATCTAATTCATCATTCATGGCTTTCACCCAAGATTCATCATTTATAGCTTCTTCGAACGAGGATGATTCTACAACTGATAGGAATGCAGATTGCGTGTTATTCCTCATCCTTCTTGTTTGAGTGGGTGCACTTCTGTCCCCAATTATATTGGATAGATCAATCTCATCTCTTTGATTTCTCCTTCTAGGTTCAGTAGCATTCTCTTCAGCCACAGTTTCTTCTTCAAATTCTTCTTCTGAGTCAACATCAGGATGTGACTTCTGAGTTTTTTGAACAACTTCCTCTATTTCTGCATTTGTATTTTCTTCACGTTCACTTTCTTCCTGACTTTCTATCACATCATCATATGACGTCCTTGAAGCATTTGTGCTTTTCTATTCAATTATCTTAACATCACTTCTTTCCACAATCCTTCCTAAACACTTGTTGAAACATTTGTAGGCTTTGTTGTTCATTGAGTAATCGAGGAAAATTCCTTCATCTGCATTGTCGCCATATTTCCCTTGATTTCCTTCTTTGTTCCTGATGAAGCATTTACTTCCAAAGACACGAAAGTATTTTAAAGAAGGCTTCCATCCAAGCCATAATTCATATGGTGTCTTCGTCTCACCCATAGAAAGTCTTGTTCGATTCTGAATGTACACTGCAGCTTGAATAGCCTCTTTCCAGTAATGGTGAGAGATACCACTCTCAATCAGCATAGTCCTAGACATATTGTTAACCTGTCGATTCTGGCGCTCAACAACTCCACTTTGTTGATGAGTTCTCACAACAGCTACCTCATGTTGTATTCCATGTTTTTCTAAGTAATTTTCAAACTCGATGGACGTGTATTCCCCTCCATTTTCAGATTGTAGGACTTTTATTGTCTGTCCAGTATCATTCTCGGCAATCCATCGATAAGTTTTCATACAATCAAGTACTTGTCGCTTCCTGTGGATCACCATTAAACAAGCCATTCTACTATAATCATCAATGAAAAGGATGAAGTACCTTTCTCCATAGGTTCCAGCAACATTTATTGGGCCACATATGTCTGTATGAATGAGATCAAGAAGATGTGATGCCCTTTTCTTCTTTGGCCAATATGAACTACAAACCAGTTTCCCACGAATACAAGCATCACAAGACTTTTCCCGTTCACATTTTAGAATGGGAATATCCGTGACTATATTCAGCTTAGATATCTTTTCCATGTCTTTTTGGTTAATGTTCCCTAGCCTTTGATGCCACAAATTGTTTTCTTCTTCAATAGACAAATAGAAAGAGTTCACTTTGTTGTCAACCTGATATAAGTTTCCATCTATTCTACATCCTTTCATAAGAGAATTTCCTGTTTTTCCTTTTATAGTGCAGCCTTTTTGATTGAAGGTTACTATGAGCCCTAAGTCACAGAGTTGACTTACACTAAGGAGATTGTGGCATAGACCATCCACAAAAAGAAATTTAGTCTTCTTCAGCTCCCCATTGGCGAGAGTAGTATTCCCACTGCCTTTAATCTTCAAAGCACCATCATTACCAAAATGAACTGTTCCATCAACCTTATTTTCAATGTTTTTCAAATGGTTAGCATTTCCCGTCATATGGGAAGAGCATCCACTATCAAGGATCCATGTGTTGCTGCTCTTTGTACCTTTGAGTGCCACTTCTGCAAGATTGGATTTCTAGATCTTCTTCTTCTCTTTACATGAGATATTGGATTGAGAATATAGTACTGATGGCCTTTCAATTATCTCTTTCGCATACCCAGGTTCTTCATAGTCAAAATCTTCTTTGAGAGGAGAAAATGTTTTTGAAAGAGAAACATTGTCTTGCTGACGAGACTTGACTTGTCTTGAACTTTGGTATGAGGTTTCCATGTCCCTTCTCTGCCTACAATTAGCAGCCTTATGACCAAAGTTAGAACAACAATAACAATATCCATAGAAATTGTTTCTTATATAATAATTAGGATATAAATTTGTTCTCATTTGTTGAATTTCTATATCTTCTCTATTCAGATAGCTTCTTGCCTCTTCGGAATAAGACATGGTATGGCCCAGATAGCCATAGAACTGACACTTCATCAGAGTAAATGTCTTCTCACTTGAATTTATCCTCATACCTTCTTCCTTGGGAGAAAAGTAAGACTGTCTTTCATTTCTGAATGTTTGAGGATAATTGTCAGTTCTCCTTCTAGTTTGGATTGAGGGTTTCTTTTTCAGCACTTCAGGAAATATTTCAACATGTTCAACCTTTGTTTTGTCTTTCTTTTGGATCTCTTTATTTCCAGAAGTTGATGTCTCAGCTTCACATCCAATTCCACTCTTTCCCATACAAGCGGATCTTTGAACACTCAAGATTTTTTAAACCCCATATGAACCACACTTGGATCTTTCCAGTAATTATGCATCTGAGAATATTTTAAACTGTATTTTCTTCCTTGATTCTTTTGAAAATGATTCAGTCTCAAGTTTACTCCTAAGAGTAACAACTTCCTCCTCAAGACCCTCGGTAGTCTTGGACTTTTCTTCCAGTCTGGACGTGAGGTCATTGATGACTGTTCCCTGCTCTTCAATTCTCAGCTGTAGATCCACTACATCATCATTTCATTCAAGGATTTTTTACTGAACTTTCACAAATTCTTCCAGACATTCTATTTCAGTTTCAATTTCATCAACATATTCTGATGATTATTCCACCATTTTATTCCACTTATTACATATCTTACATTTACTCTCAATCTTGGAGAAAGCATCCTTAATTTGAATCTTTGGATTACAAATAGCAGTAATCTGATTATCACTGCCTTTATTGATTGAGGATTCTGATATTTCAGTGGTAGCCATCATGGATGCATGGTTTCCAGTTTTAAATTCCGGTTCTTCTTCCTCACAAAATTCAATATCATCATCTTCTTATTCACAGAAAAAACTCTTCCTCTGCATTTTCTTTCCAGATTTGAAGTCACCCTTTTTGAAAAACCTTTTCCAAGTCTTCTCAATGTCTTTAGCTTTTCTCTCATCATCATATAACTTTCTTTGGCACTGAGAGGCAATGTGCCCAACTCTTCCACAACAGAAACATGCAAGAGGTATCTTACCTCTAAATTTACCTTTTCCCTTCTTCATCTTCTTGGAGATGAGAGAAATAATTTCTTTTTCCTCATCATCTTCACCACCACTATCTTTTGAAATATTCATTTTTTCCATGGCTTTGAATTCCACTTCCTTTCCCACGCGATTCGTGGCATCTTCGGGCTTGACTCTCATCTCATATGCCACTAAACTGCTTAACAAATCATCCAGAGATAGTTTAGATAGATCTATTTCTTCAAGGGCTAACACCTTTGCATTGTACATGGGAGGAATTCTTCTCAAGATTTTATTTACGATATCAATGTCTTTGATTTCTTCTCCAAGACCTCGAATATCTCCCACTACTTCAGTAATTCGATTGAAAAATGAATCTGCATTCTCATTAGGATGTATCTTTAGATCGTTAAACCTATTGTGTAAAACCTGAAGTTTTGCCTCCTTTACCTTTATATCTCCTTCATAAATGTTTTCAATTTTATCCCACATAAACTTTGCTGAAGCGCAACTCATCACCTTTAGATAGATCTGATCAGAAAGAGCTGTGGTGAGTGCATTTTGTGCTTTAGCATCTGCATCAAGAATTTTCCTGTCTGTGTCAGTCATAGCCAGGCCTGTTGGATCAGTGACTTGTATTCCTTGCACAGTGGAAAACAGAACTTCCATTCCAATAGATCTTAGATAAGATCTCATGTTGTTCTTCCATATCTGTAAATTACTTCCATCGAAGTGAGGGACTCCCCTGACATTGACTGCATTCTCCATAACGACAATGGACAGATTCAACGCCAACAACCTTTATGCTCTGATACCACTTGTAGGACCCCGAGACACCCTGAGAGGGGAGGGTTGAATCATGGTGTCAACTTTTTCTTCTTAAAGTTATGGATCTTGTTCCCACGATGGTAGGAACCCGTTAAACCTGTATGATGGATATGATCAGTAATGAAACATACACATGCAGAGAGATGACACAACTATTTTTAATTGGTTCACCACTAAGGGCTACGTCCAAGGAGCATACGCCGACAGGTTTTCGGTCATACCAAAATCCACTATGCTTCACTAGTTGTAGATTAAAAATGTTCGGGCACAATCACTCTGTCCCAAGCTCACTTCCCTTATAAAGGTTTAGGGATAGCTCACTGCATCCCTCGGGTCACTCTCGTTGACTCCCCCTAGCTCACTGTCATAGGTGAAGTCCCATTCAGTTTATAGACGTGAAGGTATCTTCAATAGATAGACATGAAGTTCGTTGTCTCCTGTTCAGCATGAGACTTTGCTTTCATCAGAGTCCTGAGTTGATGCTCTGTTAAAGTCCAAATTTCATCCACTGATGAATAACTCTTTTTCCCTTGTCCACTGGGCAAACAACCTTTGGAAAGGGCCTTCGCAAAGTACCCTACTTCGCAAGGCTCCCAATTTTGGAAAGCTCAAACAAGCCTTCTCGGAGTCCCTGCCTTCTCACGAAGCTCAATCGCGAAGCACTCTCGCGATGCACAAGAATTTGCAATGCTCATCTGTCACGGAGCTCCTGCCTCTTCGTGAAGCTCACCAAGCCAACGCGGGGCGCATGACTTTCGTAGAGCTAGAATAGCCATCGCGAAGCTCCTCTTTCATGAAGCACACTGCCTTCGCGAGTGACCTTTTCGAACTGAGAGCAAAGGATTTTCATTTAGAGCACTCCCTTTTCTCGAGGGGGTCAAACTGTATTTATAGGCGATTCCACCGACCCTTGAACTTTCCACATGAATTCAGCGCCACATCATTGCCGATCGCGAAGCTCCGAAGTTTCCATCGGAATTTTGTCAAAATCGCGAAGCACCACAGAAATTTTCTGATCACGGAGCTCATCGTAATCGCGGAGCATGGCCGTCAACATTCCTTCGCGCCTTCGCCGTGAAGCTCCCTCGCGAAGCCCTTCATCGCTACGATGCGCTTCAACTCTGTCGTTCACGAAGCTTTGACGTAATCGCGAAGCATCACCACCTCCATTTTACTGGTCTTTGTGAATTCCAAACCATCAAGCCACTCTTCGTGAAATTCATGCCATTGCCATATTTAATTATTCTCTTCATAGAAATCCTATTTTTGCGATGCTCACCAACTTCAAAATTTTGGACCCCAAAGATTTAGAAAACACTAGGAAATGGAACCACCTTCAATACTATTGTCTGCTTGAACTGTATGATCTCTTTGCTGGTACACGTTCCGAGCTTCCATTGAGGATTGAAAACAAACACAAACCATACTCGAAATCATGCATAGAATACCATGGTTCCAACAATGATTTTATATTATGTTTAATCCTACCATATAACATTTCATATGCTATAAAGTCACTAATTTTAAATATTAGTGTACCTTTAATTATGAAATTATGTTTTATAAAAACATTATGTGTACTTACACCATTAATCCACAATAAATTTAACTCATCAATCAATAGCTTCAAATAAGCATCAATATTCTGTTTAGATGTCCTGGAATTAGTGATATCATAAGGATATATGGTTCCTTAATAAACATCCAAGGAGTTGATTTTTATGGAGTTATAAAGAAAGGCCAATAAGAATATTGACTATCATAAAAACTAAATGGATAGAAACCATCAGTAAAAAGACTCAATCGCACGTTATGAGGTTATGAATCAAAAGACGAATGTACCTAATCAAAATGTATCCATGAATCACCATCACAAGGATGATTTAAGCTTTTACTAATATTAATATTAAAAAAATTATGTCATAAATGAGGTTGTTTGTGAGACATAAATAAATACTATGATCTATATGTAAGTGAAAAATTCCTAAATAGTTTAATAGAAAATAATCTATAATTTCATCATTGTGCCTCTTTGTACCTTGATTATCCACATATATGATAATTAACTAATGACTCATATTCACCATAATATAATATGTAATCATTTGAACATTCATGAATATTCTGATAACCAAGACCTAAATTATAGACCAACCTATTTCTTTTATTGAAATTTACAAGCAACACATTTATCTTAAGTAACAATGATTGAACCAAATAAAATATTTGATTGAAACAACTATTTGACATTCCATTATCTGGTTTAATTGGAATAATTTTTTGAACATATTCAAATTTTATTATCTTACAATTGGTATATGAGTCATCCTCTTCAGATTTCATAAAATCATAAAATTGATATGGTTCCAACTCAGGATAAAATTATAATTATAAGTTTTTTTGAAGATATAGGATAATAACCTCATATACTAAATATTAAAATCGTGATTTATTTGGAACCAAATTATTTGTATTTTATTTGGAATTTTGTTCATAATATTGATATTAAAAAAATAAACACTCTGAAAACCAAGCACAATAGATGAATATCAATATTGTAAAATGTTTCTAATCTCCTAGAATCACATTTCTTATATTAGAACTTAATTATCCATTCTGAAAAAAAAATCTAATTTTGATGTTTTAAATGAAAAAAAAATTCACAACCCCAATATATATAGGTTTTATACCGTAACCATTTGGATTTCTATGGTGATTTATTCAATCATGATATCAAAATAAAAATTTATGTCTTCTTAATTATTTCATATTTTTAAAAAAATATTATATTAAATAGAAATATTTCTTATTATTAATCCATTAAAATGGAGGTACGATCAAAGAAAAAATATAAATTCATAAAATTATAATTTACTTCTAATTATTACCAATTATGAGTAATTAATATTAATTACTACTAATTATTTCTAATTATTAGTAATTATTACTAAATCATTAGTAATTATTGTTGAGCATGTGTTGACTCAATAGTTTCATTAATTTCTTTTTTGTTTTTATATTTATCACAAATTATCACATTTATATTACTAATAAAGTTATATTTAAGTGAATTTAAAGAAAATAATTTTCATTAGAATATTTATTCTAGAAGTATATGCAGGTCATTAATCTGTGGGAAAATATTTTTGTTAAAAGTATTATGATGGTGATTGAAATTATTCTGGAAACAATTTTCATAACCTATGTTTTTAAGTGTAACATATCGTTAATAAACCCTATGTCTAGAATAACATGTATAGATTATATACCTACACTGTTGAAAAATTATGGATCAACAACCATATGTTTGTAAGAAACCCTATGTTTAAAGGAATATACATATGGTTCATTATATAGAGACCCAGGCTTATCACACATGGATTTTACATCATTTTATATGAATATTCACCACATTACAAAAATACATTACTGAGGATCATAATAGTTAAATGTCTTTGTAAAATTGGAATATAGCATCTTCTAGCTTGGTAAAAGAGCTAAAAATTCTCCCATAAAGATCTTCCCCTTTAGAACTCCTACTTAAAACTTTTTTTCATAACCTGGAGAAAAGAAACATAAGAAAGGGTGAGATTAGATGCTCATTAGGGGTAAACAAAGGATATATATAAGCATAATCATGATCAAGGGTATGAGAACATGGTTTTAACATTATAAGATCATACCCTAAAAATAAAAGATCATAATCAAGAGTTGTGGCATAAATATTTGTAGTTCAAAGGACACAAATCATGAAATAATCAATTACATGAACCATGTGACCATATCAAAGGCATAAAACATATATTTGTGGCATAAACAATAGATTATAACATTTTTAACATTTATAAGTAGAAATAGGATCACTCATTAAGTTAACGACAAGAAATTGGGCTCTCACATAAACTTATGGACATACAACTAGGTCCACGCATAATATTTTGAACATGTAATCAGGTTTATGCATAACAATATAGTAGTCAAGGTTCACTCCCAAGACTATAAACATAGTGGATCAGGAAAAATCCATTTCCCATTTTAGACCAAGACACGCATGTTTCCCATTTTAGATCAGGAAACAACTATTTTCCAATGTGGATTAGAAAACACCTATTTCCCATTGTGGATCAAGACACACATGTTTCCCATTTTGGATCTGGACAAACCTATTTCCCATTGTGGATCAAGATCGTCGACTTTTTCCCATCATTATCACATGTGATATAAATTTTTACAAAATTCGTTGGAGGAAGATATAGGTCCCACTAGTAATATAATGAAATCATACATACATGTTTTGTAAGATAATGAAACATCCATAATATCATGACCCATAATATATATGAGTTTTATAAACATTATATCATAACCCATGATATGAAATGGTCATCATAAAAATTTCATCATATCATAACCTATGGAAAATATACTGGTTTTTAATCAGTTCATCATATAATAACTCATGAAAGGAATCAGGTTTCATAATTGTTTTATCATGGTATAACCTATGGAAGAGAAATGGGTTTTATAAAAAACTTATCATATTAAACAAAAAACATTTATATAAATAATAATAATGGAATCCTTAGATAATTTCAATAGTAAAGCATTTAGTATATCAATATATTTCATCTTATATGGATAAGGGGTTTAAAATATCACTTGGATCATTTCTCAAGGAAAGTAACCTTTCTTTGAAACTAGATTTTTTAGACATAAAAAATTTTCAATATCATTTTCTTTTAAAAAAAACTTTTAAAACATATAAAATAAGATTTAAAAAAATTGAAATGTTTCTTGATAAATATATTCATTCCTCTTAAAAAAATTATTTTTTAAAACATAAAATATTTTAAAAACCATTTTTATTTAAAAACAACATTGAAAACTTTTAAAGGAATATTTGAAAAACCTTTTTAACACATTAAAACATAAAAAAATTAAAATCATTTTACTTGAAGTTTATCTTAAAATATTATTTTAAAACATTTTTTTAAAAACATTTTTATAAAACTTGGTTTTTAAATAAAACAGATTTTTGATCGAAGAGAGATAGAAAGTCATATTTTCATAAAAACATTTTCTTGATCATATGAAGTACCACATAGTGGAAAAAATGTTACCTATACATGAATATTTCATTAATAAATAGAGGAGAATAAAATTCAAGAAATTTATTTAGATATTGATCATAATATTTCATCAATGGAAGAATAATCATAAACAATCCTAATAAACGATGAGATTATAGTAATAAACTATTACCACTTTGGTAAATTTCAATCATAATCACCATGAAATTATAAAATTACATGAAGCTTAAAATATAACTAAAATAATTAGATTAATTATATAACATTTCAAAGGACATTATATACACCTCATATAAGAATATAGGTGCATAACATGGTGTGTGTCTCAAAGAAGGAAAATTGAGACAAAATTACTTTACCGATTTGGTCCCTTTTTTACCATAAACCCATGAAGGATAGATCATAAAACGGATATGTAAATATTGATAAATTTATTTATAATAATCATATAATAAATTCATGGGTAGTATATATACCACACAAAATAAATGAGTGGTGAATATTCTATAAGCCTCGCAGATATAAAAGTGAGACTTTAAATCCCCATACTACTTGAGTAACTTTTGAATCATGAGATCCATGAAATAATAACACGAATAGAAATTTTTAATATCATAAAATAAATTAAATTAATGATATAACATTTCATAGGTCATTATATTCACCACATAATAATAAGAAGTCGTGAATATAGCATATATCTCATAGAAATAAAAGTGATACAAGAAAACCCCTACCTTAAGTATTGAATTTTTTCATACATGTTAAAAAATCATGTATAATAAATATAAGATTACTATGCATCTACCACAAAACTATATTATTATATATAATACTATATATGATTTTATTATTATTTTATATTTCCCTTTTAATAATAATTTCATGTTAAATTTATGTTTCGGGTAATAACCACTTTGTTTTTTATATGTGTTTTGATTTGTTATATTTTTTGTCCTTTTACTTATATCATGATTTCAAAACCAACATAATGGTTACCATGATATAAATATCATATATATTCAATTTAAATTTATTTATAATAATCTATAAAATATATAAAAATGAAATGGAAAACACCATTCATTGAGATGGTAGGTCGTAAGTATGCATGAACATTGTTTTCATTTTCTTATCGTATTGAAAGAAAGAAAGTAGATGACATATATGTGTGTATATATATATATTATAATTATAATAGAATTATTATTTTATATATATATATATATCATATAATTTTACTAAACTCATCCTTAATACATTCCATGTAAAGTGTGAATGAATCACATCACTTTAAGGAGGCGGTAGTCCACACGTCCACAAATGAAGTTATCATATTCCCACAAAATGGAAAGCATGAATGAATGTGTTATATAATAGTAATATATTAATAAATAAATCATAAATATCATATATATATATATAATATATAAAAACAGTAATTATATCATTATTCTTAACCTTTAGAGGTGGTAATGGATCAATGAACAACATTGGTTTGTGAGGCGGTAGCCCTCCGTACACACGAACGATGATTGTGTGTCCATTTGATGGAATTGTGTGTGATTATAGGTCTAACCCTTAATATAATAACATATTAGTATATTTAGGATATTTATTTTATTATATAATAATTAAATAATAATAATTTAATGGGTGGATAAAGAAATAAAATAAAAGTTTATGTTGAAGGATGTTACCACTTCTTTGGGTAATTCATTTTGGTTTGAAACAAATGACTAACTTGGTTTCATTTATTACCAAATTGAGTCTTATAGAATGGTATGAAAGAATTTTATATATTATTTGTGTAGTTTGGGGTGATAAAAAGGGCTTTAGATGTGTGAATAACTGAGGGGGTGAGTGCCCTTTATAGAGGAGGAGGAGTGGCATTCTTGTAAATATAAAAACATAAACACTATGGAGAGGCCTCCCTTAAATCATGTGACTAAAATAATGGTAATTTTTTTTATAAAAGGGATTATATGGTCTAAATTTTTTCATAAACTATCTTTTTAAAAAAATTCTAGGTTATTTTTTCCCTTAAGTTAAAGTTTAACTATACAGTAAACTCGTTTTTACCTTAATCACTGTAATTAATTTTAATTACTTTCACTAATATTTTTGGTAAAAAACTAATTTTATCTTACTATAAATTATAAATTACGATAATTAAAAATATGGAATCCTTTTTTCCAAATTCTAAACACAGTATTGGTAGAAATTAATTTAAAATTAATCATGCAATGGGATGAGACAACGGATCTTTAAAGTAAAAATGTTCAAAAGTTTGAAATGTTTTTATATCTAATTTCAATGTGAAATTGATTCCAATTACATAAATTGTATTAAATAATGTATAATTTATATAATTATTCCTTAAAACTAAATTAAAATATAATTTATCTATAAAAAATAATCGTATGGAAAATTAGTTTTCAAATAAAATTCAGTATTTTTCACTATTCATCCAAAAATGAAACTTCTCAAAAAAAATTCAAAAAAATCAACATAAGATAATTTTGAAGTTTAAATTTAAAAAATGGTGTTTATTTTTCAAATAAAATTCATAAAATTATGAAAAAAAAATTATTTAAAACAGGACCGCCATTAAATGGTGGTAAAATTAACTTTTAGAAAAATATATATCTTCATATATAAAATTGGATTCATTATTATATCTTGTCTAGAAAACACATTAAATAAATATTAAATAGTTGATTGAATATAATATATATATATATATATATCATTAAAATTATTTATCAAAAGTGGTTTAATTAATTTATTGAGGTAAAATGTGTTTGATTGCATAAATATAGTTTTCCAGTAAAAGATTCCCTATATTTTCAAAAGGGTTTTATTTTCATTTCTAGTTAATTGGTCACTAAATAATTTTTCATATATACATGTATAAACCATATTTTAATAATTTAATTAATTTTTTCATAAATTCTATTATAACAGCTTGATGAAAACTGTAAGAATATTTTAATAATAATATTAACAATATATTGTGGTTTGGAAAAATATGGTTTTGAATGTCACACAAGTTATCGAAGGAACTCGGCATTGTATGTAACACAGCCCAAGATAATATATTTTTTTTTGTATTTCAACATCAACTTTGTGTTGTGTAAAAAAATACTAACTTTGTTATTTAATATACATAATCTATATTCAGTGTTGCGTGAAATGAAAAATATCAAAATGATTAAATTAAATCGAAAAAAATAATTCATAAAAACTCAGGTTGTTACATTCAACCCCACTTAAAATGAATTTCTCTATTGAAATTATTCTGGGTTATCAAAGGTTTAATACTTTAAATTTCCATTCATATAAACTCACATCATAAAAATGAATACTAAAACTCCCTTTAAAAAATGAAAATTAGAAACATAATAATTACCCAAAGTAACTCATAACTAGGTTTCCACATAAGAAAACATAGGTGGAAAGTGAAAGCATGTACATGGAAGAGAAATTTAACTATCAAGTTCTGATGGAGAGTGAAAGAGAACATGGCTGGAATAAAATTAATGATCACAAAGACATAAACCGAAAAGGCTTAAAAAATTTCAATGATATCATCAAAAATGATGATAATGGGACAACATTATATTTAAATACCCTTTTCCTAAAGTTTAATAATTATAACAATGATATAAACTTACCTCATTTCATTCAATTTTTCATACACAGTCTTACCCTTTGGTTATGCCTTGAGAAATTTCTACATCGTCTCTAATTCCAAGAAATGAAGTTGAATTTTTCATTGTTAAAGAACTAACAGATCATGATATCCATAAATAGAATGATAAGTCATTTCATCTGTATTTATTTACCATCATAGAAGAATATTTATCACTAGTTATACAATATGCATAAATCCTCATATGGAGAGATAATACTTTAATCTCTAAAACCTCACCTGAAGTTTAACTTAATTCGTTCCATAAATGGTTAACATTATAACCCTTCCAAAAGATGAAAATAAAAAAACTTTAGAAATAAGGTTACAAAATTTCTCAAAATCAACTTAACATTTATCCCCCATATATCATAAAGTATCTCTTGGTTATCACATACCAAACATGTGAATAAATTCATCATGTATCCTCTTGAAACATGGAAATAACCTTAATTACCATAAATTCTTATTAAACACATGCATGATTTCTTATCCCAAATATTATTGGATATATTCCTATAATGTTGTAAAATACATCCAGGATATCATATCTACTTTATAAACAAATAATTTATCATTTCTGAGGTCATCAATACTATATAATTTAATTTATCCAAATCATTTATCTCTTTATCTAGGCTAAACAAAATTTTCTCAACATCAAGAACACATTAAGGGTCACCTTCTCTTAATAAAAATATCAACTTCAAATTAAATCACTTTTATAGGTCATCATAACCATTCAATATAATTTTTCAAATCCTTAGTGGAAAATTTATACTACATGATTCATATAACATAATTCTTGAATTCCAATACATATACGCTTCAATCATCCAACTTTATTATTATACCATTACTTAGGCTTCATCTTATTATTACATAATACCCCTTTCCTATAATTTTGAAATTTAAATCATGTACTAAGGTTCCTAAACATTAATTTAATCATGCTTCTTACATTTAATGTAAAAAATACTATTATAAAATCGCATACCTTTTACATGTTGTTTGTGGTCCCTTTATCTTTAGTAGTATAACCAATACTTGTACCCCCATCCTGATTCTCTTCATGAGATTTCAAATTATGACATTGATTTTTATAATTCCCATACTTTCCTCATCTAAAACATACAATGTTAACCTAGTTCCTTCTAGTTCCCACCATTGAATAAGACCAGAAAGAATAGTGTGAGCAACACTTATCATAGAAAAAAGCACATAATCATGAAAAATTACTTATAGGATGTTTAAATCATGACACCTTATTTTAAATAGATAAAATTTTAGGCATATACTTACATACATCCCTATAAATATCCTTAAAAATATCCCTAGGGATATCACTAAATATTTCCCATCCTAGTTTCCAAATATTGACTAAACCTTTTCTTTGATACCAACTATAGTGACCTAGGCATAACATACATTGATAATACATCATTTTAGATGAATATTCATCACATTAAAAAAATACATTCCTAAGGAACATAATAGTTTAGTGTGTTTGGAAACTTGGAACACAATATCTTCTAACTTGGTGAAAGATCACCAATGTCTCTCATAAAGATCTTCCCCTTTAGTTCTCCTACTTAAAACTTTTCTTCATAACATGGGGAATGGAAACATAAGAAAAGGTGAGATCATATGCTTAGTAAGGGTAAAAAAAGGATATATTTAAGTATAATCATGATCATAAGGGTATGAGAACAAGATAATAACATTAGAATATCATACCCCCCATAAAAAATATCATAATCATGTGTCATAGTATAAAGATTGGTAGTTCATAAGACTTGAATCATAATATAATCAAGAACATTAACCACGTGACCATATAATAGGAATAAGACATATATTTTTGGGATACACATTAGATTATAACACTGTAAACATGTATAAGTAAAAAAGGTTCACTCATTAAGTTAAATACATGAAATTAGGCCCTCGTATTAACATATGGACATAAAACTGGGTCTGCACATAACATTGTCAACATGTAATCAGGTTCACACATAACATCATAGTAGTCAAGGTTCACTCCCATGACTATAAACATAGTAGATCGGGACACACATATTTCCTATTATGGATCAAGACACACTCATTTACCATTATAAATAAGGACACACATATTTTACATTTTGGATCAGGACACACCTGTTTCTAATTAGGACACACCTGTTTCCCATTTTGGATCAGGACACACTTGTTTCCAATTTTAGATCAAACTATTTGAATTGTTTCCCATCATTATATCATGAGATATAAATCTATTCTCAATGCATTGGTTGAAGACATAGGTCCCATCCATCACCTAATGAAATCATACACACATGTGCTACAAGATAATAAAACATTCATCATATCATGACCCATAAAAGGATATGGGTTTTATAAACATCATATCGTAACCCATGAAATGAAATTTTTATCAAAAACAATCATCATATCATAACCTGTGGAAAATAGAAAGGTTTCATAATCATTTCATTATATAATAACCCATGAAAGGAAGCTAGATTCATAACTGTTTTATCATGGTATAACCTATGGAAGAGAAATAGGTTTCATAAAAAAATTATAATCTTAAACATAAACCATTCTATGAAATAAAAATAATAGTGTCCTTATATCATATCCCTAATAAATAATTAAATATATCAAAGGGTTTCATCTTAGATGGAGAAGGGTTTTAAAATACCAGTTGGAACATTTCTTAAGGAAAATAACCTTTCATTGAAAATCATTTTTTTAGACCTAAAATATTTTCAAAATCCTTTTCTTTGAAAAACCTTTTGAAGCTTATAAAGTGTTATTTAAAAATAATTTAAAATATTTTCTTGAGTAAAATATCATTTCTTCTTTAAAAACTATTTTTAAAACATAATATATTTTTAGAACCATTTTTCTTTGAAAATAACCTTGAAAATTTATAAATAATCTTTAAAAAACTTTTCAACACTTTAAATGTAACATCTCAGGTAAATAATGAGTAAGAAATTTTAATATTTATTAATATTTTCGAATTAAATATTAATTTTACTTTAAAGGGGAGGCTATGATTCGATGGCATACCCGATACGCAAAAACGGGTTTCTTTGAAATCTTATGATGCACACTAATAATATAATATTATTATGGTAGTTAACGCATAGCCCTTGTATTGGAGGGAATGGATAGAAAAACTAAAATATGATTATATATGTTTGTTAAATTTTTTTACATTTATCCAAAAAAAGTTAGAGGCTTAAAATGTGAATGAATCTAATTTTAAGTATAAATACTCTAATATTCTTTAAAAGGTTAATTTACTGCCATTTTATGGAGAACCCTCTTTAAATATAGTTTTGGTAACTTTCATATGTTCTATTTAACAAAATAAAATTATTATTTAGATTCGGATCATCAAAATTTACTTTGGGTAGATTTTTGGTATTTTTCTGATAAAATTCATTTTTTAATGAATAGTGAAAAATACTGTATTTTAATTCCAAAGTGACTTTTAATATAATTTATTTATATGGTTAGATTATCTTTTTAATTGGTTTTAAAGTGTAATTAAATAATATTTTTACCATTTAATCCAATTTTGGTCATTGGAATTAATTTCACTTTGAAATTGGACATAAACAAGTGTTAATCTTTTGATAGTTATTGTTTCTTAAAAACACGTTATTTGTTTTGACAACGGGAATTAATTTTAAATTAATTAATAAAAATTCTATGTTTTTAATTTTATAAAATAGAAATCATTTTTTAATTTGGAATATCAAATATATCTTAGGCTGAATTTTTGGTAGTTTTCTGAAAAACTTCAATTTTTGATGAATAGTGAAACCACTTAGTAGTTGTTAAAAAAACTGACTTTTTCATTTAAATAAAATCTTATCACTTATGTGAATTGAATTTCAAAAATCCAACATACATGGTTGTTATTAGTAAGTAAAATTTGGTTCAATAAGATGAAAATAATTTTTGGTGAATAGTAACTTTTGATTTTTATTTACCGCGGTTAAAGGTAAATAGGGTAATTCATGGAAAAAGAATATTATAATAATACAAAATTACCTTAACACTTGTCTTAACCTTATTGGTTGAGTCATTTACGACCATGAGCATCTTTAGGTAGATTTTGGGACCCCATTAAGCCATTTGGGAGTGATAATGACACTTTAGATTAATTAACTTAAAGTAAAGACAAAAATGACATAAACAAATATCTTTTTGTAAATTAATTTTTACATGGTGTTATATAAGTCTTATTTTCAACTATAAATATTCATTTTAAATCTAAAAATATTTCCTACATCATGGTATTTTTTTATAATTTTTAGTCATCTAATAAATTAAATTATTTATGACACAATAATGATGTAGTATTTACATCATTAATAAATGATTTAAATAAATAAGATTATAAATATTAAAACAATATCCAAAACCTATCCAATTATTATTGGATGATTTTATTTCAACCATTAGTCATATTATCTTTTTTTTAATTATTTCTCTACCTTTAGAAACCGAATATCATTATATAATAAAATAATATTTTCACACTTTCCTAAAGAGCCCCTCCCCCTTATAAAAATCCCTCACTTCTAACTCGTTCTTCACACCTCTTAAGCCCCTTGGATCATCTAACCTCTGCTCAAATATACTCTCAAGATCCCTCTCTTCCTCCTAGAAGCCTTACCTTAGGCAGAATGCATTTCAAGAAGTCCTTTTGGTTCAAACCAAAGGAAGTTACCCAAATTAAAGGTAACGGTTTCTCTTAAATTATTTTGTTTTATTTTGTTTTATTTTACTTCACCAACACCTAAACTCTTTTTATTCCTTTATTTTATAAAAAAAACAGTATCCTAAATATACTAGGATGTTTTTATTATAAAGATTATAAATACACTTACACACACCTCCATCTAATGGGTGAAGAACATGCTGTTTTTGTGGATGGAAAACTAACGCCTCACGAAACGATGGTTGTTCAATTATCTCATACCACCTCTCATGGTGGACATTAAGATGGAACTATATTTATATATGATATATATTATGTTTATGTTTTCTTTATTCTTATTTATTTTCCATTTATATCATACCTTTATGGTTTCCATAATGGGTAAACGTGATAAATTCATTTGAGGGAGTGCGGACTACCGCCCCCTCAAAGTGATATGAATCGTTCATGCCTTATGTGGGATGTATAAAGGATGTATTTACTGAAATTATATATGATATTATACTGGAATTATAATATACATATGTATCATTATGTTTTAATTCCATTAAATATGAAATATAAATGTAATTAGCGTTCATGCGTACGTACAGCTTAGTGTCTCTATGAACGGTGCATTTCATTTCTTACCTCTAATTGTTATGTAATATTATAAATACATATATAAACTAGATATATATTATATATATGATATCTAAATAATTAATAACATTTTGTATATAATGGAATATTTACCACAAGGACAACTTGTAATTATAAGAAGTCCATTTTTTACTCAAGTATCAAATATCGACCAAAAGACCATTATTAACTTAAATGATTACATTATGATTATAACATGGTAATAAGTGATATAAAAGAAATAATAAACTTGAAAAATGTTCTTAATCAAGTATAAATTAAATTAAGTTTATTATTCAGGTATAACAAGGAACCAACAAGTCAAGACGGACACAAGGTAAGGGATTTCTTATCTCACTTTTAATTCCGTGAGATTTCCATTGTTCGCCACTTATTCATTGCATGTGGTGTACTGTGTACTACCATCAGATATATATTATCAATATTTTCTTTATATTCATGGTATTCTTTTATTAATTTTGTGGTTATTAACTTTTTATCATACGAATCTATTGATTGCAGCGTGGTAATGGGTTTTATCTCACTTTTTATTCTCATGAGATTCATGCTATATTTACCACTATTTTCTTTTTGTGTGGAATATGTACTACCCGTGATTGTATTATTAGTGTAATATAATTTAATTTATTGGTATTTACATCTTCATTGAATTACCCTTCTTTCATGTGGTGTATGTTTAATAAGTTACCACAAATCGGTAATGGAACCATTCACCCTACTCTTTTTAAAAGACTTGCTTTTTGTTATGTATTTTAATTTACATCTTATTGTGTTGAGATATGTTCTTATATATCCTTATTTATGTAAATTTTATGTCCAAGTCATAATATACCCTTTTCTATCTCATAAAATCTTTTTCTTAAATATTAAGTGACCTCGTTAGGCTGTCGAATTTTTGTAAGGGAACTTCTTAACCAAATTTCAATTCTTTGGGTTAAACTTTTACGTCTTGATTATGTCATGCTATGAATATGTGTGAATAAACTATGATTTTTTTACAATTTATATCCTCTTATATTGGGTGTATTATTATTTTTCACATGTAATTAAGTAATTGATTTGTCCTTAATCTAAGGATACCATCTTTATAAGGGATTTGGTCTCAATTTACATTTCATTGAGACTTCGTTGTTGTTATGCACCAATTCACTATTATATGGTGTATATACTGTCCTTTGGCATAATATATCATGAATACCTTTATTATCATGATATTATAATGTTTTGATTAAATTTTATTCCTCAATTATTTGTATTCAAGCGTCTCTCATTTTGTTAAAATCTCTTTAACTAAAATATCGTTTTAAATGTTTTAAAGATATATTCTTCTAAATATTTCTCATTAATGTCCATGTTTTCAAAATGGTTTTTAGGATTTATTTATTTATATGGAAATTAATGTTTTAAAATGTTAATTCCTTTAAAATATTCATGGTGTTATGGGACACTTTGATTCAAAAATAACTTTATTAAATATTTTAAATGGTTTTGAAAATGGTTTGATAAAGCATTGATCATTTCAATATCTTGAATTGATATATTGTGATTGGAATGTGGAAATTTTATCTTTCCTTTATGATTGTGTTATTTGTTATGATTATGTAATGGTTATTGGGAATTGTTTGTGTATCCGAGTGGTTCCGTGATAAACCTAGGGTGGGTGAGCCTGAGATAGCTCAACAATGCATTGGGTAACGTAACAAAGGTAAACATGAATGTTTCACCTAAGAGATTTAGGGAATATACTATTATGGGTATTCCAAATGTGGCTCCCTTTGTAGCTATGATAGCTACAATGTAAGTATGATATGGATTCCACAAGTTACCTTTATGATTTATGATTTCTATATGTTATTCATAAATCTTATGATTTTGTAAGGTATGTTGTGATTGAAAAGTATGGTTTCATTGATTTGTATTTATTGATGGGTTAATGTTTTCATTCCTTATTTTATAACCCTTATTGAGCTTTTTATGCTCATCCCAATTTTTTGAAATGTTTTTCACAGGTTATAATGAAGGGTAAGAGAAAGTAAGTATTCAAGAAGATTTATATCAAGAAAGGAACTCTTTTTTTATTTAAGGGGTTTTATTGTTGTGAAAAATCGGTTATATTATAAGTGTCTACTTTGTAATATTCACGTTGATATGTAATAGTTATGGCTTAATTCTCTAAAACTCTAAACATGAAAAGATCCTCAAAGTGAATTCTTAACATAATTCAAGATTATGTAATGTTTAAGTCCAGGTCCTTATAGTTGGTATAAGAGGTTGGTTTAGATGACTTTAGAGGTGAGGGTGTTATCAAGAATAAGTGACATAACCATAAATTGTTATTATTTTAGAAAGATTCATAATTATTTTATAGGTTATAAATGGTTATTATATTTCGGGATGCAAAATGAAAGGTATTAGATAACCTTTGTTGTTAAAATATGTTATGGTTATCTTTGAGGAATTTTTATTTTTTTGGAATGTTATAAAATTATATGGTTTTAGAAAAAGGACAACCTGTAGGAAGGGTGACAACCTGTTGCATCCTTCAAGGCCACAGGAATCGAACCCACAACCGAAGGGCGACAAGGGTGCATCACCTACCACTGGACTACGTGAAGTCCCTAGTTATTATGACTAATTATTTTTAATTAAATGATTTTATGGATCAAGAATAAGTTGATTTGGGATCTTATGTTTTATCAAAAGGATATCCTTAATATAGGAAAATGATTTGGTGATTAAGTGATAAAGGTTATTTTAGAAGATGTTTTCTCTTTTGGAAACATTATATGCTTTAGGGAAATAGAATACTATGGGATCTCAGTTGTGGAATAATGGTTGAAATTTTATTTTGGAAGAATCTCTCTTTTATTGTGTACAAATGGTGATTTGGGTTATTTTTGGAAAATTATTAACCTATCATAAAGAATATGTGATTAGGTTAATTACACTACAGTATGAGACTTTAAGATTAATATATGTTATTTGGGGATAAATGTTAATATTTATCGTGGAACACTGTGTGCTAAAAATCCTTCTGAATTTTTGGGTTTTAATATTAGTTTGGATTAATTTGAATAATTTTATGGAAAGTTGTTTATTTAATGGTCTTTGCTGAACTTTGGATATTGTATGATAAATTTTGGAGTTTAAGGGTAGTTTTTATTTTTGTAAAAGATTATCCTTTTTGGGGATTATCTGATCTTGTACTAACCTTTTTGGTTTTGGTTGATGTAAAAGGATAAGGGAAATATATATTCATCTTTTTAGGATTATGTGATACTCTACAAGTTTATTATATCACTTTTGATGTTACCAAGTCATTTTGAATACTAATCTTTGGGAGAAAAGTTGAATTCGTAGTAGAAATTTAGTAAAGGATGAAAGTATACATGATAAGTAAGTTTCCTTATGTTCTTATTCAATCACATAAATAAATCCTCAAACATTATGAAAAGGAAATTAAAACAAAAATGTTGTTTGTTTACTTTTCCTACTGGGAAACCAATGACCATTTAACCCATCAAAAAATTTTGGTTTTCTTGTTGTTAGCTTTCTCCTAATCATGTTTTCTATCACACTCCATCAGAACTTGATGGTTTTTTTCTCTTACATATCCATATTTTCCTACATGGAATCCTAGTATGCTATTATCTCGGGTGACCTTTGTACTTCTCTTGTATTCTTTTAAAGCGATATATTTATTGACTCTTTTATGGATGTGGGACTTTTAATTAAGTTTCCAAGCCCAGTTTTGAAATTGTGAGGATGCAATTTACAAAATGGGGGAAGGATGTAACATCCTTGGTAAATAATGAGTAAGAATTTTTCATATTTATTAATATCTGTGAATTAAATATTAATTTTACTTTAAAGGGGATGCTATGATTCGATGGAATACCTGATATGCAACAACGGGTTTCTTTGAAATCTTACGATTCACACTAATAATATAATATTATTATGGTAGTTAACGCATAGCCCTTGTATTGGAAGGAATGGATAGAACTAACTAAAATATGATTATATATGTTTCTTAAATGTTTTTACATTTATCCAATAAAATTTAGAGGCTTAAAATGCGAATGAATATAATTTTAAATATAAATACTCTAATATTCTTTAAAAGGTCAATTTACCGCCTTTTTATGGAGAACCCTCTTTAAATATAGTTTTGGTCACTTTTATATGTTCTATTTGAAAAAATAAAATTCTCATTTAGATTCGGATCATCATAATTCACTTTGGGTAAATTTTTTGTATTTTTCTGACAAAATTCATTTTTTAATGAATAGTGAAAAATACTAAATTTTAATTCAAAATTGCCTTTTAATATAATTTATTTATATGGTTAGATTATCTTTTTAATTGGTTTTAAAGTGTAATTAAATTATATTTTTACTATTTAATCCAATTTTGTTCATTTTAATTAATTTCACTTTGAAATTGGACATAAACAAGTGTCAATCTTTTGATAGTTATTGTTTCTTAAAAACACGCTATTTTTTGACAAAGGAAATTAATTTTAAATTAATTAATACAACTTCTATGTTTTTAATTTTCTAAAATATTTATCATTTTTGAATTTGGAATGTCAAATATAGATTAGTCTGAATTTTTGGTAGTTTTCTGAAAAACTTCAATTTTTGATGAATAGTGAAACCACTTAGTAGTAGTTAAAAAACTGACTTTTTCATTTAAATGAAATTTTACCGCTTCTGTGAATTCAATTTCAAAAATCCGACATACATGGTTTTTAATAGTAAGTAAAATGTGGTTCAATAAGATTAAAATAATTTTTGGTGGATAGTAAATTTTGACTTTTATTTACTGCGGTTAAAGGTAAATAGGGTAATTCAAGGTAAAAAGAATATTATAATAATAAAAAATTACCTTAACACTTGTCCTAACCTTATTTTTTGCGTCATTTACGACCATGGGCATCTTTGGGTCGATTTTGGGACTCCATGAAGCCATTTGGGAGTGATAATGACACTTTAGATTAATTAACTTAAAGTAAAGACAAAAATGACATAAACAAATATCTTTTTGTAAATTAATTTTTACATGGTGTTATATAAGTCATATTTTCAACTATAAATATTCATTGTAAACCTAAAAATATTTCCTACATCATGGTATTTGTTTATAATTTTTAGACATCTGATAAATTAAATTATTTATGACACAATAATGATGCAGTATTTACATCATTAATAAATGATTTAAATAAATAAGATTATAAATATTAAAACAATGTCCAAAACCTGTCCATTTATTATTGGATGATTTTATTTCTACCATGAGTCATCTTATCTTTGACTTTAATGATTTTTGGACCTTTAGAAACCAAATATCATTATATAATAAAATAATATTTTCACACTTTCCTAAAGAGCTCATCCTTCCCCTTATAAAAATCCCTCACTTCTAACCCTTTATTCACACCTATCAAGCCCCTTGTCTCATCCAAAATCTGCCAAAATAAAGTCTCAAGATCCCTCTCTTCCTCCTAGAAGCCTTACCTTAGGCAGAAGGCATTTCAAAAAGTCTTTTTGGTTCAAACCAAAGGAAGTTACCCAAAATATATATATTTATACGTAAAATTGGTTTTATTCTTATCTCTTGTCTAAAAAACACATAATATGAACATTAAATAGTTGATTTAATATAATATATATATATATATTTAAATAAAATTATTTATAAAAATTATTTTAATTAATTTATTATGGTGAAACGTGTTTGATTTCATAAATATAGTTTTCCGTCAAAAGATTTCCTATATTTCCAAAAAGGTTTTTATTTTCATTTATAATTAATTGGTCTCTAAATAATTCTTATTATATAAATTTGTAAACCATTTTTTCATAATTTAATTAATATTATTTATATCCATCATTCCAATAGATATGTGATAACTATAATAATATTAATAGTACATTTCAATTTGGTAAAACTGGGTTCTGCATGTCATGTAAGTCATCGAAGGAACTCAGAATTATGTGTAACACAAGACAATATAATATAAGTATTGCACGTAATGAAATATAAACTTGGTATTGTGTACAAATAAAAAATAACATGGTTATTTTATATACACAATCTATATTCAGTGTTGCGTGAAATGCAAAATATTATAATGTTTAAATTAAATAGAAAAATAATAATTCATAAAAACTCAGGGTGTTACACATCAACCATAATGTTGTAAAAAACCATATGTTTTCAACCATACTTTTGAATTTTATTTATATTTAAAGGAACCCACCATTTTACTATTCAATGATGAGGTTTTAAGTTAAATATATTATTTGTGTTTTCTATAATGGTCTTTCTAAAAGTAAATATCTATTTAAAGTTGTTTTATGACTGATTCAAAGGCTCGTATTCAACAAATTAAATCATTCTTATATCTATGAGAAGTTGTGAATCTGTTAAATTATTTTGAATTCAAATGTTCATGATTTATTATATGTTATTTTTGGAAGCGTTTCTAACCTAGAGTTGTTTGACCTATAGTATAAATATTGATATAATCATCCACTAAACAATAATAATGAAAATACAATATAAGTATCGGAAAGAAAAATCTATCTACTTGTAAATAATAGTGTTTTATCTTATTTAGATATAAAATTTGGAGATATACAAGTTTTGATACAGCTGCTTCTATTTTTTTCATTACTTCTATGAATTATGGTTAAATATTCTTTCACAAGTTCACTAAATCATTTGTCAGATTACACTTTAGAGACATATATGTTAATTCATTTGTTTGGTGTTCTCTCTACTACTATTTAAAGAAATATCATGAAATATTGAATAATTATTTTTCTACTGTTTTATGTTTTTAATTATTAAATACATATGTTAGTTGCTGGTAGAACTATGAAAAAATCTATATTCCCAATCAAATCAAGATTTCCTGATTTATTGGAGTTTTGGTTGCTCAAAATCAAACATGGTGGTGAGGGAGTATCAACTTCTCAGACTAAGATGTGGATTTATGGTTCCCTATAAAATAACCATAAGGCCTTGTAAAATCCTTGTTGTAAAGGTTTTAACAGGATGTGCTTAATTGTAAAGGTCTTATGATAACAGGACCTATCTAGTGAAAATCACCAAGCTCGTGGAGAGAGAATTTTGGAGTGTAATAGGGTATCTTTGTACCCTAAACCTCTATACATATTTCTATTTTTTTCCTTACTTATTTCCATTACTTAATAATCATAAATAGAGAAGGAAATAATCACTTCATAACAATATAATTCCTTTAAATTTTTCAAAGGTTTTAAAGGACCACAATTATCCCCCCTCTTGTGTCTACATCATAGTCATTCTGACCAATCTGACCTAACAAGTGCTATCAAATGCAGAGATCAATTGGTATATTTTCTTTGTGGAAATCCTTGAAAATTTTATTTCAATATGATTCCAAAAAGTTTTATAAAAGGTATTGTTTGGATATAACAAGCCTGAGTTAAAGATTCAAATAGAGACAAATCTAAAAATGGATGATCTTAGAGAAGGTATCTTGATGATCTTTGATCCTTACTTTAGTGGTGATAATTATGGATTTTGAAAATCTCACATTATTATTTACTTGAAAAATCCTTGAATAAGAGTTTATTTAAATGCTATCAAGCCTTATGAAATTCCTAAGGAAGATCTGGAAAATTGGGATGATGATTAAGAAAAATAATATGATCTAAATTTAGGTGCAATGAATGATATTTTCTGGGGTTTAGTGATTGATGAGTTTAATTAAGTTTCTCAATGTCCTCCTACCAATGAAATGTGTAAAACTGTTTTTTTCTATTACGGAACTGAAAATGTCAGAAAATTAAGTTACACTACTGAAAAGTTAAAGTTTGATATTTTCAAAATATATGAAGATTAAAATATCACTCATATTAATGGTATATTAATAGAAATTCTCAATAATATTTCTGATTTGGTAGATTCAGTTATGTAGTTAGATCAAGAATTAAAAGTACATAGAGTCTTACCCTCTAAGTTTAATGGAATATCTTTTGTATATGATAATCAACACCAGTAAAATATTTTCCACTTAAATACCTAATTGAAACCTTGGTGATGTTTGCAGCTAAGATGTAGTCTGAATCTAAAAATCATATCAAATATAAAGAAGATTCTATTAAAATTACTTTGGATGAATCATCTGATTCAATTCATCCAGATACAGATAATTATTTATCAAATCCTGTTAAAAGGTTTAAAAAACTATGCAACAGGAGAAAGTAAGAACTTGAAGAGAATAGATATTATGAATGTAAATAGAAAGGTCATACAAAATTTAACTATCCTTTACTTAAATATCAAAGGAAATATGATTATAAAATAAAAGTAAAGATAAGTATGAAGTCTAATTGTATTGATTCTTTAGGTTCAAATGGTGAATCTTCTTAAAATTCTAATGTTGAGCATAAAAAACAAATGGCATGTCTTATGGATCACAATGATGTTCTACAATATTCTCACTCCCAAAACTCTAATTTTGAAAAACTTTATTATAATGAATTAAATAATTATTTTTTTATACTACAAGATAAATATGAATCCTTAAATAAATATCATAGAAAACTTATGAAAACTTATTATGTTATTCTATTAGATAAATACATCTTTCCAAAAAAAATTAAATACTTAAAATCTAGTTCTTCAAAAATTTATTTTATCTATGTGAAATTAAATTAAATAATTTTTGGATAAAGTTAAAACTTTAAAACAAGCTTCTAGTATACTTATAAAAGGAGAAAAATATTTGAATCAAATCCATGGAAAAAATAAAATTCACAAATAAAAACTTGGAATATGTAGTAATGGTGAAAGACCAAATTTATATAGGAATTATCTTATTCTTATCCTAAATTTAAAATACATGTCAACTATTAAATGTTTTCAATTTTGTATAAATAGGTATTATAAAAATTAATGTTTATTTAGAAAACCTAAAAAAATACTAATAATGTTTATGGTTAAAAATAATTACTTAACTATAATAGTAGAATCTCTACACAAAATAAACAGTTTTGATTACCTAAAACCTTACTTGTTAATACTTCCAGACCCAAGATCATATGGGTACCGAAAGGCACATGTATTTATTGTTTTGAAAGAATACACCGTTTAACTACATCATAAAAAAATTTTAAAGTTGTTATCTAAATAGTATTTATAAATCTCTATCTTAACAAAGGATTGATCAAATCTGAAGTGGTTTGTTATAAAAAATCATTATAACTGGAACTGATAATCCAGGAAGTATTTTATTCTCATATATTTGTTTTATTAAATTAATTATCTTAAATAGAGTAAGAGAGAACTTTTATTCTGAAATTATTAGATTCGTTCTTCCTCTTTGAATTAAATTTTTAAAACCTAGTCTATATAATTATATACCTAAATTTATAAAATATTTAAAGAGGGGATTTATAAAAAGACCATTCTTTTTTGTTTTGTTTACAAAATTTTATTACTTTAAATTTTGTGTTATTTAAATAATTGACATAATGTTTTCTTTCAGAATAACTTTCCTATGAAAAATGTCTTTTCAAAAGTTAAAATCCATAAATATTATTCTGCATTTTTTCATCTCAAGAATGTGAAGCATCATTTTCAACTTATTAAAACAAAACTTATCATATTCTTTAAAAACCCTAAAATTTTATTTTTTAAAACCTAAGTTATTTCTTCTTCTTCTTAAAAATATATTTTTCAAAGACTTCTAAAACTAGTTTCACAAAAGATGAAGTTTTCAAGAACAACAAATTCAGATAAAAGTCTTTATCAAAAGTGAAAGAAAGGTTGTCCTTCATTGGACCTATTAAGAGAATAGTCAGTATCATATGTTAAGGATTTGTTTGAATAATATTCCAAAAGAGATATGGATTTACATGGTTTTTAATAACTATAAGTTTCATTGTGTCAAAATATTAAAGGTAAAATGTCTTCTAAAGAATATCAGTTTAAATTTAATACTTTGAATGAAAAGATTCTAAATCTAAATGTTAATCTAAATACGTCTATAAAATTGTATAAAGATCTATAGAAAATGTCAATTTCAAAAAAAATCACTTCAAATTAAGTATCACAATATGAAAGAAATTATGATATCAAATGAATATTTTCAATCATTTAAAGTAGAAATGTTAAGTTAGGTAGAGTTACTCGGAAGGGAAGTTGATATTAATTTAAACTTGATAAACTGAAAGATTTTTCAGTTGAACATGTTTTGTCTTCTTTTCTATATCAAATATCTGCAGATATTCAATGTAGAATAGAACAACTTCAAAGAGTTTTGGCAGATTTATGTGAAAATTTTTGAAGTTTGTAAATATTGGATGATCTGTCTAATTCTTCTTAACATCCCAACTTTTTTTACCTGTAGATTATTTAAAATGAATATATAATATTTTTTTATTCAAATTATTTGATTTTTAAATATTTTTTATACATTTTCCATAAATTATTTTTGAAGTTTTATACTCTTAAAAATAGTTATTTTATGTAAACATGTGTTTAATTTTTTATTATATTAAAAAATACATATGATAAACTAGTCTATTATTGTGTGTAATAAAATTCTTTTAATAGATTAAAATTTTTTATCCATTATAATATTTGGGAAAGTTCTTTTAAATTACATGAAATATTTTATTTAATTCCTTGAATATTTTTTATAATTATACTATGTCATAGGGAGAGTTATGTTAAATATTTTACTATCATGGAATGAATTAAATGATTTAATACAAATTCTTTTTATTTGTTGAAAAAAGTTTTATAAATTCTCATGGATTTTAGTTTATATAATTCTTGCAAGAATATAGAGGGAGTTTATATTACTATATTCCAGTTTTAATCTTTTTTTATGTCAAAAAAAAGGGGGGATAAATTTATAATATGAAAGAGAGAAATTTTTGTAATGAAAAAAGGGTAGAAATTTGTAATAAGAAATTAATTTAGAAATTTTTAATATAAAAAACTATGAGAAGATTTAAAATGGGATATTGTAGATAAAGGCGAGATTGTTTAATACTTTATGAAAAAAAATTCTATAAAAAACAAATAATTATGAAAAAACAATATGCTTATTTGTTTTAATTTTAAAAATTTATTTTATAGTTTTTTTATAATCAAAAAAGGGGGAGATTATTGAGTATGTGTTGATTCAAATATTTCATTAATTTATTTTTTGGTTTTGATTCTCAAAAATTCCCACATTTATGTTACTAATAAAGTTGATTTTAAGTAGATTTTAGGAAATAATATTCATTGGAATTTTTATTTTGTAATCATACACAGGTTATTAATGTGTGGGAAAATGATTTGTTTAAACTATTCTAGATGTGATTGAAAGTATTCTAGAAACACTATTCATAACCTATGTTTAAAATCATAATGTATGGTTTGTAAACCTGATATTTGGAATAATATGTATAGATCATATACCCTACATTATCGGAAAAGTTTGGATCAATAACCTTACATTTCGAAGGAACCATACATTTAAAGAAATAAATGTATGGTTCATCAACCTTACCTTTATGAACTAACATATGTTTTCAATTGTACTTTTGGAGTTTATCACTATGAAAAGTAACCCTATGTTTGACTGGTAAATGATGAAGTTTTAAATTAAATACATTATCCGTGTTTTATGTAATGGTCTTTCCAGTAGTAAATATCTATTTAAATCTATTTTATGACCAATTCAAAGGCTCATATTCAACAGATTAAACCATTCTTATATCTATAGAAAGTTATGACTATCTTAAATGATTTTGAATTAAAATATTCTTGATTTATTATATGGTATTTGTGGAAGTTATTTTAACCTAGATCTATTCAACCTATAGTATAAATATTGATATGTTCATCTACTAAAACAATAACAGAGACAGTATAATATATGAATTAGAAATAAAAAGTTGTGTGCTTGTAAATAACAGTATGTATTTACCTTCATAGGTACACTTTGAAGACATACAAGTTTTTATCTAGTTGCTTATATTGTTGTCACTACTCCTATTATTTATTGTTAAATCTTCTTTTTCAAGTTTGACAAAACATTTTTCAAATTTACACTTCGGATACATACATGTTTATTATTATGTATTGTGTTCTCTCTACTGGTGTTTAAAGAAATCTCGTGCAACATTGAATAATCATTTTACTTCTATTGTACGTTTTTTATTATCAAACATATCTATCATTTTTTGTTGTAATTGTGATAAAAAAAATTTCTCTCAATCAAATAAAACTCTATTAATTTATTGGAGTTTTGGATTCTTAGACTTACTCATTGTGGTAAAGGAGTATCAACTTCTCGAACTAAACTATGGATTTATAGTTACCTATAAAAGAACCGTAAGTCCTTGTAAAATCTTTATTGTAAAGGTTTAAACTACTTGTACTTAGTTGTTAAGGTCTAATGATAAAAGGACCTCTCTATTGAAAATTTTCAAGCTTGTGGAGAGAGCGTTGGTGGAGTGGACTAGGGGATCTTTGTGCCCTGAAACACTATACATCGTTGTATTCATTTCCTTAATTATTTCCACTACTAACTCATCTCAAAGAGAGAGAGAGAGAGTCATTTCATATTAATAGAATTTCTATAAATCTTTCAAAGGTTTTAATGGATCACAATCCCCCCCCCCTCTTGTGTCTTCATCATATTCATTCTAACCAATCTAACATAACAATTATAACTAAGTATTAGTAATTATTACTATTTTTTACTAATTTTTATCAAATCCTAGAAATTATTACAAATTATTACTAATTACTAATCATTGTTACTAATTACCGATAAATATTACTAATTATTAATAATTACCATTAGTTATTACTAATTATTACGAATTATTAATAATTATTGATAATTATTACTATATTTTTGTAATTATAACTAATTATTGGTAATTACTAGTAATTATTACTAATTATTACTAATTAATGGTAATTGTAACTAATCATTACTAATTGTTACTAATTACTGAGATTATTACTAATTATTGGGGATTATTGCTAATTATTGGAAATTGTTACTAATTATTGGTAATTACTGCAAATTATTATTAATTATTTGTAATTATTACTACTTATTGGTAGTTATATCTAATTATTGGAATTTATTACTAATTTTTAAAATTATTGGTAATTATTACTAATAATTAGTAAATATTTATTTTAATAGGTAAATATTACTAATTATTGGCAATTATTACAAATTATTGGTAATTAGTACTAATTATTACTAATTATTGGTAATTATTACTAATTTTTGGTAATTACTATCAATTATTATTAATTATCGGTAGTTGTTACTAGTTATTTATAATTATTCATAATTGTTGATAATTATTACTAATTATTTCTTGTTTTGGTCATTATTACAAATGATTGGTAGCTGAGGAAATTTATTACTAATTATTGGTAATTATTACTAATTATTACTAATTATTAAAAATTATTACTAATTATTATTAATTATTTGTAATTATTAATAATTTCCTGTAATTATTAATAATTATTTATAATTATTATTAACAACCAAAAAATATAAATAATTATTAATAATTATTACTAATTATGGGTAATTATTACCAATTATTGGTAATTATTGGTAATTATTGGTAATTATTACTAATTATAAATATTTATTGGTAATTATTACTAATTATTGGTAATTATTACTAATTATTATTAATTTTTCTAATTATTAATAATTTCCATAATTATTTATAATTATTACTAATTATTATTAATTAGTGGAAATTATTACAAATTACTGGTAATTAATACTTTCTTAGAAAGGGAATTCTCATGTGTGGCTTTTTCAAACCCTCCACACATGGTAACCCCCCTCCCCCATGAAGAGGTCACTGCCCTGAGGTAGAGCCCCTCCCGGGGAAGGATTCATTGCCAGCCGAGATGGCAAAGCATCCTAGAGGGTGACAACCCGATCGGTGATGGTTCGTCAAAGCAATCTGTCAGCACATTGGGTTGCATCTCATTTTTCCCACCTAGTTGAGACCGAGCGATCCAGAAAGACGGGTGGATCCCGGGGGAAAGGCTCACCCCGAAAGTGGACTCCCAATATTCGAACCCTGAACCTCCTAAAGAACGGCGTTGTTGTGCCACTCTCCTTCACCACCATGCCACCACTAAAGTGGTTTTATTGGTAATTAATACTAATTATTGGTAATTATTGGTAATTATTACTAATTATAGCTAATTATTGATAATTATTGCTAATTTTTTGTAATTATTACTAATTATTGGTAATTATTACTAACTTTTATTAATTATTATTAATTATTGGTAATTATTAATAATTATTGACAATTATTAATAATTATTGGTAATTATTAATAATTATTTGTAATTATTAATAATTATTGGTAATTATTTCTAACTATTTTTAATTATTACTAATTATTGCTAATTGTTGATAATTATTACAAATTATTGGTAATTATTGGTAACTATTATTTATTATTTGTACTTATTTCTAATTTTTGATAATTATTACTAATTATTACGAATTATTTGTAATTATTACGAATTGTCTATACTTATTACTAATTGCTGGTAATTATTACTAATTACTGATAATTAATGGTAATTACTACTAATTATTAATAATTACTGGTAATTATTACTAATTTGATATTATTATTACTACATACGATTATTTATTACGAATTATAGGTAATTATTATGAATTACCAGTAATTATTACCAAATATTGGTAATTGTTATAAATTGTTGTTAACTATTACCAATTACTAGTAATTATTACGAATTATTACTAATTATTATGAATTATTTCTAATAATGTTTAATTGTTTTTAATTATTCATAATTATTACTAATTATTGATAATTATAACCCAATATTAATAATTATTACTAATTATTGATAAATACTACTAATTATTACTAATTATTACTAATTATGACTAATCTTTACTATTTATCACTTATTATTTGTAATTATTAATTATTTTTCATAATTATTACTAATTGTTGGTAATTATTACTAATTGTTACTAATTATTTATAATTAATAGTAATTATTGTAAATTAATAATAATTATTCATGGTTATTACTATTTATTCCTAATATAAAATAAAGTAAATAAATTAAAAATTAAAAAGGTTTAAAATTAAAACCTTAAAGGTGATGTTTGTATCAGAATTTAATAAGTAGGTTATCTGAGGTATAACACAAAGAAACACACACACATGAGACAAAACGAATGCTTGTACTGGGATATAGATATTGATGTGCCTCTAAAAACTTTCTTGTAAAAGTTTAATTGTATACAAAAGAGAAATTTGAGAGAAGTGAAGAATATCTGAGAAGTTAAATGTGACGCCCTGAACCCACGCTCCCAAATCCAGTGTAAATAACACATACTTTACATATTGACTTCGATGCCAATTATAAATTCTCTGTCATAATTATCCCATAATTACATGACTTAAAGAAAATATTTCATTACATGTATTAATAATCCCATTTAGCTTTAGAGCTTTAGAGAATTAGGACAAAACATAAACTAGAAAAACCCATGACATTCTCAACTAATGGATATGTTTTTCCCACTATATAAGAAATACTTAATTCATAAGGAGTATTCAGTATCTCCAACAAATTCTTCCACATGTGCTATCCTTCTAAACATATCAAGTGTGCTACTTTTCTTTATAACCTGGGGAATGGAATCATAAGAAAGGTGTGAGCTCAAATGCTCAGTAAAGAAAACATATAACAGGATGTGTAAAAAACATAATCATGACATACATAAAATGGTAGAAATAAATAATTTGAACAATGATATAATCAACTGAAATTGAGAGCATTCGATATCCATGATAATAAATGAAAATAATGATATTGATAATATTTATCTCATACTTATGGAATGCATAATATCAAACATCAAAGACATATTTTCAATGCCTTTTTCCAAGACATTATAATGATATGGGGCGAGGTATACACCAAAAACTGATATGTTTTTCCTTAAGAGTCATATTGATGCATAAATAAGATATATAATTTCAGACCCCACTCATCACCTGTTTAAGTCCAATTCATTCACCCTAAGAGTCAACAAGACATTTCAAACCATTCCCAATGGAACCATTAGATGAATAAAAACATGGCTATTTGTATAATAAAAAATATGTATTGTCAATACATAATCAACCTACATTAGCTGTTAATAATCATCAAAAATGTCAATAATTTTTCCCATTTTAATAAAATGAATAACATGATCATAACCCATCTTGAGAAATACATAATCAAACTTCCAATAATTGTCCATGTTAGAAAAAAACAAAGGAAATTCCAATATTTTTCTCTATGTAAATAGAATAACATTCTTTCTAGGTGAGCATCATCCAATCTGAATTATGTAAAATGTGATGTTCACACCTTATAGAGTAATGAGTGTATGATTAAGTCAATTATAGAATAACATGATCATAAGTCATCCAGATAAAGACGGTGGATGGTTGAAAAACAACATATCTCTTGTGCAGCAAAGGAAACATAGAAAGGTGTTGACATAAATGAAAAACACCCTCATAAAAAAGAATGTATTGAACATTATCTCAAAAGAAGGGATCAAGAATTGAATTGTTTGATACCATGAGTTCAATCCCCAAAATGGGTAAATCATTAAACTTAAACTCTATTAGGGTAAATCATTTTGAAAGTGATATGGGAAATGGAAAAAAAACATAAAAGTGGTTTTTTAAGAAAAACATAACACTGATGTAATATAAAAATTTACATGTCACTTTCAAAGGTAACTTTTTAAAAGGTGGTATCAAAATCTTTTGAAAAACTTTCCATTTAAAAATAATCTCTAATAATTTTTCCTTAAAGGACATAAAGTTTATGTTGTAGAAATGAGGAGAGGAATACAAAACATATAAAGGTGAAAGGAAAACCCCTTTTTATTATTTTCAAAATAACTTTGAATAAAACTCACATTGTAAGAAGAGTAACAAAACATTAATTTATATTAAATATTAATTTCTCCAAATAGGATTATAAAATACCATATAATAAAATATTATGGTGGGATAATCCAAGCACAAAAAAAAAGAAAACTTTTGGATGAAACATTATAACTTAAAGAAATGAGATATTGGTTATCAATATCTCTTATGTGTAACATACTCCATGGAGTATGAAACTTTTGAAAAGGGTTTGTGTGGTAAAAAATGTAAAAAATGTGATAATACCACATAACCCAATCAAATTTAATAATGTAACCAACCTATATAAAATAAGTTCAAGTGAATGATCGAAACTCAATGATAGAGAATTGAGTTACCAAAAACTCATATGACTGTGACAACACTTGTGTTAAAATACATTTGAAGAAAAGAACTTGATTTGACTTATTTTAACCAATGAATTATAATAAAATAATGTATATAACTTTCATTGGATAGTAAGTTAATATAACACCATACCAAGGAAACATTTTGTGTGACATGTAACATGTCTCAAAGAATTAGAGTTAAGACCAAGAAGAACCTTGCAGATTGAGTAGCATTTTAATCAAAACTTATAAAAATAAAGGGATTGTAATTGAACTTTAAAAACCATGATTAAAATATAATTAATGATATGATATCTCAAATAGTTAGTATATATAATACATAAATAAAATTTGGTGCATAACACCAAACATGCCTCAAAAAAAGGAATTTGAGATGAAAACTCTTACCTTAGTTTTGATTCATTCTACGCTTGCACTAAATATCCTAAATAATTAAATTAAGTTCATTAAATATATAATAAAGAAAAAATTTAAAAACTATAACCATTTGAACACTAAATTTATAATCATTTCACACACACATATAAGTTACTTTTTACCCATTTTCAACTCCTGGTGTAAGTAATCATTATCGCTTTAAACTAGTTTCATAAAAATGGTGTTAGTATAAATTATTGTTACAAATATCATCATATAAAGTAAATTAAAGGTACTGGAATAGATGTTTAAATATATTTATAAATTAATAATTACATTACATGGTAGTTTTGGTTACAACCCATGAAGATGCAATCGATTATTATCATGTTGTGGTTATTCATAATGAACGAAATGTGTTTTTTTAATTAATGATTTAAATGTTTATATAAACTTTTCGGAACCAAAATTTTTTATATATATTTATATCATATTATAAAATTAAATAACATCTCATATTCATCCATGACAAAAATTCATAGCATTCTTCAAGTAGGTGGTTAAACAGACACAAACATGAACCTACCATGATTAATGGATGATTATGAGGTGTTCTCATTGAAATATAATTATAATAGAATTATAATGATATTATTTGATTTTTATTTGTGTGATATATCATAATTTAAAATAATTATAAATATAATATAATTTATATAATTTCATTACATAAAAATAAGAGATCATTATCCTCTTAGTTTGCTCGTTTTAAACGATTGAATTAACGATAATTTTTTGTTGATCATATCATTAAATGGTTCCTAAATTTTTCATAAAATAACCTTAATGATTTCATAAAAATAATATTTATCCTTTAATCGCATACTCATTACCATTCATGTAAGGTGGTGATAAAAATAAAAATAAAAATCACTCTTTTTATGGAGGCGGTAGTCCACACATACTAATGGTTGATAATTTTGTTTTTCATAGAACAAGAAAAAATGAGTGATATGTATTATTGTTTAATAATCATAAACATGATAAAATATCATGATTATTTATTCAATACCTATTTTAGACTATCCTATTAAGTAATTTAAGGAAAATAAAACATGTTGCAACATGTAGGCGGTAGTCTGCACAACACACGAATTACGGTTTCGTTTCTCTTAATAGAAAATGGAAAAAGGTGAGTAATGATTATTACCATATCATAATACCATTAAATATATAACTAATAAAGATTTCATTACATACATATTTCAAAATTATAATTTTAAAAGAAAAAAATAAAAATAAACAAGTTCAGTAAAAATGATTACTCATGTTGAGAACTTTGTGATTTCCTTAGAAGATCCCTTAAAAATAAATGGAATAGGATAACCTCTTATAAATATATGCTCAAGATATTTAAATATTATTATATGGGAAGTAAAATCCTTAATTATTCAAGAGGAAACCGAATTTTTAGGAATACATTTAAGGGGTGGTGAGAGGCCCCTTTTATATGTGTAGGGAATGGCCTTTTGTAAATATTTTAAATTAATATAAAGGGATCGCATGTTAAACATTTTATGTCACTCAAAAATTGATAAATAGTAGATTTTATAAGATATAAGGTCAATAAAAGTATCATATGCTCAATTATAGACATTTTTTTACCATGTTTTAAGCCTTTTTACCCTTGAATTATTACTATTACCATTTTAAAATTTACCTCAGTAACTTGTTTTTACCTAAGGTAAATGATTTTTTATGACTAAAAGTAAAGTGGTAATTATTATATAATTTATACCCACCGATTATAAATTTTAAATCTATTTCATTTTATTCTATTTATAAAATAAATAAATAATAATTTTAAAATTAAAATGTATAATGTATTAAAAACAATTTTTGAGAAAATCTTACTTATTTTCTAGAAATAAAATAAGGGTTTGTAAATTAAAAAACAATTTTAAAATTATAAATTCATATATAAAAAACATTTTTTTTTCTTTCAAAAAGTTTTCATAAACTTCAAATGTATATACTAATAATTTTGTAAAAGTCATGTTATTTGTAAAAATGGTATTTTTCAGTATTCACCTAAAAATCAATATTTTTAGAAAAATATGAAAAAACCATCATAAGAAAAGATAACTATAATGAATCCAAAAATATTTTTCATTTGGTAAAATTAAATTTCTAAAATTTAGATATTTAAATTTTAAATAAAAGGATGAGATATAATGAAAACTTTTTTCTAGGAGAATAACTTTTTTAGAATATTAACCATTCTCATTCATATTTCCTATTATTTAATAATAAAATTAGTATTAACCAATTATTCATACCAAATATATTTTATAATCATAAATCATAAGTTTATTGAAATATAAATTTATATCGTATAGAAAGGAAATATTTATAAAAATACCTTTCTAAGCATAAAATGATCATATTCATCATTTTAGATATAACAATTGAATTTCATTCATATTAAAAGTAACCTTTATTTTATTTATAAAAATTTTATAAATTGGTTACACATATTCATTTTTAAAAATTTAATGTCTATTTTGTAATGGCACAAACATATCATGGTTTCATTTTAGTTTAGTGTTGCGTGTAGAGAAAGTTATCAAACACATTGAATTATTTAAAAGTAATCATATATTAAAATTTTAAAGTGGTGCATTCTTCTCCCTTAAATAAATTGGGTCATCACAATTTCACTCATAATATCATATTAATTTCTATATGTAACTCATAATTAAACATAAACCGTTATATGGTAATGGGGTTATTTAGGATACAAAAGGAGTTTTATCTATACAAAAAATATTATAATGGTTTTATAAAGAGAGTTAACCCATTATTAATTTCATACAGAATTATAATAAGGTAAGGTGATCTAGATCGATAATGAATAACTTCCCACAAAACTTGAAAATAATATATATTATAATCATAAGACAATGGGTTTTTATTTATAACTCAATATCCATTAGTTATTGAAAACTTACATGATATAGGACACTAGAAAATCTAGATTTAAAGGTCATTATCCGGTATATTAGGAGTAGTTGTGTAGGATTTTCCTTGTTTGCATGGTTGATGTTAACTATTTTCCTCATTGATCCTTATATTGGTACATTGAGTCATATTATGCCCAAAACTCTTTCATTTGAAGCAAAAAAGTTTTAAATATTCTCTCTTTCCCTTACAATTGTGAGTGTGATGACATTCATGTCCACACTTATAGCATTTATCTATCCCTTAAAAGCAATTTCCCCCAGGATTTTCCAATATTTATTAAATGTAGGAAATTGAATCTTCATTCCTTTATCATCTTCATCACTTTATATTTCATGAGACTCCACCTTATTCTAATTTAGTGTGATTAGAATAAAAACTATGTCCACACTGTTAATCATAATTCATGATAGCAGGTTTGGCATAATCATAAGGTTTCCCACTCCAGATATCATTATGATGGGTTGTTAACTGAGTTAATATCTAAATTTTCTCTCTCACTCTTATTTCCTTATTGTTCTAGACATTACTAAAATCAAAATAGTTAACATATGTGTTTATCATTGAAATATAATTATCATTACCACTAGAAAATTTAACCTCAAGGTATATCACTTTTTAATACTATCATGTTAGCCTATAACTCTTAAAAATCAACTTATATCAGACTCAGTTCAACCTATATCACTCTTATTCTAAATTATATCAACCTTGGTTCAATATAGGTTACTTTTATTTGTTTTATATCATACTTATTAACCTAGTCTTAAAAATAGAGATCCCAAATTACCACAAACATTCTTTAAGTATTTTAAACCCAAAAATCATCAAAATCTATGAACTCAAAATTCAAATTATACTTTATCTAGGAAAAAACATGTCAATGAATATGTACCTCAACTTATGAATCCCTACATATCAATCTATGGTATCCATGGACACTTTTCAATTAAGTTATCTAAAATAAACATACTCAAATTCCTCATAAAGGTTCATAAAGAGAATTTGAATTAACTAAATCAAATCCACTAGGAGTATCAAGCTAGGTTTGCAATTAGGCCTCTTTTTCATACACTAAGTGATGATAGATTTAATACCCAATATTATATTTTTAGGGTTATTACACCTGCGTACATCTGTTCTAGACCATTCATCCATTTGTAGTATCTCGATACGGATGTAATTTCTTGGAGAATCATACAATCTATACTTTACTAAAACATTAGGTTGTAATAAAATACCTAGAATTATCTTTTAGACTTATCCCTATTACTTTCACTAAATTTTTCTTCATAATACCAAGATAAAATTTCAATTATTACCTTAATTTTTAATCATATGTTATCCCAAAGAGTGGCCTATACCATTAAAATTATGATCAATTATAGTTTATCAACCCTTAAATTATCCTCAAAAAAATTTCCTAATCTCCAAAGTTATCTAAAACCTTATCTAATACCAATTTTGATTCCCTAGACCCACACTTTCATATCTAAGGTTAATAACATATACTTTACATAATTTCTTTGACACCAACTATTAATTTCTAAATATAATTATCCCATAATTATATAACTTAAAGAAAATATTTTATTACATACATTCCCAAAACCTTTTAGATTTAAAGATTTATATAACTAGTAAAAAACATAAACTATAAAAACCCATGTCCTTCTCAGCTATTGGATAATTTTTTCACTATATAAGAAAATACTTAATCTATAAGGAATATTTAACATCTCTCACAAATTCTTCCAAGTGTTATCTTTCTAAACATATCATGTGGACTACTATTATTCATAATAAGGGGAATTTAATCATAATAAAGGGTTAAGTTCAAATTCTCAATAAGGGGAACATATAAACAAATATATCAAAAACAAAATAATTAAATACATAATATGGAAGAAATAAATAATCTAAAAAATTACATAATCAACTGAAACTGATAACATGTTATATCCATGATAATAAATGAAAATATGGATATAATTTATACTAATATTATACTAATGGAATGCATAAATTCATATATAAAAAACATGTTATCAAGGCCTTATTCCAAGATAGTATACTAATATGGGGAGAGGTATGCACCAAAACCCAAGTTGTTTTGTCTCATGAGATCTATTGATGCATTGAGGGCCTATATAATGTCAGGCCACACCTGTAACTTATTTAAGTCCAATACATTCACTATAAGAGTCTTACATAAATTTCATACCATTCACTAAGGAATAATTGGATTAATAAAAACATGGTTATCCATATAATGAAAAAATATGCAATTTCAATATATAATCAACCTGCGTTAGTAGTCAATAATTATCAATAATGTCAATAATTTTCCTTATGTCAACATAAGTGATAAAATGATCATAACACATCCAGAGAAACAATATGGATGGTAAAACAATAAATAGTTACCTTACCAATAATAATATATATTGGAATAACAACATATTAAACTCTAATACTTTTCCCATGTCAATATAATATCATTATTTTTAGGTGAACATTATCAAATCTAAATTTACTGAAATATGATGTTTACACCATATCAGGTAATAAGTATATGGTTAATTAAATTTTGCAATAACACGATAATAATTCACCAAAATAAATAAGTTGTATTGTTTAAAAGGAAAATATACCAAATTTAATAAATTAGACATAAAATTTTGTTAATATAAATGAAAAATGACCTCTATAAAAGAATGTTTCAAATAGTATTACAAAATAAGGGATTAAGAATCAAAATGTTTGATACTGAGAGTTAAATACCAAAAATGATAATATGTATATATTAAAGGATAAATTATGAAACATAAACCCCATTAGGGTTAATTTTTTAAAAAATTATAAGGTAAATGGAAGCAAAAACATGAAAAGAGCTTTTAGAAAACATTTTTTATATTGATGTGAAATACTAATTTACATGTCATTTTCAAATGTAACTTTTAAAAATATGGAACAAAATATTTTGAAGGCCTTTAAATATAAAAATAATCTTCAATAATGGATCCTTGAAAAGAAATAAAGTTAATGTCAGAGAAATGATTATAGGAAGACAAAATATATTAAAGTAAAAGAAAAACACTTTTTTATTATTTCCAAAATACATTTTTTCAAAAAACACATTATAAGAAGAGTAAAAACACAATAATTTGTATTAAAGGTTTATTTTACCAAATATAATTATAAAATAACATTTAATGAAATATTAGGGTGCTTGAACCCAATGATGGAAAATAAAAGTTCAAGATGAAACATTATAACTCAAAGAAAGAATATTTGAGCTATTAATATCCCTTATGGGAAACATACTCTGTGAAGAAAGAAACATTTGTAAAGGGGATTATGTGGTAAAAATGTAAAAAATGAGAAAATACTACATAATACATTAAAATTTTATAATTTAAAAAAACTTATATGAAATAAGTTCAAGTGAACAAACATAACTTAATAAACAAAAATTGAGTTACCAAAAACTCTTTCGACTGGAGTAACACTTGAGTCCAAATACATTTGAAGAAAATAAAATGATCTATCTTAGTCTATACTATAAATTAAAAGAAAATAATGTGTATAAAATTCATGTTATATTCAATCATTAGAACATCAAACAAATTAAACATGGTGGATAACAAGAAACATGTCTCCAAGAATCATAATTGAGACAAAGAAAAACCATGCGGATTAAGTAACATTTTAATAAAAACCCCTAAAATAGATGGATTATAATTGAAATTACAATAAAATAATTAAAAAATAATTCATGATATTATATTTCAAATAGTTTTTATATAATCCACATAAATTAAATTATGTTTATAATACCAAACATGTCACAAAGAGAGGAATTTGAGACAAAAATCCTTACCTCGGTTTTGATTCATTCTTCACTTGCACCAAATATACTGAATAATTAAATTAAGTTCATTAAACACGTCAAAAATAGACTTATTCCTAACTAAAACCATTTATATTTCTCATTTATAATCATTATATATATATATATACTAGTTAGTTTTTACCTATTTTTAACACTGGGTGTAAGAAATATTTATCGCTTTAAACTAGTTTACTGAAAATGGTGTTGGTATTCATTATTGTTAAAAATTTCATCATTAAAGGATAATTAAGTTTACTAGAGTATATGTTAAAATATATTTATAAATTTATAATTTCATTCAATGTTAGTTTTGGTTATAAACCAAGAATATGAAATTGACGATGATCATATTTCAGGGATTCTTAATAAATGATAGGTGTTTTATTAATTGATGATTTAAATGTCGATATACCATTACCAAATCCAAAAAAAATATTTCTTATATATTTATATTATATTATAATAGTAAATTTGATCTCATATTCATCCATGATATAAATTCAAATTATTTTTCAATTTTGTGGTTAAATCGACCCAAACATAAACCTACCATGATTAATAGATGATTATGAGGTGGTTTAGTTATAATATTATTATAAAAAACATAATGATCTAATTTGGTTCTTTCTATTTTGATATATAAAAATATTAAATAATTATAAATATAACATAATCGTTATAAATTCATTACTTATAAATAAGTGATCATTTTCCTCTTAGCATGCTCGTTTTGAACGATTGAATTAATAATAACAATTTTTAGACCATATCATTAATTTATTCTCGGATTTTATATACCAAAAACTTAATGATATCATAAAAATAATATTTATCCTTTAATATCATCCTTAATACCAAACCTGTAAGGTAGTTATGAAAATGAAAATGAAAATTTCTCATTCTATAGAGGCGGTATTCCACAAGTACGCATGGTTGACGATTCCATTTTCCATATAATTAGAGAAAGGTGTAATATGCAATATTATTTAATAATTGAAAAATTTATAAAAATATAATAATTAGTTATTAAATTCCCCTTTTATACCCACATTGTAATATGGTAAAGGAAAATGAAACACATTGTGTCCTAGTGGCAGTAGTCTGTACAACGCATGAATTACGGTTTTGTTTTTCTTAATAGAAAAAAGTAAAATGTGATTAATGATTATTACCATAGTATAATAAAATTCAGTATATATAAAATACTTATTTAATTGTATATTTATATTAAAATTATAATTTTTATATAAAAAATAAAGAAGAAATGATTTAAGTAAAAATGATTACTCACATTTAGTATTTTGATATTTCCTTGGAAGATCCCATGGAAATGAATGTCATGGGATAATATCTTTTTACCAAAATTTCAATAGAGTTAAAAAATATTATATGGGAAGGAAAAAATGGTATATTTTTAGGATAAAACTAAATTTTTATAAGTTACTTAAAGGGATGGTTAGAGTCCCCTTTTATAAGTGGTGAGAATGGCATTTTTGTAAATATTTCAAATTAATATTAAGGGAGAATATGTTAAAAAAGTCATGGGGTACCAAAATTAAGAAATAATATTTTTTATAATGTATAATGTTGATAAAAACCTCGTACACTCTATTCTAGACATGTTTTTATCATGTTTCAAGCCTTTTACCCATTTAATTATTACTTTTACAATTTTTGGTTTTAGTGTGTTAATTAGTTTTTACCAAAGGTAACTTAATATTTATGCCTAAAAATAAAGTGGTGTTTTTTAGATAATTTGGACCTAATGATTATAAATTTGAAATAAATTTTATTTTATTCAATTTTTAATATTGTTAAATATTAATTTTAAAATAAAAATTTATAATGTATTTAAAACAATTTTTGAGAAATTGTTACTTATGTTCTAAAAAAGAAAATATGGGTTTGTAAATTAAAAACTACATTTTTATAATTATAAAGTCAAATATAAAATTTATATTTGGTCTATTAAAAAGGGCTCATGAATTTATAATTCATACTTATATACTAATAATGTCATAAAATTCATGTTATTTAAAAAAAGGTATTTTCACTATTCACCTAAAAATAAATATTTTTAAAAAACCCAAAAAAAATACTATGATGAATCCAAAAATAATGTTCATTTGGTTAAATTTGATTTCTAAAATTTATAAATTTAACTTCTAAATAAAATGATGATATATAATAAAAACGGTTTTTATAGGAAAATGGCCTCTTTAGAATATTAATCATTCTCATTAATGTTTTCTATTTTTTACTAACTAAATTAGTTTAAAAAAATATTAATATAAAATATATTACATCACTATTAATCAAAAATTTCTTAAAATAAAAACATGTATCGCAAAGAAAGGAAATATTTAGAAAAATACATTTATAAGCATAAAATGACCATATTAGTCATTTTAGTTGTACCAATTGAATTTAATTCATATTAAAAGTATCATTTATTTAATTTATAAATATTTAATAAATTAGTTACTCTAATTAATTCCTACTAATTCAAGGTATTGGTTTTAATGGTTTAAACAAATCATGGTTTTGTTTTAGTTTAGTATTGCATGTAGAAAAAATTATCGAACACATTGACTTATTTAAAAGTAATCATATATTAAAATTCAAGGGTGTTACATTAAGTGATGGGGAGAATACCACTTGGGGACTTATATAGGTTAGATTATTTGTGATAGTCTATTTATGGTCGATATTTCATCGTTAATGGTAGTATTTATAATGAAATATGTGGAAAATACTTTCACTATAAAAAGTAATTATGGAAGATTAAAAGGTAATTGCAGTAGATTTATAGATCTGATGAAAATGATACTCACCATATTTATTTTCTATTTAATCTTCTAATAAATCATTTTCAATATAATATGTTATCTATAATAAATAATATTATTTTGGACATAAGAGTTTATCTATCGTAATAGTTTATATAGAAAATCGGACTATTTATAGAGGAATGTTACCTTCCATTGAAAATTGTCTTATCTGTCAAATAGAACACATTTTCTCCAAGAATATTTTCTATTAGATTCTCAATACATCAAAAATAACTCAATATTTTTTATTTTTTGTGATAGGAACCCATTCTGTCGCAAATAACCCATAACAAAAACTTGTTTTTCCTATAGTGTTTCATATCCAATGATTTTATGCTGAGAGTATCTATAATGAAATTACCATTCCCCAGGGTATAGGATATCTTGTAGTTTAATGTTTATGAATACTTCATCAAATTTCTCTTCTTTATATTCATATCCATATTAGAGAATATGTATCACATGCTCTTATGGTCTGCGTATATGACAGACTTCTCATTGAAGAAATAATGTCGCCAACACTTCAATGCATTGACCACTACTACTAACTCCAAGTCCCATATCAGGTAGTTCCACTCATGGGTTCATAGATTATGTGACCAATAAATGACTAATGGATCTCTCTACGTCAAAAAATATCCCTACCCAACACCTGAGGCATCACAGTGCATAGTGTATCCAATCCCAAGATCATTAAGTATCAAAACTAGAGTTGTCGTCAATATCCTCTTGACCACTAGGAAGGCCTCTTCACACTAATCAAGACACAAAAACTTCACCCCCTTTCTGTTCATATATTTTATCTAGAGTTTAAAATGGTATAAGTCTTGGATTAAGTGTTGATAGTACCCCATAAGACTAAGGAAACTCATAATCTCAAACACATTCCTAGAATGTTCTCAAGACATTACAGCCTCTACCTTCTCTGCACTCGGAGAAATTCCAACCTCTGAATTTACATGCCCAAGGAACCATGCCTCCTGAATAAAAAAGTTACACTTGGAAAGTTTTCAATAATTTTGATGTGCTCTGAGTGTACTTAATACAATCTCAAGGTTCTTAGAATGCATGTCTGAAGTAACTGAATATATTAGGACATTATCCATGAATACGATGAAAAAGGAGTCATGTTATGGATGAAAAATCATGTTCATGATATTCATGAAGACCTCTGGAGCATTTTCTAACCCTAAATTAATTAAAATATAACCATATATCCATATCTACTCATAAACACTATCTTGGAAATATCCTCCTCTTGAACCCGTGGTTGGTAGTATACTGAATAAATATCAATCTTAGAAAACCACCAGGATTCCCCAAATTGATAAAAAAAATAATCAATCCTAAGTAACTTTTGCCTATTTTTATCATTAATAAATTCATATTTTTATTATCCACAAATATTCATAGACTATCATCCGCCTTCTTAGAAAAAAAACACTAGAACGCCCCAAGGATACGTCCACAATATAATAAATCCATTCGACTCCAAACCCTCTAATTTCACCTTCAACTCTATCAACTCAACTAGTGTTATACGATAATGTGAAATCAATATTTTTTATTTCCAAGGTATAATATCAATATCAAAATGAGTTCCTATATCTAGAGGAAGATTTAATAATTCATCTGGGAATACATCTTAATAATGATCCACCATTAGAGGGAAGATACAAGGGGATAATATTGATTCCACGGTGAGAGGAAAGATTTATCCCTACACTATGATAACTCCAATCTAGATCAGGTCTGGTCTTATCCTACCTACTCTAATATCCCAATCACCAATCAACATGAACCTATCTCCTCTAGGTGTGGTGAAAGATACACATCTCTGAAAGCAGACTATATGAGACTAATAACTAGTCAACCAATCCATTCTAAATATTATATCAAAACTATTCATATCTAATATCATGAAGTCCCACAGATGTCTTTAGCCACCAATAACTATATTAAACCCAAAACATTACTAGATATGGTATTATTTCTTTCCCAATGTCATTTCAAGGGAGATAAATATAATATATAACTTAACCAGTAAATATAGGCCATTAATTACTTGAGCAGATAAGAGAAATGGAAGCTCGTGTATTAATAAAAGCAGTAGATAGCATAGAGTTAATCAAAACCATACCTTTGAGTGTATAAGGACCCTCTCCACTAATGGTTATAACCTTCTCTGTTGCATACATTCTACGTACCTCTAAAGCATGACCTTTACTCTTCGATGCATAACTCGCTTGAGTCATCGGGGTCTGTAGTGCCTAGATCTACTGCTGAGGACCCCTACCTACACCCTAAACTAACCTCTTTTGAATCTAAACATGACATATTAGAAAAAAAATATCTTGAGATAACCCACCTTTCCACATCAGTGAAATTCCCTTGGTGACATTCCAAATGATTTACTAAAATGTCCCTTTTATCCATAGTTGCAGCACCTGGTAGAACCTACCCCCATATAGGGAGTAGAAGAATTCTTAATCTACTCCAATTGTATTCTACCCTATTATAACTACTTGTCATTCCTATTCCTACTATTATAAGAGTAAATTTTTGTGATACTAGGAACTCTGGTCATCAAATCATTATAAGCTAGAGGAAAACCTCCAAGTTTTCCCTCCTCTAGCCCCTTCTCAAAAGTCAGGGCTTTAAGAAGTTTCTCTACATATTTCATCTAGTAAAATCCACTAACCCATATTTTATGCTCTAAAATTAGGCCAATATCAAACTTTATATCCTTTTTCACCTCATTCCTAGACAAAATGGTAGAAAAGTATAGTAAAACCATAAATTGATCAAATTAAGAAAAAACCAACATTGTCTCATGCTGATTCTCTATAAACTATTATGTTTAGTCTAATTTCTATGTTTTAAGAAATAATTACTCAAATAAAAACTCATTTAAGTCCTCCAAATTAAGACCCTAATTATTTTCTTCCTATCCCATAACACCCCACCATCTCCTGGTGAGTCCCTGAAGTATTATAGAAACTAGTTTCACCCTTCCATCCTAAAGAGTCTCTACTATATCAATGATTTAATTGATAATATCAGTCCATTCATCAGAATCCTTAAGACCACCAATTCCCTAGAATACTATTCAATATTGGGGATTGAAATCTTAGGCATAGTCTACTATCATCCTTTGTGACCCTCTGCACAAATCAAGAATAGTCTGGAAGACTCCATATTGAGGTAGGTTTTCCTTCTGAACCACCAGAGTAAGTGTGGGAGTGTGTTCAACTGAATCCTCAAGCATATCCTATGGTGGAACTATTTCATCCTCCCTAGAGGGAGTAATCTATCTTAATTTTCTAGGTATCCCCATTAAGTGTACTTAAGGTGATGTTTTTCTGAAATTCTAGACAAATGTTTTGAATTCCCATAATAACTTACTTATGAGTAAAACTTAAGTAATTATAAGGTACATAAATGGGATTTCTATAGGAAGTATTATCCTAGGATATACCCACACCCCAAGTCTCAATATTATACCTTGGTACCAACACATTAGTCACAATCATATATATAAATCATAACATCATGCACATATCAAATAAATAATTCCATCACAAATATATCATGAAATTATAGAATACAAATATATCACCAAACATATGTCATAAATCTAGGAATTTAATTAAAGAGCTATGATATAGAAAATAATAGGTGTATGCATGAAATTTGATCTTATATTCCTATTCATGATGAATGAATTCACCCAAATCCCATAAACTGTAATAGTAATCCCATTATGGAAACTCAGAGGTCTGTTACACATCAGTTGGATAGGCATATGAAAACTACCCTACCCAAGTACCACATAGCCTATCTACTTTATACCATGTCCCAGATATCCAAAAAAAATAAAGGAAACTTTTCCTTTAATTCCATTTTTTAATAACCCAACCTAGATCATCGAATCCAATCTGAAATCATATCCATACACTAGAATATGAAAACATATACATAATCCAACTAAACATTAGAGAAAAAAATAACATGAAAAATATACTGTAACAGATGACATGTTAAGTCATACAATATCAAATCAAGTGGACCCTCAATGTAGTAGGTCAATGAATATAATCAGTACAAGTATAAATAAATAAATAAAAGATGTTGTGGTATATATCTAGAGTATGTATCGATACCATGTCTATCTACTAACTATAATCACCTCAACAACCTACTGTTAATCCCTATCCCTTCTCTAGATCCCTGGTCATGAAGTCTGCATGCACACCAAGATTCCAATGCAGAGTGTAACTATAAGCCCAATTGGACACCACCAATGCATACTTAGGATATGTACATATGTATATAGAATAGTATTTCATGATTGAAAGGTAAATGTTCCCAAATGTATACAACCAATCATATACCCAGTTATTGTGTACTAACCAATCTACCATGAACCCCAACCATATCTACTTTGGCACCATCTCGGAAGAATTTTATAAATAATCATTTCATGACATAGTTCATGTTATGTTACTTCATCTTACATTAAGTAAAATACATGTTCCACCATTAAAGAACAATTCTACACCCTCATTTTAGGGAAAGTCGCACCCATGACTCATGGATACCTTCTCTCCTCCAATGGAATTAATGCTTAGAAGTTCTGAACAAATTGAACTCCAAACATACGCAAGGTAATTCCCCATTAGCACATCATTTCAGAATATGGACCCTCTTCCAATGATGTATAGCATTATCCCCCATGGGATAATCACATTCCAAGCTCATTCATTATCCATCCTATATCTAGAGCCACAATCTATAGGTCATGTCATCTAAACTCCCCCTCATAAAAGTCAATCACAACTACCTGTCAACCTGAACCCCAAAATAGAGGTTCCATTGTCTAGGAATAAATCCACAAGTAAGGTATGACATAAAAAATAACAATGCATAAAAATAAATATTCCACAAACTATAAATAATACATGTGTACAGAACAACATAAAAAGGAACAAGTATGGAATATCAAATATTCCACAGGCTGTGAAATAGCTACATATAAGGTGTGAAGTAACAAGGAACACATAATAGATACCAAGAAAGGGTTTCATAAACTACCCACACATGCCAAACATACAATATCATGAAAGTGACTCTAAACTAGGCACATACACACAATCCAACCATCACAAACAACTCCATACAAGGGATTAAGATGGTAAAGACTTCTTACCTTTAGTGTGTTGATGCTAATTTCCAATATATGTCATGTGATGACATTTTGATAAAACCTTCCCACCAATGATCACTAGAACAAGACCCAATCCATCATAATAGAGTCTCTTGTACTAATATTCAAGGAATAGTTCATTCCAATATAAGGAATTCACATCACCATACTAAAAGATATTTGTTTCCAAAAGAAGATATAGGATCGATCAAGGATAGGCCACCAATTCTCATAATCCAACATTGATCTATCAATAAATCATGAATTCTCTATTAAATACACATAAATATTCATAGTTCTAGCCAACATGGATTAGATCTATGAGAAATTGTAAATAAATAATTAGGATTAGGATTATAAAAGATAGATCTTACCTTGAATCATGTCAATGAATCAATCTAGACTTAAAGCGCAAAAGAGGATATGAAGTGAAAGTAAAGATAACCAAGGGATAGCTCTCCATGTGTTTCTGGTCATAATGGGGTCATATTAGGGTGAGGGTTATGCAAAAAATTAATTATAATAAAATGATGAAATCACCATTAATGATATACTTGTTTCAGCACTAATGGAAGGTTTGGCGTGCCAAAGAAGAATTTAAGTATTCTCTCTTGGCTACCTGATGGACAGTGGAGTCTGAAAAATTTTAGGCCCCACTACAAGCACCTTTGGCTAGAAATGCACCTCATCGGTGAGATAGTGGCCTTGTTTTGATCACCATGCATCCAACTAAAGACTCCAAACTCAAAAACTATATTCCAATACCCCCTTACCCATAATACACACCCATAAGGGAATAAAAATAGAATAATATTTGTCATAACTTTAAAAGAAGAATACCTTGAATTTTGATGATGTTATAGTGTGAGTATAACTCAGGAGGACACCACCAATAGTGTTCTTAAATATATTCAACATAAACATGTGCACATACCATGTGATATGATCATAAATAAAATCAAAAAATAATTTGTTATGATAATAAATATATCATATCCATAGGCACTACACAGTTACCTTTTTTGAAGAATACCTACATTGGCCAGTTCAGGAGTGTATCTGAACATGTCACTTAATAGTTAATTGGGAATCACATTTCAAATCAACATCAATGGGTATAATATATTACTATTGTATCAGGAATAATATGTGGAAAATATATCCTAATAATATAACTATCCCATGGAAATAATTTTCTTGAGATATCCCAAGCATCAATACAAGTTCATTATGTCTTAGTTATAGAGTCATAATAGTATGCACAATATCCTTAACAATAATATATAAGAAATGGTCACATCCTAACTATATCATCATGAAAGGGAATGATTTCTCTAACCACAATCATAAACTTAAGAGGGTAAATAATTCCTAGTCCCATGCCACATCATAAGATAGTTAATCACATCCCAAAACAACCAATCTCACATAACTATCTTTTACCCTTCCTTAGAGCATCACATCATGAGCAGTCAATCCCACTCCCAAGGGATATAATAAATAACTACTCATTTCATCCTAGGTATATCATCTTACTAATTAGAAGTATCACATCATGGTAAGTTCATCGTACTCCCAATTTATTTAACAAATAAGTAATCATTTCAACCTGATCATCTCATCCCCTTCCTTGGAAGTATCACATCACTGAAAGTGCATCCCACTCCTAAGGATATTAATAAGTAAAATGGAAAATTATCCCATTCTAAAGGTGTTGTTGGTTTTATTGGGTATCCTATCCCATTATGATCATCATAAAGGATGCATGGGTATCACATTCTATGTCCTGGTGGGAATCACAACCCACTATAATGGGAATAACATTTTTTATTATGAGCTCAACACATAATGAAAAATTCATCCCTCAACCATATATATAGGTTAGTGGGAAAGTGAATCCCAAGACATAATATTTATCAAAAAGAACTGGTCATGCCTTCCATGGATATATAAAATATAAAAATTGATGGGAAGGTTGTCTGATACCTGAAAAACACATCAAACAAGAGGTATTTCATTTTCTTCATAGTAATAAAAATATAATTAGGCATAACATCCCATGAAATAATCATAAAAACATAATGTAAAAAACAATATATTAAGAAAATATACATTATCAAGTAATGAATTGGTTGTAATATGATCCAACTCTCTTTAAGTTTATTATAGGCCGACCTCACACATCCAACCCATTTTTATCTCTAAAACCAAGTTATAACCCAATCAGATACCATGAGGTAGATAAAGGAATAATACTCACCCTATATACATTCATATAATATAAAAAGTTAAAAATGGAATCACTAATGATACACATGGGTCAATCCTCATGTCAACCTCAGATAATTCTCACATCTACTACTCAAGGGAGGCTATGTTCACATATTATAGGACCACTATTTCATACTCTACCAAGGATACATCACTCTTAGTTCTAGATACCATAGTCCTCAACACTTTAATTTAACCACTATAGCCTTCGGTGGTTAAAGTATCAAATTACATAAAAATGGAAAGAGATAAATTTTCCTCATAAAACACACTCACTCTCAAGTGGTGGAAAGAATATACTAGGTAGTGCCTCACATCTATCACCCTTGTTCACATGCCTCTCATATATCTAAGGAGGCAAAAGTTAACCTAATCAAGGTCATAACTTCCATATCCCAACTCATGTAAATCCAATATTAAGTTTCAATTATAAAATCTAGTTCACTTTTAATTCAATCACATTGACATTAATGATCATGGAATCAAAATATAGAATTAGGATGAGTCGTAGTGGTCCTATAAGTTCTTACCCAACACACACGGGTCAAAAGAATACAATTTAATTTATTATAAAGTCAATCACACATAGAGGAGAGACCAAATACCATATATAACAGAAAAAATTGCTAAAACATCAAGAATTATAGGAAAAACCTACCTCAAAATAGAGTTAATCCCCTAAGAAATCTTGGACACTAAACACCTAAGATCATATAAGCCTAATCAAGTTCCATTGGTCATCACCTAAACACACACAACCTTTACTCGGTAAAGAATCCATTGAATTAATTATACAATAATTATATAATTAATTAATATAATTAATTAATATAATTAATTATATAATAAATTCAACATGTAATAAGTATGGAATTGACCACGAGGTGGTGTAATTATGCTAACACCTTGAGCAACATGGTGTGGATCACTCCTAGAACACCCCTAATACCAGGACCTAAAAAAATCTCAAACACCTAAAATTGATTTTTCAATTGATTCCATTCAACTTTAATGAAAAAATAAAAAATAAATAGGTATCATATTACCTTTAGAGAGACTCCATGAAACATAGAGTTTCCATCCTCCCATGGTCTCCTCTAGCCATGTATAACCAAAACACTATCATTTAGATTTGATTCCACCATGCTATGGTGGGATCAATATTAAATATATATCTTTGATCCACTTTAATTATATAATAACAAAGAGAATAAATGAAAAATAATGAAGGGTAACTAATATTATTCACCAAAGAACCTCGATCAGATCCATCAAGTCTAAGGGAGCATCAAATGGGAGAAGAAGGGATACATGGGCAGCTCTCCCTTATTGGATTTACACTCTCAAAAAAGAAAACCCAAATGTGTTTAAAAATAATAATGGGTGGAAAAAATCAATCCCCCATTTAAAAAATCATATCATTGGAACATCAGGTACCTAATGCACCTGCACTGGCCACCTAGTGGCCCCAGTTTGGGAGAAAGTCCCCCTCGAATCTTCACAAGGTAATTGGGGCCAGCAAATCAGATACTAAATGGCACTCTATAGATGTTAACCTACACCACTCATCCTCTGAAACCCTCAAAACATGATCCAAAGATACTCTACCCAATATACACCTTTTAAACTACTATTTAATTATCTCAAATACATTTATAGATTCAAAATCTGAATAATAATCCAAAAACTCATATCAGACCTAGTTTTAACACATTGAAACTTGGTCTTCCTTTAGTTCCACCAACACAAACCAGTACAGTCCATTATAACCTCCCCAATATAACAATACTCATCCCCAAGAATACTTCACATTATTTTTTGGTGAAATTCATCAGTCATTGAAACATTATGAAAATTTTTAATTCACATCACCCACTAGTTATTTTCATGTTGACACCGCACCTGAGCAAGAAAAACTACACATCACACTAGATTTATTTCCCTCTTCCTCATCATAAATGTTGGTCTTCACCCAAATGACATTCATATATACCCATACAAGACATAGCTCTTTATCACACATGAAAATTGAAAACCAATACCTCAATGCACTGGTTAACTCTAAAACAATTTGATGGATTGAGCACCAGAGTGTCATATAATTCCATAAAATCCATGAAAATAACCCATTAATAGAAACATTCATGGATTTATAATTCAATAATTTCATAACCCTATTATTAACTTCATTAGTCTAAACTAGACCAACACTCGCTCAACGGTACTCCCAAGCACCTCCAAAAAACATAATCGAACACTTGAGACTCACCCAAGACACAAATACTTTCCCCATTACACTAGTAATTGTACATATTATAAGTAATAACATCTATATAATGAGTCCTCCAACTAGAAAAATTTATAAATTCCAACCAAACAGTCATTAAACACACTATAATTCTCTATTTCCATGATTTGGTACCAAATTCTAGTGCTCTCCCACTAAATAGGAGTGTGTTTTTATGTGTATATAGTTCTTTTGTAACCAAAATCCATGTATAAACCTATACACTATTGGTCTAGGTTCATTGTACATGTCAGAATTGACACTCTCCATAAACCATCCAAATAAGGGTCAGAATAGAAACAATATCAATAGTGGATCCCCAGCATATAATTTCCCAAATAATTGGTCCTATTTACCAATATTCTTAAATCATGTAATCATATAAACACTAATATACATGAGACGATGCTCTTCACATCCAAAATAACCCACCATATGTACCTCACTTATAATCTTATGACATCACAATGATCCATGAAACCACAATACAAAATCATCCATGATTAGTCTATATCTACTTGTTCTTGATGATTATAACTAAAAAACATGAGATCACTATATATATTATGTGACTCTCACATTCTAACCAACTATAGAATTTATCTGACTCTACTAGTAGTCTTACAATACCAAAGGTACCCAATTTTCCAAAAAACATAGTTGATGTACCACCTAAAACTCCAAAAAACAAGTCGAGAGACTCAAAACCTCTACATAATGATAAAACCATTGGTCACCTAACTAATTCTCATATCATAAAAGTTTCCATATCTAGTTCCATTATCTTAGTTAAAGAATAATACAACATCAAGGGTCTATAATTATAAATTAAAAAAGGTGTCCCAAACCTTCCCATACTCATCTCATACTTGATCACACCCCAAGGGTGGTCATCCATAAATTCATAAGCATTCCTTAACTAGGATATAAGTGGTTGATAAGGAAAATGAGTCCTAGACCCCTCCACAACAAGCAAGCACCTTATAAGGTATTATACCCCAAAAGGTTGTCAAGGTACTAAGCATATATACTGGTCTAGCCTTATTTGGATACATATTTTATGCATCTAATTTGGTAATTAATTGTGTTTTTAATGTTGAAATATTATTTAACTAGATATTTATTAAATATTAGTTTATTAGAGTATAAATTATAATTCCTTTAATATTTTTATAGAAATAATGATTTTTGAGATCCATTGATCAAAAAGTTATTCAGTTTAATTTTTATACATTTTAAGAAATATTTTCTTATATTTATTGGTTTTAAATTGAAATATTAACTTTTGATGTTTTCTGGAAGTGTTCGGGTATTTGAATTAATATCTTCAATGTTCCTTGATTTTATCATAAAAGAAATTTATTGGGAAAATCATATTTTAATATGTTAAGTTCATAAATACATTGAATTTTAGAAAAGCCGCATATTTTTTATGGATTCTATTTTTCCCATATTACTTTTCATATTAATATTCCATTTTACTTTGTCTAATTTTTAGGTGTTTTCATTGGACATTCAAGTAGTAGTCCCTTATGGTATTTCTGTCCAATAGTCGTATATTATATTTCTTATTGAAGTTTTATGGGATATTTCATTTCATGAAGAATATTATATAAAATTTTCCTAGGCATACCATAAAACTTTTCAAAACTGACCATAGGACAATTTTTAGATTGCCTCATAGGATAATTTTTCACCACATGTAGGAATATTTTCAACTAGTGTAAGTCTCAATCCGAGTCGAGGTCAAAATTGGACATAGTGTATGATCATAAAATAGAGTCAAAACCAATTTTGAAATAAAATCTCCATCAGTTAACACTATTAACTAGGATCTTTAAACCTATTAAGGAAGAATAACTAGAATATAAATCATTTAGATCCACTTAATATTGAAAATTGGGTGTATTGTGGATGACTCGACTGAAGCAGGTCCATGCCTGCTAAAAGTATCGAGTCCACCAATGAAGACTATATTGGGATAAAGAGAATATAAATATTTTTTATGACTGAGTAAGAGACCTTTGAATTATATAAGACTAACTTTAAACTTAGATTGAGGTTTTTTTCCATGGGTATGTTGAAACTATATCAAACCCAAAGTTGAGATTTGACAACATAGGAATAACCACCATAACCAAATATATGAATCAATTTTATGATTAAAAACTAGGGTTTCCAATGTGATTTTAATGGATGATGATGTATCTGAATGAGATGGGTTGGGGAAGAATAATTGTGTTCAATTGATTTATTTCCTATGAAATATCTGTATGAAGAAAATATAAATTTCCCTAAATTCTCAATAATTTTTGTTGCAATGATGCAAGTCTGTGCACATCACCTACCTAGTGATTTGAATCATCAAGTTGAAACCAAATTAGTTCAAAGATAGTGTCTCCAAAATCATATGGAAATATTTTTTCTAATTTTGTTTTTATTGAGCTTGGACCTACATATTGGTAGAGTCTGATTTGAATTCTAGGATAGAGATCTAGTTTAGATGAATATGATGATCAATGTAAAGTTCATATGACCACCTACATCTAAGGAGGTTGTGGAAGGGTTGGATTCATTATATATAAAGGTCATCCAGTAAAGATTAAATCTATTTTATGGTTTCTCAATTATGATGAGGCTAAAGTGAGGATGTTTATATAATTTTGAGGTTCCTAGATACTTACTAAGATGGATGCACATGCATTTATTAATTAGTTTCAAGGGAAAAATTATTATCACTTGGAAGTCATAATAAATATGGATAAAACTCAAAGCATGGGCTATAATGATAGTACTAATCAGTTTCGTTCCTTTTAAAACACTTCCAAAGTTTGAAATTTATATTATCTCTATAGTCACTAACCCTAAAATCAGAGTAAAGTTAAAGTGTGGTTCAATCCCATGTAGAAAAAGTTTTTATAGTTGAAAATATTTAAAGTAATGGTTAAGTATATGCAAATATTCCACTAAATCATGAATAAAAATCTAAACTAAACTACTTTATAAAGTGAATATGGACTTAGACTCAGTCAGAAAGGAAGAAGAGATAGGAATTGGTATCAAATTATGGTTTTTAATTATTCAAGGTAATTCAAATTCACTCATGAGATTACATAAAATTAATAGTCATTAGACTTATTAGGGTATCTAGCTCCACCTCCCAACCTAAAATAAAACTACATAGTCTTTTGAATCACTCTCTCAAGGTAATATTTAACTAACCTATATGAAATAATATCAATCCAATAAGTGGGATATAGATTTAATTCGGATCTCACTCACCCACTACCCTCTATCTGTAACACCCCAGGTAAATAAAGAATATGACATTTTCATATTTATCCATATTTGTGAATAAAATATTGATATTACTTTAAAGGGGACGCTATGCTCGATGGCGTACCCAACACGCAACAACGAGTTTCTTGGGAATCTTACGTTGCACTCTAATAATAAAATAATATTATTTTAAATGGTAGTTAACATGTAGCCGTTGTAATGGAGGGAATGGATAGAAATAACTAAAATATGATTATATATGTTTTTAAATGTTTTTACATTTATCCAATAAAGGATAGAGGCTTAAAATATGGAAAGAATTCAATTTTAGGTGTAAATGCCCTAGTTTTCACTAAAGGTTCACTTATCACCTTTTGATGTTGAACCATCATTAAATATAGTTTTGTTCACTCTTAAACATTCTTTTGGACCAAATAAAACTCTTATTAAGAATAGGGACATCAAAATTTACTTTGTGTAAATTTTTAGTATCTTTCCGACAAAGTTCATTTTTTTAATGAATAGTGTAAAATGTTGTATTTTAATTCAAAACCTCTTTTTAATCAAATTTATTTATATGATTAGATTATCTTTTGAATTGTTTTTAAAGTGAAATTAGAATATATTTTTACCATTAAGTCCAATATTGGTCGTTGGAATTAATTTCACTTTGAAATCAGACTTAAACCAGTGTCAATCTTTTGATACTTATTGTTTCATAAAAACACGTTATTTGCTCTGACAGCGGGAATTAATTATTAAATTAATTAATGTGACTTATATGTTTTGAATTTTGTAAAATAGACTTCATTTTTGAATTTGGAATATCAAATATAGCTTAGGGTGAATTTTTGGGATTTTTCTAAAAAACATCAATTTTTGATGAATAGTGACACCACTAAGTGGTACTTATAAAAACTGATTTTTCCGTTTAAATGAAATTTTTTCATCTTTGTGTTTTGAATTTCAAAAATCTGACATACATGGTTTTCATTAAGAAGTAAAATGTGGTTCAATGGGATAAAAATAATTTTTTGGTGAATAGTAACTTATTAAGTTTTTAATCGCGATTAGAGGTAATTAGTGTAGTTTAAGGTAAAAATAATGTTTTAATAATATGAAATGAACTTGACACATGTTCTAAACTCATTGGATGTGTAATGTACGACCAAGAAAATCCATGGGTTAACTTGGGGACCCCATGGAGCCACTTTGGTTGGGAAATGACATAAATAACGATTTATTTAATGTAAAAGTAAAAATGACACAAACGTGATATGTTTTACTAAAACAATTTTTAAGTGGGGTTATACAAGTCAGATATTTTATTATAAATAGTCATTGGAAATATAAAAAGCTTTGATACATCATAGTAATTTTTTATAATTTTTAGACATTAAATAAATTAAATTATTTATGACATCATAATGATGCAGCGATGACATCATTATCTGACGATTTAAATAAAATGAGAAGATAATGTAAACTCTATGACCTACACATGTCCAAAACTTATTGGATGGGTGGATTTAGAACCCTTATCACCTTATCCACGAATTATATCAATGTGGGACCTTTTAAAACCGAAACACATTTTCAAATAAAGTAATATTTCTTACTTTCCAAAAGTGCCCCTCCTCTCCTCTTATAAAAGGCCCCCACCTCTACCTCATTTCACACACTCCTCAAGCCTTTGGCTCGGCCAACCCCTGCCCATTTACTCTCTCCACATACATCTCCTCATCCTAGAGGATTCCCTTTGGGCAGAATCCTTTCAAAGGAAGACTTTAGGCTCAAATCAAAAGGAGTTACACTTTTAAAGGTAATTCATTCTCTCATGTTCATTTGTTTTATTTTGCTTCTCCAACCCCCTAAAATATTTTTATTTACTTATTTTGTAACAACACCAGTATATTCAATATACTAGGATGTTTTTATAAGATTTATTCGAGCTACACTCTCACACAACTACATCAAATGGTTAAATAACATACTGTTTCCGTGGATGGCGAAATTCTGCCTCCCGAAACGATGATTGTTCAATACTCATTTAACACCTTCAAAGGTGGCCATTATGATGTCACTATTTTTATATATGATATATAATGTGTTTATGTTTTCCTTAATCTTCTGTTTTTTTTTCATTTTGGGCATACTTTTATGGTTTCCATTATGGGTAAACGCGATATCTTCATTTAAGGAAGTGCGGACTACCACCCCCTCAAAGTGATTTGATTCGTTAAATACCATATGTGGGATGTATAAAGGATGGAACTATGATATTATATATGATATTTTAATGTAATTATAATATACCTTTATATAATTATTATTCCATTCTATAAAATATGAAATAGAAATGAAAGTAGCGTTCATGCATACGTACGGCTTACCGTCTCCATGAACGGTGCATTTCATTTCTTACCTATAAATGATTATGTAATGTTATAAATTCATGAATTTACTGGATATATATGACATATATGATATCTACATCATGAATACAATTCTGGATATAATAAAAATTTGGCCACACGAACAACATGTAATTGTAAGAAGTCCACTTTCGACTTAAGAACCAAATATCGGCAAAACAAATATTATTAACTTAAATGATTACATAATGTTTATGACATGGTAATAAGTGATATAAAAGGAATAATGAACTTTAAAGAGGTTCTTAAGGAAGTATAAATTAAGTCAAGTTTATTATTCAGGAGATTAAAGAACGATCGAGTCAAGTCAGACCCGAGGTAAGGGATCCTACTCCTCTCTTTCTTTTTAAGTACACACTTTTATGTCATTCCTTTTAAAGATCATATTTCTTGTTATTGGGATGATATTTTATATTACACTTACTGTAATTTTTATGTTCATGTGATGAGAGACCCTATTCTCTCTCATCAATCCATTTTGGAAGTTTTGAGTGGTGTCGTTAGGCTGCCGAACTTTCGTAAGAGATCTAACCTCTCTCTTTATTTTTAAGAACTCCCCTTTATGTCACTTCTTTTAAGCTCATCTTTGTAATGTTGGGGGATGTTATGTTATATTACTCTTGCTGTAAATTTTATTGTAATGTGATGAGATACCCTATTTGATCTCATCAATCCATATTCGGAAGTTTTATGTGGCGTCGTTAGGCTGCCGAGTTTTCGTAAGGGATTTTTCATCTCACTTTTATTCCCGTGAGATTTATGATACATTTTCCACAAATTCCATTGAATGGTGTATGTACTGCCCATTATTCTAATCTTTGTGTAATATAATTTAGTTTATGAGTATTTTCATCAATGATCTATTTTCCTTCTTTCATGGGGTGTTTGTTTTGAAAGATACCCAAGTCGGTAAGGGAACCTTTCACCCTCCTCTTTTTTTTAAAAAAGACTTCTTTTGTTGGGTCTTTTAATTTACATATTGTTATGTTGGGATATGTTCTCATATATCCTTATTGATGTAAATTTTATGTCCAAGTGATGAGATACACTTTTTATCTCTCATCAACTCATTTTGATGTGATGCTGTTAGGCTGTCAAGGGAACTTTTTAACCCAATTTCAATTTCTTTGGGTTCAACATGTAGTCATTGAATATGTCATCCATTGAATATGTGTGAATGACCTTTTATTGTTTTAAACTTAATATCCACTTATATTGGGTGTATTTATATTTGTCACACATATTTTTGAGATTAATTTTTCCTTAATTTAAGGATACCTTCTTTGTAAGGGATTTCATCACATTTGACATTTCTATTGAGGGTTCATTGTTGTTATGCACCAATTCACTCTTATATGGTGTATATACTGTCCTTTGGAGTATTATATCATGAATCCATTTATTCTCATGATATTATAAAGTTCTTACTAAATGTTATTCCTCAATTATTGTATTCAAGTGTCTATATTTTTGGTAAAACCCCTTTAACCAAAATATCGTTTTAAATGTTTTAATTATTTGTTCTTATTAATATCCATGTTTTCAAAATGGTTTTAAGGATTTATTTATATGTATATTAATGGTTTAAAATTTTAAGATTCAAGGTGGTATGGGACACTTTGATTCAAAAATCTCTTTATTAAATGTTTTAAATGGTTTTGGAAATGGTTTCTTTTTGAATGGATTCATTATTTCAATATACTAAAATGTTATATTGTGATTGAAATGTGGAAATGTTATGTTTCCTTTATGCATGTTTTATGTGATACATTTATGTTATGGTTCTTGGGAATTGTTATGAAAACGGGTGGTTCTGTGATAGACTAAGGGCAGGTGAGCCCGATATAGCTCTCCAATGCATTGGGTAATGCGAAGGAGTGAAACGTTAAGGTTTCTCCGAAGAGATTTAGGTAATATACTGTGATGGGTATTCCAAACGTAACCAATAGGGTTACTCCCTACGTAAGAATGTTATGAATGCCTCAAGTTACCTTTATGTCTTATGATTTCTATGATTTATTCCTAGTTTGATGAGGTGTGTTAAAGTGCCTATGTTTTATGGGTAAAGTATGATTTCATTCTTATGTATATGTGAACTCATGTTTCCTTTCCATATTTTTATAACCCTTACTGAGCTTTTTATGCTCATCCCATGTTTTTGAAATGTTTTTCACAGGTCAAGTGAAGGGTACATGATGTGATGATAGTGTCAAGGATGTGTCAAGAAATAATCCATGTTTTATTTTCAATATGTTTCTATTGATGGGAAGAATGAATACTGTCTTTTATGTAGCCACTTTGTTTAAAATGTGGAATATAATGCAAGTTTCATGATCTAATTCTATAAAACTCTTAACCTGAAAAGATCCTCAATGTGTAATCTTGTAATAACTCAAGATTAAGTAAGGTTTAAGGCTGGGGCCTTATAGTTGATATCAAAGGTCGGTTTAGATAACTTTAGAGGTTAGGGTATTCTTTAAGCATAAGTGACATTACCATAATGGTTAGGATTTCAGAAAGAGTCCTATTTTTAGCTAAAGTGAATGAGTAAGTATATCTTAGTGTTTATCTTACTCATTAGTACATGATGTTTTTGTTGATATACTCACACTGACCCTTTTTTTTTTTAGTAAATGGTTGGATCTAGCAGGCACCAAAGTAACAGTGGATGTGAAGGAAACTGTGACAGTTTTTTGAGCAAGCAACTGAATGATATGGGAGCTGCAATGAGAACTCTTGTGATTATCCTCAACCAACTATCTGGAGTCATGATTGACCACCTAAACCTTGGAGATTTCTCTAAGGCATCATATATGCAAGAAACAAATCCCTACGGAAGTACAGGTAATAATCATAAAGGTAAGTGTGTTCAAAAACCTATGTGTCAAAGATGTGGAAAGAAACACCTAGGAAAATGTTTCAAAGGGACAGAAATATGCTATAGATGTGGAAATGGAGGTCATAAAGCAAGAACATGCCATGGAAAAAGGAAGCATCCATTTGACTCGAGGAAAGGGAAAGAAGTTCTTTCTGAGGGATCAATTGAATGTTTTAAATGTGGTGTGCATGGTCATTATGCAAACACATGTCCTATGAAGAAGTTTCGTGAATGGGGTCACCAAGAGCGTACCAATATTCGTTTACCAATACCTAATGCCATTCCGATTGAGGATGAAGAAACTGACAATGACCAATCAAAGGTATGTACTATTTCATGACTATTGTTTTCCTATTTTGGAACCTTAGGATATGATTCATGATTTTGTTTGTAGGAAAGAGGTATTTCGGAATAAGTTGGAAAGGAATGGATAATGGATCATGAAGAATGTTGAATGAGTAATATGTCAACATATAAGGGCTTCAAGAGTTATGGTGAAATTCTTAAGAGTATTAAGTCTCTTTTTTTGATGGGGTTACATTAGAAGACTTTTTATATTATGTGTAACCCTGATGTTTAATATAGGCAAATTTTATTCAATTAATAGTTATCTTTTCTTTTGTGGACATAGTTATAAAGAACCATTTGGGTTTATGTGATCCTTACTTTTGAGGTAATTATGGGTTACTATATGTTATAACTGAAGTGAAAGGCATGAGATAAAATTGAGGTTAAATTATGTTATGGTTATTTTTGATGATTTTATCCCTTTTTGGGGAATGATTTTAGAATTATATAGTTTTGGAAAAAGGACAACACGTAGACCGTGTGACTACCCGTCGCGTCGGACAAAGCTGCGGGAATCGAACCCACAATCAAAGTGAAACTGGTATTTATCGCCTACCACTGGACTACGTGAAGTCCCTGGTTAGTTTGACTGATTCTTTTTTTAAGAGTAAGTTGATTTTTGGTTATTTAAGAAAATGATTAACCTATCATAGAAGATATGTGATTAGGTTAATTACTTTTCAATACGAGACTTTAGGAGCAACTGATGTTGTTTGGAGATAAATGTTACGATTTAACTTGGAAGACTATGTAACTAAATCCTTCAAATATTTGGGTTTCAATATTATATTGGTTTACTTTGAATAATTTTATGTACAAATTGTTTATTGGATGATCCTCGTTGAACTTTGGGGTTTGTTGGACAAATTTTGGAGATTAAGCATAGATTTTCTTTTTAAAGGGTTATCCTTTTCTGGATTATCTGACCTTGTACTAACATTTTTTTTTGGTTTTGGTTAAGGTCTAAAGATATGGGATGTATATAGTTCTCTTTGGTGGATTAGGTGATTCTATAGAAGTTGATTATAGTACTTTTAATGTGAACAAGTCTCCCTAAATACTTGTCTTTTGGAAAAAATATGAGTTTGATTAAGGAATCTAGTAAAATTTGAAAGTCAACATGATAAGTGATTATGTTTCCTTATGAATAAATTCCTAAATAAAAAGTAACTTAAAACAAAAATGTTGTATATTAACTTTTCCTACTGGGGAACCCAACACCGTTTAACCCATCACAAGTTTGTGATTTTCTTATTGTCAACTTTCTCCTAAACATGTTTTCTATCACTCTCCATCAGAACATGACCCTATGTTTTCTCCTCCATGTCCATATTTATCTACATGGAATCCTAGTATGGGTTAACTCGGGTGACCTTTGTACTTATCTTTCTTTATTTTAAAGTGGTTGTTTTACCGACTCTTGTTCTGATGTGGGACTTTCAAGGATGTTTGCAAGCTCAATTTTAAAAATTGCGGGGACGCAATTCCCAAAAGGGGGGAAGGATGTAACACCCCAGGTAAATAAAGAATATGACATTTTCATATTTATCCATATTTGTGAATAAAATATTGATATGACTTTAAAGGGGACGCTATGCTCGATAGCGTACCCAACACGCAACAACGAGTTTCTTGGGAATCTTACGTTGCACTCTAATAATAAAATAATATTATTTTAAATGGCAGTTAACATGTAGCCGTTGTAATGGCGGGAATGGATAGAAATAACTAAAATATGATTATATATGTTTTTAAATGTTTTTACATTTATCCAATAAAGGATAGAGACTTAAAATACAGAAAGAATTCAATTTTAGGCTTAAATGCCCTAGTTTTCACTAAAGGTTCACTTATCACCTTTTGATGTTGAACCATAATTAAATATAGTTTTGTTCACTCTTAAACATTCTTTTGGACCAAATAAAACTCTTATTATGAATCGGGACATCAAGATTTACTTTGGGTAAATTTTTGGTATCTTTCCGATAAAGTTCATTTTTTTTAATGAATAGTGTAAAATGTTGTATTTTAATTCAAAACCTATTTTTAATCTAATTTATTTATATGATTAGATTATATTTTGAATTGGTTTTAAAGTGAAATTAGAATATATTTTTACCATTAAGTCCAATAGTGGTCGTTGGAATTAATTTCACTTTGAAATCAGACTTAAACCAGTGTCAATCTTTTGATACTTATTGTTTCATAAAAACACGCTATTTGCTCTGACAGCGGGAATTAATTATTAAATTAATTAATGTGACTTATATATTTTGAATTTTGTAAAATAGACTTCATTTTTGAATTCGGAATATCAAATATATCTTAGGGTGAATTTTTTGGATTTTTCTGAAAAACATCAATTTTTGATGAATAGTGACACCACTAAGTGGTACTTATAAAAACTGATTTTTCCGTTTAAATGAAATTTTGAAATCTTTGTGTTTTGAATTTCAAAAATCCGACATACATGGTTTCCATTAAGAAGTAAAATGTGGTTCAATGGGATAAAAATAATTTTTTGGTGAATAGTAACTTATTAAGTTTTTAATCGCGATTAGAGGTAATTAGTGTAGTTTAAGGTAAAAATAATATTTTAATAATATGAAATGAACTTGACACATGTTCTAACCTCATTGGATGTGTAATGGCCGACCAAGAAAAGCCATGGGTCAACTTGGGGACCCCATGGAGCCACTTTGGTTGGGAAATGACATAAATAACTTTTTATTTAATGTAAAAGTAAAAATGACACAAACATGATATGTTTTACTAAAACAATTTTTAAGTGGGGTTATACAAGTCAGATATTTTATTATAAATAGTCATTGGAAATCTAAAAATCTTTAATACATCATAGTAATTTTTTTATAATTTTTAGACATTAAATAAATTAAATTATTTATGACATCATAATGATGCAGCGATGACATCATTATCTGACGATTTAAATAAAATGAGAAGATAATGTAAACTCTATGACCTACACATGTCCAAAACTTATTGGATGGGTGGATTTAGAACCCTTATCACCTTATCCACGAATTATATCAATTTGGGACCTTTTAAAACCGAAACACATTTTCAAATAAAGTAATATTTCTTACTTTCCAAAAGTGACCCTCCTCTCCTCTTATAAAAGGCCCCCACCTCTACCTCATTTCACACACTCCTCAAGCCTTTGGCTCGGCCAAACCCTGCCCATTTACTCTCTCCACATCCCTCTCCTCATCATAGAGGATTTCATTTGGGCAGAATCCTTTCAAAGGAAGCCTTTAGGCTCAAATCAAAAGGAGTTACACTTTTAAAGGTAATTCATTCTCTCATGTTCATTTGTTTTATTTTGCTTCTCCAACCCCCTAAACTCCTTTTATTTACTTCTTTTGTAACAAAAACAGTATCTTAAATATACTAGGATTTCGTTATAATATTTATTCGAGCAACACTCTCACATAACTACATCAAATGGTTAAAGAACATACGGTTTCCGTGGATGGAAAAATTCTGCCTCCCGAAACGATGATTGTTCAATACTCATTTAACACCTTCAAAGATGGCCATTATGATGTCACTATTTTTATATATGATATATAATGTGTTTATTTTTTCCTTAAGCTTCTGTTTTTTTTTCATTTTGGGCATACCTTTATGGTTTCCATTATGGGTAAACGCGATATCTTCATTTAAGGAAGTGCGGACTACCGCCCCCTCAAAGTGATTTGATTCGTTAAATACCATATGTGGGACGTATAAAGGATGGAACTATGATATTATATATGATATTATACTGTAATTATAATATACCTTTATATCATTATTATTCCATTCTATAAAATACGAAATAGAAATGAAAGTAGCGTTCATGCGTACGTACGGCTTACCGTCTCCATGAACGGTGCATTTCATTTCTTACCTCTAAATGATTATGTAACGTTATAAATGCATGAATGTACTGGATATATATGACATATATGATATCTACATCATTAATACAATTCTGTATATAATAAACATTTGGCCACACGAACAACATGTAATTGTAAGAAGTCCACTTTTGACTTAAGAACCAAATATCGGCAAAACAAATATTATTAACTTAAATGATTACATAATGTTTATGACATTGTAATAAGTGATATAAAAGTAATGATGAACTTGAAAGAGGTTCTTAAGGAAGTATAAATTAACTCAAGTTTATTATTCAGGATATTAAAGAACGATCGAGTCAAGTCGGACCCGAGGTAAGGGATCCTACTCCTCTCTTTCTTTTTAAGTACACACTTTTATGTCATTCCTTTTAAAGCTCATATTTCTTGTTATTGGGATGATCTTTTATATTACACTTAATGTAATTTTTATGTTCATGTTATGAGAGACCCTATTCTCTCTCATCAATCCATTTTGGAAGTTTTGAGTGGTGCCGTTAGGCTGCCGAACTTTCGTAAGAGATCTAACCTCTCTCTTTATTTTTAAGAACTCTCCTTTATGTCACTTCTTTTAAGCTCCTCTTTGTAATGTTGGGGGATGTTCTGTTATATTACTATTTCTGTACATTTTATTGTAATGTGATGAGATACCCTATTTGATCTCATCAATCCATATTCAGAAGTTTTATGTGGCGCCGTTAGGCTGCCGAGTTTTCGTAAGGGATTTTTCATCTCACTTTTATTCCCGTGAGATTTATGCTACATTTGCCACAAATTCCATTTAATGGTGTATTTACTTCCCATTATTCTACTATTTTTGTAATATAATTTCATTTATGAGTATTTACATCAATGATCTATTGTCCTTCTTTCATGGGGTGTTTGTTTTGAAAGATACCCAAGTCGGTAAGGGAACCTTTCACCCTCCTCTTTTTTTTTTAAAAAGACTTCTTTTGTTGGGTCTTTTAATTTACATATTGTTATGTTAGGATATGTTCTCATATATCCTTATTAATGTAAATTTTATGTCCAAGTGATGAGATACACTTTTTATCTCTCATCAACTCATTTTGATGTGATGCAGTTAGGCTGTCAAGGGAACTTTTTAACCCAATTTCGATTTCTTTGGGTTCAACATGTAGTCATTGAATATGTCATCCATTGAATATGTGTGAATGACCTTTCATTTTTTTACACTTAATATCCACTTATATTGGGTGTATTTATATTTGTCACACATATTTTTGAGATTGATTTGTCCTTAATTTAAGGATACCTTCTTTGTAAGGGATTTCATCACATTTGACATTTCTATTGAGGGTTCATTGTTGTTATGCACCAATTCACTCTCATATGGTGTATATACTGTCCTTTGGATTATTATATCATGAATCCATTTATTCTCATGATATTATAAAGTTCTGACTAAATGTTATTCCTCAATTATTGTATTCAAGTGTCTATAATTTTGGTAAAACCCCTTTAACCAAAATATCATTTTAAATGTTTTAATTATTTGTTCTTATTAATATCCATGTTTTCAAAATGGTTTTAAGGATTTATTTATATGGATATTAATGGTTTAAAATTTTAAGATTCAAGGTTGTATGGGACACTTTGATTCAAAAATCTCTTTATTAAATGTTTTAAATGGTTTTGGAAATGGTTTCTTTTTGAATGGATTCATTATTTCAATATACTAAAATGTTATATTTTGATTGAAATGTGGAAATGTTATGTTTCCTTTATGCATGTTTTATGTGATACATTTATGTTATGGTTCTTGGGCATTGTTATGAAAACAGGTGGTTCCGTGATAAACTAAGGGCGGGTGAGCCCGATATAGCTCTCCAATGCATTGGGTAACGCGAAGGAGTGAAACGTTAAGGTTTCTTCGAAGAGATTTAGGGAATATACTGTGATGGGTATTCCAAACATAACCAAGAGGGTTACTCCCTACGTAAGAATGTTATGAATTCCTCAAGTTACCTTTATGTCTTATTATTTCTATGATTTATTCCTGGTTTGATGAGGTGTGTTAAAGTGCCTATGTTTTATGGGTAAAGTATGATTTCATTCTTATGTATATATGAACTCATGTTTCCTTTCCATATTTTTATAACCCTTACTGAGCTTTTTATGCTCATCCCAGGTTTTTGAATTGTTTTTCACTGGTCAAGGGAAAGGTACATGATGTGATGATAGTTTCAAGGATGTGTCAAGAAAGAATCCATGTTTTATTTTCAATATGTTTCCATTGATGGGAAGAATGAATACTGTCTTTTATGTAGCCACTTTGTTTAAAATGTGGAATGTAATGCAAGTTTCATGATCTAATTCTCTAAAACTCTAAACCTGAAAAGATCCTCAATGTGTAATCTTGTAATAACTCAATATTAAGTAAGGTTTAAGGCTGGGGCCTTATACTATCACACTGGTTTTCCTCCCTAAACTATTATCACTCTCACTAGATGATTAGAGATGTGGTATAAATTAATTTCAATGTAATATTAACAAATAATAATAATTCAAACGCTTATAAGAAATTGAAGCATTACCTACTCATCCTTATCTAAGAAATCCACCCCCTCCCACAAACCTAGCTACTCGTAGGTGATCATTCATCAACCATGAATAAACCAAGATTAGATAAGAGGGAATATAAATCTAAACTAAAGAAAATGTATTGAGAAACTAAGAAAACATACATAAATAGATAAAATAAAAAATGTATCAATATGTAACTACACAATGATAAATTAAAGAAAAAAATCATAGCTACTTGGCACCCTGGTAGTCAACATAGATCCTCCTCCTTCCACACTCACTTTTATCATTATACTTTGATCTTCCACTAAGATTTCCCCTAGAGGTTTATAATCCCCTAATAGTGCCCAAACCTCATTTATTTATAGAAAAATATTTAATAGAAATATCTTCTTAATATGTCTTTTATATTCCATATCAGTTATTTATTTTTCATCATCTCTAGTAATTCAATCCAGCCTTCAAATTTCCTTAGATATGTATTATTATCCACATATAAGACCCCTCTTAAATATCCTTAAAAATATATATATAATTATCCATGGGAGATATATTTTTTCTTCCAGTATATATGTATCATTCATTTTATTCATAGCTTGAAATGCTCACATTATATTCCCTCTTTGAAGTGTATTCAAAGTCCTTAGTAATAGAAGAGTCTCCTTGTGACATATTCCTCTCAAATATCCATTAAAATATATCTATTATTATGTGCATAGAGAGTGGAAGACCTGAATATATATATATATATATATGCAGATATGAATTCTATAATGTTTAACTTTCATTTTGGCACTACTTCATTTTCTTAACTAATCTTGCAATGTGGTTCATCTCTTGTAGTGCAACACTTTTAAAGTCATCGAAACTCATCTCTCAAGAAAATATTGCACCTCTACATTGTAAAAATGCCCTAATTCATATCCCTTATTCTATTACAAAATAGTATCACCATTATCTTCCCCATTTTGTGTAATATTGATCATCATACCGCAACACTCCCATAAAAACATTCATCTCTTGGTTCCAATGGTGCAAGTGTATCACCTACGCTACATAACCATCTTCATATTTCATCAGCTACACCACTGCATTGGACCACAACATTTCAAAATTATATTCATTATAATGTATCTTTTTTCCTTTTATGGCTTTGAAATATATTAAGGAATATTTTTAGAGCTAGGAATTGAGAGGGTATGAGATTCCAAGGCCTAGAGAGCCTCAAAATTTATATAATAAAAATATTAATTATATTATATCACACACATACAATTTTCCCAAAATAATATAATAACACCTAAATGAGGACTCATATGAGAAATAAAATACCACCATTAAATCCAAAATATGATTTTTACCCTATGCATGACATAACCTTGTAGAATTCAGATGCTTGGGTTGAGTGAAATTGTTGGTGGAATAATAAATTAATTAATTAGTTAATTAATTAATTAATTTTTTATTAATTCCACTAACCTAATCTCCTCTATAAGTAAATTATTATTCCAAAACCCTAGTTTTATCCAAATAAACAAGGGGGATTTGATAGGAGAACATGGATAAGCATTGTAGGGCATCAGGATCATGGATCAATGATTAGAGTACCACAGGGGCACCAACAGCAATGGAGTTCATAGATCTCACCAACAATAATAACAAAAAAGAATCATTCTTCATCAGAGGTCGATCCAAACTTAAGGTAGAAGAGATTTTTATATATATTTATCCCCATTTTCTTACCCTGTGATTAACGCAACCAATTCTTCTAACAATTTGATTCACGAGTTGACCATGTTGTGCTAGTATGGTTTTATCTTCCAAGAAATAGATATTTGATATTGATTTTATAATCATTTTCATTTGTCATATTCATGAAAAAATATTTAAGTCCTACATGATAATTTTCTGAGGTTTGTTCCTCGTGCTTTTTATACATTCCTCTCCTTGTTTTTCATGTAATCATCATCAGTATCTATTTTGGTTGTCGGTTTGACAAATACCTAAAAAATTATCTTTGCACAATCGATCTTTAGCACAAAATATCATTATCATGGGTTCAAGATGCAGTTCGACAACATGGTTGTGATGCAAGATGGTATAATTTCTATTAGGTTTAGATTTAGATATTCTTGGTTCATATTTTTCTATATCTATATGATGTGGTGCAATGGAGGTGATTCCTGATCAAATTTAATGGCATTATTATTATCGACAGAAACATCCAAAAATAGACAATCCCATATATGTATTTATCAGTGGATATAGTGGTGGAATCAATGGTGTAAGTAGCGTGGGATAAGGACATAAAATAGCTTTGTATTTCTGAGAAAATCCTGACAACACAGCATGTACTTAAAAATAAAACATGATGTGTGTTCCCCTTTTACAGCAATATGGTTTATGAATAGAGATAAGTATCACAAGTCATGTGACCTGAAGATGATGTACCATAATGTATCTATGGGTTTATGGTCATAGACATGGATAGGCACATGGTCACATCCAGGGTATATGGGCACGACCAGGTACCTGATCATGGTCAGTGTACACATCATGGCTAGAGTACACGAGCATGACTAATGTACATAGGAACAAGTAGAGGAACACAGGAAAGGACTTGGATAGGTTCATGTATAGTGGTACACAACTTTTACTCCATATACACTCCATTTACTTACTATGAGGAAGTTTGGATACCTCATTCTCCTCAGACTATTAGAATGTCAGTTGGGTGTGTTCCCTCTTCAACTTTATTTGGGTGTGTTCCCTCTTTCTGGCCAAGTGTGGGTGAGTTCCTTTTTTTCCGGGATAAGTTTTTTCAGTCTTCTCCGATGAGGGTTTAGTTTGGAATTTATTCCTACGTATTGTTCATAAGATCCCCTTGGAAGATTAAATTTTTTATCCCTTCATGAGGTCTAGAGTTGATCCTCATTTCCATTCTTCTTCCCTAGGTGATGGTTTTTAGGAATTATAGTGACCAACTTACACAGTATTATGATCCCCTACCTGGAAGGTTAATCCGGTAGAGTTTTTTGTGTCCCACATGGCCCTAGGTGTCATCCCCTATATGTTTATTTAGATATTCATAGTTCTAGATTAATCATATTAATGGTGTTTCCTAATGAGAAAAACCTCTCAGATGAGCACCATCAATGATAGAAAGGATTGTGTAGTGAGTTCTCCTGGACAAGCATTACTTTGAAGACCCAGGATAAACCCTAGGATGGTTTTTTGTTTGTGACCCTTAGAGACTAAGTGTCTATCCTGAGCACATATAGCGTTTTTTATCTATTCTTTATATAATTTATTGACATATCTCCATGATTCTGAGATGACCCTATATCTTAATGCTTTGTGTTTGGATATTTCAGGGTGTACTACTGAGTATGTTGTACTCACCACCATATGGATTATTCCCACATATGTTGTGTATAATAAAAATGATTGGTCATTTGATAGAGTCCTAGGAGATCTAGGAGTTAGTGGATCATAGTGAGATAAATATACTTGTTGGATCCAGGAGATGTATCTGACAGTAGTCCCCTCATTAATTTAGCAGGTTGGACTCTTTTTTCTGTTTTAGTGGGCTTGTATTTGGCCCTTTATGATTTCCCATAATTTTTCCTACTATTATGTGAGATATATGTTATTCATGAATTTAAAGTATAATTTTCATACATTTATGCATGATACTGGTGTTTGTATATGTGTGTGTTTGTGAAGGTACCTTAGGATAAGGTCTCCCATGTGTGTGATATTCCTACTCAATCACCATCCCTTGACCTAGTGGGGAGGGTTTGGGGTGTCACGCTCAATTTTTTTCTATCCAAGATGGCCCTAGTGGGTTAGTTCATGACATAGTGTTATCATAGGAGTTGGTTCCACCATAGGACCAGGTCTTAGAGATTTTCTAGTTGTGAGGTTTTGGTTTGTGATTTATAGAAATAGTGTTATAATGTTTCAAGTTGGGCTCTTAGACCTAGTAATCTAATATTGGTGTGGTGGCCAATGTATCCATTCACCATGAATCTGATAACCTACTTTTTGGTTGGGTGAATTTAAGAACTAGTTATAGGGAAAACATTCGTACATGCATCATATAATAATGGGTTATGGTTACCATTTCCTTCTTCAATCATCTCCCTATATGTGCTCGTTGATTGTGGTGCTTCTTGACTTTTCAGGATGACTCCATGATGACATCCAGCTAGAGTTCCATATTGGTATCATTATGATGACTCACTTAGTGATGATAATTTTGGTATAGGGACTGATATAGAATATATTTCCTCCAAGTGGTGTTTTGATCTTGCCTATACCTTTAGAGAATCCGATTATCCCAGAAATACCAGTAGATAATGTGTGTAAGATGAGAAAACTTCATGAGTTTCAGACAGAGTGACCCCTTGGGATTTGTGGTGGGCCTGAACCTCGAATAGAATATGAATTGATTGAGGTAATGGGGGGATTTTCCCAATTTTTGAGGCCACCTTATGATCATATGTTGGTTTTATAATAAATCCTTATTCATGGCCCCATAGTAATATGGTGGAGTCTGGTGACTCAAATACATGATAAGGTGACGTACTCTTGGAAAATGTTTGAGTGTCTCTTCATAGAGGATTTCTATTAAGCCACAATATGATTAGTGTATATCTAGGATATTTAGTAGGGTATCATGTGAGTTATTGAGTATGTATTGAGGTTCACTATCCTTATATGATACTCCATTGATATGGTTCAAGACACATTCTTTCAGGTGAAAACCTTCAACCAAGGGATATGACATGATATCAGGGTTAGTGTGATACCTCTTTTCATTACTACCTATACCTGAGTGCTAGAGTATTCCTTGGTAATAGAGAGATTTATGGTTGAGTGGACACCATTGGTTGGAACCAATAGTGGTCACGCTGAAGCTGATTCTTCGATAGCAGGTAGTCGATGAAAGACACAGGGATCCAGGCATGCAAGGTGCGTCAGGAAAAAATCCTAGGATATGGGGTCTACCGCATAGGGTTTTGGGATGGATCCAACTATCTGAGGGAGATTGGTGTTACTCCTATGATATAAAAGGTCATCTCAAAATAGATTTCATAATCTATCAAGTTGCAGATAGGGAGGTGGTTAATGGACCACCCAGTTATAAGTAGCGGTTAGAATATGGAGTTCCACAAAAAGGTGAATGTGGTAGAGGAGTTGGGAGAGTAGTAGGAGGTGGTTTCCATTTTGATCTATTTCAACCACCACCCACAGGTGGTCCATTCCAGGATCAAGGAACTTGTGGTTCGGGATATGGGAAGATTTAAGCACTTGAGGATTTTCCCTTGAGGCTTAAGTGATGATTTAAGGTATGATCTATGTATTGTTTACCTTACCTATAGTTTGAATAGTCATAGGCCCTAGAAACTCATTTATTTCTACATTTATTTTTTAATATATAGAGCTTATGGTGGAACTTTTGGATCAACCCTTGTGTTTATATAATCTTATAGGTGGAGATTCAGTTATCACACACTTATGTACACATTTTGACCTGACTCTTGGAGGATATATCTTATTATGGGAACACCTCATTAAAATAATGATACCTTATGAAATCATCATTGTCATGGACTGGATCTTTATAATGCATGTATAGATTGACTATCATAGATTCAGGATATCATGTATCCATATTGATGGGACAGGGTTTTCCTTCATTATAGAGAAGGAAGTATAAGAAGATCATAATATAATCTTGCATGGGGGGATATATTTTATTACTCATCAGTTGGATATTATTACCCTTGGAGTAGTATAGGGTGTGAGATTTCAGCATCATATAGTGGTGGAAAGGTATAAGGATATTTTTCCTAAAGATATTACAGGATTACTTCCCCACGGATAAATAGACTTCTACATAGACTTTCACCCAAGGACTTCGTTGGTATCTATACCATCATATAAAATGTACCCCAGAGAGATTTATGTGATAAAGGTGTAGTTGTAGGACTTTCATATGAAGGGTTTTGTCAGACCCAATGTGTCACCCTGGGTAGCCCCATTTTTGTTCGCTAAGAAGGTGTATGAGAGCTTGAGGTTGTTCATGGATTACCATCATCTAAAACTGATGATAATAAATAATAAGTATCCATTGTCAATCATTGATGAACTCTTCAACCATTTGATAGAAGCAAGATGGTTCTCGAAGATTGACCAGATATCGGGTTATCACCATCTACGAGTATGGGAAGTGGATATACTAAAGATGAAATTATGATGTTTCTGTGGTCATTATGAGTACTTAGTGATGTATTTCAATGTGATGATAGACCTAATGGTGTTAATAGGACTTTTGAATCAGATCTTTCATCCTTTATTAGACTAGTTTGTGGTATTCTTCATCAATGACATCCTACTGTACTCAACATCTAAGAAAGAGAATATGAGAAACTTGAGGATGGTCCTAGACATACTCTAAAAGCACCAGATTTATGGGAATCTCTTGAAGTATCTAGATTCAAGAATTCCACTTTTTGGGAAATTTCATCTCAACAGAGTGTGTGTAATTGGACCCAATAATGGTTGAAGCCATGTAAGTTTGGGACCCATCCAAGAGCGTGACAGGTGTGTAGAGATTCCTTGTAATGGTAGGATACTAAGTAGGATTCATGTCCAATTTATCTAGGATATTGGTACCCTTGAATTCTTTGACCCAAAAGGGGGCATCCTTTCATATAGATAGAAGGGTACCAATATGATTTTCAAGAGTTGTGAAAGAGGTTGACTAGTGCCTCCATCTTGAGACTGTCAGAGGAAGGTGTTGAGTACGTAGTATTATTTTATTTCTTAAGGATCTTACTTGGCTGTAATATGATGCATAGAAATTCAGTGATTGCCTATGGGTTATGAAAGTTGAGACCACATGAGTATAACTACACAAGCCATGGTCTAGAGATAATAATGATAGTATTCTCTCTTAAGATGTGGTGACACAACCTGATGGGTGAGCATTTTGTTATCTATTTTGAACAAAAGAGTCTCAAGTATATCTTCTCACATAAGGATCTTAACTTGAGATAGAGATTATGGCTAGAGTTCCTCCAAGATTATGATTTTCAGATACTCTATACCCCCGGGAAGGGGAACATGGTAGAAGATTCTCACCATAGGAGATTTTTTTCACAGTTGTTGACTGAGGCATAGTAGTTAGCCTAATTGAAATTTTCCTTAATCTTTGGGGATGGTGTATCTTACCTCTAGTTGATGGTTGTTACCACATCACTTTTATAGATTTTTAGGGTGGTTTTCACTCATAGATACTGACTGTAAGACCTTAATTGTTCATATATCCACTAGAAGTGATCCTGAAGGATACTCTAAAGATTGGAAGCACATAATCCTTTTAAAAGGATGGAAATGGTACCAATGACATTACATGAGGAGGTTCTGAGGGAGTTTCATGAATCCCCCTTAGCAGTGTATCCAGGTCTAGTAGATATGTATCATGACCTTTAGCATCAATTCTATTGACCAATATTGAAGAAGTGTGTAGTAGAATTTGTTTCTTAATGCCTCACCTTTTAGTAGGTGGAGGCTGAGAACCTGGTTCCAATAGGTTTATCTCAAACACTTGAGGTTCCAAAGTGGAATTGGGATGGTAGATCTAAGGACTTTGTGATAAGGATACCATGAATTTTTAAAGGACATGATGCCATCTGAGTGATTATATACTAAATCACCAAGTCATCCTACTTCCTAACTATCCAATAGAAGAGTTCAGTGAAGATCTTGAGACTTCTTTACATGCAGGAGATAGTCTAGATCCATGGATTTCCCCCAAAATTGATTTAGACTGTGATTATCACTTTGTGTCACATTTATGGCTAGGATTCTAGGAGGAATTGGGGACTCAGTTTCATTTGAGCATAGAATTTCAACACCAGAATGATGGTTAGACTGAGTAGACAATTCAGGTTCTATAAGACATATTTCTAGTTTTCATGTTAGATTTTGGCTGTAGTTGGGACGATCATCTACCCTTGGTGAAGTTTTTGTACAATAATAGCTAACGTTCCACCATCAATATGAAACCATTTGATACCTTTTAAAAGAGACCCTATATGACACCATTATGTTGGATTGATCCATTAGAGTAAGCACTTATGATACCAGAGTTGGTTCTAGCAACCACCAAGAAGGTGCAGATCATCTAAGAGCATATTAGGACTACCCAGAGCCATTGTAAGTATTATGAAGACCAACAATAGAGGCCTTTGGAGTTTGAGGAGAGAGACCACATGTTTCTATAGCTCCAAACTCAATTTGGATTGTGAGGATTTGGATGGGGTGTCAAGTTATATCCAAGTTTCATTAGAACTTTACAAATACTTCGTAGGGTTTGTGAGGTGGAAAACCGCTTGGCCCTACCACTGTAGTTAGGTCAGGTACATGATATCTTCCATGTGTCACAGCTGAGGAGGTATGTGCATGACCCATAACATGTTATCGACTATGCAGATCCAGAAATAGAGGATGTATTTACCTTCATGGAGTGTTAGATAGAGATCGAGGATTTGAAAGATATGATCCTTCATGGGTGATTAATTCCCTTGGTGCATGCCTGGTGGTAGCATGAGAATCTTTAAAAGAGCATTCGGGAGTAGTGGAATCATATTTAAGCTAAATACTCTCATACTTATGACTAGGTTTTTCACTTTTTGAGATGAAAAATCCTAATTTTGGTAGAATGTAATGTCCCTATTTTTTTCTTTTAAATCTTTGAAATATATTAAGTAATATTTTCGGAGCCAGGCACTAAGACGGTGTGAGATTTCAAAGTCGAAAGAGCCTCGATATTTATATAATAAAAATATTAAATATATTATATAATGTGAACACCGTTTTCTTGAAATAATGGAATAACACTTGAATGAGGAATTTTATGGGAAATCTAAGACTACCATTGAATTTGAAATGTGGGTTTTACCATAAGTGTGATTCAACCCTAGAGCTTGTTGGACACTTGTATTGAGCACTATCATGGGCAGAATAATAAATAAATTAATAAATTTATTTATTTATTATTTATTAATATTCCCTTAATATAATATACTCTATAAACACATGATTATGAAAAAAAACTTAAGTTCAACCACATAACCCTAGGTATTTTAGAGGATTTCATGGAGGATCATTGGTGGACATTGGGATCTTGGATTAATGATCAGAGTACCACAGGGATCACCAATGGAAACAAAGTCTTTGGATCTCACCGATGATAATGATATAAAACAGTTATTCAATATTTATCAATAAAAAATCATGGTATGATGTTTTTTTACATGGATTATCCCCATTTTTTATTCTTATGATGAACGCAAATCAATTATTCTAGTAGTTTTATGATAGTCCTTGTATTTAATACACTTTATTTCATAATTTAATACATAAAGGTACGCATAAAAAATCCAATAATATCATGAATCATATTTTATTTGGGAATTATGTGTATATAACATCAACTTGATACATGGGTGAAACAATAATATTAAAAACTTCCTTGGCATGCTTCTAATATTCCATGGATTTTAAAACTACATGTGATAACCTGGGGACATACATAAGAAAGGGGTGAGCTATAAAGCCCAATAAGGGAATAAAAAAATCATAAGATCATGAAAGAATTACATGTTAGTTGATATTAATTTCAATGTAACATAAAATGGGTGAGAATCATAATCCTGAACAATGATTCATGATACAACATGATTGAAAAAAGGAAACATGGTGATGTGGAAACAACATTAAACATGACAACATAAACATAGGTCAAGGATAATCAACATGACATAATAACATGGTGGAAAGAGTCCTGTAATGGATTAGATTTACTCCCTAATCCCATACATGATGTCTTAGTATACTAAAACATTACCCGATGCATTGGAGAACTATATAATTTTGGGCACACCCATCGCTTTCATATCATGAACATGTATAAATGTGAAACATAGATCATTCAACATAGGATCATATTTCATAAATTTTAATTCCATTATTAAGGAGTCTAGAATAAAAACATGGAATTCCAAAATAAAATAATTATAGGTATGTATATTTTAATACCCTTCAATGTAAATGGTGACTGTATTCACAATACAAAGGTTTGGTATGGAAAATCGCCGGATAATTTGGGCGGCATAACGAGGGTACATAATGAATCATGGAAGGGGATAATGGGAGTGAAAGGGTTATATCATAAATTTTAAATAATAAGGGAGGTAAGAGGTATATGCAATATCATAACAAAACATGAACAATTGGGAATCAAAAGTCATGAGGCTAAAAGGGTGATTGAATAAAAGTTTCGAATGGAAAAAATCAAAGGAAAATTTTGGAAACATAATAGGGGTACATAATGAATCATGGGAGGGATTAATTAGAGTGAAAGGGGTACATAATCACTTTTTCATCATAATTTAAGTTTGAATTGTGTATAAAATCATATCCCATCAATATTAATTGGAATAAAAAAAGGGTATTATATAGAGAAGGATCTTTAATAAAAAAGAGAATGAGAGGATCCCTTACCTTGAGAGGGTGATTCCAAAAGCTTGGTAGGATTATCTTGAGAGAATGGAGGAACCTTGGTAGGGATCCAAATATGAATGGGTAGAATCATTTCATGATCCAAGGTTTTTTATTGAATATAAATGGGATCTTGTGGGGGTTATATAAAAAAATATAGGGCAGATCTTTATTATTTTCCAAATTTAGGTTTTGGTTGTTGTACAATAAAGTGATAAAAATCACAAACCTTTACATGTTTTTTTTCCCATGGTTTCTACATAATAGGAGTGGTTTTAATTATTTTATAATTCCATTAACCTATAACATTAAAATAATACCCTTGGTGATGTGGAAGTGAGTCATGTTAAAAAATAAATGATTTTAAAACTATAAAATATAATATAGGTTTTTAATAAATCACCTAAAAACAAATTATTTTAAATTAAAAATATAGATTTAGTCATCGATACATTTTATGGAACATATTACATCACTTTTTTCCATTATTATGTAATAATACATACTGTATATTTATACTGTATTTAATTTTTAGCTGAAAAATCAATTATCTCATAAAATTGTGAAAAATTCACCATTAGTTGATTTTGATATGATAATTCGAAAAATAATAATTATTTTATCAAAATAGTTCCCTAAAGATTAGAATTTACACTTTTAAATTAAAAACCCTATTTATTGAAAAATACTAGGGGGTTTTATAATAATATTTTTTCAACCCTTATAAAAACTACATTTTCACTTCATAAAATTATATTATCATTTTTATTTAATATATAATATTTAATAATAATATTTTATTAAAATATAATTTATTTAAAAGTTTTATGAATTCATAAAAAGGATCATCTTAACTAAAATTTCATATTACCCAAAAATACAATTTGTGTTTTATCATATCAAAATATAATTTTTATCAAAATCATTTATTTAATAATTTATAAAGTAAAAGAAAAATTAGAATTAAATATAATCATAATTTTATTAGAAAAAATATACATATTCATATTGTTAGTTTTTATTTACATATTTATTTATTACACCAGTGAACGCTCTAAGGGTAAGGTGTGCGATGGTGAGATTCTCTTGGGGTGGTTTGGTGAACATGGTTTGGGTCGTGATCTCAATGAGTTTAAACTTCTCCCATAAATGGTTTCTATAATGCTTTAGTTATTGAATATCATATTGGGATTATACAAAGGAAAATCCTAGTTATGTTATCTCCCTTGGAATCTCTGATAAATGGGATTCATAGGTTACAATCCTACATATTGATTTCATCACTTCTTTTCTCTTTGTCAATTTGATTTATCATAACCCTTACTATATAATAATCATAAGATCACTTTTAAATAGAAATATTATGAATGTTTATGATTCTTAATGATATTTTAAACCTGATAGGATATAATATTCTAAAATAACCAAAGTAGTTCATATGGTTTCTATAACTGCATTACTAAATAATGAATTTATTCATTCGAATAGAAGGAATTTTATTTATAAAAGTTCAAGTAAATAAATTATTCCCCCGTTCAAAAATTTCTCCCTAAAAAATTTTATTTCATACACTAAAATAGATTAGGGTACTTATGTTTCATCACCTCTACCGATTCCCATGTCACTTTCTCAAACTTTTGGTTCCACTATAACACTTTGACCAGGTGAGTTGTCTTATTTCATAGAAATTTTTCTCTATAATCTGATATCTTTATCAGCTTCTCCTCATATAAAATATCATTGTTCAATGATACCAACTCTATATTCAGTACATGTGAGGGGTCTGATATGTACTTTATAAAGAGGGATATATGGAACACATTATATACTTGAGATTGGTTAGGTGGGAGTGATAGTTGATAGGCCACTGCTCTGATGTGATCAAGGATCTCAAAGGGGTCAATTTATCTTGGACTAAGCTTTCCCTTCTTCCTAAACCTCATGAATTTCTTCCATGGTGATATACAAAGGAACACTTTATCACTAAACTCAAACTCAAGGTCTCATCAATAATTTTCTGTATATATTTTCTATTAAATTTTTGATTATTCATGTGATGCGGAATGGTTTGAACATTTTCTATCATCTCTTAGATAAGATCAGGTCCCATCATCTTCCTCTCTCTAACATCATCCCAACATGTTGGAGTCTGAAACCTCTTCCAATATAAAGCCTCGTAAAGTTCCATTTGAATGCTAGAATGGGAACTGTTTTTATATGATAACTCCACTAGGGGAAGATGTTGAACCCTAAATCCTTGTAAATCTATTGAACATGATCTTAGCATATCTTCTAGATTTTTAATGGTCCTTTCAAACTGACTATCCATCTTAGGGTAATAAGTAGTGATGAATCATAGTTCTATTTTCAATGCTTGCTAAAGGATTCTCCAAAACCTTGAGGTAATCCTTAGATCTTGATTAGATATAATGGATTGTGGAACTCTATGAAATATTACCACTTCTCTTATATATATCTTGGAATTTTGGTCAAGATAAAAATATTTATTAATAGAAATGAAATCCATTGACTTTCTATCATACCAAACATCAAGATACAAACTATGAAATCTCTCTCTTCATGTTATCCAACTAGAAATTTTGCCTCTAATATCTATACATATTAGTGATTCTTGGATGAATAGAGAAGGATGAGTTATGAATAGCATATAGAAGTTCCCTCTTTGGTTGTGGTTTTTATGGGACACATATCTAGGTTCCAAACCTTATAACTTCATCTTCATTAAATTTAAACTCTAGAATATTTGATATCTTATTATGTAACAACTCATAAACTTTCTAATCATCCTTTATTATCTCAATAATAAATAGTTGAGTAGTTATTTTAGAAAGGTAGGATTAAGATCCTTTTATTATTCCCATTTCCTTCCTTTTTCATATACAATAATATTGGATCCATTTAAATTACCATCATGGATAGAGTTGTAGGATCTTTTATACTCAGAGCACCTGCCACTTTGTTTTCTTTCCCAAGATGGTAATTGATGGAACAATCATAATCCTTAATCAGCTCTAACCACCTCTGTTGTTGTATATTAAGCTCATTTTATGTGAATATATACTTGATGTTATTATGGTTCCTATATATATGACACTTATCCCCATAGATATAATGTCTCCAAACCATTAACATGAAGATTACTACATCCAATTATAAATCATGATGTGGGTAGTTTTTCTCAGGGATCTTTAGTTTCCTAGAGGTATAAGCTATCACTTATTCATTTTTCATGAGTACACAATCCAATTAATTTTAAAATGAATCGCTGCAGATCACAAATACTTCCCCACTAGTGGGTAATGTGAAAACTGGTGTAGTGATTATCCTCTTCTTTATATATTTAAAACATTCCTCACATTCAACATTACATATAATCTTAACTCCTTTCTAAGTTATCTTGGTTAAGGGAATTGAAAATCATGATAATTTTCTTACAAATTAACGATAGTACCCACCTAATCCAAGGAAACTATGGATTTCCTTAATAGAGGTTGGTCTAGGACACCCTTCAATCATATCCATTTTTGAAGGATCCAAAAATATCCATTTGATGTGGATAAAATATCCCATGAATGTTACTTTTTCCCATTATAAGTTTGATTAAGAACTTGACCAATCATTCAGGAGGAAGATCATAAAATTATTTGGGAGACGTATCAACATATTCTCTTACAATGGAAAGTCATCAAGGATGATATTTTCCTTAGTATCAATCATTTGATCTAGATGCATTTTCTCATAGGAAAATAATATCCAAACTTGAGATGATGATACTAAATAAGATTCATCCTCCTCCTTACACTTGTATAGAATTAGAGGTTGATTTTCTATACAAAGGGTTATTTACTTCTCTTAGTAATTTATGTTAAATTTATAAAATGAAAACCGTTACATAACTAGGATAATATCAAATTCCACTAAATAAATATTGATAATCTTTTCAAGAATAACATTCCCAAAAACTTCAACTTTTGATCTAATAATTATATAAGTTTTCCCCAATGATATATTATAATTTGGGGTGGTTAATTGATGTTCTTAGAAAACATGCATGATATGATAATATGGTATGAATTTAAATACAACATGACATACAAAAATTTGGAGTAGAGGTTTCAAGTACTTCAGTCATCATGATCCATATCAGCATAGGAATTTCCTTGTTCCCTTGGTCCTGGAGATTTTTGGTGCTCATCATGATTTATATCCCTTTGAATAGAAAATTTAATTGGATAATTCTCAACTTCTTTACATTTATGACATAGAACTGTATGTGGTACATTAGATCTTATTTTGTTTCCATTCATCATTTATCCATTTTTTCATAGAAATTTGATACTTTATGCCCTATTTTTCACACTTAAAACATATCTCAGTTTCTTTGTGACATTTTCCTTAGTGCCTCTTTACATGTTTTTATACAAAATAAATTAGGTCTTATTTCCTTTATCACCTTTATCAGATGAACTCTATTGTGACATCATCCTTCTCTTCTCTAACATCTTTTTACATTCAACTATGTGCCAGTTGTTAATCATGATTTTTGATAGATGGTTCAGAATAATCACAAGATGTATTACTTGAGATCCCATAATGTTAGCCACCCATTTTGTCAATCATCATATTTCCCCTCACATTGGTTATTGACTCGGTGTCTCCTATTTTCTACCATTGACTAGAATAAAGAGAAAATTAGAGATGATTATTTTTTAAAAATATTAAACACATAAATGGGAAAACATAAAAATTAGATGGATAACTTATAAATGAAAAATATTACTTAGCCTATGAATTTATAGGTTACAATCTATGTTATCCATGATCTATTTCCTAATATAATATATTATGGTCATTTTTATTCCCTTTATAATGGTTCATAATGAGGTTGTGAATTTACCAAATCATATTATTCAGGAGTTTAAAATTAGGTGTGAAGTAAGACATGTTATGATACACTAGCTCCTGATCAAGTCTAGATTAATAAGGTGTTTTCAGGGTTGTTACACCTAGGTACATCTATTTCATATCCACATCCAATTGTAGCATCCAGATAGAGATGTATTTTCTTAGAAATCACTTTCTCTATACTTTACTAAAATTTAGGGATGGTTTCTTATGTTTAGTGTTGTGCCTAATACTTTTACTAGATTTTTCAAATCCTAATCCCAAAAATAAAGAAACTTTCCTTTGATACCAACTATGATAACCCTTGTCTTTAATAAACTTTATTTCATGATTTAATGCATAAAGGTACACATAAAACAATCCCATAAGATTTTGAATCTTAATGTATTTGGGAATTAGGTACATAACACATCAACTTGATACATGGGTATAACACAATATTGAAAATTTTCTTAACATTGTTTTAATATTCCATAGCTTTTAAAACTGCAAGGGATAACTTGGGGACATACAAAAGAAAGTGGTGAGCTATGAATCCCAGTAAGGGAATAAAAAAAACAATACCATGATGAAATTATTACATGTTGGTCAATAGAAATTTAAATGGAAAATAAAAGGGGTGAGAACCATAATCTTGAATAATGAGGCATGATACAACATGATATCATAAAAGAAACATGGGGATGTGGAAACAACATTAAACATGACATCACAAACATAGATCTAACTGAATGAAAATTAAATTTTTATTAAAAAAACTTTTAAGGAAAAGTGTGAAACCTCATGAGTAAAACAGAAAGTTGTACAATAGAAAAAAAAAATCATTAAATCATTAAATTCTAGTTTTATCTTACTAGAAGTAATTTCCCTATATAAAATCCATTAGAGAGAAGAAACCTTCATGCCTAGGTTATCCTTGAGAATATCTTCAAAATGGTAGTCCATATTATCCCAAGTTTAAAGGTACACCTTAATGTTTATCTTTCTTTCTTTAATACCTCGTATCAAGATGAGATCTTGCTTATTGATACACCCACACTACTCTTTATTTGTATCAACCTGAATCATTATTCCATACATCCTGTTAGAATCCTCTTATAAAGCTTTAATATAGAGAGTCTCCTCTATCATTTCTTCCTCTAATTGTATGATAATATCCCATGTCATAACATTGTTTCCTACCTCCTTACCTGATTCCCACTTTGAATCATCAGGAACCTCCTTAGTGGGAACCACAAAATCAGTGTTAAGATCATTGGGAGAGTCATATTATGCCACACTACCTTCCTAAATCCAATTTTGTTCTACCCTAACTTCAGCATCCTTCTCTTTCTCCTTATAAACCCCACACTCAAACATTTTATTATCATTATGAAAGTTTGAACACTTTTTACCTACCTGGTCACTAGTAGTGGGAACTTCATCCCTTTCTTCAACCCTTAACTTATTTGCTAACCTATTATCTATCAGTTTATTCTATATTTAACATGAATCGATTACACCAATAATAATTGATTCGTGCATCGATAGTTGATTTAGTTTATAGTTGAATCATTTGTTCCTTATTTATTTTTCCTCTTTATTCATATATTATATGAAAATGGATCAAGAAAAAAATGAAAAAATGATTAGGTTCATTCCTCATGTTTATGGTTTATGTTTTTTTCCCCCATTTCTTCACATGTTCATTGTGGGAACTTTCTTAGCCCACGGTTCAATGGATACCATGTATTTGATCATTTTAGTGTTGTTCTTCAGCACAACTAATCAATACCATGGATGCGATTCTTGATAAAATGTGAAATTGAGGTTTGATGATGATAGAGGATCATCAAATATGGATTAGGATTAGATCGATGATTTCAAATTTCCTAGTGGGTGTGTGATGATAGCTTGGTGTGGCGATGGTTCGGCTCAATGGACTGATTTCCGAGAAGATCAAAACCCAATTTCTAGTGAGCAGTGATGATGAGGGTAATTCAACATAGTTCCACCATCACCAATGATATTTATGATGGATATAGAGGAAATATCTATATAATAATACATGGTGAAGGAATTTTTGGTTCCTACAAATCTCACAGTACACACTGTGTACTCTAGAGATACACACTGTATGGAACCCACTTTCTGCAACGCTAGGGTTTCTGAAAAAATTAAATATCTCATGTTTTGTGACTCATGGATTTCAACTCAGTATGTAATTTGAGATTACATGGGCACGTACACGGCCAAGAACATAGGAATGGGTAAAGTATACCGGCATGGACTGGTACTCAAACATGACCAAGTACATAGACATGGCCAGATACATGAGCATGTTTGGTGTCTATGGGAAATGGTATAGAAGCATGTTCATAGACATTGGAAGGTCCATATTTAGTGGTACACACTGTATACCCTATATAAACTTTGTGTAATTTCTTATAGACATCTTGAACCTCTTCATCTCTTTAGTTTTGGATAGTATCGGTTGAGTGCATTCTCTTGCTCCAACTCTTCGAGGGTACAGTGTGGAATTTCATCCTCATATCTAGAGTTTTATCCCCTATTTATGATGATTATTGGATAGATTTAGTGATTTCCCTCTGTGATAAAGGAGTTTGATCCTCTATAAAACCTTCATATACCTAATATGGGGTTCAAATAATTGGCATAAACACCATGCATGGTATATCGACCCCCCATATAGTAGGTCTTGTCAGTAGGGTTCACAGTATCATTGAGTATATAATTCCCTACATAGTGGGTTTTTTCATATTGGGTTTTCAGTGTCCCATAGAAGTATAGGGTGTGATCATATATCTGTATATTGATATCTTTAGAGATCCAATGAGTACTCTTAGGTGGGGACCAATGATCATAACTTATTAGATGAGCATTACTAGTGATAGCATGTCTCATGGAGAGGAATCTCACATAATGAGATTTAACTATAGGCCTCAAGTAGTATCATTTGAATGGTATTATTGGTTGAGACCACTTGATATTAGTTCTCTGTTATGAGTCTATCTGGGTTTATTACTATATTATAATTATGATCTGATTACTCTTGATGCTTTATGCTTAGTTATCTCAGGGTGACCTACTGGGTATTTTTATACTCACCCTTACATGGGATCTACTTACACATGTCATGTCTTATATATAAAATGTACCTTTGATGATGTCCTGGGAGAAAATAAAGAAGGTGGAACATAGTTGTTCTAGATAGACCGAGGTTTTTTTTAGTGGTGGTATTTGAAAGTGGTCCCCTCCTTATGATCAGATCATACTCTATAGTTTTTGGTTGGGATTGTATTTGGACTCTTTATCACTTTTAGTACCTTATTATCATACTCTTATTTTGGGATTATATATGTATTAATGCACTATTATTAGTTGATTTACATTTCAACATTATATAGTCTTAGATAAGTGAGTGTATGCATAGGTAAACTAGGATAAATCCTTCCATGTATGGGATATGGCTACTTATAACTGGAATCTATCCCCTAGCCTATTAGAGGTGTTCTTGGGGTAGTCACACTTGGCTTATCACCGACCAGGTGGGCCCTGGTGGGTTAGGTCATGAAAATATTTTGGGCCTTAGATTTTTAGAATCATATGTTGATCTTTTCATCTTGTTGGATCTGTAATTTTGTAACTAGAGAAGTTACTCAGAGAAGGGTAATTTGTTGAATGAACTATATTTTTTAAATCTTATTTATCATGGGAGTTGTTTTAATTTAGTACTTTTTCTCTACTCTTTTTCATACTGAAAAAATATATTGCTTTCTATTTGGTTGAAATAAATGGTTGAAAGTTGATTTTAAAGTGTTTTTTCATGCTGAAATTAATTCAGAAAAAATGTAATTTTATACTAACATTTGATACCTTTCTTTACTTAATTTGTTTCATTGCATGATTGTTTTTTATCATTATTGAAAATACATTTTTACTCTTACTTTTAACATATATACTATTTGAAAACCATGTTTATGTTCTAAAAAGATAAAGTATAAACCTAATGGAATGTCTCTTTGGCATGTTGTGATTTCTTTTTTTAGTGGAAAAAAAGATTTTTGAAACTTTATATAACCACTTGAACATAATTTTGAACTAATGAATTGAAAATCTATTTAAACCAATATTTCTAGAAAATACACCTTTAACTATGGTTTCCAACCATGATTTTAGGTATGGTAACCGTTGGTATAGGTTATAAAAATAGTTCCCAAAACTATTGAGAGTTTGGCCATCAAGATACCCCTATACCAATGGTATTATGGAAACCATTATTATAGGGGGTTTTGGATTTTGGTGTTACTAATGGTCTATAAAAACCATTTTTATAGAATCTATATCAATGGTTAGAAAACCATTGGTATTGTTTTCCATTGTACTTAGCTTTTAACTAGTTGGCACTAACACCTCAAGCATTATTCAACCAGTATATTGTATATTATAAAAAAATTATGTTTTCATCCATTCACAATAAACATTTAATACATAAAATATATTGTATAATTCATATTTAATCAGTTGATAATTTTAAAAAATAAAAACACATATACAATCAGTCTCTATCATCAAACACCAACCACGTAGTTCTTTCATAAATACCAAGTTCGAAATATAGTGGATAAATATATCTCTTATGACCACCACTACCATCATGGAAATAAATATCATCGTCGACATCATGAGTGTCCTTACTAGCATCATTGCCTCCTATATATTTTTCATCATCACCACTAGAAAATTCATCTCCCCACCTACCATTAGGATCATCATCTCCATTATTGGTTGCATCATATAAGGAGAAAATCATTGAAATTCATGTATCAAAAACTATATCGATATACAATGTAAGTGATGGAAATAATTTTTTCATAGATTTCAAAAACTACTCTCTATCCTTTTTAATTCTTTTATGCTTTTACATGGCTATTTTTTCCCTATAAAACCTTTATAAAGGCCTTTACAACCTCTGCATGGGCCTCTAGCAACTCGGTTCTACCAAATCTATTAAAAGAACCTAAAGTAGTCAAATACCTAGTGGTGAAGATACTCTTTCTGAATGGAAAAAAGACTCTCCCATGGTGATCATCACCTAATTTCTATCACAATTGATCATTTATCCTGAAGTTTTCAACCCCTTACTCATCAAAGTCTTCAAAAGAATGTTATTGAAAATATAAATGATATATTTAGTTACAAAATAGATATTGAAATTTCAAAGAAATATAATAAAACTTAAAATATTTTTCTTATGTCTATTAATTTATAGAGATCTCATCTTTCTTCTTCCTACTAGAGCCAAAAAAACACTCGAGGCACAAACCATTATATATTCAATACTGACCACTAAAAATAAAATTGAATGTAAGAAAACATTATTTAATAATATTGTATTGTTGATTTAATTTACTTATAAAAAAATTGTAAATAGTTTAATATTTTTCATGTTGGGTGATTAAAAAGAACTGTTTTTGGGCTAGAAGTGTTTATGAATAAGTTGATGATTTAATTTAATTTAAGTAAGGTTTATGGTGAGTTTTATTAATAAATTTTTTATTTTTAAATGAATAGAACAAGTTTCAATGAATACCTATAAATTTTAGTAATTTTATAAATTAATGACATGAATAAGCTTAAATTGTGAGATTCTAATTTATTTTAAAGGTTTATATACATTAATTAGTGTTATGAATTTTGAGTTTATTATTTTATGTTCAATCAGTTTAATTGATATAATTTTTTGTTCATTTACTTTGAAACTTTTCGTGAATGTGGTTGCTTGAAGTTATATATTGGTTATAATCATTATTTTTTTATGGGTGAATTTAGATGTGTGATTTTCATAAAACCATGTTAAATTTAATAACATCATTGAGTTCTTATAAAATTGCTTTCATGATAGTTTTTAGGGAATTTTTTGGGATAAATTAATTTTTTTTAATCTAATCTTTGTAATATTTGGTTTTCAATTTAAAAGGTATTAATTTCTAAAAATTTGAAATTTTAATTGATTATGTGACTTAAAAACAATGTTTTTTATTTAAAATAAAGGTGTTTGGGTTATTTATATTTTAAAACTTATTTAATATTATTGGTTAGGAATTTTTTGGTTCAATTAATATGGATAATGTGAGATGTTTAGGTTTGTGTGGTTGGAACCATGGTTTATATGGTTCTACATTGGGATATTTTTAATTAATTTATTTTTTGTTTATATGGTTTATTTTAGTTTTTATTTTTTTATTTTTTCTTGATTTGATGTGTGATCGAGTTTTTAATTAGTGTTTAGTTTCAAGATGGAATTTAGGAATTTTATGTTAAGTAGAAAGATAGCGTTGGTTTTAGTTATTATGCATGATATGGATTTAGGAATGTTTTATATATGATTAAACCAATATATATTTTTTCCTTGGATATAATTAGGTAGGAGTCTTTTGTTTTGCTGGGCTATTTCATTTCAAACCCTTTTGGTGAATGTTTGGGGTATAAAAGGAAAGGGGAAGTATATTCTTTGATGGATATAAATTTTAATTTTCATATGGATTTAATTATAGTAATTTAGGTTTTAACCAGGTGTATTTTATATTTAATAGATGATTGGGATGTTATTCAGCAGTCTTGAGATAGAAATTATGGTCTTAGGTATCAAGGTTGTTGGGTTTGATTAGAATTCTAAGGGATATTGAAGTTTTGGGTGGTAAATATTTAAAAAATCCTTTATTTTAAGTTTTAAAGACTGAAAATCATAATTTTTTTATATTGATATTATAATCTTTAATTCAATATTTTGGGGTCAGAAGGTGAAAATTAGGTATAAATCAAACATTTTTTGCATCATGCAGGGGTAGTTAGAAAATACAGGAGTATGGTGCATGGGAATTATTCACAAGCATGACTATATGGAAAACTATTTATAAATAGTCTAAAAGTAGTTTTTTAAACTATTTTTAAACTATTTTTAAATAGTTTACAAGTAGTTTAAAAACTGTAGATAGTTTAAAAATTGTAATCTGCTTATAGTTTACATGTAAAATTTAAACATTTTATGGTTTATTTTGAATTTATTTGGTTTGATTCAATTCAAGTAATTTTATGTCATTTTATATTCATTCAATTCATTTTAGTTCAATTTATTTTATTTTATTAGGTATAGATCGGTTTAGCCCATTTTTATTCGAGTCATGCTAGGTCAAGAGAGTTGAGTTTGATTCATGTTAGTATTTTTTGACCCATTTCAATTATATTTTGGTAAGTTTATATCTATTTGGATCACATCATGCCAGTTTTATTTGATTTGGGATGAGTTATATCAGTTTTATTTGGTATGGGTTAGTTATTCCTTGATACAGTCAGTTCATGTTTGTTTTATTTGGTTTATTTATTTTCATTTTAATTATATTCAATTCAATTTTTATTGATTCATGTCAAGACATGTTAAGTTTTTTAAGTTTAATTTGGTTTGGTTCATTTGTATTGGTACCTAATTAAACTATGTTGTACATGAAAAAATTAATGTTTTCTTTCATTCTATGGCATAATAGCTCACCCTAAAGTCTAGAAATACTTCCTAGCATCCTTTTTTATTAATTTATTTGTGAATATTCATAAAAATAAAATTAAATAATAAAAATTAAATATCAATACATATGAAAATCAGTTTTCATCAAAAAACATTAAATTTTAATAATACCATAAACTCATCACTCTTCTAATAAGCAATAATTTTCTGATATTATTATATTCTAAACACATAAAGGGTTGGTATACCATCTAGTTTTCTTCCAACTCATCTAGAAAATCCATTTTATATCTCATGCTTGTATGGTCTCTATAGTTTACCCGATTCTATCAGTCTTGTAGCCCTCATAGCTTCCCCATCTAGAAAATTATATCAAAGCTACTACCAAAATATTAATTCACATATATATAATAATAATAATAATATAAAATTTAATCTAATAAAATTTCTTACATATATATGAGATCATGTAGTATCTTTTATTTCATTCTCAAGGTGTATTTGGGAAACTATTTTCATGGGAATGATGTCATAGTTTTCAGAAAGAATCTCCATAGAACTCTTACATTCCCCCCAAGATTTACTATTCATTAAATTGTCTTCATTTTACTTGATCATAACCTATGTATGGAAATTCCAAACTCCATTCATGCATGTAATCCCACTCCACCTAATAGTGTAATATCTAACTATGAAAAAATAAATGACAAAATATTAAATTAATTCATGTTGCAATGAAAATAAATTGTGGTTAAAAATTTTACTAGGGTTGTATACATATACCAAAGCTAGAACAGTCAGAAGTATTTGATGGATATCTGGGATATGAAGGATTGATAACCTATATAATTCCAGTGGGTCCTATGTATTCTTGTGATAATCGGAAGGTGCTATAAAAGAAGTCATGGGATCACATATAAAAAATTATAGAGAGAAAGGAGAAGTGGGAAATTGAGGCAACAACATAGAAGTTTTTGGAAAATAATAATAAAGATGGGAAGTGGAACCATCATTGGATGAGGAAATGATAGATGAGGAGGATGATCAAATGAAAATAGTTTCTCTAAGGGAACTATGTAATAAGAAACTATGGAAGATGGTATATCTGGGGAAGGGTCTGTTTGTGATCAGTTATGAGGAGTGTTGTGAGTTTCTCTAGTTCCTTCCCATCTCAAACTAGTAGGTCGATCACCACTGTTTCTATCCTGTTTAGATAAAAAAATTCTCCCATATGATGGAACCTAATTAAATTTTAAAAATGATTAATGATGTGACATTATATGTTTTTTAATTGATATATATATATATATATATATATATATATAATTATATGAAATTATATACTCGTAATGGGAACCAGTCGAGGAATACCTATCTCTCTCATATGATAATCATTTTTAGACATTATCTTACTTCATGTCTCTTTAATATTTTTCAATTCCTACATTAGAAAATAAATAAACATTTTATTATAAATTTAGTGTTAATCTAATAATATAATAAACGTATACTAATTACCATGCTAAACATTAGTATATTATGATTTTATTCTTGTATGTTTAGTTTGATCCAATTTATTTTGGGCTAGGTTGATTCAATTTATATTATTTCATAATCATTCATTTAACCTTGATTTATCATTGATATTTGTTTGGTTCATGTTGGTTGTTTTTAAGATGGTTTAGTCTAGCTTATGTGAGTTTTAGTTGATTTGAGTTATTATTCATTTGGTCATTTGGTCATTTAGTCATTTGGTTAATTTTTTATTAGGTTTTTTTATTTGATTATTTGATCATTTGGTGATTTGTTTATTTGGTAACATCATTTGGTTCATTTTGGGTTAAGTCATTTAAATCATTTTGGGTTAGTTCATTTTGTTATTTTTTAGCTATGTTATTTGGTTAATTTTTGAGTTAGGTCTATTGGCATATTTGGTCATTTGGTTATTTGGTTAGATCATTTAGTTAATTTTGGGTTAGATCATTTTGGTACATTTATTTTATGTCTTTTGGTTCTTTTTTAGGTTAATTAAATTTTTATTTAAATTTTTTTAGTTCATTTTGGGTTAGGTTGTTTAGTACATTTTGGGTCAGGTCATTTAGTTCATTTTTTGATTATGTTATTTTTTGAGTTTATCCATTTGGTTTATTTTGGGTTAGATCATTTGGTCCATTTTTGGAAGATATGATACAGCATTTTCCCAAATATGTGAACCCCTCCCCTAGGGTTTCCTTCTACTTCCCTCATAGTAGTCTAGTTTTTCTCTCCTCCCTATCATTTCTTTGGCCTTTATGGGTTGAATGTTATTGGTGGAGATTTAGAGGATGGATCTTAATGGATCCTAGATCTTCACTATTGAATTTTCCAGTTTTCATCTCCATCTGAGATTACTTTCTCGTCAACTTCGGGATTATTCCTCTATCATTTCTTATCTTTTCTCGGGTCTCCTGTTCTCTGTTCCCATAATGAAGATAGTGGCGGCATTGTCGGTTTTTTGGTGTTGTTCGATGATCAATGTTGGTGGTTTGCAAGGTATCTCACTCCTTAGATCTGGTTTTTTCCAGATTTAGGCACTATCATGGCCTCAATTGTTGTTGAGAGTTATAGGGAGGAGAAAACTTGGTGGATAGACGGCATGGGGTCATATGGTAGTTGAGCTTTGGATTTTGGCACGAAGAGGTGAGAGCTTGTGGTGATATGGTGAGAGATCATGGTGGAGGTTGGTTTTTTATTTGGATTTTAGTTTTCAATCATCAATGGAAGCATTATTGAGGTCATTTGGCATCACTGATTTCAAGAATAGTTCAGGGGAACCTAATTTTCAATTGTTTTGATCTTGTATTTTCTTTCAAGTGTGGATCAGTAATGATCCACAGTGCATTTTGGGATTGTTTCTTTATTGGGGTGCATATATATTTGTGATTTATGAATGTTGTTTTATTTTATTTGGAAAGTGTTACTTCATTTTATAGGTATTTATAGTAGTGAGGCCTCTAAATAAGGATAGCTGTGATGACACCCATCATTTAGTCATCTATCGTCATTTTTTATGAATGGATGAGAACCTTACCATTAATTTTTTCATAGTTACTTCAGTCTGTTTTTTCTTTATATCTAGTTGACATTATAGTGAGTTCCATGCATGGTTCTTTAGGTGCTCATCTCGATAGAGAGAAATGTTTGTTGGAACCTTTCATCCATACCTCCCCCACACATCAGTGTGGGATAGAGGTATTCTTTGTCGCGTTGTGTTAGACCAGCACTGTAACACCCGAGACTTTTATGAGAAATATTTTGTTTTTATATAAATCATCAAAGGAATTTTTCACTACACACAACACTAGCTTGGCTTTCTTTACACGCAACCACGGCCTTCCTCGATAGCTTGCGTCATACGCAATACCGAGTTTCACTAAACAACGATATGCTATTAAAATATTATTAAAACTAGCCGTTATGAATAGTATTAACTGAATTTTAAATTTTATAACATTTTAATTCAACTTATACATTTTCTAGAATGAGGTATGAAATCAAAATCAGTTTTTTGGATAAAAGAAGTATTTTTCAAAAAATGCAATTTTGTCACCTTTTGATGGCGCACCCACATTAAATCTAGTTTTTGACATGTTTATAAGTTCAATTTGACAAAATAAAATTCTTATTTTGAATCAGGGTATAAAAATTTACTTTGGATAAATTTTTGATATTTTTCTGATAACTTTTATATTTTGATGAATAGTAAAAATACGCTAATTTTTAATTAAAAATAACTTTTTCATCAAGATAATTTATATGGATAAATTATAATATTGAATGGTTTTAAAGTATAAATAGAATATATTTTTACCATTTAATATAATGTATTCCATTAGCATTAATTTCACATTGAATTCATAGGTAAAACATTTCAATCTTTGGTAATGTTTTAACTTCTAAAACCTATTTTCTTAACAACGGGATTTATTTTAAATTAATTACTGCAACTTATATGTTTTGAATTTGGAAAAATTGATTCCATATTCAGAATCAATGGGTCCAAATTATGTTAATAGGCTACTTTTTATTTTTGGGCATTATGAATAGTAACTACGGTAAATTTTATTTACCATAGTTAAAGGTAAATCGGGTAATTAAGGGTAAATATAAGATTATAAAATTACCCTAACACCTACCAAAATCCTATTGTATGAATAAAAGTCGACCCATATCACCTAAGGGTCGGATTAGATTTATTTAATGAACTTTTTCCCATGAAAATAATTTAATTATTATTAAAACCAAAGAATGTGACAACATGTCGCTTTCTTAAATCTTATAAGTATAATAATTTTAATTTGGTGATAAACTTAATGAAACTTATAACATGAATAATATACATAAATCTAATACAATTATCTACATAATAGGAATTTATTTAGAATTTTTAGGGATTAAATAATTATCATTAATTATGACACAATAGTGATGTTGAAATTATTTTATTAATTAAAATATCAAATAAATGGTTTTAAAAATATTAAAATAAATATTATATGAACTATTTAATGTGCTCCACTAATTTAATAGATACATATGAAATTTTATGAATCTATTAAATCTTTTAGTTTGAACATATATTCTGTATATATTTTATTTAAATTCAAATAAATGAATAGTGTCAAAATTGACACTATTATTATTTTATAAAAATAACATATTATAAAAAAATTTAAAAATCATAAAAATATTTAAAAATTATAAATTAAAATTTATATGGTCGAAAATGTCATAAAGTGTCAAATTATGGAAAATTCACAACACATATGTAATTATTGATAATAATTTAAAATTTAGAATATTATTACCACAAATAAAATTAAATTGATAAATAAGGATAAATCAAGTTGATAATGTTTAAAATAAATTCCTAACATGTCTAAATTTTATTGTTGGATGATATTACAACCCTATATCATCTAATCTTAGGATATGAGTCATTTTGGAAGTTTTTAAGTGGGGTTGGGATTTAATATAAACTAATATTTCTTATATTTCCAAAGGTGCCCCTCTCCTCCCTTATAAAAGGGCACCTCCTCCCTCTCCTCATCACACCAATTTGAGGCTTCAAGATCATCCAATCCCTACCCATTTCACTTCCCCACTTCCCTAGAAACATCCTAGAGGTCCTGGTCTTCTTCAAAGACCAATTGTAGTGCCCTAAGAGGAGATCTCAAAGAGGCGCTTCAAAGAAGAGGCAATGCCCGTTACTGATTCTTTCATCTATATTTCTTCTTCAACTTCTTCTTCTTTAGTTGTTTCATTATGAAGTAATAACATCAGTATCAATAATATACTGATATGTTATTATAAGTATGAAACAACCCTATTTCACCATCTATCCATCCAACGGAAAATGAAATCACCGCGCGTGCGTACGTACGGAATACCGTCTTCACGCCGTGGTGTAATCTATTTTCCCCCACCACCTTACTTGGATGGGTATAATGGTGTAAATAATAACTATATATTATTATTTTAAAGTGATATTGATTCTGAAATAGTATACATACACTCCAATACAATTCCACGATCATGGGAATGATATCATCGCTCGTGCGTACGTACGGAATACCGTCTCCACGATGTGATGCGACTCGTTCTACATGATCTTCATTTAATAATGATTATATAAATGAATTTAATGAATAAATATGATATATAGTACACTAATACCATTCTTGAAATGATGTATCTATAACCTAAAGAGAAGAATAAGAATTTATTCGACAAAACACGCATAAGAACAAAAAGTAATAAACACCCGAATAACAAGTAATAATGAAATATTACTAATAAGAAGATAAGAATATGACCATATATGATATCATAAAAATAAGTATGATTCTGGAATAAGTCAATAACATTATTTAAATCATTATACAGGAGGTTAGGATACTTACGAAGCAAATCGGACCTAAGGTAAGGGAAAATATCCCAATCTCATTTTTATCCAAGATTGTTTATACTTTGGTATTTACTGGGGTGTATTTTATCATCCAAATCCATGTTTCCTCATTATGTAATATTATTTCCATCCACCTACAATTTTTTAAATCCAATTTTACCCTTCGGTGAGTTTTTAGTAAAAGATATGAAAGGAATCTTTTGTCGTTTTTCGTACGATGTACTTTTTGACTTTTCTGACAAAAGTACGAGAAGAATGTTTTTTTAACTTATATGGAATGAATGGATTTTTAAAACAATATTTCCAAGAATCTTCCTTTACAAGTTTTAAATTTTATTTTTAATCAACTTATTTTAGTTTAAAATTGTATGACATGTTAAGAAAGGTAAAAATGTTTTTGAAGTAGAAAGGATATTTTCCTCAAGAATGGAGTTCAAGTGTTTTATCAAAATTATTTTCCATATAAGATAATATATGGTTCTGTTTCTATCCCTATTATTACATTTATTTGATTATGTTGTGATGGAAATATTTTTATGAATTCCTTTATCTTGTATGAATTGTTTTATGATGTCATGATGTTTAAGATTCCCATTTTTATTACATGGGTTATGCTATGATGTATGGTTTATGATTTTGTGGCACACATAAGAATGGTATCATTATTAGATGGGTGGGACCTATATCTCCCTCCAATTCATTGGGTAAAGATTTTATATCTCATGAGATAGACATGGCTGGAATGGCAGGTTAAACCGGTTCAGTGAAACAGGACTGAAACGAGGAGTGAACTCGGTTCAGAAATGGACTTTGTCCACTAAGATAGTCTTGGCAATGAGTCTTGACTAATAAGAAATGATTCTCTATGATTATGTGTGTATGCCACAAAGTTTCATGTTTTAAGTTATGATTATTGGGATTACACTTCACTACCATGATTTATCCCATGTTATGAAATTATGATCTCTTTTGCAGGATAATATTTTCAAAATGTTATGTTCTTATGAATTTGATGTAATTGATATTTCCTTTTTTTTTACCCTTACTGAGCATTTGATCTCACCCTTTTGTATATTTTCTTTCCCCGGGTCAGGAAGAAGGGTATTAAGTAAGATATGCCAAAAGGGACTATAGATATGATGAAATAAATGGGAGACAGTGTAGATGCTTTATGAACCAGTTGTTTATGTTTCCCAGTTTCTAAAGACACTATACCAATATGGTCATTTCATGGTTTTATTATATGTTGTAATAATTATGCTTCAATTTTGAAGTATTAACCATGTATGTAAAGTAAGGGTTGTTATAGTTGGTATCAGAGGAAAGGTATAGTCAACCTTTGGAAACTAGGATGTGAAAGCCTTAGTAAGAACCCTAAGGATAAGTCTAACCATAGAACAAAATCTTAGTGTTTTAGAAATGGCCATGAACAACCTATGATAAGACATTAGGTGTGAAATTTTATTCTTTATTATGTTGTTTTCTTATTATAATTAGTGTTGCACACACTATTCTTCTTGGTTTTAGTCAATGGGTGGAACCCGAAGAAACCGTGTTAATACAGAATGCGACGGGCAATGCAATGATTGTCCCCCTGAGCAACCAAATGTTATGGGAGCTGGAATGAAAAATCTTGTAGCCATGCTCACACAACTTTCTCAAGCTATGAATCATGCAGGACTTCCAAATGAGCAAAGGAAGGAGAAACATTCTGTCGAATCCTTCATGAGGCAGCGTCCACCTTCATTCAATGGGTCTTCTGATCCATTAGTGGCTGAACAATGGATCAGTACCACTAAAAAGATATTTTCAGTTCTTCAATGTTCTGAACATGATAAAGTCATCTTAGCAGTGTATCGTTTGGAAGGTGGTGCTAATCAATGGTCTAATCTTATTAAGAATACGAGGCAAAGGGATGAAATTGAGTCCATGGAATGGGATGATTTTAAGAACTTATTTTTCAATGATTATTTCCCTCGTATTCTTTGAACAAATATGGAGAAGGAGTTTCTTGAACTAAAGAAAAATGATTATGAATCCATTGGTACCTACGAAGCAAATTTTACAAGACTTGCAAGGTACGCTTCTGGAATTATTATCCAACCTGAGAGTAAGATTGATCGATTCTTTAGTGGCTTAAAACCAAGTCTTCGAAGGGCGTTATCCATAAGGGACTTCAATAGCTACGAGGAAATTGTTCGATGTGCTCTCAAGGTTGAGATGGAGATTGGTGTAACCCATTAGTCACATGGGTTTGATAAGAAGAGGAAAATGGAATTCAAAGGAAAATCTAAAGACCACACTGAAAAGAAGATGAGTTTTCCCTTATGCTCAATGTGTGGAAAGAAACATGGAGGAAATTGTCTTAAGGGAACAAGAAAATGTTATAAGTGTGGAAAAGAAGGTCATCAGGCAATTGAATGTCGAAATAATGAGAAGAAGATTTCTAATGATGCAAACAAAGGAAGGGATACACAGAATGAACCTACTACACTTCAATGTTTCAAGTGCAAGGATATGGGGAATTATGCCAATCAATGCCCAAATCCAAGGTTTGATGATGATGATTGACGTCAACAAAATTTTAAGGCCAAAGACAAAGGAAGGTCACATGCAATTACTATCGGCGATGTGGAGTACGACAACGAAGTAGTGAGAGGTACACTTACCATCCACTCTAAAGTAGAAAATGTTTTATTTGATTCTGGATCCACCCACTCTTTTATTTCTGAAGAATTTTCTAAGGGTATCACCGTATTACCTTAACAATTAGATGTTGAGTTGGTTGTGACAACTTTTAATGGCACAACAGTAGCATCAAAAGTTTACAATTCTTCTCCGATTGAAGTTTGTGGGAAAGTGATTCCTGTTGTGATCCTTCCTATAGTGGAATTTGATGTGATTCTTGGCATGGATTGGCTTTATTTATATGGAGCTCATATCAATTTCCAAAGAAGGGAAGTCACATTTCAAATTCCAGATCAATCTATGATCATCTATCAATGCAAGGATGAACATAACCTTCCAGTGGAAATTTCATCCATCTTATGGGTATTGATTCCACTAAATGAAGGTTATTTATCTCAAATGGTTGGAGAGAAACTCACGATTAATAATATGCCCATTGTATGGGAATTTGATGATGTCTTTCCATAGGAATTGCCAGGTCTTCCACCAAATCATGAAGTTGAGTTTTCAATAGAACTCGTATCGGGTGATTTGCCTATTTCAAAGACACCTTATAGAATGGCCCCAATTGAGTTGCAGGAATTGAAGAAGCAACTCCAAGAAAATCTTGATAAAGGATTCATACGCCCTAGTGTATCACCTTGGGGAGCACCTGTTCTGTTTGTTAAGAAGAAATATGGATCAATGAGACTCTGCATTGATTATCAAGAACTTAACAAGATCACTATCAAGAACAAATATCCTCTCCCACGCATTGATGACCTATTTGACCAACTACACGGAGCTCAATACTTTTCCAAGATTGATCTTCATTCAGGGTATCATCAATTAAGGTTCAAAAGGGAGGATATACCAAAGACGGCTTTCCGTACAAGGTATGGACACTATGGATTTATAGTAATGTCATTTGGTCTTACTAATTCCCCTTTTATCTTCATGGATCTGATGAATAGAGTCTTTAGAGACTATCTTGATCAGTTTGTGGTAGTCTTTATAGATGATATTCTTGTCTATTCAAAGATCAAGGAAGAACATGAAGATCACTTGAGAATTGTATTAAAGACCCTAATAAAGGAGAAGCTTTATGCCAAATTTACCAAGTGTGAATTTTGGCTTCAAAAAGTTGCATTTTTGGTTCACATAATCTCAAAAGAGGGGATATCTGTGGATCCAGCAAAAATAGAGGTTATCGAAAGATGGTCGAGACCAACAACAGTAACCGAGATCCGAAGTTTTCTTGGTTTGGATGGATATTATCGATGTTTTGTGAAAAAAAATCATGATTATCTAATCCACTCACCAGGTTGACTCAGAAAGGAGTTAAGTTTGTTTGGACGGAGGAATGTGAAGAGAATTTCAAGGAGTTGAAAAGAAGGTTATCCAGTGCACCTGTGCTCACACTGCCTTGTAGTGGAGAAAGGTTTGTGATCTACATTGATGCATCCAAGAAGGTATTGGGATGTATTCTCATGCAAAATGATATGGTGATAGCTTATGCCTCACGACAGTTGAAAATCCATTAGCAAAATTACCCAACTCATGATTTGGAGTTAGCTGCGGTAATCTTTGCATTAAAGATTTGGAGGAATTACCTTTATGGAGAAAGGTGTGACATTTATACTGATCATAAAAGTTTAAAGTATATTTTCACACAAAAGGAGATGAATATGCGCCAAAGAAGATGGTTGGATCTGATTAAGGATTATGACTGCTCAATTCATTACCACCCTGGGAAAGCAAACAAAGTGGCAGATACATTAAGTCGACAAGACCATGCTAGCTTATCCATGATGAGGATCACAAAATATCCAATATTTAGGGATTTACAAAGGATGGATCTTGGAATTATAATGGAAGGGGAAAAATTGTATCTTTCTCAAATGAATGTTCAACCATCTATACATGTGAATATTAAAGAAGCACAGAAAGAAGATGTAGAGTTACAAAAGAAGGTGAGAAATGTACCTGAATTCAACCTTGATTGTGATGGGATAATAAAGTTCAGGAATCAGGTTTGTGTTCCTCCCATCTCAAAATTAAAGAAGGAGCTGCTGGATGAGGCTCATAGTTCTTCATTCTCTATTCATCTGGGAAGCATGAAGATGTATAGGGATCTAAAAGAGTACTTTTGGTGGGATGGCATGAAAAGAGATGTTGCTGAATATGTCTCTCGATGCTTGGTTTTTCAGCAAGTTAAAGCTGAGATACAGAAGTCTAAGGGGATGTTACAACAATTACCCATACCTGAATGGAAATGGGAAAACATCACTATGGACTTTGTCACCGGACATCCTAAAACATCCAAAGGCAATAATGCTATCTCGGTCATAGTTGATCATCTTACAAAGTCTGGACACTTCATTGCTATTAGAGAGGATTTCTCTCTGGATCAGCTTTCCAGGATATATGCAAAGGAAGTGGTAATATTACATGGAGTACCACTTTCTATTATATCTAATCGGGATCCGAGGTTTACCTCATTGTTCTGGAGAAGTCTTCAGCATACTCTGGATACAGAGTTGAGTTTCATCACTACTTATCATCCTCAGACAGACGGTTAGTCTGAGAGGACAATTCAAACTCTAGAAGATATGTTGAGAGCTTTCTCTATAGATTTGAAAGGTGGTTGGGATCAACACCTACCTTTGGTGGAATTTTCTTATAATAATAGCTTTCACTCCAGTATTCAGATGGCTCCTTATGAAGCTCTCTATGGAAAGAAATGCAGGACTCCAACTTGCTGGGATGAAGTTGGGGAAAGAAAGCTATTAGGACCTGATCTCGTTGATGAAATGGCAGAAAAGGTCAGATCTATTAAACAACACATAAGAGCATCTCAGAGCATACAGAAAAGTTATGCCGACAATTGAAGAAAAGACCTAGAGTTTGAAGTGGGTGATAAAGTGTTCTTATGAATATCTCCCTGGAAGAGGGTCATGAGATTTGGAAAGAAGGGAAAGTTGAGCCCTAGATATATTGGTCCTTTTAAAATTCTGGATCATTTTAGGAAGGTAGCTTACCGATTGGTGCTTCCACCGAATCTCTCTCAAGTTCACAATGTGTTCCATGTATCTCTCCTGAGAAAGTACATACCTGATCCTTCACATGTACTCAGCTCAGAAGTTGTACCTCTGGAACAAGATCTTTCTTATGAAGAACAACTGATAGAGATTCTAGATCGTAGTGAAAAATTCCTACAGAACAAGACCACTTTCTTGGTGAAAGTTTTATAGAGGAACCACCAATTAGAAGAAGCTACATGGGAGCTTGAGGATATGATGAGGGAGAGGTATCCTCATCTGCTTGTTACAAAGTGACGAATTTCGAGGGAGAAATTAATTTTAAGGGGGGTAGAATGTAACACCCGAGACTTTTATGAGAAATATTTTGTTTTTATATAAATAATCAAAGGAATCTTTCACTACACACAACACTTGCTTAGCTTTCTTTACACGCAACCGCAGCCTTCCTCGATAGCTTGCGTCATACGCAATACCGAGTTTCACTAAACGACGATATGCTATTAAAATATTATTAAAACTAGCTGTTATGAATAGTATTAACTGAATTTTGAATTTTATAACATTTTAATTCAACTTATACATTTTCTAGAATGAGGTATGAAAGCAAAATCAGTTTTTTGGATAAAAGAAGTATTTTTCAAAAAATGCAGTTTTCCCGCCTTTTGATGGCGCACCCACATTAAATATAGTTTTTGACGTGTTTATAAGTTCAATTTGAAAAAATAAAATTCTTATTTTTAATCAGGGTATAAAAATTTACTTTGGATAAATTTTTGATATTTTTCTGATAACTTTTATATTTTGATTAATAGTAAAAATACGCTAATTTTTAATTAAAAACAACTTTTTTCATCAAGATAATTTATATGGATAAATTATAATATTGAATGGTTTTAAAGTATAAATAGAATATATTTTTAACATTTAATATAATTTATGCCATTATCATTAATTTCACATTGAATTCATAGGTAAAAACATTTCAATCTTTGGCAATGTTTTAACTTCTAAAACCCATTTTCTTAACAACGGGATTTATTTTAAATTAATTACTGAAACTTATATGTTTTGAATTTGGAAAAATGGATTCCATATTCAGAATAAGTGGGTCCAAATTATGTTAATAGGCTACTTTTTATTTTTGGGCATTATGAATAGTAACTACGGTAAATTTTATTTACCATAGTTAAAGGTAAATCGGGTAATTAAGGGTAAATATAAGATTATAAAATTACCCTAACACCTTCCAAAATACTATTGTATGAATAAAAGTCTACCCATATCACCTAAGAGTCTGATTAGATTCATTTAATGGACTTTTTTCCATGAAAATAATTTAATTATTATTAAAACCAAAGAATGTGACAACATGTCACTTTCTTAAATCTTATAAGTATAATAATTTTAATTTAGTGATAAACTTAATGAAACTTATAACATGAATAGTATCCAGAAAGATAATACAATTATCTACATCATAGGAATTTATTTAGAATTTTTAGGGATTAAATAATTATCATTAATTATGACACAATAGTGATGTTGAAATTATTTTATTAATTAAAATATCAAATAAATGGTTTTAAAAATATTAAAATAAATATTATATGAACTATTTAATGTGCTACACTAATTTTATAGATACATATGACATTTTATGAATCTATTGAAGCTTTTATTTTGAACATATCTTCTGTATATATTTTATTTAAATTCAAATAAATGAATAGTGTCAAAATCGACACTATTGTTACTTTATAAAAATAACATATTATAAAATTGTTTAAAAATCACAAAAATATTTAAAAATTATAAATTAAAATTTATATGGTCTAAAATGTAATAAAGTTTCAAATTATGTAAAATTCACAACACATATGTAATTATTGATAATAATTTAAAATTTAGAATATTATTACCACAAATAAAATTAAATTGATAAATAAGGATAAATCAAGTTGATAATGTTTAAAATAAATTTCTAACATGTCTAAATTTTATTGGTTTATGATATTACAACACTATCTCATCTAATCTTTAGATATGAGTCATTTTGGAAGTTTTTAAGTGGGGTAGGGATTTAATATAAACTAATATTTCTTATATTTCCAAAGGTGCCCCTCTCCTCCCTTATAAAAGGGCACCTTCTCCCTCTCCTCCTCACACCAATTTGAGCCTTCAAGCTCGTCCAATATCTACACATTTCACTTCCCCACTTCCCTAGAAACATCCTATATGTCCTGGTCTTCTTCAAAGACCAATTTTAGTGCCCTAAGAGGAGATCTCAAAGAGGCGCTTCAAAGAAGAGGTAATGCCCGTTACTGATTCTTTCATATTTATTTCGTCTTCCACTTCTTCTTATTTAGTTGTTTCATTATGAAGTAATAACATCAGTATCACTCATATACTTATATGTTATTATAAGTATGAAACAACCATATTTAACCATCTATCCATCCTACGGAAAATGAAATCACCGCGCGTGCGTACGTACGGAATACCGTCTCCACGTCGTGGTGTAATCTATTTTCCCCCACCACCTTACTTGGATGGGTATAATGGTGTAAATAATAACTGTATATTATTATTGTAAAGTGATATTGATTCTGAAATAGTATACATACACTCCAATACAATTCCAAGATCATGGGAACGATATCATCGCTCGTGCGTACGTACGGAATACCGTCTCCATGATGTGATGCGACTCGTTCTACATGATCTTCATTTCATAATGATTACATAAATGAATTGAATGAATAAATATGGAATATATTACACTAATACCATTCTGGAAATGAGGTATCTATAACCTAAAGAGAAGAATAAGAATTTATTCGACAAAACACACATAAGAACAAAAAGTAATAAACACCCGAATAAAAAGTAATAATGAAATATTACTAAAAAGATGCTAATAATATGACCATATATGATATCATAACAATAATTATGATTCTTTAATAAGTCAATAACATTATTTAAATCATTATACAGGAGGTTCGGACACTTACGAAGCAAATCGGACCAAAGGTAAGGGAAAATATCACAATCTCATTTTTATCCGATATTGTTTATACTTTGGTATTTACTAGGGTGTATTTTATCATCCACATACATGTTTCCTCAATATGTAATATTATTTCCATCCACCTACAATTTTTTAAATCTAATTTTACCCTTCGGTGAGTTTTTAGTAAAAGATATGAAAGGAATCTTTTGTCGTTTTTCGTACAAGGTACTTTTTGACTTTTCCGAAAAAAGTACGAGAAGAATGTTTTTTTAACTTATATGGAATGAATGGATTTTTAAAACAATATTTCCAAGAATATTCCTTTACAATTTTTCAATTTTATTTTTAATCAACTTCTTTTAGTTTAAAATTGTATGACATGTTAAGAAAGGGAAAAATGTTTTTGAAGTAGAAAGGATATTTTCCTCAAGAATGGAGTTCAAGTGTTTTATCAAAATTATTTTCCATCTAAGATAATATAGGGTTCTGTTTCTATCCCTATTATTAAATTGATTTGATTATGTTGTGATGGAAATATTTTTATGAATTCCTTTATCTTATATGAATTGTTTTATGATGTCATGATGTTTAAGATTCCCATTTTTATTACATGGGTTATGCTATGATGTATGGTTTATGATTTTGTGGCACACATAAGAATGATATCATTATGAGATGGGTGGGACCTATATGTCCCTCCAATGCATTGGGTAAATATTTTATATCTCATGAGATATACATGGCTGGAACGGTAGGTTAAACTGATTCAGTGAAACAGGACTAAAATGAGGAGTGAACTCAGTTCAGAAATGGACTTTGTCCACTAAGATAGTCTTGGCAATGAGTCTTGAATAATAAGAAATGATTCTCTATTAGTATGTGTGTATGCCACAAAGTTTCATGTTTTAAGTTATGATTATTGGGATTTCACTTCACTACCATGATTTATCTCATGTTATGAAATTATGATCTCTTTTGCAGGATAAGATTTTCAAAATGTTATGTTCTTATGAATTTGATGTAATTGATATTTCTTTTTTTTACCCTTACTGAGCATTTGAGCTCACCCTTTTGTATTTTTTCTTTCCCCAGGTCAGGAAGAAGGGTATAAAGTAAGATATTCCAAAAGGGACTATAGATATGATGAAATAAATGGGAGACAGTGTAGATGCTTTATGAACCAGTTGTTTATGTTTCCCAGTTTCTAAAGACACTATACCAATACGGTAATTTCATGGTTTTGTTATATGTTTTAATAATTATGCTTCAATTTTGAAGTATTAACCATGTATGTAAAGTAAGGGTTGTTATAAGCACAGTGCAACTTCTTGGTAGGGGGTGACACATAATCATCGACTGGTTTCACTATTTCATTGTATTGAAAGGGAGGTTATGAGGCTTTTTTGGGTTCTTTCCTTGATGTATTATTCCCTTTGTACATTGAGGGTCATTTTTATACCTTTGGGTCATGTTTCTTGAAGGATTCTATAACTTTTTTTCATGTAATGAGTTCCCACTTTTTTGAGTTTTCAAAATAGGATTTCTTTTTTATGTTAAATAAAGGGGGTTTGACCCTCAACCTATTAAACAATTTCTTCATTTTTTGATTATATCATTTTTTTGTTAGGTAATTTTATTCATTTTGGGTTAAGTTGTTTTTCATTTTTTGTAAGTTAATTTGGTTCATTTTGGGTAAGGTTATTTGGATCATTTTGGGTAAAGTTATTTGGATTTTTTGTTAGTTTTTTGGTTTATTTTGGGTTAGGTTATTTGGTTTATTTTGGTTTAGGTTATTTGGTTCATTTTGGGTTGGGTCATTTTGGGTTGGGTCATTCATTTAATTTTTGGGTTATGTCATTTTGGAGTTAGGTCCTAGTCTAATTTGGGTTAGGTCATTTGGTTCATTTTTTGGTTATGTAATTTTTGTATTCGTTCATTTTCTTCATTTTGGGTTAGAAAATTTATTCATTTTAGTTTAGGTAATTCGGTTCAATTTGTGTTAGGTTATTGGTTCATTTAGGGTGAGATCATTTGGTCATTTTTTCATTTTTTTTGGTTAGGTCATTTGGTTCATTTTGGGTTAGGTTATTTGTTTTATTTTGGGTTAGGTTGTTTGGTTCATTTTGGGTTAGGTCATTTTGGGTTGGTCCATTTCATTAATTTCTAAGATATATCATTTTTTAATTAGTTCATTTGGTTTATTTTGGGTTAGTTCATTTTGGGGGTTTTTATTTTTAGGATAGGTTATTTTCTTTATTTTGGGTTAAGTCATTTGTTCATTTTTAGTTAAGTAATTTAGTTCATTTTGGGTTAGGTTATTATGTTAATTTAGGGTTAGGTCATTTGGTCATTTATTTATTTTTATTTAGGTTATTTGGTTAATTTTGGTTTAGTTTATTTGTTTTATTTTGGATTAGGTTATTTTTGTAATGTCCCTCGATATGACATTTTCTCACGTGGCTAGAAAGGTTTTGTTATGAGGCCTCAAGCGTACCTCCACATACTCCAGAGGTTGAAAAATAATAGCGAGGGTGTGATATGTATAGTGGGGAAACTATAACCCCTAGTTATAGAGTTAAAAAATAGTAGAAATTATCATATAATAATAAATATCAGAGTAACTGAAATAATGAAAAAATAAAAAACATCATAAAAACCAAAAAAATAAGTGCCAACTGAATAATCCAAAAAATAATAAAGCAGTAATTTAATGTCATGATATAATGTAACTAAATTTCATGATATAATTAATACAAAAAAAGATTTATATACTTAAAATACCCCAGTCTCAAGACCCATATATGTCCTATCTTCAAACTGCAACCCATACAGAAAGAAACAATTAATATCAAGGTCTCTTTCCCTTGTCCAATCCTGCATCCATGTAATCTACTCATGTACCAAATAGAGTCCTGAATAGGGTGTGAGTATAACTCATTAGGTCGACACCACTGTGTCTAAACATAACCAATCTAATAATAAGTGTATGCAATAATGCAATAAATGGGTGCATCAATTAATTAAACAATTGAAATAACACCACATCAACTTAATTCGACTCCATGTAGAAATATCTCTGAGCATGTCTCTCGACCATGCTAACCATAACCATATAACCATGGTAAATAATAACATGCTTTGTCTCTATGCTAGAATATCTTTGAGCATGTATCACAACCATTCCAACCATAACCATATATCCATGGTATAAATCACACAAATCTAGTTCAAGCCCGCAATATAATCATTTCATCAATAAATAAAGATCGATATCAGTATATAAGCATTTAACCATGTATCAGGGCCAAGCCTAGTATATAATCATTTCAGTATGTGTCATTAGAAATATCCTACTATATAATCATTACAGTATGTATCAAGTTCAATCCCGGTATATAAGCATTACAACATGATTCACTGGGCATAGCAGCAAGGATATCATAATATCACATCATAAGGATCAATGGTTAATTATAAAAATTACCATTTATCTTTCAATTACAAATTTTTTTTATCATTTTGTTATAAACCAATAACATGTTATTCATTTAAATAATCAATCCAAGACAAGGTGAATCTATATTAAGCAGTTACCCAAAACTCATATCATGCTAAATATACTTAAACCATTAATCAATTTATTTAAAATCAAGGGTTCACTCAACTAAATGATAGAAATAAGTCAAATAATAAACAAATGGATCCAAATAGATTCCAAGGAATAATCCAAATTATCATTTAATTAATTAGGAAAATTCTATGTTGGGTCAATTTCAATATTGTACATACTTTTCAATTAAAAATACCTTAGAGTTAAGGTTTAAAACCCCTACCTTTAAATTATGGTCAAATAATGCTTCCATCAGGATTATTCAATAATAATGAAGGCACAGATGGTTACAAGAATGATCCTAGATCATAACTGATCAAGTTCAAAAGTAACAAAGACCACGGTTAAGATATTACACTGCCCTAATAGATAACAACAAAAGAGGAAGGGAAAACAAAATCCAAATAATTATCAGGGATCGATCATACAAACGGGGCATCTAGAAAGGAGGATGGATCTCCTAAATCACCAAGACGATGCCCTAGGTGATGGTTCTGGTCACAGCGGAAGCGTGCGATGGTGGGTGATATATTAAAATTTCTTTTAATAATTGTTTCCCAAAACCATGAGCAAAGATATTGCACATAAATTTATAATTAATTTATTTAATATCTAAATAAATAAATAACTGGTCTTAGGAACTTTCTTCGTTGATAATTATTGATCAATCAAAAATACACTTTAAGATTGCCTTCGTTACGCTGTGAGGATCCAAGGATAGAATCCCTCTAGCGAGGATTAACATGTGATCCAATGATCTCTGAGAGAAACCACTCAATCACTGGGTGCTAGAATAGTAAATTGAATGTCTTGTGTTGTTCATTATTGATCACTTGTTCTTGGATCTTGAAAAAATCTCTCTTTTACTTCCCATTCTTAATAGGGAGAGAGTAGGATTCAAGAGAGAATTTATTGTGTGTAAAAAATATCTATTCTCAATTTTTGGATGCAATATAAAATAGACATATCCATCTATTTATAGAGTTAGTGTTTAGGTTAAATTGTTACTTAATTGCATTTCACCCATTAAATAACATTTAAAACCATTAATAAACCCAATGAAAAATAATAATAATATCATTATTATTATTTTTTGGTACACACCAACTTGTGCAAAAACAAATATTATGTAACAGTCTTGTTAATTAATATTTTTCATCAGATTCAATCTTGGTTGGTTCAAAATCCTCTATAATTTATTGAACAACCGAATAAATATTTTATTCATAAATAATTATTTTATTCACAATCTAGAAAATAAATATTTATTAAAATATTCAATAAATAAAATGAATATTTTATTCACAATACAGTGAATAAATATTATATATATATTCACATAATCAAATAAATTATTTATTAATAAAAAATAATTATTTATTACCTTATGAATATTAGCGATCAATAAAACTTAAATAAAATTATTCCTCAGTCTTCAGAATAATATTTATTCCAATAATTAAATTCAAATAGAATTTAATTGAGATCAATGGAAACCTTTAGAGTGTGACCCTTTAAGATTATTTCTCATCGGTATTAGGCGGGCTTAGCTAAAGTCCAAGATTTTTGTCTAGAAATGGTTCAAAGCATCCAATATAAAGAACTTAATGTCACAATAATGACAACCACATATGAATGTTCATTGTGTAATATAATCCCTTTACCTCAATGTCTCATCAAAGAAGTTTCACATTCATGTCACCAACCTATATACTCGATACGTATTTCTTTGACTATCTGAAATAAACACATTGTTACACCATGGCCATGGAATTTAGGGCAATAGTTCCATTCAAATCAAAGGGTTGAGATATTAGATTCCATAAAGATGGAAGGTAAAAATCCTTCCTTGACTTATCCATTAATGTCATGTCACTCATGATGCACCCAACATATCCAACTTCACCATGAACTATTATAATCTTGTTTTATGAATTACATCTAAGTACATGAGTTGTAACATGAATTAATAATAATATTAAAGTCTAAGTACCATCACACACACTCATAGATAGAAATATCTTATGAAACCAAAAGATGTGGAATTCCTACTAGCGAGTTTGTTCTCATAATATCCTCTTTTAGAGATTATCAAGTGAGAAATTCATGAGAATAAGCCTTATCTACTTATGAGTACTTGTATCTAAAATTCTATGTATTGTGTATCCCATCATAGTACGTTATCCAACCACAGAACATTATTTAAGAATATCATCATATAACATCAAGGTTCTCATAATAGTGGGGAAAAACTATGACCTTATCAATGTAACATATACTTTAGGGCGTTATTACATTATATTCATGTATAAAAATGATCGATATATAATAAAAAAAATTATTAATATTCAATTCATTGAATATACATGTAATCAAAGTAAAAATAGTTGGTCCAATAACACCAACTCCAATAAACTCCCACTTGGACTAGAGCCAACTGCATACAACCTTCAGTCCACTACACCTCACATGATAGTCATGTTTTTGCTGAGTTAAGGATTTATTAAAGTGCTCTAATACGTTGTATTCCATAGAAATATTGCTCAATAAAAATTCACCTCTCTGAAAAAATACCTCAAGATATGATACTTCCAAAGTATATGTTTCGTCCGCTGATGTGACCTTGTCTCTTTTGAAAGAGTCACCGCTGTAGTATTATCACAATAGAGTGTGATAGGATATTTATCTCTAAGTACCTGATAAATCTATTGGATGAATTTTTGCATCCATATTGCTCCTTTATCTACCTCAAAATCCATAATATACTCAAACTCTACTATAGAATATACAGCCATAGCCTTCTTTGATCTCTTCCAAATCACAGAACCACAATTAAAAGTGAATATCTATCTCATTTTTGACTTCATGTCATATTGATAAGTTTGAAAAGTATAATCTTCATATCCTATGATGACTAGTTCCTTGTCTCTTACATAAACCAATAACATATCCTTAGTACACCTCAGATAATTAAGGATAGTATTGACTTTCATCCAATGGTGTTCACCTGGATGATCTTGACATCTTCCTACCACACATAATGCATAGGAAACACCTATCCTAGTACATAGCATAGAATACATGACTAAACCAATTGTTGATATGTATGTAATCCTTTCCATTATGTCTCTTTACTCATGTGTTTGAGGACACGTTTTCAAGGAAAGATGAGTGCCATGTGATTCTAGAAACAATCCCCTCTTGGATTGTTCTATACAAAATATTTTCAGTATATTATCAATACATGTACTTTTACTTAGGCTGATCAACATATTGGATCTATCACGATGAATCTAAATCCCAAGAATGTATGTTTTCATTCCTAAGCCCTTCATAGAAAATAATTTATTCAGCAATGCCTTAATAGACTGTAAGACTAGTATATCATTTCCAATGATTAATATGTCATTAAAATATACTATTAAGAAAAAAATATAGTCCCATTAAACCATTTATAGACACACAACTCACATTCATTCTTTATGAAACCATATTCTGTATGGCTTCATCAAATTGAATGTCCCATGACCTAGATACTTTCTTTAATCCCAAAATGGATCTTTGCAACTTGAATACCTTATTGGAATTCTTTATAGTCACAAGTCCTTCAGGTTGTTTCATATAGACATCTTCCTTAAGGTTCCCATTAAGTAAGGATGTTTTGAAATAAATTTTCCAAATCTCATAATCATGGAAAGTTGCAATGGAAACTATAATTCTGATGGATTTCAGTATTAAAACTGGTGAAAAGGTTTCACTGTATTCAATGCCTTAAATCTATTTAAACCCTTTTTCAACCAATCGCACCTTATATGTACTTATTTATCCTTTCATCTCTATTTTCTTCTTGAATACCCATTTACAACCAATGGGATTTATATCTATTATAGGGTCTTCCAAAATCCAGACTTGGTTGTGGTACATGGAATTCATTTTAGAATTCATTGCCTCTTTCCACTTAGAAACATATGTTCCACTTAATGATTCATTGTAGGTTAGAGGGTCATTATTATAAACTTATAATGATTCACTATCCTTGGTGAGTAGAAAACCATACCGTTCTGGTTCTCTTACCTCTCTATTACTCCTACATGGTAATTGTGTCTTTGGAACAATTTATTTCATCCATGGGGATTTGGGAAATTTTTTCTTGTTCCAACTATTGTTTATATTAAGTTTGTACTTCATCAAAGTCTATCTTGATCCTACTATCTATTTTAGATATAATACCCTCCTTAAGAAATGTGGGGCATATGTAAACTAAAACCTTTTTGTATAAAGGATTTTATAGGTATTATGTCTTTGTTTCTTTGGGATATCATATAAAAATACACTTTGTGCCTCAGGGTGTAAGCTTGTTACCGAAAGAGGCCTTAACAAATGCTCCGCAACCCCACACATTTAAGTAAGAAAACAAAAGTTTCTTTTCATTCCATAATTTGTATGGTATAATGTGTGTTTATTTATTTAGAACTTGGTTTAGTATATATTCTATCATTTTTAATGTGTATTCCCAAAAGGATAATAGAAGACTTTCATGACTCCTCATTGATCTATCCATGTCCAACAAGGTGTGGTTCCTCCTTTGACTTACACCATTCCATTAAGGTTTATAAGGAGGAGTGAGTTGAGATAATATCCCAAACTCCCATAAATAATCAATGAATTCTTGAGTAAGATATTCTTCATGAAGGTGGTTCTTCTCCCAGGGGCGGCGTTTTTTCTTCATGGGTGCGGGTTTGGTATTTCCCACCATTTACTGGCATGCTTCCTCTATCCCCCTCTTCACTGGGTAGGACTTTTTGGCAATGCGGTGGCTCATGAGGTCGTCGTTCCCACTCCTCCTGGACGAAGGTCAACACAATAGTTCTGTTCCGAGATGGGTGAATTTATAGTGGGTTGAGGTGGTCTTTGGGCGCGAATGTGAAGGCAGCGATAGGATATTTTTTGTTTTCAGCATGGCCTCATGGTTGCCTTCATGGTTTTGATTTTTTCTTTTTTTACCCTTTGAATTGGATTTGGGTGTGGTTATGGGTAGTTTGAGGTCTGAGTTCGTACTCTTTCTGCTAGGTGGCTTCGGTTCGATTACGATAGCGATGTGGATGATATGCATCTGGTTCATATTTCTTTGATGGTTTTTTTCTGTGTGATTCATGTTTTTTTGGGACGTGTTTGATATGCTATGTTTGCGAGATGGGTTTCTAAATTCGGGATTTGGTTGAGGCTTTGGTGTGGGTTGTGTGGTTGGTTATTCGGGAATTTGTTGCACTGAAGTGATGATTTTGGATGTCAAGGAGGATAGTGATGTTCTCACTGCTTTCGAAATGCTGGAAAGGAGGAAAGGTTTTGGTTTCGGTGGTCCGTGGCTTAAGTGATTCTGCAGCCATTTTTCTACAAGAAGCTGCTCCAGATGAGGTTCAGGGCAATGAGTTCTCATTGTTTCATGGCTTCTCAGAATCGGATGTTTGAGAGGGTGTGGCTTTTTCCATCGGTACAAGGCCCATGCTTTATGGTGCGGGGTAGCTAGTCATTCTGCGATGAGACAATGGAAGTTGGTTTTAATGTCTTTTGTTGCTGGGAGGAGCTGATTTCTTATAGGGAGGGTTGTTCTTGATCTTGAGTTTTGGTTCGTTGGGACTTGGTTTGTTTTTTAAGTCTTGATGTCATGGGTTTACCCCCTTCTTCCCTTAAAATAGGGTTTTATCAAAATAAAAAAAAATTAAGGCCTTCGGGCATTGGATTGATTGAATGAGTGGACATTAAATCAATTTATGACTAAGGGAAATAGCTCCATTTTTTGGTCATGGAACGAGTTATAGAATTCCACATGTATATCAATGTATCATCATGTTGGCATCATCATGGTTCTGTCTTGAACTGCCTCCACTTGTGTAAGATCTGAACCTTTCTGGAGATGTCTCGTGCTCATTTCTAGGTACTCGTTTATCTTTTTTGGGTTATATTTTGATTGGGTTTTTTTATTTGGTGTTGTTTCAGGTGAAATTAGAGAAGTTTAGAATCCTAAGGGGTTGTGCACAGTTGGCACATGGTTAGTGAAAACTGTGCAGCTTTCCTTAGAAAATTGTATACCCCATTTTTTGTGAGACGGGAGGTGGTGCATGGTTGGTGCATGGTTTGGCCAAACCGTGGGCCACCCTCCCAAGCTGTGCACCCTGAAATAGTATAGGTTTTCACTATTGGTGCACAGTTTGTTAAATCTTTCACCACTTAGAAGAAACCATGTTCCCCCTAAGAAGAGATGTGCGGTTAAGGCGTATGGTTCAGTAAACCATGCGCCCCTTGTAACACCTCAAGCTTCCACGGTACGCTTCTCTTTGAATAATGCAGTAGCGTGTGTTGTACGCAACTTTGAGTTCTAACACACCACAACCAATCAAACTAGCCGTTATGAATAGTAATACCCACTTTTCTAAATTTTATAAATTTTATCTTTCAAAATGGACTTCATTTTTGGATTCGGAACATCAAAATTATCTTAGGGTGAATTTTTGGTATTTTTCTGAAAACTTTCAATTTTTGATGAATAGTGAAAAACACTGAGTCATTGTTTAAAACTGAATTTTTATTTAAATAATTATTTATTTTATTTAAATTTATTTTAGGTCAAAATAGATACATAATACCTATATAATTTAAATGTAATTCATTGGAGTCAGTTTATAATAATTTTAGATATATAAAAATTTTATTGAACTTTTCACCGTCTTTTACCCACCTCCTAGGAGAATTTGCAAATTCACATAAAACTTAATTTTACCGTTTCTGTGAGCGGAATTTCAAAAATCTGAGAGACACGGTTAATATCAAGGAGTAAAATGTGGTTCAATAAGAATAAAATAATTTTTGGTGAATAGTAACTTTTTACTTTTATTTACCACGGTTAAAAGTAAATAGGGTAATTAAGGGTAAAAATGATATAATTATTACCCTAACACGTGTCCTAATTCTATTGGATAAGTATAATTCGACCAAAAACAACCTTAGGAATAAAATATGAACCTCTTTGGTCCATTTGGTTTAGATTAGGACACTTATTATTATTTTATTTAAATAAGAGTTAAAAGAGTTAAAATCAAAGTTTAATAACTAAAACATTTTTAATATGGGGTTATACATAATATAAATTCAACTATAAATATTCATTAAAAAGCTAAAAATATTTCCTACATAATGTAATTTTATTTATATTTTTTAGAAATTAAATAATTTAATTTATTTATGACACAATGATGATGCAGTAATTACCTAATTAATGAAATATTAAAATAATTGATATTATAAATATCTAAATAAATGTAATTTGAGACTTTTTATGAATTACACTAATTTTCTAGGTTAATATGACATATTAGAGTTGGTTTAATGAATTTGGTTCGAAGTAATAATGTTGTTATGAATTTATCAAAAACAAAATACCAAATAGTGTCAAAATTGACATAAAAGAGTTTTTAAAACAAATATTATATTATTAATTGAAATTCTATTCCTAAAATAATAAGGTTTGTCCAAAAGACTTATATAATAATATTTGTATCATTAATGAACCACTTGGGGTTCTCTTGGAAGTATATAGTAAGTTTATTAACCGTATAATATAAAAATACAAAGAGACATAGTAAATGTCTAACTATTTAACTAAGAGTTAAATATAAAAGATAAGGGTAAAATAGTGACCCAAACCTGTCTAAAACCTATTGGTTGAGTGTTTTTCAACCAATACCCACCTTATCCTTTAAATAATCTATTTTGGTTCCATTATAAACCGAAAAATGATTTTATTATAAAATAATATTTCTAGCTTTTCCTAAGGTGCCCCTCACCCCTCTTATAAAAGGGCACTCCCCCTTCTCTCTAATTCACACCTTCAAAGCCATTTGGCTCAGCCAAACCCTACCCAAATACCCTCTCAACTGTCCTACCTTCATCCTAGAATCATTCCTTTAGTCAGAAATCCAACCTAAGGAGCCCTTTTGATCAAATCAAAAGGAAGAACCCGAAGAAGAGGTACATATTTCATCACCTCTTTCAAGTTCCTTTCTTCTTCCACTTCATTTTTCTTTGTTGTTTCCATTATAAAATAATAAATCTAGTATCTTCTATATACTATGATGTTATTATAAATATTTTACAACCAAATTCATTATTCTATTCATCCTTTGAATGACATGTCACCATACATGCGTAAGTACGGCTTACTGTCTCCACGTCGTGGTGTAATTGTTATTCAATACATTATTATTTGGATGGGTATAATAATGATGTGTAAATGATTTAAATAATAAATATAAAATGATAATTATTCTGTATATATGATATACCATCCAATTATATATTATTTTAATATCAAAAGAATGATATTGTCGCTCGTGCGTACGTACGGATTACCGTCTCCACGAACGCGATGAGATTCATTCCCCATCATATCCATCCAAGACTAATTTTCATTATATGATTAAAAATAATGTTTAAAGACTTTATATAATTCTGTATATAAATAATATACATCCCATCCATAACATATATGACTCAAATAACAAATAATATAAAGTAAAACGAATCTGTTAACACCTGAAACGACGATAATACTAAGATATTATTAAATAAGCAATGTTAAAAGATTATATATGATATCATATTAATGTATATGATTCTTGTATAATTTAATAACAATTATTTAACCATTATACGGGAGGATAACCTACCCTCGACCAAGGAAAAGTACAAGGTAAGGGTTAATTTCACAATCTCTTCATTATCTGAGGTTGTTTATATGTAATTATCTACTAGGACCTCTTTATCATCCACATCCATGTTTCTTAAAAATGTATTTCAAAAAATTATTACTATTTTATAGAATATGGGTTAAAGTCATTTATACCCTTATTTGACTTTTTATAAATGATTTGTGGGTAATGAGGTATTGGTGATTGCCACGCCAAAACGATTTTTGGGTAATGAGGTATTGGTGATTGTCACGCCACGCTTATTCTGGGCCCCATTAACCACCCACGTGCCGTTCGTCCCCAGCTAAATTCAAGAGTGGCGAATTTCGAACCTGCACCAGTTCCATTGCCAGGGAGTGGCTTCCTTACACGGTACCACTAAGCCAACCCCGGTCAGAAAAAATGATTTGTGGGTAAAGAGGTATTGGTGATTTCCACGCCATGCTTATTCTGGGCCCCATTCACCACCTGTGTGCCGCTCGTCCCCAGCTAAATTCGAGAGTGGCGAGTCACGAACCTGCGCCAGTTCCATTTTCAAGGAGTGGCCACCTTACACGGTACCACTAACCCAACCCCGATCGGCTTTATAAGATGCTTATAAAGGAATCTTTTCGTTGTTTTCCAAACAAGGTCCTTTTTAACCTTTTCGACAAAATTAAGGTAAGAATGCCTTTTTTAACGTATACGGCGGGTGCGGCTATTTTCCACCGTTATAAAATCGTCGAAGCTTCCCTTATAAGCTTATAAGAATAATTTTCAAATTAAATGTTTTATTTTATAATTATGTGACTTTTAAATGATTTCAAAACAAGATATATCTCTCTCAAATAGTTTTGATCTCATCTATGTCAACATCCTTTTATGGATTTTAAGCTTATTTGAAGTTGATTTATTATGATAAAAAACTTCCATATTGTATTGAAGGTTTTGTGATATGTTTGACTATGGATGTGTTATTTTTATACCATTCATGGATTATGGATAAATTATTGACATTTTGTATGCTTGTTTTAATACGAATGTTTATGTTATGTTTAAACTTGTTTATATGAAGAATGCATTGGAATTAGTAAGTGATGGGTGGAGCCCGTTATAGCTCCTCAATGCATAGGTGGGTCTCATGAGACAAACTAGTGTCTTGGAACAAGGCCTTGACAAAATCTTATTTGTAGTCTTGGCAGAAGGCCTTGACTAAGTGGTTATGATAGTCTGGCATTATGCATTCCATCATTATGAAAGTGGTTATTGATATTGCATGTGATTATTCGACTAGTAGAATATCCATGTGAATAAGTAAATGGCATTATTTCATTTTATTTTTTCCATATTATGATTAAGTTCAAGTTTAAAAGGCTTTTTTTAGTTATACATTGCCTTAAATGTTTATGCTTATTTATGAAAGTTTCTGCTATATTGTTATCCTTACTGAGCATCTGAGCTCACCCCTTTCTATGTTTTATTTTTTCCAAGATGTGAAAAAGTATTTTATAACTGACCTGCATGGATAGTCTGAGGGGATATGAGTGTGGAATATGGAGACTATGTTGTTATAGTTTTTCACTTTATCATGTAATGTAAGACTTATGAATGGATCTAGTGTTTCCAAGGCTACTAAACTAATCAGTATTTCGAGACTTGATCTTTTGTGATCATTCCATTATTATGTAATAATACACCGACTCTGGGTAACTAGGGTTGGGGCATTACATTTGGTTTCAGAGGAAGTTTATTACAAACTTTGGAAGCTAGATTTAGATGAACTCTGGTTAGAGCACATAGCCCTAAGATAGACTTTGAGGATTAGTATAAAAGAACTTCCTAGAATTTTGGTATTGTATAGATTTTGTGATTTTTCCAAGCAATACATCCCTGTCTAGATACGAAAAGGTAGAGGTGGCTCTAGCATAGATGTAACTAGTGGTAAAACCCGAAAACACTACTTTGAGCTAGACTCGAACGGGAACTGGTGCACGATAACAGGCCTTGATGCACTCTTGGTTACGACACTCTCGGGGGATATGCTTAGGATAATTCTCATTTTCTTTACAACCCATTAGGAAGGGTTTATGAGTATATACTTCCTTAAAGAAAACATTTTTTTATGATTATGTATTATATCCATAAAATTTTCAATTTATGTTAAGTGTTTTACAAGTTTGGAGTTGTGTATTTCAATTCATAAACTAATCTAGTTTATGTCATTGTTTAGAAATGGCGCCTAGTGGAATGAATGGAAACCGTATCAATGCACGCACTCCATGTAGGGATTTCCCTCATGCTCAAGATAATTATAGTGGAGATGGTGATACAATTGGTGATGATCAACTTATCACTATACTGGGACAACTCACACAGGTTATGAATAATAACCTTACCTGTATGGAGCACCCTGATCCGCAGCGTGGAGTATCAATGTTAGATCGCTTCATGAGGCAACAACCACCAATATTAAATGGGGGTACAAATCCACTAGTATCTAAGCAATGGATAAATTCCTTAGAGAAAATATTCCATGCCTTGGGGAGTAGCGAAAGGGGAAACATTATCATGGCAGTTTACTGCCTCACTAGAGATGATGATCAATGGTGGTCATTGATTCAAAACACAAAGGAAGATGATGAGGTATCAAATGTGGAATGGAGGGAGTTTAAAGAGCTTTTCTTAGAAAAATAATTTCCTCGTGACCATCGAGCATATATGGAAAGACAATTTCTGAGTCTGAGGAAAAAGGAGGATGTGAATGTCGTAAAGTATGAAGCTAACTTTACAAGGTTAGCGAGACATGTTGCAGATTATATACATAACCCAAGAAGTAATATTGATCGTTTCTTTGATGGGTTAAAACCATTTCTCCATTGAGAATTAGTCTCACAATCCTTCTCATCGTACGAAGATATTGTCTCATGTGCTATCAAGACAGAAAAAGAATTCTCTAAGTCTTACGAATTTAAAGAAAAGCAAGAGAAGAAAATATGTACTAAACACTCTGGAAATGGAAATAAGGGGAAGAAGGGAAAAGTTGAATATCCATCCTGCAGTAAATATGATAAGAAACACCCTGGTACTTGCCTGAAGGGAATGGGAGTCTGTTACAAGTGTGGTGAAAAAGGCCACCAAGCTCATGATTGCAAGGGGAAGAAAAAATCTACCGATGTTCAATGTTACAATTGCAGGAAGATGGGGCATTATGTGAATGAATGTCCTAAGCGTCATGGGAACTTACCTCAGAAAAGGCCAAGGGATCAAGGCCAAGCTTATGTTATCACTACTGCTGAGGTTGAAGCTCTGAAAGACATAGTGGCAGGTAATTTAATGGTTTCCTCAAGTTTATCCAATGATTTATTTGATTCTGGATCATCGTATTGTTTCATATCTTCCCAGTTTTCTAAGAAAATTAGATATTTCCAATTTGATTTAACAAGGGAGTTGTCAGTCAAAACTCCTAAAGGAAGTATCATTGCAACAAAGTTTTGTGAATCAGTCCCCATTAGGGTATATATATGTTCTTTATCTACTGATCTCATCGTCATACCCATGATTGAATTTGATATAATCCTCGGTATGGATTGGCTTTTGGACCATGATGCAAAAATTTATTGTAAGAAGAAGGAGGTTACTATTTTTTATGACGATGATAAAGAACACCTTATCTTTAGAGCAGAATCATCACCACCTAATTCTTATCTAGATCCACCCCCAGTAGCTCAACTAAATTCAATTATTAGGGAGGAAGAGAATGAAATAATTGTGGGTGAGGAAAAAAATGTTCAAATAGAGGATGTACCTATTGTGAAAGAATATGTTGATGTGTTTCCATAATATTTACCTGGACATCCTCCAGAAGGATAAATTGAGTTTTCCATTGATTTAATTCCTAGATCATGGCCCATATCGAAGACCCCTTATAGAATGGCCACTGTGGAATTATTGGAACTAAAGAAACAACTAGAGAAATTGAGTAATAAGAGATTTATTCGCCCTAGTTTTTCTCCATGGGGAGCCCCTGTCCTTTTTGTTAAGAAGAAAGATGAATCTATGAGGTTGTGCATTGACTACAGGGAGATCAATACTATAAAAATAAAGAACAAGTATCCCCTACCTCGCATTAATGATTTATTTGACCAACTGCATGGAGCTCAATACTTTTCAAAGATTGACCTTCAATCTGGATACCATCAGTTGTGCATGAAGAAGGAATACATTCCAAAGACAGCATTTCGAACCAGGTATGGGCATTACGAGTTTACAGTAATGCCTTTTGGATTGACTAATGCACCCTCTTTCTTCATGGATCTAATGAATAGAGTTTTCAAGGAATATCTTGATGACTTTGTAGTGGTATTTATTAATGATATCTTGGTATACTCCAAAAGCTACGAAGATCATGAAAATCACTTGCGCATTATCCTAAAGACTCTGAGAAGACATGAATTATATGGGAAGTTTAGCAAGTGTGAATTATGGCTTCAGGAGATTTCTTTTCTTGGCTATATTGTCTCTAATGATGGAATCTCTGTTGATCCTTCAAAGACCAAGGCAATCCAAGAATGACCCGCACCGATGAGTATAACTGAGGTATGCAGTTTTATTAGTTTAGCAGGTTATTATCGATGTTTCGTCCATAATTTTTTCTGGTTGGCTAACCCATTAACAAAGCTCACACGAAAAGGGGTTAAATTTGTTGGGACAAAAGAGTGTGAAGAATGTTTTGAAGAACTGAAGAGAAGATTAGTTAATTCTCTTATATTGACTCTACCATTAGGGAATGATGGGTTTGTTATTTATAGTGATGCTTCAAAGAAAGGACTTGGTTGTTTCCATATGCAGAATGATAGGGTTATTGTATATGCATCACGACAGCTAAAAATTCATGAGAAAAACTATCCTACTCATGATCTTGAGTTAGTAGCTGTAATCTTTGCTTTGAAGATATGTAGACATTATCTCTATGGTGAAAAATGTGAGATATATACTGATCATAATAGTTTAAAGTATATTATCTCACAGAAAGAACTCAACATGAGGCAAAGACGATGGTTTGAACTACTCAAGGATTATGATTGCACGATACAATACCACCCGGGGAAGGCAAAGAAGGTGGCAGATGCTTTGAGTAGAAAGGATCATGGAGTTTTGAACAAGATGAGAGTTGAAAAGGATCCTATATATATGGATCTAGTAAATATGGATATGGGAATCACCCTGGAAGGTGAAACATCAATACTTTTTCAAATGGTTTCCAAACCATCTTTACTAGAAAGGATAAAGAATTCTCAGATCGGTGATGAAGGGTTTCAAAAGAAGATTAAAGCTGTGAATAATGGTAAATTGAGTGACTTTGTGTATGAAGATGGAATTTTGAAATTTGGGAAGAGACTTTGTGTTCCCGATATACATGATCTAAAAAGGGAATTGTTGGACGATGCTCATAGTTCCAATTTCCCTATACACCCTAGGAGCACCAAAATGTATAGATATTTGAAGGAACTTTTTTGGTGAGACAACATGACAAGGGAGATTGCTGATTTTGTGTCAATATGTATGGTTTTTCAACAAGTGAAAGCTGGAAGGCAATAGCCTGGAAGAGTCATGCAACCTATTCCCATACCTGAGTGGAAATGGGATAATATTATGATGTACTTTATCATAGGACTACCAAAGACTCCTAGAAGGAACGATGCAATATTGGTCATTATTGATCGTCTTACCAAGTCAGCACATTTTCTTGCTATAAGAGAAGATTTTCCACTTGAATGTCTAGAAATAATGCATATTAATGAAGTTATAAGACTTCATGGAGTACCCCTATCTATTGTTTCTGATCGTGATCCACGTTTTACATCAAGATTCTGGAAAAGTCTTCAGAAATCCTTGGATACAGATATCCATTTGAGCACTGCCTACCACCCCCAAACTGATGGACAATCAGAACGGACTATTAAAACCTTATAAGATATGTTGAGATCTTTATCACTTGACTTTCAGGGTATGTGGGATCAATATTTACCTCTGGTGTAATTTTCCTATAACAATAGCTTCCATTCAAGTATTCAGATGGCACCATATGAAGCATTATACAGAAAGAGATGTCGCACACCAACCTATTGGGATGATGTTGGTGAAAGAAAACTCTTAGGCCCAGAACTGGTAGAGGAAATGATGGAAAAGGTGAAGGTAATCCAAAACCACATCAAAGCAGCTCAAAGTAGGCAGAAGAGCTATGCCGATAACCGAATGAAGGATTTTGAATTTTAGGTAGGAGATCATGTTTTCTTGAAGGTATCTCCATGTAAAGGTGTTATACGTTTTGGTAAGAATGGAAAATTGAGTCTCAGGTACATCGGACCTTTCGAAATTCTAGAACGAATTAGGGCTGTAAATTACCGGTTGGCAATGCCGCCAAGTCTCTCCAAAGTTCACGATGTGTTCCACATATCACTATTGAGAAAATACATGCTTGACCTAACGCATGTACTCACCTATGAGGAATTATAACAGGAACCTGATATGTCTTATTGCGAAGATCCTGTCAAAGTTCTTGATACCAGAGAACAAGTGTTGAGAAACCAGACGACTCGTCTGGTAAAAGTTCTATGGAGAAACCATAAGATGGAAGAGGCAATGTGGTAACCCAAGGAATTTATGATGAAGAACCACCCGAGTCTTTTTATGCAGTAATATTCTAGAAATTTCGAGGATGGAATTATTTGAAGGAGGGTAGAATGTAACACCCCAAGCTTCCACGGTATGCTTCTCTTTGAATAATGCAGTAGTGTGTGTTGTACACAACCCCTTCTCTCTAATTCACACCATCAAAGCCATTTGACTCGGCCAAACTCTGCCCAAATACCCTCTCAACTGTCCTCCCTTCATCCTATTAGCCTTCCTTTAGTCAAAAAGCCTACATAAGGATCCCTTTTGATCAAATCAAAAGGAAGAACCCAAAGAAGAGGTAAATATTTCATCACCTCTTTCAAGTTCCTTTCTTCTTCCACTTACTTTTCATTTGTTGTTTCTATTCTAAAATAATAACTCTATTATATTCTATATACTATGATGTTATTATAAACTATGACAACCCTTCTTTTATTACAAACTTAAACATGATTTATTATATAAAACTTCACTTGATACAACAAAGAAGATCGAGAGGTTTAGTGTCTTTGGGGCTTAGGATCATTACATAAAAACACAAAACATGAAATAAAACATCTTTATTGAAAACTTCCTTTACATGACCACTACATTCCCTCGTACTTAGCATTGCATGGGATAACCTGAGAGGACATGCATAAGAAAAGGGTAAGCTATAAAGCCCAGTAAGGGAGTACACATGGAATAACATGAGGAGTACAAAACATGTTAGGAAATAGGCATGTCAATAGATAATAAGAGAAACATGAACATAAAGGCATGATAAAGCATGATAATCATAACATGGAAATGTGGCAACAACACTTAACATTGAATTAGCATGAGCCAAGGCTCATTGCACATGGAGCATGAGTAAACCCTCATTGCACATAAAGCACGAGTAAAACCTCGTTGAACTTGAATTAGCATGAGTCAACACTCATTTCACATGATGTATCATGATACTATACTTTACCCAATGCATTGGAGCACTATAAGGGTGAACCCTTCTTAAACATTTCATTTCATGCATAAGTGTGCCACATGGATCATAAAACATGGATTCATAAAACATAATCATTTATTCCACGATAAAGGAATGTGGAATTCATACATGAAACTTTACAATAAATAAGTAAATGTGAATAAAGGTGAATACCCTTGATGAGGAAATGGGCATGGTATTCACTACACAATGACATTGGCTTAGAAAATTGGTATGATTTCGGCAGCGTAACGGCGTGACATAAGAATTCATAAAAATGGTTGATGAGAGAGAAAAGGTTTCCTCATAATATTTACTTGTAATGGACAGTAATGAGGTCATATAGATACATGTCCCAACAATTGTAATGGAATTTAGATTCATGATACAAAATTATTGCTTGAATGTAAAAGAAGAGAGAGAAGTTCCTTTCAGAATTTCGGCATAGTAACGGGTGTATATGGGAGGCATTTAATGAGAGAATAAGGGTTCTCCCATCATTCAAACAATAATAGGGAAGTATGGGGGAGGTTCTAAACCATTACCCAACATTCATAATTGAAGTTAAAAGGGCAATACAACTTAAAGAAAATTGAGAAAAATGAGAAAGGAAGAAAAAACCCTTACTTGGAAGTGTGCTTCCAAAGGCTAGAGAGAGGATTGTGAGAGGCTTCTTGGGAGCTTGGGGCACCTTGGGAGGATTCTAGAGAGAGTAGGGTAGAGGTTGGATGAAATCCAAAGTCTTTGAGTGAGGAGTAAGTGGGAGCTTGGGTGGGTTTATATAGGAAAGGTGAGGGAATTCTTTATTATTTAGGTTTGGGACCCCTTATATTAAATTAATCCAAACCACAAACCATCCCATGGTTTTTTACCATGGTTTTTGGAAAAGGGAAGAGGAAAACAATATTTTATAAGGCCAAATTCCGAACTTCTTAAAATATTAGGGTTTCTTATGTGGAGGTGAGTCACACTCCCATGGAAATTAATTTAAAAAGGCAAGGTGTTGAATAAGTCTTGAGGGGTCCATTAATGCTTTGAAAAGTAAGTTAAACAAACCCAAAATCACATTATTTTAATGTTAAAACATATATTGGCCGAACATAAAGATTATAGTGTTTTATTACATCACTATTGGGTCATTATGATGTCATAAAACACATTATATATTTAAACGGTATTTAATTTTTACTCAAAAATCTGACTATCTCAAAAAATTATGAAAAATTCACCATTGGATAATTTCGACATCCTGATTCCAAAAATAACATTTATTTTATCTAAATAATTTTATAAATATGTTAATTTTCACTTTTAAAATAAAAACCGACATTTATCGAAAATTCACGAGTTTTGACAAAAATGGATTTCAAACCTTAATAAAAATTTTAATTGCATTCATAAAATTATAAGATCATTTATATTTAATAAAAAAATTAATTTAATAATAATTTTATTATTTTATTAAAATATTATTTAATTCAAAAATCCCTTAATTTAATAAAATAGATTTCTTAATTAAATAATAACTAAAAACACCATTTGTACTTTAAAAACTATTTACAATGTATCAAAAATGACTAGAAATTATATTCATTATTATATAAAAAAATAATGTACATGAACATAGTACTAATTATTTGTTACGTAACCCCTTAAAACAGCCGCATAAGACCTAAGGGTAAGGTGTGCGATGGTGACAGACTCTTGGGGTGGCTCGGATAGCATCGTTCGAGTGGTAATTTCAATCAACTTCCACTTTTCCCGTAGACAATCACGTTCGAGATTGAAAAGATGAAGCACAGCTTGGGCTTGGTCAAGGGTGAAGCCCAAAGACTCCACCTCTTTTCCTAGCTCTGACAAATGGGCTTCGTATGGGGCAATTCTACTTGGTGAGGTCATCGCTTCCTTTGTCTGAGTAAATTGGATTTGTTAAGGTCCTATATTTATACTAATCATGTGATCACTGTTCAACGTCTATATTAGCAACGGTCAAAAATTCTTAACATAAAACCAAAGAAGTTGACATTTTATAAAAACATAAAGAGACATTTAATTAGATCAAGAGGGATTTCCATTAATGAAACTTTGGGTCGTTACAATATTCCCCCCTTAAGAAATTTCGCCCTCGAAATTTTCCTGTTCCCACACTAAAACAAATGTGGGTAACTCAGTTTCATCATATCCTCCAATTCCCAAGTCGCTTCTTCAAACTTGTGGTTTCTCCACAACACCTTGACGAGGGGCATTGTCTTATTTCATAAAACTTTTTCTCTATGATCTAAGATCTTCACTGGTTGCTCCTCATAAGAAAGATCATCTTCCAATTGTACCACCTCAGAAGAGAGTACATGTGAAGGGTCTGGTATGTACTTCCTTAAGAGGGATACATGAAAGACATCATGTACTTTGTCTATAGTATGTGGAAGTTCTAGTCGATAGGCCACAGCCCCGACACGATCAAGAATCTCGAAGGGGCCGATATACCTTGGACTTAACTTCCCTTTCTTTCTAAACCTCATGACCTTCTTCCATGGAGATATGCATAGAAAAACCATGTCTCCAACTTTAAACTCAAGGTCTCGTCGATGGTTATTTTCATAACTCTTCTGTCGACTCTGAGCTTCCTTGATATGCTGCTGAATGGTTTTCACCTTATCCACCATTTGCTCGACCATTTCTGGTCCAAGCAGCTTACGTTCACCGACCTTATCCCAACATGTCGGTGTTCTACACCTTTTCACATACAGGGCTTCATATGGTGCCATTTGGATGCTCGAGTGGAAACTATTATTATAAGAGAACTCAACAAGAGGAAGATGTTGATCCCATTCTCCTTTAAATTCCATTGAGTAGGCTCTCAACATATCCTCAAGTGTTTAGATAGTCTGCTCAGATTAGCCATCAGTTTGAGGATGATAGGCCGTACTGAAGTTCAGTTCAGTATTCAGAGCATGTTGAAGACTCTTCCAAAACTTAGAGGTGAATCTTGGATCTCAGTCAGACACAATAGATAGTGGTAATCCATGCAACCTTACCACTTCCCTGATATATATCTGTGTCAGTTGATCCAAAGAGAAATCCTCTCAAATAGCAATGAAGTGTGCAGTCTTTGTAAGATGATCCACAACAACCCAGATTGCATTGTTGCCTTTGGATGTCCTTGGAAGTCCGGTGATAAAGCCCATGGTGATGTTCTCCCATTTCCATTCTGGTATGGGAAATGGTTGCATCGTCCCCTTAGACTTCTGCCTCTCTTCCTTCACTTGCTGATACATCAGGCACTTTGATGTATATTCAGTGATCTCCTTCTTCATATTATCCCACCAATAGTTTTCTCGGAGATCTTGATACATCTTTGTGCTCCCTGGGTGAATAGAGAAATTTGAACTATGTGCATCATCCAAAAGTTCCTTCTTCATCTCCGAACTTAATGGAACACATAGTCTTTTCTCAAACCGCACAATTCCTTCTTCATTAACATTAAACCGAGGATTTTCCCTTTTTGATAGCTTCCACTTTTTCTTGAATTCTCACATCATCCTTTTGAGAATCCTTTAAACTTTCCAAAAGAGATGGTTGAGCAATCATTTGTGAAAGGATTTATGATGTTCCTTTCTCTATGATTCCCATGTCCATCTTCATAAAGTCTAAGAAGATTAGATCCTTCTCAATTCTCATCATTGATAGAATCGTTGGATCCTTTCTACTTAGGGCATCTGCCACCTTGTTCGCTTTCCCAGGGTGGTAATGTATTGAACAGTCATAATCCTTGATGAGCTCTATCCATATTCTCTGGTGCATATTAAGCTCTTTTTGTGTGAATATATATTTAAGAATCTTGTGGTCAGTATATATCTCACATTTCTCTCTATAGAGATAATGCTGCCATATTTTCAAGGAAAAGATCACAACCGCTAACTCCAGATCATGTGTTGGATAGTTTTTCTCATGGATTTTCAACTGCCTTGAGGCATAGGATATCACTTTATCATTCTGCATCAGCACACAGCCTAATCCCTTATTTGAAGCATCACTGAATACCACAAAAAGTTCCCCACTTGTGGGTAAAGTGAGCATGGGCACAGTGATAAGCCTCCTTTTCAACTCCTTGAAGCATTCTTCGCATTCATCACTCCAAGAAAACTTTACTTCCTTCCGAGTTAGCTTGGTAAGAGGGTTGGACAATCATGAGAAATTTCTCACAAATCGTCGATAATATCCAGCTAACCCCAAGAAGCTACGGATATCCATTACCGATGTTGGCCTCGTCCATCCCTCAATTGCATCTGTTTTGGAGGGATCCATAGATATATCATTGCTTGTGATGATATGACCCAATAATGAGACTTCCTTCAACCAGAACTCACACTTGTTGTACTTTTCATAGAGCTTCTCCTTGCGCAAAGTCTCCAGTACAGTTCTTAAATGCTCCTCATGATCTTCCTTGGTTTTGGAGTATATTAGAATATCATCTATAAATACTACCACAAATTTGTCTAGGTAATCTCTAAAGACTCTATTCATTAATTCCATGAAGATTGCTGGAGCATTGGTGAGTGTGAAAGGCATTACTATGAATTCATAGTGCCCGTATCTTGTACGAAAAGCAGTCTTGAGGACATCTTCCTTCTTCACCCTTACTTGATAATATCCCGATCGCAAGTCCACCTTGGAGAATTATTGTGCTCCACACATCTGATCAAATAAGTCATCGATTCTTGGGAGAGGATACTTGTTCTTTATCGTGATTTTTTTAAGTTCACGATAATCGATGCAGAGCCGCATTGACCCATCCTTCTTCTTGACGAAGAGGACCGGTGCACCCCATGGTGAAGCACTTGGGCATATAAACCCTTTATCCAGATTCTCCTGTAGTTGTTTCTTCAGCTCTTCAAGCTCAACAACAGTCATTCTATATGGAGTCTTGGATATTGGTAACGCCCCAGGTATAATTTCAATTGAGAACTCAACATCTCTTCTAGGAGGAAGACCAAGCAGTTCCTCAAGAAACACTTCCGCGAATTCCCTCACAATAGGCATTTCTTCAAGGATGGTTTCTTCTTTGGAATCAATAATCTGAGCTAGATATGTGTGCTCATAGGGCAGTAATATCCATGCTTGAGATGATGGATCTAAAGGAGATTCATCTTCCTCCTGACACTTGTAAATAATCGGGGGTTGATTCTCCATATGGAGTGTGATTTCCCTCTCCCAACAATTTATGTTGGCTCTATATAAGGAAATCCAATCCATGCCAAGAATTGCATCAAATTCCACCAGAGGGAGTATGATGAGGTTCGCCGGGAAATTCAATCCACAGATTATAACAGGGGAGGACTTATACTCATGGGATGCAATGATTGCCCCATTTTACGTACTCACCAACATCTTTACTTCCATGATTTGTGGTGGTGCTGGGATTGTTCTAATAAACTTTCGAGATATAAAAGAATGTGTAGAACTTGAATCAAAAAGTACGTTCTCTATTCTTGATTGAATAACTAGCGTACCTATCACCACTTTGTTGTCGGGTTCACTTCGGCAGAAGTGATGGAAAAAGCTCTTCCTTGTTGTCTTGGAGGTTGTTGGTTGCCTCTGATAACCCTTGGATTAGGGCACTGATTTGCAAAATGACCTGGTTCTTTGCATTTATAGCATTGAACAACGCGTTGAGGTTCGAATGGAGCATTCTTCTCCTCTGTCGCAGTCGCGGGTCCTTCCTTCCGACAGTTAACAGCTAGGTGCCCTTCTCTTCCACACCTGAAGCATTTTCTCGTCCCCTTAAGGCAATTTCCAGGGTGTTTATTTCCGCACTTTTGGAAAGTGGGGTGATGGATCTTCTTAGCACCGTTGGATTTATCCATCGGACCACCAACATTAAAGTCCACCTTATGCTTCTTGTCCCCATGATACCCCTGTGATTCCCCGATCTCCATTTCGACCTTGAGGGCACATCGGACAATTTCTTCATAGCTGTCGAAGTCACAGATCGCTAATGCTTTCCGCAAGTTAGGCTTTAGCCCACCAAAGAAGCGGTCAACCTTGCATTCGGGGGTAACGACAAAGCCAGAAGTGTATCGTGCAAGGCTTTTGAAGTTTGCCTCGTACGCTCCAACAGATTCTTCATCTTTTTGCTTGAGGGAAAGGAAGTCCCTTTCCATCTTAAGCTGGAGGGTGCGCGGAAAATATTTATCAAAAAACATCTTCCGGAAATCCTTCTATTCCAACGCCTCGATCTCCTCCTCAGGCTTCGTATTTTTTATCAACGTCCACCATTGATCAGCTTCACCATCCATATGATAAGCTGCCAGGAGAACCTTCTCTTGTTCAGAACATTGAATGATGGAGAAGATCTTTTCAATGGAGTTGATCCATTGTTCAGCGATTGTGGGATCGGATGAACCACTAAAAGTAGGAGGTCTTTGTCTCATGAAGCTCTCGATAGCGACTTGTTCTTTCTTAGGGGGGGTTGAACGTTCCTCTTGACCCGTGTTTCTATTCAAAACTTGAGTTAGCTGAGAGAGAAGTGTGACAAAGTTCGCGATTCCCGCTCTCATTGGATTTGGCATCTCATTAGTACAGTCATCACACCAATCTTCACAACGGTTGTTAGCCCGAGTCCTCCTATTACCGGCCATTGGCTGGAATAAAAGGAAAGTTAGGGGTAACACATAAAGGGTAATCCAAAGACAAAAGTTGATGACTCAAAAATAAACTTTTATTTCCTTAACTCATGAGTCTATAGGCTTCAATCTAGGATTTTCATGATCTACTTTCTAACATATATTCTTAGGGACATTTTTCCCTTAATAAGGGTTCATACTAAGATTGTGAATTTATCAAAACATATCCCCCAGGAGTGTCGTAACCAAGAGTGCAGCAAGGCCCGTTTTCGTGCACCAGTTCTCATTCAAGTCTAGCTCAAAGCAGTGTTTTCGGGTTTTACCCCTAGGATACATCTGTGCCAGAGCCGCCTCTACCTGCTCGTATCCAGACAGGGATGTATTTACTTGATAAACCACTTACTCAATACTTACCAAAACATAGGGATGTTTTTGTTATACTTAGTCTTATCTCTAAGGCTTTACTAGGGTTTTTCTAATACTAATCCCAAAAATAACTAAACCTATCCTCTGATACCAACTATGACAACCCTTATTTTATTACAAACTTAAACATGATTTATTACATAAAACTTCACTTGATACAACAAAGAATATCGAGAGTTTTAGTGTCTTTGGGGATTAGGATCATTACATAAAAACTTAAAACATGAAATACAACATCTTTATTGAAAAATTCCTTTACATGACCACTACATTCCCTCGTACATAGCATTGCATGGGATAACCTGAGGACATGCATAAGAAAAGGGTGAGCTATAAAGCCCAGTAAGGGAGTAGACATGGAATAACATGAGGAGTACAAAACATGTTAGGAAATAGGCATGTCAATAGAGAATAAGAGAAACATGAACATAAAGGCATGATAAATCATGATAATCATAACATGGAAATGTGGTAACAACACTTAACATTGAATTAGCATGAGCCAAGGCTCATTGCACATGAAGCATGAGTAAACCCTCATTGAACATGAAGAACAAGTAAAACCTCGTTGAACTTGAATTAGCATGAGTAAACACTCATTGCACATGACGTATTATGATATTATACTTTACCCAATGCATTGGAGCGCTATAAGGGTGCACCCTTCTTAAACATTTCATTTCATGCATAAGTGTGCCACATGGATCATAAAACATGGATTCATATAACATAATCATTTATTCCACGATAAAGGAATGTGGAATTTATACATGAAACTTTACAATAAATAAGTAAATTTGCATAAAGGTGAATACCCTTGATGGAGAAATGGGCATGGTATTCACTACACAATGACATTGGCTTAGAAAATCGGTGTGATTTCGGCAGCGTAACGGTGTGACATAAGAATTCATAAAAATGGTTGATGAGAGAGAAAGGGGTTCCTCATCATATTTACTTATAATGGACAGTAAGGAGGTCATATATATACATGTCCCAATAATTGTAATGGAATTTAGATTCATGATACAAAATTATTGCTTGAATGTAAAAGAAGAGAGAGAAGTTCCTTTCAGAATTTCGGCATAGTAACGGGTGTATATGGGATGCATTTAATGAGAGAATAAGGGGTCTCCTATCATTCAAACAATAAGAGGGAAGTATGGGGGAGGTGCGAAACCATACCCCAACATTCATAATTGAAGTTAAAAGGGCAATACAACTTAAATAAAATTGAGAAAAATGAGAAAGGAAGAAAAAACCCTTACTTGGAAGTGTGCTTCCAAAGGCTAGAGAGAGGCTTGTGAGAGGCTTCTTGGGAGCTTGGGGCACCTTGGGAGGATTCTAGAGAGAGTAGGGCAGAGGTTGGATGAACTCTAAAGGCTTTGAGTGGGGAGGAAGTGGGAGTTTGGGTGGGTTTATATAGGAAAGGTGAGGGAATTCTTTATTATTTAGGTTTGGGACCCCTTATATTAAATTAATCCAAACCACAAACCATCCCATGGTTTTTGGAAAAGGGAAGAGGAAAACAATATTTTATAAGACCAAAGTCCAAACTTCTTAATATATTAGGGTTTCTTATTTGGAGGTGAGTCACACTCCCATGGAAATTAATTTAAAAAGACAAGGTGTTGAATAAGTCTTGAGGGGTCCATTAATGCTTTGAAAAGTAAGTTAAACAAACCCAAAATCACATTATTTTAATGTTAAAACATATATTGGATGAACATAAAGATTATAGTATTTTATTACATCACTATTGGGTCATTATGATGTCATAAAACACATTATATATTTAAACGGTATTTAATTTTTACTCAAAAATTTGACTGTCTCAGAAAATTATAAAAAATTCACCGTTGGATAATTTCGACATCCTGATTCCAAAAATATCATTTATTTTATCTAAATAATTTTCTAAATATGTTAATTTTCACTTTTAAAATAAAAATCGACATTTATCGAAAATTCACGGGTTTTGACAAAAATGGATTTCAAACCTTAATAAAAAATTTAATTGCATTCATAAAATTATAAGATCATTTATATTTAATAAAAAAATTAATTTAATAATAATATTATTATTTTATTAAAATATTATTTAATTCAAAAATACCTTAATTTAATAAAATAGATTTCTTAATTAAATAATAACTAAAAACACTATTTGTACTTTAAAAACTATTTACAATGTATCAAAAATGACTAGAAACTATATTCATTGTTATATACAAAAATAATGTACATGAACATAGTACTACTTATTTGTTACATAACCCCTTAAAATAGCCGCATAAGACCTAAGGGTAAGGTTTGCGATGGTGACAAACTCTTGGGGTGGCTCGGATAGCATCGCTCGAGTGGTAATTTCAATCAACTTCCACTTTTCCCGTAGACATTCACATTCGAGCTTGACAAGATGAAGCTCCGCTTGGGCTTGGTCAAGGGCGAAGCCCAAAGACGCCACCTCTTTTCCGAGCTCCGACAAATGGGATTCGTATGGGGCAATTCTACTAGATGAGGCCATTTCTTCCTTTGTCTGAGTAAATTGGATTTGTTAAGGTTCTATATTTATACTATTCATGTGATCACTGTTCAACGGCTATATTAGCAACGGACAAAAATTCTTAACATAAAACCAAAGAAGTTGACATTTTATAAAAACATAAAGAGACATTTAATTAGATCAAGAGGGATTTCCATTAATGAAACTTTGGGTCGTTACATGGTACAACCAAATTCATTATTCTGTCCATCCTTTGAATGACATGTCACCATACGTGCGTACGTACGGCTTATCGTCTCCACGTCGTGGTGTAATTGTTATTCAATACATTATTATTTGGATGGGTATAATAATGATGTGTAACTGATGTAAATAATAAATATAACATGATAATGATTCTTTATATATGATATACCATCCAATTATATATTATTTTAATATCAAAAGAATGATATTGTCGCTCGTGCGTACGTACGGATTACCATCTCCACGAACGTGATGAGATTCATTCCCCATCGTATCCATTCAAGACTAATTTTAATTAGATGATTAAAAATAATGTTTAAAGACTTGATATCATTCTGGATATGAATAATATACATCCCATACATAACAGATATGACTCAAATAACAAAGAATATAAAGGAAAATGAATTCGTTAACACCCGAAACGACGATAATACTAAGATATTATTAACAAAGCAATGTTAAAAGATCATATATGATATCATATTTATGTATATTATTCTTGTATAATTTAATAACAATTATTTCACCATTATACAGGAGGTTAACCTACCCTCGACCAAGGAAAAGTACAAGGTAAGGGTTAATTTCACAATCTCTTCATTATCCGAGGTTGTTTATATGTAATTATCTACTTGGACCTATTTATCATCCACATCCATGTTTCTTAAAAATGTATTTCAAAACATTCTTACTATTTTATAGAATATGGGTTAAAGTCATTTATACCCTTGTTTGACTTTTTATAAGATATTTATAATGGAATCTTTCTGTTGTTTTCCAAACAAGGTCATTTTTAACCTTTTCGACAAAATTAAGGTAAGAATGTCTTTTTTTAACTTATACGGTGGGTGCGGCTATTTTCTGCCGTTATAAAATCGTCGAATCTTCCCTTACAATCTTATATGAATAATTTTCAAAGTAAATATTTTATTTTATAATTATGTGACTTTTAAATGATTTCAAAAAAAGAGATATTTCTCTCAAATAGTTTTGATTTCATCTATGTCAACATCCTTTGATGGATTTTAAGCTTATTTGAAGTTAATTTATTATGATACAAAACTTCCATATTATATTAAAGGTTTTGTGATATGTTTGATTGTGGATGTGTTATTTTTATACCATTCATGGTTTATAGATAAAGTATTGACATTTCGTATGCTAGTTTTAATACGAATGTTTATGTTATGTTTAAACCTGTTCATATGAGGAATGCATTGGACTTAGTAACTGACGGGTGGAGCCCGCTATAGCTCCTCGATGAATCAGTAGGTCTCATGAGACAAACTAGTGTCTTGGCACAAGGGCTTGACAAAATCTTATTTATAGTCTTGACACAAGGCCTTGACTATGTGGTTATGATAGTCTGGCATTATGCATTCCATCATTATGAAAGTGGTTTTTGATATTGCATGTGATTATTCGACTAGTAGAATATCCATGTGAATAAGTAAATGGCATTATTTCATTTTATTTTTTCCATATTATGCTGAAGTTCAAGTTTAAAAGGCTTTTTTTAGTTATACATTGCCTTAAATGTTTATGCTTATTTATGAAATTTTCCACTATATTGTTATCCTTACTGAGCATCTGAGCTCACCCCTTTCTATGTTTTATTTTTCCCAGGATGTGAAGAAGTATTTTATGACTGACCTGCATGGATAGTCTGAGTGGATATGAGTGTAGACTATGGAGACTATGTTGTTGTTGTTTTTATTTTATCATATAATGTAAGACTTATGAATGTATCTAGTGTTTCCAAGGCTACTAAACTAATCGGTCTTTCGAGACTTGATCTTTTGTGATCATGACAATATTATGTAATAATGCACCGACTTTGGGTAACTGGGGTCGGGGCATTACACCCCTACCCAGGAAATTGTGTGTGTAGTAATTAGTTCTTCAAAAAAAATTAAAATTACCTGAACCCCCCATTTTTAACCCCTATTCACCCCCACTCAAACCTAACCAATTTACTTTGATTTTGGAAGCTTCTGAGAGGATTCCAAGGCTCCTCAAACCCCTTTCTTGATAAATCGAAGATCTGATTGATGGGTAATCTCCTTTATGGTATGTGATTTCTTCCTTAATTGGTTCTCTTTCTATCTCTCATCACTCTTTCCCAATGAAGAGGAATGATTTTTCCTCTATTATTGATGGTTTAGATCTAGGGTTTCATGGATATTAATTCTTCATATCTTGATCTTAGGTATTGGTCCTAGATCTTCTACACCATTGTGATTTTGGACTTTCTGCATCAATTTAGGGTTTTCAGTTTGGCGAACAACCATCAATTATCTTGATGTGGGTGGTCTAACTATCAAATATCATAGTCTTTATTATAATTGCATGTATGTAATTGTGAAATTTCAATTTCCCCGTTAGGAAATTGAATTCTAAATTAAATTAATTGATTGATTTTCCATGTGATAATGAAATTGGTCCAACATGTGATAATGAAATTAGTGGATAGTGTGATTATGAAAATTGGTGAATAATGTGATTATTAAATTGATGAATGACGGGTTAATGAAATTAATTGATTAATGAGATTATAAAATTGATAGTGATCCTTAGGGTGTTCCAATATGATTGAAATAATATTTTATGGTAATTTTTGATAAATGGTTGGAAATATAGAACCATATGATGTGATATTTGTGGATGAGTTGTGGGATAGGTATAGCTGCTACAAATACCCATGGGGTTCCAAACGCCTCTCTAGGTCCCCACAATATATATGTATTGCATATGATCACTGAGTTGTGGGATAGGGACTACTTCTCCAAATACCCACAAGGTACCCGAATACTGCTTTGGGCCCCCATTTTTTGAATGTGAAATTAAGATTAATTGAATAATGAAAACCCATAATGGTATGAAAAGTGTTATCTCTTTGTAGACGGTTCAGACTTTGGAATTGGATAAAGAAAGTATTGATGGTTTGGGTGTCTTTATGAACCTGAGAATATATGCAATTAATTAAAGAATGATTTAATGTAAAAATTGTTTACTTTATCTTCTGTACTTTATTCTTTTTACAACTGCACACACTGTTATAGATTGGATATTGTTTTAGATGTCATTGGTGGTGACCTATTGAGTTTTACTCGCACCCTACTCAAGCTTTCTAATCAGTACCTAAATAGAATTTATGTTTTCAAGAGATGATAAGGGTAAGAACCCTGTGTTAGATAGCTAAGTTGGGATGGAGTATGGATGAGGGAACCAGATATGATATCAGGACCTGATTTTGAGTTTTTATTATCTTTATTTTGGGTTTTCATTTGGAACTTGAAACTTATTATGGCATGTCATATCTACTTCTTTAGTCTTGGATATTGTTACCCTATTTTGGGATCATCATGTGATGTTGGTATTTATTGTTATTCCATTATTCTGGATATTTTCATTATTATTTGGATATTTATTTATTTATTTCTACTGTTGAGATGCTTTGATAAAGAGGATATATTCTCCCCATGATTTATACATTAGAACCTCACTACTAGTCAGAATCTTTTGGCATATGGGGAGGCACACCTAAGGAAATGTAACCAACCGGCTTGGGGCACCGACATGCAGCACCTATGTCAGGACATTACAAAGTTGTATCATATGGGTTTTCTTTTCTTTTATTTTCTTTTCTTTTGTCTTACTATTTGGTAAAGGTAGACAGGAGACTAGGATGAGTTGGGACTTGTTAAAGAGCTTGTGCATGGGAGTATCTAACCCTTGTACGAGGTTAAAATTCTAGTACCCATGGTGGGATTGATGTTCTTGATGTTTGTTGTTACATTTGAATGTTATTTCACCTTGAGTGATGCACTTCTTGTGTGATGTTATTATTTTACTGAGATTTTTCTCCATGGCCTAGTATGGAATGAGAGTTTTGTATACATTCATCATTCTAGGAACTTAATATTTTTTGTGACATGCGTAATTTTAGGCATGGATGGTAAAAGCATGTTTTTGGTGTGAGCTTTTTAAATGAAAATGTTTTTCTTTACTTGTGTAATTTAAATGAAAAAGGTGCCTAATATGAACTTGAAAATTTAAAATGATGCTAAATGTGGTGAATTAAAGTGGATAAATGGGTTTCTAATAAGAAACTTGATTTATGAAAATGTTTACCCTATGTTATCCATGACCCATATGAGGGATGGTTGAGGGTAGTGATAGTGCCTCAGTTTTGATCATGTAGAAGGGTATGGGGGATGACTTGATATGTATTTATGTGAATCCATATTTTTAAATATGTTAATAAAGTGTTATTTTTCTTAAGACGTGTTTATCATTATAGAGATATTCCTCCAGGTTGACGCTTATTGATAGAATGATGGGAGGATATGGCTGGAAATGATCCTCCAACAACGGATCCTGAAACTCCAATAGTTCTAGGTGAAGGAGCCAGATAGCAGTTCCAGGAGAACTTTGCTCACTTTATTAAATTTTTGGAATGATACCCACAACGGGTTGTGTAGAATATGTCAGAATTGATATGGAAGTTCCAGTTGCAGCACCCTCCAACATTAACCGGAGAGGGTGGAACTAAGGTTGTTGAGTTCTGGTTTGAGTCCACCTAGATGATAATTGACCATTTAGACACTCCTACTGAGAATAGGGTTAAGCTAGCGATGTATATGTTACGAGGCTGAGCAAAGAGTTGGTGGGATATCCATACTTGGGATGGGTAGCTGGAGAATATGGTATGGAAGTAATTTCTGGAGAAGTTCCTCAAGAACTTTTACCTTGAGATGCCCAGGCAGGAGATGGCAGTTGAGTTTATATGGTTGACCTAGTGTAGTATGTATGTGATTGACTATGTTGGTCGCTTCATGGATTTTTCACGCTTTGTTCCAATGTTGGTAGGATATGAGGTAACTGCAACGAATCATTTTCAAGATAGGCTTAAATGTGAGATTAAGTCCCAGGTTAACATCTTTTTATTGAAGACTTTTTCAGAAGTAGTGAATCAGAATCCCATATTTGAGGGTAACTTGAAGGAGGTTTCCAGTGGAATGTGGGTGGTTTAAATTGGATAGTTATAGGGGTGTAATTTTGGCCCGGCGGCCCGAGCAGCCCGGCCCGAAAGCCCGAGCGGCCCGGCCCGGCAAAGCCTGCGTCGGGCCAGGCCGGGCTCAGGCCGTAGGTTCATCAGGCCGGGCCTGGGCCTATCCAAGAAGGCCCGCGGGCCAGGCCGGGCCGACCCGAAAAAGCCCGACCCACTGGCCCGTACGAAACCCGACCCGCTGTAAAAAATAATATATATACATATAACTATTATTATATATAATTATAATGTGTGTGTGTGTGTAACGATATATAATTATATATGTATATATATAAACAAAGTCATTAATAATATACATATATATATATATATAAATGATTTAATATAATATATATATACAAACAAAGTTATTAATATATATATATATCAATGATTTAGTATTATATATATAATAACTTGTTGTATATTAATTACAAAAAATAACACACACTTAATGATGTTCGTGCATGTCTCACAATCTCATTAATTTTTTAAGTATGTTGCACCTTGTATATATTATACGTACTATACATATATAAATCTATTTAGTAAAAAAAATTAATTCACCCACTGCGGCACACCCCCAACCCCTAATTATTATTTTTACAATTTTCTCATATTATATATATCAATCATTTAACATTATATATATTTAATAACTTATTATATATTAACAAAAAAATAACACTCACCCAATGATGTTCGCACATACCCCCCAACCTCATTAATTTTTTTAAATACGATGAAACTTGCATATTATATATATGTATATATATATAAACAAATCTATTAATAATATATATATTTAAATGATATGATACAGTATATATATATATAAACAAAGCCATTAATAATATATATATATATATATCAATTAAGTGTGACTTTTAAAAATCCATTAATAATATATATATATATATATATATATATATATATATATATATGATTTAATAATATATATATATATATAAACAAAGCTATTAGCAATAATATATATATATCAATGATTTAATATTGTATATATAATAACTTATTGTATATTAATAAAAAAAAATAACATACTTGCTTAATGATGTTGGTGCACGCTCCTCAGCTCATTAATTTTATTAATTATGTTGCAACTTGTATATATTATATATAAATCTATTTAGAAAAAAAAATATTCTGCCTACAGCGATGCAGCTCTCAACCCCTAATTATTTTTTTACAATTTTCTCATATATGTATATATATATATTAACAAAAAAATATCTACTCACCCAATTTTGTTCGCACACCCCCCAACCTCATTAATTTTTTTTAAATATGATGAAACTTGCATATATTATATATACTATATATACATATATAAATCTATTTAGAAAAAAAATTAAATCACCCACTGTTGCACACCCCAAACCCTCATTATTTATTTTCACATAATATATATAGATTCACATATATAAATTTGTTTAGAATAAAAATAACATATCATCCCACTATAAAAATGTTAATAAAATAGAAAATAAACGTTCTTACAAAAAAAATGTTGAACGCTTAATAAAAATACATGTAAAAAACATGCGTTTAAAAAAAAATTGTTTAAAAAAATGTTTTAAATTAAACAAATGTTTAAAAATAATTTTCATAAACATGTTAAAAAATAAATGTAAAAAACGTTTAAATAAATGATAAAAAAACTTTCAGATAACAACACTTTAAACTCACTCACTATTGCGCATCTCTCAATTCCTTATTATTATTTTTTCGATTTGCACATAATATATATAAATTTACTCATATATATAAATCTATTTTGAAAAAAAAACATATCCATCCATTGTAAAATGTTAATAAAAAATGTGTTTACATAAAACATGTTTAAACAAAATACACGTAAAAAACACACGTTGAAAAAAACATTTTAAATCAAATGTCTAATAATAAATGTAAAAATTATTTTAAACAGATGTTAAAAAACGGTTTAAATAAAAATGTTTAAAAAAAGTTATTAAAACAAACATTTAAATTAATTTTTTTTAAACAAACACATAAAAAAACTTTTTATATTAAAATTAAAAAAAATTAAATGTTTTAAAAAAATACTTGTTAAAAGCATGCGTTTAAAAAAATTAAAAAACATTTTAGATTAATCATTTAAAGATAAATGTAAAAAAAATGTTTTAAATAGATGTTAAAAACGGTTTAAATAAAAATGTTTAAATAAAAAAAATTAACGCTTAAAAAAATTATAAATAAGTTAAAAAAATGTCTAAATAACAATGTAATAAACTCACCTACTATTGCGCATCTCCCAACCCCTCATTATTTTTTTTACAATTTGCACATAATATATATAGATTCACATATATAAATCTATTTAGACAAAAAAAGCATATTCACCCACTGTAAAATGTTAAAAAAATAAACGTTTTTACAAAAAAACATATTAAACATTTAAAAAAATATATCTAAAAAACATGCATTTAAAAATAAATGTAAAAAAATGTTTTAAATAAATGTAAAAAAAATGTTTGAAAAAAGTTTTAAAACAATTATTTTGAAAATAATAAAAGTCCACCATGGCTCGACGTGAAAAAGCCCGGCCCGACCTGATGGTTTGGGCCGGCCCGAAGTCGGGCTCGGGCCGCCTCATGAGGTTGTTCGGTTCGGCCCGGCCCGACTAAATAGTGGTCAGCGGCCCGATTTTTTGCAGGGTAAGCCCGACCCGGGCCGGGCCGGGCCGAAATTACACCCTTATCTCAAGGGTTCTTGGATTTTCTATAAAAAAATGTGTATTCAAATGCTCATAAATGTTGTTTCTTCTAATTACAGCTCCTATAACAATGTTCATTATTTGAGGTTGCGAGTCAAGAGGCTTCACATTCCCAAACATAGTGTTTGATATGTTGTTTAATTTATTTTTAAAAATTACGATGAATGTATATCATTGATTTGTATCCTTATATTATAAAATAATATCATGTTACTTTCTTGATTTGTAGGTTTTCATGGGTTACAACAAAGTGTTCCCCATACCAGAATTTTTCTTTTTAATATTTATCATCTTCTATCCAAACATTAATAATTATTTGTTATGGAAAGAAAATGTAATATAAAACTTTGGGATCGTATAGAGAGGATTTAAGTCCACTCCTTTGTTGAAAAGATCCATTTGACATTACTTTGCTTTAACTATTCAATGAACACCACTCCTCTTCCAAATTATTGGAAGTACTTCAAGGGTTCAATAAACCCTTCCTTCAATTTCTAATCAATAATGTTTTGTCTTCATCCCTCTCACATGACTTGCTTCTTTTGTTTGTCCATCCATCATTGGCGAGGGTGGTGTTGTTGTCAATGAGCATTTGTAATTAACAATACTAACCCCGCTTGAGTTCTATTATTTAGTTAAACTTCAAAACTCTTCTCCAACACATTAATTGATTAGTGTTGAAAGTAGTTTTTTAACATTATTATCGAGATTGAGAGAATTAGTCAGACTTGATATAGCCATAATCAATACTTTGATTATGTAGGTTGTGAGCTCGCCACTTCCTCCCTCCTCCAAATCATTTTTTTTTTATTTTCATCAAAGTCACTTTGAGGATAAAGTGGGAACCATACTTGACCAAAATACCTTACACCGGGGACACATATCCGAAATTCCAAACCAGTCCACAAATTTAAAAATCGAAAGAGTCATCACCATGGGAACCGTCGCGCCAGCAATAGATCTCGCAAATCACGCACCTGCTGCATCGAGCCCGACACTTATCAAGTGTTACATGGCCATGTTGGCAGTTTTATAATTTTGATTTCAAATTTTCGGTTTCGAAAGATTGAGGACAGGAACTCCACATGGTGCCACATTGTTGATATGACTTCAAGTTTTGAGAAATGTGAAACAAAACCATCTTCACTAACATAGAGCTTGTCATGGAAGGATTACTATAAGAGGTTTGTTAATGTTAATTATTCCACTTGCGGCATACAAGAAAGATTCTCCCTCTACCCAACTCATCTATTCTAAGCGTTTTGTTTTTGTGCACTGAGGTAAGCCCCCAATTGACTTGGTCAAAGTAAATTGTGAAAGTATGGCTAGTAATATTATCACTAAATTATTTAAAATTATACATTTCCCCCAAATTATAATATCCAAGTCCAATCACCTGATGAAAAGATTAACGGTCGAGTAGGCTGCTATTATATGTATGAATTTGCACACAGAGTCGTCAAATTTTAAATATTCCACTAACCCTCCACACATTTATAAATACATACGAAGGGGCCAAATACTCAATCACGCACCCCACTCTATCCGTCCTCCGTTCCCATTCAGGCACCCGCTCATATGGCTCCGATCTGGGTTCCCCTGCTGCTCGCCGCCGTCCTCCTTCGCCTCCCAGCGCCGGTAGCTCCCCTGCAGCCGCCCTCCCCGGGCAATTTCCCCAGCACCCGCTACAGGACCCTGAGGTTCCCAGACGGGTTCGCCAACCGGTGGGGGCCTGAGCACCAGAGAGTCGACCGGAGCTCCGTCGCCATATGGCTCGACTCCACCTCCGGTACCCTCCGTCCGCCTCCGCGGGCACCTCCGATCTCCCCTGTTTTTACGTCACTGAAACATTCTCCCCTGTTTTTCCGCCGCTCCAACTTTCTCCCCTGTTTTTCTGTCACTGGAACTTTCTCCATTTGGAAACAGGGAGTGGCTTCAAATCCCACCGCGCCTATCGATCGGGGTACTTCGGCGCCGCCGTGAAGCTCCAGGCCGGCTACACCGCCGGCGTGATCACCGCCTTCTATCTGTCGAACAATGAGGCGTATCCTGGTCACCACGACGAGGTGGACATGGAGTTCCTGGGAACGACGGTCGGGCAGCCGTACACGTTGCAGACGAACGTTTACGTGAGGGGGAGCGGCGACGGCAGGATCATCGGCCGGGAAATGAAGTTCCATCTCTGGTTCGACCCCACCGAGGCGTTCCACCACTACGCTATCCTCTGGACCCCCACCCAAATCATGTGAGGACATAAACCGATTATTATTATTACTATTGTTAAAAAATGTTTATCCATTATTTGTTAAAATAAATAAATAAATGGGCTGAATTTAATGAAAATGGTATGAATGCGTTTTTTACCGTTAGATGACAACGGCTAATTTCTTTATTTTATTTATTATGATAAAGGAGGGAGATAGGGCATCCTTTCAATGATTAAACTCCAGAGCCCTAAGATTTTACAAAAATAGCCTCGCAGGAATCATAATCACGACGCGTGGATTTACCGTAAAAGGGAGGAAAAGAGACCACGAGCTTCGCACGTGAGTTGATTTTTGTATCTATATAATAATATTAAAATAAAAATGGGCAGATTTCTGGTGGATGACGTGCCCATCCGGCGGTACCGGAAGAAAGGAACGACGACGTTTCCGGAGCGGGAGATGTGGGTGTACGGATCCATCTGGGACGCCTCCGCCTGGGCCACCGACAACGGCAAGTACCACGCCGACTACCGCTACCAGCCGTTCGTCGCGCGGTTCGCTCACCTCCAGGCCGGCGGCGCCCGGGGCGGCGCCGCCGGGCTGAGCTTCCAGCAGCGGCGGGCCATGGCGTGGGTCCACCGCCACTCCCTCGTCTACAACTACTGCCGCGACCCCAAACGCGACCACTCCCTCACCCCCGAGTGTCGCCCCTGACCATCCGACCCTGGATTATAAAATAATGTTTTATTTATAATAAAAAATGTTCTATTTTTCTGGGGATTTTCTATTTTTTTTATTGGGTCTGGCCCAAATGAGTGTGCAATAAAGAGGGGGTTGTTGCGTGTTAATGATTTTGTTTTTTTATTTATAAAAATAGAATAGTAAGGAGTGCCGTTGTGTCGGCAATGGATGGCGTGGTGGAAAAACGTCCCGTTATAAGAGGGGCCCGCCGTGTTTGGGAGCATTTAGTCGTCTGCCTCATAAAACTTGCATTTTAATTTAATTTTGTTATACTAATATTGATTTGTAGAAATTAATATTAATAAAAAATCGTCTTTAAAAAAAATGAATTGGACCGTCTGGAGATATTCCTAAAGCTACTTATACATCTAATGTATTTTTGGCCATATATTAGTACATTGCAAGGTACGATATAGTGAAATCACGCCACTACCTTAACCATATCGTACTGTATGATATGGGTATATGAAGTTCTTAATAGGATCAGTTTCCTCCACAAGTTGGGGGGTTAGTGGAAGACATTTTTTACAATTTCATCTCAATAGAAATAAACATCTGCAACTTGTTAGAGTCTGATCCGTTCAAAAAAAAAAAAAAACTCACCCTCACACAGCCATGCTAGAAATAAAAGGACAAGGAACACACAATTCTTACATGGTTCAAATCCAATGTGAAATCCTACTCGTTGTGGTTGGTTACCCTCCCTAATCACGAATTCTCTTCACTATAACCATAAGTGAATTCCAAATATAAACATTCATGCGACATCACACCACACACGTTAAGTGTGTGCAGTGCAAATAAGATGAATACAAGATGAAGAAGATCACCAAATAAACATGGTTGCTCTGGCAACAAAAGATAAAGATTCGCTTCCACGAGACTCTAGGATAAGCTAGATAGAATTGCCCAAAGTGCATACTTGAATTACATTGTACAAATATTCTCAAACTCAAATCAAATCTCTTGAAGCCGAGATTCATCAAATGTCGATCATTGAACATCAAACCCCAACCCCAAACTCTTATTCTTCTTCCTTTTTTCTCACAACAAAAAAAACTACACACAATAGCCACACAATCCAACTTCCTAATTTATTTTACTTGTTAAATTCCGATCAAAACTTCATTATTCAAAACTCTTAAAACTCGAACTTCAAATTTCACACGATATATATATCAACGTACACACCACCTCAATTAAATCCCCGATAAACTCGAGTTTTCTTTCCTACTGCAATATTCAAATACCACAATCTTCAGCATCCCCAAAATCTGCTCTGTTTAGAAACTCATCTGAAAGTTCCTCAAAACCCACTTCTTCAAAAAACATCCAAGATTTCCACACTCATGGCCTCATACATCTCTACCACATGGAACTTCCAATCTTGGAATTTTGAATTCTAAAACTTTTGCCGGGTATGTAAGGATACAATCCCTTGTGTGATTCACAAATGCCTACGTGAATCCCATATGTGGTTGCGTGGATTACTTTGACTACGTCACAAAAAATGGCTACGTGAAGTATTCAGATACATAAAAGCCCATATTTGCTTAGCAGAATTCGGCTATGTGGTTTCTATAATGACCCAAATATTTATAAATGAATTTCTTTTTTAAAATGAATAAATGCCTTATTAAGTGATATAGTTATAGAGAACACATGCACTACTTTTGTTTTTGGACCAATATAGTCTGTTAGATTCAAAAGACCGTTAATCATCATAACCATTGATAATATAGTTGTTGTACAACAACCGTTAAAATTAGTATATATTAAGGGTTATGATAAAGTCTAATTGAAACAAATGGAATAAGTGATGATCTTGACCAGTAGGATTGTACTCTATGAAGTCCATTTATCAGAGCTTTTGAGGGATAAGACATCACTGGCCTTTTCCCTTGACCAAACCCAAGCTTAGATTCAACAACTAAAGCTTGAGAAAAAACATTTATGAGGGAAGTTCAAGCTTATCGAGATTACAACCCAAATCATGTTCTCTGAACCACCTCAAGAAAGAGTCATCTGTTGGAGTTGGTGCCCTAGAACCAACTACATTGTACTTTAGATTACTTGTATATTCAAAGAAGTGAATATTAATTTAAATATCTTTTCACATATTGATTGTTCTTCTACATAACATTGATATGATAATGTCACAGAGTATTTGTCGCATTGATAAGGCCATAACAGTTTCCCACTCTGATAATATCTCTTAAATATAGTTCTACAGTTGGATAATATACTATTATTAGACTCACCTGTTTTGATAATCCCAAATCTCGATTCTTTGTTATGATAATCATGTTTTATTAATATTTATAGTTTCTATCAAGTGATAATTATGTATCTTTAATCTCACTGCTCTCTTGTTTAAGCTTACAGTGCAAAATTTATCTAAGTAAAAGGTCACCGATGAAGGTTACCGATAGAAGGTCACCGCTGAAGGTCACGAATAGAAGGTCACCGATAGAAGGTTACCGATGAAGGTCACCGATAAAAGGTTACCGATGAAGGTTACCGATAAAGTTCACCGATAGAAGGCTACCAATAAAGGTCATCGACAGAAGGCTACCGATAAAGGTCACCAATGAAGGCTACCGATGAAGGCTACCAATGCAGTCTATCGATGAAGCCCACTGTTGAAGCCTACTGTTGAGAAGGCTACCACTACCAGTCTACTGATGCTCAATCTTCTACTCCATACTTTGTCAAATTCTTAAGATTATTCTAACGGCCATATTTTGTAAATTTAATGCTTCTGACATTAATTAATATTGATTGTAGACATATCAAGAGACTGTATCTGGGGACAATACAAGGTACAAGGAAGACCACATGTGGTTTACTTATTCCTATTGCCGGACCTCAAATATAAAATAGAAGATCGGGGAAGAAAAGAGAGAGAGAGAGGAATGCATGAGAAAAAGCTTACTCACTAGATCAAAGAGAACAAGGAAGAACCATCCAACACTAACATTGTGAACCCAAGAGCATCACGAAGATCATTTGGGAAAAATTCTTGTCTACCTTCTGTACTTCTTCAATTCTCTGTCAAACCAAGAAGCAGAACACCTCAGTACTTGGAAGCTAGAACCTGGAGTTTCGACACTCTGTTTTAAGGACAACTTCCAAAGAAAGACTCGAACCACAATTTCTTCACTCCAAGAAGTCAAGAGTTGAACTGTAAACACATGGAGCTTTCTAAACTCAATCTTATAATATTAGCTATGTTGTGTTCTTTTATTTTACATTTCTGAGAAGTGTGTGTTTTTCTGTTACACACACTGTCTCCTGTGCTTGAACTCGAGGATATTGAAAATCCTCATATCAAACTTCACTTACACCTTGTTTCCCATGTGTAAATGTGGAAGAGACCATGTGTGGTCTGGATTGTTTGTTTTTCCCACGAAGAACTGTGATAGAGGGTGTGAGCTGTAACACCCCGAGCTTCCACGATACGCCTCTCTTTCAATAATGCAATAGCTTGCATTGTACGCAACTTCGAGTTCTAAAACATCGCGACAAATCAAAGTAGCCGTTATGAATAGTAATAACCACTTTTTAAAATTATAGAAATTTTATATTTCAAAATGGATTTCATTTTTGTATTCCTAATATTGAAATTAGCCTATGTTGAATTTTTTGTAATTTTCTGAGAACTTCAAAATTTTTATGAATAGTGAAAAATACTTAAAACAACTTTTTTAATAAAAATAATTCATAGTGATAAATTATACTATTGAGTGGTTTTAGAGTATAATTAGAATATATTTTTACCATTTTATCCAATGGTGGTCATTAGAATTAATTTAACATTGAAATTGGACATAAACAATTGCCAATCTTTTGATATAAATTGTTTCTTAAAAACACGCTATTTGTTGTGACAGCGGGAATTAATTATAAAATTAATTAATGCAACTAATATGTTTGGAATTTTGTAAAATAGACATCATTTTTGAATTCGTAATATCAATTATAGCTTAGGGTGAAATTTTGGCCTTATTCTGAAAAACTTCAATTTTTGATGAATAGTGAAACCACTAAGTGGTAATCAAGCAAATTGATTTTCAGTTAAATAAAAGTTTACCACTAATGTGTATTGAATTTTGAAAATCCGACATACATGGTTGTCATTAGTATGTAAAATGTGGTTCAATGGGGTAAAAATAATTTTTTTGGTGAATAGTAACTTATTAAGTTCTTAATCGCGATTAGTGGTAATTAGGGTAGTTTAAGGTATAAATAATACTTTAATAATATTAAATGACCTAGACACATGTCACAACCTCATTGGTTGTGTCATGGCCGACCAAGACAAGCCATGGCCTAACTTGGGGACCCCATGGATCCACTTTTGTTGGGAAATAACATAAATTACTTTTTATTTAATGTTAAAGTGAAAATGACACTAACATAAATTGTTTTACTAAATCAATTTTTAAGTAGGGTTACACAAGTCCAAATTTTGACTATAAATATTCATTAGAAAGCTAAAAAGGTTTCCTACATCATAGTATTTGTTTTATAATTTTTAGACATTAAATAAATTAAATTATTTATGACATCATTATGATGTGGCGATGACCTCATTATTTAACGATTTAAATAAAATGAGAAGATAATGCAAAATACAAGGCATACACTTGTCCAAATCCTATTGGATGAGGAGATTTCGAAACCTTATCACCTTAGCCTCGAATTATATAAGTGTGGGACCTTTAGAATCCGAAAAGCATTGTGTAAATAATGTAACATTTCAATCTTTCCAAAAGTGCCCCTCCTCTCCACTTATAAAAGGCCCCCACCTCTCCCACCTCATTTACACTTTAAAGCCATTTGGCTCGGCCAACCTCTGCCCAAATACTCTCCCAACATTCCTCCCTTACTCCTAGAAGCCTCTCTTTGGTCAGAACTCTTCCCAAGGAAGCCTTTGGCTCAAATCAAAAAGAGTTACCCGATTTTGAGGTAATGTCTTCTCTAATGTTGTTTTGTTTTATTTTTCTTCTCCAACCCCCTAAACTCTTTTTATTAATTTCTTTTGTAACAAAACCAGTATCCTCAATATACTAGGATGTTGTTATAAGAAGGATTCGAGCTACACTTACACACACCTACATCTAATGGTTAAAGAACATACGGTTTCTGTGGATGGCGAATTTCGGCCTCACGAAACGATGATTGTTCAACACTCATATAACACCTTCAAAGGTGGCCATTAAGATGTCACTATATTTATATATGATATATAATGTGTTTATGTTTTACTTATGCTTCTGTATTTCTCATTTATGGCTTACTTTATGATTTCCATTATGGGTAAAACGCGATAATTTCATTTTAGGAAGTGCGGACTACCGCCCCCTCAAAGTGATTTGAATCGTTAATGCCATATGTGGGATGTATAAAGGATGCAGTAAATGGTATTATACACTATATTATACTGGAATTATATTATACATTTATATAATTATTATTTAGTTCCATTAAATATGAAATTGAAATGAAAGTAGCGTTCATGCGTACGTACGGCTTACCGTCTCCATGAACGGTGCATTTCATTTCTTACCTCTAAATGTTACGTAATATTATAAATGAATGTATATACTGGATATATAAGATATATATGACATCTAAATCATTAATATAATTCTGGATATAATGGATATTTCACCACATAAACAACTTGTAATTATAAGAAGCTTATTGTTGACTCAAGTTCCAAAGATCGACAAAACGACCGTTATTAACTTAAATAATTACATAATGTTCATATCATTGTAATAAGTGATATAATAAGGATAATGAAATTGAAAATGGTTCTTAATAAGGTATATATTAACTCTAGTTTATTATTCAGGAGGTTAAAGAACGGTTGAGTCAAGTCAGACAAGAGGTAAGGGAACTTCTTAACCCAACTTCCATTCTTTGGGTTAATCTCCTACTTTCAAATTATGTCATGATATTATTATGTTGTATATTGTATTTATACTTTCTTTATGTGTACATATAGTGAATACACATAATAGATATATTTTATTTAAAAATGATCTTTTTAAGGGACTTCGTCTCAATCTCCATTCATTGAGGCATATTTTGTTTTATACACAAATTTCATTTGTACAGTGTATAAACCCCTTTGACTTTTACGTTTATTCAAAAAGGAATCTTTTTTATACGAAACGTTTTACTAAACGACAAAAAGGGAATGTTTTTCTTTCCGTACTTATGCGGCGACAATGACTTCTCCGCCGCCGTGACCATTATTTGAGTTTCGGCTTCCTCTACAAGCCATCACTTTTTTAATGAAAAATAAATACAAAGTTTTAACTTTCTTTTATTTTGGTATTGAAAATGGTTTTGAAAGCGTTTTTATTATATCAATGTGCTGTATTGATATCTTGTGATTGAAATGTGGAAATGTTATGTTTCTTTTATGCATGTTTTATGTGATACAATTATGTTATGGTTTATGATATGTTTAAACCTATTCATATGAGGAATGCATTGGACTTAATAAGTGACGGGTGGAGCCCGCTATAGCTCCTCGATGCATCGGCAGGTCTCATGGGACAAACTAGTGTCTTGGCACAAGGCCTTGACAAAATCTTATTTGTGGTCTTGGCACGAGGCCTTGACTACGTGGTTATGATAGTCTGACATTATGCATTCCATCATTATGAAAGTGGTTATTGATATTGCATGTGATTATTCGACCAGTAGAATATCCATGTGAAGAAGTGAATGGCATTATCTCATTTTACTTTTGCCATATTATGTTGAAGTTCATGTTTAAAAGGCTTTTGTTTTATTTATACATTGCCTTAATTGTTAATGATTATTTATGAAAGCTTCCGCATCATTTTTATCCTTACTGAGCATCTGAGCTCACCCCTTTCAATGTTTTAATATTTTCCAGGATGTGAAGAAGTATTTTATGAATGACCTGCAGGGATAGTCAGAAGAGGATATGAGTGTGGACTATGGAGACTTTGTTATTGTAGTTTTTCACTTTATGATGTAATGTAACGTTTACGAATGTATCTAGTGTTTCCAAGCCTACTAAACTAATCGGTCTTTCGAGACTTGATCTTTTGTGATCATGCCAATGTTACGAAGTAATGCACCGACTCTGGGTAGCTGGGGTCGGGGCGTTACAGTTGGTATCAGAGGAAGTTTAGTACAAACCTTGGAACCTAGATTTAGATAAACTCTGATTAGAACACATAGAACTAAGATGAACTTTGAGGATTAGTATAGAAGAACTTCCTAAAATTTTGGTATTGTAGAGATTTTGTGAGTTTTCGGATCAATACATCCCTGTCTGGATACGAGCAGGTAGAGGCGGCTCTGGCACAGATGTACCTAGGGGTAAAACCCGAAAACACCGCTTTGAGCTAGACTCGAACGGGAACTGGTGCACGACAACGGGCCTTGCTGCACTCTTGGTTACGACACTCCCGGGGGATATGCTTAGGATAATTCTCATTTTATTTACAAACCACTATGAAGGGTTATGAGTATATACTTCCTCAAAGAAAACATTTCTTTTTATGATTATGGATTATATCCATAAATAGTTCAATTTATGTAAAGTGTTTTACAAGTATGGAATTATGTATTTTGATTCATAAACTAATCTAGTTTATGCCATTGTTTAGAAATGGCGCCTAGTAGAAGGAATGGAAACCGTATCAATGCATGAACTCCTTGTAGGGATTGCCCTCCTGATCAAGATAATTATTGGGGATCTGGAGATACAACTGGTGCTGATCAACTTATTACCATACTTGGACAACTCACTCAGGTTATGAATAATAACCTTACTCGTATGGAGCACCCTGATCTGCAACGTGGAGGATCAATGTTAGACCGCTTCATGAGGCAACAACCACCAACCTTCAATGGGAGTACAAATCCTATAGTAGCTGAGCAATGGATAAATTCCTTAGAGAAAATATTCCATGCCTTGGGGAGTAGTGAAAGGGAGAAGGTTGTCATGGCAGTTTACCGCCTCACTGGAGATGCCGATCAGTGGTGGTCGCTGATTCAAAACACAAAGGAAGATGATGACGTATCGAATATGGAATGGAGGGATTTCAAAGATCATTTCTTAGAAAAATACTTTCCTCGTGACCATCGAGCAGATATGGAAAGGCAATTTCTGAGTCTGAGGCAGAAGGAGGATGAGAATGTCGCAAAGTATGAGGCTAACTTTACAAGGTTAGCGAGGCATGCTGCCGATTATATACGTAACCCAAGGAGTAAGATTGATCGTTTCTTTGATGGGTTAAAACCATTTCTCCGTCGAGCTTTGGTATCACAATCCTTCTCATCATACGAAGATATTGTCTCGTGTGCTATCAAGACAGAAAAGGAATTCTCTAAGTCTTATGACAACAAAGTAAAGCAAGAGAAGAAGAGAACGGTGGAACAAGAGACAAATAATGGGAAAAAGGGAAAGAAGGATTTTCCATTATGTGATAATTGTGGGAAGAATCACCCTGGTACTTGCCTAAAAGGAATGTGAGTTTGTTATAAATGTGGAGAAAAGGGTCACCAGGCTCGTGATTGCAAGGGAAAGAAAGAGGCTGTCAAAGTTGAATGCTACAATTGTAGAGAAATGGGTCATTATGCAAATGAATGTCCTAAGCGTCAGGGAAACTTACCTCAGAAAAGGCCAAGGGATCAAGGACAATCTTATGCTGTTACTACAGTTGAAGCAGAATAACTAATGTATTGGTGCTTTTGGACTCAAGGATTATATTCTGGTTATAAGAATAATGTGATATATATATAAGGATTGTACTGCAGTAATTTTTGATTTCAGTAAGGTTTTAATATGATTAAGGTAATCATATTTTTAGTATGTGACAATAAGAGAAACTTTTCTTTGTTTGGGGAATCTGATGTTACAATTGATTTTGGAATTTAGAGACCTTTTAGAGAAAGTCTGGATGAAGGTATTTTGGATAACTATAAAGGTTGGAGTGGATTAAGTTGAACTTTGGATAGTATTGTTTAAGGTTAAAACATTTATGAAGATTATTTTTGGAATAGTATAGTACTATATTTTTAGGAAAAGAACAACCTGCAGGGTGGGGAATAACCCGTCGCGTCGGACACAGCTGCAGGAATCGAACCCACAACCATAGTGCGACAAGCCTTTATTTCCTACCACTAGCCTACTGGAAGTCCCTGGTTATTACAAAATAATTTTACTAATCTAAATGGTATGTGTTAACATTTTGAACCTTATACAATTAGGATAAATAGAATATTTTTGTGTTCTGTTACCATTTGGAGTAAAAGTTGGGTTTGTGGTAAAAATTTATTAACGAATGAAAGTATACATAACAAGTATGTATATTCCCTTACGTTCTTAGTAAATCTTCTAAATAAATTCCTCAACATTATAAAAGGTAACTTAAAACAAAAATGTTGTCGGTTAACTTTTCCAACTGGGGATTCAATGACCGTTTAACCAATCACAAGTTTGTGATTTTATTGTGGTTAAACTTTCTCCTAATCCTGTTTTCTATAACTCTCCATCAGACCATGATGGTTTGTTTCTCCTCCATATCCATATTTTCATAGAATCCTAGAATGGGCTATATCGGGTGACCTTTGTACTTATCCTGCTTTCTTTTAATGTTATATATTTATTAACCTTATTTCCGATGTGGGTTTTCCACAAAGGTATTTTCTATTTTTAACCTCTTATTTTTAAAGAAAAATATCAAATTGCGAGGACGCAATTTATTGAAGGAGGGGAGAATGTAACACCCCGAGCTTCCACGATACGCCTCTCTTTCAATAATGCAATAGCTTGCATTGTACGCAACTTCGAGTTCTAAAACATCGCGACAAATCAAAGTAGCCGTTATGAATAGTAATAACCACTTTTTAAAATTATAGAAATTTTATATTTCAAAATGGATTTCATTTTTGTATTCCTAATATTGAAATTAGCCTATGTTGAATTTTTTGTAATTTTCTGAGAACTTCAAAATTTTTATGAATAGTGAAAAATACTTAAAACAACTTTTTTAATAAAAATAATTCATAGTGATAAATTATACTATTGAGTGGTTTTAGAGTATAATTAGAATATATTTTTACCATTTTATCCAATGGTGGTCATTAGAATTAATTTAACATTGAAATTGGACATAAACAATTGCCAATCTTTTGATATAAATTGTTTCTTAAAAACACGCTATTTGTTGTGACAGCGGGAATTAATTATAAAATTAATTAATGCAACTAATATGTTTGGAATTTTGTAAAATAGACATCATTTTTGAATTCGTAATATCAATTATAGCTTAGGGTGAAATTTTGGCCTTATTCTGAAAAACTTCAATTTTTGATGAATAGTGAAACCACTAAGTGGTAATCAAGCAAACTGATTTTCAGTTAAATAAAAGTTTACCACTAATGTGTATTGAATTTTGAAAATCCGACATACATGGTTGTCATTAGTATGTAAAATGTGGTTCAATGGGGTAAAAATAATTTTTTTGGTGAATAGTAACTTATTAAGTTCTTAATCGCGATTAGTGGTAATTAGGGTAGTTTAAGGTATAAATAATACTTTAATAATATTAAATGACCTAGACACATGTCCCAACCTCATTGGTTGTGTCATGGCCGACCAAGACAAGCCATGGCCTAACTTGGGGACCCCATGGATCCACTTTTGTTGGGAAATAACATAAATTACTTTTTATTTAATGTTAAAGTGAAAATGACACTAACATAAATTGTTTTACTAAATCAATTTTTAAGTAGGGTTACACAAGTCCAAATTTTGACTATAAATATTCATTAGAAAGCTAAAAAGGTTTCCTACATCATAGTATTTGTTTTATAATTTTTAGACATTAAATAAATTAAATTATTTATGACATCATTATGATGTGGCGATGACCTCATTATTTAACGATTTAAATAAAATGAGAAGATAATGCAAAATACAAGGCATACACTTGTCCAAATCCTATTGGATGAGGAGATTTCGAAACCTTATCACCTTAGCCTCGAATTATATAAGTGTGGGACCTTTAGAATCCGAAAAGCATTGTGTAAATAATGTAACATTTCAATCTTTCCAAAAGTGCCCCTCCTCTCCACTTATAAAAGGCCCCCACCTCTCCCACCTCATTTACACTTTAAAGCCATTTGGCTCGGCCAACCTCTGCCCAAATACTCTCCCAACATTCCTCCCTTACTCCTAGAAGCCTCTCTTTGGTCAGAACTCTTCCCAAGGAAGCCTTTGGCTCAAATCAAAAAGAGTTACCCGATTTTGAGGTAATGTCTTCTCTAATGTTGTTTTGTTTTATTTTTCTTCTCCAACCCCCTAAACTCTTTTTATTAATTTCTTTTGTAACAAAACCAGTATCCTCAATATACTAGGATGTTGTTATAAGAAGGATTCGAGCTACACTTACACACACCTACATCTAATGGTTAAAGAACATACGGTTTCTGTGGATGGCGAATTTCGGCCTCACGAAACGATGATTGTTCAACACTCATATAACACCTTCAAAGGTGGCCATTAAGATGTCACTATATTTATATATGATATATAATGTGTTTATGTTTTACTTATTCTTCTGTATTTCTCATTTATGGCTTACTTTATGATTTCCATTATGGGTAAAACGCGATAATTTCATTTTAGGAAGTGCGGACTACCGCCCCCTCAAAGTGATTTGAATCGTTAATGCCATATGTGGGATGTATAAAGGATGCAGTAAATGGTATTATACACTATATTATACTGGAATTATATTATACATTTATATAATTATTATTTAGTTCCATTAAATATGAAATTGAAATGAAAGTAGCGTTCATGCGTACGTACGGCTTACCGTCTCCATGAACGGTGCATTTCATTTCTTACCTCTAAATGTTACGTAATATTATAAATGAATGTATATACTGGATATATAAGATATATATGACATCTAAATCATTAATATAATTCTGGATATAATGGATATTTCACCACATAAACAACTTGTAATTATAAGAAGCTTATTGTTGACTCAAGTTCCAAAGATCGACAAAACGACCGTTATTAACTTAAATAATTACATAATGTTCATATCATTGTAATAAGTGATATAATAAGGATAATGAAATTGAAAATGGTTCTTAATAAGGTATATATTAACTCTAGTTTATTATTCAGGAGGTTAAAGAACGGTTGAGTCAAGTCAGACAAGAGGTAAGGGAACTTCTTAACCCAACTTCCATTCTTTGGGTTAATCTCCTACTTTCAAATTATGTCATGATATTATTATGTTGTATATTGTATTTATACTTTCTTTATGTGTACATATAGTGAATACACATAATAGATATATTTTATTTAAAAATGATCTTTTTAAGGGACTTCGTCTCAATCTCCATTCATTGAGGCATATTTTGTTTTATACACAAATTTCATTTGTACAGTGTATAAACCCCTTTGACTTTTACGTTTATTCAAAAAGGAATCTTTTTTATACGAAACGTTTTACTAAACGACAAAAAGGGAATGTTTTTCTTTCCGTACTTATGCGGCGACAATGACTTCTCCGCCGCCGTGACCATTATTTGAGTTTCGGCTTCCTCTACAAGCCATCACTTTTTTAATGAAAAATAAATACAAAGTTTTAACTTTCTTTTATTTTGGTATTGAAAATGGTTTTGAAAGCGTTTTTATTATATCAATGTGCTGTATTGATATCTTGTGATTGAAATGTGGAAATGTTATGTTTCTTTTATGCATGTTTTATGTGATACAATTATGTTATGGTTTATGATATGTTTAAACCTATTCATATGAGGAATGCATTGGACTTAATAAGTGACGGGTGGAGCCCGCTATAGCTCCTCGATGCATCGGCAGGTCTCATGGGACAAACTAGTGTCTTGGCACAAGGCCTTGACAAAATCTTATTTGTGGTCTTGGCACGAGGCCTTGACTACGTGGTTATGATAGTCTGACATTATGCATTCCATCATTATGAAAGTGGTTATTGATATTGCATGTGATTATTCGACCAGTAGAATATCCATGTGAAGAAGTGAATGGAATTATCTCATTTTACTTTTGCCATATTATGTTGAAGTTCATGTTTAAAAGGCTTTTGTTTTATTTATACATTGCCTTAATTGTTAATGATTATTTATGAAAGCTTCCGCATCATTTTTATCCTTACTGAGCATCTGAGCTCACCCCTTTCAATGTTTTAATATTTTCCAGGATGTGAAGAAGTATTTTATGAATGACCTGCAGGGATAGTCAGAAGAGGATATGAGTGTGGACTATGGAGACTTTGTTATTGTAGTTTTTCACTTTATGATGTAATGTAACGTTTACGAATGTATCTAGTGTTTCCAAGCCTACTAAACTAATCGGTCTTTCGAGACTTGATCTTTTGTGATCATGCCAATGTTACGAAGTAATGCACCGACTCTGGGTAGCTGGGGTCGGGGCGTTACATGAGCCCTAGAAAGTTTGTGAAAACTATTGTAAAGCCCGATATAGGTTGTGTATCAAGTTTATTGTTAATATAAACTGCTTGGTGGTAGGTGATCACCAAGTGTAGATGATTAAGTCTCGGTTTGAGACTGAACCTCTTGCTTAACTCTACTGTGTACTATATTTAGTAATACTCTGTTTTTCTATTTTCCACTGCTTATAATTTCAAAAACAAAAAACTATTTTACATTGACTTTGATAGTTAGTTCTGGTTAGTGTGTATATGTGTTTAATTCAGTAAACCTATTTAAAAAGTTGAAGGAAGTGTTTACACTAATTCAACTGAGGACTAATCACCCTTTGAGAAACCTGTTGACCAACTAAACATTTATATCTCTACTGTCTTAATTAACTGGGTTGTTTCAAAATTGGGGGATCTTTATCATAAAGTTTTTAACAGAAATTTTAAGAAGGAACTCAATTCACCCCCTCTTAAGTTTCCACCCCGACCAACATTTGGTATCAAAGGATCAAATTTTTATTGCTACTATCTGAACTGTTGTGCAAGTTGTCAAATTCTTTTCAACTGTGATTTTAGTTGTATCTTAAAGATCTTAAAATTTCTATCATATCTAAATTTTCAGTTCTTTAAATTCTAATTAACAATGGATAACAGAGTTGAGGGTGCGACTACTAACAAGCCACATTTCTTTAATGGTAATAACTATGCTCAGTGAAAATTAAAAATGAAAATGTATCTAGAGAGCACGAGTCCTAAAATCTGGGACATAATTAAAGAACAACATGCATTGCCTGTTACTGCTAGGGATACATGGTCTCAGTTGACAAAAGCTACATATAACAATAACTGTAAAGAAATGAATGCATTGTACTGTTCTCTAGGTTATGAAGAATCTAATAGAATATCTGCCTGTAAAACTGCATATGAAATTTGGGATACTTTGGCTGTTTCTCACGAGAGAACAACCAATGTTAAAGAAATGAGCTTAAATACTTATACTATTAAATATGATAATTTTAAAATGAATCCTGATGAACTTATATCTGAAATGTATCTCAGGTTCAATGAAATAGTAAATACCATGAGTCTGCTTGGGAAACTAGTAGACAACAAGGATCAGATTATGAGGTTGCTTCGATGCCTACTTGACAGATGAAGATAAACTTCTGTTTCTATATGAGAATCCTGTGACATAGGAAAGCTACCAGTGAAGGAAATAATTGAAAAACTCTTGATGTATGAAGAAAAGATTAAGGTAAATCAAGAAGCATATGAAGAACCAAGAAAGAAATATGTATCATTCAAGACTGCTACCTCAAAGAGTAAAGATAAAGAAAAAGTTCAAGCCCCTATAGACACTTCCACTAGTGAAGACTCAACTTCTGACAATGAAGATGAGATGACTTATCTTTCTAGGAGATTCAAGAAGTTCTAACATAAGAAGAATTTATTTAGAAAATCAAACTATAAAGAAAGGTATGATAGTAAAGGATAGTGGAAAAAGGACAGAAAATGGAATGACAACACAAATGAGATAGTCTGCTATGAGTGTAAATGAAAAGTCCACGTGAAGGTTGATTTTCCCAAGCTGAAATTTAAGAAGAAATATGAAGATAAGGGAAAGGGATATAAAAAGGCCATGAAAGCTACTTAGAGTGCTTCAGAAGATAGCTCTAGTGGATCTGACACTTCTGATATTAAAAAGAACAAACATGCAAACCTGTGTTTCATGACAAAAACATCTGAGGTAACACCCAATTCTTTTATACATAATGCTTACTATTCTGGGAATGGAAGTGAATAAAATAATGATGAAAATATGACTAAGTATGAACTATTTGAATATTGTGGAATGCTTGAGGATAACTTTAATGAACTCAAGGATAAATATAAATTATTGAAAAAACAACATGCTTTAAATGCTAATTATAAGTCTGATCTGGATACTGAGAGAGAAAAATATGCTCAACTATTAAAAGAAAATACTGAACTTAAATTATCTAATGAGCAATTAAAAAGAGATCTTGATAAGTTTACTATAAGTAGAGATACCTTGACTCAGTTTCTAGGGAAACAAATTGCTCCAAAACACACAAATGGTCTAGGATATCAACCGGGATAGAGAAGGATTATTAAAAATAAATTTGTTCCAAAATCTGGACAGTTCACTGCTAGTTCAAGTTATAGACCATCTTTTGAAAACAATTCTCTAAAGGACCTAACAAAGTATTCATGTCTCAAAACATATATGTTGATTATAGGAAAATTATGAGACAAGTATGGGTTCCCAAAACATTACTTGCTAACCTCTTTGGACCCAAGAAAATATGGGAACCAAAGTTACCCTACACTTAATCTGTTTTGCAGGAAAATTGTTTAAAGAGCTCCTGTAAGACCCTATGGTACTTGGACAATGGATATTCAAGACATATGATAGGAGGCTATAACTACTACAAAAACGGGTAAGGGAAGCGCCACCTTTTATCAGCACGAAGCAAAAAGCACTGATAAAGAAGCCCTTTATCAACGCTAGAAAAGTGCAGATAAATGCAACCTTTATCAGCGCTAAAAAAGCACTGATAAATCCTCCCTGTATCAGTGCTAAAATTTTAGCGTTGATAAAGGGTACCCTGTATCAGCGCTTTTTTAGCGCTGATAAATGGACTCTTTATCAGTGCTAAAAAAGCGCTGATAAAGCCTCCCTGTATCAGTGGTAAAATTTTAGCACTGATAAAGGTCGCCTTTATCAGCATTTTTTTAGCGCCGATAAAACCGTAGTCCCACATTTTATAAAATTGGGCACACAGTATCCTTTGTTTATCGCGCCCTCAAGCTCTCACGGTACTGTACCCCTGCGACAACTCCCCTCCCCCCGATCTTCTCGTTGTCGGACCTCCGCCGCTAGCCCTACTCCTTATCCTCCCCCTCGAACCCCTTCCGCGGACCCTCCTCCTCGCAAACCCTACTTCTCCTCCTCTCCGCTCGACCCTACTCCCTGCAAACCCTACTCCTCCATTTCTCAACAGTTGGAGGCTCCTCCCTTGCACCTCCTCCTCTGGCGGTCACACCTTCCCCTCCCGACGTAGCGCATAAGGCTCCCTGACCGCTCGACGATTCTTCTCTCCCTCGATCGCAGGTGCGATCTACTCTAGGTAAATCTCCCACTTCTCCTTTTAGGTTTATTTTTGGTGGATAGGTTTTGAAGTGTAATTTTGGTTATTGCATGAAGTAGTTTTGTCATGGTGTAAAGATCACTAGGTTATTCTTATATAGGGATGTCCCTAGATTAATCTGATATACTCCCTTTTTAGTGTGGATTTCTTATATGTTTTCCCTTTCATGCTACTATGTATGGGGTATTTATCACTATGATTATAAGGGTGATGGTTGATTGATGTGGTTGGGAGCATGCGGTGTGGTAATTAATACAGTAGTGATGGATGGATTATTGTGTGGTTATGATAGCAATGATATGGCTATTTAGGCAGAAAATAAGTGGTTTTATGGATTTTAGAATGTATTTAGTGGTATTTTATGTCATGAAAATTTAATTGTTATTGGGTGGTGTTATAGTTTCCTTTTGGCATGGAATATGGTTGGAATAAATGAAAATAGTAATGGGTGATGGGTTGTAAATGATAAATGATGGTTTGTTAAATGATTAATGATAATGATTGGAATAATTATGTTTAATAAATGGTTAAATATAGAATAAATGTTATTAATGATTAATGAGTGGATTATAGTGGGTAGTGATTTAATGATTGGTTTTACATTAAAATGGTTAACAATTGAAATGCATATGGTAATAAAAATCCAAGAAATTATAATGTTAAATGAAATGAGAAGTTGGTAATGTTGATATGGATGCTTATGTGATTTTTTGGGGATTATTTGTGGCATTATAATGGAAGTGGTTATTAGAGGGTGGTAGTAACAAGGCAATGGTTGACGTGGGTGCTTGCAGTGTTAGTTTGGTGTAAACCCTTAGGAAAGATTTATGTGTGACTATATACTTATTATATTTTCTTATTATTTCTTACACACCACCACTTGAGTCGAGTAACCTGATTGAAATCCATATGGGTACTTTGGTTCTGAGTATTTTTATCAATATCTAGGTTATAGAGGGAACACATATAGAACCACTCCCTCTTCCCTTCTCCCCCTTCACACTTAGTATGAGTTGTAATGGCTCACAGTGGGTGTATATATATGAACTATAACAATTTTAGGTTTTGGTGTATATATATTTTTGTTGACATGATTATGTGTATTTGGTGTAGATACATAGTGGGGGTTGTGAATTGTAGGAGGAGAGTATGATTTTTATGTCCTTCATGTTCACGATATCATACTGTGATGAGGATGTGATGTGTGGTTGTGATGTGGATATGGTTTTTATGTGTTTGTGACATGTGTATGTGTGGATATATGGTTATGAAATTATATAGAAGGGGTTGAAGAATAAGAAATATTCTATTAGAGTGTGAGAATGACCAGATTAGTGGGGAAGTGGATGTGGGATAATTTATTAATATATATTCTTTTGATATTATGTTACTATACTTGAATGTAATATTGGGTGAGTGATCCTTGGTGAGTTTGGGTGATATATGACCATATATTGGTGTGTATTAGTTCTGTTATTTATTCACTATGGAATTAATATATTTCATACACATTTTCATGAGAGGTTTTGGGAAGGATCATACTGAGTATACTTGTATCCTCACCCCTATTTATATAATTATTTTTATAAGTTTTTGAAGATGGATTTTGTGACCAAGATGGAAATTAATATCTTGAGTCTATGAGTTACCTCCAGAGCCACTGGTGTAGGATTTGTTTTTGATATTTTATTTTAGATACCTTTTTTATGTATGAAATTCACCTGAATTATGTATTGGTTTTTTTATATTATATGGAGTTGATTGGTGGTTTATCTCTGTTCTTGGGATTTATGAGGGAAACACCTCCCATTTCTTTATTTTATACCCTCAATGCTAGTCTCCAATCTATGTACTATTAGAGGTAGGATTCATGAATTACACTTATTTTCACGTCCATTTTAGGAGCAGTTCCTAGTGGTGGTGAGTTATGATAATGTGGTATCAGAGCTTTAGTTGAGAGTTAAGATGAAGTTTGGAATTAGACACTCATGAGGATTGAATGGGATGATATGTCAATAATATTTGTTAAAATTTTCATATGGAATAACATGGGAGACCATCTATGACACAAGTGATTATCCCCCCTGTGATTTAAAGTAAGTAACTTGAGCTTACCAAAAATATTAGGCATGATGATATTGAATGTAGGGCAGAGACCTAGGAGTGGTAGATGTATCATTCTTGACTATTCTTATATTTGGAAGTCTTGTTTTGTGTATTTGAACCATAAATACTAATATTTGATATTAAAATAGGATGGATATGAATAAAGATTGGATGGATGCTAATCGTTTGACATTAGAGTATGAGAACAGAGTGAAAGAGTTTATCAAGTTTGCAAAGGATCACACAAAGGATCCTTCTCAAATCCTCTGTTTGTGTTTACATTGTTTTCATTATAGAATAATTACTCTAGAGGAGTTGGAAGAACATTTGATATGTCATGGAATAGATAAGAGTTATAAATGTTGGAATAAACATGGAGAAAAAGCGAATGTAGCTACTGGCTGGGATAAAACTGCGTTTTATGGATCATCAGATATGAATACAAATATGGATAATGAAGAAGACCGTATGGATGATGTGATTATAGATGTCAATGATGATAAAGATCATATTGAAGAAATGACAAGGACAATTGAAGATGAACTCCGAGATTGCCCAAAATTGTTTGAGAAGTTAAAGAGTTGTGCAAAGATGTCATTGTATGCTGGTTGCACTAAATATACAACATTGTCAGCTGTACTGAAGTTGTATAAATTGAAAGTAGGCAACGAATGGAGTGATGTCAGTTTTACGGAACTACTTGCTCTCTTGAATGACATGCTCCAGGAAGATAATGAGCTACCAAGCTGGACATATGAAGCTAAATGAATGCTACGCTCGATGGGTATGATTTCTGAAAGAATACATACCTGCCCGAAAGACTATATATTGTTTCACAAGGAGAAAAAATCACTTACAGAATGCCCAAAGTGTGGTGCTTCTTGATACAAGAAAGATGAATCTAGTCCTATGAAAGTTTTATAGTACTTTCTAATCATTACAAGGTTTAGACGTCTATATGGAATTGAAGAAACTAAAAGACAATTATTGTGGCATGTAGATAAAAGAAATAAATATGGGAAATTACATCATCCGACCGACTCTCCTCAATAGAAGAAAATTGATCATGAGTATCCTGAATTTGGAAAAGATCCGAGAAACCTTTGTCTTTCATTATCTACAGATGGAGTGAATCTATTTGGTTTTCAAACTAGCACTCATAGTACATGACCTGTTATGTTGGTAAATTATAACTTGCCACCCTGGTTATGCATGAAGTGGAAATTCATCATGTTATCTATTCTTATATCAGGACCAAAACAACCAAGTAAGGATATTGATGTTTATTTGGCTCCTTTGATCGAGGATTTGAAGTTATTGTGGGATTTATGTGTTATATTGTATGATGCTTATAAAAGTGAATACTTCACGTTGAGAGCGATGTTGTATGAGACGATAAATGATTTCCCTGCTTATGGAAAATTTTCAGCCTATATAATTAAAGGAACTCAAGGGTGTCCCATGTGAGAAGAAGATACAAAATCAATTAGGTTGAAACATTCATCAAAATATATGTTTCTAGGACATCGTAGATTTCTACCTCGTCAGCATAAGTACTGATCTTGGATGACATCATTCAATAGAAGTTCAGAATAATGCACAACACCGTCTCCACTAACAGGTGATCAACTATTTGAGAAATTAAAAGATGTGAACACTATTTTTGGTAAACCATTTTTGAAAAACCTTACGAAAATCAGTTGGAAAAAGAGATCAATTTTTTTTGAATTACCATACTGGAATTGTTTGTACGTCAAAAATTTTCTTGATGTAATGCATGTGGAAAAAAATGTATGTGACAGTGTTATCGGAATGTTGCTAAATGCCCCTGGAAAAATAAAGGATGTAATTAAGGCAATGTTAGACATGGTTAACATGAGAATATGAGACGAGTTGGCTCCCGTGAAGGGTGAAAATCGAATGTTTCTTCCTCCAGCTGCTTACACTCTTTCTAGGGAGGAGAGATATCAGTTTTGCAACTTCTTCAATGATGTAAAGGTTCTAGAGGGTTATTCATCAAATATCAAGAACATTGTGTCAATGAATGATTTGAAGTTAAAAGGTTTGAAATCACATGACTGCCATGTTTTGATGCAAGATTTATTTCCTATAGATTTACGTTGCATTTTTTCCAAGAATGTTCATCATACGTTAACCAAACTTTGTTTCTTTTTCAAAGATATATGTAGCAAAGTTTTAGACTCAGTGAAATTGCCATCTTTGGAAAAAGAAATTGTCATCATATTATGTGAATTAGAAATTTTATTCCCGCCAACATTTTTTGATATGATGGTTCATTTGATGATTCACTTGGTGAGAGAGATTCGACTTTGTGGTCCTGTGCACTATAGATGGATGTACCCCATTGAACGATATATGGAGATTTTGAAAGGGTATGTCAAAAATCAAAGTCGTCCATAGGGTTGTATAGTGGAGCGATATATTGTTGAGGAAACCATTGAATTCTGTATCGAATACCTATCTGATGTGGAAAGCATTGGTCTCCCGAAATCTCGTTACACTGGATACATTGAGGGTGAGGGAATTTATGGGGGATATGTTGTGACAATTAGTATTAAAGATCAAGAGAAGACCCACCTTTATGTTTTGCATAATAGTTGGAAGGTTGCTCTATATATAGAAACTCACAAAGAAATTCTTAGGCAGTTGAATCCATCAAGGGATGAAAAATGGATATCAAATACACATAATCACCACTTTATAAGATAGTTTTAGGACCATATTTTTAAGGAGTTAGATGAAAATACGAATTCAATTTCAGAACGACTTCGATGGCTAGCCGCCAGACCAAGTGTGTATGTATTATCTTACAATGGTTATGTAATTAATGGTTATACATTCTATACATATGAACATGATGAAGATAGTACCATGCAAAATAATGGAGTTACACTTGTGGTTGAAGCGATGCATTTTTCTGGTAGTAAGGACATAAATCCAATTTATGCAAATACATCATACTTTAGCATTATCAAAAAAATATGGGAGTTGGATTATAAAATATTCCAATTGCTGATTTTTCAATGCAAATGGGTTGATAACAACAGTGGTGTTAAAATAGATGAATGAGGATTTTTGAAAGTTTATTTTATTAAAGAAGGGTACAAAGACGAACAATTTATAATGGCATCACAAGCGGTACAAGTTTTTTATGTTCCAGATCCCGTAAAATGAAAGTGGTCGATTGTTCTGTTATCGTCCAAAACTACTGAAGGGTCTTATGAAAATTCTGTTGAGGATGATCCTTTTAGTGGTACGTCGTAATCATTTCATAGTGGTCCCAATGTATATGATGTTTTGTATGTTAGAGGAGACCAAAATCAAGGGATTTGGATAATTGATAAAGGTGTCAAATCCCTTCATCCTTTGAAAAAAATAAAGAGAGTTCAATAAACATGTTATATTTTGTTTGTAATATAGATCTTGTTATCTCATGTTATTATCTTATCATTACTGAATTTATGTAATCTAAATTAATTGTTCAACTAATTTTTCAGATAATGACTTCTGCACGTTCTGGTACTCCTAACCTTGAGGCTGAACAAGTCTCTCAAGCTGTTACTACTGCTACTGCTGCTGCTTCTACTGCGGCTACTCACAGTGCAGAGAAACAACAAGTTTCTGAACCTGTTGTTGCTCCTAGTGTTGAGGTCCAAAAACCATCAGCACATGCCATTGCTACCATTCCAGATGAACATATAGATGATGTTGATATCGATGAAATGATCGGGGATGAAGGACCGACGTTGTAGAAAACACAGGTGCGTCGTAGTTTGACGGTGTTAGCCAAAGTTCTTAAGGAGAAAAGAAAAGGCATCAAATTTGATGTCGGATGGAATTCATGAGGTCAACATGTGAATCCCAATAAGGCTATGTTTAGTAGTTACATTGGAATTGTCACTCGACAACGTGTACTGATTGACATAGATTCATGGCACCATGTTGTGTCTGGGCTGAAGGCTGTGATATGGGAAGAAATTACGGTAACATTATGATATTATTTCTTTAATTTACTAGAAAATAAAATAATGAAACAATGTCTTACTCTTCTCAATATATTTCATAGTAAATTTATAGTAGATGATTCAAACAAGAATTATGTACTAAGGCTTGCAGGAAGGATTCATCAAAGTTTTCGCACTATTTTAACAAAATGTCACCTGAAAGATTCCAAAAGGTAAAATAAATCCACACCCACCCCTTGTCTACGCTCACCTAATATCCCAAGAAGCATGGGATTCATTTATTATCCGTCGTGGGGATGAGAAGTTTCAGGTACATTGTGGGTGATAATACGTTTTTTGAGTATACATGTATTCATCACTTTGATTGTCAATATTTCATTTATGAAACAACAACTCAGTACTGAAAATAAGGAACGTGCATCAAAACCAACATTCCCCTATCGTAAAGAAAGGATGAGGTACGCTTCACTAGAAAAGAAAATGGTACATATTTTAAATTTACAGTAATATTGTTAGGTGACAAGAAACAACATCATAATTATCTTTCTATATTTATATGTAGATTGATGAGTCTAAAACCAAAGACACTTCCATCCCACGTCATGTGCTATGGAAGGAGACATGTGTGAATAAGGAAGGGAAGCTAGTAGATGAAAACACACAAAAAGTGTGGGAAATATGTGTAAGTATGACACAATTATAAAAAGATTTGTTTTAAATCGCTATTACATAAAAACAATTAGTTATTTTCCTATATCCAATAGTCACAGGAATCAGCTACTCTTGTAGCAGATGTAGACCTATTATTGACGGCTTTGAAGTAGCCAAAACAATACGATCGTGTCAGAGGTGCGGGGTTTGGGGTGACACCCTGAGTATATTATGAGAAAAAAAGAAACAGAAGATAGAGATGAAAAATTGAAACAAATGTGCGAAAGACTAGCAACTCTTGAAGAATGATTTCAATGGCAGGAAGAGTTTCTAGCAACTTTTATGGGTGGGAAGCAAGGATAAGACACAACTCAGGAACAACCAGCGCGTGAAGATCCCACCCCACCCCCACCAGCTTTGAGGTGAGCCATTCCCCTCAAAGAGCTGTCTTAGCCGTGGTAATCAATATTCTAATAATTGTTCCCATGAAATGTGAATCAGATAAAAAATGATACTTTTCATATACTGATCTTCTATAGGGTGATAATGACTATGATTTATATCTTTCAACACCCACCTATCACCTTGTAGCGAGGGCTACAGTGTTCAACATCCCAGAGGAAAAGCTGCATAATAGACCACTTTCGAAAGATCATCTGAAAGTGATGATTACTGTATCTCATGAGCCAAATGCAGAGCTACCTATTCCACTTGATGACGATGATATTCATACGGTCAAAAAGGCTATTGGGACATTCATTGCATGCCCGTCACAACTTGTAAGATTACATGGGGACAAAGAGGTATTTATTTCCTTTTTTTTTTCAATCTAAACCTTTAACAATTAATGAAAAAAGGGTCTGAACCAATGAATGTTATTATAGACTGAGAAAGGGAAGGGGGTGATAAGAAACATTGGCTTAAAAGCATCTAAAGGATCTACCAACCGATCCCAAAGAGCTATTGAAAGCACAATAACACCACCTGTTCTCTATCCACATTTACTAGCATTGAAGACTCATGTGGATAGGAAGCTAAAAGGTGGTAATAGTCATATAGTGGTTTTCAAAAAGAATATATACGGAGAGGAAATTCAAGATTTCGTTGCTGCTAAAAATGTAAATGAGATCCTTGAAAATGGTTAGCTATGCGTCATAGTTGTAAATTTATATATGAGGCGTGTTTTCATGAATTGATTTTATAAAAGCTGATATAATGTTCAAATTATGACTAAATGTATTTTATATTACTGATAGACATATATATGAAAAACAGTTGAAGGAATTTCCCCATATGGAAAAATTCGGAATCGTTAGTCCTCATACCACATCAACACATCTAACGAAATTAGAGCCATAAAAAAAGGATGAAATAGTGAACGGATTGCTGAAAACATTTGAAAGAAAGATTACAGATGACAGACTCTTTCTAATACCAACCATACAGGGGTAAAACTCTACGATTACAACATATCAATTATATTTTCACTTATTTTATTAATTATTCATTATTGTTTTTTAGGCAACATTGGCTGCTAATTATGGTGAACTTGGATACTCCAAAGATTTATTTTCTGGATTCAATGCAAGGATATCCAACAAACCAACCACACATGATGAAGTTTGTGAATCTATAAGATACTACATCCTACATTTTAGGTCTAAACATAAAGTAATATAATTTATATTATCTTTTACTGAGGATTTTTTTATGATAGGGCGGTGTATCATTATCATCTAAAAAAGGAATGAGGATAGGGGCTAAGCATAAGGAGGCGAGAAAGTACTACATCTGGACAAATATTAGGGAATATATAATAAAATTTCACTATCCAAAAACATATCAACACAAGTTACTTATTCTCCTAATGATCAAATTTTTTGCAGTTTACAAAACAAACAAACGATAATTATTGCGGTTATTATGTTTGTAAATTTATGAAAGAGATCATTTTTCATCAACAAACTAGCATCCCTAAAGAGGTATTTTCAAAAACAACTACTATTTCATTTAATTTATTTATTAATTCTTAATTTATATATTTTGCAGTACTAATCTGACTGTCGAAAAGCCTCATACTCACAAGAAGATATAGATTTGTTCAGAAACAAGTGGGCCACATATCTGATAGAAGATTGTACACAAATAGCATGAAGATCTGATTTGGGGAAGTGTACAATTGGCGGTCATTTTTGAGAGGGGTTAAGGGGATCAAAAGTTGAAACTTTGTTGTATGTAAATGTTCGTAGGAAAATTGTAATTGTTATTAAATAAAACATACTTTCTCCAATGAATCATTTTCCCATTTTAATAGATGAAATTCACCAACAATATGCAAGAATGATGAACCACTTTTGTTTGGGCTTTGGATAAGAAAAACCAGTAAAATCTCCAAAATACCTTTATATCCGACCAAACACATTCATATTGTGTTAGTCATTTAGGAGAATGATCCATGTGTGCATTGATGATGTGTACGAGTCAACCCCGCCTCAATCCAAGGCACAGTGTGGCCGGTATCACTCAAAGTGTCTCTCTTTTGTTTAAAATGGACAAAATTTTAAGTGAAAACAACAACTGACCTACGGAAATCTGACCAAACGCATTCGGATTGTGTTGGTCCTTTAGGATAATGATAAATGTGTGAATTGGTGACATGTATGAGTCAACCCTGCCTCAATCTGAGGTATGGTGTGGCCGGTATCAATCAAAGTGTCTCTCTTTTGTTTAAAATGGACATAATTTTAAGTGAAAACAAAAAATGACGTATGTAAATCCGACCAAACGCATTCGGATTGTGTTGATAATTTAGGAGAACAATACATGGGTGCATTGGTGATGTTTACAAGTCAAACCCTCTTCAATCTGAGGCCCGGTGTGGCTTATATCACTCAAAGTGTCTCTCTTTTGTTTAAAATGGAAAAAATTTTAAGTGAAAACAACAACCAACCTATAGAAATCTGACCAAACGCATTCATATTGTGTTGATCCTTTAGGAGAACAATCCATGGGTGTGTTGGTGATGTGTAAGAGTCAACCCTTACTCAATCCGAGGCACGGTGTGACCGATATCACTTAAAGTGTCACTCTTTTGTTTAAAATGGACAGAATTTTAAGTGAAAACAACAACTGACGTACGAAAATTTGACCAAACACATTCATATTGTGTTTATCCTTTAGGATAAAAATCCATGGGTACGTTGGTGATGTGTAAGAGTCAATCCCGCCTCAATCTGATACACAGTGTGGTCGGTATCACTCAAAGTGTCTCTCGTTTGTTTAAAATAGACATAATTTTAAGTGAAAACAACAACTGACGTACGTAAATCCAACCAAACACATTCAGATTGTGTTAATAAAGTATGATAATTATACATGGGTCATTTTTGATGTTTAAGAGTCAACCACGCCTCAATCCGAGGTACGATGTGGCCGGTATCACTCAAAGTGTCTATCTTTTGTTTAAAATGGACACAATTTTAAGTGAAAACAACAAATGACCTACGTAAATCAAACCAAACACATTCGTATTGTGTTGATCATTTAGAAGAACGATATATGGGTTTTTTGGTGATGTGTATGAGTCAACCCCACCTCAATATGAGGCATAGTGTGGCTGGTATCACTCAAAGTGTCTCTCTTTTGTTTAAAATGGACATAATTTTAAGTGAAAACAAAAACTGATGTACAGAAATATGACCAAATGCATTCAGATTGTGTTGATCCTTTAGGGTAACGATCCATGGGTTATTTGTGACGTGTATGAGTCAAACAAACCTCAATCTGAGGAATGGTGTGGCCGGTATCACTCAAAGTGTCACTCTTTTGTTTAAAATGGAAAAAATTTTAAGTGAAAACAACAACTAACGTACATAAATACGACCAAATGCATTTGGTTTTTGTTGATAATTTAGGATAATGATCCATGGGTGCGTTGGTGACGTGTACGAGTCAACCTTGCCTCAATCAGAGGCACAGTGTGGCCGGTATCACTCAAAGTGTCTCTCTTCTGTTTAAAATGGAAAAAATTTTAAGTGAAAACAACAACTGACCTATTGAAATCTGACCCAAAACATTTGGATTTTGTTATTAATTTAGGATAAAGATCCACGGGTGATTTAGTTACATGTAAGAGTCAACCTCGCCTCAATACGAGGCACGTTGTGGCTGGTATCACTCAAAGTGTCTCTCTTTCGTTTAAAATGGACCAAATTTTAAGTGAAAACAACAACTGACATATGGAAATCTGACCAAACACATTCTTATTGTGTTAATACTTTAATATAATGATCCATGGGTGCATTGGTGACGTGTACTAGTCAACCCTGCCTCAATCCGAGGCACAGTGTGGCCGGTATCACTCAACGTGTCTCTTTTGTTTAAAATGGACAAAATTTTAAGTGAAAACAAAAACTAACGTACAGAAATATGAACAAATGCATTCGAATTGTGTTGATACTTTAGGATAATGATCCATGGGTGCGTTGGTGATGTGTACATGTCAACCCCACCTCAATCCGAGGCATGGTGTGGTCGGTATCACTCAAAGTGTCTCTCTTTTGTTTAAAATGGACAAAATTTTAAGTTAAAACAACTGACATACGGAAATCGAACCAAACGCATTCAGATTGTGTCAATACTTTAGTATAACTATACATGGGTCATTTTTGATGTTTAAGAATCAACCACTCCTCAATCTGAGGCATAGTTTGGCCGGTATCACTCAAAGTATCTCTCTTTTGTTTAAAATGGACAAAATTTGAAGTGAAAACAACAACTGACCTATGGAAATATAACCAAACGCATTCGGAATGTGTTGATCCTTTAGGAGAACAATCCATGGGTGCTTTGGTGATGTGTACAAGTCAACCCTGTCTCAATCCGAGGCACGGTGTGGCCAGTATCACTCAAAGTGTCTCTCTTTTGTTTAAAATGGACAAAATTTTAAGTGAAATCAACAACTAACCTACATAAATCTGACCAAACACATTAGGATTGTGTTAGTACTTTATTAGAACAATTAATTAGTTCATTGGTGATGTGTATGAGTAAACCGCGCCTCAATTCAAGTCACGGTGTGGCCGATATCACTCAAAGTGTCTCTCTTTTGTTTAAAATGGACAGAATTTTAAGTGAAAACAACAACTGACGTACGGAAATCCGACTAAATGCATTCATATTGTGTTTATCCTTTATAAGAAAGATCCATGGGTGTGTTGGTGATGTTTAAAATTCAAATCCTCCTCAATCCGAGGCATGGTGTGGCCGGTATCACTCAAAGTGTCTCTCTTTTGTTTAAAATGGACACAATTTTAAGTCAAAACAACAACTGAACTACGGAAATTCGACCAAACACATTCAGATTGTGTCAATCCTTTAGGATAATGATCCATGGGTCCATTTATGATGTTTAAGAGTAAACCTCACCTCAATTAGAGGCATATTGTGACCGGTATCACTCAAAGTGTCTCTCTTTTGTTTAAAATGGACATAATTTTAAGTGAAAACAACAATTGACATACAGAAATCTGACAAAACGCATCCGTACTGTGTTTATACTTTAGGATAATGATCCATGGGTGCGTTGGTGATGTGTATCAGTCAACCCCACCTCAATCCAAGGCACGGTGTGGCCGGTATCACTCAAAGTGTCTCTCTTTTGTTTAAAATGGACAAAATTTTAAGTGAAAACAACAATTGACCTACGGAAATCTGACCAAACGCATTTGGATTGGGTTGTTACTTTAGGAGAAAGATCCATGGGTGCATTGGTGATGTGTACGAGTCAATACTTCCTCCATTTGAGGCACGGTGTGGCCGGTATCACTCAAAGTGTCTCTCTTTTGTTTAAAATGGACAGAATCTTAAGTGAAAACAACAACTGACGTACGAGAATTTGACCAAACGCATTCGGATTATGTTGATAATTTAGGAAAACGATCCATGGGTCATTTGTGACATGTAAGAGTCAACCACGCCTCAATCTGAGGCACTGTGTGGCCAGTATCACTCAAAGTGTCTCTCTTTTGTTTAAAATGGACAATTTTTTGTGTGAAAACAACTACTGACCAATGAAAATATGAGAAAACACATTCAAATTGTGTTGATCCTTTAGTATAACGATCAATGGGTGCATTGGTAATGTTTAAGAGTCAACCCCACCTCAATATGAGGCACAGTGTGACCGATATCACTCAAAATGTATCTCTTTCGTTTAAAATGGACAAAAATTTAAGTGAAAACAACAACTGATGTACGGAAATCCGACCAAACGCATTTGGATTGTGTTTATACTTTAGGAGAATGATCCATGAGTCATTTATGATGTGTATGAGTCAATAAATCCTCAATCTGAGGCATAGTGTGGCCGGTATCACTCAAAGTGTCTCTCTTTTGTTTAAAATGGACAAAATTTTAAGTGAAAACAACAACTGAACTATGGAAATCCGACCAAACACATTCGGATTGTATTGATACTTTATAAGAACAATCCATGGGTGATTTTTGTACGATTCAACCCCCCTTGGACACTAGCTGACCCCCCTGGACACCCCCATGGATAGCCCCCCCTGGACACCCACCGACCCCCCTAGACGACACCCCCACCCCTCCTAGACACCCCCACCACCTCGACACCCCCACCACCCTAGATAGCCCCCCACCCTCACCCCCATATACACCCCCAACCCCCTGGATGGCCCCCATCCCCTCCTAGACACCACCCCACCACCTGGACACCCCCACCCCCTAGACACCCCCACCCCCATGGACAACCACCCCCACCCCTGGACACCACCCCACCCCCTTGAACAGCCCCACCAACCCCCTGGACCGCCCCCACCCCCCTCTACACCACCCCACCCCCTGGACACCCCCACCCCTCTAGACACGCCACCCCCTGGAAAGCCCCCCCAACACCCTAGACACCCCACCCCCTAGACACCCCCATAGACAACCCCCACCCTGGACAACCCCCCCGAACCCCCTGGACACCCCCCATCCCTCATAGACACCACCCCACCACTTGGACCCCTCCCCCACCCCCCTGGACACCCTCACCCCCATGGACAGCCACCCCCACCCCCTGGACACCACCCCACCCCCTTGGGAAGCCCCACCAACCCCCTGGACCGCCCCCACCCCCTGGACACCACCCTACCCTCTAGACACCCCCACCCCTCTGGACACCCCACCCCTAGAAAGCCCCCCAACCCCCTGGACACCCCACCCGCCTTGACATCCCCATGGATAGCCCCCCCCACCCTGGACAGCCCCCCTAACCCCCCCGGACACGCCCCCCCCGGACAACCCCCTGGACACCCACCAACCCCCTAGACGGCACACCCACCCCTCCTAGACACCACCCCACCACATGGACACCCCCACCCCCTGGACACCCCCACCCATGGACGACCACCCCCACCCTTCTGGACACCACCCACCCCCATTGGACAGCCCCCAACCTCTTGGACCGCCCCACCCCCTGGACATCCCTATCCACCCGGACACCCCCCATCCCCCCAGACACCCCTACCCCACTTGGACAACCACCCTAAACCCCTGAACAGCCCCCAACCCCCATGAATTCTGAATTGAATTATTTATGTATTTAATTAACTTATGAATTATGTGTTATTAGTGTATGGGTATAATTGTTGTATGGGTATACTTGGTGTAATTACCTTATGAATTATGTGTTAATTTTGTATGGGTTTACTTGTTGAGACGCTGAATTTTTTGCAGGTCTTGTTTGGGTGTACTGCTGCATAATTTTATGTTGCAGTAGACAGGGAATTTATCAGTGCTAAATAAGCACTGATAAATGATCACTTTATCCACGCTAAAAAAGTGCTGATAAAAAACACATTTATCAGTGCTGATAAAGGGTCCTTTATCAGCGTCTTTTTAGCACTGATAAAGGAGTCCTTTATTAGTGAATTTTTAGTGCTGACAAAGTATCCCTTTATTAGCACTTTTTTAGTGCTGATAAAAGATTCCTTTATCAGCGTTTTTTTAGAACTGATAAAGGATTCCTTTATCAGCGTTTTTTTAGCACTGATAAAGGGGACCCCCCCTTTATCAGCGCTGGTCTTTACAACGCTTTTTTAGCGCTGTTAAAGCCCATTTTGAGCATTGATAAAGCCCATTTTTGTAGTAGTGTATTCATGCTTCAAGAGCCTAATTAAAGTTGATGGTGGACATGTTACTTTTAGTGATAATGATAAAGGTAAGATCATTGGCTTAAGCCAAATTGGTAACCCTAATACTATATTAATTTCAAAAGTACTTTTTTTGATGGATTAAAATACAATCTACTTAGTATCTCTCAGTTGTGTGACGATGGTTTCAATGTTAAATTTGAAAATGATGCATGCAATATTTTTAATTCTAAAAATTATTTAATATTCACCACTCTTAGAAATGAAAATGTATATGCTGTTGATTTAAACTATTTAGCTAAGAAAAATGTTTCTTGTTTAAATGATTTTTATAAGGAATCCTGGTTATGGAACAGAAGATTAGGACACTGCAAAGAACTCAATTAAGAAACTAACTGGAAAAGTTTTAGTTAGAGACTTACCTAAATTGGAATTCCCACATAACAAAGTTTGTAATCCTTGTCAAAAAGTAAAACAACACAAAGTTTCTTTTAAACCAAAGAAAGAAGTTTCTACTTCTCAACCGCTTTAGTTGGTTCACATGGATTTTTTTGGACCACCTAGAGTTTCAAGTTTAAATGGGAAGCACTATGTTTATGTTCTTGTAGATTATTTTTCTAGATATACTTGGGTATACGTTCTAGATCACAAAAGTGAAGCATTTTCTTACTTCATTAAATATTCCAAGTTTGTGGAAAATCTTAGTGGACTTAGAATTAAGACCTTGAGAAGTGATCATGGCCGTGATTTTGAAAATCAGAAGTTTGATTTTTTTCTCACATAGTGGCTATAATCACCATTTCTCTACTCCTAAAACACCTAAAAAAATGGATTCGTAGAAAGAAGAAATAGGACACTTCAAGAGATTTCCTGGACTATGCTAAATGAGTATAACCTGCCTATCTATTTTTGGGCTGAAGCTGTTAATACAACTTGTTAAATCATCAATAGAGTCTTAATTACACTTGTTCTTAAGAAAACCCCTTATGAGATATGGAATAATAGGAATCATAAGGTTAATTACTTTAGAGTTTTTGGTTGCAAAGTCTTTATTCTTAACACTAGGGATAATCTTGACAAGTTTGATTCTAAGAGTGATGAAGGATTTTTCCTAGGTTACTCGATATCTAGTAAAGATTATAGAGTATTAAATAAGAGAACTAAATGTGTGGAAGAATCAATTCATGTCAAATTTAATGATACTGATTCACATGAACCCAAAACATCCATTGAACATCTTGAGGAATATGTCAATTCTAGACCTTAATGATAAAGATAGAGAACCCTTAGTGAAAACAACTAGTTCCGGAAATTTTCAAGAATCTGAGCATGGTGAATCTGAACCTATAGAAAACCACAAGGAGTCTATTTCAACTCTTTCTAGAGGTATTATAACTCTCAGGAATCATCCTTTAGATGCTATAGTAGGTGATCTAAATATAAGAACACAAAATAGAGCTTCTTTGAGAAACCAGGTTAAATATCAAGCCTTTCTTTCACAGATTGAACCCAAAAATATTAATGATGCAATCAATGATGAATTTTGGGTAATAGATATGCAAGAAGAATTAAATCAGTTTGAAAGAAACAAAGTTTGGGAATTAGTAGAAAGACCTAAAGACACTTTGACCATAGGCACTAAATGGGTGTTTAGAAATAAAGTTGATGAATCTGGAAACATAGTTAGAAACAAGGCTAGACTAGTTGCACAAGGATATAGTCAATAAGAAGGAATAGACTATGAGTAAACCTTTGCACCTGTAGCTAGACTAGAGGCCATTAGGATATTACTTTCTTATGTAGCTCATTTGAATTTTAAACTTTATCAAATGGATGTCAAAAGTGAATTTCTAAATGGGTACATAGTTGAGGATGTATTTGTTGAACAACCTCCTCGTTTTACAATTAACCATTTTTCAAATCATGTCTTTAAACTTTATAAAGATTTATATGGTCTAAAACAAGCTCCATGATCTTGGTATGACAGACTTAGGTCTTTTCTTATTTCAAAAGGTTTTACTAAAGGAATAGATAATCCTACTCTTTTTATTAAAATGATTTCCAAAGATGTTTTAATAGTAAAAATTTATGTAGATGACATTATTTTTGGATCCTCTAAAAATTCTTTATGTACTGATTTCTCAAAAATGATGCAAGATGAATTTGAAATGAGTTTAATGGGGGAACTTAAATTTTTCCTTGGATTTAAAATTTTTCAAAATAAAAATGGTATTGTTTTAAATCAAAGTAAATATACTAAGGATCTTTTGAAACGTTTTGTCTTGGATAGTAATAAAGGCAGTGATACACCTATGAGTACCACTTGTAAGTTGGATGATGATGAAACTGGTAAAACAGTGGATCAAACAAATTATAGAGGTATGATTGGGAGTCTACTCTATCTTACTGCCACCAGACCTGATATTATGTTCAGTGTATGCATGTGTGATTTTTTTCAAGGCAATCCCAAAGAATCTAATTTAATTGCTGTTAAAAGGTTTTTTAAATATCTCAAGTATACTACAAAATTAGGACTATTTTATCCAAGAGGAAAATCATTTTATTTAATAAGTTATTTGGATGCTGACTTTACTGGTTGTAAGTTAGATAGAAAGAGAACCTCTGGAACATGTCACATTTTGGGCAAGTCACTAGTATCATGGTTCAGTATGAAACAAAATTCTATTGCATTATCTACTACCGGAGCTGAATATATAGCTACTGGTAGTTGTTGTGCTCAAATTCTGTGTATGAAACACACTTTACTAGACTATGGATATCAATTCAAACATGTCTCTAAAAAATTTGATAATACAATTGCTATTAACATCTCTAAAAATCCAGTATCTCATGCTAGGACAAAGCACATTGATGTGAGACATCACTTCTTGAGAGATCATTATCAAAGAGGTAATATCACTCTTGAATTCATTGGCATTGAACACCAATTGGATGATATATTCACAAAGCCTTTGAGTTATGAGAGGTTAAACTACATTAAACGTTATTTAGGTATGATAAACTATTAAGTTAGGACCCCACTGTTGGACCTCACCATTAGGACCTCACCGTTGGGCCTCACCATTAGGACCTCACCGTTGAACCTCACCATTGGAACTCACTATTGGACCTCACCATTGGACCTCACCATTGGACCTCACCATTGGACCTTACCGTTTGACCTCACCATTGGACCTCACCGCTGGACCTCACCGTTAGGACCTCATTGTTGGACCTTACCGTTGGACCACACTATTGGACCTCACCATTAGGACCTCACCGTTAGGACCTCACCATTGGACCTTACTGTTAGGACCTCACCATTGGACCTCATCGTTGGCACCTTACCGATAGTCGACCTTAGGTCTGGGACTTTGCATTTTTTTTTCTTCTAGAATTTGAAACGTTTTTAGTATTACTTATTTCTTTTACTCAATTTCTTTTTCCATCCCTAAATGATAAAAACAAAGTAAAAACCAAATTTTAATCCACTTCAATCCTCTCCCAAACCTATTTCTCCCTAACCATAGAACCTAACATTCTGCTGAAACCCTCAAACTGCTCCAGATCGCATGGTAAGATTGAAAAGATCGATGGTTGATGATGAAGGAGATGCACCGAACCCTAAGAGACCTCGATCTGGGTCTAGTAATGGAAGAAAATTAGTGGAAAATATGATCAATACACATTTGTCGAAGAGGGAAATCATGGTTGAGAAGGAATTAAGTTCGGAATGGATGCTATCAATAAAGGCTATGGTGCTAAAGGCACTCGAAGCTCAAGATTGGGTAGAATTCTTTGCAAAATAAAAATGGACCTTATTACCCGAAGCTAGTGAAGGAAATTTATGAGTCTCTGAAGTTAGATCAATCTGAGAATGAGAACCGAATGTCTTCAAAGTTAAATGGATTAGGTGTGAGCTTCTCCTCTATTGAATGGGATGAATGTTTAAGAGTCCCCCATGAAGGCATTTTTTATTAATACTCTAGAGTGGTGCCTCCCACTAGTGAGTTCTTCTATTATAAAGAATCTCTGGCTGAACTGACAGGGAATGTGATCCCTAGGAAAGTGATTGCTTCTGAAATGGAAGGAGAAGACATGTTGATTTTTAAGTTTGTTCAGCATGTTTTGAGTCCTAGGAGATGGGAATTTTATACCTTGAAGTATCAGTACATGTTTCTTTTGTATCCATTGAAGCATGGACAAAAGATAAATCTTTGTTGGTTTCTGATGATTCAGTTAGAGGATATGAAAAAGCCTAGTTCCAAGTAAAATGCTTTGTTTCATTCCAGATTGATATCCTTGATGTTTAAAGTAAAAGGATTTGCTAGAAATAAGGAGGAAACAATAGTTTTAAGGGACAAATTCTGCATTACCAAGATGATTTGCAAGTTTATGAAGATAAGTTGGAACCCTTGGAAAAGAAAATGGGTGAATGATGAGGCTAAGCTGTATGAATAATTCAACCCTTTCACCAATTGTACTAGGATAAAGAATAAGAGAGATCTAGGTCTAAAGCCTAATGAAGTGGATCCAGTATACTCAAATTAAAAAGAGGAACCTATTGTTATGCAAGTAAGAGAGGATTCTCCTATATATGACGGGAGTGATCCTGACCTTCCCTCAAGTCCTCATGCCAATGTTGTATCCTTTAGTGAGCCTAGCCCACCAAAAAATTTCCTAGAAGAGAGCCTTTCCTAAGGGACAATGATGATGAGGAAACTAGTGAATAAGAAGGAGAAGAAAATGTCTTAAGAGACATTAGAGAGACCTCAGAGGAGGAGGATGAAACTGAATCTAGTCATGATAATTTTAAGACAGCTGTTGATGAAAGTGAAGAGGAATGTCTAAGTCTCAGTCCTCTGATAAGATATACAGAAATGGTAGAAAGTGTAGATGAAGAGGTTTCCGAATTGGTTGAATCTATAATTTCAATGGAAGCAGTTGAAGATTCTGTAGAAGAAGTGGTAGTGGGATCTCCTGTTGATGCAGTTGATCAAAGAGGTATAGCAACGATGGATGTAATTGATCAAGATAATGCTCCAAGTGAGGGGGAGGAACCTTTTGCTATAGGTTTAGTTGTTGTTTCTCATGAAATAGAATATTGTTCAGAAGATCTTGGATTCTTGGTCTTGGGATTAAACTATGGAGACTCTAATGATGATAAGCCTAACAGAAGCCCTCTAATTCATTATATTTTAGAAACTACTATTGTGTATCCAGTAGTGCTACTTCCTTTATATTATGTGAATAAGGATGATTTAGAATCATTAAAATCAGATTTTAAGAGACACTTTGATGAGAGATCTATTGAGATAGAGAGAACAATGGCTCTCAATCAAGAAGTGGTGGCATCTGCCTTAGAAAGAGTAATATCTACCTCTCACTCAAATTTGCTACATGAAGTGAAGGAATGTCAGAATCAGGTCATAACCTTGGCAGAGTCTATGGAATCTGTGAAACAATCAATTGCGAGTTTAGACTCCTATATGGATTCAAGGGTTCAAGTGGAAAAAGACCTTAAGTATGTTAAGAGTGTTGTTCAGTAGATGGTCACTGTGTTTTAGGACTTTAAGAAGTCTATGGAGACACATGTGAGTGGACATGATGATGACGTGAAGAGGTTGATCAGTGGTCTGACCAAGTTTTTTAAGGAGATAGTGGATTTTGTAGGTTCTGGGCGCAACAGAAGCGCGTTGGTGGGTTAGCCCAACTTTAATTTTAGCGTTAAACAACGTTCAATCTGAGATCTGTCACGATATAAAACGCCGGATCTTCGGAATAGAACGAAGAACAAAAAAGAAAAGAAGATTCCCAGAACCATTGAGATAAGATCTTCATATGTTGGTTATAATTAATTTAATTAATTCATAATAATTACCTTGGTGGAATTCTTTCTTCGTTGGAGTCTCCAGTCACGATCCTATGATCCGTCGTTGCGTCATAGAATCCAAGTATAGGATTCCTCTAGCGGTGATCCACACGTGCTGCACGTATCTCTGGACGTCGCCGAAGGGATATCTGGGTGCTAGCGTGGAAGAAACTTCGCTTGCGATGTCCGCCTTCGACCGCATTGATCCGATGGAGGATCTCTCTCTCGTAACATGAAAGCGTTCTTGGTGGAAAGGGAATTCTCTCTTGGCTTGAGAGTATTTCCAAAAACCGTTGTGCACAACAATGGCTAGATCTCATGAGAATAATGTAACAAGGATTTATAATACTTAGAATAATAAAATGAATTAATTACCCAAAATTACTTAATCATTTCATTTACTTCTTAACAATACCCCATGTCATAATAATGATAGTTGATTATCATTATTACTTGACATGCTCCCAGTGTATTACATTTAATATCATTTAATTAAATAAAAAATATTTTATCCTAAAAAACCCCGACTGGAAAACTACACGGTGTGTAATAATTAATACACGACGTGTACTTGTCTTCTATAAAACTACACGGCATGTACATTTAATATACACGACGTGTACTTTTATTTTTCCATTTTTCTCCACCATATTTATTAGACCTTGAGTAATGTCTATTTATTTATTAAATAAATGTAACTCCATTACTCTCTAAAAAATATATTATTTCGCCCACAATATATTCTCTCGAATAACTAGTGTCAAAATAAATTCAATCAGGCATCCTTAAATAATTATTAAACCACAGTCGGGAATAATATTTATTTAACTTGTTAAATTAATATTTAACTGAGATACATGGACACACTTAGTGTGTGACCCTCTATGCCTCTTTCTCAGTGGCATTAGGCGGAGCCTTCCTAAAGTCCAAGGTTAGTGTCAAGAAACACGCCAAGACACCCATAGAGAAAGAAGTTAACACCACAATGATGTGTCACCTCCAACGAACGCTTACCGTGTAATATAATCCCTTTGTCTCGATATCTCTAATCAAGCGGGTTGCATGCTAGTTCCATCAACCCATGTGCTCTATTATTCTTTATTTGACTTCCCAGAATTGAACTCGACCATACCTTACCATGGACATGGATTTATTTAGGCTATATCAATTCCATCAAAGGGACTGAGATATCTACTTCGGTTATGGAACAGAAGGGACAAATCCTTTCTCGTATTATCTATTAATGCAGTATTACTCGTGACGCACCCAACGTATCCTACCTCGCTGCGAACAGTGTGTCATCATAGTTTTCATCAATACATCTAAGTGCGCAAGTTGTAATACCCATTAATAATAATCTTAAAGTCTAAGGACCAATACACACGTCCACATATAGGAATATCCAATGACACTATGAAATGTGGATTTCCTACTGGCGGGTATCGTTCTCATAATATCCTCCTGGATATTACCAAGGGCGCACACCATGAGAAGGTGCCTCAAAGTTTTATGAGTCCTCACCCCTAATGACCTGTATTATTTGTGTCCCTCAAAGAATATCATCCGAACATAAAACATATATTCAAGAACAGTGTTATGATACTTCTGGGTTCTCATCATAGCAGGGATCCGCTATGACCCTTTAATGAAACAATTGTCCTTAGGACATTATCACATGCATTGTCACGCAGAAGAACAATCAAGATGTGATAAGGATTTTATTAATGAATAAAGTACAAAGTAGTTGGTTCTAGACCACCAAATCCAACAGACTCCCACTTGGACTAGAGACAACTGCTAACAACCTTTAACCCACTAGCTCTCACATGATATTCATGATTCTACTAAGATAGGCCTTTAGTCATGGGGTTCGCCACGTTCTCTTCCGTGGACACTCTACTCACTGCAACTTCACCCCTATGATAGAAATCCCTCAGGAGGTGGTACTTCCGGAGTATGTGCTTTGTCCGTTGATGTGACCTTGGTTCTTTTGCAAGAGCCACCGCTGTAGTATTATCACAATAAAATGTAATGGGATCTTTACTGCTAGGCACCACATCAAGCTTCTGGACAAAGTTTCGAATCCAGAAGGCTTCCTTGGCTGCATCAGAAGCTGCTATATATTCAAACTCCGCTGTAGAATTGGCGACAACTGGCTGCTTTGAACTCTTCCAGCTCGCAGCTCCTCCATTGAGACATAAAACATATCCAGATTGCGACTTCAGATCGTTCTGATCTTTCTGAAACCAGCATCAGCATACCCTCTAATGACAAGATCCTCATCTCCTCCATACACCAGGAACATATCCTTAGTTCTTCTCAGATACTTAAGGATATTCTTAACAACAGTCCAATGCTATTCTCTTGGATCTGCTTGATATCTGCCTACCATGCTCAGTGCATAGGCAACATCAAGCCTGGTACATAACATGACATACATGATGGATCCTATAGCCGAAGCGTATGGGATCTTGCTCATTCTATCTTTCTCTTGTTGTGTCTGAGGACACATTTTCTTAGAAAGATGTAGGCCATGTGACACTGGAACCAATCCCCTCTTGTATTGTTCCATACTAAATCTCTTTAGTATTTGGTCAATGTATGTACCCTGACTTAGTCCAAGCAGCCTCTTGGATCTATCACGAACGATCTTGATCCCTAGAATGTAGGCTGATTCTCCCAAGTCCTTCATGGAGAAACACTTGTTCAACCAGTCCTTAACTGACTGTAAGGTTGGTACGTCATTTCCAATAATAAATATGTCATCAACATATACTACTAGGATAACGACCACATTCCCATTAATCTGCTTATAAACACATGGCTCACATTCGTTCTTAATGAAACCAAATTCCTTTATGGCTTCATCGAATCGAATGTTCCATGACCTGGATACTTTCTTCAATCCATAAATGGATTTCTGCAACTTGAAAACCCGTTTGGCTTCACCTGGTATCACAAACCCTTCTGGTTGTGTCATATAGACATCTTCCTGAAGGTTCCCGTTAAGGAATTCTGTTTTGACATCCATTTTCCAAATCTTGTAGTCATGGTAAGCTGCTATGGAAAGTATGATTCTTATGGATTTAAACATGGAAAACAGCAAGAAGGTTTCATTATAGTCAATTCCTTGACGCTGTCTGAATCTTTTAGCCACTAGCCTTGCTTTATAGGTTCTAACTTGACCTTCCATGTCCAGCTTTCTCTTGAATACCCATTTTCATCCAACAGGATTTACATCAACTGGCTCATCGAACAGAACCCAGACTTGGTTCTAATAGATGGAATCCATCTCAGAATTCATAGCTTCTAGCCATCTTGCTGCTTCTGAGCTTTCTACTACTTCCTTGTAGGAGAGAGGTTCATCATTGTACAACAATAATGATTCACTATCCTCGGTGACTAGGAAACCAAATCTCTCCGGTTCCCTTACCTCTCTTGAGCTCCTACGCAGTACTTGTGTTTCTAGAACCTCTTCCACGGGGACCTGTGGAACTTGTTCTTGTACCAACTCCTGTGTATCTTGAGAATCAACTTCGTCGAAGTCAATCTTTCTTCCACTATCCTTTTTGAGTATGTGCTCCCTCTTAAGAGAGATGTATTGTCTGGCGAAAGTCACTCTCTTGTCTTGAAAGTTATATAGGTAATATCCTTTCGTTTCCTTAGGATATCCTATAAAGATATACTTCATGCCCCGGGGTGCTAGTTTGTTGCCTGAGAAGGCCTTAACAAATGCCTCGCATCCCCATACATGTGTATGAGACAAAATGGGTCTCTTTCCATTCCATAACTCGGAGGGAATTCCATTTTCCACCTTAGTTGGTACTCAGTTTAATGTGTATGATGCAGTTTGTAATGCATATCCCCAAAAGGATAATGGAATATCCGCATGACTCATCATAGACCTTACCATGTCCAACAAGGTTCGGTTCCTCCTTTCACTAACACCATTCCACTGTGGTGTATAAGGAGAAGTGAGCTGAGATAGAATCCCAGACTCCCGTAGTAGATCGATGAACTCTTGGTTCATATATTCTCCACCTCAATCTGATAGAATCTTCTTTATCTTCTCACCAAGTTGATTCTCTACTTCATTATTGAATTCCTTAAATTTCTCTAAGGCTTCTGACTTATACCTCATTAAGTAGACAAATCTATATCTACTCAAATCATCAGTAAAAGTAATGAAGTAAGAATATCCACCTCTAGCTTCTACTAGAAATGGTCCACATACATCTGTGTGTACCAATCCTAGAAGCTCTATGGCCCTTTCACCCTTTCCACCAAAAGGAGGCTTGGTCATTTTACCTTGTAAACAAGCGTGACATCTATCAAGTGGTTTTAGCTCAGTAGAGTCTAAATATCCATCTTGACAGAGCTTTTTCAAGCGCTTCTCATTTACATGACCAAGGCGGTGATGCCACAACTGGGTGATGTATGAGTCATGTGAGTTTGTTTCATTATCGATTCCCAACACTTGGTTTTCGTAATTTAATACATACAAACCATTATTCAAATGTGCCATACCATACCATACGTTGTTCTTATAAAAGAGACAACCCTTATTTCCGAACTTGAAAACAAATCCATCCATATCCAAACAAGATACAGAAATTATGTTCTTGGTAACACCAGGCACAAAATAACAGTTATGTAAAACCAAAATCATCCCAGTCGACAATGAGAGGTGGTAGTCTCCAATAGCCAACACAACCAGCCTTGCGCCATTGGCATCTCAAAGATCCACCTCTCCTCTGGTGATCTTTCTAAATCTACTTGGTTCCTATATTTGAATACAGATGTGATCCCCACAAGCTATATCTAATACCCAATGTGTAGAAATAGAAAGATTGCACTTGATAATGAACGCACCTTTAGCGTCCCCACGCTTCTGGGTGCAGTTCCTCTTCCAGTGGCCCTGCTTGCCACATGAAAAACACACCGCCTCCTATTCCTTACCCTGCCTCTGGATCTTCCCCTTCTTGGAGGGACGATGCTTGGGGGATTCAGACCGTTTATAAGTCTTTGGCCCCTTTGCCTTGTCCTTCCTTTTATTTTTCACCATAAGGACTGCGGGTTTGTCATGCCCCATGTCCTTGTCAACCTGGAGAATCAAGGTCAGAAGCTCCGACAGACTCTTCTCATTTCCGCTCATGTTATAGTTGACAATGAATCTAGATAAGGTCTTGGGAAGTGATGATAGGATGAGATATGTACGCAACTCATCCGGGAATTTAATCCCTAAGATGTCCAGGCATTCAATGTAGCCAATAATCTTGACTACATGAGGCCCAACTGGCGTAGACTCTCCAAGCTTCATGGCAAACAAAGCATTGGAGATCTCATACCTCTCATATCTCGCTTTCTCTTGGTAGAGATCTTTAAGGTGAGACATCATGCTATACTCTTCCATGTTTTCATGTTGCTTCAAGAGCTCATTAGACATGCCCGATAGCATGAAACACTGGAAATCTATGGCATCATCCATGTGTTTCATGTAGAGAGATAATTCCTCATCACTAGCCTCTTTCCCAGGCGCAACTGGAATAGGCTCTTCCAGCACATACAATTTCCTTTCGTGGCGAAGGACGTTGCGTAAACGCCTCTACCACTCTTGGAAATTGGTGCCAGTGAGAAGGTTTTCCTTCTCGAGTATGGTGCGCAATGATATGTTTGAAGTAATTTTCTTGCCATTTCTACAAATTAAGATGAGCAAAGGTTTAGTACTTTATTACAAAAATTGAGACAAATAAATAAATTAATACTTATTGGTCTCCCACTATTTTATCGAAATCCAATAGCCCTCACCATTGATTTTGGAATATTCTGTTGCCTGAATATTCTAGTGGCAAGGATCCATATTTCACTTCGCATTACCCCAACTAGGGTTGGTCAAGAAACTTTAAGGGTTTTAGGTAGGCATTCCAAATGCCAACTACATTAACTCGCAGCTCCTTGATCCGCTGAGTGGACTCCCCAATCCTGAAATCCTTTTATTTTGGATTTCCTCAACCTTTGCCTCTTGGTCACACCAAGTCCTGCTGTGGCAGTCAACCCTTGATGCAAACCAAGTCAAGTCAACCCAAAACCTTGAATTAGAATTCCCTGATAATTGAAAGCACCCCAACTAGGGTTGGTCAAGCACTTTGAACTATGGTTCGATTCTAACCAAGATTATGGAAGGCTATACCGACTTAATATTTCTTTTGAGGGATTTTATTCTTATACGTAAATTTCCATTTTATTATCTTTGATTACATACTTGTTAATATTAAGTGGGATATACTTAAGTGATTAACCATGTCTAAGATAATATTTACGTATAAGCCAATTTTATTTTAGTTCCATCTTGCATGCTCGTTTAATTCATTAATTGTGTGATCATGACAACACAACCACAATAAATAAACCATGAAACTGACAGAAATAAAATAAATGGTATGCTCATGAGCTTTTCTATTGGTTAGTTTATCCAGCGGTTGATAAACTAACCCAAGACCTAGGGGAGAAACACCTTGAACCTTTCGGGGTTATGTTTACAGCTTTCCACCTGTCCACCTTTGTATCTCCTTGGATTGGTTTCACCTTGGCTCCTGACTTGAGCCGCCTCCACTAGCTTGGGATCTCCATCCATTACATATGCATTTATCTCACAGGCAGGTGAGGGGTAAAAAACTGGTTTTTACATAAAAGAATCCTTGGGCACGCAGGCCCTACATATTAATGAGGAGATGGTTCGCAGGCCAAAAAATTTAATTTAAATAAATAAATTAAAAGAAACCATTCACATACAAAGGTCTCGGTCTAGCTCATGATCATCCATACATGCAACGATATTTACGCATAAATAAAACTAGCATTTAATTCATTAATCGTTCTTGTTTAAGATAAATCATGCTTGAATTAATTAATTATCTTTAATTAATCAATCATTTTATCTTAAAACCTTTTTCTAAATTTTCTTGAGATTCTCATCCATCATAATTTTAAACAAATAAATTCATTTAAAATTATCCTTGTACGTAACTTGTACCTTGGAGGCAACCCGGTGAATTCCCATTCATTACGCAGATGTTAAATTAAACACATATATATAAAACACCTATCATGTGTTGTGCCTCAGCTTTATGCCTGCACTATGGTACACGTCTCAAGGGTTTGTATAATATAATAATAAATTTTAATAAATCTGCATAATTTGGGTGAGTACACGGTGTGTAGTTCCGACTACACGAAGTGTACTTTTCTTCACCGTCCATCCGAAGTACACGCCCGAGGACATGGCGTGTCAATGTACTTCAGAACTTTTCGGAGTACACGGCGTGTTCTTTTGGACACACGCCGTGTAGTTTCCGCGTTACACGGTTTCCAACCGGGCAAGCCGTGTATGGGGTACACGGTCCAACTCGAACCCGAAGGGACTACACGCCGTGCTCATTGGACCATATGGCGTGTAATCCAGAAACCGTGTGCCACCTGTTTCTGGTCAACACATGGTGTCATAAATGACTTCAATACATGGCCTGATTTGGCGGATCGGTCAATGCATTGAACCTAGACTACACGACGTGTACTTCCGAATACACGCCGTGTATTCTGGTGTTGTACGGCCAGAAATATTTGGCTCCTCCGGATGAGTTCCTCTATTTTATTTTAATCAAAATTAAAAGAAAGAATTCGTTTCTTTGATGTGAATGAGAAACGGGGGAGGAGGAATAGATTTCGACATTCAAATTCCTAGAACGATTAAACATGAATTGAAATAACTAAATTATTAAATGTGTAAATCACCAATGAAAAACTAAATAATTATAATCAATGATATGACCCCTCTGATACCACTTGTAGGTTCCGAGCACAGCAGAAGCGCGTTGGTGGGTTAGCCCAACTTTAATTTTAGTGTTAAATGACGTTCAATCCGAGATCCGTCACGATATAAAACACCGGATCTTTGGAATAGAACAAAGAATGAAAAAGAAAATAAGAGTCTCGGAACCATTGAGATAGGATCGTCATATGTTGGTTATAATTAATTTAATTAATTTATAAGAATTACCTTGCTGGAATTCTTTCTTCGTTGGAGTCTCCGGTCATGATCCTATGATCTGTCGTTGCGTCGTAGAATCTAATTATAAGATTCCTCTAGCGGTGATCCACATGTGCTCCACGTATCTCTAGATGTCGTCGAAGGGATCTCTGGGTGCTAGCGCGGAAGAACCTTCGCTTGTGATGTCCGCCTTCGACCGCCTTGATCCGGTGGAGGATCTCGCTCTCGTAACTTGAAAGCGTTCTTGGTAGAAAGGGAATTCTCTCTTGGCTTGAGAGTATTTCCAAAAACCATTGTGCACAAAAATGGATAGATCTCATGAAAATAATGTTAAAGGGATTTATAATACTTAGAATAATAAAATAAATTAATTACCCAAAGGTATTTAATCATTTCATTTCCTTCTTAACAATACCCCATGTCATAATAATGATAGTTGATTATCATTATTACTTGACATGCGCCCAGCATATTACATTTAATATCATTTAATTAAATAAACAATATTTTATCCTCAAAAATCCCGACTGGAAAACTACACGGCGTGTAATAATTAATACACGACGTGTACTTGTCTTCTATAAAACTACACGGCGTGTACATTTAATATACACGGCGTGTACATTTAATATACACGGCGTGTACTTTTATTTTTCAATTTTTCTCCACCACATTTATTAGACCTTGAGTAATGTCTATTTATTTATTAAATAAATGTAACTGCATTACTCGCTAACAAATATTTTATTTCGCCCACAATATATTCTCTCGAATAACTAGTGTCGAAATAAATGAAATCATACATACTTAAATAATTATTAAACCACAGTCGGTAATAATATTTATTTAACTTGTTAAATTAATATTTAACAGAGATACATGGACACACTTAGTGTGTGACCCTCTAGGCCTCTTTCTCAGTGGCATTAGGCAGAGCCTGCCTAAAGTCCAAGGTTAGCGTTTAGCAACACGCCAAGGCACCCATAGAGAAAGAAGTTAACACCACAATGACATGTCACCTCCTACGAACGCTTACCGTGTAATATAATCCCTTTGTCTCGATATCTCTAATCAAGCGGGTTGCATGCTAGTGCAATCAACCCATGTTCTGGATTATTCTTTCTTTGACTTCCTGGAATTGAACTCTCCCATACCTTACCATGGACATGGATTTATTTAGGCTATATCAATTCCATAAAAGGGCCTGAGATATCTACTTCTGATATGGAACAGAAGGGAAAAATCCTTTCTTACATTATCTATTAATGTAGTATTACTCGTGACACACCCAACGTATCCTACCTCGCTGCGAACAGTGTGTCGTCACAGTTTTCATCAATACATCTAAGTGCGCAAGTTGTAATACCCATTAATAATAATCTTAAAGTCTAAGGACCAATACACACGTCCGCAGATAGGAACATCCAATGACACTATGAAATGTGGATTTCCTACTGGCGGGTCTCGTTCTCATAATATCCTCTTAGATATTACCAAGTGCGCACACCATGATAAGGTGCCTCAAAGTTTTATGAGTCCTCACCCCTAATGACCTGTATTATTTGTGTCCCTCAAATAATATCATCCGACCATAGAACATATATTCATGAATAGTGTTATGGCACTTCTGGGTTCTCATCATAGTAGGTATCCGCTATGACCCTTTAATGTAATAGCTGTCCTTAGGACATTATCACATGCATTGTCATGCAGAAGAACAATAAAGATGTGATAAGGCTTTTATTAATGAATAAAGTACAATGTAGTTGTTTCTAGACCACCAAATCTAACAGATTTTACTATGGAACCTCTGTGTGCATCTACTTCCTCTTCAACCACTCCTCCTGTTGATCTAATATTTTTTTATGGATGAAAATGGGATAATTTATAATCTCGATCCCTGAAGTCATGTTATTTTGAATCCATTCCATTTTAATTGGTATTTTCCCTATCAAAATTCTTTTGAAGAGACATCCATCTATTGGCTTGGTTAGTTTATTTGTGAAAATGTATGGATAGCCAAAAATAAAACACTCAAATCAGGTCAAGTTCTAATTGTTCAAGTTCACTCTTTAGTAATAAGATCATCAAGATTTCAGGTCATTTGTAAGAGAAGAAGTGGATAATTTCTCTGGTTCTAGTACCTCAGATCCTCAATCTATGACTCGGGTCATTTCCATTACCATAGAAATTCATAAGCTTGTGGGAGATTATCTAAGAGAGGCTTCTCAAGATCAGAAGGCCATCAAAGAGCAAGTTGATTTCTATTACAAGAGGGTGTACACTAAGCATCAGATGGATGGTCATTTCAACCTACTATTGGAAAACTTGAAAATCCCACCTGTCACTCAGGATTTTAAGGATCAAGTTAGCAAGATTAGATAACTAACTCATGCCTTGAAAAAATTCATGGAGAATAAGGATGATTTTATCTCAGCTATAGAAATAGGAGGAAACATTATTATAGATTTTAGAAATCTCTTTTTACCCTTTTTCTATGTGGACTGCACTCCCATTATTTTTCCTCTAGCATTACCTTCTTCCTCAGCTACCTTAGGCTCTACCAGTGCTGCCCCATTGATGACTCCTTCACAAGCCATAAAAAGCTTAAAACCTATGATTCCTCATAGATCTACTCACTATTGGTCTACTGATGCCTCTATAGTAGCTCCTCCTACCTTGCTCACTGCCATACCTCAGCCTATCCCTCCATATTCTGGACCTGCCTCCTCTGCTTCCAAAGATAAATCTCCCTTGTACATATCTAATGTGGATTGAATGTGGGATATCTTATTTGATAGGGATATTTGTAATATTTTTGTATATTGTATTCTTACTTTCTGAATAAAAAAAATCCTCTTTTGTCTCTTTTTTTGTCTTATATTGTTTTTGTTAATCACAAAGGGGGAGAAGTTATGCTGTATTTTCCACAATAAACATGGTTCAATTTTACTGATCCAAAAATATATGTTCACTCCCACCTCTGAAGATATTAGAAAATGTGCTTAACCCTAATTCAATAATACTGAAATCTAAATTTTCACTAACATAATTTGTGATTATAAAAAAGGGGGAGATTTTTGGAATCACCTATTTTGATAATCCCAAATCTTGATTATTTGTTATAATAATCATGTTTCATTAATATTTATAGTTTTTCTCAAGTGATAACTATGTATCTTTAATCTCACTACTCTCTTGTTTAAGCTTACAATGAAAAATTTATCTAAGTAAAAGGTCACTGATGAAGGTCACCGATAGAAGGTCACTGATGAAGATCACTGATAGAAGGTCATCGATAGAAGGTTACCGATGAAGGTCACTGATAGAAGGTTACTGATAACGTTCACTGATAGAGTTCTACCGATAAAGGTCACCAATTGAAGGCTACTGATAAAGGTCACCGATGAAGGCTACTGATGAAGGATACAAATGCAGTCTACTGATGAAGCCTACTGTTGAAGCCTAATACTGAGAAGGAAACCTCTACCAGTCTATAGATGCTCACTCTTCTACTCCATAATTTTTCAAATTCTTAAGATTATTCTAACAGTCATATTTGGTAAATTTAATGCTTCTGACATTAATTAATGCTGATTGTAGACATATCAAGAGACCGTATCTGGGGACAGTATGAGGTACAAGGAGGACCTCACATGGTTTACTTATTCCTATTGTTGGACCTCAAATATAAAATAGAATATCGAGAAAGAAAATAGAGAGATAGGAATGCATGAGAAAGAGATTACTCACTAGATAAAAGAGAACAAGGAAGAACTATCCAGCACTTACATTGTAAACCGAAGAGCATCGCGAAGATCATTTGGGAAAAATTCACATCTTCCTTTTGTGATTATTCAATTCTCTATCAAACCAATAAGCAGAACACCTCAGTACTTGGAAGCCAGAACCTAGAGTTGCGACACTCTGTTTTGAGGACAACTTCCAGAGAAAGACTCAAACCGTAATTTCTTCACTCTAAGGAGTCAAGAGCTGAACTGAAAAAGCATAGTTCTTTATAAACTCAATCTTATAACATTATCTCTATTGTGTTCTTTTATTTTACATTTCTATGAAGTGTGTGTTTTTATGTTACACACACTATCTCCTGTGCTTGAACTGGAGGATATTGAAAATCCTCACATCAAACTTCACTTACATCTTGTTTCCCACGTGTAACTGTGGAAGAGACCATGTGTGGTCTGGATTGGTTATTTTTCCCATGAAGAACTGTGGTAAAGGGTTTGATCCCTAAATAGTTTTTGAAAACTATTGTAAATCCCGATACAGGTTGTGTATCAAGTTTATTGTTAATATAAAATGCTCGGTGGTAGGTGATCACCAAGTGGATAGGATTAAGTCTCGACTTGAGACTGAACCTCTTGTTTAACTCTACTGTGTACTATATTTAGTAATACTCTATTTTGTCTATTTTCCACTACTTATAATTTCAAAAATAGAAAACTATTTTACATTGAATCTGATAGTTAGTTCTGGTTAGTGTGTGTATGTGTTTAATTCAGTAAACCTGTTTCAAAAGTTGAAGAAGTGTTTTACACTGATTCAACTGAGGACTAATCACCCTTTGAGAAACTTGTTGACCAACTAAAAATTTATATCTCTACTACCTTAATTAACTAGGCTGTTTCAAAATTGGGGGATCTTTATTATAAAGTTTTTAACAGAAATTTTAAGTAGGAACTCAATTCACCCCCCTTTTGAGTTTCCACTCCAACCAACAACCATGATTGGGCACACAGTACATAGATTGTGTGGTGTGAGTACTCATAAGAAGATGAGACTTCTTCTCATGAAGTTCGCATTAGGTAATCTCAAAGTTGAGAGATCGTAAGAACAGACCTGTCAGTAGGAATTCCACATGTTTTGGTATCATCTTATATTTCTATTTTTGAGCATGTGTAATGGTACTTAGACTTTATGATTATTATTAATGCATGTTATGACTTTCATACTTATATGTATTTCGTAAACCGTGATGATAACAATTCATGGAGAAGTTGGATAAGTTGGGTGCATCACGAATTACATGTTGTTAATTAATAAGTTGAGGAAGGATTTGTCTCTTCCATCTTTATGGAAGTTGATATCTCATCCCTTTGGTTGAAATATATTTGTCTCATCAAATTTCATGGTCATGGTGTAATGATGATTATTTAAGATAGTCAAAGAAAGAAGTATCGAGCACATTGGTTGTTGACACAAATGTACAACCTTCTTGATGAGATATTGTGACAAAGAGATTATATTACACAGTGAGCATTCGTTTGTGGTTGTCATCATTGTGACATTATTAAGTTCTTTATCTTGGATGCCTTGACCCGTTGCTGGACAATAATCATGGACTTTAGGAAAATCTTCTTAATGTCAATGAGAAAGAATCCTAGAGGGTCATACACTAAGTGTTTTCATTGATCTCAATTAAATTTTATTCGAATTTAATTAATAGAATAAATATTATTCGGAAGAACATTGAATAATTTTATTCAAGTTTTATTGATTTCATAAATTAAATAAATATTTATTCACAGAATTATTAATAAAATATATTTATCTATTTTATTGAATATTTAATAAATATTTATTTACTAGTTTGTGAATAAAATATTTATTTAAGAAAATAAAATATTTTATTTGGGTTTTCAATAAATGTTGAGGAGTTAGAACGATTGGTGATGAATATTTATTTGCAAGCCGGTAAAAAGTATTCATTACTGCGCAAGTTAGCGTACACTATAAATAATAATAATAATAATAATAATAATAATAATATTATAATTTTATGGCATGTGGTTTTATAATGGTTATTATATTATTTAAGGTCTGATACACAATTAAATAATATTTTAACCTAAACCCTAATTCTATAAATAGATGTTTATGTCTATTGTGTAGAGTTAATTAGGATACACAACAAATTCTATCTCAAATTCCTTTTTTTTTCTCTCCTAAGAAAGAGAAACATAAGAGATATTCCTTCAAGATCGAAGGATAAACGATCAACACAAACAACACAAGACAATTGATTCATCATGTTACTACCCGAAAATCAATTGACATTGCTCGGATATCAAAGGAGAATACATGGATCACCGCTAGAGATACCCTTGGTTCCTTACATCACAATGAAGAGAATTCGAAAAGGGTATTTCGAAAGATCAAAAATGTCATCGAATAAATGATCCCAAGACAAGATATTTATTTTCCTCAAATCTAAATAAATTAATTATAAATTTAACATGAAAGATCCTCACTCAGGGTTTTGGGAAACTAAATATTAAAAGAAATTTTAATATATCACCCACCAACTGCACACTTCTGTTTCACTTAGAACTTTCAAGTCGTATCAGAAAGGTCATGTTTTAAATTTATAATTATTTATTTGATTATTGATATATATGAAATCATGGGTGAATGTTTTCATTTCATATTATTCATTATTTAATTTCATTTGAACTAACAAGTTATTGAAATATTAATCATGTTCTTTCAGTGTTTCACTTTCTTAAAGGTCTAATAACAGATAAAAAATGACCCGAGATACCATCGAGAAGTGCCAAAATTTTGGTCGGTAAAACCGAGTTACACAGAATGTTGGCGGAGTACATATCGTGTACCCAAGTGAACTGCACCTAGATGCGTCAAGTGATACACGACATGCTGACCAGTTAATTACACACGGTTCATTTATTACACATTGTGTGTAGACTAGGTCAACCTAGAACACATGATGTCAGATTATATAGAGTGTAGTTAGCGTACACGTCGTGTAGTCTGCACAGGTTAACATCATAAATTGCGCGATCCGAGTAGTCATTATACATGGTCAAACCACATGAGACTGACAACCTAGAGAATTTATGATATACATGACATGTATGTGGTGTACATGCCGCATAATTAATCATTTTCTATGTCCTAAATACACACTGATCCATTTGACGAGAATAAAAAACACAAAACACAAGGGATACACAATGTGTAAGTGGCTTGTACATGCCGTGTGATCCCACCGAGATACATGATGAAGACCTTGGTGAGTATCTTAGGCACACGACAAGAAGATACACAATATGTAGTCAATATGTACATTCCATGTAGTCTGACTGAGTCAACGCATTAAATCCCCAAGAGTGTAACCCAGATACATGACAACCGAGGTACACGACGTGTAGCCGGAAAATACATGCCATGTAGCCTCCCAATTAATTCCAGAATTAAAAATTACACCATTAAAACCTTATTTCTTTGATTGTCACATTAAGTGTTTGACAATTTAATAAGGGTTTTAAATAATTTTAAATGTTAAATTAATTTATTGTAAAAAATATATAACTATTGGTTATGTCAATTATTTTACATTAATGACTTTATGATGGTTATCTCTAAGAGGATTTAGATGGTCATTAAGATAAAAGAGAATTAATTAAATAATTAATGAATTAATGTAAGCGTGTTTATCTTAATAATAAAGAATGAATATGAAATTAATGTTATCCATTTACTTTTGCATATACATTTCATGTATGATTGTTCATAACTTGACCAAGACCTGTGTATGTGTTGTATGTTTTAATTTAATTTATTGCATGTGTTTATTATTAAATTAAACATGATGACCTATGAGTCATCTCTCCCTCCATTATTATGTATGACATATGTGTCCATGGTTATTTATGTAATTCTACTTAACCAATCCTTTGGTTCCCCTCACCTTTGTGTGAGTTATAAATACATAGAATTAATAGAGCATCCCAAGGTGTTTAGAGGTGGTTCAAGAAAAAACCATTATTATGCAAACTCAGGTGATACATAGGTGGACAAGTGGAATGTTATAACACATTCCAAGTACGAAATAAGGAGTTATTTCTCCTAGGCCATAGGTTGATTTAATTTTTTCTCATTAAATAAATCTTTAGATAAGATCATTATTGAGTCATTATATTTTTTATTTATTCCTATCTATGAATTATTTATTTTATGGATGAAAAATAGTGATCACATAAATTAATGAATTAATATGAAAATCTAAAATTTAAATAAATATATTATGTGTAAATGTTTTTTCCAACATGGTTAATTAATTAAGTAATATTCACTTAATATTAACAAGATTTGTAAATAATAAAACAAGATAAAATTTATGCATAATAAAAATAAAATCCCTCTACTAAATATTAATTCAGACTTCACATTCCATTACTTGATTAGGAATGAAACCAATATAACTAAGTGTTTGACCAACCCTTATTCAGACACTTACTTTTATAAGGGGAGTTATTATGAGGGTTTTTGGTTGACTTAAACATTTTACATCAAGAGAAGTATACTTCACTAGACTTGGTGCAATTTAGAGGCAAGTTTTGAGGAAATCTAAGTCAAGATTTTAGGATTGAGGAATCCACTCAACAGATCAAGTAGCTACAAGCCCACAGTTAGAAAAGACTTACCTATCTAAATACCTTCAAATAGCTTGACTAACCCTTGTTGGGGTTATGTGAAGGGGAATATGGATTCTTGCTACTAGAATGTCTTAGCAACTAGACATTCTGAGTTCAATGGTGATGGATATTAGGACTTGATAAAATAGTGGGAGAATTGATAAAATTAAATTATTACTATTTCTCACATAATTTTTAATCAAGTAATAACTAATCAATTATTTTAGTTTTTGTAGAAAATGGATATAAAATCCACAAAAATAGTGTAATCATTCCTTAACTTATCGTATGTCCTTAAAAATATAAATTTATGGATATGGTATAATCATTTATATGATTCATTATCATCATAAAGTTTGTATTATGTGTTGGAATCCCCTACTCCTATTTTTCACCCCAGCAAGTGAGAAAAGGTGAAAAGGATGCCTACCAGAGATATGTTGAGGATGTTTCTTATGTCTGTTATATTATATTATAAACTATGACTAAAGAGTTTATGATACAACATAAATACAAGGATTCTTACAAAATAATATATCATCTTCTTTCTCTTGAGAAAGATAAAGAGAGGATTGAAATAATTAAGATCATTAATGAAATATGTCAGTATAAACTAAAATAAGGAAATCTACCTACTGATCATGATTTCAAAATGATAGTGTATATTGATTAGTTAAAAAAAATTGGGCTTCAACTTGGATAATAAATTATCCATTAATCTTATCTTATTATCCTTACGATCAAAATTATACTTATTTGTCCAAGACCAAATAAAGGAAATAAATAAGTTTCTCAAGGAACTTTTATCCATACTTCACCAAGCTAATAAGGATTGGTTGAAACCTATTTCTCCACCCCTTATAGTGAAAAGTTTAAAAGACAAGGATGAATATCCCATGGATAATCTAAATCTAAAATATCCTTTATGACATCCTTTAAAGAGACAAAATATTCAAAGGTAGAAGAATGAACACGAGACTCTTTGCTTCTTATGTGGAAAGAATTGACACTATAAAAGAAATTGAAATGAATTGAGGAAGAAAGTAGTTTCACCCACTTCAGGTATATTAATCAAGTTTCTATTCACCACTTGTGTATTAAATACAATATGCATACAACATACATGTATTTAAATATAGTAAATGAGCAAGAATAGAAGGTTTGTTGAGTGAACTCAAAAAGAGGTGAGAAAGGGTGATTCCCATGTCATCCAAGGGGACTTAACTATTTTTTACTACTAGTTTGGATTGATTAAAGTTTGTAATAAATGTTACAAAAAAATTTATCCGAGTGTCTAGATATACACAATGAGACATTATTTATTTTTGGAGTAAATATTGTTATGCTAGTTAATAAACTAGTGGTTTAATAATTCTTGAATCATAAATATACATTACAATGAATGATGAATATAAAATAAGACTCTTACATAAACATATAAATGTAATTATTTTTCAAATAAAACTAAAAGTAGTTGAATTTTTATTTCCATTAAATTATTTTTGTCTCAATTGAGCTAAGATACTGAATACACAAACAAACTACTTATCATGTTTTAGATAAATAAATATTTTTAAATAAAGGTACATAATATAACTTTTAGAGTTATTTTAACATAACCATGTGAACTATTCTAAAGCTAAAGTTAACTTCATGTACTTCATGAGAAATTTTAGGGATGACCAGTGAAGTAATTGAGTGTACTTAGTAAAAGGAATCTCGGAGCTGTCTTGTTAGAGTATATCATATCCAAGTAATAATTGATCATATATGTGGGGTAAATTTTATCCCTAACTCACACTTTATTATATACATCAATTTTATGATAGTAGTAAAAGGAAGATCAGTGATGAGTCTTATATATATTAAAAATATTCCATTATTGCTTCCAAGATATATTTTGAAAATAGAAGTGAAACAACTAACCATATGACATTTATATTATCTAATGAATATAATTTAAATTGTGATATGACAAGAATCTATTAGGACACTACCAGAAGTGTTTGTTTAAAATCGTTAGTTAAAATTTTTCCTTAGCTACAAACAAACATCAAAACACTAAGGTGTATCTGATTTAATGATCTTATAGCCACTAATGATATTAATGATTAGTCAAGACTAACTATATTTTCATAAAGAAATCATATATCTTTGAAGATAGTGGGAGAAGACTTAACTTTTACAGGTTAAGGATCTTGATGTACATAATTCAGCATATGAATACTGGACACCACCGATCTTAGTGGGTGGAGTAGTTCTAAAGACACATACTGCATAGGAATTTATAACCACAGTGGTGGTTTATGTTCATCATAAATGGTGATACATGTATTATTATTTTAGAATAATAATTCCTACAAAAAATTAGTAAATGATGATACGATAAGGTTGAAAAGTATTTATATATATATATAAATTCAAGTAATGGACTCTATGTATCAAGGTTCAAGGACTCCATATTTTGAATGTTTCTAAGACTTGATACTGCTATTGAGAATTCAAGAGAAACTATACATGGATGGTACAAGATGATACCAACAAAGGAGACCCTATGGTGTATGTCTACTAAGGATAACTAAAAGGGTTGGTGAAATCAATAAATTACAATAAGATATACAGATTGTATATATTCATTTATGAATAAATCATGAAAAGTGATCATAGAATATTCATTTGGAAACAAACGAGTGACAAGTGTCTCTAACCGGTTAGTGGGAGAATTATTAGTTTTCAAGATAAATATGTTGATAACATATGGATTTTTTTATGTCTTACTAGTTTTTTAGGACCAATGAATGATATCTCTCTAAGTACGACTCAAAGTAACAACTATGTTATAGGGAATAATATCTACTCAATGGATCTATGAGTTTTTTTGAATCTATTAAAATCCAATATAACCACATAAAATTGTAGTTAGAACTATATGACAGTACTTAGAAAGGTAGAAATGGATGAGTTCATGGTATCTAAAGAAGTGGGAATACAAGTGATCAAGGGAATTGAATTCACATCTATACTTAGTTTAATTTGATCTAGTATCATAAAAGGGATAATGTAATATGAAATAATTTTTTTACAGCTAGTGGTTTCCATATCTATAATATCCGAGTTCATTGTGGCTTTTAATGTATCTTAAGAAGCGGTTTAGCAATGTTCTACTCCAATTTTGGGTTATACAAAAAGAAATAGATTTATCATTTTATGATAATATTTGACTATGGATTTAGTTAGGATTATAACATGAAAAAAAGTGGTGGATACTCGGTTATGCCATTACTTGAGATATTTTCTCAATATAGTAATTTTGCAGTAACCAGATTTTCCACACAAATATGTGGATTTTCCAACCCTAGCCACAGAAACGTGGTAGGCCTAGAAGCTATATCCATACTCAGCAAAAGGATGTTTAACATGCGAGGAATAACCATTCATTAACAGTTGGCTCTATTGAAAGTGGTTTTTTTGGTGTTGGTGCCCTAGAACTAACTACACTGTAATTTATATTACTTGTATATTCAAAGAAGTGAATATTAATTTAAATATATTATAAAATATTGATTTTTCTTCTATATAACATTGATGTGATAATGTCCCAGAGTATCTGTCACATTGATAAGGTCATAACAGTTACCTACCATGATGAGAACCTTTAGTTTCTATGAAGATATCTCTTAAATATAGTTATATAGTCGGATAACATACTATGATAGGGCACATAGTACATAGGCTATAGGGTGTGAGTACTCATAATTAGATGAGGCTTCTTCTTATGAAGTTTTCATTTGGTAATTCCAAGATGGGAGATTATGAGAACAGACCAGCCAATATTAATTTTGAATATTTTTATGTCATTGAATATTGCTATCTGCGAGAATGTGTAATGGTCCTTATAATTTAAGATTATTATTAATGCATGTTAAGACTCACACACTTAAGATTTATTTCTTAAACCTTGATGATAATAGGTCATAGAAAAGTTAGATATGTTGCGTGTGTCATGAATGACATGTTTTTAATTAATAAATCGATGAAGGATTTGTTACTTCCATCTTTATGGAAGTTGATATCTTGGAAATTTGGTTGAAATATAATTTTCACATTAAATTCCATGGCCATGGTGTAATGATATTTATTTCAGATAGTCAAAGAAAGACCCATTGAGAACATAGGTTGATGACATGGATGTGCAACCTTCTTGATGGGATATTGTGACAAAGAGATTATATTACACAGTGAGTGTTCATATGTGGTTGTCATCGTTGCGACATTAAGTTCTTTCTCTTGGATGCCTTGTCTCGTTTCTAGACAAAAATCTTGGAGTTTAGGTAAGCTCGCTTAATACCAATGAGAAATAATCCTAGAGGGTCACACACTAAGTGATTCCATTGATCTCGATTAAATTCTATATGAATTTAATTAATGCAATAAATAGTATTCTCAAGAATGATGAATAATTTTATTCAAGTTTTATTAATTTTATAATTTAAATAAATATTTATTCAATAAATTGCGAATAAAATGTATTTAGTTATTTTATCAAATATTTAATAAATATTTATTTACTGGGTTGTGAATAGAATATTTATTTAAGAGAATAAAATATTTTATTCAGGTATCAAATAAATGTTGAGGAGTTTTAATAGACCAAGACCATATCCAACGATGAATTTTTATTTGCAAGATAATAAATAATATTCATCACTACACAAGTTAGCGCACACCATAAATAGTAATAATGATAATATTATTATTTTATGGCATGGGGTTTTATAATGGTTATTATATTATTTAAGGGTTGGTACACAATTAACTAATATTTTAACCTAAACCCTAGATCTATAAATATATGTTTATATCTATTGTGTAGGGTTAATCAAGATATAGAGAATTATTGTGCCCAAAGAATTCTCTCTCAAAATCCTTTTTCTCTCTCCCTCTTAAGAATGAGAAATTAAAGAGATATTCCTTCAAGATTGAAGGATGAGTGATCAAAATGAATGAAAAAAGATAACTGATTCTTTATACTAGCCACCAAAAATCAATTTGCGTTTCTTGGAGATCAAAGGAGTACATGTGGATCACCACTAGATGGATTCTACCATTGGATCTTCACATTGAAATGAAGGAAATATGAAAAGGCTCTTTTAAAAGATCATCAATGTCATCGATGAAAGAACCCTAATACAAGGTATTTATTTTCTTCAGATCTAAATAAATTAATTATAAATTTAACATGAAAAATCCTTCCTTGGGGTTTCGGGCAACTAAATATTAAAATAAATTTTAATATATTTCCCACAAACTGTATGATTCTGCTGCGCCCAAAACCTTCATCACTATCACACACCTTACCCCTAGGGCGCACACTGTTGTAATAAGGGGTTGTGTATCTAGACCCAAGTAATATGAATTTGTAACTTTTATTTTAATAAAATAATGATTATATTTATCTGTTTTTACTATTACTTTATAAATGAAAAAATAACGAGTTTAATAAAAATTATATTTTGATATAATGAAACCCAAATTGTATTTTTGAGAAATATATATTTTCAATCATGACACTCTTTTTGATGAATTAAAGATTTTTTTAAATAAATATTATTTTAATAAAATTATATTATTAAATAATATTTATTTAAATATAAATGATAATATAATTTTATAAAGTCAAATTTAATTTTTATAAGGGTTAGAAAACTGTTATCATCCTAAAAACCCATATTTTTCAATGAATGAGGATTTTTGATTTAAAAGTGAAAATTTTCATATCTAGAGAATTATTTTAATAAAATATTTTTTTTTTCAAATTATCATGTTGAAATTAACCAATAATGAATTTTTCATAATTTTCAGAGGCATTCGAATTTTTTGGTAAAAAATAAATACAGTATAAATATAAAATATGTATTATGACATCATAAAAGCCCAAAAGTGATGTAATAAATACTCTAAATTGAATACATGACCAAAATTATGTTTCCAATTTAAAATAATGTGTTTTGAAGTTATTTTATTAATTTTGTAAACCCTTAATGAATCCTCCAAATATATTATATTTTAAGGTTTTAAAATTAATTCTTTATGAACATGAATCACTTCTATATCAACAAGGGTATTATTTTAACGAGTTTGGTTATTAGCCTTATAAAATATTAAAAACAGATCCTATTTAGTGAAACTATGGGTAAAAACAATAGGAAGGTTTGTGGTTTTGATTATTTTATTATATAGAGTCCAAAACCTAAGTTTAGAAATTAATAAAGAATTACCCTCTCTTTTTCTATAAAACCACACCAACCTCCAATTTATCTTCACTAAAAACCCTTTTATAACAAATTTAATCTTCCTTTCTCTCTATATATCCTTATTAAGGTGTTCCCAATCTCTTAAGAAGCTCTTCCAAAGCTTATAGAACTGCCCTATCAAGGTAATGGATCCTCTCCTCCCCACCTTTATTCATGCACTTTATTTGTATTATGCCTTTTTATTTCCAATTTTTCATATTGGGATATGTTTTTAAACATACCTATTACTATCCTTATAATTTTTAAGTAATTATAGACCCTATTTAACTCTAATTAAACCCTTCTATGAATCTTTATGTACACCCGTTATGTTACCGAAATTATCCTGTAATTTTCCATACTAAACCTTTTTATAGTGAATACCCATCCCTATTTACACTAAAAGGTATTCATATGAACGTAAATATCCTTAATTTATCATTGAATTTCATTTATGTAATCCAAACTTCTTAATAGTGTGATTAAAAGTGGTGAAAGACACTCTTATGTTGTATGATATATGTGGCACACAAATGTATATACATGATATGAATGTGACAGGTGGTTCTAGAATTATATAGTTCTCCAATGAATTGGGTAATGTTTTTATCTCATTATATACCATATATAGTGCATGGGAGGTTACCCTAAGTACACTATGTTATGATTTCTCAGTGGTTATCCTTGACTTATGTTTATGATGTAATGTTTTATGTTGTTGCCACATTACCATGTTTCATTGATGTTATCATATTATATCATGCTTCAATATTCATGTTTATGATTATTACCCCTTTTATGTCACCTTGATAAGCATCTTTACTCACATGTATCTATTTTCATCATTTTATGCTTTTATTATTCACTTAATGGGCTTTATTTCTCACCCTTTTCTTATATATGTCCCTAGGTTATCATCTATAGTATTAGAAGATTGATGGAATATAAGGGAATGTTTTGGAGTTCTTAAATAATGTTTTTGTACCCATGTTTCAATTTATTATGCTATGTTCCTAATTTCCCAAATACACTAGGCCTATTTATCTTTTGGTATTTTATTAAGTGTAACCTTATGTAACAAGTCATGAAATAAAGTGTATAAAAGATATGGGTTGTCATAATTAGTATCAAATGAAAGGCTAGTTATTTTTTAGGATTAGGATTAAAAAATCATAGTGAAAGCCTTAGGGATAAGAATAAACTTAGGAAAAAATCCCTAAATTTTGGTAAAGTATATATTAAGTATTTTCCAAGAAAATACATCCCTGTCGCGATACTACAAGTAGATGTGGGTCTGCCATAGTTGTAACTAGGGGTAATAACCCTAAAAAGGGAGCATTATGATTTTACTTGATCATCACCCAGTTCATGAAAAAGATACCTTGTTGCACACCAGGTTTGAAACTCCTAGAGGGCATGCTTTGGTAAATTCACAAGATCTTTATGAACCATTATAAAGGGAGAAAAAAATTCCCATAAAATTTCATGTTAGGAAATAAATCATGGATAAATCAGATTGAAACCTAGAAATTCATAGGTTAAGGAATATGTTCCATTTATAAAATATCCCTTTAATGTTCACAGTTTCCCTTTTACCTATTTAATAGTTTATAAATTCTCATCCTTAAGTCTATTTTGGATGAAGTAAATGATTATAGAAATAATCAAATTGTAAAATGTAGGCATATAATCCATTCATGAACCTTAAATTTCCTATGTGACTATGGTTCTACAAATTCTTTCATATCATTAGATTTTAGTATAACTATTTAAACCCCACCTCAAAACATGGAAGTCAAGTTATCGATGAAGATGAAAAATGGGTCAATTGCTACATCAAAAGCATATAACTCACCCCCTAAAGAAACTTGTGGGATGAAATTACCAAAAAACATTTTAATACTAACTTTAGTGGAATTAGATGAAATTTAGAGTATGGATTGGATCTCCTTATATAGATAAAACATAAATTTTAGGGAGAAGGAAATCCCCCACCATATCACAAATCACCCTATGATTCTATACAAGTGAAAGGAGGAGGATGAATCTCCAATGGTATCATTATCTCAAATATGAAAATTACTACCTTGTAAGAAAGTGTATATAGCTCAAATGATTGAGACTAAGGAAAATATCATCCTTGATGACATGCCCATTATAAGGGAATTCACTGATGTGTTTCCTAAATAAATTTTTGGTCTTCCTCCTTGTCAAGAGATTGAGTTCTCTATCAAACTTATACTCAGATATTTTCCAATATATAAGACTCTATATAGAATTTTCACTCTTGAACTTGAGGATTTAAAGAATAAACAATAGGAGAATCTAGATAAAGAGTTTATATGAACAACTGTTTCACCATGGGGTGCACTAGTACTTATATTAAAGAAGAATGATGAGTCAATATGCCTCTACATTGATTATCGTGAGCTCAAAAAGATCATTATAAAGAAAAAGTATCCTCTACCATGGATTGATGACTTCTTTAATCAACTACGTGGAGCCCAATACTTATCCAAAGTGGATATTCAGTTGGAATATTATCAAGTAAAGGTAAAGAATGAGGAAATACCCAGGACTTCTATTCATACAGGGTACAAAAACTATGAGTTTATAGTGATGCCATTTGAACTCACTAACATTCCAAATATCTTCATGGACCTAATGAATATAGTCTTTAGGGATTACCTCAAAAAAAATTTGGTAGTATTTATAGATTATATTCTTATTTACTCCAAAATTAAGGAGTAATATAAGGAGTATTTTAATGCTGTATTGAAGACCTTGAAGAAAGAAAAGTTGTAGGAAAAGTAAATTAAATGCGAGTTTTGGATGAAGTAAGTAACATTCATGGGGAATGTTACAACCAAGAAAGAATATATATGGATCCTTAAAAAATAGAGGCAACTTAAGGATGGTCCAAACTAACATGTCTGTCAAAAATACATAGTTTACTTGGATTAAGTGGGTGCTATCATCGATTATTTAAGAAACTTCTTATGATTATCAAGCCCACTAACCAAGATAACTCAGAATAGAGTCAAGAATTTATAGACTAATTAATTAAAAGAGATATTTAAAGATTTATAAAAGTAGATAATCATTTCACCTGTACTCACATTACCCACCAGTGGGAAAGGATTTTTGATATATAGCGATGCATCCAAAAAGGGTTTGGTTTCTGTGCTCATGAAAGATGAAAAAGTTATAGCCCATGCCTCCCACCAATTAAATATCCTTGATAATAAATACACAAAACATGATCTATAATTGGATGTAGTGATCTTCATGTTGAAGATTTGGTGAAATTATCTCTATGGGGAGAAGTGTAACATATATACAGATCATAAATGCTTCAAGTATATATTAAAAAAATAGGAGATCAATATGTATAAATGAAGGTGGTTAGAGTCTATCAATGATTATGATTGTTTAGTCCATTACTATCATAGGAAGGTGAAAAAAGTGGAAGATGCTATGAGTAGAAAGTATCCTACAACCTTATCCATGATGGGTATTAAAAGGGATCCAATCTTCTTGTACATGAAAATGATGGAAATGGGAATAATAAAAGGATCTAAATTTTACCTTAATCTCACACAGAAGAAGGTAGTGGATATTTCAGATTTTAACTTTGAAAAAGATGAAGTTATAAGGCTTGGAACTCAGATATGTGTCCCATAAAAACTAGCACTTAAAAGGGAACTTATCGATTATTAAAATATCTCATCTATATCTATTCATCTAGGAAGGACTAAGATTTATAGAGATCTGAATAAAAAATTCTGATGGGATAACATGAAGAGTGAGATTTCATAATTTGTATCTCGATTATTGGAATGAAATCAAGTCGATGATGAATAATATAAGTCTAAGGGTATAATGAAACCATTTTATATGTAAGTATTTAAATTGGAAAAAATAACCATAAATTTCATCATAGGACTCCTTAGGATAACTAAAGGAAACAACACCATTTGGGTGGAAGTCGATCACCTTGAAAATTCAGTGCATTTTACTACTATCAAGGAAGTCTTCCCTCTTGAACAACTTGCCACGATATACATAAGATAAGCAGTAATAATTCATAGAGAACCACTCTACATTATATCTGATCGAGATATGAGGTTTACCTTGAGTAACTAGAGAATCCTTAAACAAGTATTGTATACAGGGTTATGTTTCAGTACTGTTTATCACCCTTAGATGAATGATCAGTCTAAGATAACCATTCAAAATCTATAGGTTATATTAAGATCATGTTAAATGGATATCCAAGGTTGTTGTGAGTAACACCTACCCCCAGTGCAGTTCTCATATAATAACAATTTCCATAATACCATTCAAATGGAACCTTATGAGGCTTTGTATGGGAAGCAGTGTTAGACTCCAACATGTTTGGATGAAGTTAGAGAGTGAAATATGATGAGACCTGATTTTATCCAATATATTAAAAATAAGATTCAAACCATTCAAATTCATATGAAATATTTTCAAATTTGATATAAAAGGATTGCATACAATCATCAGCATAATCTAGAATTTGAGGCCAGTGATAAAGTAATCCTTTGTATATCCCTGTGGAAGAAATTCATGGGGTTTAGGGAGAATGGAAAACTTATTCCAAGATATATCATCCCATTTGAGATCCCTGATCACATAAATGGTTTGTCTTATTGACTAGCACTCCAACCTAACATATCTCAAGTACATGATGTGTTCCATGTATCCCTCTTGAGAAAGTACATACCTGATCCCACACATGTACTAAATTGAAAGGTGGTACCATTGGAAAATGATATTTCATACAAGGTGCATCCTATAAATATATCAGATCATAGAGATAAATTTATATGAAATAAGACAACTCACTAGGTCAAAGTGTTTTGGAAGAATCAAATGTTCAAGGAAGAAACTTGGAAACTGAAAGAGGTGATGAAACAGAAGTACCCTAATCTATTTTAGTGTAAAAAATGAAATTTTGAGGGTGAAATTTCTGAATGAGTGAAGAATGTAATTACATGAACTTTTATAAATTAATTTATCATTTTAAAATGAATAAATACCTTATTATGTAATGTAGTTATAGAAAACACATGCACTACTTTGGTTTTTGGACTGATGTCAGATTTAAAAAACCATTAAGAAGCATAACCATTGATAATATATCCATTGTATAGTGATAATTAATATTATTATATATTAAGGGTTATGATAAAGTCTAATCGGAACATACGTAAGAAGAGATGACCTTGACCAATAAGATCACACCCTATGAAGGAAATTTATCAGATCTTCTGAGGGAGATGACATCACTGGGTTTTTCCATTGACCAAAACCAAGCTGATATTCAACAACTAAAGCATAAGTGAAACTGTTTATGGGATAATTTCAAGATTATCAAGATCATGACCCAAACCATGTTCGTCGAACTACCCCAAGAAAGTGTAACCATAACACACCTTACCCTTAGGAAGCACGCGAGTGTAATAAGGGAATATATATATAGAACCTAGTAATATGATTTTTTACCTTTTATTCTATTAAAACAATGATTATATTTATCCCTTTTTGTTATTAATTTATAAATGACTAAATATGATTTTGATAAAAATTAGATTTTTATACAATGAAACTAAAATTGTATTTTTGGGGAATATATAGTTTCAATCAAGACACTCTTTTTGATGAATTCATGAATTTTAAAAAAAAATTTTATTTTAATAAAATAATATTATTAAATAATATTTATTTAAATATAAATAATAATATAATTTTAGTAAGTTAAATGTAATTTTTATAAGGGTCAAACCACTGTTATCATCATAAAAACCCATATTTTTCAATAAACAAGGACCTTTGATTTAAAAGAGTAAATTTTCATATTTAGAGCATTATTTTGATAAAATAAATGTTATTTTTGAAATTATCATGTCAAAATTATCCAATGGTGAATTTTTCATAATTTTGAGAGACAGTCGATTTTTTGGGTAAAAATTAAATACAATATAAATATACGGTATGTGTTATGACATCATAAAATACAAAAAAGTGATGTAATAAATAGTATAAAGAGTATTAATAATCAAAATTATGTTTCCCATTTAAAATAATATATATTTTAATTTATTTGATTAATTTTATAAACCCTTAATGAATCCTCCAAAACCTATATTATATTTTAAGGTTAAAAAATTATTTTTTTTATGAACATGAATCACTTCCACATCACCAAGGGTATTATTTTAATGAGTTAAATTATTATACTTATAAAATATTACAAACCAATCCTATTTTTTATAAACCTTGATAAAAATCCATGGTAACGTTCATAGTTTTTTTTATCATATTGCACGAATGGACCGAAAGCCTTCATTTTTATTGATTTTTGATAGCCCCCCTTTCAAGGGATGAGGGGGAACCCTTACAAGGCCCGTAGGCTCAGAGATTACATGGCCCATAGGCTTATGAGATTACATGACCTGAAGGTATTAGGGAATTCAACCAGACTATCTATAAGGAACTGACCCTCCCCAGCATCTGCATCATGATAGTAGCTCTCCACCTTTGCATGGCCATCTGGCTAGGCTTCCCGTGCAAGCACAGGCTGGTTCCGATGGCATTGACATATCCTATCATTCTGAAAAATCCATTTGGCTCTGCTCTGGTGAGTGCACCTTCTCTGAATCCTCTTCTGGGGATTCTTTTTTATTGTAGTGTGTCTGGGGCAACTACATGTGGCCCGAAGGCCTTGAGGTGGACCGAAGGCCTTAAAGGTGTCCTGAAAGCCCTACTGACCTGAAGGCTTGGGTGGCCCAACATCCCTACTTTCTTTTTATTATGCCTTTTGATTTCCAATTGTTAATGTTTAATATGTTTTTACACATACCTATTATTATAATTATTATGTTCATGTAATTGGAGTCCCCCTTTCACTCCCATTAAACCCTTTCATGAATCTTTATGTACATTCTTTATGCTGCCAAAATTATCCTGCGATTTTCCATGCCAAAATTTTGTGCAATGAACACCCATACCCATTTATACTAAAAGGTATTCACCTATATGTAAGAATAATTCATTTAATATGGAATTCCATGTATGTAACCCATAATCCTTAATCATGGGATTATTTTTTTTGAAAACACTCTTATGTTGTATGTTCTATGTGGTACAAAAATGCATGTATATGATATGAATGTGACAGGTGGGCCTGAAGTTATATATCCCTTCAATAAATTATGAAATGTTTTTATCTCATGAGATACCATGTATGATGCATGGAAGGTTATCCTAATCATATTATGATACGATGTTTCAAAAATTATCCTTGAATTATGTTTATGATTTCATGTTTTATGTTGTTGCCACATTACCATGTTGCCTTGATGTTATCATGTTATATCATGGTTTGATGTTCATGTTTATGATTATCACCCCTTTTATGCCACCTTGATACGCCTCTTAACTCACATGTATTTACTTTTATCATGTTATGATTTTATTATTAACTTATTGGGCTTTATAGATCACCCTTTTCTTATGTACACCCCTAGGTTATCCGGTTTGGGCTTGGAGTCCTTAAGGCCTTCAGTCCACCCAGTAATTCAGGTTAGTAAGGATTTAGGGCCATTTAAAGTCCTTTGGGCCACCTCAAGGCCTTCAAGGACACCTGATATGCAGATGCCCAGACAGATTCTACAAGGAACCAGCTCCAGAGGAGGATTCAAGAGCAAGACGCATCCACTAGAGCAGGGATAAATTTTTTGAAAGAATGAGAGGGTATGGAATTTTCCATAGGTATCAGTCATGTGAATCTCTGCATAGGATATCTAGCCGAACAACCATGCAAAGGTGGAGAGCTAATCATGATGTAGATGCTAGAGAGCGGTGGTTTCAAGTAGTTATAGTCTTTATGATTTTCTTAAGACCTACAGGTCTTGTGATGTCTATAAGCCTACGAGAAATGTAATCTCTAATACTACATGCCTTTTAAGGGTTCCACCTCATCCCTTGAAAGGGGGGTTATAAAAAATCAATAAAAAAAGAAGGCCTTATTGCCATTCAGGCATAATTTCAGCTACATTGCTAAAACTATTATACAAATTCGTTTGGCTACATCATTATATTCTCTTACATTTTTGGAATGATTACATGATTTTCCTACATGGATGGAATTACCTACATAATAATTAGTTACATGGGAATTTTAGAAACATGATGATGTCCAAAATTCCTACATAGTAGATTGGGATATTTGATTCAACCAAGTGAAAGATTTGTCTATGTGGATCACCTACATACTGAAAATTCTATATGAATTTAGAAAATTCTATATTCCACTCAAACCCACTCAGATTCTCTTCAACCGACTTCTAGATAACTTCAAAAACAATTTCTAGCATTATGAAACTCTCTCCCATGATATATATCTATAAAAACTAGATCAAGCACCATCACAATTAGTGAGAACCTCATAATATGATTGTTAAAAAATACAACAACCCAAACTCACCAAAAACCATGGGATATTTAACCATCCCTAAACAAAGACACAAATCCATGGGGTTATTCAATCTCCCCATTTGGATTTATTAAAAACAATAAAAAACCCCCTAATTTTCCATGAATCGACACATGAATCATAAAATCATATCCAACCTAAATTAGATATATATTAACACCACACTAAAGGATAAGGTAGTATTTTTGAGAGGTTTCTATCCCTCAATGTCAAGCATGTTTGGGCTGAGTGAATCAAATAACTCTTCTTCTAAAATAACCCCAACCACTTACACCCCCTTTAACAGAAACTTTTATTACCCTTGGGAAGATTAATCTGAAGGGCCGTGGGGGGTGGGGGGTGGGGGGGTGAGGGTGTCAAGGCTATAATAATTCAAGTTTTCGAAAAAGGATGAATATGAAATTTTATCCTTAACTCTAAAAATCTCACATATGGCATAACTTTTGTAAAGATATTTACAAGATGCTCGTTTGTGCTAATACATAAAAGTTTCGTTTCACCTAAAACCATATTATCTTTGATAAAATGACATCAAATGTTAATATGTTTAGACCAAGATCATTGAACTTGATTTTTTAAAAGATTAATAGCACATTGATTATCACAAAGAATATTCAATGTTTTCTGAATATCAACACACAAATATGATAGCTGAACCTTCATCTATAAATCCTATGTAACTGAATGAGTAACCACTACATACTCTGATTCAGTTGTACTCATGTTACATATTGAATTGAGATCCACTTAACTAGTGCCCTGAGCCGGTGGGTCACATGGCTCCAAGTGTACCTCACCATACGATAGAGGCTGCTGACTAGAAGCGAGAGTCTAAGGCAGTACAATGGGGAGACTATACATTCATATCAGAGTGTAATAATAGATATAATAAATTAAAAAATATTAGTGAAATAATATATAACAGATGGCATAATGGAATCAATTATGATAAACAATTGCAGAAGCATAAATAACCAAAAGGCTAATATAATAATCGAAATCCCAAAGGCTAAGTCATATACAATGATGTTATGGAATATTGGTATACAAAAAGGGAAAACATGAGACAACCATATACATCATGTTGTAAAAAAATACAAAAGGCCAAAATACTACTCCACTAGAATCATGAGCATATGCTCGATCCTCTGCTCCCATGCTCTAAGGTATAAGAAAAGCAGACCAAACATCTATCGCAAGGCACATTCCCTTATCCACACCTATAGAAATGTAATATACTCAGGTACCAAAGTCGGCCTGAGTAGGGTGTGGGATTAACTAAGTAGGCCACCACCAATAGTTTCTAGAAATAATCCAACTTGTGTACATAGAAACAATAGTGTTCATGTATAAGAATAGTAAACAAAGCTAAATAAATAAATACCATCCGACTCATGTTTTAATAAGACACCTGATGACTCTACTTTCTTCAACATAGGCCAGTGCACAAGTCTGATCAATAACCATATATATATTAATGATATATATAGTATAGTTATATAATGTATACACATATATGAACTAAGTATGTGAGGACATAAGTAGGAATATACATGGATACTATGTGATAAATAGACCTGGGGCATAACTCAAGTGTCCATAACTAGTATAACAAGATACAAGCTCCAATAAAGGGTACATTCCTTGAATCTCTTAATGAATGTGAGATTTCATGCTCATCACTTGAGATAGGTGAAGTGAGATGTCATTCCTAACACTTGATATGGAGGAACATGGAACTTCATTCTCATCGCCTAGATATAAGTATAACAATAAGAGTCATCACGAACAACACTTGATGTAAGGGAGAGTGAAACTTCATGCTCAATAATTCCCTTAAATATCATTCAACAACCCATAATAATGAAATACTCATAATAATAATGATAACATGTGAGTTAACCTCTAATTAAGTATAATCATCAATCCCAAAACAATAAGGCATCAAAGTTAATATAATCCATATAAATAAAATCATGTATCATATGTCATAGCCCTGCCACCCATTTTTATTCATTATAATTATTCCATTCAATTAATTAATCAAGGAAATTAAATTCAAGTTCAATCCAAACACTTAAAATGTGTTCAGATCCATTGAAAAATTATATAAATGAGGGAATTCCATTTGGCACACCCAAAGGGGTGGCTATCATTGAGGTCGACATCCTTTAAACACTCAGCAAGGGTCCATGGGAGTATAAAAATATTCGTATAATTATTTATAAAGGAAGAACACATTTTAAGGTGATGTGATCAAAAGTATGGCACACCACACAATAATAAATCTACAAAAACATCAAAAAATTTAGGGAATACAACTATAGAACCTACCTTAGGATTGTAGATGACTCCTCATCCAATATTGGCTTCAAATTTTAAGTTGATCAAAAGAAAATGGAAGAAAGGTCCAATGCCCTGAAAATAGGGTGAATGAGATTGCACCAAAATAGTGCATGATATGGGAAGAAAAATGAGGAAAAAAATCAATAGAATCAAGGAGCTTACCTATATCTATACAATGATTCTAAAGATGATCTAGTTGGAGTTCAGATGGAGGATAAATTGAGATCCTTAACTTAGTAGGAGGAAGAACCTATGGGAGAGGGGAGGAGCTCCTGTCACTGGAAATGGGAGAGTAAAATAGAGGGGTGAGGTTAAAAGATCATTAAGGGGAAAATCATAAATTCACCCTTCCAGACAGGGTCATACAGTTTGGCTTCACGGTTGGCCAAATTGTGTGCCAATCGTGCGCCACCCACTATATATGGAGGGACCCACATGGTCTAGGCACACAGTTTTCCTAACCATGTGCAATTTGTGAAAAGACCCACTTTCACCATGTATGAAATTTCCACACAGGAATATGCCTAAGCTTGCATGGTTGTAGAAAACCTTGTTCCCCCTACTCTCCTATGAAATTCCCTACATGGTTTCTTCTAACTATGCGATCAAGTCAGTTTCTCCAATTTTGAGGCTCGAGGCTCTAAACAACCCCGAACACCCTTGTGACCTCCATGATTGTAGCGACCCAAAATTATATCAATGAGATTTTAATTCTTATGTTTATTTCATATAGTACAGATCAAATAAAAACACTTATAGAACACAATAAAAACTTTATAAATGAAGAATGAATGAAATAAGAGGTATTTCTAGAAGATAAGGAACCTATACCGACGAAATAGTAACATGACCTTAGGAATAGTAATGCGACCATTATGAATAGTAAACCAACCAATAGAATAGTTACCTCACCAATGAAATTATAAATAAAATTTGGCCATCTTATAAATTAAATTATGCTATAATTATATCATAGTGTAAGTAAATTAATATTTTAAAAATTAATATTTATGTGTTGGTATTTTTGTAAGTCATAAATATTTAATTACAATTTTATAATTAATAAAATGATTTAAAATAAAATTAATTTCATAAAAATTATTCATAAATTAATATTTTTTTGTCTTATGATTTTAGTATAATGTAATGAGACATTAGTTAATCTTTCTGAGTGTTATAAAATCAGTTATAATCTTAAAAAGAGAATTTTTCGAGTAAATAATGATTTTAATTAAAAAGTAAATTTCTAATATTTAGAAAATTATTTTCATAAAATGAAGTCCATTTTTTAATTCTATATGTTAAAAAATTGTTAGAGTGAATTTTTGGGATTTTTTTAAGATGCTTGATTTTTAGTGAATAGTGAAACACAGTAATTTACAATATAAATACATTATAAGCTAAATGCACTATTAATTGAGTCATGGATGATGTAAGCACCATTGGTTAAAAATCACATGAAATTATTACTATATTTAGTCACAAGAATCAACACTATTTCTTTTTTTGAGAAAAATAATAAAATAATGAATAAAATAATGAGAAATCACCCCTCTCCTCCACTATAAATACCACCCCTAACCAACCATTCTTCTCACACCTTCCAAGATTTGATACTTGTAAAATTTATATCCAATACTCTCCCCAATACTATACCCCATGCCTAGGATCTATTTTTCTCATCAAAATACCAAAACCAACCCCCTTAAGGTGGTTCTCAAGGAGGACTATTCAAGAGGTAAAATCCTCTTCTTTTTCCTTTTAATTTATTTTCAAGTTCTTTCCTTTTATTATTCTCTCCTCACCTTCTCTACCCAAATGATCATGATAACTCCATTATCACCTATATACTGTAATGATATCATTTTAATGGAATATCCTTCATCAAATCCTCTCTCTCTCTCTCTCTCTCTCTCTTATTTTAAAAATTAAATCACCGTCCGTGAGGTGCCGATTTACAACCTTCATGGACGACAATTTTTTATTTTTCAATTTATCCTTAAAATCTAGTAATGAAACCATTTTTATAGTTAAAACAAACTATAATATATGTATTAATTTTTTTTATATTTTGAAAGTAATATATTTATATAATACTAAACGATAAAACAAAATGAGTTCGTTATGATCAATAACAGCTGTAATAATGCAAACGATTATCACTAAATGTCTTATCTAATGATTCATCCTCATAACATATAAAAAAGTATATATATTAACATTTTAACCTTTTTATGTTAATTTAAATCATATAAATTAAATTCTGGAAAATTATTCCCATTTCACATGAACTTCCATACTCATATACAACTATACCGATCGTGAAAACCAAGGAAATGAACACTCCTGAGAAATAAAACTATATATTATAACTCATAAAAAAGGCCATAAATGAACTTAATAAAATTTTAATAAATTAAATAAATGTATATAAGGTTATTAAATAATTAATTAATGGATTTAATTTGATTATCCAGGATGTTAAGGTCAAGTACAGAACACATCCAGACATAAGGTAAGGGTTTTCTTCCTGAACCTCCATTTTCATTCGGGTTGTGATATCTTCCTCTATAAACCAATGTAATTATTCATTATTTTTATATAATTATTATAAATTATGTTTATACATTCCAAAATCATGTTTCTAGATAATTTAATCTTTCTTTTAAAATAAATACATATTTTTTCAAGGTTCCCTTTTCAATTCTTCCCGATACGCAAGCTCGATTAAAGGAAACATCTCGATTTCTTACCCATTTCAAGTAAAATTCATAATCTGTTTTAAGACAAAATTATTTTTTATAAAATTACTATTTTTTTTATGAAAAACTATTTTTTTTCATTATCGGTTTCATACAAACAATTATTAAAAATAAAAATTATTTTTCCAAAAGAACTCTTCTTTGAAAAGTAAAAGGGGTATTTCTCTCAATAATTCTTTGATCATTTTATTAGAGTATTTTCACCTATTTTAACAACTCTGTTGAATTTTATTCTTTATTGAGATTGATATATTATTATTTTCATATACCATATTTTATTAAATGGTTTATGACTAGTTTGACTATGTATGTACTATCTTGATACCATTCACCATGCTACTCAAATTGATTAGTGATTAGGATTATGAATTGGGGAAAATTATTTACATTTTATATGTTAATGTTGTTTATGTTTAGCCCCATTAATACGAGGAATGAATTAGACTTATTAAGTTATGGATGGGGCCTGCTATAGCCCCTCGGCGCATCGGTAGGTCTCATGAGACAAAATAGAATTGGGTTTTGGTCGAGGCCTTACCCTAGTATTTTCAAACATCTTGGTTGAGGACTTGATGATATGTTTAAGATGTTTGACATTATGAATTCCCTCATTATGATATTAGTAATTAATAAACCATGTGATATTAGACTATTATAATATCCATGATTAAGTTTAATTCTATTATGATAAGTTATATGGATTTATTTACTCAAATTTCATTCCTACCATATTATGATCATGTTTATTTTTAAAGGAATGTTTTTTTAGTTATTCACCATGCCTAATGTTTATGTTTATGGTAACTTCTTCTATATTAATTACCCTTATTGAGAATTTGATCTCACTTCTTTCTTATGTTTTATTTTCCCCCAGGATGTGAAGATGAATATTATAAATGACTTGCAAGGATAATCTAGGAGTTATGGATGTTTCTAGTGGAATTTCTATATTGTATTTCCTTTTAAGTTGTAATGTAAATATTATGTTTTTATATGGTTTTCCAAAATTACTAAACTATTCGTACCTTTGGGATACAAATTTCTTGTAATCATACCAATGTAATAAAGTATGGCACCAACTCCGGTCAACTGGGGTCGGGGTCCTTATAGTGACTCTATTATGTAACATTACAAGGGCCAAACTAAGGAATTTAAATCGAAAACAAAAGAGTCATACCTTAGAGAAAATATGGGTTGTTAAAACATCCACTTCTTTAAGAAACTCATCCCTGAGTTTTAATTCTTAAGGTAAATAAGGATCACTTGAGAAAGTTATGTTGACTGAGCTTGTATATCAACCTCCCACTCCCAAGTATCGTCCTGTACTTAGCCATGCTTCCATAGCACCTGTACTAAAGGAACTGACCTTCCTCAGAGTGTCTTAATGATTAGATCCACAATACGCACTGGATAATCCTCAAAAGAAGAATCCATATCTAAATAAATCTCATGAGGTTGTAAAACAAGTGACGATTTTGGATAATATCTGTAGAGATGAGATACGTGGAAGACATCAAGCATAGACCAATATCTCTAAGGAAGTTCTATCTAGTAAGGTACTGGTCTGATTCATTTCAAAAACTCAAAGGGTCCAATGAATTTAGGTAAAATATTAACCTTCCTCTAAATTCATTGATGACCCAACCTGGGTGAAACTCGCAAGAAAACTTGATCCCCAACCTCAAACTCAAGAGGTCTTCAGCGTCGATTAACATATGACTACTATCTGGACTGAGCTATCATCATGCACTTTTTGATCAACTTGATCCACTCTAAAGTCTCCTTGATAAGACATGATCTAAGAAAAGATACCTACCCTACCTATATATAGCACATAGGTGAATGGAAAGTCCTACCATATAAGGATTTATAAGGAGCCATATAAATGGTAGTATTAAAGATGTTACTATAAGTGAACTCAAAAAAGGGTATGTGTTTCACCCAAGAACCCAGAAATTCAAGGCCAAATGAAAAAATGTCCTATAACACCTGAATTGTTCAATCTTTCTATTTGTTGGTCTGAGGGTGATAAGCCGTGCTCAGAAGCACCTATGCACCCAAGGCCTTCTGCAGCCCCCACCAAAACCGAGACATGAAGCGAGAATCCCTATCAGATATGATATATCATGGATCTCCATAAATATGTATGACCACCCTATATATTCTACCAAGAAGGTCTCTTGAAATGGTAAAAAGTGTGAAACCTTCATCAAATGTTCAATGACTACCTAAAATATATCATTTCCATGAGGTGATTTAGGAAAACTAGACACAAATTCCATAGTGACATCATCCCATTTCCACTCAGGAATGGACAATGGTAGAAAAAGTCCTACCAATCACTGATGTTCTGGATTCACCTTTTGATAGGTGGAACACCAAGTGAGAAAGCTAGATATATCCCACTTCTTATTAGGACACCAATATTGTCAACGTAAGTCTTGATACATCTTGGTGACACTGAGATGTACTTCCCAAACCGAGGCATGAAATTCTCACATCATCTCCTCTTTGATTTCTGTTGGAACCCATACACACCCATGAAAGTGTAAGGTATCATCCCCATCCATGGTACAACTAGAATATGAATCTTCATATGAGATATACTATGGAATCCCACATTTTTATTACATAAAATTTTCATTACATGGAAAAAAATAGAGTATCTTTTAAAATTTAGTTTCTTAGAAATGAGAAACACAATACATGATAACATAAAACATTCTTCTAATACACTTTAAAGGATTATTCATAAGTTCATCCTATGTATATTTACTGCATCTCATATCCTGGAGGCATACATCAAAGGAAATGGATGAGAATGAGTCCTAGTAATGGAATGAGCAAGGGAAACAATTTACATGTGATCATGAGGAATATTAATAAGAACATGAGAATATCAATAAGAACATGAGAAATATAATTATGGCATGAGAAAGAGAACATAAGGCATATAATAATAAAAATAACATGAATCATAACATGGAAATGTGTTAAAAACAATTAAAGGAGACATTCATAAGTATATCAGAAAGTTTTGTCACCAAGGTGTCATAAATGAAAATCACTAAACTTTTTCACCAAGGTATCATAAAACATGTCATCTCTAGAGATTAAATTCTTTAACCAATTTATTATAGTGATATTAGGGATCAAAATTAATATTTATTAATTAATTAGATTCACATAGATCATAATAAATTATTTCATTAATAACCCTTGGAGAATAAAGAACGAGTTTCTTATCAAAAATCATGGTGTACAAAAGTGCTTAAAGACATGATCATTATGTCATTTTTATCCCAGGAAAAAGGAATATGAATTTATTATGTGTAAATAAATAAATAAAATAAATCATTTTTACATCTAGGTGAATTCCCATAGAAAATAAAAGGTTTGGGTATCCACACAAGTAAAATAAAAGAGAATTTATTAAGGAGAAGAGAGAAATTTTGAGAAGTAAATTCGGCAACATAACGGGCTTAAAACACGGTTCTAGAAATGGGTAAAATGAGTGGGGAAAATAGTATCCCATTGATAAAACATAATTTTGTAGTAAGGGTATGATCAAAAGGGTAATAAAATAGACTAACCATAACATTTATAAGACATATACAAAAAGAGGTTCTTTAATTGAAGAGAAAGGAAGGATAATTCTCTTACCTTGAAGAGTTACTCCTAAATCTTAAGGAATGGAACCTTGGGGGATTGAGGACACCTTTATAGGACTATTTGAAAGGAAAGGCCACCAAAAATTAATAGAGTATGGATTGAGAGTGAAATTAAATGAAAATATGGATGGGTATTTATAACAAAAGTGGAGGATTTGTTTAATAATTTCCAAATATAGGCCTTGGAAATCTCAGTTGTGGAAAATGAAAAACCATTGAATTACCTATAGTTTTTCCCATAGTTTTAGAAATTTGGGAAAATTTTTATGTTATTTTAATACACCAGAATAAAACATCATTTTTATTACTTATTTTAGCATGTAAAAGTAATGTTACCACAAAGTAATGTTTTTAAAGTCAAATTTTCCATTTTAGAGTTTGGAAAGTAACTTATAGGTTTGGAAATTGATTAAAATATATTAAAATACTTGATAAAAAATAACATATTTTAGGTCATGGATTGTGTTTAATTAATTATTACATCTTTATGAAATAATTATGAAGTCATTAAACATACCAAAAACCCCGAACCATATTTTTACTATTCATATAAAAAATAAAGTATTTTAGAAAATTCTCATAAATCCACTCTAAGCTAACTTTTATGTGATGATTTAAAATATGATTTTTCTTTTATCATAATAATTTTATAAATATGATAATTTTAACATTTTAATATAAAAATCCTTATTTATTAAAAAAAATAGTGAGTTGTAAGGCATAATCAAATTTCTGATACTTAAAAATTTTCTAATACATAATAATGTTATTTTATAATTTATTTTTAAATTAGATTGTTTTTATAATAATATTTAATTAAAATAAATATTATTTAGAATACCTTAGTTTATTAAAAAAATTTATATCCTTTCTGAAAAGTAAAAATTAAATCTAAAAAATCAATTTAACGAATTCATCTCAAATTAACATATATTTTATTAAGAAAAAATATTATTAAAATGGAATTTATGGGATAAAAATTTTATTTATAAAATTTAATTAAACTTTAAGTAACTAAGGCCTGGACACATAACCCCTTATAACACCCATGCACGACCTAAGGGTAAGGTGTGTGATGGTGATAGATTCATGGGGTGGCTTGACTAACATTGACCGAGTGACAATATTCACTAACTTAAACTTCTCCTATAGGAAATTTCATTCAAGCTTTACTTGTTGAATCTTGGATTGAGCTTGGTCATGGGAGAACCCCAATGACACTCCCTTCCTCCCAATTTCAGATAAATGGGATTCATACGACAAGACTCTACTGGTTGAGGCCACTGATTCTCCTTTCTATATTAATTATCCTTTTTCATTACTATTTATAAACATTAAATATAATGTTAGAATTATTACCAATGGGTATAGTTATCAATGGTCAAATACCAACGACCACATTTCCAATTTTACTCTATAAATACCACTTAATTATTTCACTCAAAATTCACTACCATTTCTACCAAGGTTACATTTTTTCATTTTCTAATATGTTGATTGGTTTACTAATATATTTTTTGTTTATATAGTGTTTTCCATGGGGGCGATGATTCTAATGGATTGGAGCGATCCATATTTTCCCATTTTGGATTTTATATTTTATATATTTTATCCATTTGTAATTTTTGGAATTTTAATTGGTTTCTTAGCTGACTAATGTATTGATCATTATTAAAGATATATGGTTTTTTTGTGTATAATATAATATGACACACATTTTATTAGGAAATAAATATCATTTAAAAATCACGGGTCATTATATTCTTTCCCCCTTTAGAAATTTCATCTCCAAATTCCAACTCATATTCTTGGTTGCGAAAAGGTGAGGGTACTTCTGCTTCACTGTTTCCTCTGGTTCCCGTGTCATCTCTTCAAACTTATGGTTTCCCAAAAACAATTTGAAAAGGTGGGTAGTATTATTTCATATAACCTTGTCTCTATGGTCCACTGTTTCTATCAGCTGATCCACATATGAGAGGTCATGTTCCAGTTGTACCACCTATGGATTCAATACATTTGAGGGATTATGTATGTACTTCCTCAAGAGAGATACATTTAATACATCATGAACTTGTGAAAGATTTTGTGGAAGTGAGAGATGATTTTCCACCACTCCTATGTGATCCAAAATTTCATAGGGTCCAATTTACTTAGGGCTAAGCTTCCCTTTCTTACCAAACCACATGATTCTCTTACATGGTGATATTTGAAAGGAAAATTTATTTCCAACTTCAAACTCCAACTCCCTTTGATGGTTGTCAACATACCTCTTCTTCTGACTCTAAGGAGCTTTTATATGTTGTTGGATGACATGAACCTTTTTTGTCATCTCTTGCACAAGATCATTCCCAATAAAGTTTCTCTCACCAACTTGATCCCAACATGTAGTATTTCTACATCTCTTCCCATATAGAGCTTCATAGGGTTCCATTTGAATACTAGAGTGGAGACTATTATTGCATGAGAACTCAACTAATGAGAGGTGTTGATCCCATCCACTTTCAAATTCCATTGAGCATGTTCTTAGAATTTTCTCAAGTGTCTGAATAGTCCTTTCAGATTGGCCATTAGTTTGGGTGTGATAGTCCATTCTGAAATTCAATTAAGTATTCATATCATGTTGTAGACTTCTCTAGAAAGTGGTACCCCATGCAACCTCACTAATTCCTTTTCGTATATCTTGGAAAGTTTTTCAAGATATAAATATTCTTAAATAATGATAAAATGAGAAATATTAGTGAGTTAGTTCACTATAACCCATATCTCATTGTTTCCATTGGATGGTCTTGGGAGACCAATGAAAAAGTACATAGTGATATTTTCCCACTTCCATATTGGTATGGGTAGTGGTTACAATACCCCTATATGAAGTTATCACTCTGTATTCACTTGTTGACACACTAAGCACCTTATAGTGTAATATACAATCTCTCTTTTCATATTATCCCACCAATAATTATCACTAAGTTCCCTATACATTTTAGTGCTTCTAGGATGTATATAGAATGTATTTCTATGAGCTTCATCAATCAGTTCTTTATTTATCTATGGAATATATGGGAAACATAGCCTTGTACAAAATTTCTGTACACCTTATTAATCAATGTTAAACTCAAGAAGCTTCACATTCTTTAAATCCTATATCTTCTTTTGTAAAAAATGATTTTCTCTTTGATATTTCTTGACCTTCTTTGGTAATGATGGTTGAGCAATAATTTGGGATAATATTGATGATGTCCCTTCCCTTATGATTCCCATGTCCAATCTTAGTAGGTCCTTGATCAATATATCTCGTTAAATACTTATCATTTCTAGCACAACAAGGTATTTCCTACTTAATGCATCATTGAATTTGTTTTCTATTCAGGGGTGATAATGAATTGTATAGTAATAGTATTTCAAAAGATTTAACCATTTCATTTATCTCATGTTCAATTCCTTTTACATGAATATATAATTCAAACTTTGGTGGTCTGTATATATATCAAATTTCTCTCCATAAAGATATCGCTTCCATATCTTCAGAGAAAAAATGACTATAACTAACTCAATGTCATATAGAGGACAATTCTTATCATGATACATTATCCATTGATATGTATAATCAATCACCTTTTCATTTTTCATGAGGAAACACTCAAGCCCTTTCATAGATGCATCACTAAAAATAAAAAATCCTTCTCCAATAGAGGGTAGAGTTAATATAGGTAAAGTAACCAATCTCATCTTCATATCTTGGACACTTTCTTTACACTCCTTTTTCTAGATGAACTTATCTCCTTTTTGAGTTAACTTGGTTAGTAGATTAGAAAGGCATGATTTTTTTTAAAAACCTCCTATAATATCATGCTAAACTAAGGAAAATACGAATCTTAGTTACTATTTTATGATGAGGTAACTCCTACACAACCTTTGTCCTGGAAGGGTCAATTGAGATTCCTTCATTGGTTATAATGTTCCCTAATAAAGAGACTTTTTATAACCAAAATTCACATTTTTTGAATTTTCCAAATAGCCTCTCCTTCCTCATAGTTTTGAATATAACCCTTAGATGATCCTCATTCTCCTTACAAATTTTGGAATATATCAGAATATCATCAATAAAAACTACCAATATTTTTTCAAGGTAGTCCTTAAATACTATATTCATCAAATCCATAAATATAATAGGAACATTAGTCAAGATGAAGGGAATAAAAACAAACTCATAATACCCATATATTGTTTGGAAGGTGGAATTTGGAATATCTTCTTTATTCACCCTTAATTCATGATACCCAGATCAGAGATCAAGAAGAATTGTACCCCATAAATATGGTCAAATAAATCATCAATCCTTGGGAGAGGGTAATTTCCTTTCATTGTGATCTTTTAAAATTCTCTAGAATCAATGAATATCTTCATTGATCCATACTTCTTCTTCAAAAATAGAATAGGTTATCCCCAAGGATGGACACTTTATAAGATAAATCCCTTATCCAAAATATCTTGAAGTTGTTTCTTTAATTCCTCTAGCTCTACATTTTCCATTCTACACGGGGTTTTCGATATCGTCTTGGATCTAAGAATGAGTTTAATGGAGAACTCTACCTCTCTTTCTGGGATAGGTCTATGTAAATCCTTAGGAAATAAATCAATGTATTCTTGAATGATGGGGAAATTTTCTATTCTTATACTTTCATTTCCTTCTTTTTACTCAATGATCATCTCTATAAAGAAGGCTATGGAAGGTGATTCTAGACAATGTTCAGACTGAGATACATATCCTTTGAAAATAACCATGGGTTATCCATTAAATAATACAAATATTTCATTTCTTTTATAGTTGATCTTAGTGTTATAATTTGAGATCCAATCCATACCTAGTATAGTTTTGAATTCCACCATGGGAATGACTACTAAATTTGTGATGAGATTATGCTCTCTAAAGCCAATACTAGAGTTTCTATACACCATTGATGCTTAGATGATCCATCTAAGAGTCTTGATTGATAACTATAATTCTAGAAGATCGTGTATTGATTCTATATTATTTTAAATTTTGGATAAAATAAAGGAATTCATAGAACTAGAATAAAAAAGTACTTTCTAGCTTTGAGAGCTTAATGAGTGTACTTTCCACCAGATCATTTGGTGCCGCTAGTTAAGACTTCATGATATAAAATTCCCAAACTTTCCCCCTTGTCCTATTCTGAGGTTGTTGGTCATTACCCTCCATCATCTTCTAATTTGGAAATTGATTGGAGAAGTGCCCAAGCTATCTACACTTGAATCATTGAACTCTAGGTAGGGCCTAAACCATCTTCCCTTTTTCATTAGTGCTGAGAAGTTTAAGATTCACCTCACCATGACATTTTCAATCTATATAACTATCTCTTTTAACACTTTTATAAATTTCTACTCCCAAGAAAGTAGTTCCCCAAATGTTTCTTTCCACATTTTTTGTACATGGTAAGTTTCACTTTCTTTCCTCCTCTTCCGTGATCAAAGTTCCTCATAGATTTTAGATCCATGGTTATCTTATTTTCATTCAACCTATGTGAGCACTAGATTTTTAAAAAATCAAAATCAACATTTATAACACTATGCACTATCTTCTCATATATTTCATATTATTTATTTTTTAAATTACTCCATAGAAGGGATGTCAGTTCATTAAAGAATCTACCAACTTTTCCCTGTAGTTCCATAACAAATCTAGAGGTGAAATGAGAAAGTCTTGTAAAGTTCATCTCATAGCTTCCCACTAATTCATTTTACTTGTACTTCATCTCAAGGAATTCCTTCTCCATTTTTGTTCACATCGAATGGGGAAAATATTTATTGAAAAATATTCCCCTAAACTCTTCCCACTCTATAACATCAATATCCATTCTTGGCTTTATTTTTTTAATCAGTTTCCACCACTGATCAAATTATACTTTTAATTAGTATATTACTAGAGTGACTTTATCTTTCTCTAAATAAGGGAATATAGAAAAGATATTTTATATAGATCTAATAAAACATTCAATAATCAATGGGTTGACAGATCCACTAAAATAAGGTGGTCGTTGATGCATGAAGGACTCAATGACAAGTTGTTACCTTTGAGGTGAATCTATACACTCAACTTGATTAAAGTTATTATTCATAACTCAAGATATTTTAATCATCATCCTCATGATTTTTTTGATTTTATATTTCATTGGAGGGTCATTAGTGCATCATTCATTATGCTTATCATTTATACGATTCCTCCTATTTCTTGTCATTTTTATAAAAGAATAAAACCTTAGTGAGAAATGTTTTTATTTTAAGAAACTTATTATTCTAAAGGAATTTTATATCTTAAAACATCATGCTTAAATATGTTATTATTTAATAACAATTACATTTTCTATATATCCATCATAATGTTTTATAAGAATTTTGTGATTAACCAAACATATCCCTCAGGAGTGTCAAATTAGAAGTGCAGAAAGGCCCGTTATCATGCACTAGTTCCTAATCGAGTCTAGATCAATGTAGTGTTTTTGAGTGTTACCCCTAGATACATTTGTTACAGATCCATATCCACTTGTTTGTATCTATATAGAGATTTATTTTCTCAGAAACCACTTAATTAATAATTCACCAAAATACCAAGATATTTTTCTATATTTAAACTTTTCTATAGGGATCGTACTAAGTATTTATGTTCATAATCCCCACAAATAACAAAACTTTACTCTGATACCAACAATATATGTAAGGGTCCTACCCCAGTTGCCCAGAGATGGTGCCTTATTTGATTACATTGGTATATAAACAAGGAATAAGCATCCCAAAGGACCAATAAGTTTAATAGTCTTGAAGAAACTAGATACATACATGGAACCCATTTTATATTTTGAAATGAAATAAAATATGATACATAAAAAAAGCTAATAAACTACACCCATGAAAACTTAATAAATGATATTTCTTCTTAACTTGGGGAAGGAAAAACAAATGAAAGGGGTGAGATTAAACGCTTAGTAAGGGTAAGAAATACAATTGAAGATATCATAACATAAACATTAGGCATGTTGAATACATAAAAACACGTGCCTTTAACAAAAACTTGAACACATTATGGAAGGAATAAGATATGAGTAAATAATGCCATAATAAAACATAATCATGGGTATTATACTATTTGAATAACCACATGAGCCATAAATTCTATTTTCATAATGAGGGAATTCATAATGCAGGACAACATAACCATACTTTCAAGGCCTCATTCCAAGACCATAAATAATCATTTTGTCAAGGCCTTGTGCCAAGACCGTAGTTCCTCTCATGAGACCTACCGATGCATAGAGGGGTTATAGTGAGCCCCACACAACACTTACTATGTCTAATTAATTCCTCATATGAAAGGGGTGAACATAATAAACATATAAATTTATATTGAAACTAACATATGAAATGTAAATAACATTCCCCAATCATTGAATATAAACACTAACCATTTAGAATAATACGGTGAATGATATCAAAATAGAAAATCCATAGTCATAATAACTAGAAACCCTTCAAAAAAATATTGTAGATGATATCATAATAGATAAACCTCAATTAAGTACAACATTCAATAAAGGATGTTGATATAAACAAATATATTTATAAATTAGACCATTGATATATTCTTGAGGAAATAATCCTTAAACATTACAAAGTGTCCCATACTACCTTGAAACATTCAAATCATAATCCCATGGAATATCATGAGAAAAATGAGACTCTATATATGATATACCAAAGGGTAGTACATACACCACAAGAAATAAATACGTGGTGAACAAGGCATATATCTCATAAAAGTTAATGAGAGATGAGAAAAATCCTTTTTTACTTTTAAAAGAAAATTCCTTTTGGAAAATCATTTATATTTGCTATGAAATCATATTTTAAACATGAATATCCCATGAAATAAAATACTAGGACATTGAAATTATATTTTAGTCATAAATGATGTCCCACTGAAGCGAAATCATGTAAAAAGAGTTCTTAAGATTCTTTATAAATAAAACATTTTAGAGCATTTTAAGGAAAGTACTAAAGAGAATTTTAAAGTGGAAAGGCACATTTGTTCTATTAAATCCAGAAATTATCCAAGATAATTTTTCACGATAAAATTATTGTTTTTATAAAACTAGTGGTGGCTTAAAACATATTTTTGAGTACACTTGAAAATGGGTAAGAATTTGAAAATATCCCTTGAATCGGGTTTGTATTTTGAAAACAATTTTGAAAGTTCCTTTTAAAACATTTAACTATCCATAAAATATGGAATTTATCTGGTTAGTGAACATATATATAAAACCCAAAAATAATTTATGAGGAGTACATAATAATACACAATAGTTTCATTGAGGTAATTAGACAATAAAAGTAACCCGAATGAAAATGGAGGTTTAGGTGGAAAAACCCTTACCACTTTGTAGTCAATCGATTCATATGCCCCAAAATTAATAATATTAAAACGATACATTTAGTAACATGAAAATAAAGATATTAATAATATGATACATCAATGGGCATTATACATACACCATACACAATTATTAGTAGTGAATATGGGAAACCTCACAAAAATGGAAGTGAGATAAAGAAACCCCTTACCTTAAGTCTGAATGTGTTCCACTCTTGAACTTAAGGTCATGGAATATGAAATTAGACTTATTAAAAAATTATTTCATAACCTATTAGACATTTATTTAGTTTATCATAATTCTTTTTATTTCATTTATTCCCTTCTTTATAAGTTATTATATTGAATTTCGTCGTTGCGCAGTGTTCGTTTTCTTTATTTTCATAATCAGTTCACTTGTTCTTAGTTTATGTGGAATGGATGTAAATATTTATAATTGAATTTTCATATTATTTATGATAATATATAGGTGTTATTGGTCATTTATATAATTTTTTTACATGTCATGAGGATGAATTATTATATAGAACTTTAATGATAACTATTTTAGTTAATTTGTGGGTTTTGATTACAATAAACTCATTTTTCTTTATAACTTAATAACATTTGTACAAAGGGATTAAAAAAAATTACATAGTGTATATTACATATATAATAATCTGGTTAAACCATAACAAGAATGGTTTCATGACCATAATTGAGAATTATAATAGAAATCCAAAGCCCTTCGTCCTTGAATGTGGTAAATAGACACATCTCAGATGGTGTTCCCGCTACTAGTATAAAAGAAGGTAAAAGGAAGAGATGATGATAAATTATTACACTATAATTAAAAAATTAAAGTAAATGTAAGGTACTAGAGTCATCACAACATTCAGATAAGTATATGTAATAATAGAAAAAGTAAACAAATGAACATGAAAGGAAAGACAAAGAATTGAAAAGAGGAATTTACCTCTTGAACCGAACTTCCTTAAGAACCTATTTAAGTGAGTGGTTTTGGTCTTTTTATGAGACCAAGGATTTTTTGAAGTGGTAGAGGATGTTGGGAGGATATTTGGAAAGAATTTGGAGAAGTCACAAGGTTTTAGAGGAGTGAGGAGAATAGGGAGTGAGAGGGGGGGTTATAGTGGAGGAGAGGAGAGTTTTCATAATGTTATAATCATTAGTTTATTAATTTCACTCAAGAACAGAAATAATGATGATTCCCTGACCAAGAATAGAGATAAATTCATGTGATTTCTAACCAAGTGGGATTACATCACTTTTTATGTCATAATTAGTGTATTTAACTGATAATTTGTATATGCGGTATTTTACCGTATTTCACTATTCATAAAATTCAAGTATTTCAAAAAAATCCCCAAAATTAACCCAACCATTTTTTGATGTGTAGAATCAAAAAATGAAGTCCATTTTTCAAAAATAATTTTATAAATATGACTAATTTAATATTTAATTAAAATCATAATTTATTCTAAAAAAAACAGTTTTAAAACATTTATTTACTTATTCTAAAACATAGGTATATCGTACTCCAACTTGAATATTATTTATATACTATCATAGGTAAGGTTACTATTCATTAGGGTATATCACTATTCATTAGGGTATGTTACTATTCATAAGTGTAGTTTACTATTCATGAAAAATTAATTTTTTCTTATCAGACTCCAAAAAATTTACTCATCGCAACTGTGTATCTCAGATTTTTGAAATTCACATCACAGAAGTGACAAATTTATGTTTACTTGGCTTGGTTATAACAAAGTGGTGTTTTTAGAGACTCAGTGATCCATGAATTCTATAATAAATCTAATTGTAAATTCTTGGGGTGTTACAATATAATCCTTCCTTTTTATTACATAAACTCTTAATTACATGGAACAAAACAAAGGATATTTTAAAATTTAGTTTTTTCGAATTTAGAACATAATACGTGAAAACATAAAACATTATTCTAATCTAGTTGACAGGATTATTTATGGGTTCATACTAAGTACATTTATTACATCTCATATGCTGGGTTCATATATCAAAGTAAATGGATGAGCATGATTCCTAGTTAGGGAACAAGTAAGAGAAACTATTTATATGTGATCATTATAAATATCAATAAGAACACGAGGAATATCAATAAGAACATGAGGAATATAATTATGGAATGAGAAAGGTAACACGAGGTATATAATAATTAAATAAACATGAATCATAACATGGAAATGTGGCTATAACATTTAAATGATACATTCATAAGAATACCACCAAGGTTTGTCACCAAGGCGTCAAAAATGAAAATTACCAAAGTTATTCACCAAGGTATCATAAAACATGATATCTATCAATTGAATTATTTAACCAATGTATTGGAGCACTATCAGGATATACCATTAATATGTATTAATTATTGTGACCCACATAGATCATAATCAATCATTTCATTTATAACCTGTGGATAATAAAGAACAAGGTTCTTATCAAAATCATGGCATACAAAAGTGCTTAAAGACATGATCATTATGTCATTTTTAACCCATGAAAATGGAATGTGGGTTTATTATAGTAAATACACAAATAAAATAAATCATTTTTACATAAAGTTGAATAACCATGGAAAAGAAAAATGATTGGGTATCCACAAAAAAAGTGAATTTCTTAAGGAGAAGATAGAAATTTTGAGAAGTAAATTCGATAACATGACGGGAATAAAATGTGGTTTTAGAAATGTGTAAAATTAGAGGGGAAAAGGGTATAAAATTGATAAAACATAATTTATAAGTAAAGGTATGATAAAAAGGGTAATAAAAGAGAGTAACCATAACATTTAGAAGATATATACAAAATGAGGTTCTTGAATTGAAGAGAAAGGAAAGATAATTCCCTTACCTTGAAGAGTTACTCCTAAATTTTGAGGAATGGAACCTTTGAGGATTGAGGACACCTTGGGGGGCCTCCCTGGGAGGAAAAACACCATAATTTCATGGGGTATGGATTTATTGTTAAATTAAACAGATAAATGGGTGGGTATTTATAGAAAAAGTGATTGTTTTGTTTAATAATTTCCAAATATATGCCTTGGAAATCTAGGTTGTGGAAAATGAAAAACCATTGGCTTATTCATGGTTTTGGAAATCTGGAAAAACTTTTTTGTTATTTTAATCCAAAATAACTAAACATCATTTTTTATTACTTATTTTGGTATGAAAAAGTAAAGTTTCCACCAAGTAATGTTTTTAAAGTCAAAGTTTCCATTTTAGACTTTGTAAAGTCACTTATAGGTTTGAAAATTGATTAAAATATTTTAAAATACTTGATATTAATAAAATAACATATTTTAGGCCGTTTATTGTGGTTAATTAATTATTAAATCATCATTACATAATTATGAATTCATTAAACATACCCAAAACCCCAAACTGTATTTTTACTATTTATTAAAAAACAAAGTATTTTAGAAAATTATCATAAATTCACCATAACTTAATTAAATGTGATAATTTCAAATATGATATTTATTTTATCATAATAATTCTCTAAATTTTATAATTTTAACTTTTAAATATAAAAATCCTTATTTATTAAAAAAATAGCAGGTTGTAAGGCACAATCAAATTTCTGAAACTTGAATATTTCCTAAGACGTAATAAAATTATTTTATAATTTATATTTAAATAAGAGTATTTTTAACATACTATTTCATTAAAATAAATATTATTTATAATGCATTATTTTATTATAAAAATTTATATCTTTTATAAAAAGTATAATTTTTGTCTTAAAAATCATTTTATCAAATTCATCTCAATTAAACATATATTTTATTAAGAAAAACTATTCTTAAAATGGAATTTATGGTATAAAAATTTTATTTATACAAAGGAATTACACTTTAAGTAACTAAGGCCTGGACATGTAATCCCTTATAACACCCACGTATGACCTAAGTGTAAGGTGTGTGATGGTGATAGATTCATGGGGTGGATCGACTAACAATAATCGGGTGGTAATATCCACTAAATTGAACTTCTACCATATGATATTTTGTTCAAGATTTAGTTGTTGAAGACCAACTTAGGCTTGATCAAGAGAGGACCCCATTGATGATACCTCCCTCCCAAGTTCGTACAAATGGGCTTCATACAATAAAACTCTAATAGTTGATCCCATCAGTTCTCGTTTATGCAATAATGATCAAATGTCAAATTTTCCAACAGTTATATTGATTAATGATCATATTTGACCAGTATTCCTATAATGGTCAAATACCAACAAGCACATTTCCCTTTATTCTATATAAATACCTCTTCATTATTTCACTCAAAATTCACTACCATTTCTCCCAAGGTTACATATTTTTATTTTTCTATGATGTTGATTGGTTTACTGATATTTTGTTTTATTTTTGCAATGTTGTCCATGGGGGTGATGATTCTAACGGATTAGAGGGATCCATATTTTCCCATTTTGGATTTTCTATTTTATATTTCTCATCTAGTTGTAATGTTTTTAATTTTAATTGGTTTCTTAACTGACTAATGTATTGATCAATTTTAAATATATATGGTTTTGTTTTGTATAATATAATATAACACACATTTTCTTAAGAAAAAAATATTATTTAAAAATAATGGGTCATTACATAATCTCCATTAGAACTAAGCCCTCAAGATTAGAAAGTTGCCTCATTATCACTTTTTTAGAAGGGTTGAGGTCACTACTAAGGCAATGAGGACAATCTTTCCATGATCCTTCTGAACCTAAATGTGAATCTATGAAAACAAGCCCTTGAGTTGCCATTCCCCACTGGCCTCCTAAACCACCTATGCATGAGTATTCTATCTCATCGCATATTCCACAACATTTCCCTTTCCAGGAATGTAGGCAATCTCAAAATTGAAGGATTTCATTTACTCAACCCATATATGCTTCCTAAGATTCAGATCACACTGTGTAAACATGTACTTGAGGCTTTTATGATCAGTGAATACCAAAAAATTCTATCCAAGTAAATAGTGTCTCTAACAACATAGAGCATGAACTACTAAAACTAGCTTGAGGCCATGTGTTTGGTAATTCTGCTCATGAGGAATCAAATGATGAGACCCATAATCTATGAATCACTCATCCTATACCAGAACAGCTCCTATGCTGATACCTGATGCATCATAATAAATAGTATAGATCCTGCTTGGTTCCAACAAAATTAGGATCAGTTCTGAATTCAACCTTCCCTTAAACTCTTAAAATTAGGGTTCAAAATCTTTTGACCATATAAATTTCACACCTTTCTTAGTTAATCCTGTAAGCATCACTTCAAGGCATGATAAATCCTAGCTGAATCATTTGTAATACCCAACTAGCCCCAAGAAACTCTCTATATAAAAAATGTTATTAGGATGATCCCAAAAAACTACAACACTCCCCTTATATGGGTTTACTAATACCCTTGAATTTGAGATGATATGACCCAAGAAGTTAACTTTGTTGATCCAAAAGTGGAATTTACTAAGGTTATTATAAATATGGTGCTCTCATGGTGTATTCATCACGATCTCAATATAGTTGGAATGGTCACATTGGGAATGAGAATACACTATGATGTTGTCTATAAAGACTACCATGAATTAATATAGATATGAGTAGAAAATACTATTCATAAAATCCATAAAATATATGGATAATTTGTGAGACCTAATGACATCACTAGTTACTCATAACGACCATACCTTCTCTGGAAAGTTGTGCGAGGTATTTCTAATGACCTGATATGCACCTGATGATATTTTGACCTCAAATAAATCTTTAAAAACACCCTTTCTCCTCTAAGATGATAAAATAGGTTTTGTATTCAAGGCATTGGATACCGGTTCTTAATCGTAAGCTGTTCCAACCACCGGTAATCCATGCAAAGCCTGAGGGCACTATCCACCATCTTTGAAAAATTGACTGGTGATCCCAAGAAGAAGTGTTGGGGTGTATAAAACCTTTACACTAAAGGTCCTATAACTATTTCTTGTGCTCTAGAAGCTCCATAGGTTCCATCCTGTAAGGAGGAATGTAAACTGGTGCCTCTCTTGGCACTAGATAAGTAGAAAATTCTATCTCTCTCACTGGAGGTAGCTTAGAAAATTCATCAAGGAAAATTTCCCTAAAATGATCGACTATAGGAGGGAAAACAATGGGTCATAACCCTTGATCATCCAAGAAAACATTAGAAATATGGGATTTTACTCTTCCTATTCTCTGATTCTCAAGTCTAGTTCGAGACACATAGGCATCCCATTATCCCTTATTCACATGTCTACCACCCTATGGTGATGTAAACACCACCCTTCCACGGTAACCGTCAATACAATATTGATAGGGAACTAACCAGTCCATCTAGATGATTAAATCAAACCCTATAATATTGATGATAAAAAGATTATATAAGAATAGGTATGCACCCATATCAAGGGTATAATCCTTACATTAGTGAATGCTCCCTGATCAGATACCTAACGAGGTATCGAGCATCATCACTCCACATAAGACTTTTATCTTGAATCCCAGACTCTCCATGATGGAATCAAATTTAAAAGAGTGTGATAGGGATATGTTAAACAAATAAGACTCTAAAGTAGAGGATACTAGAATATTACCTCAAATATCATATGGTTCAATGCTATTCTACTTCGGCATATGATGCACTATTTGTAACCATCCTGTACCATGGCCCTGAGTCAAAACTTGACTACCTTGAGTAGTCCCTCTCTATTTATACTAAAAGTCTTGAGTTTGATTACCACTTCCGAAACCACCACCTCATCCTAAGAAGCCTGTGGTATTACTGCTTTCTACCTATCAAGATATTGCTAAACCTACTCTAGAATGTGGGGTAGGTGTAGATCCACACTCACTAGGAACTGATGGAAAAGTCATGTAGAAACACTAGATATGCCCCATCCTGCCGCAACCTTTGTATTGCACTTGATCTTGTAAACACTGTGGTTTTGTATGTCCCATTTACCCACACTAGTGAAATATCAAGAAGCTATCAGTACAAGATGTTTGAATTCTTCTACCCCCACAAGAAACATAAAAAATGCCACTTTCAACCACTAGAAGAGAGACTAACAGATCTAGGTACTGAACTGCCATGGTTCACACTACCATCTTCCCTCATATTCCTCTCAGTAATGAGGTCCTGGTTAACTATCTCAAAAATAGAAGTCAACCTGAATACATTGACCTATGATCGGATGGCATATACCATCCCATCCTCGAATTGCCTGGCAGTCATAAGATAATCTCTAGACATTTTTAGTGCGAAACACTTCAGCTTAGTGAAATAGGTAGAATATTCCATGATATTCATGGATCCCTACCACAAGTTCATAAACTTTCTATCCTGGTCATCCATTAGAGTCTGTGGAAAGAAGTAGTTATAGAATATTGTCTTGAAGTTCACCTAGATCATATCTCAATGTCGATCTACTTGGGTAATAACATCCCATCATCACTTGGCATAATCAAATAAAATATAAGCAATGAGTTTGAACCTCCACTCTATAGGAATTTACAGATGGTCAAAGATATAAAGCATGGACTCCATCCATGACTCTGCAGCATGAGGTCCACTATCCCCTAAAAAGGTGGGAGGATGTTGCTGCTGAATCTCCCGAGTCATCTCTTCCATAGTTAGGGAAGGTCGAGCAACACCTTTCATATATTTCATCATTTGGAAAAATCATTCTTGAAATTGGGCATCCATTCCCATAATAGGAATAACTGGTGGTTCCATAGGTGGCACTACAGGAGGGATCACTGGTGGTTTAGGTCCTACCACCTCTAGTGCATGTTCATCACTACCTTCTTATCATATGACTCAAGGATTTCATGGTGTCATGATTCTAAAATTACAAACACACACCTTGGAAGAGAATTAAATAGTTGAAATGATTAGAGATAAATAATAGAAAAAGTATGCTACCTTCCTATAGAAAAAGTCACACTTATCTGCTTGCTCCAAAATCCAAGTCTAGGTGGTAAGGGAAGACCATAAAAAACAATAATAATGAAAGAAACTCCCAACTACCCACTACTACGGCCAGGTTAGGGTCTAGGTATCATATCACATATTATGGGTTTCATTATATAGAGTGTCAATTACAAGGTATAGAGGAAAACACCCTTTACTTTTCAATTTACATCCCATTTAGTGATAATAATTTTATTTTAATGATTTAAATTCATCTAAGTTTGTAATATTTATATTAGTATATACATATATCTCGGTATGGAATCCATAGGTCGAAAACCCACATCATAGTATAATTGGCCAATTGAGGTTTCATCACCAATCTATGTGAGAAAAAACGATATAGATTGATTTAGACTCTTAAATTAATCCAATTATATTCTCCGTAAAAGTGATGTTAGCACATTTTGATATATAAAAATCAAGAAATAACTATTTATAGTATGAAAATGCACACAGTAAGTAGATGCAGCATTGAAAAATTCATTACATATTAGTATTTTTGTGCCTATAATGATGCATGAAATGAAACAAAATCATTTCATCGGGCATAGAAAAATAAATATCATTGAAATAACAAAAATGACAATAACTTCATGAAACATGTGCATCACCCAATGATGAATACATATCAACTGTAATATGAATAATCAATAACAATAATAACCCATACCATGTAATTTGGGTTTCCCCTGTACATGAGTTAGCTACACCTTGGCAGAGGATCATTTCTAAATTTCATTACCTACTATCCTCTTTTCTAATATCCAAATATTAATTAAAAAAGAAAAAAAGGCTCTGATACCATTTTGTAATGTTCAGAACCGGGATCCACTTAGCCGAAATCCTGAGTTGGTGGGTCATGTGGCCTCAAGCGTGCCTCCCTATATGCCAGAGGCTACTAACTAGCAGTGAGGGTATAAGGTTGTATAGTGGGGAGACTATACCCTCATATCAGAGTGGCCCAATAGATATAATAAATTAACAGACAATAGTGGAAGCATATATAATAGACGGAACGATGAAAACAAATATGATAAACAACTATAGAAGCATAAATAACCAAACAACCGATATAATAATCAAAATACAAAAGGTTGAGTTTTATATAATGATTTCATGGTATGTTGGTATACAAAAAGGGGAAACAGGGGAAAAACATATACATCATGCTGTACAAAAATAAAAAAAGTCCAAAATACAACTCCACTAGCACCACAAGTATATGCTCAATCCTCTGCTTTCATGCTCTAAGATATAATAAAAGAATATCAAACATATGTAGTAGGGTTCTTACCTTTATCCATACCTACATACATGTAATATACTTGGGTACCAATGAAAGCCTGAGTGGGGTTTGAGATTAACTTAGTAGATTTTCACTAACAGTGTCTAGAAATAATCTAGCCTATGTACATAGTAACAATAGTGTACAGATATAAGAATAATAAACAAAGATTAATAAATAAATACTAGCTAGATCAGGTTCCTATATGAAACCTGGAGGCTCTACCTTCTTGGACATAGTCTGGTGTAAGAGTTTGACTAGTAACCATATATATAGTAATAATATATATATACACATATATTCACTAAGTATGTGAAGAAATAAGTAGGCATATACAAGGATACTAGGTGCTAGCTGGACCTAGGGTGTAACTCAACCATCCATAACTAGTCTAATGAGCTATAGGATCTAGCAAAGGGTATATGACCTGAATCTCATAATGAGTGCGAGGCCTCATGCTCATCACTCAAGATAGGTTGGGTGAGATTTCATTCCCAACACATAATACATAGGAACATGGAATGTTATGTCCATCACCTAGATAAAAGTATAATAATGAGAGATGTCATGCTTAAAACCTATTGTAAGGGAGATGGAAACATCATTCTCAACAAGTCCATTAACCATCATTCAAAAGACCATAAAAATGGCATACTCATAATAATAATGATAACATGAGGGGTCACCTCTAATGTAGTATAACCATCAAGCCCAATATAACAAGGCATAATATAATCCATAAATGTAAAATAATGCATCACATGACATGTACTTTCCACCTATTTTTATTCATTATAATTATTCCATTTAATTAATTAAGGAAATTCAATTCATGGTCAAGGAAAATAGTTAGAAGGTGTTCCGGTCCATTTAATAATTATATAAAAGTTTATTCCATTTGGTTCACCCAAAGGGGTGGCTATGATTGAGGTTTACATCCTCTAAATATCGAGAAAGGGTCCACGAGAGTATAACAACATGCATATAATTATTTAGATAGGAAGAACACATTTTAAGGTGATGCATGGAAAATTCCTTCACACTGCACACCAAAAAACCTATAAAAACATCACAAATTTTAGGGAAAATAACTACACCACCAACCTTAGGGATATAGATGACCCCTCATCCAATATCGAATTCATTTTTTAAGTAGATCAGAAGAAAACAAAAGAATGTTTCAACACCCTAAAAATAGGGTGAATGAGCTCACACAAAAATAACATAAAATATGGGAAGAGTAACGAGGAATAGAAGCAAGAGGATTAATGAGATTACATCTATCTATCGAATTCTTTTGACAACAATCTGTTTTGATTTTTGGTGGAGGAGCAATGGAGATCCCTAACTTTGGAGGAGGAATAACATATGAGAGAGGGGATGAGATCCTGTCACTAGAAATGGGAGAGGAAAAGAGAGGGGTGAGGTTTATGGATAATTAAGGGAAAATTTTTAAATTCACCCTACTAGATAGGTTCGCACGGTTTATCCACAAAGTTAGACAAACCGTGCACTAATTGTGCACCACCCATTGTCTAAGGAGGAAACCCACATGGGCTAGGCACATGGTTTGCCTAACCGTACACAAGCAGTGCGAAGTCCCATTATCACCATGTCTGAAAATTATATACAGGTATGTGCCTAGGATCTCATGGTTATAGAAAACTATGCGGCCCCTACACCCCTCTAAAATTCCTTACAGGCTTAGAAGTAATCATGTGGGTTGGGCGACATAGTTTATTTTAACTATGCGACCTAATCTGTTTCTCAAAATTATGAGGTTCCGACCACCAAAAAAGACTCAAACACCTTCATGACTTCCATAAATCCATTATGTAACATTAAAAGGGCCATAACAAGGAATTTAAACAAAAAAAACGAGTCATACCTTTGAGAAAATCTAAACCATTACAACTCAGGGTTAATGAACTTTGCTTCTTACTGCACCAGCTAACACAACCATCACAAAAAAAACACACACCACTAGATATGGAACTCCCATATGTATAGTCACCCGCCTAATTTGAATCAATGCAACAAAGAAAGTCTTGATCTTCACTACATCTATAGTAAAAGTTATAATTCACTATTCCTTTTACATACATCACAATTATTTTAATAGAAAATATGTGCAACTCATTCTTTTCACTTTGATACCTTTCATATAGAGTCACTGCAAAGGCAATGTATGGTCTGGGCACTATGAGATATAAAAGGCTACAAATAGTACTTCTAACGTTCTTATAATCAATCTTTCTACCATGTTCATTTTTTCTCAACTTTTTTCCTACTGATATAAGTTTAAAAAACTCTTTTTAATCTTTCATTCCAAACTTTATTAATATTTATTTGGCATAATTTTATTGTGAAATAAATATGTAGTTTGAATTATTCTCAATCTATATCCCTATAAATTTGGAAACTTATGGGTAAAAAAATGAAATTTTGATGAGATATGCATTGTCTTATCACCTTTGATATACTCACCCTTCAATTTAATTATAAAAGAAACTTTATTTTCTATAATGCAATGGGAATATCATTATTCATATTTAATAAAAATTTCATTATGCGATTATAAAATGACTATGTGAATCCTATATGTGGCTACATGGATTACTTTGACTATGTTCCAACACATTTACACGTGACTCAATTCAACTATGTGAAGCATTTAGATACATGATAGCCCATATTTTATGATATAGTATAATTAAACCATGTGGTTTTAGCTATGTCACTAAAACATCTACACGAACACTTTTGGATATATCATTACATTCTCTTACATCATTGTATTGACTTAATGATTTGCCTATATGGATAGAATAGCTTATGTAGCGATCATTTATGTGGTGATTTCAGATACCTGATGCTATTCAAAATTCCTACGTAGTATATTTTTATATGAAATTCTTTCATGTGATTGATTAGCCTACATGGATAGCCTGTGCACTGAAAACACTTATGTGAATCTAGAAAATTCTATATTTCACTTAAAATCACTAAAAACATCTTCATTAGACTTCCAAACAACCTCAAAAACACTTTATAGCATTATGAAACCCTCCCCCATGATATATATCCACAAAAAATAGATCAAGAACTTTCACAATCAGTGGGATCATCAAAATATGGTTTCCAATAAATTTAACAACCCAAACTCACCAATATCCATGATATCTTCAATCGACCTTAAATAAATCCACAAATCCATTGGGTTCTTTAATCCCACATTTAGATTTGTTAACAATAATTTGAAGCCCCCAAAATTACCATGCCCCAACACATAAATCATAAAATCACAACCAATTTCAATGAGATGTATCCCAACACCACACTAATGGATAAGCTAGTGTTTTTGAGAGATTTCCATCCCATGATGACAAACATGTTTGGGCCATGTGATTCAAATGAATTTTATTCTCAAAATTCAAAAACCACTTACACCCCCTTAAATATGAATTTATCATCCTCTTTGGAAACATAATACAATGAACCATGGGGGTGTCAAGGGAAAAATAACTCAAGTTTGTGGGGGAAGTTTGAATATGCAATTTCAAACTTAAATACAAAACTCTATCACATGACATAGATATTGTAATTATATCTACAATATGCTCCTTTAAATACTGTGTAACTTCATGAGTAGCCACCACATACTCTAATTAAATTGTACTCAAGGTCAGTGAACTCTTATTTTTAATGTACCAGTTAACACAACCATCACCAATAAAAAACACTCCACCTAATATGGATCTTCGATCTATATAGTCACATGATCAATTTGTATTAGTATAACTAAGAAATTCTAGATTTTCACTACATATATAGAGAAATCCATAATTCAATTTAAATTTTACATAACTCAGAATTATTTTAATTGAAACCATGTGTGACTCCTTAGGTTCAATTTGATACCTTGCACACAAAGTCACCATATTGGTAGTGTATAGTATGGAAACTGTGAGATACAAAAGGTTTCCAATCATACTTCTAAATTTATTTGGATAAACTTTGATACATTTTTTAAATTTTCTCAACATTTTTTCCTGATGATATTGGTATAGAAACCACTTTTGGATCTTTCATTCCAAAGTTTCTCAACATTTATTTGGTTTAATTTTATTTTGAAATAAATACATAATCTGAATTCTACTCAATCTATAACCCCATAAAATAGTTTAGTTCCCCCAGAATAGAAATCTCAAACTGATTATGCATATTTCTAGTGAATCTCTCATATAAGAAACTATTATTAGTGTAAAAAATTATATAACCCATATATACAATCATTGTCAGTGTGTTCGAGAAGTCCTTCTTTAAGTACAAGTTGTTATCAACAATTCATTTGGAAAAATCCATTTTTCCCAAATAATCACCAAGTTTAGAATACTATGACCTTAAAGCCTATTTTAAACCATACAATTCTTCTTCAATATCCAAACCATTATATATCCATTTTGAAGAATGAAACCTTTTGGTTGTTAGATAAATACTTCTTATCTGAGGTCACCATTTAAAAACATAGAATTTACATCCATTTAATATACCCTATAATGCTTATGAGTTGTCACAACTAAGAACATTCTTATTGTATCAAGTCTCTCAACCGAAGAAAACGTCTCTTCAGAGTTTATGCCTTCCATTTAATAACATCTTTTATAAAAAAATCTATCCTTATTTCATGTGATTTCACTTTCTCATTAATTTTGTTCCTAAAAACCTTTTTCACTAATAATATTTTTAGTTTATAGTCTTAGTACAAGTTACCATGTAAAGTTATTCTAAATTTGATTTATTTATTTATTTATATATTCCACTCATCCATCACATTAAATAGCTACAAACATCATTCTTGGATCAACCTATGATATAAGAGCTATTTGGTTCTCTACTCTTAGCCTCCTTCTTGTCTAAACTCGTGCATTCTAATTCCCAATGATATTATAAATTTATAAATTTTTTATAACCTATAAAACTAATTTATGTTACCACTAGAACCTTATTAATCACCATTGTAACATTATAAATTAACATCAATAGTTTTTGGTCTATTTTCAGAAACCTTTTAAACCATTTTTTCATAAATATACTCACTATTTTCTATAGGAGAATTAAAATATGTTTTAATCCTCTAACTTGTTTTGAACAATTTTTCATCAATTTTCAAATATGAACACTCAATAATTTAATTAAATCTATTATTCCATCATTTTTATCCATTACCATTAGATAAATAGACCATAAAGTCTCCATTATCGACCATTTACTTAAACTTTATTAGACTTATTCTTTTGATTTTAATATAACAAAGACTTCAAAATACCTTGAAATATTTTAATGCAGAATTCTTTTAGTACCACATCTCATAAGGTGAATCATGTGTCTTGAGTCTCAAAAGAGATATATTTTTAATATGAACCACAATACACACTGATTCTATCTAGAAGAATTTTGAAACATTATTCTTTTCCAACATTGTTCTACCTATTTCCACAATTCTCCCATTTTTCTTCTTGCAAACACTATTCTATTGTGGTGTATAAGGTTATCTATACTGATGTCTGATTCCATGTTTTCCAAGATAAATTTCAAATTCATCACTTTTGTATTATTTCCCATTATTGGATCTCAGTTTTTTATACAAATACTAAGATATTTTTTAACATGACTTCAGTACATTTTAAGCATCCTAATATCCTAAGACTTGTTCTTGATGAAAAGAACATTAGCCATACGAGTGAAGTCATCTTTGAAATTAATGAAATAAAATCTACCTTGGGTAAAATTCTCTCTCATGGGATTATAAAGATATGTGTGGAATAATTCCAATTCACTTGTACTGATTTACCTTTATATTTAAAAGGTAATTGACCGAGTAAGCTTGTAATGCATATCTCTACTCTATGTACCCTTTGATCACACCTTCCACATAGTCTCTAAGATAATCAAATCTGTTTTGTGCTGTCAACTTGTATCCAGTTTCCATATATGTATATTTTCTTCCATAACCTTTTTCCTTCTCATTAGAACCACCCCTTTATTATTGAATTCTCTTGGATAATGATATTTTCTTCCAACAGGTATAATATTTATGTATGAACATACCATAACATCAGTAATAACCCTACAATTAGAATTTTATTTAAAAATCAAAGTTGTATCCAGAAATTTTTTATCCATAATTTGATATTTTTTGAATTTTTTAGGCCTGATTTCATATCTAATATGAAATAGAACTTTCATTAAAGCTTCTCAGTTTATCAAGTACTCTTGCCAGAAAATTATCGACAATTTTTTGGTCCATAATTGACCATAATTAAGAGTTAGCCTACATTATTAGTGCCAATAGTTTTGGAAATATATTTTTTAGACGTGGATTCTACCTGAATTTTCTTAGTATCTTTATAGTATTATCCCTTGACTTAAATAGATATTTTTAATCCCTTTTTTATCTTTATCTGTTCTTTCTCTACTTTAAGAAACTTTGATTGTGTCATTGATAATTATTCCTCCTTAAAAGAAAGTTTTTATTAAATATATTATATAACCTTCTCATATTCGATAGCTTTCAACATTAATTTATTTATTTTCTTCTATAAGAGTTGTCTTATTTTTAACTTGATCACATTTTTCATCAATAAAAATCTATTTCTCCTTTACCAACTTCCTCTTATCTTTATTGAACATGGTGTTTCTCTCATGAAAATCCTCTAGTAAATATTTAATCATGTATTTATTATCTCTTAGTTCTAATTAATTTTCATCACCGCTTGATAAGTCAAAAATTTTATAAACATGAGACAAAAAATTTATAAATTTTTGATGTGTTTCATCACCAGAATCACAATAAGAGATAATATCAACGTTATATTATTTTCTCATAAATTTTTTTTCTTTTATTTCTTTGAAATATCTTCTCGATTCCACCTAACTTTAAAGCTTATTTTGAATTTTTTATCTACTTCTTTCCTTGATTTTTTCATCATTTTCGGATTCCTAATTCACCCCTTTATTCTTTGTAAAATTAATTATATAGTGCCCAGTCACATTACAATTATAATATCCACTAGAGAACATACATTTTTTCTTTATTTTTTTTCAATATAAAATATTTTGGAAATAAAATAAATAAATATTTTATATGCATTTTCATTCTCCAATCTACTATATTTTGAAACATCCTCATCATTAAAAATTTTCATAATCCCCATTGATTCAAAATCCACACCAACTTTTACTTTCTTTTTGAAAGCTAAAATATTTCTTATTTCATAATCAATTAGAATATTATGTAACTCATCAAGTGAAAGATTTTATCTATCTTCAAGAGTAGAGATTTTGGGATCAAATCTATCCAAAAAATTCCTCACCAACTTATTCATAGTTGAGGAATATTTAATTTTCTCACCAAATACTTGAATAATACTTAAAATTTCATTTAATCAGGTAAAGAAACCATTAATACATTAATCCTTTTCCATTTTTATATCTTCACATTTTATTTTCTAGATCTATAACTTTGACTCTTTGACTTTTATATTTCCTTTATAACTACTCTCAAACTTTTCCGATATTTCTTTTGCTATTTTTAGTCCCATAACTTCACTGTACAATTTCTATGATAATGAAATAAGAATATAATTTTGAAAATTTTCAACCCACTTCTATATTCCTCCTATCAGTAGACATTATCTAACCTTATTTACAAAGGGTGGAAATCCCACTATGGCCACATCACAAACTTCTAGTCTAAGAGATAAAATAAATAAAAAGATTATATTTTTCTAACTATTGTAATTTTTTACATTGAGTATTGGAACACCACTGCTATTGATTGAAATAATATTAGCCATTCTCAAATGTGAACTTCTTGGATCCTATAGAGAAAACCTTGATTTTGATGCCAATTGAATTTCATGGTAGGACTTGTTTCTTCCACCGAGAGAGGGGTGGGATGAATCAGTGGTGGGAAGTTTTTACAAAAGTTTTCAATAAAAATAAACCTTTATGACTTGTTAAAGTACGATCCACTGAAAAATAAGATATCTTAGACTCACACGATCAAGTAGGAAATAAAAGGACAAGGATTGAATTTTTTTTACATGGTTCAGATCCAATGTGTAATCTTACTCCTTACTGTGGTTGGTTACCATACCAAAAATGGATTCTATTCACTATAAACACAAGTGGGTTCAAATTACAAGAATTTATCTGGCATCCCATCACACACATAAAAAGTTACACCCAACAACACATATTCACAGTAAACTAAAAATAAGATGAATACAAGATGAAAAATATCACAAATAAACTAGGTTTCTTAAAAAAGGGATAAAGATTCACTTACTTGACTCCCAAAATAAGAAATATGGAATTTTCCATAGTTAAATTTTGAATTTCAGTACAAAAATATTACCAAAATCTAATACAATATTTCGAATCAGTGAGAATCATCAGTTTTTGATCACTAAAAATCTAACCTCAACCCCAGACACTTCTACTTCTTTTTGAGGACTTGGAATTTAATTTTCATGAGATATATATAAATATATATTCATAAAAACCACCTATTTTAAATTCCTGATTGACATAGGTGTTCTTTCCTAATGTGATATTCAAATAATATGATCTTCATCATCCATAAAATCCACTATTTTTAAAAAACATATGAAATTTCCAAAAAATTCACTTCTTTAAAATACACCCATGAATTCCTTATGCATGGACTCATACATCTCTTCCATGCGGAACTTCCATTATTAGCATTTCATATTCTTAAAATCTCACCTAGTATGTAAGGATACAGTCCATTACACGATTCTCAAATGCCTATGTGAATCACATATGTGGCTGTATAGATTAGTTTGACTACATCATGAAAAATGGCTACATGAATAAATTTAGTTACATGAAGCATTTAGATACATGAAAGACTATATTTTCCTATGTATAAGAATTTAATTATGTGGTTTTATCTTTGATGCCGAAATAAATACATGAATCCTTTTGGATACGTCATTTCATTTTCTTATGTTGTTGGATCAGCTATTTGATTTTCTTATATGGCTTGAATTTCCTATGTAACAATCAGTTACAGAGGAAGTTTGGCTATGTTGTACTATGCAAACACCAACATAGTGGATTTGTATATGTGATTTGGATACATGAAATATTTGGTTACATGGATCACCTATGTACTGAAAACCATTATATGAATATGGAAAAGTCCAGATTTCACTCAAACTCAGTCAGAACCTCTTCAGCTAACTTACATCTAACCTCAAAAACAATTTATAGCATCATGAAAATATTTCCCATGATATATATCCATAAAAATAATATTAATCACCATTATAATTAGTTATCACCTAAAATGGTGTTTTTCAACAAAAACAACAACTTAAACTCCCCAACAGCCATGGGATCTTAAATAATCATCAAATAAAGCCACAAATCCATGGGTTTCTTCAACATATCACAAGTGTTGTGATACATTAATTGTATTCTATAATTTATGATAAGGGTATCCAAACATTAAATGTTAAGGTTTAGGTTTTTCTTCTATGTAGTCTATAATCAATCATCTATATTTCATATGATGAAATGTATGGGGAAATAAAATGAATGAATACATCAACTGAATGGTTATAGAGGGATTGTAACCAAAGTCATAGGTAAAATGTTTCATAATTTTCAATTAAATGCATAAAGGATCAGGGAGAATCGTTGGGGCCTATATAAGGAGGTTGAATCTATGAAAATGGAATTTAGATCACTATTGATTCTTCTAATCCAAATCAAAATTTTCCTTCTTCCTTTAATTTGTGAGGTACCAAAACATCATAGATGAAAGGAGAATATCACCTAAGAACTAGGTGATTTTTTAACCAACAAATACCCTAGGAATAAGGAATACTTCGACTAATTTTATGTAAACTTCATGAAGCGTGTGGTTGAAGATAATAATCTTGACCATCTTCATTCCATGGAATGTTCATTATTTTATATTATGCATGGTTTCTATTTCAATAGAATGGATGATCCTGGTTTTAGTTTCTTAATGTTTACCATTATTTGAATAATTTTTATTTGATCCTAAGAAACCCAATAATTTTATAAGATCCATTCCATGTTTAAATTGATGCATGAAATAATGTTTAAAATAATGAAATAAAAGAAAATATATTTGATATTTTAAGATGTGATTTATATTTTCCTTTGAAAATTAGGTATCATATTCGGTATCATAAAATGTAGATTTTTTATGACATGTGACAATGTAAGCTATAACTGGATAGTAATACAGGATATGTGATTTCATAAAGAATGATCTAGTATAAATCCTTTGGTTTTGATATATCATAACTATCATGACCCATCCTGGAGGGGCCCATGACATGACTCCCCAATCCTGACTCCAATAGGCCAGGGGATGGAGACTAGTGCTAAGTAGGCATATCACTAACATGGGAGGCCTTAGACTAAGTACCTGTACACATGCACACATATCAAAGCCTATAAAATGTTGAAATGTAAAAAAAATGAACAACCATGCATGAATACATCTAAACCCCACAACCAAAATAGGATAAGAAGTAAAGTAAACAGGAAAAAATACAAAACCACCAAAATGAGTCCGAAAAAAAGTCCAACCTAAAATTAAAACTGGGAATGCTATCAAAATACCATAGGAATAACCCTAAATCTATCCGGTCTCACTAAGAAACTTCTGGTCCAGGTCAATCTAGGAATATTTCAAAAGGTCAATCGTATGCACAAGACATGACAGGTGCGAGAAAAGCCCGTGTATAGGTGAGTATAACAATACCCAATAAGACACCCTGAAACCACAAAGAATAAAATAAAGGAAATACAATCATATCTACATAGGTATATGTATACAATACATATTACAAGAATATCTAGATACACTCAACAAAGAAACATAGTCTAAAAGTAAGTCACAACTTTAGTATTCCATCCTAGGATTCTAGATTGAATATTCCACATAGCACTCATCCAGGAGAACTCACTCCAGAGTCTGATAACATTGATGATGTCTATATGAGAGGTGATGTTCATCAGGAATCATCATAGGAATTAAAATATGAAGGTCCTAAGAGATACAATACATAGAATAGGATAAGACCCAAGTCCATGGGGGTATACCAACAACTCAATCTAGATTAACCCTATAAGTAGAGGATTGAAACTGACGTAGTGTTCATCATGGATATACTAAGAAATTCACCTAGGGGGAAATATGAATAGAGGATCTTATTTTGGGTATCACGAAAGGATTACAAGAACTCTATCAAAGAATTACTTCTAAAGAGATCATTGTCCTAGGAGTAGGAGTCGATTCCATACTAACCCTCAGGGAATGGATATGGGGAAGGAACCCTAAAGAAACTTTTCCAATATATATAGGAAAAGGGCGCCAATCCATATTTTAAATAGTAAATGATGTGTATTAGGATTACATGCCATGTCCCTTGACCCCAGGTCCTACCCATGTAAAAAACCCATGTTCCATATCTGGGTAATAGTACACAACATGAGTTTTGACCATGTAATCTTCCCATGTACCAGTACATGGCTTAGCCCTTGTACTTTTCTAGGCTGTGTTCGTGCAGTGGAGTACATGGTGTGCTCTAACCTGCATACTCTAACCCATGTTAGTGTACCCTCTAAGGTACACATTGAGTCATCAGGGAGAGGTTACACACTCTATGATCCTAAAATTTCTCCCAAAATCCTGGCCACCACACAGAGGGGACCACATGACATGTGGATCCTTATTACACACTTTGTAGTGTATAATTTTCCAGAATTCTAGATTTGGTTTCCATGATCATTTCAATGCCTATGGCCTTTTATCTGCCGACCATCTCACCTGAAAAATCAAGTAACCACCTTATCTTAAACTCTCCATCGATGAAAAATAAGTTACAGACTTCAAATCTATTCATAAAATGGGATAATTCATTGTTCTTCATTACACTCCAAAGAATATGAAATCAGGTATCCAAAACCATAATATTCTCCACTAATATTTTTTCACCACTGTTGTGTCGTGATGATTTTAGATCTACAATATTGGATCATTATTCCAAGAAACAGGTGAGTAATGATCAATTTATTGGGATATGTCGAACTAAAGGACAAATTAAGAACACCCATGTTGAAAGAAGAATCGAGGGAGTAAAACATAAGAAAAATCAAGAGGAACGAACCTAAATCAATGTTTTTTCAATATCTATTTGTTTCCTTTATAATAAAAGGTTAAGAATCAATAATAAAAAAGTAATTATCTCAATAAAATCCCTAAAAATAAACCCATTCCGCAAGATGTCTAATCCATGAATCAATATGTTGGTTGATTGATTCATGTTGATCATTTAAATTAAAAATAAGGAAAGAATATAATCAAAACAAATATCCTACCATGATTTGGATCAATAAACAATGAAGAACAAAGCTACATGATGATCGTTGCTGAGATCCTTTGATTCCATATTACACAGATCATCGATCTTTGATTTGGTCATCATCTGCTAATGGAGTCTCATTCGATTCTATCCAACAGCCTTCTAGATCTCTAGGTTTTTGTATCTAAACCTAAGAATTCCCAATAACCATGTATTTGTAAAAGAGGCTTGGTCACTGCATCAAATAAATAAAATAAAATAATCCAATTAATTATTTTATTCATTTTACACCCATGATGAATTTTCTACAAACTCATTACACCGACCAAGGTTATGTCACACCTTGGGGTAAACCTCACATTTTGAACTCAATAGTGCCCTCAGATTTGAAATCCGCCCCCCATTTAGAGGTTATTCTATTTTTTAGGAAAACTATGTACACACTATATTTAACATATTTAATTCATTTCAAACATTTATTCTAGAAACAATGAGCCTCAAAATCTCATTCCATCTAAACAATTAGTCTTGAAAATAATCCATACAATATCCAAAAATAATACATGGAAAATACGAGTCGTTACATTCTACCCACCTTAGGGATTTACATCCCAAAAATCCAAAACAAGGGCTATACAAAGAGATGTGGGTACTGAGTATGAATACGAGCCTCCATCTCCCGTGTTCTCTTCTAGATATTCCTCTGCTACCACCAGACATAAACTAAAAGAATAGATCTCCCATGAGGGATCCTATCCTATCGATCCTCAATATCAATTGGGTACTCAACAAAGGTATCTCCATTCTCGATGTCCAGATTGTCCTAGTCTATAATGTGATATTGTTCATGCATGTACCTCCTCAGCCACGACACGTGGAAGATGCTGTGTACCCAGTCTAACTATAGAGGTAGAGATAAGTAGTAAGACACCTCACCAACTCTACATCGTATTTGGAAAGGGCCAATGAATCTTGCAGACAACTTTCCACCCTATCCAAATATACATAGTCCACATCGATGTAAAACCCATATAAACACAAGTCTCCCTCCTCAAACTCGAAAGGACTCCTTCATCTGTCAGCATAAGACTTATGATGAATCTATGTTGTCTTTATACACTCTTGGATGATCTGTACCTTCTCGGTAGTTACTCTCACCAACTCTGGTCCCATAAGTACCGAATATTCTAGGTCAGTCCCGCAAAGTGGTGACCTATATGGTTGCCCATAAAAATACTCAAAGGGTTCTATACCAATGGTGGCATAGAAAATATTGTTTAATGAAAACTCTACCAATGTTAAGTGATCCTCCCATTATAGAAAATACCAATATGCAATCTCACAACATGTCCTCCATAACCTGAATGGTCCGCTCAGTCAGGCCATAATTTTGGGGGTGGAATGATGTACTTAAGTGTAACTGAGTCCCAAATTCCTCCTATAATCCCTACCAAAATTGGAATGTGAAGAAATAATCACAATCATAAATGATCATCCATAGAACTCCATGGAGTCAGACTATCTCTTTTACGCGGAGGCATCTCAAGATCTCCACTGAACTCTTCTCTTAAAAAGGTATGAAGTGGGATGAATTGGTGATTAAATATAAAATCACCCATATAGAATCATGTCCCCTAGACATACATGGAAATTACATCATGAATTACATGGATATCCCATACCACTTATACTCTGGAACCTTAAGGGGTTGAGCTAAACCTACCATAACTTGGTGATCAACCTTTTTTTTGTTGACAAGTAGGGAATCTATAGACAAAATCTATAACTTTGTTGTTCATCCTGACCACCAAAACTAACTTTGGATGTCCTGGTACATCTTTTACACACCTAGTTGTACCACAAAAGTAAATTTATGAAACTCTCTCAGAACCTCATCCCCCTAACATCACTTGTACCATCATGCATCCTCTAAAAAGAATGACATGCTCCCAACTTTTAGAAAATCCATCAGGAGAATGTATAGTGGATATCTGAGTATGTAGGGTCTCACAATCAACATCCCCAAGCTATGCCTCCTCAAATCACTATAAAAGTGGAGGGGTTAAAGCCATCGACTGGAGGTAAGCTTCTCTATCTCCATCCACAAAGTATAATTGGAATGAGGCCAACTGCTTTGATGCCTCAATCAACAACTGCGAACAAGATCTCTTATTGAGATAATCTTCTACCACACCCCCTTCCTAGGAGTATAGATAATCTCAAAATCATAATCTTAGAGGAACTTTAGACATTTCCTATTTCTCAAGTTAACATCCTTCTGAGAGAAAATATACTTGGGACTCTTGTGATTGGATTAGTCGATAGACTGCTCACCCATCAGGAAGTGTCACCACATATTTAGTGTGAAGACTACCACTGCTAACTCAAGATCATGGGTCACATAGTTATACTCATGTGGTATCAACTAACATAAACCATAGAAAATCCCTAACTAACTTTGGATTATAAGACAACCAAGACCGGTTCCTAATTCATCGTAGAACACTACGTAATCGACACCCTCCTTTGGAAATCTCAAGATTGGAGCACTCATAAAACTCTAACTCAACTGATGAAAAGTATATTGGAAACTCTATGCACACACAAAAGGTTTCCCCTTTAAGGTTAAAGATTTTATGGGTTCTGATATTATAGATAAATCATGAATGACTCTCTGGTAATGGATTTCCAACACAAGGAAGCTCCACACCTATGTCGCTCTCTTGGGTGGCTCTCAAGATAACATTATCTCAAACATGGCCGAGTCCACTACCACTCCATATACTGAGATAATGTGTCCCAAAAAGTGGACCACCTGAATCCAAAACTGACACTTTGAGAGATTTCTAAAAAGTTAGTTCTCTCAGATTACGTCTAGAACCATCCTTAAGTGTCTCATGCACTTCTCCTCAGACACTAAGTACACAAGGATATAGTCAATGAAGATTTCCAAGAATTGGTATAAGAAATATTGAAAGACTTGGTTCATGAGTCCCATAAATACTACTAGGTAATTCATCACATTAAAGGGAAACACCAAGTACTCATAGTGACCATAGTGACATCTGAATTCCATCTTTGGTATATCCTCAGCTCTTATTTACAATTGGTGATAGCCTGCCCTGAGGTCAACCTTGGAGAACCATCATTCACATCTCAAATGATCAAATAGGTTATCTATCCTAGGTAGTGGATACTTATTCTTCACGGTCACCTGGTTCAAGAATCAATAGTCCACACATAACCTCAATCTCCCTTCCTCCTTCTCAACGAATAGAACTAGGCTATCGAGGGTGACAAAATGGGTCTAACAAAACCCTTCCTCCACAAGTCTTGAAACTACACTCTTAGCTCATAAAGCTCTGTGGGAGCCATATGATATGATAATGAAGATATTGGTGGCATCCTAGCGTGCATATCAATTAAGAAATCCATCTCTCAGTAGGGGAGGTAAACCTGAAACATCCTTTGGGAAGACATCCTGATACTCTACCACCACTACAGGAAACTAAAAAATAATCACATCCACAGCACCATGGGTGATTCTAGATAACTGGTCAGTAACCAGCTTCACCCTCCTATGCATGATTCTATCTTGAACTTATGGGTTTTATTTCACCGACAAAGGAGAACCTAGTACCACTACTACGGAAACATCGTATCCTTATACTGAAACATTCAATCCAGGAATGAACTATGGATAATCAGTCCATACCTAAGATGATGCCATAAGGCCTCATCTCTGAAAAAAATAGATCCCAATAGAAATTATCACCTCCAAGATTCAGGTTATACTATCATCACAAGTGTGTGATCATTGATTCTTCTTCAATAGGAGTCTCTACGTGCAAGGGTTGAGCTAAGGGATCAACCAGAATCTCTAAGTCTCTAATAAGATATGTGGTAAGAAAGGAATAACTAACACCTATATCTATCAGTACTACAACTAAGGTTCAAAATACATAGATCATAACTTGAATCATTACCGAAGCCTTTGGTTCATAAACTTCGACCACCTGCATCTGTCCCCACCCTTGTCCTTTAGCTCCTTGATCTTGGCGTGGACCACATCAGGTTGGTGGTGTTAATAAGTCAAAGCACCTACCCCCTCTTGCTTCTCTACCATCTCCTCTACCACATCATCTACCCTGAGTACCAACCTAATCATACCACTATATCTACCTTGGTGGTCCATCCACATTCTCTCTATCTGTTATACAGCGGGTCATACAATATCAGACAAGATATCCCCTACCATCATATGAGTAACAACTCCTCTCTTTGGGCTGACTGGACCCACCCTATGAGTCCTGAACCATAGATCCTCTATCTTGAGACCTCCTCCTGAAACATCTTACACATCCAGGTCCCTAAGACCAAAGTCAACTCCCTGTTTCCAAGGTTTCTGCTCCTTTTTTCCCTCTACCAACAACCACTGGCAATATCTACTCATCCAAGAAACTCTCAACCACCAAAGATTTCTCCATCACCCTAGAATAAGTAGGAATTTATAGAGGGATAAAAATGGATCAGATGTCTCTAAGAATCCCCCACTTGAAGGTTTTATCCCTAAAGAACTGGTCACAAACCATATCCATTAACTACCTAGAGTGGTTAGTAAACCTCAATGAATACTCATATACTATCATATTTCCCTACTGGAGTTGTAGAAGCTTCTAGATATATACATACCTCAGTTTAGCTGGTGATAACTCCTCTATGAAAAGGTGCTCAAACTCTGACCATGCTAGAGTCACCTCATTGTAAGACTAAGTCACCAAACCACACTATTGGCCTACTGATCCATGGAGAAAGATCACCACCAGGACCACCATATGATATGATGGCGTCCTAACCAGATGGAAAACTTGGGTCACCCCCTCAAGATAGTCCTTAGCCTCCTATGGGTTGGGCTCACCTCAGAACCTGAGGGTTCTCTGTCACTAAAACTCATGAAGTGTTTTCAGCCTATACACCACACATGCTGGTACTTTGGGTACCATGTGCTACTCTATAAGTGGTGGTATAGCTGACACACCACCCAGAGGTAAAATCTATAGAAATAGTCCCTATATCGATGCCTCATCACTGAGGGGGTCATCCTTGTGATATTGATACTGAATCCTAGCTGGCACTCATCTCATAGGAATCCTTAAAGTAAATATAATTTACCATGGTCAATTAGTATATCTGGAGAGATGAATCAATAAGTAAATGGAAACCACAACCCATTCCTATATGATTCATTTACCATTGTTTTCCCTGTAACAAATGTTCTTATTTATCAAGTCAAAAAGCAGGTGATCAGAGACATCGTGTATGGATACATTGTCCACCACACCAACACTGAAGTCCCTATCCTAAAAGCTGAACTCGAAACACTTAATACCATTTCCCTAATACAAACTCATAGAAACTCGATCCTAATGTAGAACCAACTCCTTTGATACCACTTTGTCATGAACCATCCTAGAGGGGCCTATGTTGCGACTCCCCAAGCCTTCCACCATTAGGTTAGTGGCTAGAAAATAGGACAGAGTAGGAATATCATTAACATGTGAGGCCTTAGCATTAGTACCTATACACATGCATGCATCTCCAAGATTATACAATGCTGAAATGTAAAGAAGACCGAACAACCCTGAATGCATACATCTAAATCCAAAAACTAGAGTATGGCATGAAGTAAAGTAAAGTAAACATGGGAAAATAAATTCCCACCACAAAGAGTCTAAAAATAATTCCAAATTGAAATTAAAATAGGTAATACTATTAAAATACCATAGGAACACACCTCGGTATGTTCGGTATCACTAAGCACCATATGGTCTAGGTCCACATAGGACTCTATAAAAAGGACGATTTTCTACATAAGATATGACACATGCAAGAAAATCCCTTGTGAGGGTGAGTATAAAAATACCCAATAGGACACCCTGAAACCAAAAATCATACAAAAAAGGAAATACAGTCTTCTTTACATAGGTATATGTTTACAACACATATAAAAAGAATATCAAGATATAATCAACAAATAAACATAGTCTAAAGGTAAGTCACAAACGTATTATGCCAGCCTAAGATTTTGGCTTAAAGATTCCAAATAACACTCATCTAGGAGAACACACTCCTGAGTCTGATAACACTGATGACATCCATCCGAGAGGTGATGCTCATTAGGTCTCGTCATAGGAATTACACACTGGTGGTCTGAAGAGATACGATATGAAGATGAGGATCACACACAAGGCCATGGGGTGTACAAACAACTCAATATGGATTAACCCGATAAGTAGAGGATCAACGTTAGTGTAGTGTTGGTCACAAAGATACCAATAACTCCACCTACGACATGAATATGAATAGTGGATATCACTCTCAGCTTACATAAGGATTATAAAAACTTTATCCAAGAAGTCCTATATAAAGGATAATTGTCCTATGATTAAGATATGATTCCATACTAACCCTAAGGGAATGGATTCGGGGAACACACCCTAAATAAAATTGTCTAAGATATAGAGGAAAAGGGCTCCAAGACATCTTTTAAAGATTACATGGTGTGTAGTAGGGTTACACACCGTATCCCTTAACCCTGGGTCTAGGCTGTGTAAACGACCCATGTCCCATGTTTGTGTAACAGTACACAACATGCGGTTTTCCTGTGTACTCTGCTCATGTACTAGTACATGGATTATCCCATGTACATGTTCAAGCCATGTTAATGTAGGGGAGTACACAACATGCTCCAACCCGTGTACTCCAACCCATGTTCGTGTACCCTCTACGATACACACCGAGTAACCTAGGAAAGGTCCCACACCGTGTGATAGGGTCACATGATTTGTGATCCTCAAACTTCTCTTGAAACTCTAACTACCATACAGTAGGGACCACAAGTCATGTGGATTCTCATTACATGCCGTGTAGTGTGGAATTTACCAGAATTCCATATCTGATTTCTGTGATCATTCTGATGCCTCCAACCTTCGATCCAGAAACCACTTCGCTTGGAAAATCAAGGAACCACCTCATCCGAGCCTCGCCATTGAAGAAAAACAATTTGCGGCCTTCAAATTCATTTTGAAAATTTGATCATTATTCATTATTCATTACGCGCAGAAGAGCACAAAATCAGGTATCCAAAACCATCTGATTCACCACCGCTTCTTCCATTGCACCACTATCATGTCGTTCGGATCCTTGATCTACAATATCGGATCATGATGCCAAGAAATGGGTGCACAACAATCGATTTATCAGGATTTGTTGAACCACACGAAAAACTAAGAACGCCCACACTGAATGAATAACCAAGGGATAAAATCACAAGAAAAATCAAGAGGAACAAACCTCGATCAATGTTCATGTCAATATCTAATTGTTTCCATTATAATGTCAAGTGAATAATAAATAATACAAATTAATTCTCCTGATAAAATCTCTACAAATTAACCCATCCTGCAAGATGACTGATCCTTGAATCAATCTGTTTGTCAATTGATTCAAATTCATCATATAAATTAAGAATATAGAGATAATATAATAAAAATAATAATTCTACATCGATTTGGATCGATCTCCGATGAAGAACAAATCTGCGTCCTAATCATTAGTGAGATCCTTCAATCCCATCTCACACAGGTTGTCGATCTCCGATTTGGTCGTCGTTCGCCAATGGAATCTTTTTCGATGCTCTCCAATGGTCTTTTGTATCTCTAGGTTTTAGCGGCTAAGCCTAGGAATTACCCATAACCGTGTATTTATAAAAGAGGCTAGGTTTCTGCCTCAACGAAATAAAATAAAATAATTCAATTAACTATTTTATTCATTTCATGCCTGTAATGAATTTTCTAAAAATGCCCCGTATTGACCAAGGCTATGTCGTGCTGAGGGTAAACCTCACATTCTGAACTCAATGGTGCCATTGGATTTCTAATGTGGCAACCCATCTAGAGGTTATTCCAATTTTCTAGTAAAATTGTGCGCCCATGCTATTTAACATATTTAATATATATCAATCATTTATTTTAGGCACACCGTGCTTCAGAATCACATGCTGTCTCAACATTTGGTCTTGAAAATAATCTATACAGTATCCAAAAATAATACAAGGAAAATCCAAGTCATTATAATAAATATGATATGGGACAATCATATTAAGTGAAAACCTTGATTTTTACTGTGAAAATTCCAAAAAATAATGCATATAATTTTGAAGGCAATAACATATCTATCATTGAAAATGATTTTCAACACTTGATGGATAAATTTCTAGCCATTGTTTTCCCATTTCTTGACAAGATATAGTTTTTGTATTAAATTCTAACTTATGATATAATATATATTATAAAATATGATTGTAAGTGGCTAGAGGTGATATTGCGTCACCACATGCTTATCGTAAACTGTGATATAGGTTTTGAAATATATCACGATTTATGATTCAGGATAAGTAAAAAAATAAGACATTAACATAAAAAATGTTTTTTTTTCAATTATGAATTGAATTATATGATTTATAAATTGTTTATAAATTATAGAACAATTTATTTTGGAATTTTTATTTAAATTGTAAAGTTTTGATAAATTACTTTGAAATGTTCACATTAAAGACTTTATTTGAAAAATTATTTAACCCATATCAAAAGCAATTTTGATAAATACTGGAAATCATAATATGTGTGATAGGGCATTTGGGACGGGGTCCTGTCACAAATGCCCCATTGTAGAAAAGGACGTCACAAAAAGAGTTTTTTTCGACCGACCATCTAAAAAAAAGTACTATTTGTGATGGGTCCACATCCCGTCGCAAATAGTTTTCCCTGAGGTTTTTTAAAAAACTCTATTATAACGGGGTGATGCCTGTCACAAAAGGGCCCATCGAGAATAGATTAGAAAAAAAATAAAAAATAAAATTGAATAAAGAAATATTAATAATAATAAAATAATATTAGAAAATAATAATAATAATAATAATCTAAATAACATTAATATAAGAAAAATAATAATAAATTAATATTAGAAAAATAAAAAAATATAAATAATAAAATAATAATAATAATAATAATATAATAATAATAATAATAACAATAAAATAATATTAATAATATAATAATAGTAATATTATTAATATTAATGAAATAATAATATTAATATTAGTAAAAAAAATATAAAATAATAAATACCACAATATTCAAAAAAAATATAAAAAAAATAATTAAAAAAAATAATAAAAAATAATAAAAAATAATAAAAATAATAAAAATAAGAAAAAATCAAATAAAGTAATAAAATAATAAAAAATTAAATAAATAATAAAAAATGTAATATTCAAAATAATATAAAAAATACACTATATAGAAATGTAAATAGTTATTATTAGAAAAAATTACATTTAAATGTTTTATCATAAAAATTAAATACATCACTGAGGGGGAGAGTCTTATGGAGGAGATGGAGGAGATGATGAAGGGAACTCCATCCCTAAACCGCGAGTCATAAATTGCATATAATCCATCTACTCATGCTGCTACCACTACCATCGACACATCTCCTACTGTCATTAGAGCTCTTCCTGTTGCTGCTACTGCCACTGACACATCTCCTTATACTCCCTACACATAATCTATATCTGATCACCATTAGCTCGCAGATACTCCTAATACTGTTCAACAGATGATGATGACTTTTCAAAAGCTCCTCTTGAACTGGACACTGACATCACAGTGGTACCATAATAACTCCCATGCATCAATCGATAGCTGATACCAACAACCCAGCCTTTCTTGATAGCATACTGGGTCACCTGCATCGATGATGGCTCATCAAATCGGTGGGAACTGGTCTGATCATCAGTCTCAGCCAAACTCTTAGCCTGTTTTTCAGATGATATGGGCTCATATGACTCCTTCAATTATAATTTAAAATTAAAATAGTTAAATTATTATTTTCCGTTAATTTTATAACTCAAAAATAAATTATATTGACCACAATCAGACATTGGAAATCACCTCTTATCTCTCCAATGATCGGATCACTATACATCATCCTATAAATGTCAAACTCTATAATATCAAGCCATTCTACTACCCTTATGAATATAAAATAAACTGTTTATATTTAAAGTTATATAAATTATTTAAAAAAAGTACTTACCATATGTTTCCTATGTGTACTGAATATAAAACTGTCGACTTGATGTGTCACCTCTTATCTCCCTTAGTTTTATCAACCTACTAATAATCTCCTCTAAAAACGACCACCCAAACAGTGTGAACATAATCCATCCCAAACCTGGGATAAAATTTAATCAGGTCGGTGGGCATTAAAAGACTCATCAAACTCTTTCACTCCTACTTTTATCATTGTTTTCCTTCTCAAATTGTGAAAAAACTAATGAAAAAACTCACACATAAACCTCTCCCATGCCTTCTATATAGTGTCACACATGCTCTCATAGATGGGATACCATAAAAACTACAAATAATTTATAATATAATGTTATTAATTAAATAAATTTCAGAATAAATATTATTTATTTATATACCATCCAATGATAAAACATTCAGTGATGAACATCAAGGGGAATCTCATCCTATAGGACCCATGATTCAGAAAAATAATTGCACAATATAGCTCTCCCCTGTCCAATAGCTATATGAAAAAATTTATGAAAAAAAGAACAAATAATCAAATTATTTGTATATAAATAAATTAATGAAAGATAAATAAAATACACAAGTAAACATACCTCCGCATGTGTGGGTCGAAGTCAAGACATGGACGTCGCACGAAGATAGGGTTAGGAATCATCAATCGTGCAAGACCACGCCCCCTATGAGTACTCCCTGAACTACCAACAATTTGAGTGTCATATGATCCAACATCCTGCTCATCCAAAGGTGTATCATCCTTATGCTACTGATGAAACAGATCCTCATCCATATGAAACATGAAATGATTGTTGTTAGAAGACAATTGAAAAAAACTATTATATATAGATATATATATTATATATGATAATAATTAGAATTTAACTGTATCAATGTTCATCTTCATACTTTGTTTCATATATGATGATGTTAATGTCTTCACATTCCTCCTCAGCATCATCAATTTCCATATGAGTTTTAGTTTCATCATCTCTTGTCATTTAAAATTAATTTGTAACATCATTAACATCATCATCACCATCGACACTTAAATTTGGTGTGTTATCATCTATATTCATGCCTCTTCATGAAAAGATGGATTTAGAGTAGTCTCTTGAAAATTTTTTATTCCTTTCACTTCAGTGGAACTACATTCACTTTTAGTAAACTGATTTTCCTAAGATTTAATTTTTATTTTGCTCCACCAATCACCCAACTCTCTTGAAGTAGAACATTAATTTTCATAATAAATTTGATGAGCCTGATGAGCCAATAAAAATGGTTCATTCATAAAAGGAAGACTTTTATATTTAATATCAATGATTCCATTAGTTGGATGAACATTCAAGCCTCTCTCAGTATCCAACCACTAACATTTAAACAGCATTATATAATTATTTCCTAGGTAACACAGTTCAATAATTTATTCCAGCATGTCGTAAAAGTCAACTTCATTTTCTCTATGATGAGATACTCCCAAGAAAACACTATTATTAATTATTTTTTTGATTCCCCATATGATCATGTATGAAATCGAAAACCATTCATCACATATTCATTATATGATTTAACTATTTTGGATGGTGGGTTAATCAATACAAAAAATCGATTATCAATTTTCTTAGCATATAGAGACACCTAAAAATTTGTAAAATAATTATCAATATAATAAGTAATAAATTGATTTTATATGTTAATCCATAAATAATTTATGTTTCTAGTTTTTGAAACAAGTAGGAAAAATAATTTTGAAGATATTATTCAAGAGAAACTACTATAATTTTTGGTAGCTATTTCTTGATATGATTATCATATAACGTATAAATAAAATAAGATTAATTTTCTGTAAAAATGATTATAGAATAAGTGATAATAGCACTCACAGTAAAAATGGTGTCATTTCTTCAGAATTGAGCACAACATAAGTATGATCCCTGTGATGTTCATCATCTAAAATCCATTATTTCTGAACACCACTGAAGCCAAGTACGGGTTGATTAAATACCAATAATTTATTTATCATTTCATCATCAATATTTATCTCGTTACATTCCATATGGTTGTTCTTTGAGGGAGATTTAGATTGAAAATAATGATGGAAAAAAAGAAATTTCCTCTTACAAATGAACTTATGTAATTGAGCCTTCGACCAATTCTTTATTACATACTTTTTTCTTCAATTTATGCATGCATCTCTCGAATGGGTACATCCATTGGAACTATACTGGACCTCCACATTTTTCTTCATGAGGAAAATGTAATATCAAATATTCCATTGAGTTAAAGAAAGATGATGGGAATATTTTTTCTGGTTTACATAAAATTTAAAAAACAACTTCTTACAGTCTGCTTAGTGCATCATAGTCTGTTGTCACCTCAAAAAATGTCTCAGAAAAAATATGATATGTCTGTTATCGCATCCCAAATAATATAATTCAACAATCCTCTTAATCCAATTGATAGAAGTTTTTTTATTATAACATGAGAGTCACGACTTTTTAATTTGGCAATATGACCATTTCTAAAACATCTGCCCAAATTGAAAGCATAACCATATAGAAGTCTCAAATATTAAATCCACTGAAATAATAATAATAAATTTTCCTTGGAAAGTGTATAAGATACTTTTTAATTCATTAACTTATGTGACATGATATTTTCAAATAGTTCAAGTTATGGTTGCCTATAAATTTGGGTAATATCTAATCATGCCTTTACATTATCTTTCATTTTACTTGGTGTATCCAAAACTATATGATATAAATTATCAAAACATTTATTCTCAATATGAATGACATAAAACATGTGATGGACCAGAAAACCAGACCAATATGGAAGATCCCAAAAAATGCTCCATTTTATCCAATTGTGTTTTTTCCCAAATCCATCAATTTTCTGCTGGTTTATTGTTGGTCCAAATGTGACGGGGGGAAATGAAAATACAATTGATTTGAACTATTTACCTGATATCATTATTGGAGTTTCATCTCTTTCAATTTTTCATTTTCTGAAATGATACTGTTCCTATGAAAAGGATGATTGGTTGGAAGGAATCTATGATGACAGTCAAAAAAACAAGATTTTTTCCCATTGACGAGCATAAACGCTTTTTTCACTCATAAGGTATGGACATGATTTTGGACCATGTGTACTCCAGCCAGATAACATTCCATTTGTTGGGAAGTCACTAATTTTCCACATCATTGCAGCTTTCAATATGAAATTTTGATTCGCAGAAACATCATATGTACAAACATTATTACTTCAAAATGAATTTAACTCATCAATCAATAGGTTCAAATAAACATAAATATTATTTTTTGGATGTCCTATAATTAATAAGGTAAAAAAGATATATGGTTAATTCATTAACATTCAAGGAGGTAAATTGAACGGAGTTATAAAGACAGACCAACATGAATACGTACTATTGTAAGAACCAAACGGACAGAAATCTTCTATAGAAAGACCCAATCGAACATTTTGGGATTATAAAGAAAAATATGGATGCAATTAGTAAAATTTTTTCTATGAATCACCATCAGAGGAATGATTTAATATTTTATGAATTGAAATATTGGTTTTATTCCATGAATTCAATATCTTTGTGTTCTGATAAATAAATAAACACTGTAATCTGGGTGTAAGTGGTACCTATCTCAACTATTTTACAGAAATCAATCCATACTTTCCAAGTTGAGCATATTTATACCTCAATTGTCCAAATGCGGGATAACTATATATTTTGACTCATTTTCACCATAATATAAGATGCAATCATTTGAACATGCATGAATCTTCTAATAACCAAGACCCAGATTACAAACTAGCCTCTTTCTCTCATAGAAATTTTTAGGAAACACATTTCCTTCAGATAACAGTGTTTTAACCAAAGTGAATATCTAATCAAAATATATATTTTATATTCCATTATCTGATTTAATAGCCTTAAATTTTGCAGCCACTTTGAATTTTCTTATTTTTCAACTAGGATATAAGGCATCCTCAGTGGACCTTAACAACTCATAAAATTGAGATGGTTCCAACTATATAGTAAAATCAATATCATCCTGAGTTTCAGTTTGTTGAAAAGACAAAACTGCCACATCATGTACTAAATTTTGAAACTATGGTGGATTCGGAACCAAATTATTAATATCTTCTCAGGAACTGTGTTCACCATATTGATACCAAAAAACATAATCTGGTTATAAATCAAAATGTTATAGATGACCCCCAACATTTTCAAATGAGTCAAACATCCTAATAGCACATTTTTTACAAGTACATTTAAATTCCCCTTCAGAAAAAAATTATGGTTTTGATGATGCAAATGATAAGAAAGCTTTAACACCCTCAATATATACTGGATTCAAACCAGAACCATTTGGATTCCTATATTGATTTATCTAAGCACGATCATCTAATAATGACCATTATCACCTTCCTTATTTTATATTTCTCTAAAAAATATAAAATAATTAGTTTTTTTGAGTAATTTGATATAAGAAAAACACTATCCAAAGAAGATAAGAAAATTAAATTCACTTTTCTAGAAATTTATAATAATTTCTATTTTTTCATAGTTATTTATAGTATTTGTCTTAAAATTTATACTAATCTACACTAATTATCAGTAATTAAAGCTAATTTATACTAATTACTTATAATTACAAGTGGCACAATTTCCAATAGATTGGTGACAACTCTTTTTCCCAATGACTCATCTCCTTGAAACTTTCTCCAACTGAAAACACTAAAAAATGTGTCGGAGTTGGTTTACTAGAACCAACTATTTGTTAGTTGATTACATGAATATTTTATGCATTTAAATATTAAATATATTATTATATATTTTTCATTGTTCTACATGACTATAATGTAATAATGTCATAGAGTATTTGTCGCATTTATAAGGTCATAGAAATTCCCCACTATGATGAGAACCTTGAAGTGCTATGATAATATTATTAAATATAGTTTTGTGGTTGGATGACATACTATGATGGGATACATAGTACAAATACCATCTGGTGTGAGTATTGATAAGCATATTAGACTTCTTCTCATGAAGTTCGCACTTGGTAATCTCCAAGATGGGAGATTATGAGACTACACCCACCAGTAAGAATTCAGCTTATTTTGGTGTCATCAAATATTACTATCTGCGAGCATGTATAATGGTCCTCAGACTTTAATATTATCATTAATATGTGTCAAAACTCAAACACTTATATTTAGTGATAAAAATCATCATGCTATATGTTTATGGGAAGTAGGGTTTGTTGGGTGCGTCACGAATGAAATGTTATTAATGGATAAGTCGAGGAAGGATTTGTCCCTTCCATTTATGGAAGTTGATATCTCATCCCTTTGATTGAAGTAGAACCATCCTCTAATTTTTTTCCATGGTGTATTAATGAGTTTATTTTAGGTAGTTATAGAATGAAGTATCAAGAGTATAGGTTGATGAAACTATCATGAAACATACTTGATGAGATATTGTGACAAATATATTATATTACATAGTGAGTGTTCATATGTGGTTGTTGTCATTACAACTTTAATTTATTTTTCTTGGGTACCTTGACTCATTTATAGATAGTACTCTTGGACTTTAGGTAAGCCCACCTAATTCCAACTAGAAAGAATCCTAGAGGGTCACACACTAAGTGTTTCTTGTGGTATCGATTAAATTATATTTGAATTTAATTAATGGAATAAATATTATTCTCAATACCATGGAATAATTTTATTCAAGTTAAAATGATCACATAAATTAAATTAAATATATTTATTTTATTGAACATTTAATAAATATTTATTTATTAGGTTGTAAATAAAATATTTATTTAAGAGAATAAATTATTTATTTATTCCGGTGTTCAATAAATGGAAGTGGAGTTCGACCAGACCAAGGCTAGTCCGGTAGTAAAATAATTGTTTTCAATACGGTAAATAATTATTTAACTAGTTGGAAAAAGATAAAATAATAATAACACTGTTATCATTATGTGGCATGAGATTTCATTTATGATTCCATTTTGCACAAGTTAGCGCACCATGAATAATGGTGCTATTATTATTATTATATAGCATGGGTTTTCTCTAAGGTTATGAATGTATTTAATTTCTATTACACAATTAAATATTTTAATTGAAACCTCATGTCATTAAATAGATAGGTATTTCTATTGTTCCATTACGCCTTGTGAACGAAATTTCCGATGGTGAGAGAGTTATTGAGCCGAAACAATTTATCTTTCAAATCCTATCCTCTCCCCTCTCAATAATGAGAGACGTTGTTCTAGATCAAAGAACATGAGATGAAGAATGACCAAAGGAATATAGTCTTCACCACATTAGGACCCAAAGAATCAGTGGTGTCGATTAGAGGATATTAGAGCACATGTGGATCACCACTAGAAGTATTTTAGTTTGGATCCTCTCAAGCACAACGATACAATCCAGAAGGGTCATTCCGGATGATCAACATCATCAAAGAAGAAAGTACCAAATATCCAAGTATATAATTTATGCATAAATTATTTAAATTAATTATAAACATGATGCGCAAGATCCTCTCTCTAGGATTCAACAACCTTTTCTTCTTTTCTCTAAATATTTGATTTTAATATGTGGATACTAGTGTTTACCATCATATTGATCCTTGATTTGTCATCGATTATGGCAAAGGGAAAGTTGGGACCTCCCAACCACCATTCTTCCGCTGTGTCTAGATCTTTCAAGTGGTATCAGAGGGGCCGCATCATTGTTTATAATTATTTAAATAATTCGTTAATGATTTAATCTTTAATAATTTAGTTTTTAAATTCATGTTTAATCATACTTGTAATATGAATTTTAATATATATTCTTCCTCTTATCATTTCTTGTAGATCTAATAGAAATTAATAAATTTTTAATTAAAATTAAGTCTAGGATATCAACAGGAGGCACCGACAATTTTGTCCAGGTAACACATCATTACATGTCATGTATTTGGATCTATACACCATGTAATCTTCCATACACACAGTGTAATCCGGATCACACACCATGTAGTTATGTTCAGTGCATCAAGAGTAATTTGAAAATTACTCAATCCATGTGCATTAATGACATGTGGTGTAGTTAATTCTTACACCACATGTTGGCCAAGACAGATTGGTGCATGGTCATCTAGATTACATGCTGTGTGGCCCACTGAACATGGTGTGTAGCCCCTTAGGGTCTAGGGACAAACCATGTATCCCATAAAAGGTTAAGATGGCCGATAACCATGTAACCTGGAGACAAAACCATGTGTGGCCCACTGGACATACCGTGTACTCCAAGATTTTTGAATTATTCCTCACATTCTAAATCCCTAGGTATGTACTTTAGATAAGACGATGAAGGCAGTACATGCCATGTAGTCAGAACTGCATGCTGTTTACTTTACCAAATTACACATAATTAAAACATTAATGTTTGTGTAATGTTTTTAATTATGTATCATGTAGATTCGAATGGGTGTTCACCATGTTACCTCTAAGGTTTTGGATGAGAATCTCTGGGAAATTCAGAAAAGGATTAAGATAAAAGGATTTATTAATTAAAGAGAATAATTAATCGATTAAAGTGTGATTTATATTAATAATAATTATTAAATAATTGAATGATAGTTTTATTAAATGAATAATTAATTTCATGTATGTGGATGATCATGATCTAGATCAGACCTTTGTATGTGATTGGTTTCCTTTAAATTTATTTTAAATTTAATTGTTAGTTTTCATTCCATCTCTCCTCATTAATATGTAGGTCCTCCATGCCCATGGTTTCTTTTATGTAAACCCCCCTTTTACCCCTCAACTGTGTGTGAGTTAAAAATCATATGTAATTGATGGATATCCCAATCAATTGGAGGCGGTTCAAGATAGAGTCGGGATGAAACCAATCCCAGAATATACAAAGGTGGAAAAGTGGAATGCTGTAAACACGAACCCAAAAGGTTCAAGATGTTTCTCCCCTAGGTCAGGGTTAGTTTATCAACCTACAGATAAACTAACCATTATAAAAGATCATGATAATTCCAGTTAAATTATTTTACTTCTTTCAGTTGGATGATTTATCATTATTGATGTGTTGTCGCGATCACATAATTAATGAATTAAACAAGCATGCAAAATGGAACTAATATAAACCAGGCTTACACGTAAATGTTATCAAGATATGCTTAATCATTTAATTATGTTCCAATTAATATTAAAAAGCATGTGATAAAGATAATAATCAATTTATGAATAAGAGATAAAAATACCTCAATAAAATATTAAGTTAGACTAAGCCTTCCGTTACTTGATTAAGGAAAAGACTTAATAAAACTATGTGTTTGACCAACCCTTTTTGGGACACTTACTTTTATACAGTAATCCCTTATGAAATTTTTGGGTTGACTTATCTCTATTACATTAATAGGATTAGCCCTTTCTAGAATTGGTGTAATATTGGAGGAAAGTGTTGAGGAAATCCAAGTCAGGATTTCAGGATTGGAGAGTCCAGTCAACAGATCAAGGAGATGCATGCCCAGAGTTGGCAAAGACCTGCCTACCTAAATACCTTCAAATATCTTGACCAAACCTTGTTGTGGTTATACGAAGGAGAATATGGATCCTTTACACTAGAATGTCCAAGAAACTAGACATTCTGAGTTCAATGGTGAGGTCCATTGGGATTTAATAAAATAGTAAGATACTTAATAAAATTAATTTACTATCTCTCATAAAACGTAATCAAGAAAGTACTAATTATTTTATCTTTTAATTATAGAATAAAAATGAAAAAATTTTCAACCAAACTATCCCTGCAATCAATACTAGATAAAGACAACATCCTCACTGACAGTAACTTTTGGGAATGGTTTGGACACCTTTGGGTCATTCTATTCCATGAACGGAAATATTACGTGCTGGAGTACTCATTACCTGATCCAATTGCCCAGTAGGTGAGTGATGAAGAGTTAATGGTCTATGAAAAACATAGGAATGACATGGCTGACGTTCAATGTTTGATGTAATCATCAATGTACAGTGAACTCATGAAGTCTCATGAAAACATGGATGCATATATCATGCTTGACCACCTATGTGGTATTTACTAGGAGAGAGAAAGACAAGAATGATTTGAGATCTCAAAGGCACTCTTTTAGAGTAATCTTGGAGAGGGTGACCTAGCTCGGCCTCACGTAGTCAAGCTCATTGGCTACATTGAGTGCCTAGAGGTTCTAGGGTTCAAACTCCCCAATTTACTGGGTACCGATCTCATTATCGCATCACTCCCTCAGAGCTTCTCTAGTTTTGTTGTTAATTTAAATATGAACAACATTGAGAAGTCTCTATTTTATCTTCTTATCCTTATTCACCAAGTGGAAAAAGATATGAAGCACAATAAGCCTTCTGTCCTTATGGTGAATAAGAAGAAAGGGAAGGCGAAGAGCTTTAAGCCCAAAGATTCTTCATGCCCTTCCAAGAAAAGTAAGATCAAAGGGGAGGTAAGAGAACATGAAGTTGTTTGTTTTTCATGTGGCAAGAAGGGCCACTGGAAGAAAAAATACACCCAGCTAAAGAAGCAAGGGGAAGCTTTAAGTGATTTTTCTATTGAGTTCAATTTACCTATTTCTAAAAATTGGGTATTAGATATATAATGTGGTTCTCAAATATGTATCCAAATACAGGAACCAAGTTTATTCAATAAAATTGAACGAGGGGAGGTATATCTTTGAGTATCCAATAGATCTAGACTTGATGTTGTATCTATTAAGGATTGACACCTCACATTGCTGACTGGGATGATCTTGGTATTAAAAGGTTTTTATTATGTGCCTTCTGTAACCAAAAACATTATTTTTGTATATAGAATAGATAAAAATAGATTTATTTCCAAGTTTAGAAATGAATTTTTCTTATTTTATAAATATAAAATTTGTTTTAGTAAGGCACATATATATAACGATCTGTACATGTTGGATTACACAAACTAATTAATGGAAATCTATAACAAAACTACTTCATACGAATCATAGCACACCCAAATTTGGCTTCATAAGCTAGGCCATATAAATGAGAAATTCTTGAAAAAGTTACATCAAGATGGATATTTAGATTACTTCAAACTAAAACCACTTGGTGTATGTCATGCATGTTTACAAGGCAAAATGACCAAAGCCCCATTTAGTGGGAAAGTTGAAAGAGCCAAAGAGATTCTTGAATTGGTTCATACTGATGTGTATGAACCATTTTTAGTTTAAACAAGGTGTGGGTACTCATACTTCAAACCTTTTACTAAGTATTTTAGTAGTATGGATATATCTATTTAATAAGGTATAAGTCAGATTCTTTTGATAAGTTCATGGAATACAAGAATAAAGTTGAGAAACATCTTGGTAAGAATATTAAGAAACTCCACTCAGAAAGAGGTGGAGAATATCTTAATCAAGACTTAATTGATTACTTACGAGAGTTTGGGATCCTATCCCCACTCACTCCTCCTTACATACCCTAGTGGAATGGTGTAAGTGAAAGGAGGAACTGCACTTTGTTAGACATGGTGATATTAATAATGATTCATGAAAGTCTTCAATAATCTTTTTTGGGATATGCATTATAAGAAACAACACACATACTAAAACAAGTAACAACTAAATCGATAAATGTTATTCTATATGAGATTTAGAGTGGAAGAAAATCCATGTTATCAAATTTACATGTGTGGGGAAGTGAAGCGTTTGTTAAGGCACCTTTAGGTTACAAACTCACACCCTGAGCAAAAAAGTACACCTTTATAGGATACCCCAAGGAAATAAGGGGATATTACCTATAATACCCCTCAGAAAAAAAATTTATAGTGGAAAGACACACCAAATTATTTGAGAGGGATCACATCTCCCAAAGATATAGTGGGAGACCGATAGACTTTGATGAAGTCAAGGATTAAGGTACAAAATATTTGGTACATAAGAAGATTCCACAACGCCCCATGTAAGAAAGATCTATTTCATAGACACAAGTACCACATAGGAGTAAAAGAGAGGTTAGAGAACTAGAACGATACATTTTTATAGTTACTAAGGACAGTTAATCATTATTAGTTGATAATAATGATCCTATAACCTACAAGAAAGCAGTACGTGGAATAAACATTGCCAAGTTATAAGAATTCATGATTTATGAAATGGATTCCATGCACCAAAACCAAGTATATATTTTGGTAGACCCTCTAGTAGATGTAAAGCCTGTTGGTTTCAATTGGGTATTCAAGAAGAAACTAAATATGGAAGGACAAGTCAGTACCTATAAAGGATGACTGGTTGCAAAAGGGTTTAAACAACATCAAGGCATTGACTACAAAAAAACCTTTTCACTAGTTTCAATGTTGAAATCCATTAGAATTCTATTGTCCATTTCTGCTCACCATGTCTATTATATTTGGAAAATGGATGTCAAAACAGTCTTCCTTAATAGAAAACTTCAAGGAGATGTATATATTAAAGAACCTAAATGGTTTGTGACTCCAAAGGATTCTAATAAGATATGCAAGTTGAAAAAAATACACTTATGGATTAAAGCAAGAATCCAGGTCCTGGAACATTATTTTTGACAAATCCATAACATAATTTAGTTTTATAAAGAATGAATGTGAGCCTTTTGTCTACAAACATTTTAGTGGAAGTGCATTCATATTCTTAATAGTATATGTTGATGACATATTACTTATTGGAAATGAAATACCAGTCTTATAGTATATTAAAGCATGGTTGAATAAATTATTCTCTATGAAGGAATTGGGAGAGGCTGCATATATTCTTGTGATCAAGATCCATCATGATAGATCCAAGAGATTTCTGGGCCTATGTCAAAGTGCATACATTGACAAGATACTAAAGAGATTTAGTATGGGACAATGCAAGAGGGGATTGTTTCTAGTGTCACATGGCATTCAACTTTCCAAGAAAATCTATCCTCATACACATGAGGAAAGAAAGATAATGGAAAGGATTCCATATGCATCAACGATTGGGTCAATCATGTATGCTATAATAAGTACCAGGCCAGATGTCACCCATTCATTAAGTGCGGTAGGAATATATCAAGCTGATATAGGTGACCGCCATTAGATGATAGTCAATACTATCCTTAAGTATATAAGGCATATAATGATATGTTCTAGGTTTATGGAGGAGATAAGGAACTAGTTATCAGAGGGTATGAAGATGCTGGTCTCCAGACTGATCAAGATTACATGAAGTCGCAAACAAGATACATCTTCACTAAAAATGGAGGTTATATGAATTGGAAGAGCTCAAAGTTAGGTGTGGTTGGAGATTATAAAGGAGAGCATGAGTATATCATAACTTTTGAGGAAAATAAATAAGAAGTTTGGAAGTGGAGCTTCATCTAAGAGCTGGATAAGGTACCTAGAAGTAAATATCCCATCACACTTTATTGTGATAATACTACAGTAGTGGCTCTTGAAAAATAGCTAATGTCACATCAGTAAATAGAGAACCTACTATGTAAGTATCATCTATTGAGGGATTTTTCTCAGAGCGGTGAAGTTTTAGTGTGTGGTATTTCCATAGAAGAAAATGTGGCAGACCCCTTGACTAAAGCCTTGACTCAATAGAGACATGATCATCATGTGAGGTCCAGCGGACTGAAAGTCAGTTTAGTCCAAGTGGGAGTTTGTTGGAGTTGGTGTCTTAGAACCAATTTTTTGTACATTGATTACATGAAAATTTAACGTATTATATATTAAACATCTTATTATATATTTTTCATCGTTATGTATGACTATAATGTATTAATGTCCTAGAATATTTGTCGCATTAATATGGTCATAGCAGTTCCCATTATGATCATAACCTTAAAGTGCTATGAAAATATTCTTAAATATAGTTCTATGGTTGGATGACATACTATGATGGGACACATAGTATATAAACCATCAGGTGCAAGTACTCTTAAGAATATGAGACTTCTTCTCATGAAGTTCGCACTTGGTAATCTCCAAGATAGGAGATTATGAGAACAAACTCGCCAGTAGGAATTCAGAATGTTTTAGTGTCATTGAATATTCCTAGATGCGAGTGTGTGTAATGGTACTTAGAATTTAATATTATAATTAATATGTATCATGACTCACACACTTATATTTGCTGATGAAAATCGTTACGCCATATGTTGGTGGGAAGTAGGGAACGTTGGGTACATCACGAATGACATGTTATTAATGGATAAGTAAAGGAAGGTTTTGTCTCTTCCATTTATGGAAGTTGATATCTCATTCCTTTTATTGAAATAAAACCATCTCCCTAAATTCCATGGTCATGGTGTAATGATGAGTTTATTTCACTTAGTCAAAGAATAACATATCAAGCATATAGGTTGACGAAACTATCATGAAACCTACTTAATGATATATTTTGACAAAGGGAATATATTACATAGTAAGCGTTCATATGTTGATGTTGTCATTGTGACTTTAAGTTATTTCTCTTGGGTTCCTTAAAAAGTTTCTAGACAGTACTCTTAAACTTTATCCAAACCCGCCTAATGCCAACAAGAAAGAATCCAAGAGGGTCACACACTAAGTGTTTCTTATGGTATCGATTAAATTATATTATAATTTAATTAATGGAATAAATATTATTCTCAAGACTGTGGAATAATTTTATTCAAGTTAAAATGACTTCATAAATTAAATAAAATATATTTATTGTATTGAACTTTAAATAAATATGTATTTTCTAGTTTGTTAATAAAATATTTATTTAAGAGAATAAATTATTTATTTATTTGGGTTTTCAATAAATGGAAGTAGAGTTCAAGTAAACCAAGGCCGGTCTGGTAGTAAAATAATTATTTGCAAGATAGTAAATAATTATTTAACTAGTTTTCACAAGAAAAAATAATAATAACATTGTTGTCATTATGTGGCACAAGATTTCATTTATGATTCCATTTTGCGCAAGTTAGTACAACAAGAATAATGGTGATTTTATTATTATTATATAGCATGTGTTTTATATAAGTTTATGAATGTATTTAATTTTTGTTACACAATTAAATATTATAACTGAAACCCCATGTCGTTGAATAGAAAGGTACGTCTATTGTGCCATTACGCATGGTGAACCAAATTACCGGTGGTGAGAGAATTGTTGAGACAAAACAATTTCTCTCTCAAATCCTATCCTCTCCCCTCTCAATAATGAGAGATTTTCTTCAAGACTGAAGAACATGTGATCAAGGAAGATCAATGTAAGACACTTGCTTCACTACGCTAACACTCAAAGAATGAGTGGTGTCGATCAGAGGCCATCAGAGCATGTGTGGATCATTGCTAGAGGGATTCTGGTTTGGATCCTCACAAGCGCAACAAGACAATCCGGAAGGGTCATTCCGAATGATCAACCTCATCAACAAAGAAAGTACCGAAGATCCAAGTATTTAATTTCTGTAGAAATTATTTAAATCAAGTATAAATATGATGCACAAGATCCTCTCTCTAGGATCTGGCATCTTTTTCTTATTTTGTCTAGATCTTTGATCTTAATACATGGATACTTCAGTTTATCGTCGTATTGATCCCAGATTGGTCATCGATCACAGAAAAGAGAAAGTTGGGACCTCCCAACCACTATGCTTCCTCTACGTTTCGATCCTTTAAAATCTACTCTGACATATGAATGTTCATTTTTGTATGCATGAGAATGGAGAGAAGGGAGCCCTCATTGCAGTTCTCTCCATTCTTGTGCATAGGAAAATGGATATCGGTACGTTGGAGCAAATTTTTCATAGCGATTTTAGTTGGAGAAATTTTCAAGGAGATGAGTAATCGGGAAAAAGAGCTACTACCAATTTGCTGAAAATTGTGCTAATTTATTACTAATTATTACAAATTGTGTTGATTTATTACTCGTTATTGCAAATTGTGCTGATTTATTACTAATTATTACAAATTATGCTGATTTATTTCTATTTATTACCAATTATTCATATTTATTTCTAATTAGTCCTAATTATTCATATTTATTCCTAATTAATCATAATTATTCATATTTATTACTAATTAATCCTAATTATTCATATTTATTACTAATTACTACTAATTAATACTAATTAACACTAATTAATACCAATTAATACTAATTAAGACTAATTTATACCAATTAATACTAATTAATAATAATTAATACTAATTAATACTAATTAATACTGATTCTTACTGATTAATACTAATTAATAATAATTAATAATAATTAATACTAATTATTCCTAATTATTACTAATTAATACCAATCAATACTAATTAATACTAATTAATACTAATTAATACTAATTATTACAAATTAATACTAATTAATACTAATTATTACTAATTATTACCAATTAATACTAATTAATACTAATTAATACTAATTAATAATAATTAAAACCAATTATTACTAATTATTACTAATTAATACTAATTTATACTAAGTATTACTAATTATTATTAATTAATACTAATTAACACTAATTAACACTAATTAACACTAATTAATACCAATTAATACTAATTAATACCAATTAATACTAATTAATACTAATTAATACTAATTATTACTAATTATTAATAATTATTACTAATTACTACTAAATTTATTACTATTTATTAATAATTATTACAAATTATTACCATTTATTACCATTTGTTACCATTTGTTACCATTTATTACAATTTATTACCATTTATTACCATTTATTTCCATTTATTACAATTTATTACCATTTATTACTAATTATTACTAATTATTACTAATTATTGCTATTTATTGCTAATAATTACTAATTGTTGCTAATTGTTGCTAATTTATTACTATTTATTACTAATTATTACTAATTATTTTACTAATTATTAATAATCATTGTTAATTATTTCTAATTATTAAATATTATTATTAATTATTTCTAATTAATAAATATTATTATTAATTTATTACTATTTATTAATATTTATTACTATTTATTACTAATTTATTACTATTTATTACCATTTTTTACAATTTATTGCTCTTTATTACTAATTATTACTAATTATTACGAATTATGACGAATTATTACTAATTATTACTAATTATTACTAATTATAACTAATTATTACCAATTATTACTATCTATTACTAATTAAAACTATTTATTACTAATTATTTTTAATTATTACTAATTATTACTAATTTATTACTATTTATTACTATTTATTACTATTTATGACTAATTATTACTAATTATTACTATTTATTTTACTAATTATTACTACTTATTACTAATTCATTACTATTTATTATGAATGATTAATAATGATTACTAATGATTACTATTTATTACTAATTAAAAATATTTATTTTACTAATTATTACTAATTATTAATATTTTTTACTATTTATTACTCTTTATTACTAGTTATTACTATTTATTACTAAGTATTACTAATTTTTACTAATTATTACTATTTATAACAATTTATTACTATTTATTACTAATTATTACTAATTATTACTAATTATTACTAATTATTACTAATTATTACTAATTATTACTAATTATTACTAATTATTACTAATTATTACTATTTCTTACGAATTATTTCCATTTATTACGTTTTTTATGAATTATTACCATTTATTACTAATTATTAACCATTATTTCCCTTTATTACTAATTATTAACAATTATCATTAATTATTTCCATCTGTTACTAATTATTACCATTTATTACTAATTATTACCATTTATTACTAATTCTCAGCATTTATTACTTATTATTACCATTTATTACTAATTATTATTATTTATTACTATTTTTTTCTATTTATTACTAATTATTACAAATTATTACTATTTATTATTAATTATTATTAATTATTACTAATTATTACTAATTATTACTAATTATTACGATTTATTACTAATTAGTACGAATTATTACATTTGTTATTAATTATTGACAATTATTACCATTTATTACTCATTATTAACGATTATTACCATTTATTACTAATTATTAACAATTATAACCATTTATTAACAATTATTATAGATTACTACCATTTATTACTAATTATTACCATTTATTACTAATTATTACTATTTATTACTATTTATTCCTAGTTAATCCTAATTATTACTAATTAATCCTAATTAATCCTAATTAATCCTAATTAATACTAATTATTACTAATGACAACTAATTAATAATAATTAATATAATAACTATTAATTGATACTAATTGATACTAATCACACGCAATCTGTAAAAAAATAACGCAAAATAAAATGATTTGATTTAAATTTAATTTAATTGCAGCTAATTAACAATAATTTTAAATAATATAAAATAAAATAAATCCACTAAAAAATAAAAGAAATTGAAAAATACCTTAAAATACAATCTTTCTGAGGGTATAAGCCGCGAATATTGCTCCGATTTAAAATCTTAAACTTTGAAAGATCTTGAGAGAAAAAATGTAAGTAGAGAGGGAGAGAGGGGTAGAGAAAGGAGTGGAATGAGAAAAAAAAATGAATGAGGGTGTATATAGGTTAGATTATTTGCGACGAGATCCATCACAAATGCTAATCTTGTTAAAAAGGAATTCGCGATGGGCCCCATCGCAAATGCCAACCTACCGACATACTATTTGCGATGGGAGATAAATCTCATTGAAAATATTAAAAAAATGCTTTAGAGTATTTGTGATGAGATTTTATACCCGTCGTAAATACCCTTCCCGCGGTTTGACACACAACTCGTGCCAAACTTTTTGTGACAGGGACCGTTTGCCCATCGCAAATAATTAGTTGTTTGCGACTGGGAGAGGGTCCCGTCACAAATAACCCATTGCAAAAATTCATTTTTCTTGTAGTGGATAATCGATATGATCAAGGTTCAAGTAATATTAAATATGTGATATTTTGATCATGTAAAATGTTTACATAATATAAGAATTGTTCACATGAAATACAAAATTTTTATATTTTAATAAAAATATAATATATTTGAATAAACTCTATATATAGTGATAATATGAAGGAGCTTATAATTTATTTCTTTATGAACTGTTTATAAATGTTTATCTCATGTCTAAATTTAAGAAATATTCATTCATTTAGCTTATTCACTACTTATTCATAAACATATTTTTTTATATTATGAATTGATGGATGCTTTAATTAAAATGTGTATAGATTGATTCTTTAAATTATAATGCATTCACCTAAGGGCTTACTAGGTATGATAATTGATTTTGTATTCTTATACCTTTAATTTTTCTTGATTATGAGTTATGAGCTTGAATTTAAAGGTTAATTATAGTTTTTACATATTAGGTGTCATAATTGTTATGGAGTTGAGGTATCTCTTGAGTATTGAACCATGGGTAGAGAGACTTGGGATTGGACTACTCACTAGCTTGAGAGCTTAGGCACTATCAAGAAAAGTGGGGGTTGGCCACTTGTTACACTATGCTTACTCTTGTGTGGATTATTGATTTCATATGATTCTAAGCCTTTATATAGATGTGCTTATTGTACCATATGCATTTAATGCATTTGGATATGTGTAAATATAATTGGATTCTAATTTGAGTTATTAATGCAGGTTATGAGGCGTGTAAAGAGTTACAGATCAATATTGTTTGAACATATTAATTTGGTGTAAGGAATATAGATTTAACACTAAATCATTCAAAGTATGGATACATGTCAAGATAATACATGAGATAAGATAGTGACATATTTTAAAACCCCTTAAAATAAAAAGTGTTAGAGTCCTTCCAAAGAGAACACATGTTAAGATCTCGATTATCCAATAGCGTGACAACATGAAATTTTAGTATATATTTCTCTTTGAATAAATTTTGTGTGATATACATCTTGATTCATATGGAACACTGAACTAAAATGAAATGCATTTTATTAATAAAATGATTAATTTTGGTTGTTATAATACAACCATTGAATTTGAAGGTATAAATAAAAGTATCTTCATTCTAAAAACGATGCATAAAGGATAAGTAATGACATCAAGTATTAGGATTCTTCCTTACGAGTCAAATTTTTCTAAGTTTAGAAAGGAAGTAGTGTCACTAGGGTTTTTCATAGACCAATCCCAAGATGAACTTCAATAAGTACGGCTTGAGAGAAATCATTTATGGGATAATTTCAAGCTCGTGGAAATAAATATGAGATTTGTACTAGATAAATCATCACTTGATAGTTTCACCATTACTTATCTTATCATTATATCTTATACGGAGGTCATGAGAGGATTTTTAAGTAGAAGTTGAGATGATATGATGTAATTAAATTTATATATTCTCTCATTATTTTAATTGGAATTTTTATAAAATTTAATTTCAAAATAAATTTTAAACTTTTCCTTTAGTTTAAATATATTGATAAAATTTAATAAATTATTATTAAACAACTAATAAATCTTTAATAATTTATAATAAAATCATTTAATGTTAAAAATACCTATTTTTTATAGAATAATATTTTTGTATATATAATTTATTTTTATCTTAGTAAACTAAATTTATTTCTATTGAATGGTGAATTTAATTAAATGTATTGATAATATTTATAAATAAAAATAATTCAATTTCATTTAATTATTTTTACTTGGTAAGGAATAAGAATAAATTCACTATATTCTTAAAAACCTATTTTTCCAAAAAACTATTTTTCTATACTTTGCATTATTATATTAAAATTAAATTTTATTAATTTTAGAAAATGAACAACGTAAAATGGATTTATTATTTTAAATCATTATCTCCAAATAATATAATAATGTCAATTTCATTTTTCTTGATAAAAATAAGTCACCATGGTAAAAATTAGTCACCACGATAAAAGTTAAAATGATGTAAAAATGTTAAATTATTTGGTAAAGTATCAAAATATAAAAAATCTCACCTATAAATTGTTGGATAATGGATTTATTAACCTTAAATTGTCTTTTACTCTCTAATTATAATTTTTTATGCAGTTTCCTTGAATATGAAATCTCTTTTTATACTAAGAAACTAATATTTACAAAAATGCCACCCCACTAACCTATAAAAGGACCCCCACACCACCCTAAAAATCCTCACATCCAAAGCTTACTAGATCAACCAATATAAAAAAAATATCTTCCTAACCCTATTTACCACACATTAGAGGTTTTATTCTCACCAAAAGACCAATTTAAGGAGGCTTAAGGAGTGTGCTAAAGAAGGATATCAAAGAAAGAGGTAATTGTTTTAACTGAGTTCTTTCAAGTTTCTCTATTATTATACGTACTATAAATGTATTATAACCGTAAAAATATAGTAACATAAATATAATTAATATTCCATAATGTTATTATATTTTTGGAATAACCATTATCTGCCTTCCTCCCATCCATTAGAAAATGAAAACGTCGCCCGTGCTATGGTCGGATTACCACCTCCACGAACCACACGATTCATTTCCATGACCACATTACATGGATGGTTATAAAAATATATTTAATGATTAAATCATAAATTTAATGTATTTTTATTTTTTAACGATAAAATATGCGTTCTTTTAATAATATTAGCAATTAATTATTATTGTGATTTTAACCGCCCAAAACGGGAATATCATGACGTATTTCAGAATTTAAATCTATTTTGGAAAATATATTGATATGTATAACTTTGGTTCTATTATAATGACAAAATATCAATAATTAAATAATATATTTTTTATTTTTTAATTCTAAAATTATTATTTACCTCATTATTAATACACCACCATTTTATTCATTAAAAATTACCAAAATAAACATGTTATGGATATCATCTTGAAGAATCATACCAAAAACCACCATGGAGTGAACCTATAACTTCATGAATAATTATGGGACTTAAATTATAGTACCTTTATTATTATAGATATTATTGACTCGAGAACATGGAATGATAATAAAAAATGTTATGCTGAAATAGAAAAAGAATAGTTAAAAACTACTAACATCGATCATCAATATTAACTAAAAATAAGTAATAACTATATAATAAATGAATATAAAAAATTTATATAAAAGGTAGTAAATATTAATAATTTTCTTAAATAAATTATTAATCAGTTTTATTTTATTATATATGAGTTTAGAACACATTTTACTAATCATGAATCCAAGGTAAGGGTTTCTTAGTCTCAATTTCAATTCCTTGAGACATGTTTCATATTGTGTTCAATGGTTTTCTTTATGTAGTTTTATTTTGATTAAATTACCTATAAATGTATTATAATATATTTTTCAAGTAATTCATTGTATTTTTAAATCAAAATCAATTTCTTTATTTTAATGTACTTTGATTACCTATTTTAAAAGCTGCAAGGATTCCTCATCTCAAATTTGCTTCTTTGAAACATGTTTCATATTATGCACTTATTTTAATTTATATTGTGTATATACTTCCTATTTTAAATATTATTTTATAATTTTATTTTTATTCATGGTATTTAAAGTTATATTTTAAATTTTCTATTTCAATAGGTTTTGATTCAAATGTTATAAAATATGTACCGGTTTTGTCAACTCAATTTTCATTTCATTGATACATAAAGTTCATTACTTGACTATAATTTTCTAAGTTTATTTTATTATACCATTTATCTATTCTATATGTATTTTATATTTTTTTCTATAGAAATTATATATTTACATAAAAATATTCATCTTTTAAGGATTTCAGTCACTATAAAAAATAAGATGTTGTTAAGAAAAATTCCCATTCTTTTATAATGACCCTCTATACTCCATGTCCATATTTTTTTTACCGAAAGTATTCATTTCTTATAACGAAATTAAAATATGTAACATCTTATGTATTCCTCATATTTATCTTTATCTATTTTTAAGAAGAAATTTTTTATCTCTTTCTTTGATACATGTTTTTTTATTAAAATTTCCTAAAAGCCAAAAGGGCCATTTTTCACGCATGTATTTTTTTACCTTCCACTCCACATTTTTTTATAGAAAATTTATTTACTTTCAAATTTACATTATTAGTTATTTTATTAATATAATTTCTTATAAATTATTCCTTTCAATTTCTTGTAATTGAATTTTATAAGCCACTTGAATTTATGGAAATGATAAAAATGATTTTTGAAAACTCTTTTCATGACTTTGATTAAAATTTATTATATATCTTCAAAAGGTATATCACTTATGGAATAATGTTCATGATTTTTCTATAAATTATTTTATACTTATTTATAGAGATTAAAATTTGAGTTTCAACTGATATACTCTTGACGCCATGTCATACAATACCGTTTGGAATTTTTATGAAAACCATTTTATTTTCATGGGTTTTTCATAATATGATGAATGAATAATTTCACATGGAACACATATATACGATTTATAATTATGTGTTGTGTGTGATCTTATATTTCCCTCTAAATCTTTAGTGAAGTTTTATATCTCACGAGATAAGAATATAATCTTTAAACCTGGTTTCATGGTCACAACCTTATACGTAAACCAAATTTCGGTTAGCCTTATCACAACATTATGTATGAACCAGATTCTATGTTCACCACATTATTCATTGAACATATTGATGTTATCCCTATAAAAATTTTCATTATTTCCTATGCTTACATTCGTTCCATATTTTTTTTTCACATGCCGATATTATGCTCTATGGATCATGATTATTGTCTTATGTATCCTCTTTCTCGCACTATGAAAAGTGTTGTAACGTTTTGAGGATTTTATATCCTAATACCATAAATTATGGAAAAAATGATGATTTAATGTTCTTTTTAATCATATATTTCTCCCATACCCAAGTTTTTTCATATTATTATGACTTATTGATAAGTTTTCCCTTACCGAGCATTTGAACTCACTCTTAATTTTGTTTTAACTTACTCAAGAAATTCTATATAGGTTTATGTTTTGAAGGAAGTATTATGTATAAAATATTGTGGGTGATGTTGAAGAAATAATGTGTAAGAATATGTTTATGTAACTAATCTCCAAAGACCCTAAAACATTAGGTTAAGGGGTTGTGAGATTATTTATTATATCTACTGTTTAATTTATCAAAATGATATAAAATATATGCATGTTTATATTGGGTCATATTAGTTGGTATTATAGTGGGGTTTAATTTTTTTTTCAAGACCAGGTTAAGAAAATACAACATAAAGAAACCGAGTTTGAATTGAGTGTTATGAGTGAAAATTAAGGTTTCATAGAGTAATACACCATAAGATGAACTTTTAAAATTAATAGAGTTTTTTACTATGATTTCTTAAGGTGATATTTTTTATTTATGAAATTCCCAAAGGATAAATGGACCACTGAGAGGGGAGGGGTGAATCAGTGGTCACTTTTATAAATTATTCGTTAATAAATATAACCTCCAAGACCTGATTATTCTTAATCCACTCACATTTGTGTCTCAAAACCTCACTCGGATAATATTTTAAATAAAGACACAAGAACACAAATATTTTTACAAGGTTCATTACTAAGATATACTCCTTTCTATGTTGGTTATATTCCATAACAAAGATTCTAAACTATAATCAATGGAATCAACTACAAGTATATCATATCACAATCACAATGATATTCTCTCATCTAGAGTCACACTATCAACTTGAAAACTCCTCACTAGACTTCTCTTTCCACCTTCTCACTGGACTTATTCCATAGTTTTTTACTAGAGTCATAGAGTACCCAGGTGGTCTCCCTATACACCCTAAGTCAGACAAGTTCTATGGATTAACACTATATATATTCAAGTGTTTATCTAAGGATACTCCTTTTAAGTAGATAAACAACTTTTTATTGGATGAATCTATATCTATTGTATTAATATTATTTTCTCAATAACAGATTCTTTGAATATATTTTGATCTTCATGAAAACTCTATAAATCATTTAGTACCCACAACTCAAATTTATGGAACATATACTATATCTTTTAACCTAGCTATGTCACTTGATGTGCTCCTATGACCCTAAAACCAATATAATCTCATTATTCTTCAAGCGCTTTGATACCAATAAATAATACCATACACAACATGTCGACCTTTCTTTATTTTTTTCTTATTTGAAATCTTCTTCAATAATGGTTGTCACAGGATCCTTTTATTATTATTTCTACTTCAATATCCAGAAGATCAAAACTTCTTAGTATAATATTATCTCAATTCTAATTATTCTTTGAGAGTGTTATTCAATATTATTCACACCACACAATAGCTATCGACTTCTCAATCACTTAACTTCTCTCACTTCTTCTTCTCTCAACAATTTTTTTATTTTATAAATAGGAAACTGAAATTTATTTTCTATATTTTGAATATATAAAATCCTCATAAAATAAATTCCTATGATATATTCATTTAATTTCTCCATCATGTATGTCTCCCACAATCCTTTCAAACTTTTTATACATTTTATTCACCCGCAATATCATTATTATTTTTTCTTCTCGACCACTATCTCTTTTATATTTATAGGAGTTATCTTTTCTTTTATTCTTATTTTATAATAAAAAATAAATATATATTTTCTCTATTCTTCCATAAAACTTTGCTACATCATCTTCTAATGATTTATAGGTAGTTGAAATCCTATCAAATAAACTGTTCAATAGACTCTTGATTTTTATTCTCATTTTAACCCATTCAAATATTTTGTCACCGTTTCCCCTCAATATCAACTTTATTAAATCATTCCACATAATCATTACAATATGAGAGTATCCTATTGCAACATAAAAGTTATATCAACATCCAAATTCACCCTAAACTGGTAATTATTTGTTCTTGGCTTGAAACATGATCATTTTGTTGATCATAACTTTTAAACACTAAATAAAAAAGTATGAGACTCATCTGAAATAACTTATCATTTAATCTGGAATTTCTTCAAATAAATTCAGTAATAAAAATAACTCAATATCATGTCTACAACATTGATCATCTTCTCCCATAACTCAAGGATTAATAAATCAATAAGTTAATATTGAATCACACACAATTCTTGGGTTTAGTGATATTTAGAACATTTAAGATCATCTTTGGCATCATTAAAATCAAATTTCTCCTCAAAATAATAATTTTAGAAACTTTAGAATTTTCCTGTCTGCATGTAAGAAAAATTTCCATACTTAGACCGCTGGGTGGATTCATTTATGTTTTTTTACATATGCCGATAAATTCACATACATTGTTCACATCATATACATCTATCTTTACATAATAAAACATTCTCATATACGTCTTTGACTTCCCTTTAATGATAATTTTAGCTATGTGAACTTCACATACATGGACTAAACTCTTAAGTCAATTCCCATACATGGCTTGAATTACCTTATATTGATATTAATATATTAAAATTCGATTATATGGTATATTCACATATGTGGGTATTTAAACTACATGGATCCTAAACTTAGTTAGATTTTACAAATTTCCTTCATTTCAAACCAGAGCACCTCCAATCCATTCTCAATCATTCATAAACACTTCAAAAAAACTTTTTGAATTTATAAAATCTATAAAACATTTCATAACTATTACCAAGAACTTTGATAGTATATAAAACACTTATTCAATATTTATCTTTGTATTCAAAACTTCAGTTTTAATTCTTCCTTCATCTAAGTGTTTTTTGTTACTGATTTTGGAAACTATAATCATTAGTGCACAAAGATGGAATCTTCATAGATATATCACTACAAATTTTAATTAAAATACCTTTTAACACAGATAATTATATATCCTTCAATATTTTCACTTAACCAGCACTTCCAACCTTCTTAAACCATTGTAGATAGTACTTCTCTAGCTTCAAAACTTATCATGGGAATAAGGATCAACTCAATAATAATCACATGTATAGGGATGCACATAATCTGTCCATACATGTATTCCAAGTATCCACTTATTCCAAATTTCTTTACCCATAGTGTATGGGAAAAAACTCCTCTTCTTTTTTGGATGGAAACTCAATCCATCACACACCTTATCCATGCAGACATTGAAATCTGATTTCCAAAATGAAAAAACATAAAAAATAACATCCTAAATCCATTTGGACACTATAATATCCCCTTTGTATTTTTTATCAATACCACTTTAATTCCAAAGTAAATATTTTATTAATCATATTATTGATATAAAATGAAAAGTTGGGATAAACTTTTCTCCCTCTAAATGCATGGGTGGTCACATATATTTTTCATACCAACGTTTCCTCCACATTGTCCTAAACTGACTTTAGAGAAGGAAGGAACTATATAGTTATTATTAATTATTCAAAATTTAATCATTCTAATACTACATGGGTAAACCCAATGTAGAAAAAAATAATTCATAAACTATACATCAAGGATATCCATTTACACTTCTCCATGTGGTACTAACTTAATATTTTAGTTATTTGGTACTTTATAAAAAGATTTTTAAAATAATTCAAGAACCCAAACTCACTTGATCAAACACATCCAAATAATTAAAGATCATTATATTTTTCTAATTTTTTAAACAATAACTTACCGTTGATATAACCACTAGTATAAATGAAAACAAGGTTAGGAGAGTGATGGTAATACCTTAAACTTTAGTTTTCTTTAAATCTATCCAGAATTACATATTTTATAGAAATGAATATATCACTGGTAGATTGGATTATTTTTCTATATCCCACAAAAGTGTTAATTCCTATAAATATTTAACTTCAATTAAAAAATATTATAGCACCTTTATATTGATTTGGGAATAATGCGGGTCTTCTAATAACTCCTCAGACTAAGCAGGAGTGTATAGAAAAATTTCCTAACCCCTGATATTCGGATCTAGTTTTCTTCTTACTTTCTACCTTAGATTATAGAGTCTATTCACCTTTGGGAAACATGGTATTATTTACATTTTCATTTTTTTCCTTTGTTAGAATGGGTTTTTTTTCACAAGTTTTTTAAAAACTTCCAGTCTCTAATGATTTGTCCACATTATTTTCCCTTTCTAGCTACTCAGGCCATATAAGGAAGCATTATTTATGGACATATTCACCCTTATCCAATGGTGTGAAATTATTCTATGTTTCAAAAGATTTTAAAACTATTACTGCTTTACTTTTATCACTTTTTATCTCTTTTTTACCTAGTATCTTTATCATACATCTAATAATATAATATACAACATGTTTGAAACTTCCACACAAACCTTAATCAACCTTAGTCTTAAATTTTTTTGGAAGATTCTCAATATGATCATCAATAATGTCCTCAACCATTACTATATTAATATGAATATCCTTGATTTAATTACTGTATATCTTAATATTTCTCCAGATATATTTTTATTCCATGTATAGTTTATAGTAATCCATGGTGTGACCTCTCTTACCACAATAGAAGCATACTCTCCTTGTTGGTTGGGCATACTGGTTAGGATTCTTCTTATAAGTTTTAGATTATTTATTATTTGCTTTTAACCAAAAGTATTGAAAATATTATTGACCCTTATTTGATTTCTTAAGGGATGTATTATTTCTCAAGGATGACTTATCCTTCTTCCCATTATTAATTTTCATCTATTGTTGTGGCCTATTTATTTCATCAACATAGGTGATGTGTCTAGTAGGAAAATATCTGAATTCATCATAAGTGTGGAAATATATGTTTCAAAATTCATAGAAATTATCAAGACACTAATATCTATTCTTCAAGAGGATATTTATCCTATTCTATGAATTCAAATTTTGTGAAACAGACTTACTTATGTTTTTAGATTCCCTCCCCTTTCTTCTTGACCTTCTTTGTCTTTTATATATTTACATGTTATGCTAGAAATATATATTCATATTCTTGAACCTATAAAAACACAAATAGTAGCTAACAAGACTATTTATTTTTCTTATTGATGAAATATATCTATATTTTTATAATTGACACCCTTATTGTCATTAAGTTATTTCAACAAAATTTTGTGATTGGTTGGAGGAACTGTTATTCTAGGACTTACTTACCTCCACCCTTGATCCATTGGTGGGTTTACCATAATCTTTAGACCCCATATTTATATAGTTTTTAGTTTTTATTATGAACATCTAGTTGAGACAAAATTAGTACAAATTGAACTTTTAAGGAAGAAAGTTACTATTTTTTCAATGGGGTTGAGGTGTAGGCTTCTAAAAATGATATAAATCACTCGTTTCCACTATTTGAGTCCCTTTTGATGGAAAATTAAACTCTAAAATTTGAGTAGTGGATTAATTTTTCTTTATAAAAGATTGGAAACTTCTATCATAGGTTGATTTAAGGTCTCTCAGTTTCACTTCTAACACTAATAACTTTATGTTGAGGAAATATTTCTCATTCTATATTGATCTTAACTTGGATTCCAAACCCTTCTTTAACTTATGAAACTTTTCATCATGAATATTTCTTAACTATTAATGTGAATTGTCAAGTGTTTTCACTCTTTCATCTTTCACATATATTAGTGCATCCTTGACACTTAGAGTTACCATGTGTAGATTCTCTATTGCTTTTAATACCTCATTCATTATAGATTTAAACACTTCCTCTTCAAAAAAATTTCTTTGAATATTTTTATTAATCAGAGACATATTTACCTTGAAATGTGAAGCTATTTGTCCCTTAACATTCACCTATTTTGAGACAGTGCTACATTTTCCAACCTACTTTGCCAATGTATTCTCTATAGAAACAATTTATTCCTATACCTGTAATTTTTCATTAAATAGCTCCTTGAAAAAACCAAGTATGCATAAAACAACTTCATATATAAAATTCTTTAAACAAACTTTGACATGAGAGTAAAACTCTTTCACTATTTTGATCTCTTTTGGATCTTCAAAGATTGAACTAGATTCATTAAAAGGATATTTAGAAAAAAATTCACTAAATGAGCACTTAACACTTTATTCAACTTTAAGAATTTGTTGATCCCTTTGTTTCTTTATAATATTTATTTTATCCTTATCCTTTTTCTTTATTATTATTTACATTTTCTTAGATAAAACTACCATTTCAACTTCCATAGATATAGAGAAATATTTATTTATCTGAGAGTATTCTCTAAACATATTAATATACACTTCATCCAAATATTTTTATAGGGAACCTAAGTTTTATCTGATACCACTTGAAATTACCATAGGATTAATGGACCACTAAGAGGGGAGGGGTGAATCAGTGGTTAATTTTATAAATTATTTCTTAATAAATTTAACCTCTTAGTCTTGTTCAGTCTCAATCCACTCAATATTTTTTCTTATAGTGTCACTCATATAATACAATAAATAAAGAAACAAGTACACAAGTATTTTTACAAGTTTTGACACAAATAACCACTCCTTGTCATTTTGGTTAGACACCCTAACACATATTATTTATTATGATCAAAGGAATCTATTATAAGTGGACCAGATCAGATTGACATAGATTTTATCTTGTCTAGAGTCACACCATCCACTCTCCTGATTATCATAGGACTTCTTTTTCTATATTTACATTGGACATATTTAAAAACTTCTCACTATAGTCTCTAAGTTTCACAGTGATATCCCCATACACCATGAATCCCATAGGTTACATGGATTTTCACCACATATATGAAAGTGTTTCTATAATTATCCATATTGGAAGTAAATTAGTAGCTTCATACCAAATGAATTTTTATCAATATTATCAATATCCTTATTCTTAATAATAGTTTCTTCAAATTCCTTCATATATTTAAGTAAAATCTACAACTTGATCGCTACCCATAACTCAACTTCACATAACATATACTATATATGTTAACCTGAATGTCTCTCTCAATGAGCTTCTGTGATCTTTAAAATGAGTATCTTTTTATTGTTCTTAATGTTATTTGACACTAATCGATAGAACCATACATAATCGGCCGAGCTTGCTCTGTTTTTTTCTTCTTATCAAGAATCCACAACAATGGTTATTGTAGAATCATTTTGTTCTTCATTATGCTTCAAAAACCAGAAGATCAAAACTTATTAGCATAGTATTAGATCACTTATATTTGTTCTTTGAGAGTGTTCTTAAATATTTTTCATATAATTTCACATTAGATATCGACCTATCAATCACTGAAATCTTATAAATTATTATTATATTAATATCTTTTTTTATATATAGGTCACAAATTTTTATTTTCTATATTTTGAATATTGAAAATCCACATAAAATAAGTTCCCTTGATCTGTTAATTTAATTTCTTTACCATGGATTTTTCCCATGATCTATGAAACCCTTTTTGTACATGGGATATACCAATGATCTCAATATCCTTTTTACCTATCAACCTCTATCTCCTATACATTTATAGGGATGACCATTTATTTTCTTCTTATTTTCACATCATAACTGAATATGTATCTTCTCAATTCTTATTGTAAACTTGGATAAATTATCTCCTAATACCGTAGAGGTATATTAAATCCTTATAAATAAATTTATTAATAAAATCATGATTTATTTTTTCATTTAAAATTATTAAAGTATTATTTATCATTTTCCTTTAAAATATTCTATATTTAAATCACCCCATATAAGCATTACAACATGATTTTATCCTCTTACAACATGATATGTAACTCAATGTACATCTTCACCATCGATTGGTTATCCATTATTCTTGTCTTGAATCACTATAATTTTGTTGATTATAATATTAAACACTGAATAACGAGTCATGAGCATCATCTAAATCAACTTCTCATTTAATTTGTATTTCTTTCAAATAAATTCAAAAATAAGAATAACTCCCAATAATCTATACAACTTTTATAGTCTTCTCCTATATATATAATATCAAAAAATAAATAATCTAATATTTAATCAGACACATTTCTTAGTGTTAATGATATTTGTAACCATGAAGATCATATTTTAAATCATCACAATCAAATTCATCGTCAGAATAATAATTCTAGAAACTTTAGAATTTTCCAGTTTGTATGTAAGAAAAATTCACATACATGAATCTCAGTGTGGATTTACTTACATGATTTTAAATATGTTGATAAATTCATGTACACATTATACATTTCATATATTTATCTTCAAGTAAAAAAACATTATCATAAATTCCTCTGAATTCTCTTATATGATGATTTTAGCTATGTAAACTTTGCATACATGGCCCAAAATTTCATATAAATTTCTTTATGAGGCCTAAATTATTTTATGTCAATATTCATGAATGAGAATTATATTATATGGTATATTCCCATACATGGGGACTTGAACTACATGGATTCTATACTTGAACAAATTTCTCAAATTTCCTTCATTTCAAACCAAAGAACCTCCATTCCATCTCCATCATTTCTCAATCATTGAAAAACACTTCAAATTTAGCCTCTATCTACATTTAGTACTTATGTTTAAATTTAGCCTTTATCCAAGCATATTTCACCACTGATTTTAGTATCTATAATAATTGGTACACAATGACAGAATATTTACAAATATATCAATCCAAAATATTTGTAAGCTAAATTTTAACATTTATAATTATATATACTTAAACCTTATTACTTATCCATCACTTCCAACCTTCCTAGACTATTGTAGATAGTACTTCTATAGCCTCATCACTTGTCCTGAACATATGGATTAGATTAAAAATCATCGCATGTATTTGGATACTAGGAATTAGTCCAACCATATATTCTAAGTAGCCACCTCTTTCAAATTACTTTACCCATAGTGTGTGAGAAAAAAATATTTTTTTAGTGGTTGGATACTCAATCCATATATAAAATGAATTTCACTTTTTATATTGATATTAAATATAATAATAATATCACAAATCCATTTGGGAACTTCAATTTCTCATATTAACCATTTTTTATTTTAGTAAATGTACATAATAGTGAGAAACCAAGTTAATAATGGATGTAAAGGACAATGTGGTGGTTATTTGAAAAATAAACCTTATTCGATAAGATATGGAGTGAATAAATTCATGAAAATACTCTCTCAAGTTATGAACATTAATGAAAATCAAGTTGAACTCTCAAACATTCCAGGAAAGAAACAACATGAAATAGAGTCCTTCATGTAGAAACACCCACCCTTATTTAGTGGGTTTTCCAATATACTTATTCTTGATTAATGTATTAACACTATAGAAAAGATATTTTCTATTATCCAATGATTGAATCATGAAAAAGTGGTTTTAGTTGTTTATTTCTTGGAAGGAGAAGCTAACCAATGGTGGAATATCATGGAAAATATAATGCAAAAGGAAAAAAGTTAACTCTATGGAATGATTGGAGTTTAAAAAAATATTATTCATAAAATATTTTCCTTGAAATATTTTCATAAAAATAGGGAGATAATTCTTGGATTTTAAACAAAATAAGGAAGAGTCCACTTATACTTATGAAGTGAAATACACTATACTCTCAATTTAAGCCTTCTATTTTATAATTAATATTTAAATCAAGATTGATCAATTATTTAGTGTCATAAAACCAATTATTTTAAAGGAAATAAATATAAGACAATTTTGGCACTACAAAGAAATTTTTTCATGTGAACTTACGGTAGAAATTGAAATTGGAGACTTTAATTTTTCTTATAGTTTTGGTGATAAGAAAGTAAAATAGAGTTTCATGGAAATTTAAATGAAAAATAACAAGTTGGAAAGATTTTTCAACTACTTACATGAAAAAATGTGGGAGGAAAAACTTGGGTAATTATTTTAAAAGAACAAGAAGATATTTCAAGTATGTAAAGGATGATCATCAAGCTCATGAATGTCAAGGATAGATAAAAGTATGGTCAATACTACAATGGGAAATAAGGTCACAAATAATGTTCCACCGATACTTTAATGATTCAAATGTAAGGAGTTTTAAAACTATACAAATCAATAACCTAATATAAGGAATAATGAGGATAATTGGTATAAGCTACCCTTAAGACTACGAGAATAGGGAATAGCCTATGCAATCACTATTGCTAATGTGGATCATGATAATGATGTTTTTAATGGCATAATTATTCACTACTACAGATCTGGAAATGTCTTATTTGATTCAATTTCTTGAGTTCTTTAATATATTTAAAGTTTGTTAAGGATATTTATTCACCCCCCAAAAACTTAAACATTAAATTATCGGTGAAAAAAACTTGACATTTTTATCATTACATAAAAGGTATATAACTCTTCCTCAATTTATGTTTATGGAAAGATACTTCCTAAAAATTTAGTTCTTCTTTATTTTGTATAGTTTTATGTGATATTGGGTATGGATTGGATCTAATACATATAAAACATATTAATTTTTAGGATAAAGAGATATCATTTCATATCTTAAATCATCATATTATCAAATATCAATGCAAGGATGATTATGAATTACCTTTGGAAGTTAATTCTATATTATGTATACTAATACCCAATAATGAGGGACTCTTGGCTCAAATATTTGGGGAGGAAATCAATATTGGAGATATAAAATTTTTTTGGGATTATTTCAATGTATTTATTCAAGAATATTACATGTAATTCCCTTAGAATTTGAGGTTTATTTTTCAATTGAATACATTCCAAGTTCTTTACCAATACAAAATATTCCTTATAGAATGGCACTCATTGAGTTTTAAAAATTAAGGAAGCAACTTCAGGAGAATCTGGATAAGGGTTTCATATTCCCAAGTGCTTCACTAAGGGGTGAAAAAATCATATTTTTCAGGAATAAGGGTGGATGAATTTTTCTTTTCATTGAATATTGTGAACTTAAAAAAATCACAATTAATAAAAATTACCCCTTACCATGTATTGATGATATATTTGATCTACTTAGAGGGGATAAATACTTTTTGAAAATGGATCTTTGATATAGATACCATCAATTAAGGGTAAAGAAAGAATATATTCCTAAGAAAACATTATACAAATGGCATGGACATAATGAATTCATAGTGACACATTTTGGGATTACAAATTCTCCTTCAATATTCATAGATCTATTAAATAGAGTCTTTAGAGACTATATTAAGAAATTTTTGGTAGTATTTATTGATTAAATTTTCATATATTCTTATATCAAATAAGAATATAAAGATCATTTTAGGATTTTTCTAATTAACTTAAAAAATGGGAATAAATATTCCAAGTTATTTAAGTGTTAATTTTGGATACAAAAAATATCCTTCTTGGGTTATATACTCACTAGTGTGGGAATATTTGTGGATTAATCAAAGAAAGTGATGACTGAAGAATGGCTGAGACCAACCACTGTGATATAAATCTACACTTTTCTTGGGTTAGTTGGATACAATAAATTATTTGTGAGAAATTCTTCATGATTATCAAATCCTCTAACCAGGATAACTTAGAAGGGAGTAAAGTTCCTTTGAATAGAATAATGTGAAGAAAGCTTCATATAATTAAAGAAGTCGCTAGTCACTACACCTATACTCACATTAACCTATATTGGAGAGGGGTTTTTCATATACAATGATGCTTTAAATCAGGGTTTGGGATGTTTCCTAATATAAAATGACAAGGTAATTACTCATGCGTCATTCCAATTGAAGACCCATGAAAAAAATTACCCGATGCATGATATGAAGCTATCGGTAGTTTTATATACATTAAATATTTGGTGGAAATACCTATATTGTGAAAATTTCACACACACACACACAATCTTATATATAATGATCATAAGTGTTTAAAGTATTTATCTACATATAATGAGTTTAAAATGTTCTAAATGATTTGTTTAGAGTTAATCAAATATTTTGAATAATTAATAGATTACCATCCCAAGAAGACAAACAAGGAAGTAGATTCTCTAAGTAGAAATTTTCATGTTACCCTATCCTTGATGAGGATTGAAAGGGACCCAATATTTTTTAATATTAAAAGAATGTATATGGAAATCATAAAGGAATTAAATAAACACTTTATCAAATTATTTCTTAACCATATATCTATATAATGATAAAGAAGGAATAGAAAGGTGATATGGAGGTATAAAATAAGGTAGGAAGTATTTTGGAGTTCAAATTTGATAATTAAAAAATTATAATATTTGGGGAATGATTATGTGTCACTTAAAAACTATAATTAAAAGAGATGTTATATGATACACATAGACCATCCTTCTCTCTTCATCCAAGAATCACAAAGTCATATAAAGATATTTAGAAATACTTATGGTAGGAAAACATGAAGAGGGAGATTATGGAACATATATCTTGATTATTTGTATGAAAAAAAGTAAATAAATAAAATTTTAAATATAAGGTGATGTTGAAACCATTACCTATATTATTATAGAAATTGGAGAATATAACTTTGGATTTTTCAATAGTATTTTTAAGATTTAAAAAGGAAATAATTCCACATGGGTTATAGTGGAATGACTAACAAGGTTGAAAAAATCTATTGCTATTTGAGAGGATTTATCACTAAATAAACTTAAAAAATTAAAAATAAAGGAAGTGTAAGGATACATGATGCGACACTTTAAATTGTATATAATTGTGACCTAAGGTTCAAATAAAAATTATAGGGAATTATTCGACAAACACTGGATATAGAGCTATGATTTAACACAAATTATCATCCTAAAACTAACGTTCAATATTAAATGACCATTAAATCTCTAGAATATATGATGAGATATTTATTAATATAATTCAAAAGAATTTAGGATCAATATCTTCCTCTAGTCGAGTTCTGATATAACAATTATTTCTACTCTATCATTCAAATGTAATATTAAAAGACCTACATGGGAAGAGATGCAGAACTCTAACATACTGAGATAAAGTTAGATAATGGAAATTCTTGAGACCAGGAATTTTCCATGAAATGATGGACAAGGTTCAGATCATCCAGTGACATATGAAACCAAAAAAAATCCAACAAAAGAGATATGTTGATAATCATCGATGAGAGAAATAATTTGAAGTCGGTGATAATGTATTTCTTAAAATATATAGTTGGAAGAGTGAAATGAGATTTAATAAGAAGGGAATGATATTACCCATATACCCTTAGATATTATTGATCATATGAGGACTGTATATTATATCTCAATTCTTTCAAAAATCCTCTATCTGGTATATGATTTGTATTATATATCACTTTTGAGGAAGTACATACCAGATCCATCTTGTGTACTAAAATCAGTAGTTGTAGTGAAATTATTTTTAAGGGGGTATAATGTAAAAAATCATTATTTATGTATATATTTATATTTAATTTTTTTTTGATTTATAGATTGTTTCCCATGGAACAATGAACTAAAAAAACATGTTATATTAATAAAATTATAAAATGTCAGCATTATGATATAGCCGTTGAATTGGTGGTCATAAAAAGATGCAATCATATTATGAAATATATGTATAAAATAGAGGAAATGATATCAAGTAGTAGATGTATTCATTTCAAGGCTCATTTTTTCGATCTTGTAAAGAAATTAGCATCACTAGGGGTTTCCCTAGACAAAACCCATGTTGAACTTCAACAAGTATGACTTGAGAGAAATCATTTATGAGAGAAGTTCTAGCATATGGGAATCAATATGAGATATAAAATAGTTTAATCAACTACAATGACTATGACATAATGATATTTTATAATATATTTCCTTTTAAATAATTTTATTTCTTTGATAGATTAAATAACACGCCACACAGAGTTTAAATGAACCATAATATACTATTAAAATATCATTATGTGATATTTATCATCTAGATATTGGACTTGAATGTGTGAATATGGATAAATAAATTATGAAAATAATATGGTAACCTATTTATAAAAACTATTTTTATGTTCGCAATGTATTTTTGTCTTGATAAATTAAATTAATAATTATTGTTGAGTGATTTTAAGTAAATTTATATATTATATATTCAATATAATTTTTTAAAATTCATTTAATATTTTTTTATTCACGAGATTAGAATAATACAAGTTTTATGCATATAACATGTATTTTTCTAAAAAATGGTCTTCGTCACATATTGCGTGTTTATTTTAAAATTAATTTTTGATACTTATAGGTATTTAATTTTATAAAATAAATTTCATATTTTGAATTAGGATTTTCAAATTTGGTAAATAATCCCATTTTATTTTTAGGCATTATGTATAATAACCAGGGGATAATTTATCACCGCGAAAAAGGGTAAATCTGGTTAATCTAGATTAAAACTAAGTAATAAGACCATAAGTTATACTCTTTATTTTTATTTTATAAAGGTAATTATACCCTTATCACCTTATTTTTGAAATTTATTTTTTAATAGATACTTTTCCATGTAAATTATCTATATAATATTTAAGGTAAAGAAAGTTACAAAGTGTCACTCTCTTAGTTTTAAATATCTATTACGTGTCCACATAGAAAATAAATAAATTTATGAATGAATATAAATTTATATTTCGTGAATAATGAAATTATATTCATGATGGTAATTTATTTATATTTTTTAGTGGTTAAATAATTACCTTAAATTCTTGTACAAAGCCAATACAATATTTATTCAATTAATAGAAAAATAAAATAAATGATTTTAAAAATATTAAAAGTATTATAATTTGATTGAGTTATAGTGGTACCAGAATTTTATAGGTAAATAAAACATATTATTGCTGTTTAAAATGATTATATTATAATTATAACTTTTTCTTTATTTATTTTAAGTCAAATTAAATTAATATTGTCAAAATTTTCAATAATGATATTTTATCGTAGTAATATTTTATTAAATTATTTAAAAATCATAAAAATGTTTAAATAGGACAAGGTGGTTAATATTTTGTCTAAAATGATATCTCTTGTCCATTTATAAACAAATTTTTACCTTATAATTAAAATTATAACCCTTTAACAATAAAAAATACATTACTACGGTTAATCTTAAAATTGGTTAACCAAGAGGTTAATGAAAAAGATATGGATTAAAATGACAAAGAAAACTATCAAATTTTTGTTGGTTGATTGTATTTAAACCTCACCCTACCATATAGTCAAACACCTATCCTTTTTTAATCAGTTTTGTGCTAATTAATTTATTATAATCTAATATTTTATGAAATTACAAATGTGCCCCTCACCGTAATTATAAAATAGAACCCAACATTTCTCTTCTTCACACCAATTTTGAGCCTTATAGATCAAACATAACCTGATAAAATCCCTTACAAACTTCCTTATTCACTTTATAGAGGTTTTTGTTATCCCAAAAGACCAACCTTAGGACCCTTAAGATGAGATCTAATGGAGTTATTTCAAAGAAGAGGTAATCACCTTAACTGATTAATATCTATTTTAAATTATTCTTTACCCATATAAATCTATTTAATTTTTTTAAAAAATAATAATCGCTCATGTATACATACGACTTACCGTATCCATGTAGTGATACAATTAATTTTCCACCACCATATTTCATGGATGGTTATTATGAAGGATTTAATTTTAATATATGATATTTATGACATAATTATACTTATATAATTATAATATCAAATTTACCTTCTTACCTTCCAATACATTAAAAAAAATAATGCTGATGATGCGTGCGTGTGAACTACCACCTCCATGAAGCGATGTGATTTGTTTTTCATTTAGATTTTACTTGGATGTTAATAAGAATATATTAAATTAATATACATTATTTATAGGTTATGATAATGATTCTATAAATGGTAATTTTTATTTATAATTATTTCATCCCATCTAAAAAAAGTGAAAACAATGTTCATGTGTACGTACAACCTACCTTCTCCTTGAACAAAGTAATTCATTTTTATATCTCTTATTTTATGGATAACTATAAATATTTATATAATTAATATATATTATATTTATATCATGATTAAAGTTATAGATATTATGGAATGATTATCACAGAAAAGGACCAGATCTACCGAATAGAAACATACATGAAAAACGAAGCAGATATAATCCGAAATAGTGATTTTAATAAAGAATTTTCAATAAATGGGAGATAAAAGGTTGTAAGTAAATAATATATGGTATGATATATATTATTATGATTATTTAATATAATTATAATAAATATAAATTTATTATATAGGAGGTTATAATGATTTTAAATCTAGTGAAACTCGAGGTAAGGGTTTATTGTCCCAAATTATCTTCTTTGGAACATGTGTTATGTTATGCACCTATAATATTTTATTAGGTTCATATACTACCCTTTGACATGTTATATCCTGAATTTATTTATTTCATGATATTTAAAGTTTCATTTTAATTTATTCTTTCACGGGGTTTATGAATGAAATGTTTCCAAAGCGGTACGAGTTTTAGGTAACAATATTATTATTTATCAAGATTGTTTATGATTAAGTTTGTGATGATGAAATATTATGATCTATCTCTCAAGAAATTAATAAATTTTATTATAATATATTTATTTCTGGATAACATGTTTTCCTATCATTTACCCCTCTTTAAGAGCTAAATAAACCAATTTTTTTAAGGAAACTCGAATTTATTTTTCTTTTCAGTCAAAAAACCTTTTTCTTTCGTATCCATGTTTTTAAAAAATGTTTTAAAGAAGGTTTTTACTATTATCATATGACTTTTTAAGTTATTTTAAAAAATGTATAACTTTTTATAAGATGATTTAAAATGAATCTTCTTGTCATTTTCTGAATGAGGAACTTTTTGAATTTTTCTATAAAAGTGTGAAAGGAATGTTTTATTTTAACATACATGACATTAATATAATTTACTACCATTATGAATGATCAATGTTTTTAAGCTTCCATTGCAAGTTTCCAAGGTTATTTTCAAATAATAGGTTTTCTTAATATTTATAAAATTTTTATGTTTTAAAAATGTTATTTAAAAGTAAAAAGGATATTCTCCTCAAGAAATTTTATAGTGATCCTTTTAAGTAATTTTTCAGCTATCCTTTAAAATTACTAATGATTTACTTGGGATATGATATCATTGTACCATAATTATTATTTATCTAGGTGTTTTATTATTATTATGATGATTTGTTTTTGAAACCCATTTATTTTCCATGGGTTATATTATAATTTTATGATTTATGATCTTATGGAATTTATATGAATGAATTATGATTATTTAAAAATTGAGTTTGTTAAATACCTCTAATACATTGGGTAAAGATGGATGACTTATGAGGTAAATATGTTATGTGTGAACCTGATTTCATATTCACAATTTTATGTGTGGAACATTTTTTCATGTCTGTAAGATTATATATGGACCTGGTTTTCATGTCCATAATATTATGTGTGGACCTTGTTTTCCTGTTCATAAGTTTATGCGTGGACCTAATTTTCATGTCCATATGTCTATGCATGGGCTTGGATTTTATCTTCATAAGATTATTCATGGACCTAGTTTTATGTCCATAAGTTTATGCAAGGGCCCAATTTCATATCCTTATCATAGTGAGTGAAATGATTTCTATTTTAACATTTCACAATGTTGTAAGCTTATTTTTTTTCCAGATTTCCATGTTTATATTAGGCTCTAATTAATAATGTTCTTTGATTCCTTTATGGTACACATATTTTTAATAGACAATATTAATTCCATTATGCATGATTATAATCTATGATATGTTGGGTATGATTTTCAAATGTTAAACTCAAGTTATCATACCCTTATGGTTTTTTATACTTAAGTGATCATTGATTTATTCTTTGTTTACACTTACTGAGCATCTAATCTCACCCTTTCTTATGTTTTATTTCCCAAGGTTATGAAGAAATATTTTAAGTAGGATATGTATAAGAAGATTACTATGTGGTAATATATTTTGGGGATATATTGAAGATCTTTCATGTATACGATATTTATGTATCTATTATCTCTAGACACTAAACCTTTATGGTTCTATTATGGATATTAATGTTATGTATTGAATATTTATATAAAATAATGCAATATTTATATATAAAAAGTTCAGGACATTATAATTGGTATCAGAGTGGGGTTTAGTTAATATTTTGAGATTATGATTAGATAACTTTGGTAAAAGCACTAGGGATAAGTCTAAGTATTTTATAACATCATAAAGTGTTGGTAAGAAATAGATTATGTTGTTTTACTAACTAAATCACTATCTGGATACTAAAACTGGACATGGTTTTGGAGGAGATGCATCTAGGGGTAATAACCCAGAAAATATTTAGTTGAGTATATCTTGATCGTCATTATAGTGCACGGTTAGTGTTACCTTACTATGTGCCTAGTTTGACACACTCGAGGGATATTATTGGGTTGAATCATATTTTCTTTATTAACCAATATGAAGGATTTAAATAGAAAATTACCAGGAATTACCTAGATTTAACAATTTAAGACAACTCAGGAATGATATCCATGAATATATGATCGTTCAATCTAATGTTTTGTAGTTTTATTCTTACCTCAAATTTTTGGTTTTAGTTAATGGATGGATCCTGAAGGAATCATGTGAACAATGAATGTGACATCCAATGTAATGAAAAACCTCATGGGTAATTATCCTCCACCCTAGTGTTAGGGATTCCATAATAAATATTGTATTGATAATAACTATGAAAATATTATCCCATCGTGAGATTTGATGCGATTCTAAGTATTGATTAGCTCTCTCTATATAGTTCCCATATAAATTTTAGGAATAAGGAAATCATATTTGTTATTCTGAAATTAACCTACATCGGTGAAAGAATAAACCTAATGAAAGTGTTTTCGATTAATATAGGATCTTATTTAAGGATTAATGGTTGAATTATATTTTGGAAGCACATATTATTTCCCTCTGACTTTATTTTGGGAAATTAATTGGGTAAATATATTTTGGCATGAGCCTTTACGAGTGATTTTTTTTTAATATAATTGTTAAGTTTATCTTGGAAGGATATGATATCAAGTCATTATAATATTTGGGTTTAAATTTTTTGTAGACATATTTTTGGGGATCTTAAAGGTTAACTATTTGAATAATCGATTATTATTAACTAAGGGTGTTATTGTTGAGTTTTTAGAAATGAACATATTGTATTTATATATATTGGATAACCTGTGATGGCCATTTTGTTTTTGGAAATTTTTTAAAGGTATAAGGAATGAATTATGAATCTTATGATTCATTTAAAACAAATTTTAGTGATTTTTTTATGAAAAATTCATCTTTAGTAGTCATAATTTGGAGCAAAAAATGAGAATATGGTGGAAATTGATTAAAGGAATAAATTCTACTTGTAAAATAAGTATGTTCCTTTTTATTATTAGTATAGATGGTAAAGGAATTAATAATATTTATAAAAAAGGATCTTTAAAATTAATTTATTCTATTACCTTCAATTCTAATGAATTGATGGCCTTTTTTCTCACCTCAATAATATATGGTTTTGTGGTCCTTAACTTTCTCATGATTATTCACTTTCTTGTGATCGATGTTCTCTATCACTATCCACCATTGTAAGAAAATTAATTTTTTATCACATGCCTAGATTTTCACTTCCCAAAATTTTTCTAATATTTGGAAACCTAGATATGAGTAATTCCAGTTAACCTTTGTATTCCCATTTCCCTCTTTTTAAGTGGAAGTTTTATTAACCCTTTTTATGATGTGGGTTTTCAATAAAAGGAATATTCACATATCATACCCTTGATTACTAATCATGAGTTAAAATTGTGAGGAAGAAATTTATTAAATTGAGGGGGGGGGGGGGATGGGGGAGAATGTTACACCATAATATTTTAGTATATATTTCTCCTAAAATAATATTATTTCCTTGATAACTTTCAATGCACACAACATTGAGTTTAAAAAAACCATGGTATACTATTATAATATTATTATGCGATAGTTATTTCCTAACTGTTAGATTTGAAGGTATGAATATGAATAAATAAATTATTTATAATATGGTAACATATTTATAAAATTAATTCATTGGTTATAAATTAATTTTAAATAAAAATAAAAAACTTTTGAAAATAAAGAATATGTTTTTCTAAAAAAACTATTTTTATGTGCATAAAGTATTTTTATCTTGATAAATTAAATTAATAACTATTATTGAATTATTTTAATGAAATGGATATATTATATATTTAATAATATTTGTTTAAAATTTATTTAATATTTTTAGGCATGAGATAATAATAAACAAGTTTTATACATAAAAATGTGTTTTTCTAAAAAGAATTTTTATCCCGTTTTGTGGGTTTATTTTTAAATAAATTTATACCAATTATAAGTATTAAATTTTATAAAATAGATTCCATATTTTGAATTAGGTGGTTGAAATTTGGTAAATAGACCCATTTTATTTTTAGTCATTATAAATAGTAATTTTGGTAAAAGTTTTCACCGTGGTAAAGGGTAAATTAGGGAAATCTATGTTAAAACTAATTGATAAGGCCCTAATTTTTATTCATAATTTTTGTTGAATGATTTTAATTTTATCTTTCTCAAATTGGTCTTGAAAATTATTTATTTAATGAGTCCTTTTTCATGAAAATGATCTATATAATATTTAAAGCAAAGAAAGTCACAAAGTGTCACTCTATTAGTTTTAAATATCTATTATGTGTCCACATAGATGAAAAAGGAATTTATGAATGAATATAAATGTATAATTTTTAAATAATGAAATTATATTCATAATTTTAATTTATTTATAATTTTTAGTGATTAAATTATTATCTTAAATTCTTGCGCAACACTAATACAATATTTATTCAATTAATAGAAAAATAAAATAAATAATCCAGAAAAATTAAAATTAATATAATTTGAGTGATTTATAATGTTACAATTTTTTTAGATAAATATAACTTATTTTTTATTTTTAAAACGATTATATTCAAATTCCAACTCTGTATTTATGTATTTTAAGTCAAATTAAATGAATAATATCAAAATTGATATTATTTATATTTTATTAAATATTTTTAAATCATAAAAATCTTGAAATAGAATATGGAGGATAATATAATATGAAAAAATTTATCCATTTTCCATTTATAAACCATTTTTTAACATATAAGTAATATTACAACCCTTTAAGAGAAGAAAGTACGTTATTGTGTTTATTGTTAAAATTGGTTAACCAAGTGGTTAATAAAAAAATTAAGTTTTAAAATTACACCAGAATTTTTTTTGGTTGATTAGATTTAAACCCCATAATACCTTATCTGAAAATATATGTCCATTTATAATCATTTTTATAGAGAGTGACTTTATTATATTTTAATATTTTAAGTAATTCCAAATGTGACTCTCCCCTCAATTATAAAAGGGGACCCTTACTTTATCTTCTTAAAACCAATTTAGTCCTTATATATTGACCAAACCCTACCTAAATCCATTAAAAAATTACTTATCCACATTATAGTGGTGATTTTATTCCCAAAATACAAACCCTAGGATCCTTAAGAGGAGATCTGATGGTGTTCTTTTAGAGAATAGGTAATTTCCTTAACCGATCGCGTTTTTTACTTATTATTTAACTCCTATAAATCTATGGTATTTGCATTAAAATAATAAATTAAGTATAATAAATATAATTAAATTTTATTATTATTATTAAATCACCATTATCCTCCCTCTTTTCCATCAAATTAGAATTGAAAGTATCATTCGCACGTACGTACGACTTACCGTCTCTATGTAGTGATACAATCCATTTTTCCCCAAATTATTTCATGGATGGTTATTATGATGAATTTAATGTTTATATATTATAATTATTACATGATCATATTTTTGTAATTATAATATCATATCTACCTTCTTACCTTCAAATCTGTTGGAAAATAATAACGTTGCTTGTGTGTACGTGTGGACTGCCACCTCCATGAAGCGATATAATTTGTTTTTCATTTAAAAATTTCTTGGATGGTAATAAAGTTAGTTTAATTAATAAAAATTATTCATATTTTTAAATAATTATTCTAAAATGGTTAATTATTATTTACCTTTCTTTCTTTCCATGTTTTTAAATGATAAATAAGGTTTATGCGTACGTATGACCTCCCGTCTCTCTGAATGGTGTAATTCAATTTTCTATCTATACTTTTATAGATAACTATAAATATATATATAATAAATATATATTATATTTATATAATTATTAAAATTATTGATATTATAAAACTATGATCAAGTTACAAGGACCAAAACTACCGTACCAAAACATACATGAAAAAGGAAGCACGTATCACCAGAAACAATGATTTTAATAAAAAATTATTAATAACCAGGAGATACAAGGTTATAAGTAAATAATATATGGAATTATATATATAATTATTATTTTTGTATATAATTATAATAAATTTAAATTTTTTAAACAGGTGTTTATATTGCCTTTTAATCAAGTGAAACTCAAGGTAAGAGTTTATCATCTCAAATTATCTTCTCTGGGATATAATTAATGTTGTGGAACTATATTATTTTATGAGGTGTATTTACTTACGTATGAAATTTTATATCATGAATTTATTTGTTTTAATTATATTTAAATTTTATTTTAATGATATTCTTTTATGAGGTTTATGATTCAAAAGTTACCAAAGTAGTAAGGGTGTTAAGTTTACAATCTAATTGTTTATCAGGATTGTAAATGATTATGTTTACGATGATAAAATATTATGATATATCATTAAAGAAACACATTATTTTATTCTAATTAGTTTATTTCTAGAGAATACATGTTTTCCATTCATTTTCCTCTCTTTAATAATGATATAGACTAAAAGAATTATTTTTTGTAAAACATACTATATTTATCTCTTCGATCAATTTTTTTCTTATATATCGATGTTTTCTAAAAACGTTTTAAAGAATATTTTTACTATTATAATATTATTTTTAAATTCATTTTTACCCATTTTCTACTTTTTATATAATGGTTTAAAAATAATCTTCTTGTCATTTTATGAATGAGGTACGTTTTGACTTTTTTTGAAATATTTTGAAAAAAATGTTTTATTTAATGTATATGACATAAATGTAATTTTACACCATCATAATAAATAAATTATTTTATGATTACATTACATATAGCCAAGTTTATTTTCAAATAAAACATTTTTATTAATATTTGGGAAATTTTTATGTTTTGAAAAGGTTATTTCAAAGGGAAGTGGATATTTTCCCCAAGAAATTTTCCAGTGATCCTTTAAAGGAATATTTAATCTATGATAACATCATTTGATGTAACTTATGATTTATTAGGGATATTATCCAAGGATACCATTATTATTTCATATCTGGTTGGTTTCTAATTTTTATGATGATATATTTAGAAAATACATTTATTTTTCATGGGTTATGTTATAATGTTATGATTTATGATCTTGTGAAATTTATACGAATGAATTATGATTATGTGAAAGAAGGGTCTGTTGAATCCCTCTAATGCATTGGTTAAATACGTATAACTCATGAGATAAATATGTTATGTGGGAACCATATTTCATGTTCATAATTTTATGCATGGACCTTTCTTTCATGTCTATAATATTATACATGTACCTAGTTTTCTTAACCACAATATTATGCATAGACCTTGTTTTCCTATCCATAAGTTTATGTTTGGACTTTGTTTTTATGTCCATATTTTATGCATGGAACTAGATTTCATGTCCTTAAGAATATGTATATACCTAGATTTTTTCAATAATTTTATGTGAGGTATTTATTTCATGTTCCTTAACAATACGAGTGAACTTGTTTTTATTTTAGCATGTTTACAATGTTATAAGATTATGTTTTTTTTAAAATTCCTATGTTTATGATATACACCCATGGATAATTTTATTTGATTCATTTATGATATATGTATTATGAAATGATAATATTTATTCCAAGAATCATGATTATAATATATTATATTATTGGTATAATTTCCATAAGTTATACACAAGTTATTATTCCCTTATACTCATGTTATACATAAGTCATCACTGATATCTTTCTTATTTACCCTTATTGAATATATGATCTCATCTTTTCTCAAGTTTACTTTCCATAAGTTATGAAGAAAGGTTTTAATTAGGATATTTTTAAGAATATTACGATATGGGGATTTCTTTATGGGAGATGTTGAAGATATTTCATAAATAATTTGTTTATGTATCTAGTCTTTAGAGATACCAAGCCTTTATGGTTTTGGAATGGATCTTAATATTATGTATTTAATATTCATCTCAAAAGATGTAATATTTATGTATAAAAGGTTTTGGACATTTTTAAATCTGTAACCATTGCTTATCTTACTCTTAGATCGTGTTTGGAGGTCTTGAATGGGTTTTTAAATAGAAGTTAGGGTGATATAATGTAATAAATTATATATATGTTCTTGTTATTTTATTTGGATTTTTTTATACAATTTAAATTTAAAATAAATTTAAAAGGTTTTATTTAATGAAATTTTATTGGTAAAATATTATAATTTTTATTTAAAAAAGTAATAAATATTTAATAATTAAGAATAAAATCATTTAATGTTAAAAGACCAATTTTTTAAAGAACTGTATTTTTTTAATATATAATGTATTTCTATATTTGTACACTAAATTAATTAATATTGAATGTAGAATTCAATTTTTTGATAATAAATATAGATTAAAAAATTTACATTAATTTAATTTTTTTACATGGGAAATAATAAGTGTAAATTCACTTTATATTTAAAAAATACATTTTTCTAAACACTGCTTTTCTATTCTACGCGTTATTATATTAAAATTAATTCTCATCAATTTGAGAAATTAATTCAAGGAAAATGGATTTAATATTTGGAACCAACATTTTAAAATTATTTAATATGATCAATTTCAATTTTTTTCATAAAAATAAGTTACAAATATAAAATTTAGTCACCATAATGGAGATTAAACTGTGGTAAAAATGTTAAATTAAGAGGTGAAGTCTCAAAATATCACAAAAACTCATCTATAAATGGTTATATGAGGAATTTATGGAACATTAATTATCTTTTCCTCTCTAATTATAAATTTTGGATGCACTTTCCTTTAATATGACATCTCTTTTTAGCATTAAGAAACAAATATTTAAAAAAATGATACCCCACTCACCTATAAAAAACCCCTCCCTCACCCAACTTCTCATTATACATAAAGATTACTATATCCACCAAGATCTAAAAAAAACTTCTAATAACGTTTTTATATGTCCTGTATATTTTGGTCTCAGCAAAATACCGATATAAGAAGTATTAAGGAGTGGTCTAAAGAAAGATATCAAAGGAAGACACAATTGTTTTAACCAAGCTATTTCAAGTTTCTTTATTTTTATACCTCTAATAAATGTATTATAACCATCCTAATATAATGAAATTAGTATAATTAATATTAAAAAATGTTATTATATTTAATTAATAACCATCATATACCTTCCTACCATCCATTAGAAAATGAAAATTATGCCCGTGTTATGGTCAGATTACCACCTCCATGAGTGATATAATTCATTTTTCATCACTGAATTACATGGATGGTTTTAAAAATGCATTTAATGAATTAATATATTATATATGAATTTATTAATATTTAAAAATATAAAATATTCATTCTATCAAAAATATCAACAATAAATGATTATAGTGACTTTAATTTCCCAAATTGGGTATAGCGAGACATATTTCACAATTTAAATCTATTTTGGAAAATATATTGAGATGTATAATTTCACTAATACTGGAATTTTATTATTTTAATAAGTAAATAAATTTTTTTGGTTCTATAATGGTAATATTAATATTTATTTCATTATTTTCACCACCTTTTTATTAGTTAAAAATCACCTAAACAAACATGTTAGGAATTTCATCTTAAATAATCACACTCAAATATCCCATGGAGTAAAACTAGAACTTAATGAATCATTATGTGAATTATATTATAGTTCCTAGAAAATTCTGGATGAAATGATAACTAAAACCATTAATCCAATATTGAAAGGTCATGGTTAAAAACTACGTACACCGATGATCATTATTAACTAAAATTAAGTAATAACTATGTAATAAATGAATATAAAATATTAATATAAGAGGTATAAAATATGAAAAGGTTATTAAATATATTATTAATAACTCTTATTTTATTATAAATGAAGTTATATTTCATTCTACCAAGTAGGAATCATAGTTAAGAGTTTCTTAGTCTCAATTTCAATTCATTTAGACTTATTTCATATTATGCAACATTTTTCCATTTATATTGTATTGTTTTGATTATATTACCTATTAATGTATTATTATATATCTTATTCAATTCATATGATATGAAAAATAAAATCAAGTTCTTTCTTTTAATATATTTTGATTCAAGTGTTATAAAAGATATAAGGGTTTCTTATCTCAAATTTACTTCTTTGAGACATGTTTTGAATTATTCACCTATTTTTAATTTATAAGGTGTTTATAATTCCTATTGAAAATGTTATATCATGATTCTATTTTTGTTCATGGTATTCAAATTTCTATTTCAATTTCTCTCATTCAAGAGGTTTTGATTCAAATGTTATAAAATCAGTAAGGATTTTATCAACTCAATTTCCCTTTAATTTAGTTATCAACTTCCTCCTTTGATTTTAATTTTATTATTTTTTATTATATAATTTATCTATTATAAATGTATTTAATATTTTTCTATATGGAAAATACATATTTATGTCAAATTTTCTTCTTTTATAGATTTCATTCTCTATAAAAATATGATATTGTTAAGATTAATTTCCATCCCTTTATGATATATATTTCTTTTATATATCCATATTATTTCTTATTGAAAATGAATTAATTTATTATTATCAAATCCAAATATTTAATATCTTTTATATTCCTTATATTTTTCTTTATCACTTTTCAAAAATAAAATATTGAACTCTTTCTTCATTGTGGGGTTTTCTTGAAAACCACCTAAAATTCAAATGGGTTTTTTCACGCTCATATATTTTTATATTCAACTACAAATTTATTTACATAAAATTATTTTATTTTATAATTTAAATTATTATATTTTATTATAATGTTATTTTTTTAAAATTGTTCATTTTAATTTCATAAAAATGAATTTTTTAAGAGATTTAAAACTTTGACATTTATGGAAATGATAAAAATGATTTCTAAAAATGATTTTTCATGTATTTGATTTAGTTTTCTAATCAATATCCAAAACTAATATATCTTATTGAAAAATGTTCATGATTATTCTATAAATATATTTATACTTAGTTTTAGAAATTTAATTTTAAGTATCAACTGATATATTATTGATTCCATGTTATAAGATATTGTTTGGAAATGTTATGAAACCCATTTTTTGCATTGATTTTTCATGATGTGATGAATGATTGTTTCATGTGGAAAAAATTTGTAAGGATAATCATTATGTGCTGAGTGAGGATATATATATTTATCTAACGTGTTGGTAATGTTTTATGTCACATTAGAAAATGATGTTATGTATGTATTTAGTTTTGTGTTCATAACGTTATGTGTGGACCAAATTACGGTTAACATTCTCCACAATTTTTTGTGCGGACCTTATTTCATTTTCAAAACCTTATGCATTGACTGAATTATTATCCCATTTTTCCAAAATGTTATTATTTCCTAAAATTATATTTGTGGTGCATTTTTTTATGTCACGTGCCTATGTTATGATCCTTGGTTCATGATTATTGTCTTATGTCTTCTATTTCTTTCTCTATAGTATGTGTTAGAAATTTTTGAGGATTATATGTGTTTTTATAAAGACTTGTGTAAATCTCTAATGATTTCATGTTATTTTAAATGAAATATTTCTCCCATACCCATGTTTTATCATATACTTATGACTTATTGACAAGTTTTCCCTTTTTATTTTCCCCACTCCTCCTTTTTTTACACTTACCTAGAAAATTATATAAAAGACTATATATAATGGGAAGCCTTATGTAGAAAAGCTTATATTATATGTTGAAGAAATAATGTATAATAATATTTTTTTGGTAGCTAATATCTAAAGATACTAAATCTGTTGATTCTAGGGGCTGTGAGATTATTTATAAGATGGGATTTTTAATTTTTGAAAATTATATAAAATATATGCATGTTTGGTGTGGTTTTTCTGAAATAGGGAAGGTTCATGATAAAATTCGGTGCCCATGGATTGTCATATTTAATATAGGAAGGAAATGTAAAACATTAAGAGTTTGGTGTCCAAATCCCTCTATGAGATTTGGGTCACACTTAGTTGGGAAAACGTAAGAGTTAGGATACAAGAGAAATAAATTTGAGATAATCCATATAATATATTGGATATGGAGTTATTCACTCAAATATATAGAAATTATATCTGATATTGTTGGCATGACTGTCTATCTATATTAGATAAAATACATATTTTTTTTTCATCCTGGTAAAACTTATTTAACAAAATGGGTTCAAATAGTGTTAAATTACTTCAGGATTCTACTTTGGTTGTAGAAATCATAAAACCATTTTATGGTTTTATTGAAATTCTATGAAATTTAAATGTTTCATATTGTTTTATGTTTTTTATTATACTACTAAATGAACTGCATGAGACAATTTCACACTTTTAGTGTAGTGCACACACTTTAAGTACGAAATTTTTTCAAGATAATGGTTATGATTCCAATAAAAGGGAAACATCCCCTCGATTTATTCACTCCCATTCCTCTATTAATGAAGTTTTAAGTAGTTACATTTCCCTAATTATTTTGTTTTGAGTAATCTGATCTTCTATATTTGAGGAATTTATCTAGTTTTTTTTCATGTTTATTTTTTAGATTAACTTTATTATTAATGAATTTTAATTTATTTAGATTTAAATAGTTTTTTTATAATTTAATTATATTAGTTTGATTTAATTTAATATTTAAACTTTTAACTAAAAATATGATTATTCATGTTTATGTATTTTAAAATATACTTTAATAATAATATAATAAAAGTGTTTTGAAATAATAATTATATTTATATTATTAAAATTTATATTTGGAATGTTATGATAGTATAATGAGTATGTTAATTTAAGTTATGTTTCTTTAAAATATTTTTTAATAATATTTCAATGACAATGTGATGAATTGTTAGGTTTAAAAAATTTAGATTTAAAATATTGTTTAAATATGACCATAATAAAAATATTAACATTTATTTTAATAAAACAATTCTTTAAATTTATTCAGCGTGGGAGATATGGGTAGTGGGAATCCCTTTGGAACTGACCCCATTAATCTAATAACTTTTACTTGACAAAGTTTGGTGGAAAATCTATTTCTTACTACACCAAACTCACACTTATTTTCCTAGATTGAGATAGTCGAGATGGTCAAGAGGGGGGGGGGGGGTGGATTTTATTACTTAAATTTAAACCAAATTTAAAACAATAGTAAACTATTAAATAAAAACGAAAAAGTGGTGGAAATATAAATAATTAACACCTAATTTTTTATAGTATTTTAGATAAAAAAGATCCAATATATTCTCTCCATTTATCTCTACTCCTTTATAGAAATGGTATTTACAAAACCCAAATTTTTTATAATATTTTCAACTCAACCAAAATATAACCTTCATAATAATTGTATAAAATAAAAACCCTAAATTTTATTGGGATTATTAACCCGATACAACCTTTCTTTTTTACATGTGGAAGTAGAACCACATATAAACACTTTAATTTAATTTTATAGAAACTACCAAGAAAAGCATACCTTTTATAATGGATTTATAAAAAAAAGATATGTAATTTTATATGGGAAAAGAAATAATTATTTACAGTTAAAATAAAATAGAAATAAATAATGGAATATAACTTGATCATCAATGAAAAATTAGAAGAATTGAATGTAGAACATTTATTGCAGATCATTCACTTTCAGTAATATGTTTCACCATAATGAATATCCTATAATGATCAGAATAAGTTGGAAATCTTGATTATATAAACAAGTTTCAATTTTAGGAGTCATTCCAAAAAATTCATTCTTTTTTCATATGATCCCATCAATCTTTATTTATTTGAAAATTTCAAGTGGGCAGTTTCATGATGATTTCTAATTTATGTTCAATGATTCAATAAATCATGGTTTTTAAATAATGGATCCTCATCCCATATGATGGGAAATGCAGACCTATTAATTAATGTTAAGAAAAAGTTTTATAGAATAGTTAGGTTCGGTGATGACGGTGCTTTGAAGATCAAAGGTAGTGGAAGTAGAAAGTTTTCCATTAGCAAGTTGAAGAAAACTGAAGTTCTCTCAGTAGATAGTCTGCATGTCAATATCTTGAGTGTGAGTCAACTATGTGACTTGGGACTAATGGTGATGTTTAATCAAAATGGGTGCACTATCATAGGATAGACATAGATTTCACTTATGAAAGGAAGTAGAACAAATGAAAACTTATATCAGTTTGATAGTAAAGAGAACATTTTATACTTGACAGTTGAAGAAGAAAATAACTTGTGGCACACAATATTAGGTCACATTAATAAAAAAGATATGGAAAATATATATAATCTGAATATGGTCATGTATATACCCATTCTGAAGCATTAATGGGAAAAGGCTTGTGATGCGTGCATATGAGGGAAGTTGGTATGCAACTCTTATCACCCTAAGAAGAAAAGGGAAATAAATCTTCTTCAACTCATTCATACAGATGTATGTGGTCCAATAAATGTTGTCGGAACATGTAGAGAAAGGTAATTTGTTCTTTTTATTGATGATTATAGTCGAATGTATTGTGTGATGGTTATACATATGAAACTTTAAGTTCTTGATTGCATGAAAATGTATCGCCAAATTTACGGGAATGATACTGGTCAGACCATCAAAGTTCTACAGTCAGACAATGGAGGATCCATTGATTTTGATAATTACCTAGAGAAACAAGGAATACAACATGAGATGGATACTGTGAGAACCTTATAGAAAAATGGTGTTGTTGAGCACAAAAATTTATAGGTGAACAATATTTCCAAAACTATACTAATTGAGAGTTGTATCCCTCACCATTACTGGAAAGTGTCTATTCAAGTTGTAGTGTATACTCAAAAATTGAACAGGGCTTTGTATGGGAGAAACCAAGACACCATAATAGTTGTGGCATGGAAGGAATCCATCTTTGAAGTGTTTTTGTTTTTTCGGAAGTAAATGTTTCATTTGAAATAAATAAGGAAATCAAGGAAAATATTTTGATGCGGTAGATGAAGGAATATTCTTCAGATATTCAGTGAATAGAAAATCCTAAAAATTCTTCAATAATCATCTTGGAAGAATTTTGGAAAGAAGTGATGTTAAGATTGTTGAAGATAAGAGCATAAATACCTTGAGGGGATCTTATGCTGAGGTGATTCAAGATATAGAAGATAGTGTACATGGAACAGATTCAAATTCAGAAGTAGGAGTGAATTTTTTTTTTAAGTCACAAAATGATTTTGATTCATAGAAAGAATCGGAAGAGGAAACCATAGATGAATAAAATTGTTTTGAACCTCCCTGGAGAAATCTAAGAGAAAAAATTGATCAATCCAACATCATTAACGATAGGACTACACCCAAATAGTCTAGGAGAATGAGGAATAATGCACAATCTTTCTTCTTATCAATTGTAGAACCATCCTCATTTAAAGAAGCTGCGAAGGATGAATCATGGATTAAAGCCCTGAATGAAGAGTTAGATTATATCGACAAGAACCAAAAATGGGATCTAGTTAAGAGACCTGAAAATCACAATATGTTTGGTAAGTGGATTTTTATAAATAAATTTGATGAACAAGGAAATGTGATCAGAAACAAGGCACAATTAGCATGTAAAGGTTACTCATAGATTGAAGGTATTGGTGTTGAAGAAATATTTACTCTGATGGCTAGAATAGAGTCAATTAGACTTTTTCTTACCATGGAAATTCAAAGAGTATACAAAGTGTATCAAATGGATGTCGAAACAGATTTCTTAAATTGTGTTCTTGAATTAGAATTATACATTGAACAACCAGTGGGTTTTCTGCTAGGTAATGATGAAATGAAGTTTTGCAGATTAATGAAGGCACTCTATTGTCTGAATCAGGCACCACAAGCATGGTACTATCGACTATATTCTTATCTAAAGAATCTAGAATTTAAAAGAGGAGAAGTGGATCAAAATATCTATGTGAATAAATATTAGAAAGAACAGTTCATGATACTGCTATATATAGATAATATTATTTTTGGTGGAAGTAAGCATGGGTCAGTGGATAAATTTTCCAATCACATGAAATGATAATTTTTAATTTCAATGATTAGTGAACTCCCATACTTCTTGGGAAAACAAGTGATTCAGATGATTGACTACACCTTTATTTCTTAGGAAAACTATGGAAGAGAGTTACTAAATAAATTCAATATGCATGACTCCAAACCAATGTCGACTCTAATTATGGTTGGAAATAAACTTGGAAAGCATGAAGATGGTACTTTTTTAGATCCCACCATGTATAAGAGAATAATAAGAAGCTTACTATACTTAACTGCAACATGGCTAGATATTGTATTTGTAACATTCTTAGCATCCCACTTTCAAAGTAATCTGAAGGAAGAACATATGATGACATTTAAATGAATCATGAAGTACATTCAAGGGAATCACAATTATTTCTTGTACTTTGATACAGGAAGAGATAATGAACTTTCTACCTTTTATTATATTGATTGGGATAGAGATTTTGTGGATAGAAATTACAGAAGTTGTCGATATTTCTTTATTAGAAAGAAATGTGTTGGCTGGTTGAGTAAGAAATGGAAAATCACTTTTCTCAGTATTTTTGAAGTTGAGTGTATCTTCACTGTAAAGGCTTGCACTCAGTTACTCTAGATGAAACCACAACTAATTGATATTGGTGATGAGGTGAAAAAACAAATGGTGATTCATTCTGATAACAAGAGCGCAATTGATCTTACTAAGAATCATATTCAGCATTCTCGCATGAAACACATTGAAACCAGATATCACTTTATCAAGGTAAATGTTGAACAAGGCATCTTTAAAATGGATCATGTTGGATATAATGATCAAGTGGATAACATACCAACCAATACATTATCAGTACATGTGTTCTAGAAGAATTTGTCGAACCTCGATGTTCAACTATCTCCTTGTGCATGAGGAGGCCACGAGTGTTCCCCTCTCCCAAGTTGAATTAATTATTTTAATATATTTATGAAATTGATGAAGGTTTATGGTGGAGATATGATATAGGGGTAGTGTCTTTTTATCTTTACAAGTAAAAATACGATTCCTTGGGTTTATTTCCAATGGGGGAGAATAGATAAGTTCAATTTTGAATGGAGAAACTTATGGTTTTCTGGTTGAAGTATAATGAAGGATGGTGAATGTTGTTGTAGGTTTTTGAGGAAATAATTAGATCATAGCTTGGAAATGTATACTCATTCCAAGACATGAGAACCCAATTCATTCTTCTCTTGTTTTCTACACTGAGATTTTCTCACAAAAATGTAGAGTGTTGGATGTTTTATTTCTCACGTATTAGGTTTTTATTGTGGTTGGTGCTTTATTGAATTTATCAGCGTATTTGAAACAAACCCAAAGGTGGAGATTGTTGGACCCAAGACTATTATTTGATGGTAGTGGAGATCATTTTCTATTTTTTTTTCAATCCATATTGGGTTCATCAAGGGTTTTTCAAGATGAGTGATCTTACAGTTCAGGCTGACAACACTGTTGAAGGTGGCATTATATCCTAGTGTTTTCCAAATTTTTGGGCGTCAAAATCAAAAGTTTATTTTTGGAAAAGGAAGAATTTACATATAGGAATGAATAGTACTCAAACCTCAAACCATATATTGTGGACCACAAAAAGAGTACGTCGAATGGAAATTTTTCATAGTATCTCTTTGCGGACTGCAAAGCACAGTATGCAGACCGTGTAGGGGACATAGTTTGTGGGATGAAAATGGTTTATGAGATTTTCACATTTTGTGGGTAACAAATAGTTTACAGTATGAATTACTGTTCATTGAAAGGAGGTGGTGATTTGAGGAGCTGCGAAGGAAAGGTTCTTCGTGGACCACAGAAGGTAAATGGTTTGTAGAAGGACTATGGTATGTGGTGGCTGTACCGTATCAAAGATTTGGGAGATTTTCCTTTGCGGTATTTTCTGATCTATTTTACTATATAAGGTTCACTAATACTTTCACTAGAAAGAGAGACTTTGATTAGAAATATAACAGTAATTCAGTGAAGTCGAGAGTGGTTCGTGGGAAGACAACCACGTGAAGGAGAATAGGTTCACATGGAGGATTCTGTGAAAGGAGAAGTAGTCCGCCGAAGGGGTTTTGAGGGGCACTATAGCCCACGTAGGAAGACTGTTTGTGGAGGAGGATTTATCTTGTGGAGAAGAGGCAATACAAAAAATTGTAACATGGAGGTAGAATTCTTACATGGTTTGTGTAGGCAGTATATGGAGGTGGTGCGAAAAGAACAGGTGCTATGCGTAGTAGTGCAGTTCGTGGAGGAAGCATGCCAGTTTGTGGAGGAATTATCCAAGAACTATCAATGCATAGAAAAGTGGATTAAATATTTGGGTAAAATCAGGAATTCAATAGAGAATATATCTACATATGAGTATGCATGCTTTAATGAAGATAAATGGACCTACAGGCCCATATACTGTGTTTGGATTCCTTCAAAGGCAGTGAGCTAGGTGGATCAACAGAAGTGTTCCAAGGGACATAGTGAGCTATCCCCAAAATTTTTTAAAGGTAGTGTACCTGACATAGAGTGACTGTGTCTAAAATTTTTTACTCCAGAACTAGAGAAGTTTAGTGGATTTTGGTACGAATGACACATTATCAGCGTTTGATCCTTGGACTAGCCCTTTGTGGTGAACCAAGTAAAATCACTGTGTTGACTCTTTGCCTGTGATTATTTGTTTACTATTCATTCTCATAAAACAAGTTTAACATGTTCCTTCCAACATGAGAACAAGATACACTACTTTTTTAAAAAAAGTTGACAACCTGATTCACTCCTCCCGTCTCAGGTTTTCCTGGGTCCTTCACTTTATTTCTAAAGGTTTCTTTTTGAAAGACTATATAAGTACTTTTTTCAATAATACCTAAGGAATTTAACTACAAACTTTCTAAATTAAATACTATTTATATCATTCAAAACCACTTAGTTTTACTATATAAATAATCATCTTTCCACAAATGGGTATTACTGAGTCTTACATTTTATACTCATCATTTATTGCTAACGATTCAATCATTCCTGAACTATTAATTAAGTATGAGACACCAAAAAGAACATTTATTCCAAAAATGGAATAATGTATCCATATATCCAATGGATACATGAGATAAATATTTTTTTTAATATATAAAAGATTCTACTAGAACTAATAATATTAGAAATTATAAGTTCTTTATTTGTCACTACAAACTTAGGAATCACCCATACCCTCTTAGAGAAATCAACTTACTTCTTATTACATTACTATACGTACTTGGTCATATTTGGATAAAAACATGTGACATACATTTAGTATCTAATTCCCTAAAAGTTAAACGTAAACATAACATAAAATGATTATTATAATTAAGTTGAATCCTCTGATTTCATCTACTTCAATTCATTGTATTTTATCTTCCATAGACTTATCTACTGACATGTAAGGAAAATAAACTCCTATATGATGATTTTTTTCTTCTATTTGAAGGATTTTTGGAGGGTTCCTTCGGTATCACACTTTCTTTTAGCCTTTTTTCCAGGTAATTCAACTTTTTTACCATAAGTGCTAAATATTATGATTTCTTTAAGTTCTCATATACTTTGTGAACATTACCAAAAAGGAAATGAATAATTTTATCCATTTTCTATTCATTTTGTAATCCTAAATGAAGCTAGAGTAATTGGGTGATAAGGATATTAAAAAGTTATATATTGAAATATCATAATAAATTTTTCAATTTACACACATTTAGTGTAATCATCGTCTCATTCATATATTGCTTCACATTCTGCCCATAGACTTCTCAGATATGGGACAATATGTGGAACCATCCATGTAACGATGTTGTTTTTACAAAAATCGTCAAACATTGATGATGGATTTATTATTTAAACATCATATGATCCATTCCTGTTTCTCCTATAAGCTTCCTTTTCACCATATCTCCCTAAGGGAGCCCAATTGGTAGTTGGTATTCCAACACATACAATTTCTAATATCAAATTACTTTGCACAAGTGCCTGTACCACTACTGGAAATTCATATCGGTAAGGATATGTTATTTATACAATATTAATCATATTTTATTTATGGTATTATGTTCCATTTTTCTAAAAAATTAAATTTTAAAAGATTAATACTTTATCTTTTTTAGTGATCTGACATTATTGATTAATTTAATCATTAGATATCTCCCACTATTTTATTAAACCTTTTTATCCCTCACTACTAGATTCAAAATTCCATGTCAACTAAGTATTATAGTGAAAAGGATCCCTGAAACCATTGTTAATAGTCTAAGAAATGGTTATGTCACTACTGAAAAAGTTTGAAGGTAGATGTTTTTTTGGAAAATTGAATTAACTCATGACTCTTTATAATATTGAGTGGAGTCCTAGAATCAAGAAACCATAACCATTATTTACTCAACAATTTTACTCTAAAGTGAAAATAATAAAGCTTTGGATACTTACTTACTATTATATTTATTTAATTCGACCAGAGATATCATAAGAACTCCCTAGTAGTAGGAGGCACCCTTAACTAGGGCTGATTATCACCTCATACACCCAATTATATTCAAATTCAAATAATGGATGATGTTATGAATTAATATATTTCTCTAAGGATTTCATTATTAATCAATGAATGAATTCGTTTTTTCTATTTGATATGACCACACATAGTGAACACACTCCCAACTTGACAATTATTTAAATAGAAAACATTCATATCATCTTAATTTGTTTTAATCTATGCATTTTTGTTCATTATTTTTTGTGAAAATGCTCATTTTAATACTTAAAATAAAAATAAAAATAAACCATGCATAAATTAAATTTATCATGAAAATGATCTTGAAAAGTTACCATTGGTTAATAATTTGAAACAAAATGGATTATCCATAAATCTATTTGTTCAATACCCAATTTATAGCTGATATGTATTACATCTCACACCCCTTTTCAACACATCCAAGTCTCATATGGAATAATAACTCATCTCAGTGTGGTCCGTTTCTTATAATTTTCTCAGCAGTATATATATATACACACTCCTTAAAGTGGAAAATATATGCATAATAAATACTAATGGAAGGGGGTAGCTAAGCCAAACCCACCTCAAGTTATTTTTTTTTCTATTTCATGACTATCCCCCACCCCATTCATTTAAATTGTTTTTTATTTTGGATTTCATTTATAAATACCCCTGATTACCCATTTTCATTTTTTTATTTTATTACATGATTAATTAGCACATTATTTATAATTATTAAAATAAATTACAATTCCAAAAATGTGTGGAAATTTTGGGTACCAACCAAGAATTATTCCGGCCACCACAAATTTTCCAGAAAATTGGGGGTTATCAACAACTACCGCTGGACACCACCCTTGTATAAAATAACACACAAACACACACATACACACACACATAAGAAAAAAAAATGGCTTTGATCTAATTTAAAACATTAGATGGCTATAACTTATAAATCCTAAATCGGATTGAACGGTGATATGTTTCAAAAATTTATCTGTCACCTCATATTTTTTTAGCATATATGAATTTATGTTCTTCAATTTTTAAACCCATAAGAACACTAGATTTAATTTAAATTAAAACTTCAGATGACCGCAACTTGACCATCCATGATTGGATCAAAGTTTAGTTCATTATCGGAGAATCATTGTGATATCCACTACTTGAATTTAAGGTAAATTAAATTTTTATTTGGATTAACTATTATGTGATCACTTAAATACCAATTGATGGTACCAGAGTGTGCAATAGAAATAGATAGTCAAAGGAATTGATTTTTTTATCACTGATCGATGTAAGTACATCATATTCGGTGATGCACATCATGTTATGAAAAGCTGAGGATCTCACTTGATGAAAATAATCACAAAGATAACTTGAATAAATACCTCATTTTATTTGAAAGAATATTTTAGAAAAACTCATCTCCTATGACCATTAGTCGAAGGAACCGAAATTAGACTGATAAAGATCATCCACACACACTTTGAAAGTCTGTGAGAGCATCAATCATTGATATCCAGGTGCTGGCACAGATACTCACTGTAGCCATTAATGTCCTAACGATCACTGATTCATAGATCCTCGATCCATGAAAAATAACATGGATCAATTTATTATATCAAGAGATTATCTATGTAGGATGTAGGTTATGTGATATATTACCACTCAAATTCATGCGATGAATAGTTCTAAAATTTAGTGCCTCCTCTTGGTTATATAGGGAGGTATAAAATACCCAAAAATGGATCCCCGACCAAAAAATATGTATTACCCACTAAATAATCCATAAATGAGAATTTATGTCCAATTAAATATGTTACAAACATCATTTATATTTTTTCACTTACTTGTAATATAATAAATACATTACGTGATAAAATTGATCCATTAGATCGAATCATCATTCCAACAAATATTAAACAAAACATGAATATTTAAATAATATTAATTTTATAAATATTTTCTCAGGTATTCACATAAATACTAGTAAATACATTAAATTAATAATTCAAATACAATTATTATATACTAGAATAATAATGAATTTATTTATTCCTTGGTGATCATTTATTCTCAGACATCCCCCAAAACTTATGGTGTCTCCCACTATTTATTACACCCTTATTCATTAGAATATTATAGAATTTTAAATATTCTAAGTGTGTGACCATCTAGGCCCTTATCTTGATAGTAGTGAATACTATTAATAGACTAGGAGGAGAGTCTAGAAACCCATCAAGACCCGTAAGGGGATAATGAATAGTTATAATAATGACAACCTTTCCTACAAACACACACTATGTAATATAATCTCTTTGTATTGTGATTACTCATAAATCTAGATGCACACTTCATGTCTTCATCCTTTATCTATTTATTATTCTTTGAAGTTACCAGATTAACTTACCTGCTTCTATCATGGTCATGAATTTAGTAACAGTAGTACTATTCTATTCAACTTGTCCCAAGATATCACTTCATTTCAAAAGCGAAAAATTATATCTTATTTATTCAATCAATTTTATACCACCAACAATGAACCTAATAAAGACTACCTTACCGAGACATAAATTTATTTTTTTTTTCATTTTGAATTAAAGTATATAATAAAATAGTATACACTAATAATAATCTCAAGTTAGAAGACCATTATATGTGTTTATAGATAGGAACTAATAATGAAACCTGAAATAGGTGGTGTTGATATTGGAGGTCCAGTATTTATGATCTCATCTATTTGAGATCACTATGTGTGAACTTCATGGGAAGAAGTCTCAATGCTTATGATCCCCAACACCTTATAGTCACATATCACCTATATCCTTTTAGCATGATGTTTCTGAACCATAGGATATAAGTTTCAAATTACTATCAAGGTATATCTAGGTTCTCATTATAGACAAGAAACCTACATAAACTTTTGATATGATAAATATTATATGAAAAATACCATATAAATAGTGGATGCAGAAATATGGACACTATTATGGAAAGTTTATATTATGCATAACTCACTCTATACATGATATGGAAATAAAAAAGTATTGTTTATTTTGGGTATAAGGCACCAACTTTAACAACATTTATACCCATTCTGAGTTAAATATCTACCCTTTATTGATAATGATAAAATCATTCAAGTTAGGAATATGAGAGTGAATTTTATACCTCCTCTCCCAATTTTACAAAGCTATTTAGAAGTTATATATTTCACCATGTAGTGAGGATTTAATAGCTTAAACTCATCAATTCCACCCCTCAAGGGATTCATCCATCTCATTGAATTCTCTATATGTCAGTACAAAATCATATACATAAAGGAATAACGAGGGACCTATTTTCTCTCTGAGAAACAACATTTTTGTTGAGTGGTTCCTCTAAATATATTCCATTCTCTCCTTATAATATCTATATGAAAAGTTTTCTATAGAATCTTAACTTGAACTTATTCTTTATGTGGAATATCTTTTTGCACCCTATTCTCCTAAGTCATTAAGTTTCTAGTTATGAATAAATTATCGTGAATTTTCACCTTATCTTTTAAAGATATTTTCTTTCCTTTATCCCCAAAACATTTCTTAGCTTACTAGAAGTGTTTATACAATTAAAATTGATTTGGTATAACAACTAAGCACTATTTATTAACATGCTCAATATTCTCAAAATTATCACATGACTTTCAATTGTTCTTATTTTGACACCTCTTCCCTTTCACAACATAAGTAACCTATCCAGGTAGTTTATTCATGCATTTATCATATCTATTACCTTCTTATCTTCATCTACCATAACTTCTTATATGAATTCATACAAGTTTTATATAGGTCTGTTGGATGTATTTATGGTCACTAAATTCTTTATTTGATAATAGAATATCATATTTTCACTATGACTCCCCCTTCTTTCATGTTTTTTTGTTAAGGACAGGATGTACTAGTAAAAGCAGTCTTTGTGACCATACCTTGCACTATAGTAGAAAAAACCTATGAACCTAGATCATCCACCCTGATATGTATTCTACCTGTAAATTTTTTTATTGATGTAGTTTTTTAAAATAAATCTTCTTTTGACAAGGATAAAGTGATTTCATTGACATATATATCTCTACCCTTGATGTAAGAAATGATCTCTTACTTATATTATTGTTCAAAGAAGGTTTAGATTTTTTTTAAACTATACTATTATAAATAAAAGTTTTTATTTGATAAATATTAGGTGTAGATTTATATTCCCTATTTAGACCATCCAACTCTCAAGTGTTAGAAGATTCACTATTAACCTTAGTTGGATTGGATAAATCTTCTTTACTTATCTTTTATTTTATCCTTAATTCAGTTTTATCTTCCTTTATATGACCTTAAATTATTTTCATTCATATTTATGTTATGATAAAGTTATAATTTTTTGTGCCTAAAATTCTAGGATAGAAAAATATCCTACGATCCTTATTCTTTTCTTTTTTAGTGTAGTATATTTAAATTTTAAAGGGTGTTTACCTTACTATTTTTGAGTGTAACCACCAATACTTTAGAGAATTCATGAGTAACATCTCCCCATACATATTCTCTCATTCACCCTTGATGTGGTTGGTTTGTAAGTATTTTTTTACCATTCATACTTTCTTCAAATTTAGATTTAAACATATACCTACAATTGAAATAACATTTGTACATAATAAATTTTATGGTTTATGGGATAACTTCTTCTTGGAGGATGTTTTTATTTGTTTATAGGATTATCTCATTATCTTCTAGGAGTCATGAATCTTTTTGAAAACTTGTGTGGAAGCATATGTATTTCTAGTAATATGGGAAGCATTAGATTTTGGTGATTCTTGATTCTTCAATATCACCTCAAACCCAAAAACTTTATGTTGATGGAGTTATTTTCATGATCAATAGATCTTAGACTATCTTCCCAATCCTATTTCGTCTTTTTTATTTGTTCTTCATGCATTTTTATTGATTATTTTAAAGAATATTCAAGATCATTTTTTTCTTTAACCTATAATTTAGTAGCTTTTCCATCCATAAAAACTGTGTACAACTTTTCATCTATATGAAATGCTTTTACAAAAATAATCTCAAATAAATGTTTCTCGAAAAATTTTCTTTGTTATTATTCAACAACGACAACATGTCTTTCATTTAAAAGAGATATCATTTCTTCCTTTTATCACACATGTTTTTTGAGGGTGTTACATGTGATAGTCTATTTATCCAGTGCATATTATATAAAATTATCCTCTTCTTCCAACTATAATTTTTCATCCTGAATACGATTGATAGTTATGATAATATAATTTACCACTTATTTTTGAACTTTATTCAAATTTTATTTTAATTTTAAATTAATATCACTATATGATAGATAATCATCATAGATTAATAAATATTCATTATAATAATCACATTCAAAGGAATTATTTCTAATTGTACCACTTAGTTTTCATTTAATTAGTGGAATCTCCCCCTTTAATATTATATTATTATTCAAAATCCTTGCCTCTATTTTATTTCTATATTTATAAGTCCTGGAAGAAATTTTATGCTTTACATCATCAAGAGTATCTTCCTTTCCCCCCAAATAAGTTAACTCAAAAAATTTCTCAAATCTTAATGACATTAAATCTATTAAAAGTAACAGGGAAGGGCATGTATCATTAGAGGGAACCTTTTCTCTGATACTAATTGTAGATCTCCAAGATGTATTGACTTCTAGGGGATGAAGGGAATCAATGGTTTACTATTATGAATTATTTTCTTTTTATTAAACCTATTTTAATTGTTAAGGTTCTTAATCCTCTCAACAATATCTAATAGGATCAACCTAGATATATAAATAATAATAGAGATCACATCACATGGAATTTACAAGGTTTAGTACCAAGACCCACACCTTTACATGTTGGTTAGATGGCTCAATATGATTATCCACTATAATGTTTTCATCAATTACAATGGATTAGGAATAAAATAGTTATAAACCCTAGTAATTTATCCTCTAGTTGACCCTAGTTCTATAAACCAACAACCAACACATATGAATTGGTTTGTTAGACACCCCAACCATCTTATATTCTCTTATATCAATTATACACCCTAATCCCATGATTCTTTAGAAACTATTTAGTTACCTTGGTGAAAGGCTTATTTTTATTATTAGTATTGATCCAATAGTATAAATTCCTATTTATTATTTATAGTGATATCCCTCCATGATCCAATTGGAAAATATTTATTATGTACAATTATTTGAGAACTTCGACAACCATTGATAAGGGCTATCATTATTTCTCAACATCTTCTGATCTTTAGTGAATGATCAGGTCTTACTTAGTCATTAAGATTCTGAGGTAGATATTATCCTTCCATAAATGTGGTTTATGGGATTATTAAATTTATTTTAATATCATTTTTACTATATTAATCTTACATAATCTTGATCCAACTTCTTTCAATCAACTCAAATGAACTTCATCAAATCATTGAAAAAACTTATCAAATTTATGAACTCTCGCACATATCCATTTATCATCCTTAATATTTTATGTCCTTATTTTAACCATTATCCTTAACATGGTATATAAAAAATATCTTTAAATTTATTAAATCATGTTCATGTAATATATGATCATGTTATTTTCTTCCCTTCGCATTGTTTATCTGTTATTTGAAAAACTCAATATATCTCATTCATAATCCTCATATTATTTACCTTTCTTAAAAAAAATTTCTTATTTTTTACTAATTAAAGTGTGTATATATTAGAAAAATAATGACTTCATGAAAAAATATCATTAAATTTCTTGCTCAACTAATTATGTAGGAGAACGCAGCTACCACTTGTTCTTCATGAAAATTTTGAGCATGAAATTAACTCGAGTGGATGGTATTCCTTCACACAAGTCCTGGTGTGGGATAACTCAATATTTAAATGAATGTTACAAATTAATTACCTCTTTTACTTACTACAATTATATTACATGAGTTATTAATCATGTAAGGTGAATGTTTCACATAATCTTAGATTCACTTCATGTAATTGTGTACGCAGAAACTCGATCATCTCTTTATTTATGACCATGGAGGATCATTGGATCCCAATTTTAATTCACATAACCTAGGATCCTCATGATTATCTGTTTTTTCTTTTGAAAATGTGAAAAATAGACCTCTTAAAAATCTCAAAATATAGTATCTGAAAACCCTCATCCTTACCTCATTATTTATAAAAGAGGATACACTATATATTCTTTGATTTTTATTGAAATTAAAATATATTTAAACAATTTAAATATATTGGTTGATATCAATTATTTCAAATACCAAAAATTTATTCACATGTGAAATTTTGGATTCACTTGATTAAGTTATTTATGCAATGGATCGATGGATACACGATCATGTGATCCCTAATAATTAATACTATTGAGGCTATCCATGAGAGGATCTTATCTCATAAACTATTCTTCATGATATTTTTAGATACACGTGATCATGGATTCATGTGATCAAGGCTTGATCATGTGACGTCTTTGTGGAATACTCACTGTAAATTTTTTTTTTCATTCGGTAGAAACATGTCCTTAAAATTTCTGTCTGTATGAAAGATGAATATTACATGCATGGATTTAGGATGATTAAGAATATACAATTCTCTAATTTTGATATATGGAGATAATAAATTTACATATTATCAATTTTTATTGTGAGAGGTAGAATACAACCTCTATTAAAATCATGCAACATAGGATAGATCCAATGTTGAGTAGTGATTTGATGAAATAAATGTTATTATTTCTACATATTTTTAATATAGAATAGAAATAAATAATATAAATTAATCCCAAATTGGTATTAAAATAAAATTATAATTATTTTATAAGAAAATTAGTTCCATTATCTAGCCAGTTTCGAGTAACACGGTCTACTCCTATTTTCTACTAACACCGACCTGTGCTAACACCCCTCCGCCGTTGTGCTACCCCGGACAATGGAACCACTTTTATACCTATAAATTCTATGCACGAACTCTGACTACCTAACCATAGGAATCCTTATTCCATGGATTCCAATGTTTACCTAACTTCCATGTGGTAGACCTTGTTCCCACATGTGTGGCTGAGGCTGGTTTTTACTTGGCTATGGGTGGCCCAATTTTTTAAGTAACCTCCTATAAAAAGTGTTGTAAAAAATACTCAAATAAATTACATAAAAATTTAAACATTAAATATCAATAAAAAATATTAAACTTCTACTTTTTTAAATTATGGAATTTATTTATATAAATTCTAAAACTCTTCTTAAACAATTAAAATTCCTCACGATATAATAGAATATTGCATGGATTTTTTCAAAATATTTATTCACCCAATTAAGGGATTATTTCTTCATTTTTTTATTCTTTCCTTATTATAAATAATCCGAAAACTAAGAAAAATTAACACATTTCATATGAATTATTACTAGTTCCACAATCATCATAATGATTGTTTACACTAAGTCCTAAACTTCTCTTGAATACTTTAAGCTAGTAGCCTCACATTACTTTTACTTATATAGTGGGAAAAAATCAATCAAAGTATAGAATTACGTGGATGATTTATCAAATATTATATCCAATTACTCTCTAATAATCACTAAATTCTCATTAAATACTTCCTCACATATTTAATTTATGATATAATAACAATAAATACAATATTCATTCTCTAACCATTCACCTTTACTATTTAGAACTCATCTTGAAACTAAATTCTTTTTTGGATGGATTATCCTTTGATCATGGATTAAATAAAAATCACATTAGTCGGATTATTATGTTTAAGTACTTAACAACATAAAAACAACATCATCAAATTAATTCTAATTTATTTAAAATTCATATTTCTAGAAATTTCAATATCAATTTAATAATAAACAATCCTCTAATGTGAATATCCTTACATCAATAATTCTAAAAAAAATCCTCTTATTTCGATGATTATATGTTGAATCCATTTACATGTTTACCATTACATTAATCTTCATACATCGAATCCCCTTACATGGTGTTCTATTCATGAATTTATTAACATGATCACTCTTACATAGATCCTAACTTTGTTATTTTCTAGATTTCACTCCATTCAAACTAGATATCCTCCAATCCATCTACCAAAATTATCAATAAACTAAAATACACATTAAACTTAATCTAAAGTATATTCCTTAAATAGAAGGAAGTTCACACAAATTCAAACTAGCATTTTATTCGTTAAACTTCAGTTCTTCAATCTCCCAATTTTCTAGAAACTTCTAAACACTATCTGGACTATTTTAGACATCACCCACAACATCAATACTTTTATTTTATTTGAAGAAAAACACATCAAATACCAAATATTATGGTTATACTTGTATTTTATATCCATGACATTAAAGAAACATCAATTTTTCTATTTTACCTTTTGACAAAGGTAAAAGCTCACCAAATTCTTATTACATAGTCATTTTAAATGGAAGAAATTTATTTTATATCCAAACATACCAAAAAATATTTATATCCTTTCTTATTGACACCAAATACAATCTATGCTTGGAGACATCAAGGGTGATCTCTATGAGTTTTCCACGATGTATCATGAGGGGGATCCTATTTAATATGGGCAATTTATTCTTAACTTTCATCTTCCCAAAAACTAAATTCTTTAAAATATTATTTAATCTATTCAAGATATAATTTTTCTTATTTAAATAATTGTCATAAAATTTAACATGAATATGTTACTAAAAAACCATAGATATTTTATAATAAACTCGTTAAGTTTTACTAACATTAGAATAACCCAAAAATATTACATCATCATATTTAGCATCAATATAATCCAACAAATCTTTTGTATTCAAAATAAAAAAATTATAAATAAAAAATAAAAAATATAAAACTTAAGGTGTCATTCAATTTCATAATTCATAATGGGTGTCCTTAATAATTGATCAAATAAAAAATACTATTATAAACATAACATGTAATGTTCAAACCTTATGACTATAAATTCTAAGGTGGAATTAATTCATTCAACATAATTTTATACATTTATTTAATAGTTAAATCCTTCCTTTCAACTACACCATTTTGTTTTGGAAATCTAGAGGGTGAGAAATTATGATATTAACTATTCTATCCTTTAAATTTGTTAAATTTTAGATTTATAAATTCACCGCCTCTCTCAATTATAATATAGATAATTAAATAACATTTCTCATTTAAAACTAATTTACAATAAGAAAAAAACATTAATAAAAGTTCACTTTTATAAGAGAGAAAATAAATCCAAGAAAAATTAATAAAATCATCAAAAATAACAAAAAAATATTTATTTCTAGTTAAACTATCCTTCTGATAATGTTGAAACAAATCTAAATAAACAAGTTCAAATGGTATTATAGTTTTCATATATTTTATAGTTTTTAAACTTTCTTTTCAATAATTTACTTTCATGAATGAATCATATGAGTGATATTTATTCTCATTAAGTTCAAGAAACTATAGTAATCAATGATAATTTTCCATATTTTGATGTGGTTGAAAATTTACTTTTCCATTCCTCATATGTCATAAACTATTATCAAACTATACAAAATTAATAAACTTTAAATTTTTACCCATCATCTTAGAAAAATCAATTGAATAGATATTACCCTTTATGTTATCATAGAAAAATATAAAATCATATTTGAGGAAAATAAATTTATCATTTTAAAATTTCAAAAACACACCACCGTGAAATAATTGTGAAATAATAATTATATTAAAAATTAATCCTTTAACATATAAAATTTAATTAATAATTACAGAGTCAGAAATACCCATATCACTAAAACATTTAAATTTTCCTTTAGAGTTTTCTCCAAATATTATAGTTCCTCCATCATATTTATTATATGATAGAAAATTTTATAGATCGTTCATCAAGTTTTTAGATCAACCAATGCCCATATACCATATATATTTCTTGATAATAATAATGTACATATCATGAAAAAATAAATAAGAAATAGTTTTAGTACCCATGAAACTTTGGGTCCAATGGGATTTATAAAAGGATTTTTCGATACCCAAATAGATTTTAAACATGTATTATCATGTAATAATAAAGATAAATTCTTGTAAATAAATTATTTTATGTTTTTATATTGGGTGGATATCTTAATGAACATCTCTTTCCTAGTAACCTTGAATTCTACCAGAAAAACATATAATTATTGAAGTATTTTTTTGATATTTTAACAAAAAACGTTTTATAGATATTATAAAATTGTATATCATATCCTAGATCACTTTTATTTTTATTTTATTTGTTTATAGACTTTATTTTATCCTAATTTTTTTACCTTATACAAAACTATATAGATTTTCCTTTAAAATTTCAATTTCCTTTTAAAATTTTCATTTTCCATATGAGTAATCTATATCTATTCAAAATAAATTTCAATTAGTAATTGAAGTTTTATTCTTATGTTTTTCATTTTCTTTTCAAATAATCATGTTTTCATGAACAAGATTATTATTTTCTCATTTAAACTCTACATACAACTCACCAATTCTTAAGATATGTCTTTATAGTTTTTCATTCTATTTATTAAACTCAATTTTGCTAGGTTTTTTAGAATTAGAATTTTGATAAAAACTAAAAAAAAAATCACTACTAAGATCAATATTAGTATCTATAAGAAATAAGTAAGAAAAATACTTTCTAGTTACATAATATTTACTTTAATCCAATTATTCAGTAAAAATACATCCAACAACTAAATCACTTTTCTTATTTTTCTTATATTTTTTATATTTTGTTTCATGATTCAATATTTGGTATTATATATTAATATTCCATTTCATTCTATATTTATAAACAGTTAGTTTTGAAACCTCATTAGGATAATTAAAATTACCTTTTTTATGTCTTTTTTAATTATACTTTTGATAACATTTTCTAAAAATTCTGGAAAACCCTTCCTTATTTTTAAAACACTTATATAAAACTTTTACTATTTTTGAAACTTCATCTCTTTCACTACCCTAAATTTTAGATTTAGAAGAGTATGAAACATTTATATTTGATTTAATAGTATCACCTTATTTTTGGTAGTCTCTTCATTATCAATATTCTTGAATTATAGCTTTTATTATTGTAATGAACTAATAAGTTCATTAAGCATGAATTCTTTTTATTTTTTTATTTTATTAATATAAGACTTATTTATATAACCTTTATTTTATAGGGATCACATAAATATTTCAATATGAAATTTATTGTCCAAGGCATCCTTGAGATAAATCATGACATTTTCAATACTCATGAATATTTTAAGAATTTGATTAGAAAACTACCATTCTCCCATATTGAAATCTTGATATTCAGCACATAGAATTCCAAGTTTATTTATCTTTATTTTTTCTTTTCTATAATATGTAACATACAATATTCTTCATATTTATTGAGTATTTTTATAGATAGATACATAAATAGAAACACTTTTACTAATAAAAAATATATTTACTAATAACTTTATAATTTAACACATAATTTTTGTCTTCCTTACTAGTCAAGGAATTTGATCCAGACATATGTATTTTATAATTTATTACAATGATTGTTCCATGATCATTACTTAGGTGATTAAGGTAATATTCCATTCTTGATTTTTAGTATCCACAATCATTACCATCAAAGCAAGGTTTTCACTAAGGAATCCAACAAACATTTGAATTTAAACCAAGAAATTCAACAATGATATTTTCAATACATTTTATAATCTAACAAAAATATTAGATAATTAAAAAATAATAAAAAAATAACTAGAGATATGAAGGTTTAGCTTCGATACCAATTATTTTTGAATGTTGAGGTAGTTTAGAAGGAAAAGAGGGAGGGGGGGGGGGGTGAAATGACCAGATTCATTATAATTAAAGTTGAAAAATGGAGTTAAATACAAAATTATAATGAAAATATAATAAAAATATAAATAATATAAAGTAGAATTTTAATAATAGTACCTATAAATAATGATACCAAATCTACACATCACTTCTCTCTAATCCCTTAGAAAAATGGGATTAACTAAATCTGAACCTTTTAGGATATTAGAAAACCCAATTAAAAAAATACCTTTTCTATTGGATGTATATCCATAATAAATTGAATTTTCTAGGAATTCACAACCGATACAAATCTTCATTTTTCAAGTGTTTGAACAACCACATAAAAACAAAACTTCTTCTTGTTGGAGACACAACTGAGAAAAAAAAACATTATATAATGGAGTTATAATGAAAATAAGATGTGCTTCTATATGGTGAAATCATAAACTAGTTATAGTTATAATAAATTAGAAATTGAATAAAGAAATATAAATTTATCCACAAAGAAAAAATATAATAATCTAATGTTGAAATAGAAATGCATCTGAATAAATTATAGTAATGCATTTGACCTTGAAGAATCTCTTATAATGACCATAACCAATATATTTTCTTGATTGTAGTAAAAAAATTTATATTGAGATGTCATTTTAAAAATGTTCTCTTATCTTCATATAGTTCCTTAGATCTTTATTTATAGTTAAATATCCAAGGTTCATTTCCTAGATATTTCTCAATTCATGTTTAACGGTTTAATCAATCATGGTTTTCAAATAATTATATGTGCATTGGTATATTGAAATAATTTTTATATATAATAGTAATGATCTTTATTTAGATCTATATAAAATAATATAAAAAACATGTGAAAAAATAAATATATACACATATATAATAAATAAAAAAATAAAATTTAATGATTCCTTGATGTGAAAACCATATTGTTTGAATACACCATTCATATCTTTTGATAACTCAACATTGTGTTTTCAGATAATTACTTCACTAAATTAAAAAAACTATAGGAGATGAGATTTAAAAAAAGTAATAACAAATTTTAAGATTAAAATAGAAAAAATTAGAATAAAATTCGTAGTTGATTTTCATCTCTTGAAGATCATAAGAATTACAATAAAACTCCTCCTATAATGATTTTATCAAAATTCCAATCACTAAATTTATGAAGACTCCTAAAAATTGATTACTATATTTTATAATTTCAGAAGATGTTATAATTTAAAAAATTACTAAATAAATTATATATTTATACATTTCGTAAGAAGTTTAAACAATACATAAGATGATTATTACTCTAAAATATCAATATATAATATGTTTAAATAGAAAACAAAATATGTAAGATATTATACACGATACACAATATGAATTAATTTCAGAAAATAGAAAAAACAATACAAAATATGATATACTTTGAAAATTTTCATTTTGTAAAATACTTAAACATAGAAAAATCAATACATAAGATTCTTTACTCAGATAATTTTTTAATCTAAGTCATACGCAAGATTTTTAAACCACTTCTCAATACATATGTATTATATTTTACTTAACCAAATTTATAGAAACTTCATACATAAGAGGTTTAGTATAAGAGAGATATATAAGACAATCATAACAATAATAGATAATACATATTATGATGTAATAGTACATAAGATGACTAACTTACACTACCACAACACTGGGCATGGCAGGCGCCTGCCTTTTTCAGCGCTAACGAAAAAGCACTGATAAAGGGGTAGAATTTTATTAGCCCTAAAAAAAGCACTGATAAATGTACCCTTTATCAGCCCTTTTTTAGCACTGATAAAGGGTACATTTATCAACGCTTTAAATATCCCTTTATCAGTGCTTTTTTTAGCGCTGATAAAGGTTACATTTATCAGCGCTTTTCTTAGCGCTGATAATGTTTAATGTATACATTAAATAAAAAACACATGTTATAAATAAATAAATAAATAAATATATATAATTAAATAATTATAAGATTAATAATAATTATATTTATTATATTTATAATATTTATTAGATTTGTTAATTCATTATATTTATTAGATTTATTAATTCATTATATTTAATATATATATTTATTATATTTGTTTATATTTAATGTATTTGTTTAATTTATATATATAATACTTTTTAATATATATTTATAATTAAAATTATTTATTATATATGTGTTTTCCAATGAATTGGGGTCAATGAATATATCATGCGTATATGTTATGTGATCATATATATATGTGCATGAATAATGTTCATTTATAGATTATAATTACATATCACGTTGATGTGTTACTGATTTATTATTCATTATGTTACCCATATAATATATATGTTCTAAAAAATGTACATTTATAATTAAAATTACATTATATTTAAAAAATAAAAATATATTTTATTATATTTTCAATGATATATATATAAATATACCTTTCAAATAATTTTATATGTATAAATGAAGATATATTTATTTAGAGTTATAATTATTAATAAATATATATATATTTATCATAAATATAATTTTAAATAAATATATAATAATATAAACAAATTATTAAATATATACATTTATCAGCGCTTTTATTAGTGCTGATAAAGTATGGATTTATGAGCACTACAAAATCGCTTATACAGTGGGTCTTTATCAGCGCTAAAATGAAAAGCGCTGATAAAGACACCCTTTATCATCGCTAAAAAAGCGCTGATAAATTCTTACCTTTATCATCACTAAAAAAGTGCTGATAAAGGAGGTATTTATCAGCGCCTTTCATTTTAGGGCTGATAAAGACCCCCTTTATTAGGGCTTTTTACTAGCACTGATAAATGTCCCCGTGGGATTTATAAGTGCCACCGGGTCCTCCTCCTCCTCCCCGCACCCTGTCAAGCTTTCACAGAAGCCCTACCCTGCACCTCTGCCACTACCTACTCTCCGTCGTGGCCTCCTTCTCCTCTTCCTCTGCCGCAGCCACCACCTCCTTGTCCTCCTCCGGCACCTAATTCTCCTCCTCCTCCTCTTGCCGTGTCTCCTCCTACCCTCCGCCACTGCCTCCTCTCCACCGCCGCCTCCTTCTCTTCCTCCTCTGAAGCGGACACCGCCTCATCCTCCTCCTTATCTTGCCACGACTCCTCCTCCTCCTCCTCCTCCACCACCACGGCTCCTCCTCCTCCTCCTCCTCCTCTGCCGTGGCTCCTCCTCCACCGCGACCTCCTCATCCTCCTCCACCTCTGCCTCCTCCTCATCCTCCTCCTCCTCCTCTGCCTACTCTGCTGCCTTTGCTACCTCTGAGCTACCTTTGATGCCTCCGCTACCTCCATACTGCCTCTGTGCTGCATCCGCGCTGCCTCCGCACTGCCTCTATGCTGCCTCCGCGCTGCCTCTACGCTGCCTCCGCGCTGCCTCCGCGCTGCCTCCGCGCTGCCTCCGCGCTGCCTCCGAGCTGCCTCCGCACTGCCTCCGCACTGCCTCCACACTGCCTCCGTGCTACCTCCGCACTTCCTACGCTGTCAACGCCTCCTCCTCCTCTTCCACCGGGTCCTCCTCCTTAAGGTGAGTAAAATTGAATTTTCATGAATTAATTATGTTTTCATTTATTGTCATTATTGAGATTAATTATGATTTGGCATGATTCTTTTGTGTGATGCTTGTGTGTGTGACACATGTATATGTCATTGGTTACTTGTTTGATCTTGATTAGCTCTCCCCACTATAGCCTTGTGATAGAAACCGGAATAAATAGAGTATTTTTTGTAAAATGTTGTTACACTAGATTAGGATTTCACTCTATCTAGTGGCCCTTAGTATGTATCTTTTTCTGATTTTGGATACTACCCCATAGCAAGGCCAGGTAGGGTTTGAACCGTCTGTGTTGGTGAATTCATGTCATTAGGTGAGGCATGCCAACGAGACGAGTCATATGTTTAGTATGTTCTATATTGTACACTATTCTCCTTGGGTTCGAAAAAAATGAACCTTAATAGGGTTTCTACCAATTCCTTCCCACTACCCACTCTCTTTGGTTTGGGTCATATACCAATTTAAATATCACGTCCTTTATTATAACAAAACAGTGCCACCAACCTCTCACATTGCGTGTGATTCACGTATCCTCTAATTCCACAACATAGTAGCTGCTCCCCTCTCACTTACGGTGGGTCTCACCATCACATCACATAAAAAACAATTTGAGGAGGGAATCTCTATAGACAACCAGTCACAAAACTACTCCAAACCAATACTAAGTGATCCCCATTTCTATATCTCACATCATATTATCATACATAAAATGATCTAAGGAGGGAATAACAATATCCAACCCAGTGTTTTCAAAGGCGCGCGACGTAATAAGGCGCAAAGGCTGCTTGGGGATGCGGTGCGAGGTGCGGCACGAGGCGCAACTAAGGCACAAGCGCACATAATTAAATATATACAATTTTTAACAATATTTTAAAATAAAAAAAACTTAAATTCAATCAAAACAATACAAATTAAAATACATGCTGATAATTTTTAACCAAATCATAATCAAATAATCAATCATTAAGAACCTAAACATTAAAATAATCATGTTATGTTATATGCCTTCTGCAATGTTAAATGTGTTTATGCTATTCCCTACTATGTTAAATTAGTTTGAGAACCTAAACATCAAAATCATCGTGTTATGTTAAATGTTTTTGTTGTTATTCCTTGCTTGTTTTTGGTCTAAAGATGGTTCTATTTTTATAGAGTTTGATTTAGTTCTTCTTTTATTAATATATTAAATGTCATGTTATATTTAGGGATGTGCAACTCACTTTTCAGAAAATATTCCCAATTTCCATCAGCCCCTCTAAGCAAGATCTCCATCGCACGCACCCACAATTTCCACCGGCTCCCGCATGATTTTTCCCTATTTCCCTGATTTCCTCCTATTCATGATTTTCATCACACCCTTGATTTCCTTTCGGCACTCCCGATTTCCATCAGGCCCTCGATTTCCGCCGCCCCTCTAAGAACGATCTCCACTGCCTTATTCCCCCTGATTTCAGGGGATAGTGGTGCGCCTATTTTGCGCCTCGCGCCATAGTGCCTCTTAGGTAGGCGCACGAGGCGTGCCCCTCTAGCGTGCATCAATGAGGCCGCCTTGCCTCATAGAAGGTGAGGCGCGCTGAGTGTGCCTCACCGTGCCTCGTGCCAAGGCACCCTGAGGCACCTGCCTTTGACAATAGTGATCCAACCACTATCACAAGTCAAAATGCACCATCAATAGGTGGATCCCATGGAAGTCACACACCAATCCCCTTTTACCAATGACTTCTCACTCAAAGTAGGGTCCTACCAACATCTTATCACTTAAATAATGGCCATCCATCTTGTCTCATGCCACAAAACATATAAATAGTAATCTAAGGAGGGTATCTAGATAGCCAACCTCTCGTACTAGCTAAACCACATCATCAATAGGTGGGCCCCATGGATGATCATACTTCAAATAGGTAAAAGTCATATGAAGTCCCAATCTATTATTCGGTCTGACCATAAATGATAAAAGTCACCATCTATTTTTCCTTGCATAATAATCTCCTTAAAACCATATTGGTTATACATGAAAATTATTCCCAACCTATCAACATTCTAATTCTGCCTATAAGGGAATCTACTGGGTTCTAAAAACCTAACCCATCTCTTCTCATTAATACCAATACACACTCATCTCTACGTGTTAATGTCACAACCCACATTCTATACTTGATCTTGGCCTTGATATTCTAGTCTATATCATGTTCTAATTCCCATATTAAAACTCATTAAAACTTATTAATGAACATCCTAAGAAAATCACACTAAGATCCTTGGATACCCTATGATAAGTCATCCAGACTATTACCATGACTCTTATATATCCTTAAGAGGGTGTCCCCCATCATACGTGATATATAAAACTATATTATCCATATTCTTTAGGCCTAAGACTCTAATACCTACTCAAATAGACTTAGAAAACCTAACTAGGCTATAAAAATATCATACCAAACCCGATCCTCTCATAAACACAACTAGAAACCTCACCTCTATGGAGACATAATCTCTGGATGATCAGAAAATCACAAACATTCAATAGAACCCTCACTCTATCTCTTGGTGGATCAAAAACACCCTATTTATTTACCTAGGTTACTCTTGATTTCTATCCCTTTCACTGGAACACATATAATCATGCATGAATGAACAATCATGCATAAATTGGAACATGGTTTTGTATTATAGGGTCCAACTACCTCAAAAAATAGAGTAACCCACCCACCAAGATCAACTCATCCTCAACCAAGACTATACATGCCTTATCTAATCTTGTACCAATGATTGAGACCCAATCTCAAGGCACAATTCCCAAATAATTAATTATAGAAACTTATAATTAATTATTAACCTTAATATAATTAGGAATAATATTTTAAAAACTCATTGGGAAACACAACACCACCTAAACCACACAAAACATGGTGCATTCATCATACGAGGATAACCTCTAGCCAATACAAACAAAATATACATCATCTGAATTGATTTGAAGATGATATAGTGAAATCATCACAAAAATCCAATTAAAATCATCCCAAATCATAGGGAAATAAAGGATAATAGTATTGGAAGAAGTATGAGGGAATAAATCACTAACACACTATAGAAAACTCCCAAGAACCACCCCTCATCAGGGGGATCAAAGAGAGGAAGAGAATGGATGAATCCCAAGAACCACCCAAGATTTTCTATTAATGCGAACGCCCCCCACCATTTTTGAAGTATATTGTTTTTTATCTAAATTATACTCATATTCCTTCTACCATAACCTATATACCGATCTTTTGGATTTCAAATAGGATGAATATAAGTAAATAATGGATGAATACCAATCGGTTGGCAAAAGAGTATGAAGAAGGCGTGAAAGAGTTTATCAAGTTTGCAAAAGATCATGCATATTACCATTCTCAAATACTTTTTCTGTGTTTACCCTATTGTTATTAAAAAAAATTAGTCTAGAGGAGTTGGAAGAACACTTGATCTGTCACAGAATAGATCAGAGTTGTACATGTTGGAATAAACATGGGGAAACAACGAATGTAGGTAGTGGTTGGGATAAAACTGTGTTTTATGGATCATATGATATGATTACAAGTATGGACAATAAAGATGACCATATGGAGGATGTGATTAGAGATGTGAATGATAAAGAAGATTGTATTAAGGAAATGATAAGAACCGTCAAAGATGAACTTTAGAATTTCCCAAAATTGTTTGAGAAGTTAAAAAGTTGTGCAAAGACGCCATTGTATACTGGTTGCACTAAATATACAGTACTGTCAGCCGTACTGAAGCTTTATAATTTGAAAGTATAAAATGGATATAGTGACCTCAGTTTTACAGAACTACTTGATCTCCTGAATGACGTGCTCCCAGAAGATAATGAGCTCCCGAGCTGAACATACGACGCCAAACGAATTCTACACTCGATGGGTATGATCTCTAAAAGAATACATGCCTACCCTAATGACTGTATATTGTTTCACAAGGACCATAAATCACTTAAAGAATGCCCAAAGTGTGGTGCTTCTCGATACAAGGAAGATGAATCCTGTCCTACTAAAGTGGTATGGTACTTTCTAATCATTCCAAGGACTAGGCGCCTATATGGAAGTGAGGAGACTGTAGGACAATTGACATGGCATGTAGATAAAAGAATTAAATATGGGATACTACATCACATGGTAGACTCTCCTCATTGGAAGAGAATTGATCATGAGTATCTTGAATTTAGAAACGATTCAAGAAACCTTTGTCTTGAATTATCTACATATGGAGTGAATCCTTTTAGTTTTCAAAGCAACAGTCACAGTAAACGGTCGGTTATGTTGGTAAATTATAACTTACCACCGTGGTTATGCATGAAACGAAAATAAATCATGTTATATATGCTTATATCAGGACCAAAACAACCAGGTAATGATATTTATGTTTATTTAGCTCCATTGATCGAAGATTTGAAATTATTGTGGGATTTAGGTGTTACATTGTATGATGCTTACAAAAAGGAAGATTTAACTTTGAGAGCCATGTTGTACGGGATGATAAATGACTTCTCTGCTTATGGAAAATTTTCAGGATATAGAATTAAAGGAACTCAAGGGTGTCCCATTTGCGAACAAGGTACACAATCAATTAGGTTGAAACATTCATCGAAAACCGTGTTTCTAGGACATCGCAGATTTCTACATGGATGAAATAAGTACCGATCTTGGACAAAATCATTCGACGAAAGTTCAGAAAAATGTACAACACCATCTCCACTAACAGGTGATCAATTGTTTGAGAAAGTTAAAAATGTGGACACTACTTTTGGTAAACCGACATCGAAAAACCTTACAAAAATCTATTGGAAAAAGAGATCAGTTTTTTTTGAATTACCATACTAGAATTGTCTGTATGTCAGACATTTTCTTGATTCTATGTATGTAGAAAAAATTTTATTTGATAGTGTCATCGGAAAGTTTCTAAATACACCTGAAAAAACAAAAGATATAATTAAGGCTAGGTTAGACATGGTTGAGATGAGAATACGAGAAGTGTTGGCACCAATGAAGGGTGAAAAATGAATATTTCTTCCTCCTACTGCCTACACTCTTTCCAGGAAGGAGAGATATCAGTTTTTCAACTTCTTTAATGGCGTAAAGGTTCCATAGGGTTATTCTTCAAATATCAGGAACCTTGTTTCAATGAGCGATTTGAATTTAAAAGGTATGAAATCACATGAATGCCATGTTTTGATGAAAGATCTCATTCCTATTGCTTTACATTGAATTTTTCCCAAGAATATCTTCCATACATTAAATAAACTGTGTTTCTTCTTCAAAGATATATGCAGAAAAGTTATAGACCCGACGAAATTGCCAACTAGGGAAAGAGAAATTGCCATCATATTATGTGAATTAGAAATGTTCTTCCCACCTTAATTTTTTGATATGATGGTTCATTTTCTGGTCCACTTGGTGAGAGAGAATAAAATATGTGGTCCTATACATTACATATGGATGTACCCCATTGAACGGTATATGAAGATTTTGAAAGGGTATGTCAAAAATTGAAGTCCGCCAGAGGGTTGTATTTCAGAGCGATATATTGTTGAGGAAGCCATGAATTCTGTACCGAATACTTATCTGGTGTGGAATGTATTGGCCTACCGAAATCTCGTCACACTGGGCGGCTTGAGGGTGAAGGAATTTCTGGAAGACATGTTGTCACAATCAATATTACAGATCAGGAGCAGGCCCACCTTTATGTTTTTCATAAAGATTTCAACGTTTACCCATATGTTGAAACCCACAAAGAAATTCTTAGGCATTTGAATCCATCTAGGGATGAGAAATGGATATCAGATACACATAATTGACAATTTATAGGATGTATTTGGGACCATATTTTTAAGAATTCAGATGAAAATCCAGAGTCAATTTCAGACCGACTTCGATGGTTAGCCAGAGGACCAAGTGTGTATGTATTATATTACAATCATTATGTAGTTAATGGTTATACATTTTATACTAATGAACATGATGAAGACATTACCATGGAGAATAGTGGGGTTACACTTATGGCTGAAGCGATGCATGTTTCCGGTGCTAAGGACTGAAATCCAATTTATGAAAATATGTCATACTTTGGCATCGTCAAACAAATATGGGAGTTGAATTATATGGAATTCCAAGTTCCAATTTTTCAATGTAAGTGGGTTGATAACAGGAGTGCTGTTAAAATAGATGAATTGGGATTTGGGAAAGTTGATTTCAGTAAGAAAGGGGAGAAAGACGAACCGTTTATAATGGCATCACAGGCAGTGCATGTATTTTATGTTCCAGATCCCGCAAACCGAAACTGGTCAATTATTCTGTTATCGAACAAAACAACTGAAGGGTCAGATAAAAATTCAACGGAGGATGACCCTTTCATTGGGACTTCAAAATCATTTTGCAGTGGTCCCAATGTAGATGATGTTTTGTATGTCAGAGGAGACCACAATGAAGGGATATGGATAGTCGATAGAGGGGTCAAATCCCTTCAGCCTTTAAAAAAAGAGAGTTCAATAATCAGGTTATTTTATTATTATAATATAGATTGTGTTACATTATGTTATTATCTGTTCACTTCTAATTTTATGTGATCTAAATTAAATGTTAAACCACTTCTGTAGATAATGAATTCTTTACCTACTGATGCACCCAATCCCGAGACACAACAGGTTTCTCAACCTGTTGCAGTAGGTCCCACTACTGAGGTACAACAAGTCTCTCAACCTGTTGATGCTGGTCCCACTGCTGAGGCAGAACATGTTTCTCAACCTTTTGCTGCTGGTACCACTGCTGAGGTATAACAGGTTTCTCAACCTGTTGTTGCTGGTCCCAGTGCCGATGCTAGTGCTTCGGAGGAACATAATGATGATGTAGAAACCGAGGAAATAGTAGAAAATGAAACCCCGACGGCACAAAAAAAACAGGTGCGCCGTAGTTTGACAGTTTTAGCCAAAATCCTTGAGGCAAAAGCAAAAGGCATCAAATATGAGGTGGGATGGAATAAGCGAGGCCAACATGTAAACCCCAACAAAGACATGTTTAGTAGCTACATTGGAATCGTCACTCAGCAACATGTGCCAATTGATATAGAGTCATGACACCATGTTGTTAGTGGGATGAAAACATTAATGTGGGAAGAGATTACGGTAACATTACGATATAATTTATTTAATTTCTTAAAATAAAATAAAATAAAATACTGAAATATTGACTAACTCTACATCATCTCTTGCAGAGTGCATTTATAGTAGATGTGTCGCACAAAGAATATGTATTAAGACTGGTTGGAAGGGTTCATAGAGACTTTCACACCATTTTAAAAAAATGTCATCTGAAAGATGCTGAAGGGAAAATCAATCCGCACCCACCTCCTCTTTATGCACACTTGATATCCCAAGGAGCGTGGGATGCGTTTTTCAACTGTCTTGCAGAGCAGTGTTTTCAGGTACATTGTGTTTGGTAACACGTTGTTTAACGTTGCTTGTATTAATCACTTTGATTGAAAATTTTTTATTTATGAAATAAAAAATGAGTGGTGAAAATAAAGAACAGACAACACAACCAGCGTACCCCTACCGTAAAGCAAGGCTAGGGTACACTTTAATTGAAAAACAATTGGTACATATTTTAAAAGTACTGTAGTAATTTTATGTGACATAAAAAAACACTGAAACCATGTTTCCATGTTTATATATAGATTGATGAATCAAAATACCAATCCACTTCCGTCCCACACCATGTTCTATGGGAGGAGGCTCGTATTAATAAAGAGGGGAAACTGGTAGATGAAAACACAAATAAAGTGTGGGAAACATGTGTAAGTATGACATAATATAAATTTGGTTTCCTTTAAATCACTATTACATAACTATGATTACTTATTTTCTCATATTTTCTATTTTATATAGTCATAGGAATCAACAACACCCGTATCGGATGCAGACATACTTTCAGCGGCCTTGAAACAACCAGAACAGTATGGCCGCCTCAGAGGTGTGGGATTTGGGGTGACACCCCAGACATATTTTCAGAAAAAAAAACAAGTGGATGAACAAACTAAAGAAATGAAAATGATGATAGGTAGAATAGCTACCCTTGAAGAAAAATTATAAAGTCAGTGAGAGTTACTAGAAACTTTGATGGGGGAGAGTTGAAGAGAAGAAACAACTCAAGAACAACCCACCCCACCCCCACCAGCTTTGAGGAAAGCCATTACCCTCATTGACCTGAATTAAACGAGGTAATAAATGTTCTAATATTTGTTTCTAAGAAATGTGAATTACATAGACACTGATAACTTTCTTGTAATGATATTCTACAGGGTGAAAATGACTGTGATTTATATCTGTCAACTCGCACCCATCACCTTGTAGCAAGGGATACGATGTTCAATATGTAGAATGACATGCTACACTCCAGACCACTTCCAACCGGTAATGTAAAAGTGTCGATTAACGTAGCTAATGAGACGAGCGCTGAGCTACCCATGCCAAATGACGATGACGACATTCATACGGTGGAAAAATCTGTTCGAACATTCATTGCATGGCTGTCGAATCTTGTAAAAAAACATGTCGACCAGGAGGTATTCATTTCCAATTCATTTTTCAAGAAGAACCTTTAACATTTAATTATAAAAGGGCTGAACCGATGAATTTTATTACAGAAGTACAAAAGGAAGGAGCTAAAATGAAATATCGGCTCAAAAGGATCAACCAACCGATCAAAATGATCTACTGAGGGCACCTTCACCCAACCAATTCTATATCCACATTTAATATCATTTCAAGGTCATGTGGATACGAAAATGAAAGGCTGCAATAATCACACATTTTTTTCTGAAAAATATATGTTTGGAGAGGAAACATTAGAATTCGTTACTACCGACGCTGTAGCTAAAATCATCACATACGACTAGCTAGGCGCCTCAATTATAAATGTATACATGAGGTATGTTTTCATGATTTGATTTTACAGAAGCTGATATACTATGATAATTATGGATAAATACATTTCATATTTTTCGCAGGCATATATATAAAAAACAATTGAATGGATTTTCCCATGAATACAAATTTGGACTCATTAGTCCTCACACCATGTCTACACAACAAAAAGAAATAGATTCCAATTTTCAGGCTGAATTAATGTCAAACCTGCTCAGAACGTTTCAATGAAAAATTAGGACTGACAGGATCTTTTTAATTCCAAAGTTGCAGTGGTAAAACTCTACATTTTAATCATATCAATTATATTTTCATTTCTATCATTAATTATACCTTTTTGTGTTTTTAGGCATCATTGGATGCTCATTGCAGTCAATTTTGACACTCCAAAGATTTATTTTATGGATTCACTGCATGGATATCCAACAAACCGACCACACAAGATGGCGATTTTAAATTTTTAATACACTAGATCCAAAATTTTAGAACTAAATATCTATTTATATAATTTATATTATCTTTTAGTGAAGATTCTGTTATGATAGGGCGGTGTATGAATATCGTCTAAAGGCTGGAATGAATCCAGGGTCTAAGGACGACAAGGTGCACAAGATCTACAAATGGAAAAGTATCAAGGTATATATAATAATATTGCACTATCCAAATACATATCAAAATAGATTACTTATTTTTATCGATGTTTCTGCAGTGTCTGAAACAAACAAATGGAAAGGACTGCAGTTATTATGTTTTTAAATTTTTTAAAGAGATCATATTTCAGGAACACACTAGCATCCCTGAAGAGGTATTTTTGAAAATAATTACTTGTTTATTTAAAATATTTATTAATCCTTTGTGTATTTATATTTTTTTAGTACTACTATGACTGTCGCAAAAACTCCTACTCACAAGATGATATATATGTGTTTAGAAACAAACAGGCAGCGTACCTGATGGAAGAATGTAAACAAATAGGACAATAAAGGTGAATTCCTACTACTTATGTTATCTTTATATGATTATTGATATCTCCCTTTTTACACTTATTGAGCTTTTATGATCACCCTTTCTTATGTTTTATATCCTTATATTATGAAAAATGGTTTTAGAAATGATTTTAGTTTCTAGTAAAGAATAACTTAATGAGAGACTCTTATGAACTACTGGCATACGACAAATGGAGAAAATTCATTAGAATTGTTTTTATACTTTAGGATAATGATCCATGAGTCATTTGTGATGTGTACGAATCAACCACACCTCAATCCGACGCACGGTATGACTGGTATGGATAAAAGTGTCTGATATCAGTTAGAAATTTACATTAACTTTAGAAAACAACACAAGTGACATATGAAAAACTGAACAAACGCATTCAGATTGTTTTGATACTTTAGGACAATGATCCATGAGTCATTTTTGAGGTGAAAGAATCAACCGCACCTCAATACGACGCACGATGTGATCGGTATGGCTAAAAGTGTCTGATATCAGTTTGAAATTGATATTAAGTTTAGAAAACAACACAAGTGACATACAGAAAACTGAGAAAACGTGTTTATATTGTTTTGATACTTTGGGACAACGATACATGAGTCATTTTTTACGTGTATGAATCAGCCGAACCACAATCCAACGCACGGTGTGGTAGATATGGCTAAAATTGTTTGATATTAGTTTGAAATTGACATTAACTTTAGAAAACAACACAAGTGACATATGGAAAACCAAGAAAATGCATTCGTATTGTTTTGATACTTTAGGAAAATGATCCACGAGTCATTTTTGACATGTAAAAATCAACCGCACCTCAATCCGACGCACGGTGAGAACGGTATGGCTAAAAGTGTCTGATATCAGTTACAAATTGACATTAACTTTAGAAAACAACACAAGTGACATTTGGAAAACTGAAAAAACGCATTTAGATTATTTTCATACTTTAGGAAAATGATCCCTGAGTCATTTTTGAGGTGTACGAATTGACCGCACCTCAATCCAATGCACGGTGTGACCGGTATTGCTAAAAGTGTCTGATATCATTTTGAAGTTGACATTAACTTTATAAACCAACAAAAGTGACATATGACAATCGGAGAAAACACATTCAGATTGTTTTTGATACTTTAGGACAATTATCCATGAGTCATTTGTGACCTTTACGAATAGAAGTCACCTAAATCCGATGCACGATGTGACCAGTATAGCTAAAAGTGCCTGATATCAGTTAGAAATTGACATTAACTTTAGAAAACAACACAAGTGACATATTGAAAACCACGAAAACATGTTCGGGTTGTTTTGATACTTTATAATAATGATCCATGAGTCATTTGTGACATGTACAAATCAACCACACCTCAATCCGACGCACGGTGTGACCGGTATTGCTAACCGTGTTTGATATTAGCTTGAAATTGACATAAACTTTAGAAAACAACACTACTGACATACAGAATACTGAGAAAAATCTTTCAGATTATTTTGATACTTTAGGAAAATGGTCCATGAGTCATTTTTGAGGTTTATGAATTGACCGAAGCTCAATCCGACACATGGTGTGACCGATATAGCTAAAAGTGTCTGATATGTGTTTCAAATTGACATTAACTTTAGAAAATAACACAAGTGACATACATAAAACTAAGAAAACATATTCGGATTGTTTTGATAATTTAGAAGAACGATTCATGATTCATTTGTGATGTGTAAGAATCAACCACACTTTAATCCGATACACGGTGTGACCGGTATGGCTAAAAGTGTCAGATATCAGTTTCAAATTGACATAATCTTTAGAAAACAACACTACTGACATACAGAATACCAATAAAAAACGTTCAGATTGTTTTGATAATTTATGATAATGATCCATGAGTCATTTTTTATCTGTATGAATCAACCACACCTCAATCCGATGCATAGTGTGACCGGTATGGATAAAAGTGTCTGATATCAGTTTGAAATTGACATAAACTTTAGAAAAAAACACTAATGACATAAAAAATATTGAGAAAACACTTTAGTATTGTTTTGATACTTTTGGAAAACGACCCATGATACATTTTTGTGGTGTACGAATTGACCGTACCTGAATCCGACACACGGTGTGACCGGTAAGGCTAAAGGTGTCTGATATCAGTTTCATTAACTTTAGAAAACAACACTACTAACATATAGAATACCAATAAAAAACTTTCACATTGTTTTGATACTTTAGGAAAACTATCCATGAGTCATTTTTGAGGTGTAAGAATCGACCGCACCTCAATAGGATCCACGGTGTGACTAGTATGGCTAAAAGTGTCTGATATCAGTTTGAAATTGACATAAACTTTAGAAAACAACGCAAGTGACATACAAAAATCCAAGAAAACGCATTTGGATTGTTTTTATACTTTAGTAAAAATATTCATGAGTCATTTGTGATGTGTAAGAATCAACCACACCTCAATCCGATGAACTGTGTGACCGGTATGGCTAAAAGTGTCTGATATCAGTTTCAAATTGACGTAAACTTTAGAAAACAACACTAGTGACATACAGAAAACCAAGAAAACATGCTCGAATTGTTTTGATACTTTAGGACAACGATCCATGAGTCATTTTTGATGTGTAAAAATAGACCACACCTAAATCTAACGCACGGTGTGACTGGTATGGCTAAAAGTGTCTGATATCAGTTAGAAATTGACATTAACTTTAGAAAACAACACAAGTGACATATAGAATACCGAGAAAATGCATTCGGATTGTTTTGATACTTTAGGGGAATGATACATGATTCATTTTTGACGTGTAAAAATCAACCTCACCTCAATCTGAGGCACGGTGTGACCGGTATTGCTAAAAGTGTTTGATATCAGTTTGAAATTGACATAAACTTTAGAAAACAACACTACTGACATACATAATACCAAGAAAACGCTTTCAGACTATTTTGATACTTTAGGAAAACGGTACATGAGTCATTTTTGAGGTGTAAGAATTGACCACACCTCAATCTAACACACTGTCTGACCAGTATGGCTAAAAGTGTATGATATCAGTTTCAAATTGACATTAACTTTAGAAAACAACACAAGTGACATACAGAAAACTGAGCAAACATGTTCAGATTATTTTGATACTTTATGAAAACGATCCACGAGTCATTTGTGACGTTTAAAAATCAACCGCACCTCAATCCGACGCACGGTGTGACCGGTATGGCTAAAAGTTTCTAATATTAGTTTCAAATTGACATTAACTTTAGAAAACAACACTACTGACATACAAAATACCGATAAAAGACGTTCGTATTGTTTTGATACTTTAATACAATGATCCATGAGTCATTTTTGATGTGTAAGATTCAGCCTCACCTCAATCCAATTCTCGGTGTGACTGGTATGTCTAAACGTGTTTGATTTCAGTTTGAAATTGACATTAACTTTAGAAAACAACACAAGTGACATATGGAAAACTGAGAAAACGTGTTTGTATTGTTTTGATACTTTAGGAAAATGATCTATGAGTCATTTTTTACGTGTACGAATCAACCACACCTTAATCCGTCACATGGTGTGACTGGTAAAGCTTTTCATTATATAAAGAATCATTATTTATTAAATGAGATAAATCATCCAAAAACATATTGATTTTACATTATTCCCTTTCATTGTTATCAGAATGAAAACATTTGAGTTTATCATTTCTATATTTTAGTCTCACATTTCTATATTAATGTATTCTTTCATATTAATTTTTTAATTTATTTCATTATTGTATTACTAACATAATATTTGTTTTCTTATATAGGTGAATTTTTTTCCTTGATTTCAGATGCTTTATTCAGCAAAAAATACCATGGACGACAATTTTTGAGAGAGTATCACGGATATCAAAGGATTAAAAATTAATGTTTATAACTGTTGTTGGATAATTGTAATTGTAACCATGTAAAACATTGTTTGAAATGTATATAGCAGTGTTTTTTCATGTATTCATGATGTTAAGTAAATGTATATTGCGTTTTTTGTCCAAATATTGTGTGCGGGTGCTATTTTGTGCAGGTGTGCAGGTGTGTAGGTACTGGTTTGTGCAGGTGTACAGGTGTGTAGGTGTGCCAATGTGCAGATGTGATGGTGCTTGTTGTGCAGGTGTAGGGGAAGGTGCCTTTATCTGTGATTTTTTGAGCACTGATAAAGGAATACTTTAACAGTGCTAAAAGAGCGCTGATAAAGGGCCCTATTATCAGTGCTAGAAAAGTGCTGTTAATGCCGGCGTAGATAAGGGGGGGGGGGGGGTGTCCCCTTTATCTGCGCTCCGAAAAGCGCTGATAAAGGATACCTTTATCAGTGCTAAAAAAAGCTCAGATAAAGGGGGTCCTTTATCAACGCTTTTTTTAGCACTGATAAAGGGGACCCCCCTTTATCTACACTGGCATTAACAATGCTTTTCCAGCGCTGTTAATTTCAGTTTTTAGCACTGATAAAAGTCCAAGTTGTAGTAGTGTTATGAAAATTCTTAATACAATTGGGAAATAAAATATTGCACTTAGTGAAAATTTTCAATACAGAATATTAAAAATAGATCAAACAAAATAAATAGAATAAGAACAAAAGATATAGAAAATACATCAAATTTTTCATAATTTTAAAAAAAATCAAACAAGTATAAAAATAAAATAAAAATTTATATAATTATAAAAATGTAAATATAAGAGGGAAAATATCCATTTGAACAACACCTAGTAATATCATTAGAGGATGTTAATTATAAGACTACCATTTTTAATAAAATTTTAATAGATTATAATTATAATATGTTTGATCCATCAAATATATTTGGTTAATAAATTGAAGTTAATGTTTTTATTTTTTTTAATGGTCAAACTATTAAAAACTAATTTATACTAATATTAAGACTTATAATGTAGATAAAATGATGAATACATATATTTATTTCAAGGGAGAGGTAATTGATACCAAACATAGGTTAAGTTATTATAAACAACTATAATTCATTTTAAACCACAAATATAATACAAACTTGGAAGTTGTTCAGAGAAAAATTCATTAATTGTAATTCTCCTATTCAACCAGGTGATATAATCCATTATATACAGATATATTCAATATATGGATAGGTTGTGGAATATAAACCATCAAATTATTGATCATGAGTATTAGAAAAAAGTATTATCACTAGTTATGAATCAATATTAAAGTCAAATTATGGTGTTTTATGTCATTATATCTACTACCAAATATGATTAGTCTCCAATCACTATAAAAATGAAAGATATTACAATTAAATTTGGTCCAACACAACCATATGATACCAAGTCATTTCATTAAATCATGAAAACTTATAAAGTGAGTGTATTTTTTGGAGAAATCCCACCACATAATTTAGACATGATGGAGAATAATTTTGCAGAATATGAAGTTGCATAACAATATAAATATGTCAAATAACATTCATAATAATCCCTATTATAAAACTTTGGACATTTCTACAGTATAAACCCATCCATATTTTGCTAAATAATATTTATTTTTTCATATCTATAGGTGTTTAAAGTTTTTATGGGGGAAGGGTATTGGGTTTATAAAACTAAAGGGGAGTATGAAGTTGAAATTTTAACTGCAAACATGTACTAATTGAATAATGGCTAAGATCCATTATAATAATCCTTCAGCAAATAATCTCGTGGCGTAAGGATGAGGGTAATTCACTACGATGGAACCTAGTATGAGGGAGGCTATATTCTTAGGTTTGGTTTCACCATGAGTCCAAGGTTTATATCATGGTAGTATCTAGGGAGAAGAGAAGTCCTTGTCCTGGAGTCTGTATCACAACCTAGGGGTCAAAACACAAAGGCATTGGGGAATAATGGGTATACCTCTATTTAGGATAGGTCTTGTCATGACCTATATAGTCATTCCACAACCCTTCTTCTGAGTATTTTTTACATTTAATGATTAATTAGGTTAAAATTTAACGGGGGGTGGGGGGGGGGGGGGTGGGTGGGTGGGTGGGTGGTTTCTTTTTGTCTAGAACACAAGACACCCCCTTCCACACCTGCTTTTAGAATATCCTCTTTTAAAGAAGTTCTCCTTTACTAATCAGTGAAATATAAAATTAATCAATCCTGTTTATAGCTATAGGTAACTTTATTCCTTTTTATATTTATTTTTCCTATCTCTTATACTATCCAGTGATCTCATGAATGTTTCAGATGTTTATTCCATATCTTAGGGTTTTTATCTACTTTTAGAATTTATACCATTTGAGATCGATCTAGAGGCCGACAATTTATGAGTAGAATTATATGAACCAAAGGTATGTGTTTATTAAACTATCCCCATGTCTCATTTTATTTTTATGTGTATGTGATTTGTAGGCGTGTTGAACTAACATACACTTGACCTAAAGCTATAAATAAATGAATTTATCCTATATTTAATGTAATTATACCTTTACATGGGTCATGAGGATTCCTTTGGTGAGTGTAGACCTCAAACCTTGGATATTTGTTAAGGTGACATAGGGGGTTAATAAATCTAATTGTGACTAAGTACATATGTATAGATTCCTAGGATACATTATATTATCTAGTGAAAGAACATGGAATGTAAAATGTGGGAAAAATTTGATAATTAAATTTAATGAACAAAATATTTGAATTATGGAAAAATTAAATAAATAAATGGGAAAATAATAATATAATGATTGTGGGTTTATTGGGATTACCTCTATTTGATATATAGATGTTCGATGATTATGGAATTCTAGGGATTAATTCCATAGGATCTGATGATACTTGATGATTATGGGATGCTAGGGATTTATTATCAAGGATCCAAAGATCCATAATGATGATAGTATTCAACGGATTACCTCCCTAGGATCCATATAATCTTGATTATGTTGGGATTCCAAGGATTATCTCCCAATGGTATAGAGATATTTTATGATTATGGGATTCCATGGATCACCGCTCAAGGATCCTGTGAAACTTGATGATTTTGGTATTCTAGGGATTACCTACCTAGGATCTGTAGATTCTTAGTGATAATAGGATACCAGGGATTAAATCCCTAGGATACATAGATATTTTATAATTAGGGTATTCTAGGCATTACCTCCCCATGATTCAAAGATATTTGATGACTATGAGATGCCATATATTTCCACTACAGGATCAAAGAAGCGTGATGATTATAATATATTAGGGATTAGCTCCGTAAGATTTAGTGATGGCTGAGTAACATGGGATACAAGGGATTACCTCCCTAGGATCTGGATGTTCCTAAAAATTATGTTATTCTACTGATTAACATTAGAATATCGTATTATGGGATTCCATAGGTTATATTATGACCTGAGACATCAACCACTGGCCAAAGAAGGCATGGTTAATCCTACCTTTGAACTCAAGGATCGATGATGGTAATTTATTTTATATTATTTATTTTATTATTTACATAAACATAAAACAAAATTGAAATTTGATATTTTTATCAACCCTGTTGGTGGTGGAGTATTTAGTTTTACACAGAGCCTTCACGGGCTTCCTTGGACACTCAAGGAGACTCTATTCTTGGAGGATAGTACATGGGAAATATCCACATCATAACACCCCAATATTTTAGTATTAACTTACCTCTAAATAAATATTATTTTGAGTATCGTATTTCACATGTATCACCAAACTAAAATGAACTATGATGTATTTTATTGATGTATAATATGACAATATAATAAGAATATTAGTATATTTTGAGAATAGAATATGAAAAATCATCAAGAAAAGTGCAATTGGAATAAACAAAAAAGTGTATAAAATACCACAAGCATATAATCTCTATCATTGTGAGTTTCCATGAAGATCATAACCCCAGTCATAACTACAGAATAAAGAATAATAAATAGGGCTATTACATGCATGATGAGAGGTAAGTGAATGAATATGATGAATGATATTTGTAATGTACATAATGCTATATATAGAAATGAAATCTGACCATTATATATATAGTGATTAGATTTAAATGAATCCAGTTTGTGTTTTGACAGTCTGTATTGTCAAAAAAAAATAAAAAAAATTATCTCATTCAAAAATATTAAATAACGAAACAAAAATAAAATATTCAATTAAAACACAGAGACAGATATATATATATATATATATATATATATTAATGGGTTACATATTATTATTATTATTAAATAATTATTTTATGTAATTTTAAAATTTATTGAAATATTTTAATAAAAATGTATTAATAAATGATAAGTAACTATTATTAATTAAGTAATCAAATTTAAATAATTTGGAATAAAATCATTTAGTGATAAAAATACCTTTTCCTCAAAGAATTATGATTTTTCTATATATTTTTTATATTAAAAAAATTGATCATTATTGAATTATATGTAAAATATTAATGATATATACAACAAAACAAATTAATGTTCATCAAAATATTTTCTATTGGCATGGAATATGAATAAATTATTTTTATGATTTATAAAATACCTTTTTTTATAAAATATGTTATGTTATATTAAAACTAATTCTTATAAACTATTGAAATTGAGTTTTATAAAATAGTTATCATATTTTAATCATAAAATAAAATTTGGTGAAAATTTCCTATTTATTTGTAGCATAAAAATAAGTTACCAAAGTAAATATTAGTTACGTTGGTAAAACATTTATTTTTCAAAGAATTTTTTTATAAATGCTACGTAATTTTTATATAAATAATATAAATTGATATATTTTAAATTATGAATGTTTAAAAATTTAAAAAATCATATTAGCACTAATTTATTTAGTAATTTATTTTAAATAATTATAAAAACACTTAATGTATAAAAGATATTTTTTCTATAAAAACAGTTTTTCACTATATATTTCCTTTAAATTTAAAATTTTATTTTCTCATATTTAAGAATTGGATTATTTTAAATAGATTCCAAATTCAAAATCATCAAATACCAATTTTATAGCAAATGTAATATTATATTTTTAATAAGAAAATAATTAACATGGAAAAGTTTTAATCAAGGTTAATAAGGGTAAAAATTGGTAACTTTAAGTGACATAAATTTTGTTATGTTTACATGAATCTTAGACATTTTATTAGAAATTTTTTCAGTTTTAAATTCATGAACACATGTCTCATAGACCTTTACTCACCTAACTAACTTAACTTATACACGATTCTATATTTACCCCTCACATACCATTTAATTCCGAGTAAAGTCCCTATTTTTCACCTATAAAAGGTGCTCACTTACACTATCTTTAAGACTCACAAATACATTGAAATTTTCTTGAAAATATAGATATTTTAAATCTATTATAAGCATTATCTAATTTTTTAATCCCCTGGGTTCAATAAATTTCCCCAATTCCTCTATTTACAATAAATATTTCAAGAGAAGATTCAAGTCCTCAATGTGATTATTATCGACCCACTAATATTTTCTTCTTTATCTTTCTCATACAACTACCTAAAACATATTATTAAAATAATAATGTAATGATATATATATAAATAATACACAAAAAATTATTATATTTATGGAACAACCATTATCAATCTCCCTCCAATCTATTAGAAAATTAGAACGGATCTCATGCTATGTGCGGACAACCGCCTCCTTAGACGATGTATTTCATTTTCCTTCACTACCATTAATGGATGGTTTTAAGAATTTATTTAATGAAAAACGATTTTTATGAAATGATTTATATTATTTTAAGATAAATTTTACATTCTAGTAATAATATTAAATATAAATTTAGTTTCTTAAACCGAGCACACCAAGAGAAAAAATGATTTCTTCCTTGTTAGTAATAACTTCATATCATTATTTTTTATTTATATTATTATTATAACTATTTAAAAATATGATTTATCACCTTAATATAATTTAAATAATATCATTATACTACTATTATAATGATATTATAAAAAAATAACCACTTTTATAACCATACTCACCCAGAGATTATAACATGCTCTTGTTTGGGTTGGTTTAACCACCAACATAAATAATGATATAAATTTAAATCATGGATGAATATTAAAATTTAATTATTGGTAATATTATATGTTAATGGGTAAATCATATTTGTTATATAGTTCTATAATATTATTGTTATTACCTAACTCATTATTAATATACAACATTTTTTTTGTTAAAAATTATTGAAACAAGATCGTATAAATTTTATCTTTACAAATCATGACTAAAACTCTCATGGGAATAAAATAGGAATTTATAAATAATAATGGAACATATATTATATTACATCAAATAATATAGTAATTTTTAACTTGGTATCATTGAATGAGGATCAATATCGGTATTACAAATCATTTTTTAAACAATCAAAATCGATAACTAATGATGAAAACAAACAATAACCAACCAATAAATTCATAATGAATTATTATAATTAGATATTGAAAATGGTAATATATTTAAATAATGTTCTAAAAGAAGTTATTTAAATTATTTTTTTATTATACATGAACTTAAATCACTTTCATGGAAGTCAAGAGCTAGAGTATGGGTTTTCTCATCTTAATTTTCCTTCTTTTAGACATATTATGTAATCACCACTTATTTATTTTTGTATGGTTTATTTAATACTCTATTAATTCAATTTACCATAAATTTCCCCAAATTAAAGGGATTTAAAAATCTATAACAATTATTTATTTTACCATCTTTTGATATAATATTTACCAAATTCATTATTGTTTTTGTGAACTCAATTTATATTCATTGAGTTATGATTATTCTTTTTGAAATTTATTCTTTTTAATTTGGATAAAATATACCATATGATTGAAATACATTGAAATACATCTCATGTTTCTAGTTATTTACACTTATTTCATGTGAACTCCTTCTTAAAGGATTTTTACATCAATTATTATTCATTTACGTACTTATTTCTTTATAAAAAATGATACATTATTAAGAACAATCCATATCCTTTTTGATGGTTATTTATCCTCCATGTATATATTATTTATTTTTATAAATTCTTTTGTTTCTTATTTTTAAACCCATTTTTTTTTCAAAAATGATCTTCTTACTCTTTAAGTATTTTCAAAATAATTTTTTGTTAACTTTTTAATAATATGGGTTTAAATAAATGTATTTTCAAAATATTAAAAAGGATTTCCCAATCACATTCATTTTTTTCTTAATCTCTACATTTGAAGACTTAGACCTTATTTATTTCAAAAGTCCCATTATTGAGATTTATATTTTGAAATATTATCTTAAAATTTATTCTTATCATCCGATATGAGATGATATTTAAAATTGACTCATGGCTTCATTTTTGATTAACTTTTTCCTTCTTTAAAAGAGTGTGAGAGGAATATATTTTTAAATTTTTTCATACTAATGTACTTTCCTACCATATTTTTTATATATCTTTATAAAAATACCTCTCCATGTTTTCACATGTTTATAAATAAATTTCTCTTCCATTTGTTTCATAAAGTTTTCTTAAAAGATATCAAAAAACCTAAAGTGTATCTATTAATTATTCTCTAAGTAAATTTTAATGATTATATAACCGTTTTTTTATCTATCTTAATATACTTTAAGGTTTCTTATGCTTATGTGGGAATATACTATAATGATACCATCCAATTTATTTTTATAGACAAATTTTTGTTAAGTATTATGGATGTTTTCATGAAACCTATTTATTTTTCATGAGTTAATCAAGTTATGATGAATTATGAAAGTTTTCAAGTTATTATGGATCACATATGTATAATTATCATTATTAGATGAGTGGGTACTATATAACCCTTTAATTAATTATATAAAATTTAATATCTCATAAGATTACACGTTTCTAGGAATGGGTTTAAACCCAATCCACCATGGGACTCTATCGACTATGTTTTTTGGAATGGATGTGAACCCAATATCCCATGAGAATTTGTTTGCTATATGATGAATGTATTGGTACAGATCCTTGATATAAGAAATTAATTTTATACACTTCTATATATTCCATAATTTTATGCATCATTCACATTAAATGTTATATTTTCATAGTTCATTACTGTTGGATCATTTTTTACACTTTTGTTACTCATTATATATGATATGCTAAAAGACTTATATAATGAATCATGTTTTATGATATATTAATTTTTGGGTGTGATTATATCAAGTTATTTCATTCCCCTAGATTATGTTCTCATACCCTTATGCTCATCTTATGGTCACCTATGGCCTTCAATTGATGGATCTTATGTTACTCTTAATTAGAATACAAGTTCACATTTTATTATATTTTCATTAACTTGGTTATGAGTAAGATTATTATGTTTCATATAGGGTATCAATTGAGAATATTATTTTTGGGAGATGTTGAAAATACTGTAAAATAATTTATTTATGTGTCCAATCTCCAAATAAACTAAAAATTTTGATTTTTGGATGTGATTCATTATGAGATGTAATGAATAATCCTGTGAAATGTTATATTTTATATGGTTGATTATCTTGGGTCTCCTTCTATTTTAATGATTACTGATATGTTTTTTGTTTGGATGGAGTTTGGGGTCTAGATATGCCTAGGACCTATAACTATTTTTATAGTCTTTATATGTTTTGTATATTTTGGTTATTTTGGGATTTTGATGAATCTAATCCACCCATAGGGGATCCATTTGTATGTATAACTTGTATGATAATGTATATCACTCATTTGATATAGCATAGGTTATTTATTATTTATCATAACTTGTCATTTTTGTCTATTCTCATTATTATCTAGGTATATGTGATTGACATTATTTATGTTTTTATTTATCACACTAATATGAGGGTATAGTCTACCCTCTATATGACCATAGACCCCTATTTCCATTTTTAATCCTCTAAAATATGTGGAGGAATTCATGGGGTCCAGAAACTCTTTGGTTTGGACACTACTTAGTGGTTTCAGAAGAGATAATTACATTGCAGCATTTGGGTGTCTTTTCTTTTATGTTACTATTTGGGAAAGGGAAACCATAGATAGTAAATCATCATAACTTGGTATGAAACTTGTTCCTTGGAGTACCTAACCCATGTATGTGGAAATTCTAGGTTTCTTGGATTGTGATTACTATTATTAGTTTTTTATTTTATGACTATATGATTTCTTTTACTGCGATTCTCTTAATTTATGAGACTTGTGACTTATAATATTTTCAAACTTGGATAGAATAGAAATAGGGTGTGTATTTATGCATCATATATGTCATTTCATATTTATATGCCATTTTTATGATTTCCTATGATTAGTTACATTTTCTTGGTAGTTGAGTCCGTTATTTAAATTATATGTATTAACTTATATATTTTTTACTATATAACTTGATGGTGGAATATTATATAAATTATTGATTAAATGGTTGGAAATTTTAATTTATGATCGATTGATTTTGTTAAGAAATGCTATCAGTAAAAATAAAATTCCAATTACAACTTAAAAAGTGTTTCCCTCCATAATTGGTAATTGAAATTTCATTTAATCAAGCCTCAATTATAAAATTATTTTCAAAAAATTGAAATAAAATGACATGGATCCTATACGTATATGAGTTGTAAATTAGTATGGGTATATGGGATTGGGGAGAGGTTTTGAGTTTTGAGTATTTATGCTATGAATGTGTAAATAATAGTGTGTTCCATATGATGTGTAGTTCTAGATATACTCTATTTAGATGATATTAGACTATCTTAAGACACCCCCATAAGTGAGAGTGAAGAAGGAGGATTATGTGGTTTGAGTTCCAGCAAAGCGCTAGAGGGATTACCTAGTCCAAGAAGATCAACATGTGGGGTTGTCTTGTATGGACTTCCAAATCTATCTATTAGATAATTTCTTTTTTAAGACACCAAGAGTAGACTTCTATAGGGAGTTTATATACCACATGTAGGGTGATATGTTAGTGATTTATTATGCCGATCTCTTCATGGATTTATAGTAATTGTCTCATATGTTGTAAAGGGATGAGATATGCATAAAAAGATGTTTTGAGGATGTTTTTAGGTATGGTATCTGAGTTTAGGTAAAGGTGTTTTCCATCAATTATAAAGGTTCTAAAACAACTTCTTATTATCGAGATACACCTGAGGGAAGGTTGAGGCTCAAGGAAATTGGATTATGCTAGAGGGGACAATATTGTGTCTTCATGTAGTAATATGTTCCATTCTGATATCTAGTTAGATGGTGTGGGTGGATAGGTAGAAATTTTATCAATTCATATATTCCTCCTAATGGAGTTAGTTTCATTCAATTTCATCAGTGTGGAAGGAATAAAAAAATTCAAACTTATTTTGATCAACCACTAGTTGAGTGAAGATCATATGGGAATATGAGACTCCTACATATATTTTATATGAGTTCTCAATGGCTTTTGAGTGATAGTGGATCTGAGTAGGTGTAGGAAACTAGAGTTAGAATAGCTACACCATGATAGGTGGGTAACTAGAGCTCCATTGATCATTTAGATCAGAGTGATGGATGTGATTCTTAGGGTAAAGGGGAATATATCTTGTAGAGTGGTTCTTCATTGGGTATTAATATAAGATCATATTGATGAGGTGCATTATTTTTATATTTCATTCATACAACCCCTACTGAATATGATATTGGACGCTCTGATTTCCATGGTATGATCTTCAAGGATTTAATTCTAGTATGTTCATTATTTGTTTTGGGATACTAACATTATTTTATATCATATCATTTCATGGATTGATTGAGACTATAAATAGTGTACTTTTATGGAGTAATGTTAATCAATATAACTTTAGGGGTGAGATCAGATGGAATTTTCTAATGCATGGCATCCTCCTTGTGGATGGCAGGTATAGATTCCTCTAGGATCTATTTATGTTAGAGATTAATGATTTTTATCTTATCCTTGGGATATATTGGTTGTTACTATATCAAACCCATAAATAATTCTATTTTAAAAAATTATGATTTAAATCTCTAGAGGGTGATAGTTATTTCCATAATAGAGAGTGATACTTACATGCAGGTCTTGTAGGACCTGGTCATCAACAACTGTGTAGTTTCAATCCTTTTATTATATGATGGGGGAATATAGTGGAATGTTTTCTCTCTTATTTTTGAATGGTTTTAGTATTTTTCTCTTGATAAAATTTTATAGGTTCCACACAATATTGAATTTGAGTTTACTATTAATCTCATGTTAGTTTTAGATCATATTTCCATTGTGTCTTGTTGGATGGTTTATATGGATCTATTAGATCCAAAGGATTATTTAGAGTTCTTTTAGGACTAGGGATTCATTTGACCAAATACATAATCTTGGAGATATCCATTCGTATTATCCAATAATGTTGAAGGATCTTTGAGGTAATCATTAGATTATAAGAATATAAACAATGTGATGGTAAAAAACTAATAACCACTTCCATGCATATATATAACGAAACATACTTTTCGTACTTTGATATTACATATTATAATACAAAAATTAATTATTTATAATAATGATCCATGCTAGAATCATATAGGTTTCGTATATTTGGAAACTTTGATACATAAAGAACTAGTTCAAAATTGAACTATATTATCTCACACTATGTTATTCATAACTATCACCCATATTAGACATATCATAATTAATACCTTTCTTCACAACTCAAGGAAAGGAAACATAAGAAAGGGTTAATTTAGATTCTTCTTAAGGGTAAAAATGGGATATATCAATGAAAACTTAAACATAACATGAGACTATGGGTATGAGAACATAATGATAACATTTGAAAATGACTCATTTCATTGATCATAATATTAGGTCATGGAATAAATCTTGGTAGTTCATAAGAAATGAATCCAAAAGGTATCAAATACCATGAACCATGAAATCCTAAAAATGAAAAAAGATATATGTTTTTTGCATACACATAATAATAGAAAATTATTTCTTTAGTAGTCAAGGACCACTTCCAAGAATATCATAGTGGATTGGGCTCACTCCCTAAACCATCATAGTAGTCAAGTTTTTCTTATAAGATTATCACAGCAGACATAGTCCCTTACTGATTGGGTTCACTCCCCATTACAGTCCTAGTTATCTCATGAGATATATATATTTACCTAATGTATTAGAGGGAAATATAAATATGGTTCCACAAATAATAGAATAAAAAACATACATATGTGTTCCATAAGATCATAAAATATTCATTATATAATAAATCTTGAAAATAAATGGGTTTCATGAACATTCCATCATAGTAGAAAATACACTTTTCAATTTGAATAATGATGGTGTCATTGAATCATATACGCTCTAAAGATTTTGAAACATTATAGGATGTCGTCTTATATGAAAAATTATTTTAAAAGATAGTTTGGAACATATCATGAGGAAAATATAGTTTTCAATTTGAAATAATTTATTTAAAATAAAAATGTTTCCCAAATACTAAATAAAAATTTTCATTTGAAAATAACCTTAGAAACTTTTAAAGGAAGTATCAAAGAATTGAGTGGTCGTCATGGTGGGAAATTACATTCATTCTGTATATGTTAAAACAAAGATTCGATTAATTTTTTTTAAAGTATAAAAAGTACCTTCTTTGAAAAATGTTGAGAATATTCATTTGATTTTTTTAAAAAAATGATTTTGATGTTTTACAGTAAAATAGTTGTAGTTACCCAGACTTTTTTATGTATTATTTTTGAATATTATATGGATTAATTATGATACCAGGAACTGAGATGATATGTGATTCTGAGGCTTGGTGTACCCAAAATAATTATTTAAAATATATTAAAACATTAAATAGAATATGCACAAAATTTTTCTGAAAAACTAGATTAACTTCTAAATGGGTTCTTTGATCTGAAATCTGAGGGAATCGTTACGTTTAAAGAAAAGGATTTACCCTAGATGAGGCCTAAAATCGGACATCATGGGTCGACTATGAATATTATTTTTCAGAAATTTTAATGAATAAAATAAATTTTGGATTTATTGTATTTCTTTCTATTTCATTGACGCAGCGGAACAATGACAATTTATAATAAATAAACTTAGAGATAGAGATCCAGGGTTAAGCTCATAACCTTGGAATTCCCTGGAGGCTTTGAAGAGAAATCTTGGAGAAATCTATTAGAGGCGAACAAAGACAAAACCTTAGATGAATGATCAATGGACACCGTTATTGATAGATCTATCCAATGTTCATGATGTGGTAAATGATATTCTTCAATGAACGATCCAAGTCAAAGGTATAGCGTATTGTTTTATTTCTCTTTCACTGTTCTTGGATTCAACAATGAACAAGGACCAACCAACGAACTTGTAGATATGAGGATCGACTATTATTGTGATATGGGATTTAATTTCAAGGTTTTATTGGGTTTTGTTGATTGAGAATTGATTTTTATTTCTTGACCGTTCTTATAGGAATGGATCGAGGCCAGAATGAACAACGATAGAGGTTCATTCCTCAGGTTATTCATTCTGATCTTTCTCCCCCTATATTTTTCTTCATGTTCTTAGTGTTTTATGAACGAAAAATTGTTGAGCATTATATTATTGGTTAAAAGATCCAAAAATTTAAGATCTGACATCAAGATGACCTTGAGGAAGTGAGACAATAATGGAGGAAAAAAATCGCAGCGATTTAGGAATACCCATTCTTTAGACGATTCACGGGCAGATGGACAAAATTGGATTTTAGAGCCCATTGAAGGTTCGAAACTCACCGATTCGGTGTTATGATCATTATACAACCCTGTATCTATAGTTTCAAGGAAAATAGACCATTAGATCTAGATCAGGATCATCAAATGATGCACACAGAGGAAGAACAGTGGATTCTGGAACTTCGTGATGAACACAACGTGTAAACTAGTGGTACATGATGTGTGAACTCCAGTGAGTGGTGGATAGGGATTTTAGGGTTATTTAAAAGCCAAAAAATGTGTGACCCTATCACCTGACATGTAGGTCCTTCCTGAAGACTCAGCGTGTATTTAAATAGATGCATATACATTGGGTGGAGTACACGAGTTTCCTACATGGAATATACCCCACCACCCAGCTTAGGCTAGAACATATATTAGTGTTACCCCTTATAATGGTACATGAGATGGTGTACATGGGTTGAAACCATGTAATAGTACATGGATAGGGTTCATATGTGGACCCCAGATGGAAGGACACGGTGTGTGACCTGTCTATACGGTGTGTACCCATTTTCTATAGGACATGTTCTAAAAGACATGGGCCATTATACACAAGCTGTACCTTGAGTCAAGGGACATGACCAATGAACTTAACAAACACCATGTATCCCTTTCTACATGAATTGAATATCTTTTACACTGTATCTTGGATAAGTTCCATTAGGATTCTTTCCCTTGATAGTTTCCCTAAAGGTTGATGGGAATAATTTCCTACTCATAGGAGTATAATCCCTTCACCCGGACTTCCTGGATAGAGTTGTTGGAATCCCCTCCGAGAGGCCTGGAGAAGGTTCCTCTATTCATTCTTCATTCCCTAGGTAGAGTCTTCAATATTGATGTGACCAACTTCAATAGGAATCAATCCTATACTTAACAGGTTAATCCAAATGGAGTTTTTGGTATCACCTCATGTCCCTGATTGTGATAATCATCTGTGGTATCGTATTCTCTTTAGATCTATTAGCACATCACTCTCAGGAATGTTCTTAATGAACAATACTTCTCATATAGACATCATCAGTGCTATCAGAATCAGATTTGTGTTCTCCCATATGAGTTCTTTGTGGAATCTTTAGACTGAATCTCTAGTGTTGGTATATAATGGTTGTGACTCACCTCTAGAATGTGTGTCTTGGTTGAGTATATATTAATATTCTTGTTATATATTATGTAGACATATACTTGTATATACATAACTATATATTTTCTTTTTTGTATTCCTTTGTGGTTTCAGGGTGTCCTACTGAGTATTTTTACTCACCCCTGCATGAGCTTTTCCCACATGTGTCACATCATATACATATTATAAACCTTTTGATGGAGTCAAAGGAGGAACAAGACTATATGGAGAATGGTGAGTTCATAAAATATGAGGTTTTTTCCTATAACTATAGATAAAAATCCTAGTGCCTTTGTTTATAGGTTGGGTTTTTTAGTTTATATACTCTTTCTTTTTGGGGGGCTTGTATTCTGGATTGGTTTAGTTTACTACAATTTAATTTCCTGTCATAATCTAGTTGTTATATATTGGTATGAATCCATTTGGTTCTTAGTGGTTTTTTACATTTCCACCTTTTGTGGGCTTGGAGATGTGTGCATGCATTTGAGTACATAGGAAATTCCTCCCATGATAGTGATATTCCTACTTGGTGCTAGTCACCAGCCCCTGGATTATTGGAGGTAGGATTGGGGAGTCATGTCATGGGCTCCACTGGGATGGGTCGTGATAGAGTGGTATTAGAGGTGGTCAATTATACTATAGGACCACGAGTCTGTGAGATTGGTTTGGGGAAACAGTGTCAAGTGTTTCATGTTCTTATTTTAAGACAGGGAATCCTGTGTTAGTGTAGTGGTTGATATATCCATACACTAGGACTCTGATAAAATTCTTTTCAACTCACTATATGAGAGCATTGGTTGCAGGGAAAACAATGGAATATGCATAATATAGGAATGGGTTGTGGTTTCACGTCCTTCTTGAGTCATCACTCCAGATATACACATTGACCAAGGCACATCTTTTTTTCTTACATGATTCCACCAAGATGCATAACATATTGGATTGAACATCTTGATCATGAGGATGAACCACTTAGTGATGAGGCATCAATAAAGGGACCGGTTCCAAAAGTGTTTCCTCTAGGTGGTTCACCAACCATACCATCACCTATGAAGCAAAACGTTGTACTTGCAGTACCAACAGGTGAGGAGTGAAAGATGAGTGTGATTCACGAGTTCTAGAGATAAGGTGAGCCTAACCATCTAGTGGCTAAGGACTGTCTTTAGGAGGTGACCTGATTTTCCTATCTAGTTAGGACACTATTGGATCAGATGGTGGTCCTGACAGCGAGCCTTCTATAGGAATCAGTAGGGTGATGGTGGGGTCTGGTTATCAAGACTCATGAGGAGGTGACTCATTCATGGACCAAATTCAAGCACCACTACATAGAGGAGTTCTCATCAATTACGCTAAGAGATGTGTGAATATAGGAGCTTCTTCATATCCAATAGGGTAGCATGACAATCGATGATTATTCATCGAGGTTCACCAAACTTTCCAGGTACTCAATGGATACAGTTAGAGATCATTAATTTAGGTCTTGGAACTTCGAGTGAGGTCTGTGTAGAGACATCCATACCTGCGTTATCTCTATATGAATTCCAACATATGCTGGGGTTATTGAGTGAGATTTGTTGGTCAAAAGATTCTTGGATGAGTAGGTACAACCGGTAGAATTTAGCAATGGACGAGCAGGTGTAGATACCTTGTAACCAGAGAGATGAAATCAGTCTCAGGGATCCAAACATAAGATATTTTTCATGAGGATATCCCAAGATAGAGGATCTACAGTTCAGGGATCACAAGATTGGTCCATTATAGGCTCAGAGAGTTGGATGAAAGGGGTAGGGATAGCTGCATGCTGTCGAGGAGTATGACCTAGGGGCTATAGGAATGATTCGAGGTATGATATATGTCTTTTATACTTTAGCTATAATACTAATAGACACATGTGATAGTCATTACTTTCTCACCACATATATTTTCAAGACCTAGAGATTATGGTTGAACCGTTGACTCAACCCTTACACTTGGAGACACCTACTGGGGAAGACTCATTGGTCACACATTTGCACCTATAGTGTGAACTGACCCTTGGAGGTGAGAGTTTCTATTGAAACCTCTTGGTGGTAATGTTGAGCCCTTACGACATCATTCTGGGTATGAATTGGTTATCCATAGTCCATGCCTATATTGACTCTTTTAGGCGAAGTGTATGGTGTGTCCGTAGCGACAGAATGATATTTTCCTTTTTCGATGACAAGGAATCCCAGGAAGGATAGGATGGACTCATTCATAGGAGGGTTCAACCGATTACTCATCAGTTGGATAGCTTGACCCTCGGTGCTGCAGATGTTATGAGCTTTCAGTTTTCATTGGTGGTGGAAGAGTACAAGGACATCTTTCATGAAGATGTTCTTAGATTACATATAAACCCATAGATAGACTTATTCATTGAATTACACCCCAGGAAGACACTGATATCAACACCAGTATATTAAATGGCTCTTGTAGATCTTTGTGAGATAAGATTTTAGTTAGAGGACTTGTAGATTAATGGATTCGTGGGACCCAGAGTTTCACCCTAGGTAGCCCCGGTGGTGTCACTAGTGCAGAAAACGTTTTTTACGTCGGTTATTTTTAATTTTTTACGTCGGTTTCTAGCCGACGTTAATACGTGCGACGTTATAAATAAGGTTTTTGATGTCGGTTATTTAAAAACCGACATCAAAAAGCATAAAATCGCGATGTTTATCATGTCGGTTATTTTAGAACCGACGTGATAAAGGTCCTGGAGAATGGTTTATCACGTCGGTTATTTTAGAACCGACGTGATAAAAGGCATGGAGAATGGTTTATCACGTCAGTTATCGAAGAACCGACGTGATAAACGGCCTGGACAATGGTTTATCACGTCCGTTCTTAGACAACCGACGTGATAAACAGGGGGTGAGGGGGTTTATCACGTCGGTTCATATAGAACCGACGTGATAAACTGGGGTGAGGGTGGTTTATCACGTCCGTTCTATAAGAACCGACGTGATAAACCGGGCTGAGCGTGGTTGATCACTTCGGTTCATATAAAATCGACGTGAAAAACCAGGGGAGGGGGGTTTATCACGTCCGTTATTCTATAACCGACGTGATAAACCAGTGGGCGGGGGTTTATCATGTCGGTTAGTCAATAACCGACGTGATAAACCCTTGTCCAAGCCATTTAGCACGTCCGTTATTCAATAACCGACGTGCTAAACCATTCTCTAGGCCCTTTATCACATCGGTTATTAAATAACTGATGTGATAAACCATTCTCCAGGCCTTTTATCACGTCGGTTATTAAATAACCGACGTGATAAACCATTTTACAGGCCTTTTATCACGTCGGTTATTAAATAACCGACGTGATAAACTATTTTCCATGCATTTTATAACGTCGGTTATTAAATAACCGACGTGATAAACTATTTTCCAGGCATTTTATCACGTCGGTTATTAAATAACCGACGTGATAAACCCAATTTTTTTAAAACAGAATGTAGTGATCTTCTCTCCACCAGAATCAACCAGAAAATAAATCAAGAAATCATACCACAAAAACAGAAGTACATCAAAAATAAGCATGTAAATAGATAACATATAAAACTTAACCACTAGATAGCATCCACCCTCATTTATACCCCATGGACAGCCCTCCCCCACCCCGTTGGAGCCCTCACCCTCATGTATACCCCCTGGACATCCCTCCCCCACCCCATTGGAGCTCCCACCCTCATGTATACCCCTTGGACAACCCTACCCCACCCCATTGGAGCCCCCACCACACTCCTGGACTGCCCTCCGACCCCTGGACACCCCCAAACACCCCTCAACAAACCCCCACCCGCATGAACAGCACCTCCTCACCCCCTCACCCCACTTGACAGCCCCCACCACACCCCTGGACAACCCCCCAACCCCTGGACAGCACTCCCACACCCCTGGACCGGCTTCCCACACCCCTGGACATCCCTACCACCCCCCAAGACTGTCCCCCCGCCCCACCGGACAGCCCTCCCAGACCGCTGGACACCCCCAACCCCACTGAACACACCCCCACACCCTGGGAACCCCTCCCCCACAGACCCAAATCCATACCAGAAGAACCATCAAAAGTAGACCAAAACAAGAATTAGAGCAAAATTAAACATTCACTTATATAACATTCAAAACTTACACTGTCAACTTCAAAAAAGAACTAAATCAAACCTAAACAACTACCAAATAGACAATTAAAACGACAATATTCAAAATTACATTTTACATTACAAACAACTAAAATTCAATCAAACCTATAAAATAATTTGACCACTCCACTTGTACGCATTTGATGTCTTCATCAGTATAGGGTTGAGGGTCATCAAAAAGCTACAAATGAAAAAGAAGATAGTTAACGTGTATAATGAATAAATCAAATTGAAATATGATGGAAAAGTTTAAGAGGAAATCGTACCAGGTCAAAATTCACAACTGTCCCAGTTGTTATTATTTCATACATAAATCTTAACATATAATATCCGCATTCGATGAGGCCTTGTTGTTCATGACAATTCTGTTTTGAATGAGTGTAAATTCAATATATTATTTTTATGTAATAAATCAAAAAGTACAAATTATAAACGGAAATTTACCTTCGCCTTTACATATTTGATCTTTTCATTTCTTTTCTTTGTGTTTTTTTGAAAGTAGGCCCATGCACTGTTAGAAAATAATACGAATGTGGTAAATTTAAAATTTATTATAATATATAAAACTATTGAGAAATTGAAACTTACTTTTCCAATATATTCTTAAAACTTGCCCGCACATCACCATGAATAGAGCATATCCAATAAAGAGCTTTCTCCCTTGGGCAAAAAATCCCTAACATCCAATGATTACTGATAAAAGGAAATTTAATGTTAGTGGTTTTTTATGTTAAAAGATAATTAACTATTTGAGAGAAATGTGTTTCATACCTCTCACAAAAAGGCATCATCCAACATTGTTGGATTATATTCTTTTCAAATCTTTCAGCAATATAAACCATTCTTTGTTCCTCAGTCAATGCACATGCTTCAGGGGAAATCAATTGCGGGTCCATGAATCCATATACTTCTGTCAGTTCATTCCTCTCACAAATTTTATAAAGATACCTAATACAAAACATATATAAGTATACATTTTTAATAAATATAACGCAGGGAAAAGGTGTTAATACTTACATGGAAAAAATTTACACCACGTTGATGCCCAACTTATCTCCAGTAACAAGCTCCATGATATCAGATTTTGTAATCCCCACACTTATTTCACGTCCAAAAACATGAGATTCCATTGGAAACTCATAAAAACCCAACAAAAAATGTGAATATCTTGAAAATCTGTCAAGACCACTGGAATCTGTATCTGATGTCATAGCCTATTGTCTTTGTTGTTGTCTATACAGTATTTCTTTACCTTTGAAGTATTCCTGTGAAAAAAAATTGAGAATTATAGTAGTTTTAAAATGATAAAACAACTTTAATAAAAAAATAAAATAAAATATATAACATTCATACCTCTATGGTAATGAGTCGAAGAAGTCTGGATGGCCAAACTAAAAAATGGCCGATACTCTGTCCAACTGTCGCCACCTCATCTGTAGGTATTGGTACCCTAGCTGATCTATCTATAATATCCTGTACAGTGACCCTCTGATTCTCTATCTCTAATTATTGATGATGAACTGTATCTCCTATACAATATACCAACCCGTATGCAACTATATGATGTTGAGAATCATCAACATACAACTCGAAATATGTAGGAAGCTACGGCGGAGGCGTAGGATAAAAAATGGGGTCCGCAGGCTGAGGTGGGGGAGTGGGAGCTACTGGCGGAGGTGGAGGATAAATAATGGGGTCCACAGGGGGAGGTGGAGGAGTGGGAGCTGCAGTCTGAAATTGTCTTTGCATTTCTGCAAACATAGACTGCACCGAATCTCTAATCTTGTCTTCCATCATCGCATTAATATTTTGAACTTCAGCCTCCAAGGATTCTATTTTTTTTATAAACCCCCTCAATGTTAGAAGTTGAAGAACGTGGAAACACTTTTCTTACCGATACACCTGTCGGATATCCTCTTACACGACCAGGATGTTCGGGCCTTCCCAATGCTGCAAATAAAATATCTTCCCTCCCAGTAGCTGTAAATGTCCCCTCTGAACTTTTCTCCTCAAGAGAGTCCTGTATTAATTAATTGAACATTTCTGTAATGATTGAAACTTATATGAAGAAAAAAGTTAACTTAAATAAATTAAATAGATATCTTACAATCCTCTCAGCTACGATTCTCGATTCTTCCGAAAGATATTGCCCTTTTTTCCCTTCCGAGCTCTCTTCCATTTTTCATGTCTAGATGGAGGGGATGGAGGGGCCACCTCTCCAGAGCTTGAAGACTCAGCTCTTAGTTGTTTAATTTTTTCTGCTATCATTTTTTCTTCCAATAATGTATACCCTCCCCGAGATAAACTATGAGGGTATACATTTTTAGATTGGATCTCCTGATGAGCTTTCCTTGTTTTCTATAATTTAAGAATAAGAAATCATTAACAAAAAATTAATAAAATCATTTATATAAGAAAGTATATAAAAGTTTACATTTCCCTTACCAGAAATGACTCTTTTTTTCTACTTTCAAAAAACTGTCTCCATGTGTCTTCATCTATAAAAGGATATATACGACATGGATTGTCATGACTCCTATGACCATAAATGAAATCAGATGTGAGGGTTGATTTGAAATCCCTCCATCTCCTGGTAGCCAACGATAAGCATTTCTTCCTGACTCCTCCAGTGTCAGGAATATCAAATGTCATCTGATAAAGAAGAGGTTAAACATATTATATATACCAGAAACATTAAAAGAATGGTCAAACAATGACAAAAGATCTTACCAAAATCGTCTCCCACAACTGAGAGATAATCTCTTTATCCACACCTCTCCAATAATCATACAAAATTCTTACTTTGGTCTTAGCCTGAGTTGCAACAAAACTCTTAAAATCTTTGGAATTCGGACCTCTAGGAATATCATCATCATCAAACTCAACTACTATCCTCCGATCCTGCGTACGGGCAAGTGATAATTTTGGTAAAAGTGTGCAACCACGTTTACCAACCTTTGAACTCTTTGTCGTAATAGGAGCATGTGAATGTTCATCCCCAGAGGTATGACCAGCAATATGCTCCTCCCCAGAATCATGTGGTTGATCATCTGAATGATCTGTCATTATCCTTCAAATCAAAAAAACAAACGTCAGTTCACAAATATACAAATTCAAATATTTTAATACTACTGTAATCAGAAAATTGAAAAGTGTACTAGGTTACATAATAGTAAACATTGGTAATATGGTAAGAATGTTAAACAATGGTAAAGATGGAAAAGATGGTCCAGATGGTCAAGATGGTCAAGATGGTAAAAAATGGAAAGAATGGTAAACCTGGTAAACATTGTAAACATGGTAAAGTAATTGTCAGTGAACAAATATACAAATTCAAATATTTTAATACTACTGTAATCAGAAAATAGAAAAGTGTACTAAGTTACATAATAGTAAACATTGGTAATATGGTAAGCATGTTAGACAATGGTAAAGATGGAAAAGATGGTCAAGATGGTCAAGATGGTAAAAATGGTAAAAATGGTAAACCTGGTAAACATTGTAAACATGGTAAAGTAATTGTCAGTGAACAAAAATAAGCATTTTAAAATTCATGTAATGGTTATAAAATGTTGGGTCGTAGAGGATGGCAAGAGGGGGGGTGAATTGCCTTTTCAAAAAATAATTAACAATTTAAAACAATTATCAAAGCCCAACGGCTAGTTTGACTGGGCACACCGGCGGGCCGGTGGTATCTCACGAGCTGGCTGGTGGTCCACCGGCTGGCCGGTGCTGAGCTCCCGGCTGGCCGGTGGTCCAGACAGAGCAGGCTTTCTGTCTGGGTTCCACCGGCTGGCCGGTGGTCATCCACCGGTTGGCCGGTGTCACCAGGCAGTGGGCAAGCCTACTGCCTGGGTCCTCCGGCTGGCCGGTGGGCAAGAACCGGTTGGCCGGTGCCCATACCGGCTGGCCGGTGCGCTAACACCGGCTGACCGGTGGCTCTGGCAGAAAGCAATGCTTCTGCCAGAGACCACCGGCCGGCCGGTGGGAATCCACCGGTTGGCCAGTGGACTCAGAGAGTCCACTATCAGCCTTCTTGGGCCAACTCCTGGGAAACCTTTTTCCTAGCATCAAAACATTTGAAAACAAGTTAGAACATGATGAGAGTGATTGTGATCATTAAAATCCAAGAGAGAGGGGTACAACAATAAACATGATAAAGTAAACTAAACAAACTTAAAACAAACAATAACATATACTTATTTTATTTTAAAACATGTTTTAATAAATAAAAAACTTACAATATCTAACATTTATGGAAAAAATAAATGTAAAAAAGAAATAAACATATGTTACCTGTAATTTTAGGAATGTACATATGGATTGTTTTCCCAAATTCCTTCGTCGTGATCGTTCCTTATGGCACAAACTATGTCTTCAACATGATCGTCATTATGTTCTGCTAATATTTCCATTGAAGTAGGGATCTCACATAAATCAGCATATTCGTCAAGTTCATCCTCACCAACATATTGTTTTTTCCCTTGTAAAAAAACAGCCCACTGCATATCTGATTGATCTACTACATAAAAAATTTGTTTTGCATGTGTTGCCATTATAAAAGAATCATTTGTGTCTTCCAATCTATTCAGATTAACAAGTGTCATTCCAAATTCATCGTGTCTGACACTGTTGTTACCGTTAAACCATTTACAGTTAAAAACGGGAACTTTAATTTTAAAGTAATCAACCTCCCATATGTCTTCAATCACTCCATAATATTCATTTGATGCAGAAATTGGGTTTTTGTCCTTAGCACTCGAAAAATGCATTGATTCTGCAAACACCAATACACCACTATTCTGAACTGCACTTCTGTTGTCCTGAGATTTTCTATGAAATGTATAACCATTAATGTCATAACCAGACCATGTTATCACATTTAAACATGGACCACCCACTATCCATTTTAATGTCTCTGATACATCTGATCTACCAAGCAAAGTCTTTTTAATCCATGACAAAAAAGTTTTGTTGTGCTCATTCAAAATCCACATTTCTTTCTTCTTTGGATGACATTGTTTCAACTCATTAATATGCAATGTGATATATGGTTGAGCATCAGCTATGTTCTTCAAGATGTATGATTCTAACTTCTTCATCTGTTCAGCTGACAATGATTTGACTTTCAAGCCGCGAATACCCTTTCCCTCATTATTAACTCGTTCATGGCGAGATGGAGGCAAACCTATGTGTTGCGCCGCAGCCAAGTAGCGCGTACAAAACTCTTCTACCTCCTTAGAAATATACTTTTCAATAATGGAGGCTTCAGGTCGATATAGATTTTTAACATACCCCTTTATTATTTTCATATACCTTTCAAAAGGATACATCCAACGAAGATATACAGGTCCACAAAGCTTTATTTCTCGAACCAGATGAATCATTAAATGCACCATTATATCAAAAAAATTTGGAGGAAAATACATTTCCAATTGACAATGTATTAAAATTACATCCTTTTCCAAAATGTTCAAAGCATTCACATCAATCTCCTTATTACAAATTGAATTGAAAAAATAACCCAACTTTATTATAGTCTTTCTGACACGAATGGACAATATTTCACGCAATGCAACTGGTAGAATTTGTTGCATCATGACGTGACAATCATGTGATTTCGTACCTATCAAATTCATGTTCTTCAATGAGACAAAATTTTTTACATTAGAAGAATAACCTTGAGGCACTTTGGTATCATGAAGACACTGACAGAAGCTAATTTTCTCCCTCTTCGATAATGTATGACAAGCCGGGGGAAGAAATGTTCGTCTTCCTTTAGGAGTGGGAGCTAACTCCAAACGTATTCCCATTGATAATAATTCTAATCTTGCATTCAACCCATCTTTAGTCTTTCCTTTAATATCTAACAATGTTCCAATCAAAGAATCACAGATATTCTTCTCCACGTGCATGACATCAATATTATGTTTAACTTCATGATACCTCCAATATGGTAGCTCAAAAAATATTGACCTTTTCTTCCAAATATGTCTATCATTACCATATTTCTGTGTCTTTCCCAATGTCACGTCAAGGTTTTTCACCCTCTCAAAATACAGATCATGGGATAAAGGTTTTGGAGAAGTATCAAATTCTTGTGAGCCATTAAATGCCTTTTTTAGTCTTCTATAAGGGTGTTCCATAGGAAAAAACTTTCGATGACCCATGTACACTGTTTTCCTCCCATGATGCAATTGACAATAGGACGTCTCTTGTTCGCAAATTGGACATGCTTTATGCCCTTTAACACTGTATCCAGACAAATTTTCATACGCTGGGAAGTCATTTATAGTGAACAGAAGCACTGCATGCAGTTGAAAATATTCCATTTTATAAGAATCATACACCCTAATACCATCAGCCCATAACAGTTTCAAATCATCAATCAACGGTGACAAGTAAACATCAATATCATTACCGGGTTGCTTTGGACCAGAGATCATTGTACTCAACATGACATATTTGCGCTTCATACAAACTTCAGGAGAGAGGTTGTAAATTATCAATAAAACATGCCATGAACTATGTGTGCTACTGAGTGTTCGGTATGGATTCATTCCATCTATGCACAACCCTAGTCTGAGATTTCTTATTTCATTTCCAAATGTAGAATACTGCGCATCAATTTTCTTCCATTGTGGACAATCAGCTGGATGACGTATTTTTCCATCACATACCCGCTCTTCAGCATGCCATCTTAACCTTTTTGCATCATGTGAATTAGCAAATAAACGTTTGAAACGATTAATTATAGGAAGATACCAAAATACCTTTGAAGGGAGCTTTGTAATCTCTACATCACCCTGTGATTTTTCTTTCACCTTATACCGTGATGTCCCACATTTTGGACACTCTGACAGAAATTCATATTCCTTCCTATATATAATGCAGTCATTCGGACAGGCATGTATTTTCTTGTATCCCAATCCCATCGGGCATAATATTTTCTTGGCTTTGTAATGTGAATCTGGAATATCGTTATCTTTTGGAAAGCTCTGTAAAACTTCTGTCACTCCATCCATGCTTCGCCTTTAGGTTAATCAATCTTAACACCGCCGACAGAACCGTAAAATCTGTACAACCGGGATATAATGGTTTTTCAGCATCACCATATAGACGTGCAACTTTCGGTTCTATCTCAATTTGTTCTGCTACAATATCGCGAATCATTTCTTCAATTCCATCGGAGTTACCATCTTGCGAATCATCATCATCAGTGACATTCCGTCCAGTTTCACCATGCCAAATCCAAGGGCTGTAACTCGGATTAAAACCATGACATATCAGATGATCTTTTATCTCTCTACTTTTCAACTTCTTCATATTCAAACATTTCAGGCATGGACAGAAAAAATGTCACTACTTGGAACATTTCATTTTGCAAATTACAAAAAGGCATCAACACCTTCCTCAAATTCATTTCTCATTCGATGTGCCATAATCCAACTTCGACTCATTATTACCTATAACAAATATCAACAAAAAATATATATTTTTAAGATAAGACAAAACATGTTTATATGAAAAAAATCATAATTTGAATGTAAAACAATTTAAAATATAAAACAAATCTTGAAAGTAGTAGTAGTTTTCATAAGTACCCAACACCAAATAGCTATACATCGTAAGTGTCATGTTAAAAATATGAATATAGACCATTTGTTTTATGTTTAATAATATTGTCATATTATCTGATCATTCTGATTATATATTAGAATTACTATATCCTTTTGATCCGATATATAATCTAAGGACATTAATATTTCTTTAGAAAAAGTAATTTTAATATCATGGTAATGTAAAAAAAAGTATATGTCGAACTATATATATGTAATACCAATAAAAAAATACATATGTGTTTGGCCTGGGTTTCACACATAAAACAACTCATCTCACAGATTAAATTTTTGAATCATCCTACATAATACTTATTTTTATAACTTAGGGAATGAAAATAATAAAAGTTTTGATTTATGATACTCATTATGGGTAAACATGATATATATAAATATAATATCTAATCTCATAAAAAGATATCCATGGGGGTATAAGAGCATACACAAAGAACATGATCCAAAAGATAAGTGAAACAGTTCTATATAATCATAGATCATAAAACCTGAGTCCAAGTATAACAATTTTAGCATAACATAAGACATGATTTATATGATAGTGGGAACATTATTTAAAAAACCTTATTCACAAGATCACAAAATTGGTATGTGGAATAACATAAGAGTGTGGCACAAACATAATCATATAAGTCATAACATATGTCAAGGGAAAACATAGTTTCATTCACCTCATATTGGGATATGTTAATCAGCTTTCCTATAATTTATTATAATATTTCTTACCAGGCACATCACATAACACATTGGACACGGTATAACCATCTGTATCCCATATTGATCTATGATATATAATGCATTATCGAATGCATTAGAAGGATATTTTGGACCCAAATGTCACATAATGACTAACCATATATATGGGTGAATCGTGATCATCAAATCATTTATAACACTTTCGTAGATCAATTAACTAACAAAAATGAAATGGGGGTCATAATTGTTTTTACAAAACATAATAATTATTAATACATAAAAATGTTTTTGGATGGTAAGATAAGATAATATACCTAATTCAATCTAATTATCATTAAATTATTTCTACCTAGATAGAAAAGACCTTTATAAAAAATATAATTTAACTTGAGAATGAAAAGAAAGTACCCTTTACCTTTTTTATAATGAAAAATCTGAAAAGGATGATAATAATATTTAGGTATTATAATTTTTTTATGAATTATTAATAATAAAAGAAATCACCTCACTTGGTTTTGTCGAAAATCGGACATACCATCGTATTCAAGAAATCAGATACACTTTGCATGAAAAGGTCCATCATTTTTAGGAGATGACTGAAAGAAGAAATGTATTATCAGACTCACCATGAGTCCAGAATGAAATATTTGATTGTAATAGGTATGAATTTATATTTTTATGAATGCAGATGAAAACAAATGATGGTTTTCTGATCTAGGAGTTCTAAAAATCAAAATTTTTTGAAAAGATATTATGATGTAAGAATGTTGAATGAAATTTTAAGGATAGGTATTACCGATTGTACCTGGTCCAATTTCATTCATGAAAATAATTTTCTGGACAATCATATTGAAAATATGATTTTAAGAAAATAAGTACTACCAATCTTCATCCAGAAAGACACATTCCAGCTAAGTAGGAAATAATAATGTTGCTGGAAGAATGGAACGTTACAGTACCACCCATTATTTTTCAGATTTTGCTGAAGCTAATCCACAATGTTTTAATAACAATTTGCTAGTTGAATGTTGCGATTTGAATGAACATAATAACTATTTGCAATAAAAAAATTCCACGAGATTCAAAAACGAACGAAAAGCACATCAAGAATCGAAACAAAAACGAACGAAATAAATTCGTGGAAGGATTACTTGAATGTCGCGAGTTGAGATGATAGATCCGAGAGCAGTGAAGAAGATAAACAATGAATCCAAAATGAGTGTAATGCAGGCGATCGACGAGCCGATTAGGGTTTACCGCGCAAGAGAGAGACAAGCCGGCGACTGTCAATCGAAAAAATCGTAAATGACAGAACACGTGCTTTAATTTTTTTAAATGCTTTATAACATCGGTTATTATATAACCGACATTATAAACTATTTTTTAGCTTTTTTAAGTCGGTTATCTTAAAACCGACGTAAAAAGGCTCCCGCGCTTTGGTTTTTTACGTCGGTTATTTTATAACCGACGTAAAACACACCGCGCTTTGGTTTTTTACGTCGTTTATTTGATAACCGACGTGAAAAATCTACTCGCCGCATTATTACGTCGGTTATATATAACCGACGTAAAAAATGGTGACGTAAAAAACGATTTCTGCACTAGTGTGTTTTCCAAAAATCCAGATAGGATCTTGAGGTTGTATGTGGACTACCATTGCTTGAACCAGGTGACCGTGAAGAACAAGTATCCATTATAGAGGATCAATAAACTCTTTGATTAGTTGAGAGGGGCATGATGGTTCTCGAAGTTTGACCTCAGATTAGGCTATCACCAGTTGTGATTACAGGACAATGATATACCAAATATGATATTTAGACATCATTACAGTCACTATGAGTTCTTGGTGATGCCCTTTGGCATGAAAAATTCCACTGAAGTGTTCATGAGACTCATGAATCAGATCTTTTAGACTTTTCTAGACTAGCTCGCGGTAGTCTCCTTCTACAATATCCTTTCATACTCGAAGTCCGAGGAGGAGCACGTGAAACACTTAAGGACAGTTTTGGACATACTCCAAGAGAACCATATTTATGGGAAACTCTCGAGGTACTAGTTTTTGATTCAGGAATTCCACTTTTTGGGACATGTTATCTTAGAAGATTATGTGGCTATGGACCTAGGTAAGGTGAAGGTAGTGATAGCATGGGATCTACCTAGGAGAGTGACTGAGGTGTAGATCTCCCTTGAGATAATAGTCTATTTACAGAGATTCACACATTATTTCTCCAAGATATTAACACCTATGACAAAATTGACTTGATAGGGGCTGCCTTTCGTATGGAAAGAGAAGTGCTAGTAGGATTTTTAGCAGTTGAGGAAGAGTTTGACAAGCTCTCCTATCTTGATATTATCGAAGGTGGGTGTCAAGTACGTAGAGTTTTGCGATGTATCAGGGACCAAGCTTCGTTGTCTCATGATGCATAAGAAAGCGATGATTGCCTACGGTTCATGCCAGTTGAGACCACAGCAGAACTACATGACCCATGATATTGAGTTAGTAGAGGTAGTCATCTTATAGAAGATGTGGTGACACTACCTAATGATCAATAAATTTATCATCTAATTTGATCACAAGAGTCTCAAGTATATCTTCTCTTAGAAGTATTTGAACTTGAGATAGAGGTGATGAATAGAGTTCTTACAAGACTATGAATTTGAGATTTTCTGTACTCCTAGGAAGGGGAATGTGGTGGCTGATGCTCTTAGTAGTAGATGTTGTTTATAGTTTCAGAACGAGGAATCAGAGCAGTTGGACTTATTGTAGTTATCCTTAGTGTATGGAGATGGAGAAGCTTACCTCTAGTCGATGGTTGTTACCCCACCACTCTTACATCAACTCTGGGAGGCACAACTTGGGGATACTGACTGCTGGAATCTATGTGCCCAAATATTCACAGGGAATTATCCTGATTGATATTCAATAGATGGGGAGCACATCATCCTTTTCTGGGGGTGTATGGTTGTACCAGTGGCATTATAGGAGGTGGTTCTAAGAGAGTTTCATACATCCCCTTTGTCAGTACATCCAGGTGTGAAGAAGATTTACTAGGACCACTGCTGTTAGTTTTTGTGGTCAAGAATATAGAAGTGAGTTACATAGTTTGTCTATCGATGCCTTACCTGTCAGCAATTAAAGGCTAAGCACCTAGTCCCAACGGGTTTAGCTCAACCCCTTGAGGTGCCAGAATGAATGAGGGATGAGATATCGATGGACTTCATGATGGGTTTACCATGTACGTCCAGGGGACACAGTTCCATCTGGGTGATTATTGAACGACTAACCAATTCGACCCACTTATTTGCTATATGAGAGTCGAGTTCAGTAGAGAGCTTGAGACACCTCTACATTTAGTAGATAATTCGACTCCATGGAATTAAATTGACTATTGTTTCAGATTGTGATGCTTGTTTTACATCCTGGTAATGGAAGGGATTATAGGAGGTTTTTTGGACCCAGTTATGCTTGATCATAGTGTTTCACCCACAGAAAAAAGGCTAGATGGAGTGGACCATTCATGTTCGGGAGGACATACTACGAGCTTTCTTATTGGACTTCAATTTTAGATGTGAGGATCACCTACCTCTGGTGGAGTTCATGTAAAAAAACTACCATTCCACTATTGGAATGGAACCATTTGATTCATTATATGTGTGACCCTTCCGGTCACCACTTTGCTGGACTAACCTAGGAGAGTCAACACTAATGGGACTAGAATTGGTGCGATCTACTATAGAGAAGGTTCAGATCATCTAGGAGTGGATAAAGACTACACATAACAATTATAAGTCTTATGTTGAAAGGGGGAAGAGGCCTTTGAAGTTCAAGGAAAGAGACTATGTGTTCCTTTGGGTTTCACCTCAACGAGGATTGCATAGATTTGTCCTGGGTAGCAAGTTATATTTGAGGTTAATTAGCCCTTTTCAGGTAATGCATAGAGTTGGTGAGGTGGCAAACCTCTTAGATTTACTCCCATAGTTAGATCCGGTACATGATGTCTTCCATGTATCATAATTGGGGAGGTACATGCATGACCCATCGCACGTTAATGACTAGGGTGAAATGGAAATCAATGATGGAGAAAATTATACTAAATAACCAATGGAGATTGAGTATCAATAGGATACGATCCTTCATGGGAGAGAGATTCCTCTGGTGTGTGTCTATTGGTATCCCGATAATCATTAGAAGAGCACATGGGAGTGGGAGGCTCATATTCTTTCTTGATACCCTCATTATTTTGTGCATCCTTTGTTTTGGATTTTCAAGGATGTAAATCCCCAAGGTGGTGAGAATTTAATGTCCTAGATTTTTTAGTGTATTATTTCATAATATTATATGGAATAATTTCAAGACCAGGCACTAAGACGATGTGTGATTCAGAGACCCGATGTTCTCGAAATAAATATTTGAAATATATTAAAATATTAAATAACACAAGCCCATAGTTTTCCTAAAAAAGTGGAATAACATCTAAAAGGATACTCAGATCAGAAATCCAAGGGCATCATTACGTTCAGAATAGTGACTTTACCCTAGGCGAGGCCTAACATCGGTCAGTTTTGGTCGACTGTTAAAAGTATTTTTCAAATGTTTTAATGAATAAAATAAAATAAAATAAATATTTATTTTATTTCTTTTAGTTTCATGGAAGCATCGATGTAGCTGCGGTTTATTTTAAATAAAACTCATGACAATTATTTAATGTTAATATCATAACCCTATAATTCCATGGTGGCTCTAGAGAAAAACCTTGGAGAATTCTATTTGAGATGAATGAGGATTGAACCTTGGATCTAAGATTGATGGATGCCATTCTTGATGGATCTCACCAACCACAATGACGTGGAAACCAATATTATTCAACATGTGATCCAAATCAAATATGTGGCACTTTTTTGATTTATCTTTCCCTATTATTGGATTCAAAGATGAACGTGGATCATACAATGAATAGGTTGATCCATGGATCGATCGTTCTTACTTGATGTGATTTAATTATAGGGTTTTATTGGGGTTTGTTGATTGAGAATTTATTTTTATTTCTTGATCATTATTATAGGAACATATTGAGGCTAGAATGAACAATGACTATGGTTCATTACTTGGGTTTTTCATTGTTCTCTTTCTACCTTGATATTTTTCTTAGCATTCTTCATTCTTCATAGTTTATGAAAGAATGATCATTGCACCTTAGATTCTTGGCACAAAGATCCGAAATTGAAGATCCAACATTGGGAAAACATAGAGGAGGTGCGATGACGATGGAGATAGACGAATAGAAGTGATTCAGGAATACATATTCTTTGTATGATTCATGAGCGGAAGAACATAATCAGATTTCAAAGCCAATTGAATTCATGAAACTCACTGATTCGGTGTTGTGATGGCAAGATGACCTTGGATCTATAGTTTCGATGAGAAAAGTCCATTAGATCGAGATTAGGATCATCAATTGAGGCATTTAGTTAAATAATAGTGGATTCTGGAAATTCAAGATGAACATGGTATGTAACCTAGGGTTATATGGCGTGTGTCCCCCACTGAGGAGTGGGTATGGTTTCTAGAGTTTGTTAAATTCCACATGGAATGTGACCCTGTCACACAATGTGTAGGCCCTTCCCGGACACTTAGCATGTATGTCAGGAGATACACGAACATGGGGTGGAGTACATGGGTTGCGTACATGGCGTGTACCCCACCACAAAGCTTATCCCAGACTAGATACATGGGTTACCTCACATATTGGTACTTGGAAAGGAAGAAACAGGTTGACACTGTGTAATAGAACATAACCAGAGAACATGGGTTGACCCTGTATGGAAGAACATGGAGTGTGACCCTTCTACACAACATGTACCTATATTCTACACGTCATGTTATAAATGACACAAGCTCAAAAATTTAAAAAATGGCTACTTTCACAGGCCTATAGCCTCAATTCTATAGCCTATAGACTTGTTTTTAAAACCATGACTATTGGTCGGTTTTTCTTGGCCTATAGCCATGATTTACATAACCATGGCTATAACCCAGAGCTATAGCCCCTATTTTCAAAACCATGGCTGTCAACTATTTTTTTTCTATGGTCTATAGGTACAATATTTTGAAACTGTGGCTATAGGGTTCCCTTGCTTCCATTAGAAAAAAACTTCCCACCAAAAATTTAGTGGGAATACCTATTGCTACAGTTTTTTGGCTATTTCCACAGTTTATATTAACATATATATCATAATATATACATATATACATGAAGCATTCAGTGGTTTATTAGTGAGCATTGTAGGTAGGAAAACAGGAGGTGCATGGATCAAAACTTAGCGGACACATTTTTTATTTAAGCTATTTCCATGGTTTACCAAGGCTATCGCCTTGGTTTAAACCCTGGATATAGGTCAACCACCATGGTGGATAATTTTGAGGCCTATTTCCATGGTTAAAATCATGGAAATAGGCTTGGACCTACTACCACAGTTGGCCAAAACCATGGCCATATCCTACGTCTATAGTTTTGGGGCCTATTTCCATGGTTTTGAATCGTCGCTATAAGCTTTTTTTCTAGTTGTTTTTTTGTACACGGGTAGTACCCGAGGTCATGGGACACAGAGTGTGAGCCTACTACATTCCATGTACCCCTTTCTAAAAGGCTTTAATATATTTTACACTATATCTTGGACAAGTTTCAATAGGGTTCATGCCCTTGATTATTTCCCTGAAGGTTGGTGGGTATCCTTTCTTACTCATAGGAGTATGATCCTTTTAGAAGGAATTCCTTGATAAAGTTATTGGAATCCCCTTTGAGAGTCCCATATTCGGATCCTTTATTCATTTTTTAGTCCCTAGGTAGATTCTTCAGTATTGATGTGACCAACATCACCAGGTGGCGATTCTCTACTTAACAGGTTAATCCAGATGGAGTTGTTGGTATCACCTCATAGCTCTAGCTATAATACTCATCTGTGGTATTGTATTATCTTCATATCTATTAGCGTATCTCTCTCATGATGCTTCCCAATGAAGAGTACTTATCGGATGAACACTATTAGTTCTATCGAACTCAAGAGTGTGTTCATTCGTATGAGTGCTTCATGGAATACTCAGACTGAATCTCTAGTGTTGGTATACAGTGGTTGTGACTTACCTTTTGACTACGTGTCTTGGTTGAGTATATCTAGATATTCTTATTATATGTTATGTAGACATATAATTATGTATATATGACTGTATCTTTCCTTTTTGTATTATTTTGTGGTTTTGGGGTGTCCCACTGAGTATTGTTTTACTCACCCCTACACGAGTTTTTCCCGAATGTGTCATATCTTGTGAAGATGAGTGACCTTTTTTATAGAGTCCTAGGCAGACCAAGATCAGATGAATCTTTGTGAGATCATATTAGGCGAGGTGCGTTCCTTCGGTTACAGACATCAGTCCTAGTACCTTTGTTTATAGGTTGGAATTTTTGGTTTAAAGACTCTTTCTTTTTAGTGGGCTTATATTCTGGACCGATTTACTTTATTAAACATTACTTTCCTATCATACTCTGGTTGGGATATAGTGGTATGTATAAATTTGGTTCTTATTGGGTTTTTACATTTCACCATTTTTTAGTCTTACAGATGTGTGCGTGCATTCAGGTACATAGGAAATGCCTCGCATGTTAGTGATATACCTACTTGGTTCTAGTCACCAGCCCCTGGTATATTAGAGGCAGGTTTGGGGAGTCATGGAATGGGTCCCACAAGTATGGGTTGTAACCATAGTGAAAAATTCTTGAATTTTTTTAATGAAAACATATACATATAAGATAAATATTCCTGACCAAATAGTAAAACATAGTCCGTTTTCCTTAAAAATATTATTTATGTACCATGATTGCTTAAAGAAAGGAAAATGAAAGGAAAACATGTAGTATCTAGAGGTAACTAGAGGATTAGAATATTTTTTAGTTTTTTAGAGGTATATCATAATATTTCAACATAAAAATCTTAATCATAAACAATCCTGATAAACAATGATATTGTAATATAAAATTGTGACCACTTTGGTAACTTTGAATTAAAAAACTCAAGAAAGAGAGAAAATTAGATAGATATTTATATCCCTATAATTTTCATGAGTGAAATCATAAAATACATTAATGGGAATTATATACAACACATAAAATAAATAAATGGTGAATATGTCACGTGTCTCATAGAAGTAAAAGTGAAACGAAAATCACTTATCTCAAGTTCCACTGGTTTTAAAAGTACTGTAACCAGGTATATAATAAATGAAAATTCATTTGAATTCAATACGAGAATCATGTATATTCTTATAATATCATGAATGATCCACTTATAATATTTAGACATCCATTTATTAATAATTTCTTATTAAGATTGTCAATTTTGAGTGTTAACTATTTCATTTTTTCTTGAGAGTTTTGGTTTTTTAGTTATGGTCTTTAAAATTTAATCATCATTAAATCATATATATAATTTTAATCATGTTATAAATTTTATATATATTAATTATATATATATTCATTAATCTATAAACGATTGAGTTAGAAAAATTATTTAAACCGTTCATGGAGAAAGTAAGTCATATTTATGCATGAATGTTGTTTTCATTTTTCAAAGTATAGAATGAAAGAAATGTAATGTTTAATTAGACCAGAACCTTATTATTATAATTATCCTAAATCATGTTAATAATATTTTTCATGAATTTCATGATTTTTGAAGTAAATTATTTTCTTAACAGAACTTGAAAAAAAGGATAATTCTGGACCTTAGCATGCCACCTTACCGTGTGAAGAATTTGAATTGACCATGAAGTTCAAGTGACCATGTCATATTACCCATGTTATAATTCACCTGACCACATCATAAAACTACCTACTACATGAAAAAAATCAAGTTACCATACCAAGGTATGTAAAATTTTCATTAAGTAATATACTAACCACATATGTTGCTATAGTAGTTGTATGAAGAGTAATATATACCAAAAGATAAAATGTATTTACAACATGAAGGAAAGAAATGAATATTCCAACTAACCATTCCATGCCTTTAGTAAATTTTCTATGTGAAAAAGTCTTATGTGAGAATTCAGCTATGTCTTAGAATCAATTAAGTGGAAATCAACTACGTCGATGAGGTTTCTTATGTAGCTATCAGCTGTGTGAATGAACGAACTACGTGTCCAACCACAAAAAATTACTATGTATCAATTGATCATGTGAATATATATTTCGATTCATAGAAAATTTACTGTATTGTTCACATAGATCATTTTAAATCTCTAATACCTAGTTTTTGAAGCATTAAATTAAGCATCAATGAATTTCATAATGAATTGATTATTCTTTAACAGTTACTTTTGTATGAAGACATTTTTAAGAAAAAAATTTGATTGTGTGGATGATTATATGAATATTTAATGTTATATATAATTACAAAGGGACCTACATGTGAACCTGTGCTAATAAGAATACTCCAAGACACTCTGTTTTTCTACACTCATTGTGAAACTTACCTAAGATTCTTCCAAAAAAAAATTCACGGTCTCCATACAATCGATGATATTCAGATCGAGTATCATCAAATTAAATTATCTTATATTTATTTCTCAATTTGTTTATTATTTTAACCAGATCTATTTTTTTCTCTGTTTATTTGTAAAACACCCACTTTTATGCTAAACTGGAGAGTACTTGATACTCTCTCAAATATTTTCATTTCTATTCTCATGAAAAAAATGTGGAAGAGGTCATGTGTGACCAGATATCTTGTTTTATCCCATAGACAACTATGGAAGATGATATTTTCTTGGGAATTTCTATATATTTTTGTTTGTAAAACCCAATCCAGGATGTGGATCACTTTTTTATATAGTAATTTGTTTGGAAGGAGGTGATTTAAAAGTGAAGGGGATTATGTCTCAGCTTGAGAACAAAAACCTTATTAAATTCAGTTGCATTATTCATCATTTTTTTAATCAAACATGTTTTTATTTTCTTAACTATTAAACAAATCTATACTCTAATAGATAACTTAAACTAGTGTTTTATATATTATGTTTGAAATGAGTAGAGTGGTTTCAAAATTTAAGTATTTTATAATGTATTTTAACAAATCTCTGATCAAGCTTGTGAGAACCTTTTGCAAAGATGAAATTATATATTTCTACCATTTTTATTAACTGACCATTTTTATCAAATTATTAGCTAGTTATTAATTTTTTTAAATAGAAATTTTGTTGGAAAATCAATTCAACCCCCTCTTGAGTTGTCCAATCTAAAAAAAATTTGGTATCAAAGGACTTTAAAAAATATCCTTTTTACTGAGATGAGATTTCATTTAAAATTCATAAATTTATATTTTATGTTGATTTATTTATTTATGGATAATTATAGATAAGAAGAAACAACCACTAATTTTCATCCTTATTTTAATAGAACAAATTATTCCCAATGAGAAATTAAAATAGAAATTCATTTAGAGAGTATAGGATTTGGTATCTGGAATTTCATTGAAGGTAAATGTGAAAAACCTCAAACTTATAGAGTTACTTGGAGTGATTCCACTAAGGTATCATATGAATATAACTATAAAGATATGAATGATTCTTAATATTATTTATGATAAGTTTAGTTTAACAAAATATCTAATTGTTATATTACTTTTGAGATTCAAGATACCATTTCCATATCTCATAAAGGAACTTCTAATGTTAATGAAACATGGTTAAATACTTATACTATTAAAAAAGGTACATTTAATATAAATGTTGATAAATATATTTATAACATATATCTCAGTTATAATGAAATAGTTTACGTGATGCACACACTTAGGAATATAATTAATGATAAGGATCAAGTCAGGGGGCTTCTCAGATGCTTAACAGATAGATAGAGAGGAACATCAATATCCATTAGAGAATCCTGTGATATTAGAATAATAACAGTATAAGAGGTCATTGTAAATATCATGATGTAGGAAGAAAAATTAAAAATGAAAAAAGAAGAAATATATAAACCCAATATAAAGTTCGTATCCTTTTGGACTTCTGAATCTAAATTAAAAATCAAAGGTTAAATATGAAAGTTCAAGTGATGAGGATTCACCATCAGACAGTGGTGAAGTGATGAATCATTTAGCTATAAAATTCAAAAATTTCTAGAAGAAGAAGAAGTTCTTTAATAAATTAAATTATAAAGGTAAATAAGATAAAATAAGTAGTTAGTGAAAATATTGGAGAAAGTATGATTCATCTAATAAAGTAATCTACTGTGATTGTAAAAGGAAATGACACATCAAAGTAGATTATCCCAAGACTGAGTATAAAAAGAAGTATGAAGACAGAGGAAAAAGAATAAAAATTCTATGAAATCGAAATGAAGTGACTCTAAGGATAACTCAAGTGATTCAAACTCAATCAAAGATGAGAAAAATTACAAAACTATTAAGTGTTTTATGATGAACACATTCGATTTATTAAATGTTTTTCCTAAATACCTAGTATGTATTTCTATTCATTTTGAAGCCAAAAAAATGATGAGAAAATGAATAGTGATTAATTATTTAAATATTTTAATATATTGGAAGACACATTTAAGGAATTAAAAGATAAATATAAAATTTAAAAGAAGAATAATGCTATGTCTGGTCACTTTAAAAGTGAACTTACTGTAAATAAGGAAAAAATGTTCAACTACATAAAGAAAATAATGAGTTGAAATTATCTAATAAAAAATTAAAGAAATATATATAGTGATTTACTAATGGAATAAAAATACTTACTCATATTTTTTATAAAATTAATACTCCAAAATATACTACTGGGATTGGATATCAACCTGGACAGAGAAATATATTTAGAAATATTTTTGTCCCAAGTTCCAGTTCTTATAGTTCTCCTATTAGTTCTTATTTTGCTAAACCTAATAAAGTGTTTATTTTTAATACTATAATATTTGATTATAGGAAACTAGTAAGATAATTAATTATTCCCAAAACAATTATTACTAATATATTTAAACCCAAGAAAATATGGGTTCCAAAATCATTTTTGGTTTAAATTTATTTTGTAGGAAATCTACATGAAGAGTACGAGTAAGAATTTATGGTATCTAGACGAAACATTCTCCAATCATATGATTGAAAACTATTCATGTTTCAAGAAACAAATCAAGGTGGATGGTGGACATGTCACTTTTGGTGATAATTCCGAAGGGAAAACTATTGGACTTAGTCAAATTGGTATCTCTTATACAATTTTAGTTTCTAAATTTTTATTTATAGAAGGATTAAAGTATAATCTACTTTGTATTTAATAATTATGTGATGATGGGTTTTTGGTTAAGTTTGAAAAAAACTCTTGTAATGTTTTTCATTATAAACATGCTTTAGTTTTCACTAAAATGATAAATGAGAATGTTTATACTATAGATCTTAATTTTTTTATAATGTTTCTTGTTTAAGTGACATTCACAAAAAATCTTGGATTTGGAATAGGATACTAGGAAATTTTAATATCAAATCACATAAAAATACAACTAGGAAAATATTAGTGAAGGATCCACCAAAGCTATAATTCTCAATAGACAATGTCTGTAATCCCTATCATTAGGGAAAGTATCATAAAATCTCTATCAAAACAAATAAATAAATCTCAACTTCTAAACCTTTAGTGTTAGTTCACATATATTTTTTGGAAATTTTAGAGTTTCTAGTTTAGTAGGGAATTTTTTTGATTTTTTTATAGTGGATGATTATTAAATTTATACATGGGTGTTTTTCCTTTCTCATAAAATTTAATATCGTTCATATTTTTATAAATATGCTAAATCTATAGAAAATATTAGTAGGCTTAAAATAAATACCTTGAGAAGTGATCTTGGTCATGAGTTTGAATATCAAAAGTTTGAATATTTATACTAACAAGATGTCTATAATCTTATGTTTTCTACTCTAAAGACCCCATGGAATAATATTGTAGTAAAAATAATAAATTTAACCCTTCAATAAATTTCCCAGACTATACTCAATGAATATGATTTTACCTATCTATTTTTGGTAGAATATTTGAACAAGGATTGTTATATAATCAATAGATTCTTAATTAAACTACTCTTAAATAATAACTATTATGAATTATGAATGGTAGAAATAAAAAGGTCAATTACTTTAGTTATTAGTTACAAAGTCTTTACAATCAACACAAAATAAAATTTAGAAAAATTTGATTCCAAGAGTGATGAAGGAATTTTCCTTAGATATTACATAACCAGTAAATCATACATTATATTTAATAAAAGGACTAATATTTTTGAAGAAGTTTTACATGTAATGTTTTATGAGATAGATTCACATGAGCCTAAGACCCTTTTACAAAATCTAGAGTATAAAATTTCCAATTTTTGACATCAATTTTACTAGAACTACTAAAAAGAGTTCTCCCAGTTTTGATGAACATAAAAAATCTCAACCTCTAGATAAGAATGAGGTGTTAGACGCTTAAATTGCTAGAGATATTATGGATTTTATATATCACCCATTAGATTCTGTTATAGGTGACCTAGATAAAGGAACTTAAAATAGGCCTTCTCTTATAAATCAAGTTGAGCATCAATATTTCTTATCAAAACTTAAACTTATGAACATAAATAAATAAATTAATGATAAGTTTTGGGTAATGACTATGTAAGAAGAATTAAATCAGTTTGAAAGAAATAAATAATTAAAACTCGTTGAAAGACACAAGTAATACCTTACTATTTTCATTAAATGGGTGTTTAGAAAAAAATGTTGATGAGTCTGGCATATAAATTAGAACTAAATGAAGCTTTTTTTGAAAAATGATATTATTAAGAAGAAGTTATTAACTATGTAGAAACCTTTTCACTAATAGATAGAATTGAAGATATTAGGGTGTTTCTTTCCTAGACAAGACATTTATATTTAAAATTATATCAAATGGATATTGAGAGTGAATTATTAATTGGTTATATTATTGAGGATATTTTATTTGAATAACCCACTGGATTTCAAAACCATAAATTTCCAAATTATGTTTTTTAATTAAAAAATATTTATACGTTTTAAAATAATTACCTAGAGCTTAGTATGACAAGATCAAATCATTTTTAATTTTAAAAGGTTTTACTAAAGGAATAAATGGCACAATTTATTTATTAAGAGAATTTCAATAGATTTTTTAGTTATACAATCTTATGTTTATGATATTATTTATGGATCATCAAGAAATTATTCGAGTACTGAGTTTTCAAAAATTGTTCAAAGTGAATTTGAAATGAGTTTTATGGGTGGAATTAAATTATTTGTTGGTTTTCATATTTTTACAGAAAAGGCAGAATTATTTTTAATCAAAGAAATTAAACTAATGATATTTTAAATCATTTTATTATAGATAGAAATAATGTTAGTGATACCTCCACAAGTGCTAGATATAAACTGGATCTTAATGAAACTGGGAAACTGGTTGCTCAAATCACTTACAGAGGTATGAATTGAAGTTTACTTTACTTAATAATTAGTTGGCCGAATATAATTTTTAGTGTGTTTATGTGTTCTTGTTTCCAAGAAAACCCAAAAGTGTCACATTTACCAGCTGAGAAAATAATTTTCAAATACCTCAAAAAATACCACTAACTTAGAATTATTTTAATCTAGAGAACAAGTATTGGTTTTAGTTAGTAATTTATATGCTGATTTTGGTGGTTGTAAGATTGATAGAAAAAGAAAATTAAGAACATTCCAGTTTTGGGAAAGTCTCTAGTTTCATATTTTAATAAGAAAAATAAACCTATTGCACTGTCCACTATTGAGGATGATTACATAGATAGAGACATTTTCTATACATAGATTATGTTGATGAAACATACATTACTTGACTATGGATATCAATTTGGACACCTCGCTATAAATTGTGATAACAAATGTGTGATAAAAATTTATAAGAATAAAATATCACCTTCTATAACCAAACATATTGATATAGAACATCACTTTTTGAGAGATCATTTTCAAAAAGGTGATATAACTCTTGAGTTAATGGGTACAGAACATCATCTTGTTGATATATTTAAAAATATTTTTAATTTTTATTTAATCAATTATATTAGGTATGAATTTGGAATGATAAATTTTGTCTAATTATTTAGTTATTAATTCTTATATTAATATGTTAAAACTTTATTTTCTAGATTTTTATGGAAGTAACTATGAAGTGAAGATCACATGGTCAGTAAGCCGACCATGATTTTTTCTTAATGCATTCAGTATGTATACTATGAATACTTACTCATACAATCACCCTAATTAAAATTAGTATTAACTCACATGGTTACCATTCCTTCTATGAAAATTTCATTTATGTGGCTAGAATAACTACTGTGAGGTCACAATTAGCACACCTACTTTGCTTTTATTTCTCATAGATCTATAGTTAGCCAAACTACACTGTTTTTTTACTTATAATTTTTCATGAAAATGTTTTTTGTGGTATTTTATTTTAGTTTTTTATTATTTTAATCCCTACATGATTAAATTATATTTTATATTTAATCTGAATCAAAACCATTAATTTTACCTTAGATCTTCTTTATCCTTTTAAAATATCTTTATTGAATCTATATATCTTGTATTAAACCTATCCCTCTCTATGACCAGAACCTCTATACTTTATCTCCCATATCTGAGAATTCTAAAGTTGAACTGAACCAAAAACTATGAGGATGAAATGCTTGTTAGAAACCACTTTTCATATTCAATCGACTCCTTTGAATAAATTAACTAATTCAAGATATTTCTCAAGAGAATCTGTTGAGACAAATAATATGTACCTAGATGATCATCCAGTTTCTGAAAAAAGGGAAATCAATGATCAGTGGTTAAAATTAAATAAATCACTAATATATAATTAGATTAAGGAAAAAGTATGAGATATATAGTAATCATTTATATGCAAATATTATTAAATAGTTTTATGTGAACCTTGAGTTCTTTCTTACAAAGAATATGGATATTGTCATATCAAAGATAAATGGTGAAGTTTTTGATTTCTCTTCTTGGTGATGTGAAAAGTGTTTGGATATACCTCACAAAGGAGTCTTTAGAGATTAAAAAAGATCATATCCTATTAACTATGTTCACATTGAGTTTTAAAACGATTTAGATGAGCTCACTAGGAATGGAGCTCCTCAAAGACTGTTGGATGTTGAATTAAGTGGTGAATGTAGGATACTGGTTAAATTTATCCAACACCTTATTTTTATAAGAAAAGAAAACATTAGTATCCTACGACATCAATATCTTTTTTTTCTTGTTTTTCATGAATAATGGTGTTTAATTCAACCTGTTTAGATATTTCATGAGACATATTGTTGAATTTTTTAATCATTCCTTAAATTTTAGTTATTTATGTTACCCAAATATTTTCTCAGTATTATTAGAGTACAAAGGGTTAGTTCTTTAGGGGAAGGAAATGATTACCTACTCTTATGGTATCTTCATTACATATAATATATGTAAGAAGATAAAGGTGAATTGGAAACCAAAGAGAAAGAATGGATTCTTGGCCCATAAAATATATATGGAAGATTGGATTCTATGAGGTATCCAGTTAAACATAGGGATTTTTTGATCTAGGTCTTGAACCTGATGATATTTCTATGAATTTAAATGATGTCATGACTATTGGTGAGAAATAAGTTGAAGAAGAATATGAAATGGTAGATTTGGATGGCGAAGAAAGAGATGCTTATGAGGATAGCTGGGAATCATTCCTTCCATATATTTTGGATCTCCAAGATTCCACTTAACATTTCCATCATATGAAGATGAGATTCTGTACGGGGATCTGGTTTTCATAGATGTTTCTGTGAGTTGTTATGGTTCTAAGTTGGATATTTAAGAGGAATTTGAGAGTCTTGATATTAGTTCATATCGATCACCTATGATTGGTAACCCTCCAAGGGAAGCTATTATAGACGAAATTTGTAGGTGGTAGAAGTCAACTCAATCTCTTGTTTTGGATATATACTATCCAGATTCAGATGATGATGGATGTAGTTCACCTAAACATGGTGGACCTTCCATCCCTTCTTCCTAGAGGGAACTGGAGGGATCACTTTTTTTCTTTTATTGATACTCAAAATATACTTTAGGTATCTAATTCTAAACATTAAATTTATTATAATATATATGACATGTTTGGTCCTACTCTAACCAAAGAAGGTGAAGATACTGATAAAGAATTTCTTTAGTTGTTCCTAATGTAGAAGCTACTGATGATTTCAGAGTTGATGTTTAGGTTGATAGTGCTAAATTAGTAAAGGATTCTCCTAAGTTAGATAGTAGAAAATATTATTATGACACATATAACTATATCCCTTTTAATTCATATGTCACTAAGGATGACTTTTATATGTTTATATTAGAGGTGATTGATATGTCTAAGAACATTTTTGTAAATTTTGAAAACTATTTAAAACAAGTTAGAAAATCTAGAATTTCTAATGATGTTACATTTGTAATATCTCATCTTCACCCTAGATATAATTTTATAATTAAAATGACATATAATTATATTTTAAACTTGATAGATTAGGTTGGTTCTCTCTAGGATGGTCTATCTGATATGATGATTCAGTTAGACCTAAGGATTATGAATGTTGTGTTTCAAACTCCTCCTCATCCTTCTCATACAATATTTTATGAAGAAGATATTAGATGACTCATAAAAGATGATTTGAAAATAATGTTTTATGAGTTAGAAAAAATAGATAAGATTTGTTTGATGGGTTTCTAAAACATGATTCTAAAACCCTAGTAATGGTTCGATAAGATGGGAAGGACAAAGAAACAATCAATAAGGTAATTTATTATTATATTATCTATATATATACATATTATGATTTAAATGGGGTATTAAAAAACCTTAATATGGATATCAAGATTTCTCCCTTAACTCAATATTTAAAGTCTCAAGTTGAAAATATCAATGCTATGAACCCAGTTTTGGTAACTTTTATGGAAAATATGGATGATTTCCTTTAGGATTTGAAGCCCTATTCTTGAGCTGTTAGTGAGTTTACTCATTTTATAGAACCTTATAGTTATAATTCCTTAATAGATGTACTCACTCCTTCAACTATTCCTTTGTACCTACATACTAACTCTTCTTACATTATTCATTTTGGCATGATTACTAGACATGAATTTTAAAAATTGTGACCTATTTCTTGATGTATAGTGCTTGGTGAGGCTGTATCCTCATATTATCCTTAGATTACCTATTCCCATGCCTCTACTTCTAAAGGGAAGAACCCTATCCTTCCTACAAATGTTATAGATATCCCAAATTTAGATTCAGACTAGGATATATTATAGGGTCTCTTCATAATCCATTATTATTATCTTTTGATATATTATTGGAATATCTTCCCTTATTCTAATTTATTTATTAACTTATTTCTTGTTTATTATTATTTTTTCCTCACTTTTTAATAACCCCAAAATGAGGAGTATTGAGTAGTGATAATTTAAAATCAATTGACTTCATTGGAAATTTTTTCATAATTTTAGGGACTTGATAAATAATTAGTTCAACATTTTTCACATTTACTTTGGTTATTATCAATTAATTTAAATTTTATTTTCATGATTTGTTATTATAAAAAATGGGGAGATTGTCGGATTTGACCAAAAAACCCCATATTTTAAGGATCCCAAATTCTATTTATAATGTTACTAATAAATTTCATGTTTTCTATTAGGAAATGTTTTTTTGAACAAAACATTTAAAAATGGATAAGTCAGGACTATACCGTACCACCTCACCATGTGATTACTTTGAACTGGCTATGAAGGTCAAGTGATAGTTTCAACTTACCATATATTATACCTCCACACACCACATAAACAAACTACCTACCACATTAACTAATTAAGTTATCATGCCGATGTTTGTAAAAATGTTCATAAAATTATATACGGACCAAATCTATTATTGAACTAACTATTTGAAGAGGAATGAATACCACAAGATCAAATGAAATGAACACATGAAGGAATGATCTGAACATGAAAATTGAATTTTCCATGCCTTCATTAAATCACCAATGGGAAAAATTCCTATGTGAGTATTCATCTACATCGCAAAATATCTAACATGAAAATATCCTACATCTATGAGATCACTTGCGTAGCAATAAACTATGTAAATGAACCTGAAATGTGGCCTAACTTTGAAAAAATATCTTTATACAAATTGGATATTTGAATATGTATTTGGGTACATGACCAATCGATTATATTGTTCTCATGGAGTGTTTTAAATCTCCAATGGATAGTTTTTGAAGCATTAATTGAGGCATGAGTTCTTTAGTACTGCATTTATTGTTCTAATTTTTTTAATTTTATATGGAGATATTCTTAAGATGAAAATATGATTGTATGAATTATTTTGTGAATACATGATGTTATAGTGAATAAAAAAGGATCCTACACATGCACCGGTACTATAAATAAGACTCTACGACACTTTTTTTGATGAAAATTCTATTAAAATTGCCTAAGATTTTTCCAAATAAAAATTAAAGGAATACAAATGACTTAATATATTAAAATTTTGTATCAAATTTCCTCATCTCAAATATATTTATTTTTTTTTTTATTCTTTACACTCAAGATATGTTTTGGTTTTCTCTATTTATTTTTAAAACATTGACACATGTGCTAAACTGGAGAGTAATTTGTAATATCTCTATTATTTTCATTTGTATTCACATGAACAACTATGGAAGAAGTTATGTGTGACATGGTATCTTATTTTATCCCACATATAACTGTGGATGTGGCTCTGTTCCTTGGGAGTCCTATGTATTTTAATTTTTAAAATCTAATCCAAGTTGTGGATCATTTTATTTAATAACAAAGTTCTTGAAAGTAGTTGATTTATTAGTTGAGTGGATTAAGTATCGTCTTGATATTGAATACATTGCTAAATTTATATGTGTTCTTTATAAGTTTTTTTCTTTATTTTAAATAAAACATGTTTCAATTTTCTTAATTATTGAACAAAACTATACTATTATGGTGAAATTAAAATAGTATTTTTAACACTGTGTTTGATATGAGTATATTAGTTTAAAAAGTTAAAGTGTTTTAAAAATTATTTCAATTATGTTATTATAAATATTTTTATACCATTTTAAAAATAACAAATTATATATTTCTACTAATTTTTAATCAATCATTTTTATCAAATTGGGGATTTAGGTTTTAAATTATTTTTAAACTTAAATTTTATTGAAAACTAAATTCACCACCTCTTGAGTTGTCGACTACAACCAATAGGTAAATATTAATTTAATTTTATATAATATTATTATATCATATATATCATATATTTTCATTAAATCTATCTTTATTACTATCGATTTAAAGAACAAATGAAAAATGAATCACATCTCTTAGTAGAGGCGACAATCTAAATATATACATGAGCGACGTTACTGTTTTCCAATATATTGGAAGGTTAGAAGGTATATGTGATATAATAATTTAATAATTATAATTATTTCATAAATATTATTTATATACTTTAAATCAATCATTACATTTAGATGTGAGAGGCAGTGATAGAAAAAAATTGCATTTTTTCGTGTGGTGGTAGTCTGTCGTACACAAAAATGATGATTCCATTTCCCATTTTAGGGAACATGAGATGGAAATAAGTTATTTAATTAACGTAATAACATATTAGTATATAGAATATACTAGTTTTATTATTTCCTCATGATATTAGAAGATTCCACAAAGGTGAAAGAAGAAATAAAAAAACACTTGGTTAAGAATGATACCTCTTCTTCAGAAAACCTCTTTAGGTTTACACCAAAATCCATCATGGTGGGTTTTATAATAAAACCAAGGCCTCTTGGATGTGATAAGAAATGCAATTAAAGTTTTTGGATAGTGATTATATAAACTAAAATTCCTTTTTAAGTGTGAATATTAGAGGATGCGAGGTTTCCTTTTAGAAGTGAGGGGAGGGGCACTTTTGAAATTTCTTAAAATATTAAATTAATATAAATTAAATTTCATTGAATAAAACTCAAAAATGATATAGTTAAAATATATGATGATGATATGAATATTTAATATCATCCAATAAAATTTATAAATGTTTAGATTAGGTTTTTACCCCTATCTATTTTTTTTAACATGTGTTATCCCTTTTAGAGATTTACCATGACAACAAAGTTTTTAATATTTATGGGTCAAGATAGTTACTATAATAGGATAATTGGAAAATAAATGGAACATTGTTGATATTTTAAACAAAATATTAATAACTTTACTGAATATATGTTTCTTAGTAATTTCAAATCATTTAATAAAATATTATTTGTTATAAAATATTATTAATGTCATTTTTGGGACTATTTATTTAATTTGACATTAAAAAAAAAGACGAAAGGAGTGGAGTTTGAATATAATCCATTAAAAAATTACTAAAATGTTATAATTAGCTAAAAAATTAGTGTAAAATAATAATTCATTCAATTTATATTACTTTAAAGATTTTTAAAATTGTTTATTTTATTTTTCCATTAATTGAATAAATACCGTGTCAGCATTGCATAAAAATTTAAGGTAATTATTTCATTAATAAAAATTATATATAAATTACCATGATAAATAAAATAAATTATATTTAAAATGAATAATTAAAACTATGTATAAGTTTTATTATAACTATCACAAAATTTTATTATTATTAAAATAAATAAAGTGACATTTTTATCTTTTTTTACTTAAATATTATAAAGTTCAATATCAAAGAAATATGGCACCAAGTGGCCATATATTAGTGACTTAGATATAAATTTATGAAATAAAATTATTCAATATGATAAAATAAAGTGTTAGGGTCAATTTTTAGTTCTTAACATATTATGTTTAAACTCAATTACTCGATTTACCCTTACCATGGTGATAAATTTTACTATAGTTACTATTCATAATGACTAAATATAAAAGGGGAATATTTTGAAATTTGGGCCTCTAGATTAAAAATATTTAATTAATTATTAAATTTTAAATTCCTTGAAGTGCTAGAATTTATTTTAAAATTAATCTTACAAAACCTGATGGAAAATAGTTTTTCAGAAAAATGCCTTTTTAAGTATAAAAATGTTTTTATAACAAATTCAAGTGTAAAATTTATTCCAAGGACTATAATTGGATTAAATTTAATCAAAAGGAACTAATTACATTTTAATGTTAATAAAAACTAGAATTTTACATAGTATATAATTTGAAAGAAAATACAGTTTTAAATAAAAATCATTATTTTTTAACTATTAATTAAAAAATCAAAATCTTTAGAAAAATCTAAAAATTTAACCATAATCGAATTTGGATATGATAATTTCAGAAGTTATATAACTTTTATTAAATATTTTTTTTTTATAATTTATAGAAATTAATTATAATAATTTCTAATTAAAAGGAACAAATTCCATTTTTTTAGAATAAAACATCTTTACTAAAGAGTGAGTGAATATTTTATAAGAATATGTCAATACATTTATATTGAGTAATTAATTTATATATATTTCATAAAATATATATTCATACTAATACCCAATAATTTAATGGGTAGGTTATAATGATCATATTTTAATAAGAAATTTTCACAGCTCATTTTTGTTTGGTCTTGCGTGTCGCATACGCCATCGAATTTAATTTTTTTTTCTTTCTTAAAAATATCAGGGTGTTATATTATTCCCACATTTAATAAATTTATTCCATGAAATTTGAAATCGGGATCATTAAAAAATGCTTTAATATTTGAAAATACCTTTTTTAAAATCCCACATCATATAAAGGGTTAATAATACAACCTCTTGAAAATGGAAATATGATGATCATCAAATAACAGGGTTTCAAAATAGGTTAACATTAGTGGGAAGTGAAAATAAGTACATGGAGAAAAAAACTTAATGTCCAAATAATTATGGTGAGTGATATAGATCATTGATGATAATAAATTGAATGATCAATAAAAAGTTGATGACAACAAAACCATAAACTGATGAGTTGTGAAAAATATCACCGATTCATAAAAAATGATGGGAATATGATAATATTTTTATTTCAAGATCCATTTCTAAGTGTTGAATAATTTTTTTACCACATAGATAAATAACATAAGTAAATATATAAGCATTGTAACACAAGAAATATTTATAAATAAATTTAATGTAAAATGTAATGCACATAACACTGAGTCTCCGCGAAACAATGTTTTGTTATTATAATTATTTAAATAAGATAATTATAACCTTGTCATTAAATGTAAATTTTCAACTTATTTTAATTAAATTTCAAAAAATTTACATACATGGTTGCGATCAGTAAGATATTTTGAGTCTGATAGGATCAACTTAATTTTTTTTTGAATTGTAACTTGACCCTTTTGAATAGTAATATTGCCCTTATGAATAGTAATATGATCTTTATTAATAGTAAATCATCCAAATGAATATTAACCTCACCCATGAATGTATAAATAAAATTTTGGCATTTTATAAATGAAATGATGATATATATTTATATCATAGTATAAGTAAATAAATGTATTACAAATTATTAATCAAGTATTAATATTTTTAAAAAACATAAATGTTTATTTAAAATTTAATAATTAAAATAATGATTAAAAAGAAAATTTATTTCCATAAACTATAATTATATGTTAATATTTTGTTTTATTATGATTTTTAAATAATTTTGTGAGACCTTAGTTAAGTTTTCAGAATGTTATAAAATGTGTTATGAATTTAAAATCTATATTTTTGAGTAAATGATGATTTTAATTAAAAATTAAATTTATAAAATTTAGAAAATTATTTTCTTAAAATAGAGTTTATTTTTGAATTCTACACATTTAAAAATGGGTGGGATGATTTTTTGGGATTTTTAAAAAATACTTGAATTTTTGGTGAATAGTAAAATACGGTAATTTAAGGCATATATACTTTATAAGTTAAATACACTATTAATTGAGTCATTAATGATGTAAGAACCATTGTATAAAACTCACATACACCAATTAATTTTTTTAGTCAGAAGAATCAACACTATTGATTGTCTTGAGCAAAATATTAAAATAATGAATTAAATAATGAGAAACCACCCCTCTCTTCCACTATAAAAACCACCCCTCACCCCATCCTCTCCTCAGTTCTATAAGCCTTAAATATTTTCAAATTTATGCCCAAATGATCTTCCCTAGTCTCTCCACACTTCTAGTAGCTCTTGTTCTTACCAAAATACCAAAACCCCTTTCCTTAAGAAGGTTCTCAAGGAGGAGTATTCAAGAAGTAAAATCCTCTACCTTTTCCTTTTATATTTTTTTTCAAGTTATTATTTTTATTATAATCTTCTCACCACCTCTATAAAAATGATCATGATAACTCCAATATAATATATATAATATAATTATACCATGTTAATGGAATACCAATTATCAGTCTCCTTACTCTCACTCTTTAATTTTAAAAACGAAATCATTGTTCGAGAGGTGTTGATTTAGAACCTTCGTGGACGATGAACTTTCCTTCTTCCATTTATTCTTCAAGGATGGTCATGATTCCATTTTTATGGTTGAAAAAGAATATAATATATGTATTAAAACATTTCTAATGTTCTATAAGTAACATATTTACATAACACTAAATGATAAAACAAAATGAGTTTGTTATGATCAACAAATCTAGTAATAATGTAAACGATTATGACCAAATGTATTATCTAGTGATTAATATTCATACCCTATAAAAAATAAAAAATATGAAAATTTAAAATTATTTATTTTCATTAATATCATATAAATTTAATTCTAGGGAATAGTACCCATTCCACCTGAACATCCATACTTTTATACAAGTACACTGATCGTGAAAACCAAGGAAACGAGCGATCCCGAGCAATAAAATTGTATCTTATAACTCATCAAAAAGGCCATAAAAGAAGACAATAAAATTATAATAAATAAAATACATGTATAAAAGGTTCTGAATTATTTAATTAATGTATTTAATTTTATAATCCAGTACATTAAGGTTAAGTACATAACACATTTGAACATAAGGTAAGGGGTTTCTTATATCACTTTTATTTCCGTGAGATTTTCTTTATTCACCACTTATTTATTGTATGTGGTGTATGTGTACTGCCCATAGATATTACATATCATTAATATATTAATATTAATGTTATTATTAATTTTTATGGGGCATATGGTTCAATTGATTACAAAGTGGTAAGGGTTTTCTCTACTCACTTTTATTTTCATGAGAAATGCCTTACTCACCACTATTTATTATGTGTAGTGTATGTGTACATCCCATTTATATTACATATCATAAATATATTTATCTTAATTTTATTAAATTTCATATTTTATGATCATTTATTTTATGGGGAATATGGTTCGACTGTTTTCAAATAGGTAAGGGTTTTCTCAACTCACTTTCATTTTTATGAGATATTCCTTACTCACCACTATTTCTTGTGTGTGGTGTATGTATACTACACATTAATGTTATATTTCATGAATATATTTATCATAGTTGTATTAAATGTATTATTTTTTGATCATTAATTTTATGGGTCATATGGTTAATCTGTTTACAAGGTGGTAGTAGTTTTCTTACCAAACCTCAATTTTCATTCGGGTTGGGATTTCTACCTCTATACACCAATGTAATTCTTCATTATTATTTTTATAATTCTTCTAAATTATATGTATACATTCCAAACTCATGTTTATAGATCATTCAAACTTTTTTTTATAAGAAATACATGTTTTTTCTAGGTTCTCTTTTTTAATTCTTCACAATGCGCAAGCCCGATTGAAGGTAACTTCTCAATTTCTTACCCATTTTCAAGTACCACATATATTCTATTTTAAGAGAGAATTATTTTTATAAAATCACTAATTTTGTCATGAAAATATATATTTGTTCATTACTGGTTTTATATAAACAATTATGAAGAGTAAAAATGATTTTTCCTAAAGAACGCTTCTTTGCAATGTAAAAGAGGCATTTCTCTCAAGATTTTCATAATGATTTTAGAGTATTTTCATTTATTTCGACAGCTCTATTGAATTTTATGATTTATTGAGATTGGTATCATTTTATTTTCATCTAAAATATTTTATAAAATGTTTTATAACTTGTTTTACTATGGATGTGGTATCTTTATTCCATTCACCATGCTACTCAGATTTATTAGTGATTATGATTACAGATTGGGGAAAGTTATTTACATTTCATATGTTTATTTTGTTTATGTTTATCCCAATTCATAAGAGGGATGAATTGGACTTAGAAAGTGATAGGTGGGTCCTGTTATAGCCCCACAATGCATCGGTAGGTCTCATGAGACAAACTAGATATGTTTTTGGCCGATGACTTACCTTCTCCAATGGCCCGTAGGCCTTAATTTTTTATAATGATTTTGATAATCCACCTTTCTGGGGGTGAGGTGGAACCCATTAAAGGCCCATAGGCATAAGTATTATATGGTCCATAGGCCTTGGAGGAATTCATTTCCCATAGGATTCAAAGATTACATACAACTCAGACTAACTACTTGGAACTGCTCCCCCCAGCATCTTCATCGTGAAATAAGCTCTCCACCTTCACATGGATGTTTGTCTAGGATTTCCCATGTTTGCACAGACTTGTCTTGATGGTAGGTGTCATACCCTCTCATTCTTTAAATCCATTTAGATTCTTCTATGGTGAAATATCCTTTCTCATCCTCTTTCTGGAGCTTATTCCATGTAGGTTGTCTGGTTTGTATCTACACTTATGGTGGCCCGAAGGCCTTGAGGTGGCTCGATGGCCTTATTTACCTAAAGGAATGGGTGGAAAGAAGGCTTTAATGGACTTGAGGACCAAATCGGTGGCCTGAAGGCCCAAATGGGGGAATAATCCCAGCTGCTACAGTGCCCAATAGTACCTTCTACAGTTCCCGTTGGAGTACCTACTACAATACCTGTAATAGTGTTGCTACAGTGCCAGAAATATTCCTTCGCCTAGATTTGATCTCGGGTCACCAGAATGCACTTAAGGAGTCCTCACCAACTATGATGAGGCTCTTGTGGACTTATGTCTTACCCATTTATTAGATTCGCGGTATGAAGCCTTGACACTAATAGATCCTTGGCATGAAGCCTTGATAATAATAGATTATTATTATAAAGCCTTGATAGTAATATATTCTTAGCACGAATCCTTGAAGGTATGTTTTAGATATCCATTGTTATGGATTTCCCTCACTATGAAACTAGTAATTGATCATCCATGTGATTTTTAGACTAGGAGAATATAAATGGTTAAGTTTTATTATGGCATTATTTATTCAGATTTTATTCAACCATATTATGATAAAGTTTACTTTTAATGGCATGTGTACTTTTATTTATTCACCATGCCTTATTATTTATTATTATGTTATATTACTTACCCTTTTGAGAATATTATATCACCACTTTTTTATGTTTTCTTTCCCTAGGTTATGAAGAAGAAAAATTTGAATAAGATTTCAAGGATTTATTTTATTTCATTTTATATTATATTATGTTTTATTTAATTTTCCCAATGTATTATGGATATCAAGAATGTAATATGGTATTTAAGGACTGCTAAACTAATTGGTCCTTCAGGATTTGATTCCTTGCAATCATTCTAATGTAATAAAATAATGCACTGGCTTTGGGCTTCTAGGTTAGGGCGTTATAGTTAGAATTAGAGGAAGTTTAGTAGCAACCCTAGAAACTAGATTTAGAAAACATAGTTTAGAGGAAATAAACCTAAGATATACTTCAAGGATAATCATAGAATAATATCCTGGAATTTTCATAAAGTAGAGATTATGTGGGTCTTCCGAACAATACATTTTGGTCTGGATACTACAAGTGGAAATGGTTCTGACATAGATGTTCCTAAGAGTAACAACTCTGACAAGGCGTTTTGGGCCTAACTTAGGGTATCCTGGTACATGGCAACATGCCTTATTATGGACCTGGTTTGATACTCCTAGGGTGTATTCTTAGGATAAGTCACATTTTAATTACAAACAAATATGAAGGGTTTAAAAGTAAACATGTCCTCAAAGAAACCATGTTTATGAATTTGATATTAGTTAATTTTTTTTTCAATTTATGTTAAGTGTTTTACTAGTATCAACATTTTTATTTTTTTTAAGTGAAATTTACAATTGCGTGGACATAATTTATTGAAGGATGGTAGAATGTAACACCCTAAGGATTTACAAATAAATTTAATATAGAATCAAATGCACACAACCCTGAGTTTGTATGAAATAACACTTTGTTATTATAATTATTCAAACAAGATAGTTATAACCTTGCCATTGAACATAATGTTTCGTCTTTTGCGAATTGAATTTCAAAAAATTAATCTACACAATTGTGTTGAGTAGGATATTTATAGTCTAATAATATCAACTTAATTTTTTAGTGAATAGTGACTTTCCCCTTTTGAATAGAAATGACACCTTTATGAATAGTAATATGACATATATATAAATATTAAATAATCAAAATAAATATTAACCTCACCCATGAATTTATAAATAAAATTTAGGAATTTTATAAATGAAATTATAATATAATTATATCATAGTATAAGTAAATAAATGTTTTAGAAATTATGAGTTAAGTATTAGTATTTTTATAAAAGAGAAATATTTATTTACAATTTTATAATTAATATATCAATTCAGAAGAAAATTTATTTTATTAAAATAGAATCATAAGTTAATATTTTTATGAATTTTGACTTTAGGATAATTTTGTGAGACCTTAGTTAAAATTTCAGAGTGTTATAAAATGAGTTATAAATTTAAAATATGTATTTTTTAAGTAAATGATGATTTTAATTCAATGTTAAATTTCTCATGTTTATAAAATTATTTTCATAAAATAGATTTCATTTTTTTAATATACACATTGAAAAATGGGTAGGGTTTTTAGGGAATTTTTTTGAAATACTTGAATTTTTGGTGAATAGTAAAATATGGTAATTTACGGTATATAAACATTATAAGTTAAATACATTATTCATTGAGTCATGAATGATGTAATCACCATTAGTTTTAATTCACATTCACAAATTACTATATTTAGTCAAGCTTATCAAATTTCTACCAAAACACTCTTCTCTAGTCTATCCCAACATCTAGGAACTCTTGGTATTACTAAAATATAGAAAACCCTTTCTTAAAGGAGGTTCTCAAGGAGTATTCAAGAAGTAAAATCCGCTTCCTTTTATTTTTATTTTCTTTCAAGTTATTTATTTTATTATACTATACTCACATCCTCTATCCAAATGATAATTATAAATACAATATCATCTATATACCATAATGATACCATGTTAATTGAATATCCATTATTAATCTTCTTACTCTCTCTCTTTTATTTTAAAAACGAAATCAATGTCCGGGAGGTACTGATTTACAACCTTCATGGTGGACAAACTTTCCTTATTAGATTTATTATTAAAAGATATTTAGGATACCATTTTTATGGTTAAAACAGACTATAATTAATGTATTAAAACATTTATAATGTTCTTTAAGTAACACATTTACATAATAATAAACGATAAAACAAAATGAGTTCGTTATGATCAATACCTGCCGTAATAAAGTAAACGATTATCACTAAATGTCTTATATAATGATTCATCCTCATTCCATTTAACCAAATGAAATATATAACTATTTAAAAATTTTTATGTTCATTAATATCATATAAATTCAATTTTTTATAATTATAACTATTCAACAGGAACTTCTATACTCATATATAAGTATGTTGATTGTGAAAACCAAGGAAATGAGGGCTCCCGAGCAATAAAATTGTGTCTTATAACTCATAAAAAAAGACAAAAAAAGAACTTAATAAAATTATAATAAATAAAATAAATTTTTAAATTTTTATGAATTATTTAATTAATGGATTTTATTTGATTATTCTGTAAATTAGGGTCAAGGTCAGAACACATTCAGAGATAAGGTAAGGAGTTTCTCATCTCACTTTTATTTCCATCAGATTTCCATTATTCACCATTTATTTCTTGTATGTGGTGTATATATACTACCCATTGATTTTCTATATAATTAATCTCTTTATATTCAAGGTATTAAAAGTCTTATTTTCTGATAATTTATTTTATGGGTCATATGGTTCGATTGTTTACAAAGTGGTAAGAGTTTTCTCAAGTTACTTTTATTTTCATGAGATATGCCATACTTGCTATAATTTTTATTTGTGGTGTATGTATAATAACCTTTTATGTTCCATATAACTAATATATTTATATTTATTTTATTCAATTTCTTATTCTATGATTAATAATTTTATAGGGCATATGGTTCGACTATTTTCAAAGTGCTAAGTGTTCTCTCAACTAACTTTAATTTTTCATGAGATATGTCTTACTTGCCAATATTTCTTATGTGTGGTGTATGTATACTGACCATTAATGTTATATATCATGAATATATTTATATTAATTTTATTCAATTTCTTATTTTATTATCATTAATATTATGGGGCATATGGTTTGGTTGTTTGAAAAGTGGTAGGATTTTTTTCCCGGACCTCCATTTTCATTCAGGTTAGGCTTTCTATCAATATACACTAATTTAGTTATCCATTATTTTTATATGATTCTTCTAAATTCTGTGTATACATTCTAAACTCATGTTTCTAGATCCTTATAACTTAATTTTATAAGAAATACATGTTTTTTTAATGTTCCCTCTTCAATTTTTCACAATACGCAAGACCAATTAAAGGGAACGTCTTGATTTATTAACCATTTCAAGTACCGTCCATAATATATTTTAAGACACCATTATTTTTACAAAATCAATAATTTTGGCATTGAAAATTTATTTTTTATTAATGGTTTTATACAAAAAATTATGACACATACAAATTATTTTTCCAAAGGAACCGTTCTTTACAAAGAAAAAGATGCATTTCTCTCAAGAATTCCTCAATGATTTTAGAGTATTTTCATCTATTTAAAAACATCTATTGAATTTAATGATTTGTTGAGATTGATATATTATTATTTTCATATACCATATGTTATTAAATGGTTTATTACCAATTTTAATATGGATGTGCTATCTTTATACCATTCACCATGCTACTCATATTTGTTAGTGATTATGATTAAAGAATGGGGAAAGTTATTTACATTTAATATACTCATGTTATTTATGTTTTTCCCCATTAATATAAGGAATGAATTAGAATTAGAAAGTGATTGGTGGGGACCTCTATAGCCCCTTTATGCATCAGTAGTTCCCATGAGACAAACTAGATATGGTTTTGACTGAGACCTTACCCATTTATTAGATTCATGGAATGAAGCCTTGACAATAATAGATTCTTGGCATGAAGACTTGACAATAATAGGTTCTTAGCCTAAAGCCTTGATGGTAATATATTACTGTCATGATTCCTTGAATGTAATATATTCTTGGAATGAATCCTTGATGGTATGTTATATATATCCATCATTATTAATTTCCTTCACTATGAAATTTATAATTGACAGTCCATGTCATAATTAGACTAGTAGAATAACCATGTTTAAGTTTAATTATGACATTATTTATCCAGATTTTATTCCCGTCATATTATTCTCAAGTGTAATTTTAATGGCCTGTGTACTTTTATTTATTCACTATGCCTTATTATTTATTCTTTTTCTTTATTACTTACCCTAATTGAGCATCTAAGATCACCCATTTCTTATGTTTCATTTCCCTTGGTTTTGAATAAGAAGACTTTGAATAAGTTTTCAAGGATGAAATTTATTTCATTTTATATTGTATCATGTTTTATTTACATTTCCCAATGTATTATGGGTATCAAGAATGTAATCGGGTCTTCCAAGACTGCTAAAATAATTGGTCCTTAGAGATTTGATTCTTTGTAATGATTCTAATGTAATAAAATAATGCACCGGATCCAGGCTTCTAGGGTCGGTTCTTCACATATATGATAAGAATAATTTCATATTTTAATCAATTTCATCCAAAATATTATATATTTTTTCAAAACAATGAGTATTCAAGATGAATTTTGCATTCTTGAAGCACTAAAATCAACTTCTAATAGATCACATAATCCAAAAGAGGTTGACAATATCTTCCCCCTATTTTATAATTTAACCAAAACAAAAATTTTAAACATAAGATAATTATAAAAATTAATAAAACATCATGTAAATAAATTCAACACTAATCACCAAGGAAAAACTAATATCACACAAATTTCAACATAGATCATTCGATAAATATCCCAACTTAAAAATATTCAAAATATTCTAGAATAAGATTGAAACCCAAAGATTATAATGATTTTATCACATATTCTTCCATGTTAAATTTAAAATTTATCTTCAAATAACTTCAATAATTCTTAATTAATCACATGAAAAATGTATATTCCCCAATCATACAATCTATAAGATATGCTAATCATTTCGACGAACAACCTGAATCATTGTAAAACAACATTAAAACAACATATTCTTTTATAAGGTAATTAAAAATTCATTCCTTAATTAAAATACCATAATTTTATGTTTACCTTCATCATATAAGAATTCCAAAATAGTGAACTTATTCCAAAATAATATCAATAACCTAATCCCCAAATCACTTTTCAATCCCACGATTATCTCGAAAAAAAACCATATTTTCCCAAAATAAAATTAATCTTCATATGTCACTTAATAAAAAAAATGAAATGTTATAAAAACCAAGACATCACATAGGACATTTGTAGGAATTTCAACCTTATTACCCTTCAGTTATGTGTTTAAGTACCGTGGCCTTTCCAGATGTTACATGTTGTCCTTTTTACTAAAACTATATTAATATAGTTCTTATAACATCGCTTGAAATATGATTAACATACTTAAAAATAACCTTAATCGTTAATGATCATATAAACTCTAAAGGGTATTAATAACTTTAAAATTATGAAAAGGGTATTCTTCCTCAAATAAAATTTTCACTAAACCCTTACTAAACACAAGGGTTATGTTAACATAAATATGTCCCAAGATAATCTTAATCATATTATAATTCCATCACTTAAAACATCAAAAGGGGTGTCTAATATTTTAAACTTATAAACACATAATGTTATCTATAACTATTAATTTAACCTCTCATGAAGAAATATTTGCTTCAAAAAATTAACCTAATAATTATATGTTTCAAGATTCTTATAATAAAATATCCATCAATAAAAATACTTTAACAACATAATTCTCGAATCCCAATACAAAAATTCTTCATTACATTATCGTAAATGATTGGTAAAATATAATTCCTTCTTTAGACTCAAATTTATCATTTTTAAGAAGGAATTTAATTTGATAATGCCCATGTTCCCCACATTTAAGATAATTAACTATGAAGGAATATCTAGGATGAAATTTATTTTTCTCCACTAAACTTCTCATTTTTCCTTAGTAATTCATTACTATATTCCCTTATTGTCCACACATAAAAAATTTTCCTATACATTTGAGACATTCTAATGGGCGTCTCTTTGTAAACATGGATAAGTAAGCAGCTGGTTCATAAGTGAACTAAATCATCTATCAATATGTTTCTTATAACTATCACCCTTATTAGAATTATCATACTTAATACCTTTCATAGGTAAAGGAAACATATGAAAGGGTGTGCTCAAATTCTCAATAAGGGTAAAAAAGAGATATATCAATGATTACTTAAACATAAAATGAGAATAAAGGTTTGAGAACATTATCATAACAATTTAAACCCATACCATGCATTTCAAAAATCATAATGTTGAGTCATAACATAAATTTTGGCAGTTTTAAATAAATGAATCATAAAGGAAACAAAGAACAAGATATGTGAGAGCATGACATTGACATGAAACATAAGTTTGTGGCATAAACATAATCAAAGAAAACCATTTTTTAGTAGTCAAGGATCACTAACAAGATTATAATATTTGATTGAGTTCACTCCACATTCTACCATAGTAGTCAAGATTCACTCCCAAGACTATTATAGTGCAAAAAGTTCCTTACTGAATTGGTTCACTCCCTATTACAATATTGTTTATCTCATGAGAGATCGATATTTATCCAATGAATTAGAGGGATATATAATTTTTGACCTTCTCATTACATAATTAAAACCAAATATATTAATTCCACAAGATCATAATATACTCATTATATCATATCATGTGAAAGGAAATCAGTTTGATAAACATTTCATCATAGCATTACACACATAAATAAAATGGCTTTCATAAACATCTTTTCCTTAGAATCATAAACCATATAGATAAATAATAAGTATAAAATCCTTAATTAATATCACTATTAAATATTATATAACATCAAATGTTGTCATTTTATATGAAAAAGTATTTTAAAAGATCACTTGGAACATTTTTTTTGTTGAAAATACACTTTTTTAATTTGAAATAAATTATTAATTTTTTTTAAAATTTACCAAATATTAATGAAATTTTTTTATTAGCAATGAACCTTATAAACCTGTAATAGAAGCTTCAAAGTATTTAATTGTCATTAAGATGAGAAATTTCATTAATTTTGTATATGTTAAAACAATGATTCATTTCAAATTTTCGGTAAAAATTAAAAATTAACTTATTTTGAAATTTAAAAGAGGATTGATTTGAAATATTTTTATGAATAAAAAAATAATTTAATATTTCATAAAAAAATATTAAAATATTATTTAAAAACATTGACTTGGAATATAAATATTCATGACTGAATAGTAAAACGTAGTTGATTTTCCTTAAAAATATTATTTCAAACTCTTGAGTACTCAAGGAGAGGAAAATGAAATGAAACAATTTAATCTCTATAGATAACCTAATGTGAAAAAAATTAATAAGTTTCTTGAGAGGTAGATAATAATTTTTAATAATGGGAAAGTAAATCATAAATTATTCTAATAAACAATGTAATTGAAACATAAACCCCTTACAACTTTGGTAACATTAAAATAAAAACCTCAACAAAGATAGAACCATAAATGGATATGTATAAAAAGTTAATTTTAATTTGGGTCATTTTAAAATAAAGTAATTTTAATTATATACACAACATAAAAAAACAAGTGTGGAATATGACATTTGTCTCAAAGAAGTAAAAGTGTGATTAAATCCCTTACATTGAGTTCTGCTTGTTTCGAAGGTAATATAACCTCCTACATAGTAAAATTGAAATTTTCTTTATTATATTTAATAATAATTTATGTACTTATAATATCATAAATAATACACTTATAATATTTCAATATCCATTTATTAATAATTCCTTATTAAAATATTTGTTTAGTTGTTAACTATTTCGTTTTTCATGAGAGTTTCAGTTTGATAGTTTGAGTCATTTTACTTTTATCATGGTTCTATAATGTGAAGAATTTTAACAATGATATAAATATCATATATATTCATTATATATATGTTTATAGTCCTCCATAAAGTATAGATATAGAAAAATAAGTTACATCATTCTTGGAGATGGTAAACTACACATACGCATGAACAATGTTTTAAATTTTTGAAAGATGGAAAAAAATAATGGAAAATAGAAATTAACCTTTAAAGAATAATTATTATATTATATAAATATCACATATATCATAAATATTCATCAAATCTATCCTTATTACTATTTGTGTAAATTTTAATGGAAAAACTAATCACATTGCTTCGTGGAGGCGGTAGTCCACATATATGTACGAGCTACTATATCATTTTCTAATGGATTATAAGGTTAGAAGGCAGGTGTGATATTATAAATAAAGAAGTATAATTTTTTCATAAATATTATTTATACACTTTAAATTCTTCATTATATCTATCTGTGATAGGCAATGATGGAAAATGAATTACATTGGTTCGCGAAGCGATAATCTGCCGTACACACAAATGATGGGTTCGTTTACCATTTGATGGAAGAAGAGATAGATATATGATATGAAATTAGCATAATAACATATAATTATATGAAATATAACAATGTTATTATTTATTTATGGTTGAATAAGAATTTAAGTAGGTGGAAGAATAAATAAAACAAATACCTAGTGAAGAACGATACATCTTTATTTGAAAACCTATTTAGATTTACACCAAAGGCCACCATATAAGGGTTTTAAAATCAAAAAAAATACCTCAAGGACATGGTAATGGAGGTAAGGAAGGTATTTAAATAGGTATTGTCTTGGTATGCTTAAATTATAATGGAGAGTAGGTGTCCTTTCATAAGTGAGGGTAGGGGTGTTTTTGAAATTTCTAAAAATATAAAATTAATATAAATTAATATTAATAGAAAAAATATCCGGAATAATATAATTAGAATATAGGATGAGTATTCGTCTAAATAATATCATAAAATAAAATTTTTACAATTTTATATTTGGGTTTTACCCTTACCTCTTTGTTTTAACCCCCAATAGATGTTTTTGACATTTACTATAATAAAAACGTTTTTAGTATTTATGGATCAAGATAGTTAATATAAAAGAAAAATTGGCCAATAAAAGGACCGTGATTAATATTTTTAACAATATCTTAGTAAATATTATAATTAAAAATGTTTTAATAATTTTAAATCATTTAATAAAATATTATTTATTATTAAATATCACTATTTCTATTTTTGGAACTATTCATTTTATATGATTTTAAAAATAGTATTAAAACAATGAAATTTTAATATAATAAATTGAATCACAAATAAAATGTTATATTTATCGAAAAAATTATTGGAAAAAAATAATTCATTCAATTTTTATTACTTTTAATATTTTTGAAATATTTTATTTTATATTTCCATTAATAGAATAAACACAGTGTCTGTATTGTATAAACATTTAAGGTAATTTTTTTATTACTAAAAATTAGAAATAAATTACCATGATAAAAAAATAATTTATATTTCAAATGACTATTTAGAATCGAACATAAGTTGTTTTTATCCCTATAATAAATATTATATTTATTAAAATTAAAAAAGTGACATTTTTGGTTATCTCTTCTCTCCCTCGCTTTCCCTGTGATGCATTTTATCCTGGTATCTTTTTCTCTCTCTCTTTCTCCTCTCTGGGTTTTCCCTTCTCATTTTTCCTCCCTAATATGTGATGTGATTTGGTTTCTCCCCGGCTGCCTCTACTACACTCTAAACTTGCGTTCCTCCACTCATCTCAAGGTTATATTTGAAGTGAGGGACACTCTGAAGTTTTGGGTAAGCGGTTTGGAGGACATCAGATTTTGAGACACTTCAGGGTTTGTTCTTACTACAAGGTTTTCAATCCCAGGTTCTTCCTTTTCATTTTTAAATTTCTTCGGGTCTCTTACTAGGGTTTATCTTTGCCTCCTAACCCTGATCTGACCTATCATTCCAGCACTACTCTCTAGGTCGTATTTAGAGAGATGGATACATGGGGGTTTTGGGCCATGCAGTTTGGCAGTCGTGGAGTCCCACATGACAACATTATTTAATTTTATTCTCATTAGGGTTTCATTCACAATTTCCTATTGTTCCAGTTTCATTTAGGGGTACTTCCCCGATTTCATTTTTTATTTTGGGTTTCTTCCTCGATGGAAATCTCTGATCTACAATGGTGGTTTCGTTCTCTAGTGCTAGTTTCTGGTGGCAAGAAGATGTGTCAGTGGGGATGTTTTGTTGCTATTTATGGACATGGAGATATCGGTGGATGTTTTTTTAGTGAAGAAGATGTGGTGGTGGATCGGAGCCTGAGAGGATGTTCAATGCTCATTGTGAATGTCTGATAAGTGGCTGACAGTGATGAATAATTGATGGTGATGTCGATGAAGATAGAACAAGGAGATGGTCGTGATAATGGGAAAATGATAATGTCGGTATGTGATGATTGTAGTGATGTCTTAGGTAGTGGATTTCTTTGACGATGATGGATGGCAGTCAATAGTTATGGTGTGTATGAAGTGGGTTGGTGGAACAATTTCTTCGGTCGGCTAGATTTGAAGGATTTTGTTTTGATTATGGTTTCTTTTGAATTTTCAAATAAGTATATATGTGCAAGGTGAATATTCTTATTTTATTTTTTTAAATTTTAACATGGTGAATAACAATATTTTATTTACTATCATAATCCAGTTATGTTATTTTATTAAAAATCCACTTTGGGGGTAAGTGGGAACCTATATAACTACCACTATCATCAAGTCACACCCACACAAAATAGTGAAATACGACACAAAGCGGCCATATATTAGAGGCTTAGATGGAAATTTATAAACTAAACTCTTATAATATGATAAAGGATAATTTTATGGTAAATTTTTTGTCCTTATCATATTATTTTTGACAATAATTACCCAATTTACGCTTATCATGGTGATAATAATGTTCTAAAGTTTCTATTTATAATGACTATAAATAAAATTGGCCTATTTACCATATCCGGGCCTCCTAATTCCAAATATTTTTTTTTCAATATTCAATTAGTATAAGTGTAATAATTTGATTTAAAATTAAACCCCCAAAATGCGATGAAATTAGTTTTTTAGAAAAAGATTTCTTTCTAAGTATATAAATGTTTTTATACCAAATTAAAGTATAAAATTAATTCCAGGGACTATAATTAGATTATATTTAATAAAAATATACTAATGAAATTTTAACTCTAATCTAATATTTAATATTACTTTTTAAAATATATAAAAGAATATATATTTTTCACTAAAAAATAGGTATTTTTTTATTATTCACTAATAAATAATTGTTTTTAGAAAAATATCTAAATTTAAACATATAATAATTTTGATATAATGATTTCCAAAATTATTTCCTTTTTAGAAAATAAAATATACAAAATTTTGATAAATTGATTATAATTTTTTCCTATGAAAAGAAATAAAATTCCTTTTGAAGAATAAAATGGATTTTATAAAATCGAGTGATTATTTACTAAGAATTTATCAATAAAAATATATTGAGTAGGAACTTTATATTTATTTCATAAATTATTAAATCCTTTTTATTCCTTCTAATTTAATGGATTTTTTATAATCCTAAAATTTAAATAATAATATTTCCTTGTTCATTTAGGCTCGTTGTTTCATGTCATATATAATGTCGAATATAATTTTTTTTAAATATTAGAGTGTTGAATAATTCCCCCTTTAATAAATTTCATCCTCTCAATTTAAAATCAGGATCAGTAAATAAGGGGTTTATGTTTGAAAATACTTTTTTTGGAATACCACTTCATAAAAAGGGAGAATAAAAGGTTATACTGAAATAAGAAATTTGATGGTCACCAAATAAATAGGTTTCAAAGTAGGATAAAAATTGAGGTAAGTGAAGATATGAACATGGAAGAATATTTTAATGCCCAGATAAATATGGAGATTGATAGACAACATTGATCACAAGAAAGTGAATTATCAAGAGAAAGTTAATGACCACAAAACCAAAAATCACTGAGGTTTTAAAAAGACCATCGATTCATTGAAAATGAAGGTAATGTGGAAACTTTTTGGTTTCAAGGTCCTTTTTTGAAATTTTAGGAGTTCATTTACTATCTAGATAAATAAAATAGGGAAATATACTTGGTATATATAATTTTCACCACAATATCGTACTCTGATCCAAATGATGTGTATTGAAGTTGTTTTTTTCAAGCATGAAGAACTAAAATAAAATTCTAAAAGATATCATAATAAACAAGAGGATGTAAAGATATTCACAGTATCTTTATTCATTAACCAAAACCAAAATGGGTTTCATAAGATAATTCTAAAAAAAATAAACCATCATATGAATAAATACAACATTAATCACCGAAACCTCAATAATTACACCCAAATTTCAACCTAGATCATTCGATAAATAAATAATGTTAAAATTATTCAAAATAACACCAGTCCATATTAATGTATCATACCAAAGATGTATATGCCAAAATCATATAATCTCTAAGATATGTAAATAATTTACATAAATAACATGAATCAATATAAATAGACGTTAAAATCATATATTACTCATAATGATAATTAAAACATTATTTCTTAAATAAAATCTCATAATGTTATGTTTACCTTAAATCATTTAAGGATCCCAAAATAGTGAACTTATTCCAAAATAACACTAATTAACTAATAACCAAATCACTTTTCAATCCCATGGTGATTTCTAAAATAAAAAATATGTTCCCAAATCAAATTAATATTTATTTTTCACATCATTTTTATGAAATAAATGTCATACAAAACAAGAAATTACATAGGCTTGTTGTAGGTGTTTCACACTTATCAACCTTCATTTGTGAGTTTAAGATCTGCGACCTTTCCAAATGTGACATGTTGCTATTTTTAATAAGATTATATTAATATAAGTTTTATAATGTCCCCAAAAATATGATGAAAATACTTAAAAATAAACCTGATTAGCAAAGATCATATAAAATTTTAAGGTTATTAATACCTTTAAACTTATGAAAATGTTTATATTTAACATAAGGGTTATATTAAACTAAATTTCTCCAAAATTAATTTTAGTGATATTATAATTACATCACTTAAAACCTAAAATGTGGTTTCTAAGACTTTAAACTTATAAAACAATGATGGTATCTATAAATATTAAGTTTAACTCATATGAAGACTTATAGGCTACAAAAAATTTACACCATACTTAGATGTTTCATGATTCTTACAACAAAAAAACCACCTATAAAAATATTTTTACAACATAATTTTCAAATACCAATAGATAAATACTTCAATACATTCACTGAAATGATTGGTATAATATATATCCACCCTTAGTCTGGGGGTTAATCTTTAGAAGGGGGAATCTAATTGAATGATATCCAGGTTCCCCACATTTAAGACAAAAACAATAAATGTATCTCTAGGATGAAATTTATTTCTCTCTATAAAAATTATCATTTTTAATTGATAATTAATTAATATATTCTCTAATTTTCAACAAATTAAAAATTTTCTTGTTCTATTGAGACATTATTCTGGTTGTATCTTTCTAAATTTCCGACATGAAGGAAATTGAGTCTTCTTTCCTCCGTTGTCTCCACCACTTGACGTTTAGTGGTCTCCATAATTGCATTCTTTTATTTTTTTATAGTTATTTAAAGCATATTTTTTTAATTATATATCAATATGAATAATTATTTATTATCATGATATCTTTTACTTCAGTCATCTTCCCATTTGGTTCATTCGATTCACTACAATATCTATCACATTATACATTAACACCATTCCTGCTGGTTCTAGACATTGACTAAAAAAAATCATGGTGTGAGAAACAAAAATTATAATCATGAAAATCATTTATTGGATATCTAAATCAGGACACCTTATTTCCAATCTATAAAACCTTATGTTTATCTGAGGTCATACAGGATCATTACCAAAACATTTGGATGTTATCTTACACAAAGAAGTATCCCATGGGTTCTCACTAATGTTTTCTAATCCTAGTTTCCCAAACTAACTAAATATTTCTCTGATACCAACTATAGAGACCCATAATTTTCCTATGTAGACATTAAATCTTCTTAGATTAATATTCAATACATAACATAATGATCCCCACCAGAATCTATATGTTTAGTATATTTGAAAACCTAGATATATGAACAATTAGTTCAGAAGTTAACCATATCATCTTGTATTATGTTTTTCATAACTAGTACCCTTCTTAACCATATCATACTTAAAAACATTCTTCAAAACCTTAAGAAAGGAAACATAAGAAATGGTGTCCTCAAATTCTCAATAAGGGTAATCAAGGGAGATATCAGTGATTACTTAAACATAACATGATAATAAGGGAATGTGAACATAATCGTTTCATTTAAAAATCATATAATGTATACAAAAGTTTATAATAATGTTTTGTTGCCGAAATATTGTTAGTTCATAATACATGAATCATAAAGGAATCAAATAACACGAGCCATAAAATTGTAAAATTGGAATGAGACCTAAATTTTTGGCATAAAAATAAGTATAGAAAATCATTTAATTAGAAGTCAAGGATCAATTCCAAGACTGTCATAGTAGATTGGGTTCACCCCTCAAATCGTCATAGTATTAAAGGTTCAATCCCAAGACTATCATAGTGGATAGAGTTCCTTATTGAACTGGGTAAACTACCCACTCTAGTTCTCTCTATCTCATGAGATATCTATATTTACCCAATGCATTAGATTTCAATATAATTCTAGGACCACCCATCACATAATGAAAAATATACATATGCATTCAAAAAGACCATAAAACATTCATCATACCATAAACTATGGAAATAAATTTGTTTTATAAATATTTCATCATAGCATAAACCAAAAATAATAAATGATTTTCCTAAACATCTTGTCATTATAATCATAAATCATCTATAAAATGAATAATTATGTTATTATTGAATCATATCCTCTATAAATATTAGTAAACATAAAAGGATGTCAAATTTTATTAAAAATTCTTTTAAAAGATCACTTTGTATATTTCTTGAAGAAAATATAATTTTGAATTTGAAATCACATATTTAAAATCTAAAAAATTCCTTAATATTAAATAAATTTTTTTCTTAAAAAATAAATTCATAAAATTTTAAATTAATCTTCAATTCATTTATCATTCATAAAAATGGAAAATTTCTTTCATTTCTTATACATTAAAACAAAGGTTACTTTATTATTTTTGATAAAAATATAAAAGTACCTTGTTCAGAAATTGACCAGAGGATTCCTTTAAATAAATTCCATAAAAAATGTATTTAAATTTTATATACAAATATTAAATAAATCTTTAAAACATTTTAAAGAAAATATATAAATGAAAGAGAATGATTCTATACTAAATAGTAAAATATTGTCGGTTTTCCATAAAAATATCATTTCAGTTCCTTGAGTACTAAAAGAGAGGAAAATTAAAGGATAACATGTTATTTGAATATTTGACAAAATTATAATAAAATTAATTAGTTTATTGAGAGGTATATTACAATATTTCATCATTGGAAAGTTAATTATAAACAATCCTAATAAATGATGAGATTATAACATAAAACCCTTACAAATTTTGTAACATTCAAATTAAAACCTCAAGAAAAAGACAACATTATATGGATATTTATATCCCTATTATTTTATTATGATCATAATAAAATAAATTCATGTAAATTTTATACACCACATAATATAAATAAATGGTGAAAATTGAATTTGTATCATAAAAGTAAAAGTCAGATAAAAATCCTTTACCTCATATTTCACTTTATTCCAAAGTACTCTAACATCATGTATAGAAAATATAAATTTATTAGATTTATATACCCGAATTATTTAAAAACTTATAATATCATAAATAATCCAATTATAAAATTTAAACATATATTTATTAATAATTCCTTATTAAAATCTTTGTTTTTGTGTGTTAACTGTTTTGTTTTTCATGAGAGTTTTAGTTTGGTAGTTCAGGTCCTTGTACTTTGATAGTGGTTTAATATTGAAAATAGAATTAATAATGATATATATATCATATTTTTTCATTATATATGTATATATATATATGTATATTCATCCATAAATTATATAAGTATAAAAATTAATTACACCGTTCATGGAGACGGTTAGCATTACATAAGCTTGTATGCAGTTTTCACTTTTCAACGAATGGAATGAAATAAAGGTAAATATTAATTCAAATTTATAGAATAATTATTATATATTAAATGTGTTATATATTCATTAAATTTATCATTATCACAATCCTTGTAATTTGGAAATGAAAAATTAATCACATAGCTTTGTAGAGGCGATAGTTTACATATACCCATGAGCGACATTATTGGTTTTTTAATAGATTGGAATGTATGAAGGTAGATGTGATATTATAATTCATAAATTATAATTTCATAATATATAAAATATATATTTTAAATATATAATTATATCTATCCTTGAGAGGTGGTGATAGAAAATGAATTACTTTTGTTCATGAGGTGGTATTTGGCCGCACACATGAACAACAATTTGGTTTCTCATTTGATTAAAGAGGAGATAGATACAGGCTATGAAATTAACATAATAAAATATTGGTATATAAAATATAAAATGTTTATTTTTTCATCACAGTTGAATAATACTTGAAGGATTTGTAAGAAGAAATATTAAAAAATGATTAGTTAAGAACACGACCTCTTCTTCGGACAACCTCATTAGGTTTACACCAAAATCCTTATTCAGAGGGTTTTATAATAAAAAGAGGACTCTAAGGAATGGGAAGAAATTTAAGGAATGGATTTGGTTATGTATTTCCTGAAAAAAATTATATTTAACTTTGAAGAAAAGAGGAGAGGAGTTTCCCTTTTACAAGTGAGTGAATGGGTACTTTTAGAATTTCTTAAAATATTAAATCAATATAAATTAATTTTATTTAAAAAAAGATCAAAGAGATATAATTAAAAGATAACATGAGGATCGGTTGAAATAAAATCACTAAATAAAATTTGGGAAAATTTATATTCATTTTTTACCATCATCTCTTTGTTTTAATGCACATTAACCCTTTTTGATATTTACCTTGATAACAAAGTTTTTACTCTTTAGAGGTCAATATATTTATTATAAAAGGAAAATTTAAAAACAAATATAGCATGGTTGATATATTCAACCATATTACAATCCCTTTGTCAAAGATCGTTTTTTTGGAATTTTAAATTATTTAGTCAAATATTAATTATTATAAAATATAATTAATGTCATTTTAAAACTAATTAAATTTGACTTTTAAAACAAAATTAAAATAATAGAATTTTAATATAATATTTTAAAAAACAATTGAAATGTTATATTTATATAATTTTTTTTGGAGAACAATAATTCATTCAATTTATATTAATTTTAATATTTTTAATATAATTTATTTTATTTTTCTATTAATTGATTAAATATCGTGTTAGCATTGAATTAACATGTAAGATAATTATTTCATTATCAAAGAATAGAAATAAATTTCCCTGATAAAAAAATCATTTATATTTATAATTAATATTTATAAGTGAACTTATATTGTTTCTATCAATGTCATAGAATTTTATGGTTATTAGGAGAAAAAAGTTACATTTTTGTCATTATATTTTACTTAAATTCTATGAAGGTAAAAATAAATGAATTATGGAACCATGTGGCCATATATTTTATAATTTTATGGCTATGGAAAATATAAAGACATATAATAGAATAAATTCCAGTTTTATGGTCAAATGTTTTTATTTAAAATATTAATTTTAACCTTAATTACCCAATTTATCCTTACCATGGTGATAATTAATTACTATAGTTACTATTCATAAGGATTAAAAATAAAATAAAAATATTTTATAAATTTGGGACATTTTATTCTAAATATTTAATTTATTTTTGAGGATTCAATTCATATAAGTGTAAGAATTTAATATAAAATTAATCCCACAAAATGTGATGAAAAATGTTTTTTAGAGAAAAATGGATTTTGATTTATAAAAATTCTTTTATTCCAAATTCACATATAAAATTTATTATAAGTATTATAATTGGATTATATTTAATCAAAATTAAAAAATTAAATTTTAAGTCTAATTCAATAAAAATAAGTATCGTTCACAAAAAGAAAATACAGTTTTCAATAAAAATTAATATTTTTCACTATTTATTGAAAAATCAAAATTTCCAAAAAATATAAAAATTTCAATGTAAGATAATTTTTATATGATGATTGAAGAAAATAATATAATCTTCATAAAGTAAAATTTCCAAAAGGTCTATAAATTAATTATAAATTTTCTCATAAAATGCAACAAAATTCATTTTTGAAGAAAAAATATTTTTGAAGAATAAAATGACTTTACTAAAAGTTGTGTGATTATTTATGAACAATTAGTTAATAAATTTATTTTGAGTAAGAAATTTATATATATTTCATAAAGTAGTTTATCATATTCATTCCTACTATTTTAATGGCTATATTATAATGATCATATTTAAATTATAATATTTCCTGGTTCATTTTGGTTTGGAGTTGTGTGTCATATACGTTATTAAATATAGTTTTATTAATTTGTCGAATATCTGTGTGTTACAATAGATGATTTTTGATCAACTAAAGTGATCCTAAGGGCTTTCTAAGATCGATTTGACATTGGGTTATCACTATGAGCCTGAGACCTTGAGACATACCTCTCAAAACTCTTAGAAGTTTGTATGGTATGTATGAGTATTTGGTGACACAATTCAGTACTAAGAAAACACCATAATTATTCATGAATTTAATTAATATCGTATTCTATTTAAATCTAGATACTTTGGTGGTCTTTTTTATTAATGATATTATTTTATACTACAGTTTAAGAGAGGATCACATACAAAACTTGAAGATTATCTTAGGAACACTTTGAGAACACAAACCATATTCCAAGATCTTTAAGTGACACTTTTAGAATGATAAAATTCAATTATTATATAACATTATATTTGAGGAATGAGTGTTAGTAAATTTTGATAATTTCAGATAAGTTGTTTCTTCAAAGTGACCAAAGAACATTTTTGAGATACATAATTTTTTTTGGTTTGGATTATTATTACTAGATGTTAATTCATAAATTATCCTAATTAGAAGTGCGATGACATGAGTAACCAAGAAATGGGGGAGGAATATGTGTTTTGATTCTTATGAGAACATTTTTTAGAATCTTAAGGCTATATTGACTAAAATTTATATTTTTAACTTTCCTTAGTTTGGTAAAGAATATAACTGATTTTGTGATGCATTAGGATTTGGGTTGGAAGTATTCCTAATAAAGGAAAATTGAGTGGTCAATTATTGATCAAGTATGTTGAGTCCATATGAGTGAAACTATTCAACACATGACTAAGAGCTACATATAGTGTTACATTCCATGGAATAATATAAGAACTATCTATTGGGAGAGTGGTTCATAGTGTACACTAACCAAAAAACAATAGAGTACCTTTTCTCATAGCGGGACCAAAAACTTCAATAGATAAGGTGGTTTTATTATTAATATTATATTTATTTTGAGTGGGCATAAACCTATAGAAAGTATGACAAGTTTCTGATCCACCAATATGTAAGATGAATAAATAGGTAGTTCAGGAGTCTAGTAGCGAGTGGTAGATGATAGACCTCTTTAATGTGATGTACCTTGACATCCAATAGTATTAGGGATGTGTGACCATAAAATACACCTCTAAGTAGGGTGAAGAAGATACACCTTCTATATTCATATTTTATGGTTATGAGAGGAAATATATATGGTGGGGAGCAACCAAAATACTGTAATCTTGACATAGATGAGGTCCACTATGTTTGAGGTCATATAATGGTCTCCCTAATCATGTGTGAGGAGTTAATGATTCACCCACAAACCTCAAATTTAGAAGTTAACCCTATTTTGATCAAGGTTCATAGGGATATATGTTGGAAATATTGATTTTATGGGATGAATAAGGATATTTCATTATTCTTCACATAGTGATCCACATTTCAGATGGTTATGGCTAAGCACTAGTGGCCCACCGGTCTTTTTATAGAGACTTCCCATTCTTGGGTTGAAATGGTATGACATGAATATGGATTTCCTGATGTGGTTTCCATGGAAACTTTGAGTTAGTGACATAGTATGGGTGACCATGGATGAATTACCTAAAGTGTCTCACTTTACACTAATCTTGGAGACCTTTTTAGTTGATGAGTTATGAAAATTCTATCTTTGGGGAATAACGCACCTATACAGGGTTCCTTAGAGTATTTTTTTAGTGAGGGACACTCAATTTCTATCTCATTTATAAAATTAAACATAAAATCCTCTCATTATGTAGGTACATACCAGCACTACTTATCTACCATAGAAATATAAGCAGTCCATGCATGTTATTCAATTCATAGAGTACATGTTGAGAGATTGTATCTTGGAATTTAGTGGTTTTGGGAGAACCAATTGTCCCTTGTGGAGTTTTCATTCAATAATATTTATCAAGCTTCAATATAGATAACACCTTTTTATTATTTATATATTGGGTCATGTCATTCACCCTTATGATGGCTAGAGGCTAGTGAGTTTATGATTGCTGGACCAAGTCCCATGTAAGAGACATCAATGAAAATCTAATTTAACAAAAAGATGTTAATGTGAACTTAAAGTAGGAAGAGCTAATATTCTAACTAGTAACTTAATCCACTTTAGTTTTATGTGTCTAACCAAGGATTATTTTTGGTTTCACCGATGTTTGGACACTATCATGTTCATATGCATGGAACCTAGAGACTAGGTATGTGGGACCATTTAATATAGATTATATGATTGGTGTAGTGGCATATCAGTTAGATATCCAGCATATTTTTAGATAATTTCATGATTTATTCCATATATCATACCATCAATGGTATTTTCCTAATCCTTATCATGTGATCGATTCCGATGATATCAAGTTTGAAGTCGACGCATTGTTGTGGAGTGTCTAGTACCAAAAGTGGATTGTAAGAAGTATCTTCAGGGAAGGGTAGTTACTTTGATGCAAGTGTAGTTGTTTCATATAATTATCTAGGAGGAGACATGGTATAAAGAGTCTAATATACAGGTTTAGTTTCCGAAGCAATTCCCTGAGGGGTCCTGGTGATGTTTTAGGTGCAGCTCAAGGATTAACTGCTATATGATGGTGAGGTTGTAAAACCTAAACCTTTATAAAGTAATTAACCATTTAAATTTTTATTAACATCATGTGTTTTCATTTTATATAAGTGTTTGAGGAGCCAAAAAGGGTTAGTAATAAAGTTCAAAATACTTTTGGGGGGTCTGCTGTTAAAATTTTAGCTATATGTAGAAATTACAATATGATGGTTGAGAACCGTGACATGACACCTACTGAAGGGAGGCTCATGACATAGGGTTATGGGGAATATATCATAATGTAACCTAGGTAGGGGCCCCTATTCCTGGTCTATGCAATGTTGTGAACTCATCAGTCATGATACGATGGTATCTGTATAGAGGAGAGGCCACCATCTTGGAGTTGTGCATGACATGACCAAGGGGTCATACTATGAAGGTATCAAGTTAGAGGGTGTATCCTTTAGTATGTTATAGGTCACATAGAGACCTATATGGTCACATAATGGACATTCTTTTTGGTTTTTTTTGTTATTTTATTAATTGGATTAAAATATAAGAGGAATTTCTTTCCCCAGCATATTGGAAACCCCCCTCTATACCACCCATGATACTCCTATTTTATGCGTGTTTTCCTTTATTACATGGTGGAATATCATTCCATTTTATTTGGAATATAACTGGAGGTAACTATATCCATCATTCTCTTTATGATTCCTATTTCTTTTAATTTCTTGAGATTTTATTCTAGTTTTTTATATTTATTAATAATTTTATATTTTACTTCTTATTTTATAATGTATACCATTTTATCTCAAATTAGTGGTCGATAATTTAAGAGTAGCTATTTAGAAACCTATATTAGGTGGGTCTTGATACATTCCAAAAATCTTGTTTTATTTCTATGTTAGTGTTATCTGTGGTCTCCTTGACCTAACATGTACTTGACCTAAAGATAAAAAATAAATGAATTAACCACTTTTTCATGTAATTAAACATTTCCATTAGCCTCAATAATGCCTTTGGTGGGTGTAGATATATAAATTTATCTATTTAGTATAGTGACCCAAGGGGTGACCGAAACTAACTGTGACCATGTAGTCACATATGATTTCCTAGGATGTGACCTGTGATCCAATAGAATAACATGAGATATAAAACATGTGAGAAACTTGATAATTAAATTAAATTAACTTGAGGTATGAATTGTTAATGAAATAAATAAATAAAATGAACTAATGAGATAACTAACGATTGTGGGATTCCATGGATTACCTCCCTAGTATCCATATACGTATGATGATTATGGTATTACAGGGATTACCTCTATAGGATTCATATATTTTTGATTATTTTGGGGTGCTAAGGAATACCTCCTAAGGATCCAGTGATACTTGATATTTTAGGGTTTCAATGGATTGCCTCCCGAGTATCCAGAGATGCTTGACTATGAAAGTATTTCATGGATTACAACCTAAGGATCCCAGGATTGTTGATGATTATATGATTATAAGAATTACATCCCTTAGAACCATATATGTTTGATGATTATGGGATTCCTAGGATCAACTCCCGAGGATGTAGATGCACTTCATGATTGCGAGATGCTCTTGTTTTCCTCTATAGGATCTAGATATGCTTAAAGATGACGGGATGTTAGGGATTGTCTCCTTATGATTTAGGAATGTTTGATGATTATGGGATTCCATGGATTAGATCGATAATGTTTATATATGTTTAATTACTTTGGTATGTGATGGATTTCCTTCCTAAAATAAATATATTCTTGATGATTATGAGATGATTGGGATCACCTACTTTGTATTCGGTGATGCTTGAGGAATATGGGATGTTGTAGATTACCTCTATAGGATATGGTGGTTCCTGATGATTATGTTATGCTTGGGATTACCCCCCAGATTTTGGTATTATTTTATATCTCATGTTTTATTATGATCAAAACACTTAACATTATCCAAGAAATGATTAGTTAATCCCAAGTGTCACCTCAGAACCAAAGGATCGATATTGTTAAAGTATTTTTCTTTCTTTATTTTGTTATTCATATTATCTTGCACCGTTACTTATACTAGATATTTTTATAGACACCATTGGTGGTGGAATATTGTGTTGTACTCACAACCTACTTATTCCACCTTGGGTACCCAAGAATACCCCATGGTTATAGGATAAGATAAAGGAAAGTTCTCTATGACTGATGAATGATCTATTTTTGGATAGGATGAAGTTTTGGTGATAGGAAATGGATTAGAATTGGGGATAATTTTATAGATTTTCCCAGTTTTATAAATTTTTTCTATTTTTTAATTTTGATGTAAGTGATCCATCCTTGGGAATACATTTTATTTGTGTATCCTTCATGATAGTTTGTAACACTTTTTGATATAACAAGGGTTATGTTTTATTTATTGGTGGTTGCAGTGTTATTTTTTCTCCTTATTATCTAGATATAGGTGATTTCTATTACTTACAATATTATTGATAATTATGATTTTAGGGTACAGTCTCCCAACAATACCACTCTAAAACCTTGGTACCAGTCAAAAACCTATAACATATGGGTAGGTGCACCTAAGGTACAATGACTCTCTTTTCCAGAAACTACTAAGTGATTATGTAATTATTCTTGTACAGTTACCCTAATTATCACACCGTCCTCCACCATTATAATTATAGTAAATGAAAGCCATTCCATGTTTAGCAAATTTTGATTGGTATATCATCAATCACAACATGGAAATTTTAGAATTATTGGTAGAACACATTGGGTGGCACATGATAGTGTTTTATATATTGGAAGATAATTTGAATGAAAATGTGTGATGAATATTATGATCAAAAAATATAAAATTAGATGAAATTATAGTTATATTACTGTCGAATCAAATATATCTTTCTACATAATTCATTGTGACATGAATAATTTAGATATATAAATATTTTTTCAAGATATACTTGATAAAACTTTTAGCTATTAGAGGATCTCTATATTTTCTCAATTACATGTTTGAATCAAAATTTATCACTTGGTCACATGACCTTATATGTTTAATTCATTTAAAATTTTATTTTTGAAATGATAAGATCATTTTAAGATGCTCTATTATGTATTGTGATAGAGAGAATACAATAAATTTTTGGATATGTAGAATCTTATAGAAAGGGAAGAGAGGTATGATAGAAATACATTGTGAAAGTGTATAGATATTGGGATGAATCTTATCATGTTTCACCATAACCAATGGATTTGTTATGTTATAATAATTAGGTTTCTTACCAATTACATGCATGTGTAATATTTCATCCCACAAAACTAAGTTGACTGGTTAAAAGTACTGTTAAATAGACTACTATGGGAATTATTTCTTTATGTGGAAATATTCTATAATTGTAATAAATTTCTTCAGATCTATGGAACATTTCTATATTAAAAGTATACTAGAACACTTATAATTACCACCATATAGGATATTAATCAATTCATAGTACCTTTTATTTTCGTTATTGTTGAGAAGGATAATTTATCTTGTTGGAGTTTGTTTCTCTCCTAACTTCGAGTGTATGTGATTAAAATTGAATGAATTTCATTATTTTTAAAATATAATTGAGTGATTAATGATTTAGTATAGTCTTGAGGTATGACATAGAGATCGTCTCATAGTTATCAATTATATTTTATTAATAATAATTCAAAAACCCTATAAAATAACTTTAGGTATGAGTCCAAGAAAATAGAATTCATCATGTTTGATACAAACATGTTTTCTTAAAAAACTTCTACTTTTAGTAGTCATACATTTTTTATATCCTATTATAATATTTTTTTTCTTTTTATCATATGAAAATAAATTCTAAAATATGAAGGATAATTTCAAAAGGAATCCAAACAGATAATCAATATGTATATGACTACATTTTTGAATGAAAAATTGTTTCTTTATTATAATTTCTAGATGAGATATGGTAACATGATGATTGACATAGTGGAATTTTTTAACATAGTCTTAAATAGAGTTATAAGGATAACCATTCTTGGTTTAGTGTAAAAATTTTATATTACTCAGTAATGTATTTTTTAGAAAATAGAAAGTAGGATGAAGTGGGTCTTTAGTGGGGGATGTGATATGGGAACCACTCTCTAGATGAGATTGATTGGATTTTACAAGAGTCTAACTCATTTATTTTCTAATCATTTAACTATGTGGAATCAAATTGGGTTCACTAAGTATCCGAATCCTTTAATTGATATTAGTAGTCATGAGTTTGAGTTTTTAATATAGTAGTGTGTTTATGATAATAATAACTTATATACATTATTATATCCTTGTACAAATTTCATCGCGACATGTACATATATATATATATTATCATGGGATAATTTTTTTAATCTATTGTATCATATCTAGACTATTAGTGACTACTGTATTTTCACATGGATTTCCATAGGGGAATATCCTTACTATAGTCTACACATTGATACACATGTACCTTTTCAAAAAATACATTGCTTGTGACCAATAAGGATGCTGAGGTTGACCCACATTCAGAATGAGATAGATTGGCCCAATGAATGAGCATATGTACAAAGATGTGGTCTATATGGTCAGGATTTTCACACTCATACATGTTTCTTTAGATATATAGGGAAATATTAAAATAATACATAGGGTTAATGTGATGATATAACCAATATTTATGTGAATGTATTTTTAAAAAATATACTATATTTTGTTATAAATTTACATTTCTTATTTTTATTATAAATTCATCATCCATGTTAACGTGTGAATAATTAGGTTATTTAATTTATAAATTATATATTTATAATATTATAATAGCATTGAAAAATAAATATCTTACATAAATTTATAAAAATCTAATACATTTTGATAGAGTGGGATTTGTAATTGGACCAATACTCTCATGTCTCGTGTGACATGGAGGAGATGTGTCCTGTTTGACATCTCACAATCCAAAGATTACATATTTTCCATCATGATACACCAAAAACTACCATAATATCATACATACGATGCATTATAATTTACTGATTTATTATGTGTGACTTCAAATTTATTGATAATCACCATATTTCTGTATTGGTTGAGTGATGGAAACCAAAGGATCATATTTTTAATTTTCTAGAATGGAATAAAATAGATGAATTAGAGGATATTTCATAATTACTAGGCCTTTCCATCCATATAAAGGTTGTTAATGGTTATATATTTGAAAATTATTGTGATATCATCCATTATTTACAAGGAATCTATTTGGTCAAACAATTATGTGTCTTTTAGGGAAGCCTATTAGAAAAGGGTTGGCTGGATGTGCACTTCATAATGAATCCTAATGTTTTTGAGGAGATAATGATTATAATATACCCTTGTGAATATATTATTTTTGTAACCACAATGGTTTGAGTTAGATATTAGATGTGTGTTGTGTTTTTCCTCAATCCATTCTTGGATGATCAAGGTGTTTGAAAACTACTGAAGATGATTTTAAGTGTTTAAAGTCTAGAAGAGGAATTATTGAAGTTTTTTACATGGAATAATTTCCCAGTTCTTTCCAAACTTTTAGGTGAAATATCTAATAGATAGTGTAATTTTATTTTGGGGGGAATTTTGGAGATTTATGCAAGTTTACAAAAATTTCACATAATTTTTGTAGTTTCACACAAGTCAGGGAGAGATCCTCATAAAGTAAAGATATTCACATTATTCTGTCAGAAACTCATGGAAGTTGATTTTTTTAAAAAAAAGATATAATGGTGTAGTTCTATGTGGATTATAGATATAGAGGCACTACACAATTCTATTTACATAAATTTATTTCACAAAATTCTATGTTGGAAAGAGGCGAGGGGTTTTCTTATCAAGACTATATTACCCATTAATTTTATATTAAAGAATATTTAGTAAAGTATTAGAGGTTCTCTTTTCATGTAATCATAATTTCTTGAATGATACTTTATTGAAATATCTGAGGAAGTGATCTTTGTGAGGTAAGTCTCTCGAACATACAGTAGAAAAGGGAGTTCTATGAAGGACATTCAGTGAAGTTAATAGAGTTATTTTTTACATAAAGGAAATTGAATGGAATACATGTGTGAGACATAATTTTCAAAAATCAATTGATCAAAGGGAGTTTTATGAATCATTTTTTCATGAACCGTACTTGCATGAAGTTAGTTTCATGAAAGAAACGTTTTTGGAAAATTTGATAAATATATTGGAGAATCATATTTGGGTCATCATGATGAAAATTATAGAATATATTCTTGATGATTTGGAAGATAAAAACAAGTAATTAAATTTAGGGAGAATTTATTTAGAGTAGTGAGCATGGATAAGTTGATAAAACTGATTTGATTGAGGTGGTGTGATTATCCCTTAATCAAATTGTAAGGGTAGTGAGATTGAAAAAAAGTGACTCTTTACAAATCAATGTAATTCAACAATTATATTGAATCATAGTGGGTTTTATTTTGACTAGCACATCATTGGAATATGGTCCTTGGATTATACCTTAGTGGTGAGCCATGTAAAAACTACTATTTTAAGTTTTTATTTCCAATATTTATGATTGTGATAAATGTATATTTTAATCAGAAAATTTTATCTTTTTCCTAAAAATGTGGAGAAATGATCCATAAAATAAAAATAAAAAGTTCCTACCTTGATTTACCCCTCCACTCTGATTGTTTACTAGGTTATAATAATTATGAATCTAGTTAAAAGGATGTTGTGTGTTTATTACTATAACCTATTAATATACATGATATACTTAACACATCTTGAGGACCTGTATTGGAGATCATTATAAAGTTGATTTTGAGTGTATTATTGTATCTATATAGATCCCTATTGACTACATGTCAAGTGTAACAATAATAAGTCACAGGTTGTGTTGTTCTACTATAGATGTGGGCAAGAGATTTTTTCTATTAATTGGTTCTCACATTATTACACTAGATTATTAGAATTTATTATAGGATTATCTTTAGAGACAGTGGTAGTTTTACATAATTAATTATAATAATAATATTTTTTTATATTTAATAACATAATAACCTTATATCAGTTTGTTTACCATGTAGATTTAGGAAAGATGCCTTGTACACATGTTGAGGTATTGTGAGATTATTTTTTAACCAAACTTTCTAGATGTCTTGGAAACGATTCCACTATAATTAATAACTATTATTAGTGACTATAGAGTAGTGGTTCCCCTTATCCACTTCAAGATTTTTGAATGGAACTTGAAAAATTGTGCAATGTGGTTGTTTGGATTCTTGCAGTGTATTCTGGATTCAGGATGAAAGGTTGTTGGTTTGAAAAATATTAAGATAAAAGGGTGGCAGGATGTTGATTGAGAACATTATCATGCTAGTTAAATAAATTGATAGGACATGCATTCCCTATATAATATCTTCAAGCATGGAGATCCCATGTAATGATTTTATCTATTTGACCAGGGTGATTATACAGATTGGTATATAAAATACACTATCATGAACCTATTATGTCATGGGATAGGTCTCCATGACTTTGTATGTTCGTTAAAATACACCAAATCTTTCATTTTATAAATGGTACTAACATGAATCTTACTAATTCTGTAGTTTGTGAGGTTAGAGAATATTATAAAAATCTACGATCCATAGAAGGAGTTAGTTTTTAGTATGGATATTTCACAGATATTCCTTGTACATTATAGATCCTCTCAATTCCTTAAAAAACTATCTATGTGATGAATTTCTATTGTCATATTATGATCCACATCCCCTAACTATGGAAGCTAAGGTAATAGAGTTTGATGAAATTATAGAGGGAAATTCACCACCACTATCAGGGAAGAAATCAAGACATGTATACGAATTAGGAGAGGGACACAGAAAGGGACATTAATATAGAGTGATTTCGGAGATCGTCTCCTAAACTATAGAAATTTAAAAAATGTAGGAGATATAATTTTCACCCCTAGAACATCCCATAATATATATAGATTCATCTTTCCAAACATGCCCAGCAACTGAAACTCTTGGGGGCTCAAAAGGAGTGAGAACCATATATTCATTCGAAACACCCATAGTACTTGATAGAGGCACCAATTGAGCACATCAATATTTTTTCTATGATATTTTCATTTTATTTTTTAAAATCCTACATAGATAACATTCCAATTTAGATCTACATATTATGTTTGGGAGTCATCTATGTTGAGATGCTAACAATATCACAAAACCATAAGGAGCCAAAAACCGTAGAGCACTACAAAGCACCCAAACCAAAAAATAACTAGAAGGAGGCATTAGTGAAACAACCATATATTCCCCATATTGAGGTAGTGTCAAAAAAAAGGGGAACCACTTATTTTAGTTTGAATTCAAGAGTGTCCCAGATTCCAAACTAGACCAGGGAATGAGATTCATATGCTGAGATATGGCACCAGGAGGAAACAAAAAATGATAATTTTATAGTAAAACTATTTATATATACAAATATTTTGGTTATGAAGATATTAAATTATTTTTAGATACTATTTTAATCAAATCTAAAGAACCTATAAATATTTTTTAATGACTATAATTTAAAATTGTGGAGAAACTTAAAAGATTAATTTATCTACATCTTGATTATATAAGATTAAAAATATACACTAATATGTTTATATTATTTTCAATAGAAAACAATATGTTATAAAAAGAGATAACTTATAATAAATTTATATGTTAAATTATTAAATATATATAAGTTTATTTTACATAATATATTTTATTTATAGTTCTCATTTTCCATTACTTATGTAAGAAAACATTTATTTTTATATTTGATTTTCATTTTATAATGCGTTTTAATATTGTATATTAGATCTCCTACCATTTATATCATTTATAAAAAAATTAACAATTAAAATGTGTGAAGCCATTTGACACTTTTCATTATATTTTTACATGAGTAGCATGAAATGGTTTCCCAATTTTAGGGAGCCCTGAATGCTTGAAACTGCTTCACACTTTTGGGACCTATTTTGGTAAATAATCTATATGTTTACTAAAAAAACTATTTCAAATCTCTTTCTAGATAAATAGTAATTTTTTATAGGAACAATAATATGGTGTCAAATATGAGTTAAATATGGATATTATCCCACTAATGGATATGATGTAATTAAAAATGGTCATCATTTTAGATAGATCATATTCAGTAAAAGTCCTTATTAAAATAATGTAAAATATGATACTGATATGATAATTTTCTTTATAGATAAAATGAAAGTACCGTCATTAGACATGAATTTGAGATAAAATTTACAAAAGAAAAAAATTAATATAAACAACTTTTTAGACTATATAGAAACTTAAATACCTTTCTTAAGAAAGAATGATACTTCTCATTTTTAGTGCAACCTATTATTCAAGCTCCAAATGGTGAAGCTTTTAAAAAATAGATTTTGATACTTATGATAATAATTTGAATGATTCATTGGATATATCTACTCTTATTCCTATGTCCATAGATTCCAAATTACAAAACAAATATGAGAATATAGATTAATTAAAGATGATAAAAAAAGAGAAATTACCAATCAAAAATAGGCTAAGCATGAGATTTACGTGGTTTTAAAAGAATTATGTAAATGAATGAAATTTAAAGGAACTTTATTATCCATTTATATACTTAATATGATTTGGTATGATAATTACTTGAATATTCTAGGGTCTTCTTTAAGACTTGATCTTGTTGTTGAATTTATTTTTCAATCTTTAGTATAAATGTTCCAATCATTTTTTATTTACTAAAACATGAATGAGTTTAATTTTTTTACTTGATATCTTAAATTTATTGAGAATAAATGAGTAATACATAGGGGGTCCAAGATCAAATTCTATATTAACATTACCATAGGGTAAAATTTCAAAGTGTAAGAAGAAAATGTTTTATGGAAATTCTAACAACCTATCTTCTTGTAGCTTGATATTGTACTTAGAACCCGAAGGAGGATTTAGAAAAGATGAGAAAAACTTACATTCTACAAATATTGGTAATTGGGAGAGGAATTTCCAAGAAAACTTGAAGGGTTGAAAGAAATTACATAGATATTCCATGTTATGTATTAATGTAATATAAATCAATTTTTATTTTTCAAATGGTATATGATACCAAATATACGTTAAAATATTTATATGATTATATATTGGAGTTGAAAGTTGATGAAGAGTTGATAATAATAGATGAAATCATGTATTTAAGGGATGAAGTGGGGGTTGATACATTAAGGAGTCAGATGTAGTTGTTTACTCTAAATATCCATTTAATTATAAAAAATGCATATTTTTACCTTGTTTTCTTTTTAATGTGATAAAAATTATTATTTTAAACCATGTATGTTATTAATAAAGGGAAAGATTTTTATTATGTACATTTTTGTGTTTTATTTAATCCAATAATATGTTTGAAATAATAATAAGGTTAATTTGTTTTATCTTGTATAATGTGTTTTATTAGAGATATTTTTTAGAATACGAGGGATAAGAACACATGTGATAACCATGGTATATTTTAAAGAAGATAATATTTTTTTAATACTATTACTCCAATTGCATAGAATAAAATATAAGATATGATTATTATGAGCTTGTTAGTTAAATATTACCAATAAGGGAAATATGTGTTATTTATAAACACAGAATAATTTCAACATCATATCATCACATTTTTGATAAAATATAATTCTAAAGAATATTGTAGGTGTATGTTTTTTTTGAGTGGCACATTAAACTACTTCGTGTTTTGATAATTAAAAAATATCATATCATGATTAATTATATTTTTCATAAATTTAATAAGTATTGTCTTTAGTTTGTTATTATTTATATTATATTTAAGTATTAATAGATTGATAACTTTATTTATTTTATTCTATTTAACATATGTCTTTGTTAAGTGTTATATTTAGGTTCTTAACATATATATTTATTAAAGTACATGTTTATTTGATTCTAATATAATTTATTTTTTCATTAGTTTGTTATCTTATGTGTTTATTAAAGTATAATTAACCTTGATTAGATTATATTATTTCATTGCATAAAATATATTTATATTTATTATTTTAATTGGCCATAACATGTTAAATAAGATTAATATAGTGTTTCTAGTCTAAATAAGTTGTTTGGGACCTTAAAATATAATTTTTACCTGATTTATACTATTACCTTGTAGTGAATTCACCCATCACTTTCTCGCACAAAACCAATTCACACGTCCAATTTATTAATAACGACATAACCAATTTTCTAGAATCAGTTATCTTGATAATTATGACCATAACATGAGATAATTAAATACAAATTAAGTGATTATTGCTTATTTTTAAACATAAAAAATTATCTATATTTCATTAGAATACACTAACTTTTGAATTGATCACTATCATGTTATAAATTTGGTTTGATAGCACTTCTTTTTTTAGTCTGAATTCTACAATTTTTCCAAATTTTTTTACTACACTATTTTGATGATAATATAAGATATTATATTTAAATTAATATGATTCATTATTTTATAGAAATAAATTGAAATTTCATAAATATAGGTAAAACAGATGTAAATCTAATTCTTCAGTTCAGAAGTTATATTTTAAGTCAGAGCTTTGTAGGTAATTTGTTTATAGATTTCTTAATTTGAATAGGTCAAGTTTTATATATGTGATTAATTCACTTATGTTGTGAACCAAATATATGATTACTTATGTGAATCCATATGTGAATCCAATATGTAAATTTTATACTTTTTTCCTACGAGATTCCCCTATGTTGTTTTTCTTATGTAGTTTTATCAATTTCTATAGGATGTTGTAAAACTTGAAAATATACTCTATTTTATATATTAATTAAAAATTGGTTTCTATTTATATTTATTATATATATAATTAGTGTTTTTAATCTATAATTACTAAATTATTTTGAATCCAAGTGAATAGGTTTTAATATTATTTAATGATGAATTAAATTTGATTAGTATGGGATTAAGCATTTGTTGATATTCATACTGAAATTTTGGGAATTGAAATATCCAAATTCAAATATGCTAAAATACAAAGGGTCAAGCATGATTATTATTAATAATTATTCCTAGGATATTAATGGTTTTTTTTTGAAAATTGAATTTTTTATTATCAAACACTTTTAAGGAAAAGTGAGAAACCACATAATTTCAATCAAGAGGGAAGTCCTCAAAAGCTGTGATAATATTATTGAAACAAAACTTAAGTCTATTAGATGTTTACTCCCTAAAGATCTTCCAGAAGATAGAGTGCACCAATGAACCATGATCATCAAATATGAAGTCTTCAAAGTAGTCGACCAACTTGTCCCAAATTTGAGAGTACTCTTCCTTACTTAGCTTCCCTTCATTAAAACCCCATAAAAAAATAAGATCCTGCTTGTCAATCCATGACACTTGCTCACTATTAACATCCACATGAAGTGGTCTACCCATCATATTGTATACAAATTCTTGGGTGGAATTGATATAAAGTAACTCCTCCACCATTACTTATTAGGATTGGACAAGTTATTCCAAAGAATCTTAGTTATCAATATTCTACACAATTTTTTCCCCACACTAGATTCATCAAAATCATTCAACACTTCTTCAGGATTCCCCTATAAGTTAAAACTGTTTACAAACATGAAATTCTTCTCCTTGATCACCATCCTTTTTACCTACCTTATCCCAATTGGTTTTGGGAGATGCGAGTAGTCGTTGGGCATTTTCCTTTCTTCCATGTTGATATGGCTATAGTTTCTGTCCCACAAAATATTCCAGCTTCAGTGTCCTTCTCTTAATTTTGTGGCATCCCCTACAGACTGGGAAAGCAGTTACTGGTTTGTATTTTCTCCCGAATGTGACTCTAACATGAAGCCCCGTTATCCATCATCCCCTACGCTAGACTGCTATGAAAATTTGAGCTTCCTCCCTCATTTGTTTCCTCAACCTCATCCCTGATAACAACTTAGGTACACTTAAATAGAGGGTCTAAGACACCAGAATGGATGTCCACCTCTGAGCTCATTTGTACCAGCAGAAGTTCCACTACAAGATGAAGGTCACCCAAAACCTTCCTAACATGGCTGTAGTTGAAGTTATTTTCATGACCCTTGGCACTATTACCAGACCCTACATACACAACATCAGCATATGAGCCATTGGAAGGTTGAAACTCCTCCAAATACACATATTTCCCAAAAGAAGTAGAATGTGGAGATTGAGGGGTGTCCAGATCATTCCTAAGTATACTAAATACCTCATTAACCATAGGATTCACATCCATTGATCTACAATCCATACCCATATAATTCTATTACAACAAGATTTCCTGGCCATGAACGTCAGGCTCCTTACCACTTCCCTTTCCCATATTCCTTTTATATTGAGACCCCCGATGATAGTTATCCATAGTGTGTCCTAAGAGATTACAGACAGAACAGAAGTCTGTCCAAGATTCATACACCACTCGTTGTTTTCACCTGCAATCCACACCGACTATAATCCAAACGAAATCAAAGGGCACTTTGGAAACATCCATTTCCACAAATACACGTGAGTTCAAAAGTTGAAAAACCGACTCAGTGCATCTATCCAAGCACAAATATCTACCAACAATATTATCTAGCATTCGAATAACTGAAGGATTTTTAAAAGGAAAAGGTATATTCAAGAAACTCAGCCAAACCGCCATTGTAGGAGAATATCATTTCATATGAAAGTTGAAGGACCATCAAATCAAGTTAAACTGAAATCCATTGAAGCTATGGGGTGAACTTGACCAGGATTTTATTAGATCCTACTCCGATGCAAAGAGAACCATAATGTGCTGGCTATCAAGTAGCCCCACTATTTCCCTCTCATCCAAATACCATGATCCAAAGACGAACTTATCAAATGCATCAACTGAAGGGAATATCTGCCTAAACTGAACAATCAAGGTGAGCTTCAAGGGAACTGAGGTTTTAGTAAACTCCATCATTGGGACATCGATGCTTGAAAAAAAGGAGGAAGAAGGTCAAGGTTTCACATCCTCCCTTAATTTATAAAATTTAAAGATGTTATGGGATTCAAATTTGAATGTTTCTATGCATAAATAAACTCTATATATTTAGAGTTGAATAACCAGTATAAATACGTGGTTCAGGATAATTTTTAAATTTATAAGTGCTTATGTTTTTGTGATCTATTATAACTTACAGTTTAACTAAATTTATTTGATCTCTTCATACTAGAGATTTTATTATTACATGTATATTCTGATTGTGAAGTTTTCATTATGGTTATGCGTTTTTACTTATTCCTATTCATATTATACGTGTTTAGTTTTAAAGGGTTATAAAAACCATTAAAATATAGGATTGAGGGTTGTGAATCCCATACAAAATTTAGGAATTGGTTTGTACCTCCATGGGAAAATGTATGGATATTTGGGTTACTCCTCTTAATGGAAAAAATGAAGGAATTTTTGGGTTTAATTCTCCATAGGAAAAAAGATTTTTAAATGGGTTGTGACCCAGGTGGGAAAAATTCATAGCAGGATTCCATTATAGAGGTTATAGTGGGTTACATCACTCTTAGTTCATGGGAGGGGTGAAGAGTGGAATGATATCATCTATATATGAAAAAGAAATGAAGTTGAAACTATTAAAAAAATCTATAAAATTCTAAAAGTGACACATTTTGGTTCAGATAAACTTATCAAGACTATGTTGGGAATGTTAAGATTCAAATATCGAAAATTTAAAATGCCTAAAGTATAAACTATTAATAAAATGCTCCATAGTTTTACTAGTATTATAAATATTGCATGTTTATTTGTGAGACACTAGAAAATTCTTTTCTTGTTGAAAGAGTTCTTAGAGAACTTCTTATCTGGTGGCATGCTTAAAAGTTTTCTATTGATGAAAGTAATAATTTCAAGGAATACACTCTTGATGAGATTGTTAGATCAATATTTAAATATGATTTAGATCTTAAAAATATTTATAAAGAGGATAAAATAAATCACATAATTTAATTTTAATAAAATGTATCTGCTTACTATTCTGATTGAATGTTATGAATAAGTGATAGAAATGATACAACCATTGTTAAAATAGGTTCATATAGAAGGAAGAAAGGAAACTCAAGGAAATCTCAAAAAGAATATCCTAAGGATAATCACAAGGAGAATAATAAATGTAATTTAACTTCTAATAATACTCAAGATGTATGTTTTTAAGCATGTAAGAAAAGAGGTAACATAAAGACTGATTTACAAAGACTAAAAAAGAGAAAAAAATAAAAGGAATAAATAAAACAAAGAAAGGAAGACAATGGATGCAGAATAGTCTTTTAATGATGAATAAATTACTATTGTAGTATATGGTTTTGAAAAAGATTTTATAATATTGTTTTTAATGTATTATTCAAATCAATTAAGCAACTCTATTTATTATTCATCCACTAAATATGAATATTTAGAACCCAATGTTGTGGAATTTCTAAAAGTAATTGATAGACTTGAACGTACAGCTAAAAAATTCATTGGTTTGTATAAAAAATTAATAGAAAACATAATTATGTTATTAATGACAGTGAAATTTTAACGAAATCAGTCCAATATGAAAAAAATTATTATCATTTAGATTAGAAAATTTCATAAGAAAATCATTAAAATGTTGTTTCAAAAAATGACAAATTAAAGAGAGAAGTTTATTTCATGTCAAAGTTTCATGAAGCTGAAATAATAAATTTTGATACCACTATTAATGATAATTAATGGCTCAAAAATGAAGTATAATTTTAAATTCAAATCTATCACTTTTTATTCTAGGAAGTGAAAACTTTAATAATATGATGATTTTTAAGAAAATGAAAAAAGAGATCTCATCTTCATTATGAAAACAGTGTACCAAAAATATAAAATAAATTCTTTGTTAAAATCACTAATGGAAGTAAATATACTACTAAATTTTTTATATTTCTTATGAAATTTCATTATGACAATGAGTATATTTAATAACCCACGTAATGATAGAATTAATATTTTAATATTTAGTCACATTTTAGTAACATTTAATTTTTATTTTCTAGTTATAGAATTTTATATTGAAAAGAAATTTATTTTTAAATTAGTCATGTCAAATTTATCTTATTATGATTTTTTATTAATTTTATGAAAATATTTATTTTTCAATGAATAATGAAAAATACCGTTTTAATTGAAAATTATATTTTTTTAAAAGGAAAAAATTATGATTTGGATGAGTTTTAAATTATAGTTTGTTAATTTTTATTTATATTAATAAAATTATGGTTTTTTAATGGTTTTATACCTAAATTTATTATAGAAAGATTTATATTTATTTAAAAGTGTCATTTTTCTGAAAAACTGTTTTTTCAGTGAATTTATCATTTTAATTTTAAATTAAATTCCACCAGTTATGTATTGGAAATTTCAAAAAATAGATTCAATATTTGGAATTATAGGTTTAGTATTTATTTAATAGGTGTGATTTAGTTTTGGTCAATATAAATAGTAACTTTGATAATTATTATTACCACAGTTAAGGGTAAATCGAGTAATTTAGGGAAAAAACATGTTAAGTATTATAAAATTACCCTAAAACTATAGTAAATTTTATTGGATGATTTATATTAGATCCTTAATACACAAGGTTATAATTTTAGTTATTTAATTTAAACTCTTCAAGGAAAATGACTTGGATATTATTTAAATGAAAAAAATCGCAAAATGTCACTTTATTTGTCTTAATCATCTATCATTTGTCGACATGGGGGAAAAGGTAGTTTATAAAAGATTATAAGTTTCAATTTGAACTTAATGAACTTATTTTCTTGATATAAATTTATTTTTTATTTTTGAGGAACATTTGGATGAGGTTATGATATTTTTAATAATTTATTTAAAGAAAAGACAAAGATGACACATTCATATTTTTAATAACTATATTATTTTTAATATGGTGTTATTCAAAATATATATTCGAATAGAGATATTATTATAAAATATAAAATATTCATCTACATAATGGTATTTTATTTTTAATATTTAGTTAATAAATAATTACCTTAAATGATTATACAACAATGATGCAATAATTATTTTATTAATGATGTAATCAAATAGTGTAAAAATTGAAACTTTGATATTTTATTAGTAGAGTATTTTATTAAAATGTTTAAAACTCATAAAAAATATTTAAAAAAATTGATTATTTTTTGGTCTATAATATCATAAATTATTCATTTATGGTCCAATTTTAATTTTATAAGTAAAAATTACCCCTTATAATATTAAATAAATTGTTACAATAATTAAAATTAAAATATGTTAACTATGGGTTATCAAAATGATATGGTTCAAAATAAAAGAAAAACATGTTTAAATTTTATCATCTGATGAGATTAAAATGTTATATAATATCATATTCTTATCCATAACCATTTTGTGGTATTTGGAGAGAAAATTGATTTATTATAGTTTTTTATTTTTAGAATTTCCTATGGGGTCCCTCTGCTCAATTATAAAATGACACTCATTACTTCACATCATTTCATGACTTTGAGACTTATAACTTGATTGAAATCTATAAATATTATATTATGAACATAATATATATTTTCTTAAGGTTCTTTTCCTTTTAAAAGACAAACCCTAGATCCCTTAGGAAGAGATTAAAGAAGTCCTCTGAAGAAGTGGTAATTATATTTATCAATTTTTTCAAGATTATTTATTCTTAAACTTCCTCTTCATGTGTTGTTTTTATGAAATATTGACAAATAAAACATCATATATATGATGATATGTTATTATGATTATGGAAAAACCATATTCCACCTTTTATCTATCCTATGAAAAACAAAATCACCGTGCATTTGTACGCATGACATACCGTCTCCATGTAATGGTTTGATTTTTCTTATCACGACTTTACTTGGATTATTATAATGATGGAAATAATTAATATATATGATAATTATAGAATTATATTATTTATTTATATTCATAATATCAGTCACCTCCCTAAAATTTCACCCATTAGTGGAATGATATTATCCCTCGTGCGTATGTAGGACCTACCATCTCCAAGATGTGATACGATTCATTTTTCATCTTTGTTATTTAGGAATGATTACAAAAATATATTAAATGATTAATAATTATATTAATAACATTAATATAATATTTTATTTTATGGATATATATCCAATACAAAATAACTAAGACATTCATTACAAGGAAGTTGACAACTGAAACATGGGTAATAACAAAATATTATTAACAAACATGAGATAAAATGATATAATTGAGTCATATAAAATATATTAATTAGAAGATTTTCAATATTTCTTAAGGAATTATTAATTTTATGTTTTCTTTACAATTTTTAAATTGTATTTCTAATAATTTTTTTTCATTTATATGTGAACAATTTCTTAAAAAGAAAAGTGAATTTAAAATGGAAAGATTTTTTTCCTTAATAGTGTTTTATTTTTATATATTTTTTATGTATTATGAGCATGTTATGGTTATTGGTAACTATTATGTTTATGGGTGGTTTAATTATAAGATGATATCTAATGCATTGGGTAAAAAGATAGAGTTAACCAATGAGGCTTCTCCTAAGAGATTATGGGAATATACTACGTTTGTGATTTAAATTGTAACAATGATGATAACTCCTTGTATTGCCAGGAAAGATACATTTTATGTAAGAGTGATATGAAAAAAATGAAAAAATTAACCTTTATTATTTATTTATGCTTTCTATAGTTTTATAGGAAACTTGGGATTTCATAAGGTAAGATAAATAACTTATATTTTTTGAGTGAAAAGTATAACTTTGTGAATATATTTTCATGGGTTTATAAGTATTATAGACTTACATTTTATTTCATTGATTTTATGTACCTTATAGATATTTTTGTGCTTATCCCTAGTTTTAAATTGTTTTTCATAGGGTATAAGAATGAGTAATATAAATTATGAAATAAATAGTTGAGAATATTTTTCAAGAAAGGAAATCATGTTTCATTTATAAAAGTTTTATATTATACAAGAAATGAAGAGTGTTTTTTTAGAATCCAATTTGTTTGATTTTGGGTTTTTATGAATGAATTATATCATAATTATATAATAATTGAAACCTAAAAGATCATTGTGAATGAAAATTAGTTTTAGTATAAATCACTAGAATATGTAATGCTTAAGGATGGGTCCCTACAGTTGGTTTCAGATCAATATTTAGATAACACTATACCTGGGATAATGTTAATAAAATACCCATAAATGATTTTTAATTTATGTTTACATTGAAATGATATATAATTTAATTATTACCATGTTTCTTCATCTAAAATATTTCTTTTTTGAATGGTTTTCTATAAAAAAATAGGGAAGCTGAAGTAGGAAGTAATATAGAGGATGATATCCTTATGATTATACAACCTAGAATGGTGGGAATTGGAACTGAGGAATTGGTAATAGTAATGTATTATTTGAAGTAGGCTATAAATGGAATCTAAATCCATATATGAGACCATATAGATAAACAAACAGAGGAATATGTCAGTGGTGGAACATTTTATAAGGAAACACCCTCCATCTTTTAGTGGATCTTCTAACCTAGTGGCAACTTAAGGATGAATTAAATCCCTAGAAAATATTTTTGATGTCATGGGGTGTTCAGACCATTAAAATATTTGTCTTTATATATTTTTTATGGTGATGTCAACTTTTGGTGGTCGAAAGTCAAGAATATCAAGGATAGTAAGGATATTGGTTCTTTGGAATGGGATTAATTAAAAAATATATTGTCTTGAGAAATATTTCCCTCAGTCAATTCAACTTAGGATTGAAAAAAATTTATGGACATGAGATAAGAGGAGGATTTAATGGCTGTATATGAATAAAAATTCACTTGATTGGAAAGTTATGATCTAAAATTTATCTAAGATATTGATCGTAAAATCAATCCTTTTTTACATAGGATTGAAGTCAAAATATCAAAGGGCACTGAATTATCTTGAATTAAAAAGTTACTAATAACTTTTTTGATGTGTAGAGAAGGTGAAAATAGAGTTTTTCGGTGATCATGTGTTCTTTGAAAACTAAAATAAAAAGAGGTTGTTGTGGATGGAATATGGGAAGAATTCATCAAATAAGTTTAAGGGTATGAAAATTATGTTTTCAGTTAGTGAGAATTGTAACAAAAACAAACTAGGGGATTCATTTTGATGTTTGGTAAGTGTTTATGAAGTGGTAAGTTTGGGTATATGGATCGTAAATTCAATTAAAACAATCATAGTAGTGGTAAGACCAATTTTAATATACAGTCACTAAAATGTTTTAAATGTTGTGATATGGGGAATTATACACATACCTTCCTAAATAGGCACCCTAATGATGGTAAGAATGCATACTAATAGTATTAAGGTGTGGTGAAATAATTTGTAACTACTTCAGTAAATTTTGGACCATCAAATGAAGTGGTATCAAGTACTTTGTTTTTTTCATATTATTCTAATGTATTGTTTGATATGAGGTCTACACATTATTTCATTTCTGAAATTTTTTCTTGAGCATTGGAAATTTCACCTCAATAAATAAAACTGAAACTTAGTGTAAAAACACTTAGGGGAAATATTATGGGAAAAAAATTATAATAATATTCCTATCATTGTCTGTGGAAGGAATTTACTTCGATACCTTATTGTGTTTCCGCTAGTAGAGTTTTATGTTATTCTGGATATGGACTGACTTTTTGTTTACCATGATAAGATATATTATTGAGATAAATTATTTTATTTCAAAAAGAGTTTCAGTTTTTATACAATTATGAACCCATCCCTTTGATGAAATATCAAGAAGATGAGAAACTATTTTAAGAAAAAAATGAACATAATCATGTACATATTTTTTAAAATAAGGGAAATTTTCATATTAATGATGCCCTAAGGATAAATGAGTATCTAGATATTCTTACTCACGAGTTTCCAAGTATTATACCTTATTTTGAAGTTGAATTTACTATTAACATAGTTATGATAGAAATCCAATTTAAAAACCTCCTTATTGAATTGCTCAAGTAGAAATTTTGCAATGAAAAAAGCAGTTACAAGAGTTTCTTGGTAATGGTTTTATTCAACCATGTACTTCACTTTGGGGTGCTCAATTTTTTTTTATTAAAAAGAAATATGGTTCCTCGATACTTTTCATTGATTATAAATCACTGAATGAAATTAGTGTTAAAAACAAGTATCCTTTGCCTCATATCATTGACTTGTTTTATTATCTCCAAGAAGCTGGGAATTTTTCGAAGGTTTATTTGGGATTTGGATACCATAACCTGAAGGTGAAGGAGTATGATATTATGAAAACACCATTTTGTACTATATCTGAGCATTATGTGTTTGTAGTTATACCATTTAGTTTGAGAAATTATCATGATTTATTTACAGATCTTATGAATATTGTCTATCTTGAATATTTGGATAAGTTATTAGTTGTTTTTACTGATGTTATTTTGGTTTATTTAAAAATTTATTTGGACCATTAAAAATATCTAAGGATTGTTTTTAAAACTCTTAAATAAAATAAGTAATTTGGAAAATTTATAAAGTGGTATTTTTTGTTAAAAAATATTTCTTTCACTGGGAACATTGTAAGTAAATATGGATTTATAGTTGATCCCTAAAAAACAAAAGTGTTTGATAAATGGACTAGACCTACAAATGTTGCTGAGATTCATGTTTTTCTTAGATTAGTGGGTTACTACTGATGGTTTGTTGAAAAAATTTCTTAGCTTTCTGGCCCCTAACTAAGTTAACATTAAAATAAATTAAATTTATATGGAAAAAGGAATGTGATGATTACTTTTTGGAATTAAAAATGATATTGGTGAATTATCTAGTTTTGTCCCTACCCTCAAGAAATTTTGATTTTTTTATATACAATGATTCTTCATTAAAGGGGCTTGATTGTGTTCTGATGTCGAATGATTAGCTAATTACATTCGCTTTACGAAAACTAAAACCTCACGAGTTAAATTATCCCACACATTATTTGTAACTATAAGGTATGGTCTTTACTTTAAAAATATATAAACATAATTTATATGGAGACATATGTAAAATATATACTGATCATAAAAGTTTTTAGTATATATTTACTAAAAAGGAGTTGAATGTGAGATAGAGAATATGATTATAACTGATAAAAGACTATGACTTCATGAATCATAATCATATTTTTAAGGGAAAAAGTGGCTGATGAGAGTTAGAAAAACAATGTAACATTAACCATGTTATGTTTAGAATATAATGCTTTGGTAAATGATTTAATGAATTTTGGACTCATAGTTTTTTATGCATGAACTTCATCCGCTTTGTTTTAGGTATCTGTGCAATTGATTCTGTGAGATAAAATTATGTAATCTCAAAAGGAAGGGTATGAGTAATAGAAAAAGTTAGAATATGTTTTAATGGATATTTTTTCCAATTTCCACATTGAAAAATATTGTGTTTTGATATTTGGGAAGAGATTATGTGTGTCTTATGATTCACAATTGAGGAAAAAGTTGTTTTTTGAGGCTCATAGTTCTCTATTTTTTGTTCACCTTGGCAGCAATAAGATGTACATAGTCCTTCAAGAGTATTATTGGTGGGATGGAATAAAAAGATATATTTTTTACATTACCTTGTAATGGTTTACTGGTCAACATTTAAAAGAAGAATGATAATTTCCAAAGGTAATTATTTAGCCTTTTCCAGTGCCAAACTGGAAGTGGGAAAATATATCCAAGGATTTTATAGCTTGATTCCCTAAGACTTCTTGAGGTAACTATGTGATTTGGGTTATTGTTGATCACATGACTAAATCTATACATTTTATTCTTTTTTTGAGACACTCTATCTTTAGATCAACTTTATTGGCAGTATCTTATTGAGATATTTAGGATATATAAAGTTTATATATTCATTGTATATGTTAACGATCCTTAGTTAAATTTTATTTTTTGGAAAGGCCTTCAGATGCCACTGTGAACTAAATTAAATTTTATCATAGCCTTTCATCTTCATTATGATGGATAATTAGAAAGTGGACTTCAGACATTGGAGGATATGCTACGTTTATGTTGAATGGATTACCAGGGATGTTATGATCAAAATCATTCTTTAATTTAGTTTTCTTATAATAACAGCTTTAATTCCAGTATAAAGATGATACATTTTGAGTAATTGTATAGAAAATAGCGTCGAACACTGGGTTTTTGGGATGAAGTAGGAGAAATAAATTTGTTGGGACTAGAGTATGTAGAGGAAATGTTTCATAATGTGAAGATAATTCAGGAAAAAATGAAGAAAGGCCATAACAGGTAGAAAATCTATGTGGATAACTGAAGTAATTATCTTTATTTTGAGGTAGGTGATCATGTTTTTCTCAAAGTTTCTCCATGTAAAAGTGTAATGCGTTTTGTTAAGAATGGAAATCTATGTCCATGGTTCATTGAACCATATAAAATCCTAGATAATGTTGGATCGGTTTCTTATGGAGTGGATTTACCTCAAATTTTATCCGAGGTACATAGTGTTTTTCATGTTTTGATGTTAAGAATGTATGATCTAGATTCATCTCATATTTTGAGCACTTAAGTAGTTCAGTTAGAAGAAACATATTTCTTATTAGGAATAAATTATTCAAATTATTGACCATAGAGAGAAAGTATTATGGACTATGGTTGGTAATAAGGTTAAATTTTTGTGTAAAAACTATATGGTGGAAGAAGCAACATGAGAATTAGAAAATGATACGATAGAAAGGTATCCTCACTTGTTTAATAAGCGAATAAAATTTTGAGGAGGAAATTTCTAGGGGTGGTATGGAAGAACCCAGGTAATGATAAAATAAATATTTTAATACTTAGTCACGTTTTTATAATATTTATGTTTAATTTTCAAGTTATAGAAATTTATTATTTTCATTAACTTAAATAATATCCAAGTCAATTTCAAGTACATGTGTCAATTAAAATGATAAGGTTCAAAATAAAACAAAAACATGTCAAAATTTTATCTTCTGAGGAGATTAAAACATTATCTCTTCTAATATTTGAGTCTATGGCCATTTGGTGGTATTTGAATATTAAATTTATTTACTATCTTTTTATATTTTTTGAATTTACTATGGTGCCCCTCACCTCAATTATAAAAGAGAAGTCCTTTATTCAATTAATTTCACCACCTTGCACCCTCTATCTCAACCAAAATCTATCTATTTATATTATAAAAAAACATAGTTTAATTATTAAGGTGTTTTCCTTATGAAAGGATAACCCTAGAACCCTTGGATGATATTAATGAACGTTTTTTGAAGAAGAGGTAAACATTTTTATCGACTCTTTCATGATTATTTCTTCTGCCACTTCCTCTTCCTATGTTTTTCCATGATAAAGTAATAAATATAGTATCACCTATATATTGAGATGTTATTTTGATATTGGGACTACCATATTCCACCTTTTATCCATTTTATAGAAAAAAGCACCGTGCATGCGTACGTATGACATATAATATCCACATAGTAGTGTGATTCTTTTTTCATGAACCATTTACTTGGATGGTTATAATTATTGAATTAATGGTTATATATGAAAATTATAAAATTATTTAAAAGTTTTAAATTAATTATATGATCCACTTACCAAAATTTTTACCCATTAATGGAAGGATATCATCGCTCGTGCGTATGTACAACTTTCTGTCTCCAGGATGCAATACAATTCATTTTGCATTTTCAAAAAATCAAGAATGGTTCTAGAACTATATTAAATGACTAAGAATGATATTTGTAACATTAATATAATTTTGGAAGTGATGTATTTTTATCCAATACAAATGAATTGGGATGTTCATGACAAGTCAGTAACACCCATAATATGGGTAATAACTAAATATTATTAACAAACTGGTGATAAAATAATATGAGAGAATAATATATAATATAATAATTATTAACATAGTTATATAGTTAATTAATAATATTAATTAATCAATTATAAAAAATATTTTAATACATTTAAAGGATGTATAACCTCAGTTAATGTACTTTCTTAAAAAAATCCTCTTTTCAGGTTACATATCTTTTTATTAAAGAAATGTTTTTTAACATATACAACAAGAGTAGATTTTAACTCAACTTATTAATTTGACTATTCCTTAAATATTTTACAAGTTTATTTCTGAATAAAATTTCTTCATTTATATGTGCATGAGTTATTAAAAATAAAAATTGAATTCAAAATGGAAAGATTATTTTACTTAATAATGTATTCTTTTTATGTAATTTTTATGGGTTATGATAATGTTATGATTCTTTGGAACTATTATGGTGATTGGTGGTTATATTATAAACTATGGGTGGGTGAGCCGATTATATCTCTCCAATGAATTGTGGAAAGAGAAATAATTAACCAATGAGTTTTCTCAAAAAGAGATTATGGGAATATACTATGATGGTTATTTCAAGTATAACCATGATGGTTACTATCTATACATCCAGTAGAGTTACTTTATATGTAAGAGTGACATAAAAATGGTGCCACAAGTTAGATATATGATTTATGTATGATTTTTATGGTTTTATAGGAAGCATATTATTTTATAAGGTAATCCCAATAGATTATGTTTTATGGGTGAAAATAATGACTTTGTGAAAATGTTTTCATGGGTTAATAAGTATTCATGGGCTAATGGTTTCTTTCATTCATTTTATTTCCCTTATTTTCCTTTTTGTGTTCATCCCAATTTTTTTTTCATAGTGTATAAGGATGGCTAAAATAAAGGAGGAAGTAAATAGTTGAGAATATTTTTCATGAAAAGAAATCATGTTTTATTTTTAAAAGTTTTATATTAAGGAAAAAATAGACACTATTTTAGTAGTATCCACTTTTTATTCTTATGGGTTATTATATATGAAGTATGACATAATTCTATAAAACTTTAAACCTAAATTATATATGATAATGAAAATTAATTATTGTGTAGTATCACAAAAATATGTAATGATTAAGGATGTTTCCTTAGAGTGTTCTTTGATATTCCCAGAATGTCATAGAAGTGATATGGATTTTATTTCTAAATCATTATCTTCAATAATTACAATAAAACAATGTTTGAATTATTTTTGGGTTCTTAAAAATTCATATTCTAATCAAATCAGACCTAAATTTTTATGGGTTCCAAAAATGTATTAATTTCTTTATAGTAAATATGTCTTTGGGGCATCAAAAAAGATGATTGATACATGGAAAATGGATGAACAAGTCAAATGATTGGTGATATTTATAGCTTTTTATCATTTAATCATTGTTATAGAGGTAATGTTACATTTGTTAATAATTTTAAAGGAAAGGTAAAAAGTTTTGGTGAGGTTAGAATTTAAAATTTTATTATTATTTACAAGTTCTATTTTTTAAAGGTTCAAAACTTAATTTAATAAGCATTTCAGAATAATGTGGTGACGTAATTTTTTTTAAATATCTAAATTATAAATTCATTGGTTTTAAGGATAAATCTATTTTGTTTTATTAAAACCAAAAAGATAATATTTATTCAATTATTATTATTTAATTAAATTATCAAAATTTCAAATGTTTTTATACTACACAATCTCTTAACATTGTGTGGCATAAAAGGTTTGGAATTTCAAATTTAAGGTGGATGCACAGGCTATTCAGGAACCAAATTGTTCTACAACCACTAGAACTGAAAGAGGAAAACACATTTTTTTGGAATCATTATTGAAAGATAAAAAACACCAAACCAATTTCAGGTTAGTTAGAGAATTATAAACTATAAGGACTCTTTCTCTCATTCAATTTTATCTGTTTGGTTTTATTAAACCTACTATTTTTAGTGGTAATGGATTTAATTTTTATTATTCTTGATGATTTTACAGGATACATATGGGTTAATTTTCTTAATTTTAAATCCAAAACATTATCCCAATTTATTATTTTTTTCCAATTTGTTCAAAATGGGAAAGTATACTTAATTAATTCAATTAGAAGTGATCACGATGGTGAATTATAGAATATGGATTTTATCTATTTTGGTGATGAAAATGGGTATTTTCATAAATTTTCATCCCTTATAACCCCACAACAAAATGGTGTTGTTGAAAGGAAAAATAAGAAACTTTAATAAATAGATAAGACTATGTTATATGAGTTTAACTTGCCTAAAATTATATAGACAACAGATTTGAATAGTTCTTTTTATTTTACTAATAGAATTATTTTAAGACCTATATTGAAAAATAATCCTTAAGTGGTTTGGAATGGAAGAAAACATAAAATTTTCCATTTCATTATATTTGGGTGTAAAATTTTTATTCTAAATTTTAAAGATACTTTAGATAAATTTGATTCAAAATTCTTTGAAAGTATTTTTTATTATATAAAAATAATAATAAGATATATAGAGTTTACAACAAAAGAACTATGGTTTTTAAGGAATAAATTCATGAAAATTTTGATGAAAAATATTTAAATAATAGAGATGATTATATTGATCAAATTGAGAAATAATTTATAGATTTCAATTTTTAATAAGAAGGAACCCAAGATAAAGATTCACATATTGAATGGGAGAATGTTTCTTCTCAATCATGACCTAATCATGAAAATATCATGGAAGTCTGATAGAGATCATTCCAGTTTTAATGTTAATTGGTAATGCTGAATACAATATTCAAATAATAAAACCTATTATTATTGTTTGTCCTTATCATGATTTTCATTCAGATTTCATACCAATTAATATTGAGGATTATTTATAAGATTCTAATTGGATCATGGCAATACAATATGAATTTAATTAGTTTTCTAGGAATAATGCATGGAAATTAGTTGTTCTATCCAGTAATTGTCATGTTATTGGAACAAAATAGATATTTAGAAATATGATTCAGGAATCTAGAAATATAGCTAAAGATAAGTCTAGAATTTCACTCTAGGTTATTATTAAGAGGAAGGTATTGGTTTTTAATAATATTTTGTTCTCATTTATTATTTTGAAGAAATTAGGATATTATTGGCTTATGCAGATTTTAATGGATTAAAATTATTTCAAATTGATGTCACAAACACTTTTATACATGGTTATATTTTTTAGAAATTATAAGTTAGAATACCCTTGGTTTAGAAAATGAAAAGAATCATGATTGTGCTTCTAAACTATCCAAGGCTTTATGTGGTTTGAAAAAAGATGCTCAAGCATGGTATGAAATGATAAGTAGTTTTATTGTGAGAAAAACTTTTGAGAAAGAAAATATTGATCCTATTTTTTTATAAAGAAAAATTGTAATGATATTTTTATTTTAAAAATTTATGTTTATGATATTATATTTGGATCATCAAATGAAAATATTTTTGATGAATTTTTGGAATTGGTGAGTTCTGAATTTGATTTCATTTTGATGGGTTAATTGAAAGTATTTATTCGTTTATGATTTATTAAAAAAATGATAGTATTTTACCAAATCAATCAATGTTTGATAAGTAATTAGTTAAGTGGGTTGGTTCAGAATCTTTTTAAAGTGAAAATACTCCTATGAGTACTACTTGAAGAATAAGCAACCTTATGTATTTCTACCATAACTTGGGACACCAAACTCTAAATTAAGTGATTATTTTTTATTTAGAAATAAATAAAAAATAGAAATTTAATTATAATACATAAAGCTATGAGTTGATCACTATATTTTGATAAATTAGTTTATAATTCACTATGTGTTTTTAGTATGAATTATATTGTTTTCCAAAATTCTTTTCTATATTATTGTGACAATAACTTGATATATGTATGTCCATTAAGGTTATTTTTGATTCTATTGAAATACAATGAAAATTTATAAATATGATTCAATCATATTTTAATATAATTATTCCATTTAGAAGGTCTATTTAAAGTCTGAAATTTTATAGTAAATTTATTTATAGATTTTAGAATTTAGATATATCAAATTTTTGATATGTTATGAATTCTATTACACAGTGAATCAACTGTGTGATTTACCACCATGAATACCTTAATTGAATTCCAAAATAAAATCCCTTATGTAAAGTTTCTTATGTAGTTCACCTATGTGATTCCCCCACGTGGTTTTTCCAATCTGGTTCTATGAATTTATATAGGATATTTTAAAACCTTGAAATATGACCTGTTTTACATATTAAAATTTCAATTTTTTTCATGTTTATTATAGATATAATTAGTGTGTTTTTGTTCTATAATTCCCCATTAATTATTTAAAATACATGTGAATTGGTTTTAAGATTTTTTAATGATGAATTAAATATGATTTCTATGGTATTAAGTATGTCTTGATATTCATAGTAAAATTTTGGGAATTGAAATATCCAAATTCAAATCAGATAAAATACAATGGGTCAATCATGATTATTATCAGGAAGTATTATATGGATATTATTGCTAGTTATTTACTAATATATTAATAATTCTAACGAGTTCTATTGTAGAGGCCCATTTTTATTTTATAGGATATCATGAAGGAATTTAATATTTATTATTTTTCATTTATAAATGATTTAAATGTGAAATATTATCTAGAAAATAAGGAGGGAAAGTTTTGAAATAGTTCATTTATATTTTAGATTCCTCTCTTACTTTAAAAAAATGAACGTTGCAATGAGATTCAAATTTTAAAGTTTCTAGGCCAAAAGAAAATCTATATATTTTGAGTTGATTGAATCATTAGAAATATTAGGATGAGATTAATTTGAAACTACAAAAGTGCTACATTTTTTTTGATGTACTACTACTTCAAACTGAACTAAAATAATTTGATCCTTTTCTTTTGGAGAGTTTCTTACTGCTTTGACACTCTAATTGTGAAGTGTTCATTATGGTTATGTGGTTTTGTTTCATCATATTAATTTTTTTTCTGTGATTTATTGTAAATGGATATACTACCCATTAAAAGTTAGGATTGTGGGTTGTGAATCCCATAGAAAAGTTAGGCATTGGGTTGTTCCTCCTAGGAAACAAGGAAGGCTTTTCAAGTGTGCCTCCAGGTGGGAAAGAGGTAGGACTATTTCTGTTTAATCCTATAAGGAAAAAGGTTTAGTAATTGGGTAGTGAATCTTGGTGGGTAAAGGTAATAGTACGATTCCATTATAGTGGTTATAGTGGGTTTTATCACTCTTAGTTTCTGAGAGGGTTGAAGAGTGGACTAGGATCATTTTGATCCGAAACCACTATAAAAATTTCATATATTTATTTTTATTTTATTTTCTACTTCATTTAAATTAAAACATTGATATAAATATAAATTTATTTTTTAATAAAGGCCAATTCACCCCCATATTGGATATTGTACCATCTTAACTGTGGACAAAATTTTTAGACTTATTTAAGTACAAAGGTTAAAAAATAAAAGATTAATCAAGTCAAAATCAATGCGAGTGTCACTTTATGTCCTAAAATAGATTAAGATTAGTCAGTATAAAGAGATAATATAAATAGTTACATTTTATTACCAAAATGATATAAAATAAACATTTAAATAGAAATATTTGAGGAATACTTATGATTATGGACTTAGAAAGAGTTTAAACTAGGCAATAAGAGTTATTTACATCATAATATTAAATTTTGTGAATTAAATAAGTTTAAATACTATATTTGAAGAGTTTAACATTAGAAATATGATTCCAAGTATATCTCTAATTCTAAAAATATTTATTTATATATTTTACCCATAAAAGGAGTTTAGTGGGTGGTTTTATTTGATGGTCATAGAGAGATATGATAGGAATTAAATTGCGATCACTGGTGGAAATACCACCTATACCAATAGTTCTTTCCCAAAAGTTTGGAAAAACCATTGGAATGAAGAATTTATACCAATATTTCTATGAAACCGTTGGTATAGATTAATATAAGTTAATTTTACCGATGGTTTTAGTGAACTGTTGGAGAAAACCACCTCAATAGCCAAAAGTTCTTATGAACCATTGGGATAAACCTACCTAAAATGCCTCCGCTCACGAACCTCCTACCATCATGAATTCCTCTTGCGTTGTGCCACTGTTCTAAATCATGAACCGCTCCTCTACATTCCAACTCCCCCTACCTCCGCTCCCATACCGACTCTCCCTCACCGCTGCTCTCACCCCCTCGCACTCCCCTCCTCCCATTCCAACACCCCCTAGCATCTCGTTGCTTGCCACTCGCCGCTCGCCGCTCGCCACTCACTGCTCGCCTCTCGCCATCACTGAAACATATCCCTCCTCGTCCTCCTCTAGTAGAGAATCCTCTCCGAGGTCGCACATCCCCCTAGGAAGAGCTTTCCCTCATCTGACACGAATCCCCCCTAGATCGAGATTTCCCTCACCCGACGCAAATCTCCCTAGGCCGAGAAGGTCGAGCATATCCTCTGGTGGTCGGGCATCCCTCCTAGGTCGAGGATCCCCTTTTATTGAGAATCCCCATCTACATTTCCCGTATTCTTTGGCAGTGAGTCCCAAATATTCTTTTGATATGGTTAATTGATTCATTGTTTAGTTTGAGTTTTGTTGATTCAATTTGTACCAATTAATATTATTTCATTTATCTGTGATATATTATTGATTTTGATTTTCTCAAAACAAAAAATAGTTACCATTATAGTATTTTTAGATATAAATCATTGGAAGTTCACATAGAATATACCATGAGAACATTATTTCTTTGCGATTTATGTGAACAATATATGATGTGTTTCTAGTTTCATAAAGAATATCATATTATATGTGATATCATTTAGAGATCATAAAAATGTTAAGAATATTTTATGTGTAGAATTATTTATACCATTGAGGCTTTTTGGATGTCATTGTCTTGTGAATGGAGTGTTATAATTTTCAAATGAAAATGTTATCTAATTCATACTGTTTTAATATGTACATGATGCATGTGAAGGGAAATTGGTTTGTGGATAAATGTGTTATTCTTTTTTGATTCACATATAGTTTAATGGGTAACCATATTTTATTGAATTATAAAGTGTCATATAGATAAAAAGTTACAAATAAATATGGAATTAACTCATAAGAAATGTGTTGAAACTTTTTTAGAGATGTGATTAACAAGAATGTATTTTTTTATTTTCTCCATGTTGATTTTTTCAATGGAATAGCAACACTATATAAAGGATTCATTTTGAAAAATTATTTTACTTATATATATATATATGTGAAGTGTATGTTATGTGAAATTTTCATTTGAGTTTTGTTTTATAGAAACAAGTATGGTAATAATTTGGGTTTATCAACTTCTCTGTTATTACACTGATTGAGGTTTTTTTATACTGGAGCAATTTTCGTTGTACCTAAAAACTCTTTTATTTTCTTTATGCTTTCTTATTTCTCACATTCTATACATGTTTATGTTGAGGAAACATGCTTTTCCCTTCTTTCACATTTTTATTATTGTTTAAAAATTGCATATTCACTTGAGAAATTAGATAAATATCAATGTTTTCTATTTTTTTATCTTTTTACTACTCATAAAACTATATGATCAAACATTTTTTCTTATCATGTTCATCCTTATTTATAGGTGTGGATCCATTTGTAGAAATTGATTAAAACATGATAATATTGTCTATTTCCCCTGACCACTAATAAAATTCTTTTGACTAGGAATCAACTTCATACATATGATAGCTCCATGACCAATATAATTACAGCTTCAAAAAACTTCTTCAACTTCTTTTGATTTTACTTAGGAAATATCTTAAGATCTTATTCAGAAATGTCTACTACTAATCCAATTATAATATCTCTTTCTTGGTTGGTTTCCATTTTCAATTCAAATTTTCTATCATAAGCTTTGTAGATCTTTATTTCTATTTTTAAATAGTCTATCCACAATACATTTTTTTATTTTATAGAAAATACACTTTAAGGGTAAGTGGGAACCAATAAAAACATCCTTTAGCATCAAGTCACACCCTCACAAATTTTTAAATAGTCCATGATGTAGCCTTTCCTACCAAAATAGAAACATATTTTTCATAATAAAACCCCATGATGATCATCTCTCTTCAATGACCACTTGGGAGTGTCTTTATACTTTTTTCTTATGTTTACACCTTAAGGTGGACTTTTTTCCTTTTTTATTACTTATTCAATCATGGACTCCTATTTTCATTAACATATGCCTCATTTCTAGGTGGTGTCTTGGGGGTGGGAGGGGGGGTGTCCAGGGGGTGGGTGGAGGATTTCCATTGGGTTGGGGGGTTGTATAAGGGGGATGGGGGTGTACGGTGCGAGGGGGGGGGGGGGGTGTCTAGGGGGGATATCTAGGGGGTGGGGGGATATCCATGGGGTTGGGGGTGTCTAGGGGGGTGTTCAGGGCATGGGGTGGTGTCTAGGGGGGGGGGCTATCCATGTTGTGGTGGGGCTGTCCAAGGGGGTTGGGGGTGTCCAGTTGGGTGGGGGTGTCCAGGTGTGTAGGTGGTGGTGGGGGGGGGGTGTCCAGGGGTTGGGGTAATGTCCAAGGGGGTTGGGGGTGTCTACGGAGTGGGGGGGGGGGGGTATCTAGGAGAGTGGGGGTGTCCATGGGGGTGGGGGTGTCCAGTGAGGGTGTCCAGGTGGTGGGGTGGGGTCCAGTGGGTTGGGGATGAGGCTGCCCAAAGGATTGGGGGGGGGGCTGTCCAGGGGGTGGGTTGTCCAGGGGGTGGGGGTGGTAGTGTCTAGGGGGGTGGGGTGTCTTGGGGGGGTGGGGGGTGGGGGTGTTCAGGTGGTGGGGTGGTGTCCAGGGGGTGGGGGCATCCAGGGGGTTGTAGACGAAAATTCTTGATCTTCACAATGACTTTATACTACTCTTCTAAGCTTCTATAATTACCACTTATATAACATTGATCCTCATTTATAGGGCGTATCCTGGTTCATTCGGTTCCACCTCATACGTGATTTGGCATTCGTTGCCGAAGGTAAAGAAGTTTGGATCATCTTGGTTCATCTACCACCATTTTCCAGCATTTGAGGTTGGTTTATTCTGCCCTCTTTGTTTGGCCCAATTTAATTTGGAGCTTTGGGAGATTTATGTGCCCATGAAAAGTCTATATTAGGTATGAATTGTATGAATAAGAATACTTTACATACTGAACCTCTTATGATTTTCCTAATATGATATCATTCATTTCTATGTAGTTTTTACCCTCTTATGATTTTCCCAAGAAAACTTGTATCCAACAAAATCAAACTATACTGAAAATCGATCCAAACTGATTATATACCATTATAGGAAGAGTAATTTTTAATTAAAAGGAATGTACTATTTGATATTATCGTTCTGAAACATGGATCTGTTTCTCCCTTGCTTAGAGGGACATTATTTGAACCATGGGGTGTTTTGGTTCTTATATGTTGTGTGGTAAAGTGTATAGTCATAGGTGGCAGGTATGTTTTAGTTTAGTTTTTTTTATTTTCTTTATCGCATTGGCCACTTAGGTTTTTTACTACTTTCTATGGATAAAGGGTAGTTATATTCTACGAAGGGGCCAGAAGGGGTTCAAATTGATTTAGTCCGCTAAATTTGATATGGGGTAAGATTTTATGGTTAATACTTGTCTCGCACCTCATGTATTTGGGGATTTTGGTGTTTTTGACTCCATATTATGTTTTTGGTAGTGTGTTGGATCATTTTTTGTTGGTTCAGGTGGATTTGGTTCTCTATTTCCAATGTAGTTAAGGCTTTAATGTCATTGGTTGGTTTCTCACTAGTTATGTAGCGTCCATTATGTGTTTTACGGTTCCTAATATCCTTTTTATAGTGTGTTGATCCCTGCTCATTGGTTTTGAGTCGCCAAGTCAAGTGTGACTCGCCTGCATGTGCATAGGTAAGTAAGTATATGTATGTGGGTTCCCCCGTTACGTGTATAGTCACCCATGTAAGTGATTATTCACGTATGAGGATAAGTATGGCCATGTATATATATATATATAAATGCATACATATGTGAGTTGAGACTGTTATATGCATATAAGCATATGTGCAAGGATCCCCTTGCACATGCTCATGGCCATGCAGGTGTGTGAATTGGGGCTAGGTGTCCTTGCATGTGTGTGAAGGTGAGTGTACCTAGTGGGGGAGCAACAACTTTTAGTTAGGAAGCTCCAAGATCCGAAGTGGATGGCTTGGTTCCACCTTGAGGTAGGGTCCCCCACCTAGCCTCTTTAATTCAAGAATGCTTTAAATTAAATTTTTCTTCTTTGTTAATTCTTATTAATTATATTGAATTACATATCTTGAATATTTTTTCTTTAATATAATTGCTTCATTTGATAAATAAAGTCATGTTTTTATTATAAAACCCCACCAACAGAGGTGCTCTATCTACAAAAACTCACAGTGATAGTTATGTTGATCATGTTTATTAACTTATTGCATTTTATTTGTGTGGAATGTGTTTTATAACAAATGTTAAATAAAATTAAATGAATTGTGTGATAAAGAAATTCCATGATTTTATAAAAAACCCCCTCCAACGGAGGTGCACTATCTTCTAAACCAAATAATAGTGATGGTTATTTGTATCAAGTTTAGGGGAGATACCTACACTACATTACAACTTCTAGTTCGTCTATATTGATATAAAATCCTGGTGTGATCCACACCATTCATAGTTGTGCATGAAAAAAACCAACACACACACATATATCTCACTTTTAGTGGTATTTTCATCTAAAAAAACACAATTTTTTATTAATAGACCATGTGTATTCATACAGTCATACATTAACTAATTTCCCACCAATATGACCCAAATAAAAAAAATAAAAAAACAATAGGCTCTATATCCATCCTCGATCACCGCCTAATATCATCACCTTCACTCCCTGTTGAGCTATTCCATCCTAACCCAGTACATAATCTTTTCTTAATGTGTAGGATAAAATCATGTGTCCAAGTCATAGACTAATACTTATCACTCAATATAGGTCATCACTCAACTCCCAATATCTACCATACTACTAAAGGTAGTGTCTCACACCACTATACATCACATACCAACCTTCTCATTCAACATACATCCATGTTAATAAATTATGATCAATGAAAATCCATTTTCTAAAATAATACCATATTAAACATTTTAGGTCTAATATCAGATTCCAAACACTCCATTATCACTCATGGTTGGTTTCATCAAGGACCTTATCATTCAAGGTGAGGCTATTATCTTTACGGAAACCTTATCAATCATGGTAATGATAGATATCATGTTATAATATGATAACTACATTATCACTCAAGTAAGGGTCCTTCCAACACCTTATCACACAAGGTGTTGTCATTCCTTAAGGTATATTACTATATTTGTTAGAATTTTTCACCCAACATGTGTATGAAATAACAAAAAGGGAATTTGGTCCATATCATAGCTCACCAGATAGGTACAAGGTTCTAGTCACTCAGGACCTATACCCCCATCATAAAAATGTCTCACCATCCAAGTGCATAATGTTTGTCCAGTTGGTACTCATATATCTTACACCAGGGAATCCACTAGAGTCCTTGAGACTCAAATCAGTCTCAAACCCAAAAAAGAAATAATTACCTCATGATGACCTAAAATACTATATGATATTCTTGGAACTTTCCTTGAATGGTAGTCTGCCTATGCTTATATGTCCTCACCACCACACTAGTCTATCCTCTCGTTCACATAGTCTAGACTTATATCTCGAGGATTATCCCATGCTTCGATGCACATATCATCATCCAACTAAACAAATATTATTATTCACCTCATGATTGTCCTAGTCACAAAATCACACCATGTAGAACCCATATACATTCTTTTCTCATCTACATGGGAATCCTCTTGGGTCCCTCAAACCCATCCTAGTTTATACTCACTGACCATAATAAGATATATGTTAGACCACTAAAATCAAAATTGATATCTTATCCCCTTGGAGACCGAGTGACATGGTGATTTCATTTCCATAAAATCACTTAAGAACCTTCTCTAAACCTAGGTAGCTTATGAACACCATATCTATATGACTACTATGTTAATATATTTCATTTTATTTATCATCCTTAGAGTCCATAAATCCCACAGAACATTGTTATAATCAATACCTTGGAAATCTATGAACGAATAATCATGTTAGTGTTTAAGGTTCTATAGAGGTTCTTAGTACTTTCTTTACACACATAGATTTAAAATGTTTTTTATGTTAATAATTCAAAATTAGGGATAAATCTCCACGTCTTCGAATATTTCCCATGATTACCTAGATAAAAGTGGGTTCTTATGAATAAAAAATAATGATAGTATGTTCTCATAAGACTCCATGAGATCTGTTATCTTTTACCCTAGAGAAGACACAGATTGGCATAATTAATCCATTGACACTATCCCCACTTATGTAGCCTATCATAGTTCCTCTACCTTGGTAGAAAAATCATGTATGGCCTACTATACAACATAAGGGATCCTATGTTGTTCTTATACTATCTTATTTTCAATATTCAACATGTATCATAGGTGTAAAATATCTTATTTAATCAAATTAATTTCAATACTCAGAGCATTAAATGAATTTTGGTGAGTCACTAATTACATTTCATGCTGAGAAAATTTTTCTAGGGAATTATTTTGATTTTGTACAACCAAACATGAAACATCCACTACTGATAGATTCAATTAAAATTCCATATTATCCTCCATAATGGTTACCACCTCCTTTTACCTAGCATGTAGTACTTGATATTCATACCCACTAGAGTTGAGGGTTTTGAAAATGTGCCAGAAGTGATCCAAATAGTCCTTGAGTTCTTTAAAGTCCCCCTATAAGATCATTATTTATATCTCTCCACACACATTTCACCTAATTTTTTTATTGAAATGTATATTACCCTGGTCTATATCCACTAGGTGGTGCCTGAATCAAGGAGTCACCACTGGACCATAGGCATGCCTTCACATACACTAGAGGATATCGATTAACAATGAGGTTCTAGGGTCGTACCATTAGAATATTATACCCCATATCAGTGTGGACAACAATAGATGAAAATGAACCAATCAACATCTATGATATAAACATTAGAACACAATGATAAAAAATAATTGAATTAAAATTAAATACATAAAAACTAACACACACTGGTCTCCCACCAGATTAGACCCGTATATAAAAAATGAATATAAAAAGAAAAAGGGACTCCACTCCATCCTCGAGTCTCACATCATCTCAATCACCAAACCATGATAAATCATTATCATGTAACAATGATCCTTTACCCAATTTGATCCTATATTCTAGTAATAATTCTTCTCAGGCACCAAAGTGTCATGGCCTCCCGAGCATGGCGAGACTACAACATAGTAGGGAACAACTATTATAGTTTGACACATAACTAGTAAGTGTGGGTCTATGCATGTGATATTCTTAGATAAATAAATTTATAAAATATTTAATATAAATAAATAAATCACTATTTACCCTCAGGCACTAATGCGACACTTGTGATTGACCACACCTACCTCATCTTATGGGGAAGTGTCTCTAAGTATGTCGTGAAACTGTTCCAACTTGTATATCATTTAAAATGAATTCCCATCCGATTGGGGAAATCCAATATCAAAGTAGTATGTTCAAGAAATGTTTCCTAGGTGAATGGGCCTTGGAAATATAATTATAACAACCCCAAAAGAATTCCCCCTAAGAAATAAAATACTATCAGGAAAAATGGTATATTCCTAAACATCTTGGGAAGTGAAACATCTTCTAGTATCAACCAATTCCTAAATCCCAGTATCCTAATAATTACACACTCATCAGGATCAAGGTTGAATCTCTTCATCTTAATAACTCCATGCTCATTATAATCATGGTTTAATACCTACATATTAATAGTTTCTTTGTTTGATTGTAGTGAGTTTTGTGTTTGATTTCAGTGAGTTTTTGTGTGTTTTCTGTGTGATTGCAGGTGATTGCAGTGAGTTTTTGTGATTTCAGTGTGTTTGCTATGAGTTTTTGTGTGTTTTCTTTGTGATTGTAGGTTTGGTGTGTGTTTTCTGTGATTTTTGTGTGTTTTTGTGTGATTATAGTTTGACATCATGTTTTCTATTTGCTGTGTGTTTTCGGTGTGGTTGTAGGTTTTAGTTTTTGTGTGATTACATTTTTTTGTTTTTGTGTGTTTGTAATGTGTTTTGTGAGTTTTTTTTGTGTTTGTAGTGATTTTTCTTCTGAATCCCACTATGTTTGTGTGTGATTGAATGTTTCCTACATGTTTATGTGTTTTCTGATTGTAGGTTGCAGGTTGACACCCTGCATTTGATTGTAGGTTGAATCCTTATTTTTATAGGTTCGGGCAGGCTGGAGGTGGATGGATGGAAGAGAGGGCAGCTGTTTTTTTGTTAATAAGAGGAACTGGCTGGCTGGAAGAGAGGGATTCTATTTTTTTTTGAGAAGAGGAAATACCAGTGGTTATATAAACCATTGCTATACATATTGAAAAGTTTATGACAACGGTTTGAGAACCGTTGGAATAAAGTGTCCTATAGGCGGTATACCAATGGTTCTTAAACTGTTAGTGCATAACCATACCACCCAAACTATGGAAATGATTTACTGAACCATTGCAATAGGTGTATATGAACGATTCTATGAACCGTTGGTCTAGTTGTATAAAATATGTAAACCCATGGTTATTAACTATTGGGAAACAAATTACCAAATGTTGCATTGAACTGTTGGTATTTTGAAAATCCAGGAAACTATACCAATGGTTCAAGTTGGAACCATTGGGATATAGTGATCCCCATGCCTCGCAACCCAATAGTTCAGTGAACCGTTGGGATAGAGTATCCCAATGGTTTCCCAGCTTTTACCAATGGTTTTTAACCATTGGTATAAGATTATTTTACAGTATTGGATGTAATGAGTTTTGTAAAACCATAAAAGTATAGAAACACAAGGACTATTTGGTTGTATATTATATATGATATTGTCATATGAGTGTTTATGTGTGGTTTTGTTAGTATTCATAAAGGAGTTTAAGAATATAAAATGTATCATGCTATACAAGGGTAGTTACTATTATATAATTCTTTCATATTATCAACATACATATATTATAAATTGATATGAAAATTAAACTCTCAAAGAAGAAATTTGAGCCATCCCTAATATATTTCAGTCATTAAGTTTTATAGGTTGTGAGGGAATGTTAATGTTAGAATGGTTAGTATTTTTTATGAATATAAAAAACATTCACATGAGATACAATGTGAGTTTTGTGTACCGGATGACTCATCAAGTATACCATATAGAGTTTTATACACATTATATTTGTTATGTTAGGGGTTTATGTTTTATATTGAATCCTTAAACATAAGTTTAGATAATATAGCTACCATGAAAACATTTATACTTTGATACCTTTCTTATATTAGCCTATAGGTTTAGATAATGAGGGGGTAGTTGGGTATGTTGCTGATCATGTAATAAATTTAGGTTTAACCAAGATAAGATTTTTCCTTTTGTATGATGAGGATGTCATATGATCCCTTGATTGAGATAAACTAAAGGAGTGTCTGATTGTATCTAGATAAAAGAAATGGGATGTACTTATTTATTGGGTTAGGGGAATATGATGTGGTTATATATAATTTTCTTAGTCTGATTTACCTCTATTATGACCAAATCGGGTTGCAACATACCTCATGCATAGATCCCCGTATACCATAATCTATTGGCTAGTGTCAAGTGTCTAATAACATTAGGTGGGGAGACTATAACCTCTTTATTATGTTACTATAAATAATAGTGAATGTAATATCAATAATAAAAATTATAATATAATAAAAATATAAAGGTATAAATCATAACTAAATGTTATCACATGTAAATAACATACCACAAGATATAGAAAAATGAACTATAGTATTTTCACATTGTTATATAAGAAAAAACTATACCACCTTGTGCTTGTATTATATATTATGGTCTAAAATTAAATAAAAATTAGTGATTAATATATAAAATTTCTCAAGTTCTGGTTTCGTACCATCTTCTAACTCAAACCATGATCTTAATTTTCATCTATCTAGAGTATCGAAAATCTTACCCCTACTGAGTATCCTAGATAATCGCTTCTTATGTTTCCTTTACCTAGTATATGAAGAATGGTTTTAAGTAGGGTATGTATAATAAGTTTACCTTGTGAGAAGAAATTTTTCAGTAATTTTAAATATTCTTTATGACATAAGATGATTGTGTATCAAGTCTTAAAAAATTATAATCCTTTATAGTTTTTGGTCTTGTTTTGTTTTGAGATGTATTAATAATTAATCTAAAATGTTGTAATATATATGTATTAAAAAATTAGGTTACCTCAATCTCACCTCGCATGAGTCCATACCATATAGATTAATCCATCATATCCTGGGTATGACCAGATAATATACTCTAAATAATGGGAGATTGGGTGAGGAGTAGAAAACCACATATTCCCCCTATGACGTTGATATTGGGAAAACCAACCAGAAAACATTTTAGTGTATCTTTATCTATTGACTTGATTGGTGAATCATATGAAATATGAAAATGTAAATAATATATCACACAAAAATACACTGTAGTCAAAAACCTATCCTTATACACAACTAATACTATCATCACACAAGATACTAAGCTTCCACTACTAAGGTGTATATATTAAAATTGAACACAAACAACATGATTAAAATTCATAAAAACTCTACTGGTATTTAGAAAACTATTATTAATTCACTAAATTGTGTACAAGTTTAACTATTTTTTAATTTAACACCATTAATTAAATTCAATATTTTCATTTCATCAAACCCCATTATTATTTTTGGTTAAACTGTTTATTACAAGTCAACATGCTTCTAAAGCCAATATTCAGTATCCAATTTTTTGAACCATTCTCTATGAGAATGTATTTCTACAATCCTATGGTTTCCATTATGTTATAAGTCATTTAACATTTATATCAACATCAACACCCCATACCATTGTATTGTTTATTAATCTAATTATTATTATTTAATAATTTATAGCTTCTCAAGGACTCATCCTAAGATACAACATGTAAAAACACTTATGGTGCATAGAACCATCCTGAGAAAGTAGTTGAGAGTCACAATAATCAACCATTAAAATATTACCCCATGAAAATAAAAAACCCAATTTATATCTAATGAGAAAATCCATCTTAAAAATCATACAAACCAGCCTTATTTCATCCTTCACAGAATTTTAAATGTCACATTTGTCCTCATAGTCATCGACATAAAGCCAATATTAAAACACTTGTAAAACAAATGAATTATTCATTAATTTAACCATATATTCTAGGCCATCTATAAAAAATCATCATGGATATTTCATCCTAGAAAATTCATAACATAAATAAAATGTTTTTCAGAACTTCATACCCATTGGGGTACAAAGGCCATCTCACCAAGGTGTTAAGTCATTTATTAAAATAGAATGGTATTTCTCCTCCCAAAAAAAATTATCCTTAGAAAAGAAAACTATTATTAAAATCTAGAATTGACCATTTGATTATGAATGTGTTCCATAAAAATATATACATATAAATTTTTTATAATTTATAGATATGAATCAACCATAAGCATGCATTCAAAAATGATTCCATATTTCATCAATTTTTAGGGAAGGATTGATATTAACTTTCATGACTATGCTATTAATCATGAAATCATTCAATCTTTACATTGTTTACTATATTTATATCATACTAATCATGGTAAAAAACATCAAAAAAAGAAAATATATTGTACCTCATCTATAAAATCTAAAGGAAACATAAACATAATAAAAATAAAATATGATCAAAATAACCCAATTCCATTTGATTTATAAATTCCGGTAATTTTAATTGTCAGGTTGATTCTATCATTACATAGAGAGTTAATCCATGATATTTTCATACTTAAACAAAAATAAATAGATAATTAATGAATATCTTACCTATATTAGATGTTCAATTTTCTCAAAGAAATAATGAACTATCATGGATTAAAAACCACCAATGTAAACACCAGTAAAAGATTTCCACAAAAACCCAACATCATTTTTGGATCAATTTTCATCATAAGAATAGAGAAAATACAACACATGATCCTTTAAAATAATGTGAAAATGTAAAGATGAGAAGAATATTGGAATAAAAAGTTACTTTATTTGAGAAAACTCAATTCAATAATACAAGGTGATGATACTAAAAAAAGATATATGGAGAGAGGTATGTGGTCCAGGGGTTTTCTATGATTCGTTAGAAGATATGAATATTAAAATCTGAATAATGGGAAGATTAACCTACATATATGGTGGATTTTTGGATGGAATCTACCATGACATAGTGATATACCTCCAAGACGTGGTTCCCCTCAGTAAATGCAGATAATATTCTTTTAGGGTTTAAATCTATGAGGATCATTCTCCTTTAAAATTTTATTAAACAATAATGAGTAGTGATACACCACATGATAAAATTTGGTGCATGGAGTTTTGGCCCCTAGAAAACCTCTGGGACCAAACACCACTGCAAAGCATATGGTCCAATTTCGTCTGATCTCATATTACCAAGGTACATGAAATATTGATACCCAATTAATTATTTAAACTATTTATCATAAACCCCCTCACATGGACCTCAAAACACACCATGGATAGCTATTATGAAAGGTTAAATCTTTAATTCTCAAAGGTAGATCACCCTAGTAAAAAAAATCACCAAAATAGCCATCCATAGGCAATTTAGTAGCACTAATTTCTAAAGGGCAGAGAATATAAGATGAAAAAACTTGAAAAATTTCTCACAAAACCTCTTTAGTTTTCATCGTCCACCGCATCACCAAACAACCACAAAAAATGACCACCTTCCAAAATGACCAGATTAAATGGAATTTTTATATAGAGAACCACCAATATATCAACACACCATTACAAAATTAGTTATTGGGAATCACCTCAAAAATAAAACTCCCACTACTATATATTTATGTCCCTCAGTATAGCTAAAAATACCTAGACATGATCGAGGTTATACCTTAATGTGGTGTTGGGATACCTTCGTGAAGCTGATAAAAAATGTCCCCATTATTATAAAACAAGTGTAAGTGCCCAGACAGTGTATATGTATCCCTGTGAGGGATAGGGGTGAATCAGTGATAATTATTATTTTATGTTTCCTTTCAATTGAAAAAACCAAATAATCCAGTTAAAGATTCAATTCCCTACTAAAAAAACAAACACACATCCACAGGAACACATGTATTTACAAGGTTCACTATTCGATACAAATGGGTAGATCCTTGGTATTGTTTGGAGACCATCCAATACCATATAATGCACTAGAAAAAAATCCCTAGATTACAATGAGATGGATATTCCCTTTCAATCATGTAGCACTTTGAAGACAGTCTAAAGGTTTGTGTGCACCGTCTTAGCAGAAATAGGGTAATACAATTGTTATGTAATAAATCATGTTACCTGCTCTTATTTTCAATTCAAAAAATGTATTCAACTAAAATATAACTCATCAATTAGTTACCCATAATAGAGGTAAGAACCTTATAGAATTTGTTTTAGAAAACTCAATGTGATTTTTTTGGGTCTGATTTTCTGAGTTCGATTCCTCCATGTACGATTCTCCCAGTCTAATTTTCTTTCTGAATACAATTGTAATGAATTAGCACCACTTGAATCCATGAGTATGACAAAATAAATACCAATATTATTTATTCCTATTTCTAAATAAAAAAGGATATAATGAACTCTAAGTATGATCGAAACAAATCATAAACCCTTCTTCTTCAATTCAGAAATCCTAGTATAGAAATCCCAAATCTGATTAATCTAGCCTGATACGATGATCTCCTAGATACAAATTCTCTTCTCTGTAAAAAAATATTTAATAAAAGTTTGGTATGAAGACTTATTATTATCTCTAGAAACTCCGAGCTTCTCTCTCTACTATGGTGAATAATACTTTTTTTACCAGTCAAGTACATAGTAATTTCTCACATTTTATTGGTGACACAAAATAGGTATGTGATGGAATCCCAAAAACATTCCTGCTCACCAAAATTCACCCTAAATGAATTTCTCATGTAATATCAGATAGATTGTGACTTCGTCAATGCCTCTCAATTATTCTTGAAACATATAAAATTTTCACCTCTTCTTCTCCAAACTCCCATTTAAATTTTCAGTCTAATTTAAATTGATGATACCAATTTCGATTCCTAAGACCAATTTCAATTACTAAGAACTATTTAAATTTCCGAGTCCAATATCAATTTCTGAGACCTATTTAAATTTATGAGACCGATTTCAATTCCTGAGACCGATTTCAATTGTTGAGAATAATTTCAATTGCTGAGGCTGATTTCAATTTCTAAGAGTGATCTCAATTGAATGTCAAAATTTCCCTTGACAAAACATTCAACTTCTCTTATTCAGAACCATTCTTGACCCACTTCAAATACAAGACATCTTCTGCTCCTCATATCTTGACCCATCCAAACACCACTTCAAAGGATAGACGAAACAAATCAATCCTTGAAGAACATGATGAAGGAATTTGAAAATAAATCAGAGCTTATCTATCTATTCCACCTTTTTATATGATTATCCTGGATGTGATCAATTTGATATCAGTCATTATGATTTCAATCATCTTGAAATTGATCTTTTCCTTACTGATCCTAATATCAATCATTCTCATATTGATTATTCTGATTTCGATCATTCTGATATTGATCATTTTGATATTGATCATTTTGATATTGATCGTTCTGATATAGATCATTATGATATTGATCATTATGATACCGATCATTCTGATTGAGAAACATTTTTATATCATTTGATGGAAAACCTGAATGCTATAGTAAATCAGTACCATATTTTTAATTAGTATCGAATTTTCAATCAATACCACATTTTCAATCATTCTAGGTATGATCTTCCTGATTTTAATCTTTATGTTTGAGGGTAGATGGAAAACAAATTGCTATAGTGAATCGATACCATGTCACGACCCGCCCTCGAGGTCCGTGTCGTGACTACCCCAAGCCCGCCTTCCATAGGCCAGGGGCTGGCGACTAGCACCAAGGCGTAAATCCCAGTAAAAAGGGAAGGCATTGCCTTTGAAAAGTAAACAAACACCACAGAGTAAGCAAGAGGAAAAGTAAAAACTAAGTAAAAACAGAGTACAACTGAAAGTGCGGAAAAGTAAATGGGCCAGTATACAAACCCAAACTGAAAGTAAAGTACAACTCGAAAGGGAAAACATAAACTGTAAAGTAAAAGCCGCTACACCGAGCTGTCCACTGGAAATCCCACCTGAAGGGTGGGTACAGATAGCTCCACTGCTCCTTGGGTCCTGCCGTCCACTCCGAGCACGTCTCACCCAGTGGTCCACCTCCTCGTACCGTCTTTCTCAGCAAGCCTCAACTACGATCAACGCTATCCGTCGTCTGCAACCAACACAACGTAGTGCGGGCATAGCCCGTGCAGGGGTGAGTATAAGCTACTCAGTAGGGACCCCGAGACCCCTGAAGGTCACCCAAAATCCACAAAGGATAAACCAAAAAGGTGAGATACAAACACGAAGTAACAACCGAAACTGCTTAGGTATATGCCCATACATATACCTAAGTCATCAATTCCAATATGCTCCAACCTCCGAGCCCAAGTACAACTCAGTCCACACAGGAAAGTATACGTATTCCACACAGGAAAGCAAAACGAAATCCACACAGGATAGCACAACACAATCCACACAGGAAAGCAACAGGATTCAGCTCACACAGGTATACTTCTTTGGATGACGATAAAGATGATCACTAATCCATCTAAGTCGTCGGACCCACGAAGGGTCGATAGGAAACTAACCCCCGCAATGACCTACACAGGATCGGGCCCACACAGGACCTGTAGGCGCTGGTTCACACAGGACCGCTGAGCGCAGACCCACACAGGATCGGGCCCGCACAGGACCTGTAGCACTGATCCACGTAGGATCGCCGAGTGCTGTAATCGTCGTCGTCGAATCCACCAAGGATCTATGTACTCTTGTCGTCGCAGTCACAGTAGCAGTAGCAGTAGCAGTCGCAGCCAGCACTAGGGTTCCCGCACACAGCAGGCTCGTTCGGGAGGGTCCGCTCCATGAGCCGAGAGGCTGATAAATCAACTGTCTCAAAGTCCAGAGTTTATGTATCCAAAAGTTCCGTATCGTCAACAGGAACTCAACGCAACAGACGGCGCGTCAATCGGACGCCCGGTCTGAGAGTTATTAGCTTTTTCGTCCCAGGGGCCCGGTTGGTTTTTAAGACAAAACCAACCCGACCGCACTCAACCTACATACAAACCTCGGGAGGATTATGCCAAAAGAGCCGTCTAACTAAGAGGAACTCAACAAAGCTGACGGAACGTCAATCAGACGTCCGTAGCTCAAGATATGAGCGTTTCTGCTCCGAGGGCCCGGTTGGTTTCGTGCACGAACCAACCCGGCCGAACACAAAGTATTCCGAAACCTTGAGTGAGATATACCGAAACGACCGTCTCGATCCAAGGATCACATCTCCGCGGACGGCGCGTCGTTTGGAAGTCCGTATCCCGAGTTATGGGCATTTGAATCCAAACCGCTCGGTAACGGGAGTTTCGGGCCTGGGCCATCCCGGCCCGAGACCCCCCGGATGGCCCGAACCGGGTCGACCTGCCCCGGACAGGGTCGACCCGGCCCGACACGGCTCAGCCCGGCGCGGCGCGGCGCGGCCTGGCCTTGCGAACCGGCCAGGCGCGCCGGTTCGGCGCAAGGCAGCGCGCTGGGCGCGCTGCCAGCTCGGCCGAAGGCCGAAATTGCTGGAAACGGGGGGGGGGGGGGGGGGCGCCTGCCCCCCCCCCTTTGTGAAACCAGCCCCCCTCATAATGGGGGGCCAATTAACCGCCCGGGGGAATTTAATTCCCCCGGTTTGCACCATCCCGGCCGGCCCGACCTGGCCGGCCGGCTTCTTCTCAACAGGACCGGCAAGGGCCAGTCCTCTTCCATCTTCCGGCACCGGCGGCCCGACTGGCCGCCGGTCATCACGTTCCACCGTGGCCCGGAACCGGCCGCAGCCTTCGTCGTCCGGCACGGTGCGACGGCACCGCGCCCCTCCGCCCCGGCCCCGCTCCGGCCGCGGCGCCTTCGGTTTCCTTCGACGCGGCGCGACGACGTCGCGTTCATGATAATCTTTCAACGGCGCGGCGCGACGGCGCCGCACAATAATTGCCGTGTGATTCCCGCGTGGTGCGACGGCACCACGCCATCTCGTTTCATCCGCAAGAAACATTCAAGAACAAAGGAGGGGGGGGGGGGTTCGGCCGTGTTTGTGCTGTCCGGCCCCCCTCTCGTTAGACGATAACACTTAATCATTTATTCTCAAAGATCGTCATGCTAGAACCAAGAACGAGAATAATTAAATAAAGCAACAACAAACCCCTACCTCGATTTCAAGAATGATATTCGTCAACGACCCACGGAAGACGAGCGTCGCGGTGGTCGGCGTCGCGGGAAAAGGACGTCGACATCGTGAAGCAAGGATTCGAAGTTCTTTGATGACGATTTTGTCGCGGGAAACCGTCGCGGAAGAGATGACGCAGAAGAAGTACGTCGCGTCACGGATACGACGTCGCGGAAGGACCGTGTTCTTCGACGGAGAGGTTCTTCGTTGAAGAACGGCGTTCTTCGTTGAGTTTGAAGAAGAAGAAGGAAGCTCCAAATTCCCTCAAGGTGGTAAGAGAATTCTAACCAAAACAAAATAATCTTAAGCCTTATTTTATTTACACAACAAGACCACTTTTAATTTCAAAGGTTTGAAATTCAAAACAACTCAATTAATTAACCAAGTTGTCAAGTTAATTAAAGTGGAGTTATAGGGAGTTTAAAAAAAAGAAGGTGAAGTGTTAGGGTTCGTGTGGGCCCCACCACACTTAATCCTCTCTAGGGAGGTTAAGTGGATGTGGGTCCCACCCCTAACTCCCTTTGAGAGGAGTTAACCAACAAGTTAAAAATAAAATGTGTTTCCACATTTTATTCAACTTCTTTTAATTTCTCCCAAAACTAACTTTCATTCCGCATAAAACGCAACCTCGGAAAAGGTCTCCTTAAGAGAATATCGGCACTGCAAGTTCATCGGTGCCCTTGGAATTCGATTCCGGGCACCGGTTCAAAAGTTATAAATTCCCGCTCGTTCGTTCACTGAACGTACCCGAGCCAAACTTCGGAAATTGATTCCGGGCACTCCGGGCCTCGGAATCAGGTGCCGTCAGAAACCGCGCTCTTTTAAAATTCCAAAGAAAATTAAGAAAACATTTCCCTTGAATTTTAAGGGTCTTTACATTACTCCCACCTCAGGGCTTTACGTCCCCGTAAAGATACATCAAAAACTAGGGAAACAAATGAGGGTGCTGAGCACGCATCTGAGCCTCCCGCTCCCAAGTGCTCTCCTGGAGATTCCCGTGCTTCCATCTGATGCGCACTAGAGGAATCAACCGTCCATGTAGGACCCGCTCCTGTCGATCCTCTATCTCCACCGGAACCTCCGTAAAATCGCCCCATCGTCAATGTCAAGCTCCCCATGGTCAATGATGTGCGTCGGGTCGTGCACGTATCTCCTCAGCTGAGATACGTGGAAGACTTCGTGCACCCGGTGCAACTGAGGTGGTAGAGAAAGGCGATAAGCCACCTCGCCAATCCTGCTGAGGACCTGGAAGGGTCCGATGAAATGCGGAGATAACTTGCCGCCTCGGCCAAATCTCCGTATACCACGTCGAGATGAGACCCGCAAGAAGACGTGGTCGCCATCCTCGAACTCTAGTGGCCTCCGTCTCCTGTCAGCATAAGACTTCTGCCGTCTCTGAGCTGTCCTCATCCGTTCCTGGATGACCTGGACCTTCTTTGTCATGGCCTGGACCATCTTTGGTCCCACAAGTGCTGACTCCCCAGGGTCTGTCCAGCACAAAGGAGGTCTACAAGGTCGGCCGTACAATGCCTCGTACGGTGCCATCCCGATGGTGGAGTGGTAGCTGTTGTTGTATGCAAATTCCACCAAGGGTAGGTGGTCCTCCCAGCTACGACCAAAGTCGAGGACACATGCGCAGAGCATGTCCTCGAGAGTCTGAATGATCCTCTCTGTCTGACCATCCGCCTGAGGGTGAAAGGGTGTGCTCAAACGTAACTGCATCCCGAACGCCTCCTGCAACCCCTTCCAAAGCCGGGAAGTAAAGCAAGCATCTCGATCGGAGACGATAGATGATGGCACACCGTGGAGCCGCACAATATCCTGAACGTAGAGACGTCCCAAGCTCTCCACTGAGCCCTGCTCTCTGATGGGTAAGAAGTGTGCCGACTTGGTGAGTCGGTCAAAAATCACCCAAATGGAGTCATGACCTCTGGAAGTGCCTGGAAGTCCAGTCACGAAGTCCATAGATATGCCGTCCCACTTCCACTCCGGAACCTCCAAGGGCTGTACCAAGCCTGCTGGTACCTGATGCTCTGCCTTCACCTGCTGGAAGGTGAGGCATCGAGAAACGAACTCTGCTACAGCCTTCTTCATGCCCGACCACCAGTGTTGTCGTCTGAGATCCTGGTACATCTTCGCCACTCCAGGATGTACCGACAAAGGAGAAGTGTAAAACTCTCTCAGCACCTCCTCTCACAAAGCAACTGGTACCATGGTACGTCCTCTGAAAAGGATGTCGTGCTCTGCCCCAAGGGAGAAACCATCAGGTGCCTGTCCTGAGGATATCTCTACACGCCGTGTCTCACAGTCAGCGTCCTCACGTTGTGCCTCACTGACCCGCTGCAGTAGTGGAGGGGTGACTGTGAGAGACTGGAGGAAGGCTGCTCCATCTCTATCCACGAAGGATATCTACAAAGAGGCTAGCTGCTCTGTTGCCTCCTCAAGTAGATGAATGCCCATCCTCCTACTGAGGGCATCAGCTACCATGTTCCCCTTCCCAAGAGTATAGAATATCTCAAAGTCATAGTCCTGGAGGAACTCGAGCCATCGCCGCTGTCTCAGGTTCAGGTCCTTCTGCGAGAAGATATACCTGAGACTCTGATGATCAGAAAAGACTGTAAAGTGCTCTCCCATCAGGTAGTGTCGCCATGTCTTCAGAGCGAAGACCACTGCTGCTAACTCCAGGTCATGGGTAGCGTAGTTCTTCTCATGCGGCCTCAACTGACGTGATCCATAGGCGATCACTGCCCGCTCCTGCATCAGAACACATCCGAGTCCGGTCCCTGATGCATCGCAGTAGACTACATACCCTACTCCCTCCTCAGGAAACCTCAAGATATGTGCGCTGGTCAATCTCTGTCTCAGCTCCTGGAAGCTCTGCTGACATCTGTCTGACCACACGAAGGGTTTCCCCTTCTTCGTCAAAGCTGTGAGTGGTGCCACAACTCTAGAAAAGTTCGGAATGAATCTCTGATAGTATCCATATAGTCCCAAGAAACTCCGAACCTCCGTCACGCTCCTGGGTGGCTCCCATGCTAACACAGCCTCGATCTTCGCAGGATCCATTGCAACTCCCGCCTCAGAGATAACGTGTCCCAAGAAGTGGACCTCATGTATCCAGAACTAGCACTTCGAGAGCTTACCATAAAGCTGGTGCTCTCAGAGTGTTTCTAGTACAACTCGCAAGTGATAGGCGTGCTCCTCCTCAGTCGTAGAGTAAATCAGAATTTCGTCGATGAAGACCACGACAAATCGATCGAGGTATGACTGAAAGATCCTGTTCATGAGGGCCATGAAAACTACTAGAGCATTGGTTACGCCGAAAGGCATAACCAAGAACTCATAGTGGCCATACCGACATCTGAAGGCCGTCTTCTGCACGTCCTCGTTTCTGACTCTGAGCTGATGATAGCCTGACCTGAGGTCTATCTTTGAGAACCATCGTGCCCCCTTGAGCTGATCAAAGAGGTCATAAATCCTCGGTAGCGGATACTTGTTCCTCACTGTCACCTGGTTCAGGCGACGATAGTCAACACAAAGTCGTAATCTCCCGTCTGCCTTCTTGGCGAACAATATCGGGGAAGCCCAGGGTGAAACACTGGGTCGGATGAACCCCTTGCCCTGCAAGTCCTCCAACTGTACCCGTAGCTCTTGAAGCTTGGTGGGGGCCATCCGATATGCTGGAGTCGATATCAGAGCTGTCCCGGGGTACATGTCAATATAAAAGTCTACCTATCTGCGAGAAGGTAGGCCTGGAACGTCGTCGGGAAAAACGTCCGCAAACTGATCCACCACTGCAGGAAAACGAGGACTCCGCACGCCAACTACTCCTAGGATGAGGCTAGCCAACTGATGAGTGATGGGCTGTCCTCTCCTCTGCGGAAGTCCATCCTGTGCTGCAAAGGCTCCCTTCTCGCCGGTGAAGGTGAACTTGCTCCCGTCAGTGCGTACACATCGCGCCTTGCGCCTAAAACAGTCAATCTGTGCATGGACCATAGATGACCAATCCATGCCCAAGATGACGTCGTAAGGCCTCAACGCTGCTACAAGAAGATCCCAGCCGAAGCTCTCGCCTCCTAGAGTAAGCTCACACTGCCGGCACCAGTGCGTAATCGTCGAGTCTGCTCCCGTAGGAGTCTCTAGCCGTAAGGATCGAGCCAAAGGCTCTGTTGGAATCTCCAAGCTCCGAAAAAGGGCATCGACTATGAAAGAGTGACTCGCTCCTGTGTCTATAAGTACTGCAGCAAGGGTGGAATAGACACAGATAGTACCTCGAATAATCTCGGGTGCGCCGTGGTCGTAGGCCTCTGCTTCCTGGAGCTGTGCCTGCTCTTCCCACCTGCTCCCTATGGTCAGGGTGGACCTCCTGGTGGTGGTGGTGGTAGAGCCTCAAAGCGTCGCCCACCACCTGCTGCTCGGCCAGCTCCTCTACCTCGTCCGCCTCCTCCCTTAGGACCGCCACGGTCGACCCTCTGCCTCTACCTCGGTGGTCCCTCAACCATCTGCTGCTCCTCGGCACGGCGGGTCGGGCAGTCATGAGCCATGTGGCCCTGCCCGCCACACGAGTAACACTATCTGCCTCTCGGAAGACTGGCTCCGCGCTGTGTGCCCCGCACTGCTGAGCCAGTGTCCTGAGGTCGTCTGCCTGAAGGTCTGGTCTTTCTGGACCCCTGAGTCATCCGTTGACTGCCAGCTGCAGAAGACTTTTCCTTGTGCCGCCCTGCGGTGGGTCTCGGCGCTGGTGTAGACTCAGTAAGGAAGCTCTCGATCAAAAGGGCCTGCTCCAGTACTCCTGTCTGAGTCGGTATGCTGAGGGAGATCAGCGATGCCCTGATCTCGTGTCTCAATCCCTGTTCGAAGGTCCGGGCCCGGAAGAATGGGTCCCGTACCATGTCGGTCGAGTAGCGCGAGAGATCAGTAAATCTTGCCGAGTACTGAGCGACCGTCATGCTACCCTGCCGCAGCTGAAGAAGCTCCAGGATACGCACCGCACGGAGGGTGGCTGGGACGAACTCCGAGTGGAAGAGGATCTCAAAGTCCGTCCATAGTAGAGATGCCTCATCGTGCACCTGGAGCATCAAGCTCCACCATCGGCCCGCTGCTGCGTGCAGTAGGTTCGCAACCAGGATCACCATGAGGTCTGCAGGTGTCCTCATAAGCCTAAAAACTCGCACCACTGCCTCCAGCCAGTCCTATGCTGCCTAGGGGTCCATATCCCCACGAAACCTGGGCGGTCGCTGGCACTGAAACTCATGCAGTGCGCTGAGGCGACGTGCATCGTCAGCGGCTGGTACTGGAAGCATTGGTGGCTCGGCGGGTAGTGCTACTACCGGTGCCACTGCTGACAAAGGGCCCTGCACCGAGGCCTCGTCACTCGGTGGGCTGTCGTCACGCTCGACTCTCGGAACCCTAGCTGGCTGCCGTCGTGGGACCATCCTGAAAAGGAAACAGGTGCGCCACTGTCAGAACAGTATACCTGGTGAGCTGATACAAAGTAATCACAAAGAAAACTTGAAACACACACGCAATCAATGTTTTCGTGCATTAAGTCGGAAATCAGAAGTCAGGGTCCTGGTGTACGGATACGTCGGCCGCCGCACCAACACTGGACTCCCTGGACTGATAACCACACTCAATACGCTAAACATTATTGCTTCACATAGAAAAGATCAGAGTTCGCGGTAGAACCGAACTCCTCTGATACCAATATGTCACGACCCGCCCTCGGGGTCCGTGCCGTGACTACCCCAAGCCCGCCTTCCACAGGCCAGGGGATGGAGACTAGCACAAAGGCGTAAATCCCAGTAAAAAGGGAAGGCATTGCCTTTGAAAAGTAAACAAACACCACAGAGTAAACAAGCGTAAAAGTAAACACTAAGTAAAAACAGAGTACAACTGAAAGTGCGGAAAAGTAAATGGGCCAGTATACAAACCCAAACTGAAAGTAAAGTACAACTCGAAAGGGAAAACAACAACTGTAAAGTAAAAGCCGCTACACCGAGCTGTCCACTGGAAATCCAACCTGAAGGGTGGGTACAGATAGCTCCACTACTCCTCGGGTCTCGCCGTCCACTTCGAGCACGTCTCGCCCAGTGGTCCACCTCCTGGTACCGTCCTTCTCAGCAAGCCTCAACTACGATCAACGCTGTCCGTCGTCTGCAACCAACAAAACGTAGTGCGGGCATAGCCTGTGCAGGGGTGAGTATAAGCTACTCAGTAGGGACCCCGAGACCCCTGAAGGTCTCCCAAAATCCACAAAGGATAAACCACAAAGGTGAGATACAAACACGAAGTAAAAACCGACACTGCTTAGGTATATGCCCATACATATACCTAAGTCATCAATTCCAATACGCTTCAACCTCCGAGCCCAAGTACAACTCAGTACACACAGGAAAGTATACGTATTCTACACAGGAAAGAAAAATGAAATCCACACAGGATAGCATAACACAATCCACACAGGAAAGCAACAGGATTCAGCTCACACAGGTATACTTCTTCGGATGACGATAAAGATGATCATTGATCCATCTAAGTCGTCAGACCCACGAAGGATCGATAGGTAACTAACCCCCGCAATGACCCACACAGGATCGGGCCCACACAGGACCTGTAGGCGCTGGTTCACACAGGACCGCTGAGCGCAGACCCACACAGGATCAGACCCACACAGGATCAGGACCACACAGGACTTGTAGCACTGATCCACGTAGGATCGCAGAGTGCTATAGTCGTCGTCGTCGAATCCACCAAGGATCTCTGTACTGTCGTCGTCGCAGTCACAGTAGCAGTAGCAGTAGCAGTCGCAGCCAGCACTAGGGTTCCCACACACAGCAGGCTCGTTCGGGAGGGTCCGCTCCACGAGCCGAGAGGCTGATACATCAACTGTCACAAAGTCCAGAGTTGATGTATCCAAAAGTTCCGTATCGTCAACAGGAACTCAACGCAACAGACGACGCGTCAATCGGACGCTCGGTCTGAGAGTTATTAGCGTTTTCGTCCCAGGGGCCCGGTTGGTTTTTAAGACAAAACCAACCCGACCGTACTTCACCTGCGTCCAAACCTCGGGAGGATTATGCCAAAAGATCCGTCTCACTAAGAGGAACTCAACAAAGCTGACGACACGTCAATCGGACGTCCGTAGCTCAAGATATGAGCGTTTCCGCTCCGAGGGCCCGGTTGGTTTCGTGCACGAACCAACCCGGATGAACTCAATGTATTCCGAAACCTTGAGTGCGATATACCGAAACGACCGTCTCGATCCAATTATCGCATCGCCGCTGACAGCGCGTCGTTTGGAAGTCCGTAGCCCGAGTTATGGGCATTTGAATCCAAACCGCTCGGTAACGGGGGTTTCGGGCCCGGGCCATCCCAGCCCGAGACCCCCCGGATGGCCCGAAACGGGTCGACCCACCCCGGAAAGGGTCGACCCGGCCTGGCCCGGCCTGGCAAACCGGCCAGGCGTGCCGGTTCGGTGCAAGGCAGCGCGCTGGGCGCACTGCCAGCTCGGCTGAAGGCCGGGCTTGCTGGAAACGGAGGGGCCGCCTGCCCCCCCCCCCTTTTGTGAAACCGGCCCCCATCATAATGGGGGGCCAATTAACCTCCCAAGGGAATTTAATTCCCCCGGTTTGCACCATCCCGTCCGGCCCGACCTGGCCAGCCGACTTCTTCTCAACAGGACCGGCAAGGGCCGGTCCTCTTCCATCTTCCGGCACCGGCGGCCCGGCTGGCCGCCGGTCATCACGTTCCGCCGCAGCCCGGAACCGACCACTGCCTTCGTCGCCCGGCGCGGTGCGACGGCACCGCGCCCCTCCGCCGCGGCCCCGCTCCGGCCGCGGCGCCTTCAGTTTCCTTCGACGCGGCGCGACGACGTCGCGTTCATGATAATCTTTTCACGGCGCGGCGCGACGGCGCCGCACAATAATTGCCGTGTGATTCCCGCATGGTGCGACGACACCACGCCATCTCGTTTCATCCGCAAGAAACATTCAAGAACAAAGGAGGGGGGGTTCGGCCGTGTTTGTGCAGTCCAACCCCCCTCTCGTTAGACGATAACACTTAGTCATTTATCCTCAAAGATCGTCATGCTAGAACCAAGAACGAGAATAATTAAATAAAGCAACAACAAACCGCTACCTCGGTTTCAAGAACGATGTTCGTCAACGACCCGCGGAAGACGAGCGTCGCGGTGGTCGGCGTCGCGGGAAAAGGACATCGACGTCATGAAGCGAGGATTCAAAGTTCTTTGACGGCGATTTCGTCGCGGGAATCCGTCGCGGAAGAGATGACGCGGAAGAAGTACGTCGCGTCGTGGATACGGCGTCACAGAAGGACTGTGTTCTTCGACGGAGAGGTTCTTCGTTGAATAACGACGTTCTTCGCATTCTTCGTTGAGTTTTAAGAAGAAGAAGGAAGCTCCAAATTCTCTCAAGGTGGTAAGAGAATTATAACCAAAACAAAATAAGCTTAAGCCTTATTTTATTTACACAACAAGACCACTTTGAATTTCAAAGGTTTGAAATTCAAAACAACTCAATTAATTAACCAAGTTGTCAAGTTAATTAAATAAGAGTTATAGGGAGTTTAAAAAAAAGAATGTGAAGTGTTAGGGTTCGTGTGGGTCCCACCACACTTAATCCTCTCAAGGGAGGTTAAGTGGATGTGGGTCCCACCCCTAACTCCCTTTGAGAGGAGTTAACCAACAAGTTAAAAATAAAATGTGTTTCCACATTTTATTTAACTTCTTTTAATTTCTCCCAAAACTAACTTTCATTCTGCATAAAACAAAACCTCGGAAAAGGTCTCCTTAAGAGAATATCGGTGCTGCGAGTTCATCGGTGCCCTCGGAATTCGATTCCGGGCACCGGTTCAAAAGTTAGAAATTCCCGCTCGTTCGTTCACTGAACGTACCCGAGCCAAACTTCGGAAATTGATTCCGGGCACTCCAGGCCTCGGAATCAGGTGCCGTCAGAAACCACTCTCTTGTAAAATTCCAAAGAAAATTAAGAAAAAATTTCCCTTGAATTTTACAGGTCTTTACATACCACTTATTTTTAATTCACCCAAAATCCGATCGTATTAAAAAAATGATATCACTTTTTTCTCTCTGTCACCTAGATAAGATAATCTTGGATAGAATATTTTTCAGATTGGAAGCTTATGTTTCACTCCCCATTTCTTTCATCAAGATTTCACCACAAGTTCTCAATTCAAATCATGATATATATGAAATTCAAATCAACAAAGCATCATCAAATTTCAAACATCATATTCATAGTGACTCTGATTCTCCATAGAAACAACCACTTATTTCATACCAAGTCCAGAGTGAATCCAATAAATTCCTCAGTATGACATTTTCCAATACCATAGCCTCATTATAATCTTTTTCAATACCAAATCATTGAAATATTTTTTAATACCATACCCTCATTATGATATTTTTCAATACTATACCCTCACTATGATCTTTTTAAATACCTAAAACTCATTACAATATATTTTTTTCAATACCTTACCCTCATTAAAATATTTTTCAATAAGAGACCCAAAAAACATATTTTCATTACGATGGAAAAAATGAGTCCGATTCTTATCAACACCATGAGTCTAATTTTAATCAATACCAGATCTAAACATCATATTTCTCAACATAATTTATTTATTTTAGGATACTAATCGATTCAAAAAAAATACAACCAAAACACAACTTGGGCCTTACAATCTTCCCCTTTGTATTTTCTATCAGTACCCACTTCAAACACTTTAATCTCACAAAAACAATGAGTGGTATTATTTCCTTTATTTCTTCCCCTATTTCTTTTTACTCTCCCCATTTCTATTATCTCTCACCACTTATTGACAATCACATTCAAAGGGGCCATCATGATAAGTTTATTCCTTATTATAAAATGATATACATTTATAGAGGTTGGTAATTTTCTTCAACATGGGTATCACATGACTTTATTAACCAAGAAACTTTAAATAAACAACTCTAAGTATACGTGAGCTAACCCAGTGTAGAAAACAAGAGTGTATAATCAATGTGATCAATATTTTCCATAAAAAACTATCATTTAATAACTTTTCTATACTTATTCCAACATTATCATGACTAGGGGAAAATCTTGAAATATTTTTTTAGTATAAAAGTAAACATCACCCATGTCAACAAACACAGCAAAAAGTTCAAATGTATAAAAACACAACTTTTCAAAACAACCTTTTTGTATCCTAATTACATTCTTTTTTAAGAAAATTAAGTGATAAATCCATTGCATATTAATTATTTACACTCCTTAAACTATCTAAAAGTTAGCACAAGTATAAAAATATATTGGGAATAAGGTGGAACCTATATTGTTCCATAGAAACAACAATCATAATTAGAGTCTCCTCTATATCTTTTCTTATTCTTCTTCTTTTTGGATTTTTCTTTTGGATGTGCTTTCTTCTTTCTGTTCATCCTTCCCATGTTTTGTAACAACGTTTTTCTTATATATCGTATCTTTTGATGCGGACTTCAACTTTTATTTATCTTTAGGAACATATTTGTTACAATCATTTTATTCCATATTGTCTATTTCATTCTTTTTCTCTAGAAATATAGTTGAACAAGTTTTGATCTGACTACCTTCTTGTTCATGTTCACCATCTATTTATAATTTTATTAAGTATTTATCATATCTTTAGAAGTCTTCTTCTTTCTATCTTATTTAAATTTCACTTTTAATTCCTCCAATTACATAGAAAGTTCAATGTGTTTTGTCCAGATACCTAAGCACTCTTTCTTTTGAAACTTTACAAACCTATCTTTCTTGACATACAAAATAGATAGCTTTTGAGAATTAATTAGAAACTTTTTCTATACTAGTAACAAAACAAGACATCATATTACAAGGTTTCTAGGTTGTTCAAACCTTTCAAAAATAATTTCTAGGTGTTGGAACCAATTTTCTACCTATACTCAAACCTTCTTAGGTATCTTTAAAACACATTTCTTAAACTTATTTCTCTAAGGAGATTGAATCCACTTAAAACTTTTCCTTTAAAAACATGTGGGATAATAGAAATATTATTGGTTGAACCAATACATAATTTATTTGTGTCCAAAATCCCCAAATACTAGTAATCCCCATAGAAGGAGTATTTTCCTATGAAACTCCCATAATGGTTAGAATTGTGAATAAGTTTCTTCGAAACTTTCTCATATCTCTTTTCTCAGCCACTAAAATTCTTGATATCAATTATATTATTCTTGTTCTTTCTAGACTTATCGGAATCAAAATTATTTGAAACCTTTCAGTATCCATATTTTTTAAAAATAATTTCAGATTTAGGTTTCTTTGAAACTTCATAATTTCCAGTAGTCCTGTTTTTGGTCACATATATAACTTTCCCAGTGTTATTCTTTTCATAAACTACTATATTCTTCTGATCACCCTTTGGTGGTAACTTTTGAAAAACCTTATATGGTTTCTCATTTTTAGAACTTTCACAAACCTCAGTGATAGAGTTTTGGAAACTTATGTTTCTCAATTCATCATTTGAGTGTTTTTGTTAGACAAGTTCCAAATATTCTTCTTTTTTCATTGAGCATAACCTCAAGATGATAATCAGGATTTTTTTCTTATATAATATATTTCTTCCAATAATCAATCTCTATCACCAGGATTACATTCTAATGAGAAAAAAAATATTGATATTTTGTTGAGAAACATTCATTGTCCAACATCTTATTTAGATTTTCAAGTCTTATGATATTCCTCATACATTATTTCTACTCTTATTTCAAATGGAATTCATGTTGAGTTTATTCTTCTTCAGAACTACTGCTTCTTAATTATTTATCATTCACTACTTTAATAAAATTATTTTTAATACCATGATCAACTAATTTTTCAGATTCAACTTCACTTTGTTCCCCTTCAGAAAAATTACATTCACTATTGGAAGAACTTCCATCATTGACTGTTGGAATAAACATGTTCTCTCTAGTATTATTTTTAACTCCTTCACTATCATCATAATTAGAAAAAATATTATCCTTTTGTATTTGGATAACTTCTTATCTTCCCTCTTGGAATAGAATTTTTCTTTGTCACCCCTTTTCTCCTAAGATCTTCTTAGCCTTCTTTCTTCCTCTTTACGTTCATCTTAATCACTTTCTTGCTCATTACCTATATGAGGAAAATTGGAAACAAAATTCCTGATGGATCCATACCCAATTCATTTTAATGGTATTTTCCATTTATACCTTCATATATATATTTTCACATTTTCAAAAAACAAGGATAAAATATCAGTTAGATTTTTTAAAAACCTCATTTTCAGAACCTAATCTCGAGTTTCTCCTTCTTCTTGAAGAATATTATTTTATTTATTAGAAGTATTGAAATATATTTCTCTATAAATAATAAGAGTACTATGAATATTATCTAGAGAAAATATTTCTGGATCTATATCTACCAATGAATAAACTTTTTCATCAAACTTTTCAAGAATAATTCTCAACATCTTTTCATTATTAATTGAATATTCTAACTTTTCATGAAGACGTCTAATAGTACTCTCAATGTAATTCACTTGGTAAATAATTCGTCAATATATTAATGAAAATCCATATTGAGGTCTCCAAACTTCAATCTATATATTTCAAACTTTTTCTTATTCACATTTGTGTTTCCTTTCTAAATGTTATTCAGCTTATTCTAGATTCCTTAGAAAGTGGAAACTTATTTTAATATTAGAAACTAACTTTCAAAAAGTGATGAGTGTAAAGAATTCTTACCTCTTCCATCATTCTCATGATTTTCTTTATCATATTTTTTGAGAGTTACATTCTCAATATGAGGAGGTAATCCATCTATAATATCCCTTAAAACATCATACCCAACAGACATATGATTTGGAAACGTTATTCCTATTTAGATATGATAATTCCTATCATTTAAGATTGGAATACCCTTGCTGTTCACACAACTTAGATTATCTATCACAACTTCTTCTTCAAATACTTTCTTAAAGAGTAAGTGAAGGGAACCTACCTTGTGATACAAATTGTAAGCTCCCTGACAATGTATTTGTATCACTGAGAGGGGGAGGGGTGAATTAGTGATATTTTTTATTTTATGTTTCCTTTCATTTGAAACAATCTTTGAATCATGTTAAGGTTTCATTTTCCTTTTGAAAAAAAACAAACACATACACTGGTACACATGTATTTATAAGGTTCACTATTCGATATGAAGAGCTAAATCCTTGTTATGGTTTGGAGACAATCCAATACCATACAATCCACTAGAAAACAATCATAGGATTACAACAAGTAGGATATTCCATTTCACTCATGCAATAATTTGAAGAAAATATAATAGAGCATGTGCACCCTCTTAGATAAAAATAATGTAATATAATTTTTATGTAACAACTCATGTTACATTGAATTAGTTTCAATTCTATAAATTTATTAAATTAAAATACAACTCTTCAATTCCTTACCCAGTAGAATGGTAAGAACCTCCAGAACATTGTTGCAAAAAAACCAAGTCTGAATTTTCTGGGTCTGATTTCCCTAGTCCGATTCCACCATGTATAATTCTCCCAGCCGAATTCTCTTTCTGAATACAAGTGTAATGAATCATTACCACTTCAATCCTAGTGTATAATAAACTCAGTATTATTATTCCTTAGTCTGATTGCATAATACAAATGGATACAACACTATCTGAGTATGATCGAGACAAATCAGAAACCTTTATTCCTCTGTTCAGAAATCCTAGTACAGAAATCCTAAAGCCAATTAATCATTCCCAATCCGATGATCAGCCGAATTCAAATTTTCTTCTCTGTCAAAAACCCTTCAATAAAATATCAATACAAAGACTTATTCTTATCTCTATAAACTCAGAGCTTCTATCTCTACTATGTTGAATAGATCTTCATTGTTAGTTAAGTACATAGTACTTCTCACCTTTTATAGGTGACCAGAAATAGGTATGGGTGGGAATCCAAAAAACATTACCACTCACCTAAATTCACCCAAAAATAATTTCTTCTGAAATATTGGAGAAATTATGACTTCATCAATGATTCTCCATTCTTATCCAAACTTCTACAATATTCACCTATTCTTATCCAGACATCCATTTCAATTTTCTTTCTGATTTCAATTTCTTAGAACAATTTTCATTATTGAGACTAATTTCATTACTGAGACCGATTTCAATTATTGAGACGAATTTAAATTGTTGAGACCGATTTCAATTGCAGATACTGATTTCAATTGCTGAGAACAATTTCAATTAATGATTCTGGTCTCAATTTAATGTCGATCCCCCATTGACAGTACATTCATCTCCTATTTTCAGCACCTTTCTTGACCTACATCAAATACAAATAATATTCTTATCCTCTTATATTGTCCTAGTTTTAACACCACTTAAAAAGATAGAAAAAATAAAAATAAATCTAATCCAATTCCAATCATAGTAATGTAGCATACCAACACTAGTTCACTCATACCTAACTAAACCTAGTTGGTCACCTGACCTTAAGCACGCCCCTCATACACTAGAGGATACCGAATAACAACTGGGATATCTACTGGTATAATGGAGAGAGTATATCCTAATGATCAGAGTGTATTACATCAATATAAAATAATAGTTATATGTGTAATTATGATAAACCATCCAAACATAATCACCATTCAAAATCTAAATCAATGGAATACACAAAGTGATGATCATGTCAGGGAACTAATAAAAAGGTAAGACATATGGGATATAAAGGAACATAAATATACAACATGATATACAAAAATAAAACAATTCCAAGAAGTAACTGCACTAGAACCATGATCATAGGCTTAGTACTCTCCTCTCGTACTCTATCCTAGGGAATTAAATCAAACATCTAATAATGGATGCTTCCCTTTGTCCCTACCTGAAACCATAAGGTCTATCCGGGTACCAAAAGAAGAACAAGGTTTAAGATATACACTTTTGGACACCGCTAAAAACATATAGAACTATCCATTCAATGCATATATGATAATTAGTGTGCAAGTTATAATTAATATAAGATAATTAATAAATAAATAAATCATATTAGTATGATTTTATCACGAGATACCTGACTGAAAAAACCCTCTTTGTCCAAAGCCTACTATCTGTAAATTGATTTCATCCTACATGTAAATTCATATATACAAAGGTATGTGTTTATATGACTCATATACATAGAGACATATATATACCTATAAATAGATATTCTGCAATAGTCAAGACCCGAGGCATAATCCAAAGGCATCCACCATTACCTATGATGGGTTTCACAAGCCTTGTGGAATATGACCATGGAGGTATAACTGATCTATCATATAGTACCAATATAAATTATATACTAAAATCAAGAATTTTCTTTGGATTGGGAAAAAAATACTCAATTTTAGAGTGATTTTCATCTTGATCCCATCTAAGGAATTCCGTACCATGAACCCAAATATTTCTCTAGGTACACTAATAAACCCATTACCATAGGAATCTATCTACGATGTCTATATAAATACCCATGTATCACTCATGACATGGTATAAATCATGTCCAGATGATTCCATCCATGGTGAACCAAATTGGGAACTAAGAATCACTCGTGACATGCTACGTCAATAATACCAACCAAACATATCTGAGGTAACCCACTAGGGAACTAGGTATCACTCATGGGAAGCCTAGATAAATCCATCCAATGAGACCATACAGGGTTTTCTATAAAAAAACATGTCTAAATCCTAGTACACTATAATAAATTACAACTTCTAGTTGTTAGGCTTGATGATCGCATCTCAGGAATTCTAAATCGAGACCCTTTTATCATACATAATTTGGCATAAAAGAAAAGTAATAGCTAGAATTATACTAATACCATTCACCAATATTTTTTAATAATTTTGTCCAAGTAATTTAATATAGTTAATACAATCTACCAAATGAATGAAAAATCTTCCACATATGACCTACCATTTTTCCTTGGTCTAATTTAAAATATGACAGAATCACAAGGGGTAATTAAGTACACCTAAAAAGGGTAGTTCAAAATAATTCCAAAGAATGAGTCTCTTAGGAATTTAAGGAAGGAACACCCTTAGGGGTGGTTTGTATCAAGTTTGACATCCACCGAAATTGATTCTTGGGTTTCTATAATTACACTAAGCATGTAAGCATCGTTAAATTAAATTAATTTTACATTTTTAAGGTGTTGCTGAAAGGTCCCAACATGTCATAAAATGGCACACGATTTGAAATATCAATACTTTTGGGAAAACAACTAGACCACCTAACATAGGATCGTAGAGCTATCATCATATATTACCATCCTCTAAATTGATCTAGAATAGAATAAATAATTAAAATAGTAAAATAACCTGAAAATAGGTCATATTAGCTCAGCTAAAAATTGCGCAAAAGATAGTGAGATAAGCCAAGAAAAGAATGAAGAATAATGAATATATTATCGATACAAATCCAATGAAACTGACAATGAAATAATTATAGATCAGTTGGAGGATAAGTATTAAATCCTAGGTTTAGGCATGGGAGGAACTCTTCATGTGACTAATCCTATAGAAATAAGGGAATATGTTAAAATAAGGGGTTCTACCTATTTTTTTTTAAAAATGAGTCATGAAATATTCCTGTTATGAATAGAATTCACATCACTAATTCCTTGAGGTTATTTTATTTCTAGTAAAAATAAGTTCACATCATGAATAGGATTCATGAAATGCATTCATTTCATATACTGTAATATAAACTCATGGAGTCTAGCCAGTGAACTTCACATCATCAATTGGTTTTCCATCCAACTCTACCAACTTCCTTTAAAAAAATAAACCGACTATCCTAAAGTCACATTAACTAAGGTATAATCCAAAATAAAAACTTAATGATGGTTTAACCAAATTTTAAAGAATACACACATCTCTGAGAACATTGGATGTTAAAACCTCTACATTTTGAAACAAATTGTTCCAGAGATTATGTTCCAATGGTAGTAAAAAATAGTCTGATTTTTTTTTTCAAACACTGAGCATGTACATTGGCCTCTCGCCCCAAATTCTTGTCTTCTATAGGTGAATGATTCTATATCACATGAACTATAGGAACTAACCTAACTTTGAGAGACTTAATGCTCTAATCAATTACATTTATAGGATTCTCCTGAAATTATGCATCTATATCTAGCTTAATATCCTTAGGATAAAATGAATGAGATGGGTTATAATATTAAATATATAGCTGTGATACATGGAAGACGTCGTTCATGGCCTGATACCTCTGAGGTAAAGCTGATCGATATGCTTCCGGCCCAACTCTATCCATTGTCTCTAAATTTCCAATCTAATGAGGTGATTTATTTCCTTATCTCCAAATATATCTATGAACTAGTTTAGGAGATACTCATAGAAAGACCTAATGTCCCACCACGAACTCTAGAGGCGGGCGATGACGATCGATATAAGGCTTCTTCTAAGACAGAGCTGTAGCCATATGTTTCGAATAGTATTCACCTGATCTTAAGTCACTTGAATGAGGTGAGGTCCCACTAGTGTTTTCTCACCTACCTATAACTAGAATAGGGAAAAAAACATGACCAAATATATGTGGCCTCATACAGAGACATCAAAATAGTTTCCTAAAATCAATTATTTTAGGAAGACTAGATGATATGTATGTGTTACTCCAAAGAACCCCTAAAATCAAGGATGCATGCTTAGAGGATATCCTCAAAAACTTGTATCATATGCTTGGACTACCCTTCATTATGAGGGTGGTATGATATACTTTGAAGCACCAATCCACCTAGTTCCTTTTCTAACATCATATATGACCGCAATATAAATGAAGAGTCTCTATCTAAAATGATCAAATGTGGAACACAATGAATTCATATAAGTCCTAAATATAAATCTTCACAAGTTCTTCAAATTGCTAAGGTATCTCAGATTGGAAGGAATTGTACAACCTTGGTCAGCCTATCAACAGTCACCCATATTGCATCACTACTATGAGGGGATCTCGACTAGCCCATTATGAAATCCATGGTGATGTCATCCCATTTCTACTCAGGAATGGATAGTGGCCGTAAAATTCCAATAGGCCTCTAGTCCCCATTCTTCACCTGATCATAAGTGTAACACCATGTGATTAAAACTAAAACCTTTATCCTCATACTAGGACAACAATATTGATGGAATACATCTCGGTACATGTTGGTAAGTATAGGTTACACTGCCCAGATAGAGGTATGAAATTCTTGCAATAAATATTCATTATCTTTGAAGGAACCCATATATGTCCATGGATGTGCAGAATCTCATCCTCATTGATACTCCAACTAGGTGGTGGGTCCTATCCTAAGAAACTCTCCCTCTAGATTAGGAACTCGATATCCAAAAGTTGTCTCATCCTTACCTATTCCAAAAGAGGATATATCACTACCAAAGCTGCTAAAACAGGCTTCCCATGATATTCCTAAACCTCAAGGTGTATATCTAAAAATAGGGACATCAATTAACACTCACTAATAGCCTCTTGGATAGCCTATGTATGATTATGCCAACATATGGTTTTATCTACTGCATTTCCTTTTTTGGGTGTATAAACGAGCTAAAAGTTAGATGACTATAGGTTTTTTAACCACCCATTCTATTTGAGAGTCAAATTATGCTATATGAGAGTGTATTTGTGACTTTTTGATTTATTTAAATGAATAATATCTCCCATAATAGATAATGTATCCAACAATGTAAATAATGAACCACAACTACAAGATCATGAACATTGGTAGGGTAATTCAACTCATGTGGTCATAGAATGTGGGACCCATATGCCTCAACTCAATATCCTTGCATCAGGACTCTTCCTAGAATGATTCTTGAGGCATCACAATAAACTATATAGTTTTTTCTTGGCTCTAGTATAATTTGGATCTGTGATGCAATTATTCTCTTTTTCAGATCCTTAAAGGCTATCTCACTTGCGTCCGACCATAAAAACTTAATAGGATTTTTAGTCAATACTATGAGAGGAATTAATCGGTGTGAGATGTCCAAAATAAATTTTTTATAATATCCAAAGATCCCAAAGAAACTACGTATGTCAATGAAATTCTTGGGTTTCTACTAAGAAACTATGACATTCACCTTCTCTTAGTAAAAAAACACTCTTTCCTCTAAGTTGATGTGACCCAATAAGTGGACCTTATCAATCCATAAGTGTTATTTTGTGAGATTAGAATATATATAGTGATCTCTCTTTATATTCATCATGATCTCAAAATGTTTGGAATTGTATTTTGAGTGAAATAAAGCACCAAGATATCATCTATGAAGAAAATAACAAATGAATCCAAATATAGGTGGAAAACCCGATTCATTAAATCCATGAAAGATGTTTGTGCATTATTAAGACCAAATTACATAACCATGTACTCTTAAAATCTATATTTTATCTATAATTATGTACATGTTATTTCTAATGTCCTAACATGCACCTGATGGTAGCCTGACCTCAAATCGATCTTGGAGAAAATTATTGATTCTCAGAGCTGGTTGAAGAGGTCATCTATTCATGAAATTGGATACCATTTTTTAACTATAATATAATTCAACCGATGGTAATCCACACACAATCTGAGTGTACCATCATCCTTCTTGGTGAAAAGGATAGGTGAACCCCATGGATATGTACTAGGTTGTATAAAACCATTAGTTTCTAAGTCCTCTAAATTCTTCTTAAGCTATTGAAGCTCTATTGGTTCCATCCTGTAAAGAGAAATGTACACTGGTGACACTCCTAGAACTAGATAAATGGTGAACTCTATCTACCTCATAAGAGGTAATCCATAGAATTTTTTACGGAAAAATACCTAAAACATTCGAATATTTGCAGGAACTCCACATTTCATATACCCTGATTTCATAAAAAGAGACTAATCATCTAGGCTGTCACTCCACCCATCCCATGATGCTTCTGTCTAGATCTACTCTCCTGGACATCCCATTCATCCTTATGAATATAATTACCACCCTTGGGGGATTTGAAAGAGACCGTATAAAAATAGAAATCAATTTGATCATGATAAGGCAGTAACCAATCCATCCCAACTAGGATATCGAAGACAATCATCTCACAGAAAAATTTATACCATAAAAAAGTGTAATTAACTATCTCAAGGGGGAATCCATTTCATCGACATAAAATCTCAATTCAAATCCCCAATGGTGTTTCAAGAGTCATCACACCATAAAATTACTCTATTTATAAGCCATTACTTTCCATAATTACCACATATATGAAATAATAAAAATATCTTATATCTAATAATAAAGAAATTAAATTAGAGGATTATAGGATTGTACCTTGAACTACAGAAGGCCTCAGAATCTTCTCCTTAGGCATGGGATATAATGCATACATATGGATATATCCATGACCCTGAGATGAAACTTGAAAAACCTTGGTAGGTTTGCTCTGCCATCACTATACCTATCATGTCTTACTACCTTGGACACACTCACAATACTGGAATAGTCATCAGTAGTGTCCTAGATTACTTCTTGATGTGGAGTTTCTGATCATGAACATGAATGTAAAGTTGTCTTAGATCCCTTCTCACTAGGTACTGCTGGGAACATTCATCAAAAACACTGAAGGTGATCCACCCTGCTATAAGCTCGACACTCAATTGGGTCCTTTGTACACTACTACATCTTATGGTCCACTATTCCACACTGGTGACACACCACTTAAATATAAATATGAGCAATCTGACTGGGGGTACCTCACAAAGAAGACTTGATATGACATTTACTGCCACTAGATAAACTGCTTCCTTTTCTCAGTACCGATCTTCCCCTGCTCACACTGCCAACTTCCCTCAGGCATCGTCAGTAATGGAGGGATAGTTTACTATTTTCAAAATAGTGGTTAGCTGAAAGTCATTTAATTATGATTGGATGGTGTACACAAGACCATCCCCAAACCATATTGTTGTCATCAAATCATCACCGACAAGGGTCAGTGTGACGTGCTGAATATTAGTGAAATGATCAAAATACCCCATCAATGATATAACACCTTGCTATTGGTGAATAAAATCTATAGTATAGTCCACTCTCAATGTCATCAGAAAGATGTTGTCATTTAAGTCTATCCAAAAGTCTTCCCAAACCATAACTTTATGTCAACTATCCCAAGTTACAACTTCCCAATAACTCTTGGAAGAATCATGAATCATATAAGTTATAATCTTGAACCTAGACTCCGGAAATTTTTTTAAATTCTCAATGATTGACAACATGGAGTCTAGACATAAATCAGTAGCTTAAGGATCCCCATCCTCCAAGAAGGTGGGAGGATACTACTGCTGGTATTCCCGTGTCAACTCTACCATAATAGGGGATAGTCACAAAGCTACTTGTATAGACTATGTGAAGTCTATAAAGGTCCCTTGGAACTGAGAATAAAATCCAATGTTAAGAATATGATGAGGTGCTTTAGGTGGAACCATAGGTAGAAACGGTGGTGGCTCATAAACCTCCTACTCACCACTATTGAAGTCATGTTAGGGTCTAGGTCAAACTTAACAACATAGTGGTTCCATTATATGGAGATTCAATTTTAAGGTATTGAGGAAAAAACCCTTTACTTTTTAATTGAGATCCCCATTTAACAATAACCATTTAATTTGATGGTTTAAATTACTTTAATTTCATGATCTTATATATATATATATCATATTATAGTTAGATACGCCACCATTACCGATTTATAAAATCCCACACTCATTATAAATTTCAACTGGAACATCATGTAATCACAACCAAGACCATACATCCAGAATCCAGATGTAATATTTCCTATAAAATGATTTGATTAAATGAATCACCATTTTCAATTTATAGTGTTACATGATTTATAAATTATAATTAATATTAATGTAATAAAATAAAATAATGTTTCAACCCATGGAACCAGTGGTCCATGACTAAATCATGGTATAATTGGTTAATTAAGGTTCTATAATCAATCTATATGGGGAAAACGATTTTATTATTGATTGTACTTTAATTAATCAATTTATTATATAACTATTAGCAACATTAGCATTTTTCAAATACATAAATGTTAAGGAAACAATAATATGTAGTAGAAAAAAATGGAAATTAAATTAATGAAATATACCTGTATAACATGGAATAATGCACAAAATGAGGATTATCAAGTGCCTATATTATGTATGAGTTGAAACCACCTTTTTATACCAGTCTACGGAAAAATATACCCATAATATTAAAAGAAATAATAAAAATTCCAAAAAATATGTGTTTCTCCTAAAAGTGAAACATGTAGAACTATAACAGGTGAAAACTAATAATGATAATATCCCAACCCAAGTAATTTTTATTTCCCCTGTATATGGGTAAGATACTACTTTGCACAGGTTCATTACAAAATTTAAACATGTTTCTAGTCTCATTTATAATATCAAAATAATAATATAAAAGGAAAAATACCACTAATATAACTTTGTATCATCCCGGGGTTGATTCAATCATATGTAACTGGACCCAGTTTTCCACAAGACATCAAGCGTGATCCCCCATACACCAAAGATGACGAATAGTAGTGGGCATCTATGATGGTACAATTAAGATAATATTCACCCATGATTAGAGTCTAACACAATGCTATAAAATTATTGTATGAAATGAAGTAATAATAAAACATCCAAACCAAATAAACATGCGGAATCTCAATCAATGTCATATGAAAAATTATGATCATTCCATGGAACAAATAAAAAGGGAGTACACAAGGGATAGAAAGGTATAGATATATGAAACATGCTATGAAAAAATAAAAAAAAGGTCAAGATATTCCTCCAATAGAATCATGAGAATAGTGTCAGTCCTCTTCTTTTGTAAACCATCTTAGGAGAGTAAGTCAATAATCCAAAGTTGGGAACTTCCAATTATCCATATGAGAAACCATAAGGTCTATCAGGGTACTAACTGGTGGCCTGAATATGGTGTAAGATATACTCAGTAGGACATCACTAATAACATATATAACTATCCAGTCAGTTCATATATGAAAATAGTGTGATTGTAATAATTAATGTAAGACAGTAAATAAATAAATAATCCATATAATACTGTGTTCCTCACGGGACACCTGACTGACACTACCAAATTCAGTTTTAAGAATGTGTATCTGAACCTATGTCACCCTATATATATATATATTTACACATTTAAAGGTATGTATTAATATACCTACTATACATATAGACATATATGTGTATAGAAATAGATACACAACAACACTCAAGACCTGAGGCATATGGCCAAGGAATCCGCCATTTCTTATAACAGTTTTCACAAACCTCAAGGAATATGAGCATGGTGATATAACTAAGCAATCACAAAACATAAATATAAATAATTGACTGAAAACATGAATGTTCTTTGGATTGGAGGAAATATCCCCTGTTTTTGAGTAATTGGCATCATTATCCCATCTAAGGCTTTCCATATAAGGTACCTAGGTATCGTTATAGGAAAACTAATATACCCATTTTCCTTGGAGTCCATTCAAAGAATCTATATAAGGACCAATGTATCAGTCACGACATGGTATAAAGAACATCCCTTTAATTACAACCATGGTGTACCACATTCGGATCTGGGTATCATTTGTGGTATGCTATGAGAATAATTATTATCAATCCCATATAAGGTAATCCACTAAGAAACCAGGTATCACTCATGGAAAGCCTAAATATGTATGGTTAGTGATCCCAAACATGGTTCTATATAAATAACCTGTGTATTACTCTTGACATGAAATAATACATTAAAAATTATAGTTTTTTTTATCAATGATCCCACCCAAGGCATCCTAAATCTGGACCGTTGTATCACCCTCATCTTGGTATAACTGAAATGACATAGATAGAAATAAACACATACCATTTGATAATAATTTTTATTCATATTTCCCAAGTCATTTAATATGGTTAATAAAAGGTAAATAATGAAGGAAAAAGTCGATACACATGAAAATCCATTTTTCTTGGTCCGATTTAAAATATTCTACTATCATAAGGGGAAATTATGTACACATAAAAAGGTTAGTTCAAAATAATTACAAAGAATGAGACTCCAAGGGATTTAAGGATGGAACAAACCTAGTGGTGGATCTCATTGAGATGGGTATCCTCTAAAATTTATTCTAGAGTTGCTATAATTACATTAATCATGGAAAAACAATTAAATTAAATTAATTTTATATTTAGAAGAAAAAACTATAAGGGTTTGGTGTGCAGCATAATGACCCAACATATAAAACATCATGAATTTATGGAAACGAACTAGACCGCGTTCCTTAGTTTGTGAGAACTATCTTTAACTATAATCTTTCCTTAAATCGAGCAAGATTGGAAGAAACTAGCAAAATAGGAAAATTCCATGATACTAGGGAATATTAGGTGGCACCAAAATAATGCTCAAGATGGTGATATAAACCTAGAAATTAAGGAAGAGGAATCATGTTCTTACCGATATGTGTCCAACATTACATTTGATGAATGAATTAGATTTTGGATAGAAGACAAGGCTAAAACCCTATGTTTAGGTGTGGGAGAAGAAATTCACACAGTTTCTCTAGGAGAAAGCAGGGAATTGGTTAAAATAAGGGGTTCTATATCATGACCTGAATGGAATTCACATCATGAATTCATTAGGTTTTATTTTCTTATTAGTAAAAAAATGTGTATGCCGTTAATATTATTTACATCATTCCTTGAATTCACATCCTGTATTAAAAAATAAATAGGTTTGGCCAGAGCAATTTAGTCCATGAAATGAATTCATGTTATGAATTGATTTTTTATCCAGGATCTAAAAACCTTCTACTTTACTTTCTAAAAAACTGACCGACCGACCCAAAGGTGTGGTTACTAGGGCCTAATCCAAAAGAAAAACTTAATGTGGGTTGAACTGAATTTAAAATAAATCTCACCCCTTTGAGAATCTAGGATGTTAAAAGTAAAATCCATGAGATGAATGTAAAAATATTTTATATAATATATTATGTACACATTTGAATACATTCATTCATTAATATGTAGTCACTTAATTTAATAAGATAATAACATATTTCATACATAAAAATTGTTTTTCAGAAAAACATCTCTTTTCACGTTCAAATTATTTTATTTTTAGTTTTAACCAATTTATAACAACTAAAATCATTTTATTAATTTTTAAATATTTCTTTTCATAATTTTAATAATTGAATTAATTTTCAAGTAAAACATAATTGAAAAAAAACATTCAAGAATAAAATATTTTAGAACAATTTATTAGGATCAAATTTTTTTCCTAAGAAATTATTTTTAACAGCTATATCTCATTTAAATACCATATAATGTGATTAATTTTCCAATTTACAAGCATGATTCACATATGATCCTAGATTTTTTCTTCTTAAAATATCAATCGAATCTAAGTTGTTAGTTGAAAAAGTATATTATAAAATCTTGATGTGTTTTATTCAACCACTTATAATAATTTCAAACCAATTTTTTTTACTCTTATATAATCAGCTATGGATAATTTTTTATGATCAATTTTTTAGGTTTCTCATAGATTACTTAAATTTATGATTCCCCTATATAATATTAACTAGGTGATTGGTCTTTTTCAATAGCATGTTATCTCTATCATCTTAGATTTCCACCGATTGTTCCTCATAAGAATGACCATGATCCATCTATGAAATCTCTAATTTCAATTTATATGGAGGGTTCAATTTATAATTTATTGTTATAAATTAATGGGAAACATACAGATATTGAGAGTATTTTGGTGGAAGAATAAGGTAATAAGATAAAATTCTGATATAATCATGAATTTCCAAGTAACCTGTTATCTCTATTTTGAATTTATATATTGATGTGTTTTTGTATGGGTTAATTGAGGCATTCCATGAATATGGAAATACAAGGATTATATTATTGAATATTGAAGCTAGTAGATCAATATCTCCATTAATATTAGGTTTACCATGATTTTTGATGATCATTGGTTGTTTTAGAGGCTAAAAAATGAATAACAATTGAAAATCATGGCTTCTGACACTGAAAATTAGAAATTATCAACATGTATTATGTTCAGGATGTGTAATATATACCAAGAGTGAAAATAGTACAGTGGTTTAAGTGGAAAAAATTTCAAAAAAGTGGTTCCCATTATTTCCACGGTGTTGATATGTTTCATGTCGTAAAAAATATTTTGATGTCAAGATATGAGGTTTTGAAATATCATTCAATGAGATACTAGGACCATGACCTGGGAATGACCATTTAATGTAGGTTTTAACTTAGGGAAGACTAAGGATGAAATCCAGGATTGTTAAAATGGGTTTCATCTAGGAGATAAATTTTATTTGAGGGGTAGGGTTTCGACCAGTGGGAGGCTTCTACAGGGGTCCAACCTGAAGACCATTCTTCATATATAGGTTTTTCTTTCTAGTTTGATTTTTTATGTACCAATTTGATGTTATAATGAATGGTATTTTGTTTAATTCCAATATTTACATTTTACTTATTCTATTATATTTTTTTCTTTCCAAATCTCCCTTATATGTGTATTGGTTTTTTAATCATCAGAGTTCACTCAAAGATGGTTGGATAAACCCCATACAGGGGGAGCAAAATTCTTTAATAGGGTTTTATACAAAAAAATCATGATTTTCTCTTTTTTTTGCAAGATGTTTTTATTCAATATTATCATGTTGTGCCTATGTGTTTATTTTATTCATCATTGATTCATGGAATATATTCTTTCAACAATGAATGATCACCAACATGATTAAGATAATTTATTCATGGATATTGAATTAAATTATTATTTTGTAATAGAAAATTTGACTTTAATGTGATTTAACCATTCTGGTTTGTTAGACCATGATGAATTATGATTATTTTATAAATTTATTTTGATTGATAATTTCTCATATCAATAAAATTAAATATATGTGCACCTTTGTAATATGATTGTTTTTAAATTAAATTTGGTTCGATTTATTTAGAAATTTTTTTCTTGGAAACTAATTTCCATATCTTTTAATTTTGTATTTTATTGATTATTTTTAATTATTAAATTAGTTTTATAAAATAAAATCAATTGAAATTCGGATTACCTGACCTTTGATTGAAATTTTTCATCACTTCATTCTCTGTTCTCTGTGGTTTTGACACCATAATACCAATGCACTATGAATTTTTATTTACTGTATTTTGGGACATTATAAATATATAATTTGATCATTCCCAAAGGATTTGACTTTGTATTTTGGATTAATCAGGACCAATATATATAATTATCTATATTACATTCCTTTTGAATCTCATGAATTTTTTCAAAGGATGTATACATAAGACCAAATTTTTGCTAACTTCAAACCTTAGACCACACCAATGTTTTATAACTTAATTATTCTATCAAATATGAGCTTTGTTTGCAAGGTATTGATTCCTTATATCCTAATCCATCATGTTTTTTCATGTATGAGGTGCTAAGAAAGAGGCTTGTTAGAGGAAATAGATTTCTTAATCTAAAATTTTAGTTGTAGAGGAGGATTGTAGTGTGTATGATTGTGTTATATTGTACAGTCCTATCAAGTGATGAGGACGAAATGTGGGTGAAGAGACATGATTTAGAAGCTTTTGAGGGGATATTTGTGTGGTTATTTTTGTTTTAGTAGAATTTTTTATTGGTGGGGTAGGCCATGAAATTTAATCTGTGGAGGTAAGTTTTGTAGGTTCTAACGTTGTTTTGGTCACTACACAAAAGATGTTAGTTGGGAGGATCCTTTTGTTTTTGGTGTTACAATTCTATTGTGTAGTGGTTCCTTTTAAACATGTTTCTTATACAAATTTATAGGATCTGTGACATAGAGAAAATCATGTTTCATAGACGAGACTTTGAATAGTTATATTATGGAATAGTTTTTTTACATACACTATAGTTTTTCCTATGTCAATATCCTTGCACAATTGTATAGGGTGATGCATTGTAGTCTTCAATTTTCATGCATTTATATAAATTACCTAACCCCTTTAAAATGTATATTTATACCAAGTTTTTATCTCAAACCTAAGGTAACGATGAGAGATTATTTAATGTCCTTTGAAGTCCCTTTTATCAGATTAAATGAGCACATCATAGAGATTGATCCAAAGATATCTGAGGGTAATTTCCCCTCCTTCTCATTTGGTTTCCTCAATATTTTTATTTTTTCTCCTGTTAGATCATTTCATTATATAACACATTATCTACTCTTTTCTCCTGGATATTTTTTTGATTTTTACTGGAATGTTCATGATGTATCACTCTTAGGGACCTTCGGTTCCTTAAATGGGAAGTGATCGAGGATATGTGGTTATTGTTCCATTCTCATTCAAAGAAGGTTTAAATCCTCAAGGCAGGGGATTCATTTTGTATCCATAATTAATGTTTAATTGAAATTTCTTAATTATTTATTCCTTTAATTAATGGTAGAATTAACCTTAATAAATATTAAGATATAATTAAAGAATTTTTTTTGTTATGTATCAATCATTTGTTTTTATGACATGTAGATGGGTTTCCTATTGATTTTCTAGATTACACTACAAGAATATAGTGTTTCTGCGACAGTTTTCTAAACATCGCTAATTTTTTTCATTCAAAATTTTAGCAGCGGTTTTGGTAACCGCTCCTAAAAAACTGCCGCTAAATATTCCTAAAATATTTTTTATAAATGTCTTAAAATTTCTTCAAAAAAAATTTAAGTTCTTTTAGCATCGGTATTTTCAAAACCGCTGCAAAATTGAAAAAAATTAAATAATTTAAAAAATTAAAAAATTAAAAAAATTAAAAAAATTAGAAAATCAATTAATTATTTATTATAATTTTTAAATTTTTATTTACAATAAAATATACTTTATTATTTATAATCTTATTTATTTATAGTGTGTCAATTAGTAAATATTTATAATTATTAGTTATTACTATTTTTAAACTGAAAACAAATCTTCAATAAGTTGAAAAATAGACTTCGACATCAAATGATCGTAACTTCTCATATGGGAGTCCACTATAGCTTCACAACCAGTAAAAGACCAGAAGACCTAAAAAAACGACTTTAGTTGTAGACCCCAATTTCTTATAAATTCAAACTATTATAGCCTTTGATCCAGGTGTCCATTCGGCCTGTACTACATATCGTATCGAAGCTCATTTCGTGATCCTCGATTTGAGTGACTGTGGCGTAGAAAAAGGAGTCCTAGATCAGAATTTTTGGTCATTTTAATGTTTTAAGGGTTTCCAAAGGTTCTTAACATTCTATAATTTATGTAATTAATTAATTAATTAATAAAGTTTTTGTTATTTATTTATTTATTTAATATTAATTAATTAATTAATATCTATTTTTATATTATTAATTATTTTTTTAGTTATTTATTTATATATCAATTTATTTATTGATAAGTTTATTTATTTATTTATGTATTTAATATTTAATATGTTTTTATTTATTATTTAGTTATTATGTACACATTAATTACTAATTTATTTTTAATTAGTTAATTAATTATTAATTAATTAATTATTAATAGTTTATTATTCATTTATTATTTATTATTTAGTTGTTTATTATTTATTCATTTTTTTAATTAATTATTAATTATTTGTTAACTTATTATTAATTATTAATTATTAATTATTTATTAAGTATTTATAAAATATTAAATATTGAATACTAAATATTAAATATTAAATTTTAATTACTAATTAATAATTGTGAAATATCAATTTTCAATTTTCAATTATTAGTTATTATTAATTATTAATTATTAATTATATATATATATATTATTTATTATTTATTCTTAATTATATATTATATATTATTTATTATGTATTAAATCTTTTTTAATTTACTAAATATTAATTTATTATTAGTTTATTATTCATTTATTACTCATTTATTATTTTTTATTTATTTATTCAATATTCAATATTCAATATTTAATATTTATTTATTTATTAATAATTTATTAATAATTTTTAAATTTTTAAATGTTAATTATTAATTATAAATTATTAATTCTTAATGATAAATTATTAATTATTAGTTTTTAGTTATTGTTAATTATTAATTATTAATGATTAATTTTTAATTTTAGTGACTTATTATTTATTATTTATTTATCTATCTATTATTTATTAATTTGTCATTTGTTTATCATATATTAAACTATTTTTAATTAATTTATTACTTATACATTACTTATATATTATATATTATATATTATATATTATATATCATGTATTATATATTATATATTATGTATTATGTATTATGTATTGTATATTGCATATTTTATACTATATATTATATATTATATATTATGTATTATATATATTATATATTATATATTATATATTGTGTATTATATATTATATATTATATATTATATATTATATATTATGTATTATGTATTATGTATTATATATTATATATTATATATTATGTATTTTACATTATATATTATATATTATGTGTTATATATTAAATATTATATGTCATATATTATTTATTATATATTATGTATTATATATTATGTATTATATATTATATATTATATATTATGTATTATATATTATATATTTTAAATTATAAATTATATATTGTATATTATATATTATATATTTAGTATTTATTATTTACATGTTACTGTTTACAATTTACTATTTAATATTGATTATATATTATATATTATTTATTATTTACTATTTATAATTTACTATTTTTATTTACCATTTATTTCCATATTATATATTTATTTATTTATTATTCATTTATATTCTATTTATTAATTAGTATTTTGAAATTATTAATTATTATAAATTAATAATGATTGATTAATAATTATATAGAGTCAATTTATTTTTTATGTATTATTTGTTTTACCAATTAATATATATATATATATATATTCATAAGTATATTAAATTCAATTTATTGACCACATGAAGAGTCTGCTAGAGTGTTAAAGTCTTTGAAGAATAAGTAAGAGGTAAGAGGTTCAAATCTCACCCAATGCAGAATTTCTATACATAGCATGGGCATATGTATTAACATTTTCTTGTGCATAGAGATGGGCATGAGAAGGATAAATAAAAAAATATATAAAATAAATAAAAAAAATAAAAAATAAAATAAAAAAAATAAAAAAATAAAAAGTATAAAAAATATAAAAACAATAAAAAAATAAAAAAATAAAAAAAAAAATAAAAAACAGCCACTAAAAGAAAAATAACCACTGCTAAAAACAAATTTTGGGGTAGGGTTGTGAGCTATCTTTATTTATTCTGTGGGTTTGATTGTTTTATGCTTATGAATTCAATAAATAATATAAATATTGTAATAAATAATGACTAAATAATAAGGATTCATGTTTAACTGTAATTGTTTTTCCATAAAATGGACAGAAAAATATGTTTTGTATGATACAAGTTTAAGTAATTCTATTAGTTGTTGATAGTTGGTTATTTTGGTTTCCAACGGTGGTAAAATATGATAAATGAATATGTTATTTCAATTCTATAAAATGTTTGTTTTTTGATGAAGATAATTGTTTGGGGATGAGTGAGCCAATTTTCTTGTAAAGGATGGTTCCATGATACATATCCATAGATTCCCATTTAATTTCTTTTCTTACTACATTATATGATGGATCACGTTAAGGTGCCTGTTATATGATGTAATGTTTTTATGGGATGGTTAATGGTTTTGTGAGACATGGATGTGAAATCCCAGGTCTGTGGAAGTAGTTTGAACTTGTGATAGTGGGATAGATGGTAATATGTATAGCGGGGTTGATGACGATATCTAGATTGACGGAACAAATTGATTCTAGGATTTTCTATTTTTTTGTTATGCCAGAAACTTATTTTCTTTATTTTTTATAAATTTACTTTAAAGTTATAATGACTAGGTTAATTGTTTCTTCCTTTCTCCCCCACTACTTAATACGTCTTGATTTTCGTAGTATATACAATTTTTAGTAGTTTAGGAATATTCCTAGAGTACCTGTAATTATACAATATTAATGTTAAATAATTTTAGCCGATGGTTTTGAGGCTTAATAAAATGATGAAATGATGATAAGTCTTGAGAGACAATGGAATTGGTTGGATTATGCATGGAGGGAACAAATTTAGTTGACAATTAATATAAAATGAAATATTTAACTTGAGAATTAATTTAAAGTCTATTAAAATGTTTTTGTGATAATAATATATCTTGTCCTTAATAGTGGTAGTTGGGTTTCCAATCGATGATAGCTATTGTTGAGGTAAAGTTCAGTTAGAAGAACTTAGATTGGTTATGATATATATATATATATGTTTTGTTATTTAATTTGTTACCCTACCCATATTGGTAGGGATACCATCACCAGTGGACTCCCGAGGGTGTTTTCCCTAACATCTATGTTGGAGAGGACAATAGATGACATCCCCCTATCCCCCTCTCATTTCTCTTGGAAGTTTTATGTGATAGTATGGAGGAGGTTACCTTTCCATTATATGTGTGTAGAGGGATATAGAATATTTTGGTTATATTCACACACATGTATCTCTGGATAAAGTATCCTAAGGATTATTATAGGTATGATGTGTATAGGATGTGATGGATTGAGGTATAATACACGACACATGATCTTTTGTTGTTCATAGAATAAAAAATTGTTACTATATATAGATGGTGTTGATGATGAGATTATCTGAATCATAAGGTGTGGGTAGTTATACAGTTTCCTTTCACTCTAGTAGCTATTTTGTGAGAGATGGGTTTGGACGTGTGATGTTGGTGTAAGAGAGGTATTCAATTTGGGATGTAGTTTTTGGGTACCTTCATTTATTTTATGTTAGACATTATATTATTACTATTATGTGATACTTGGCGGGGGATCTTTGTTGAGATTAGTAATTTTTCATAACTTATTAGGTTATAAGTTAATTTATATTTATCATTCTCTAGGAATCAGTTTAATTTATTTATCTTTTTTTTTGATATGTTATGAGGAGGATCCTAATGATTATACCCATTATGATCACCCTAATTCTATATAAAATCATTTTCAAGTCCATTGGAGATGGTTGGGGATCAGGCAAGACATTACAAGCATACAGAGTTGTTCATGATCTTTTTCGGATTCATGGTCAATTCCGAGGATCTCTTTTGATACTTTTGTTTTATCATTGTTTAGTTTTATGAAAATACTTGTATGTTTTGAGAGTTATATATTATTTTTTTGAGAAGAATTTGTTTCAATTTTTTATCTTATCTCTCCTTGATCATTATTTTTACAAGGTAATTCCTCCCAATTTTGTGTATTATATACCCTCCGTTATTGTCATCAACCTATTTCCTATTAGAGGTGAGATTTAGGTTTCATCATCTATCTCCATTAATTTTCATCCCTGGAGTGGTGCCTTAGGTGAAGGGGGTCATGCAATAATGGTATTGAAAGATCATGTTGAGGGATTAGATTGATTTTAGTGGTAGGTACTGGTGAGGACTACTTGGGTTAGTTGGGAAATAATGTTAGATGAGCCCAATATGTGATATAAATAATGTATATAGCTATGAAATAGAAAATTTTCCCCCTATGATCTGATTCAAAGATGTTCAAGTTTACTGAGCCTACTAATAAAAGTGATATTGGTATTGGGGAATATACCTAAGAAATTATCATGCATTAATATTGTTTACACTAGTGTTTGAAATGAGCAGACCAGGGGGTTAGGTTGAACCTTAATTAATTAATCTTAAATATTACATATTCTAGTTTTAGGAGTCCCTAAAACTTTTTTAATTTCCAATAATGGATCCCACTCAACATCCTCACCAATTTTGTGACAAATATGTTTAGAAAGATGTTCTAATAGGTCACCATGGGGTTCTGGTTGACAACAATGAAACTTTGAGGTGGACCATATGAGATTCTCAATGCTAAAGTTTATAGAGGAAAGGGGGGTAATTTTAGATTTAATGATAGAGGTATGTTTAGAGTAGGGGTAGATAGCCTTTGGTTTGATATGTTCTTATAAGGATCACTAGGTTTCATTGGAAATGATGATGCTGTATGGGAAATCTATGTAGTTGGGATTCTTATTCCTTTGGGATTATGTGAATTTGGTTGTTTCATGGGAGAAGTGTTGACATATATTCAAAGATTTTTTTTCTTTCTGAAAATATGAAGGCAACCAGCCATCAAGCTCTTTTGATCATCCATCAAGGGAGTTACATAATTTCAATGTTTATGTTCCATTTCAAGAACCATCTATGATATGATTCATACATAATTCTAGAGGAGGAAAGAAGGGAATGTATTTTGAGGAGGTATTTCATCTTGAGATCTAGCACCAGGTCACCCTATTTTGGTTGTTGGTATATCTCAAGGAACTAGAGAGAGTATAGGTTGTTAAGAGGATGATACCTAGGATAATATAATCATGAAATAATAGTTTTCCGGATTATCCATGTAATAGAGATGTGGTCGGGGGTTTTTATTTTCCTGGAAAAAGGAGTTTTTTTGATAGACTAGGGTAGGTATCATCCCTCTTCATCTCACTTTACCTGGTCTGATATATCTTAGGACCCTACCAACCGATCATACATATTTTTCGTATAGAGGTATGATCATATTTTGGGGGGGGGGGAGTGTCTTACCTTTCTATGTAGGTAATGTGTGGGTGTTGGTTCACTTTTTATTCCTTCATTGTAACAATATCATCTAAAGAAACAATTTAGTTTATACTATACATTGATTATAAGAGGGGATATGGTATAGGTAGATGATATCCTTGTGATTCTACTCATTCTTAGATAGAAGAGAGAAACCATGTGGGTGGTCATTATCTATGCCAGAGAGGCTGTAGGGTCGTTTTTGGAAAGATTCACTGTCAAGATTTTAAAATTCCATGTGATTTATACATTGTTTGATGTACCATTTTCTATTTTCCCACTTAATTTCTTGCCTTTTTAATTCAGGATCTACTGAATCCTTAATTTAACCTACCATATCCTATGATTAAATACTTACAGTGGAGATGATTTCAATGAACATGGTACTGATGAGGCTAGTTGGAGGTCAATCTAGTTTCTTGAATGTATGTAGATACTATGAGATAGTTTTAGTGTATCTCCAATATTGGGTAAACTTACTATATTTTTAGATATAAATATTTGAGAATATCCTCAACATGGACTTGATTAATTTAGTTTAGGTTATCATGGATTACTTCAGGAGTCAGATTGAACTCTATTCTTTTGAAAGGGTGTATACTATATTTATTGGAAAATGAGATCCTCAGATGGGCTAGAGGTGAGTTTTATCCTTATCTTTCTTTATGGATGGGTTAATTCTATGTTCATCAGAGGTTTAGTCAGAAATGTTTCCCAAGGTTATGAAATAATACCCTACTGTTTTTATTGAAGAAGTTATGGACCTTTTACCTTGATAGGATATTGAGTTTAGGATAAAGATATAACGCGATGCTTCTCTAATCTCAATGTCTTGGTATAGAATGATGGCTTTTGAGTTACAAGAGCTACATACATAGATAAGTGATCTCTTGTATTGACATTTTATTCATCATAACTTATCAATGTTGGGTGCTCTATTTTTTTTCTCAAGAGGGAATGATGGTAGTATATATCTTTGTATCAATTATCATTTATTAACTAAGGTGATTGTGAAGAATCCCAATCTTCTTTTCTAAATTGATGATTTATTCGATTAGATGAAAGGATCATGTTCGTTTCTTATAATTGATCTCTTATTCAGATATCACTAGATGTTGGAAAGTATTTAGGATATACTAAATACTACTTTTGAATATCATTATCGACATAATGAGTTAATTTTAATGTCATTTAGTGTAAAAACTTCTTTGTATATATTTATGATAATATTAATGTTGTGTTCTAAGAATTTCTGGATAGGTTCTTGGTGATTTTCATCAGCAACATCCATGTGTTTTTTGTGTCTAAGGAGGAGCATATAGATCATATTTGGGATATTTTGGGAGTTCTTCATTATTATAAGATGTTTAAGAAGCCGTAAAAGTGAGAGTTATGGTCTCTTGAACTTTGTTTCTTAGGGCATGTCGTGTCCCATGGTAGAGTTTCCATGGATCCATTTTATATCAAGGGATTTGTTTCTTGGAAAATATCTTGATATATATAATTGTGATGTTTCTTATAGATATATGTTGGTTTGACCCCATAAGAATAACTATTCCACCCATGATCTCATGTTGGTGGAAGTTTTGTTTTTTGATGTTTTGGTGAAAGTTCTTTATCAAAAATTCTTTGTGGTTATCACTGATAAAAATAGCCTGAATTATTTCTTCTCCCAACATGACATGAACTTGAAACAATGAAAATTAAAGGAATTATTATAGTACCATGAATTATATATTTCGTATACACTGATAATGGGTTATATTGTGGATGATATAGTAGTTAGGAAGTCACATAGTGGTGATTTTCATGAGTATAAGGATTCATAGAGTCTAATGGAATAGGTCTTACCGATGCATTTTAATATGGGATTATTTAGTGGAAGTGGATTCATTTAAATATTATAGTTTAGTTTTATTTTGTTTAGTAGGTGGAGGATTCCTAGATGGGGAATTGTGAGGTGGAAGTCTAGCAATATTGGGTTGTCTATGGTGATTCCCTTGAAGGATGTTCTAAGGATGACCAACCTCAGATGTAGTTCTAGGGGATGATTTTCATTACCTAAGAGATACACAAGGTTTTTTCCATGAGTTCCATAGGTTACAATTATCAGTACATCCTTTTATAAAAAATGTAGTATTCTATGAGAGGTCTGTTTTGGTTTCCAGGTTTGAAACATCTAGTTTGTAGAGTTTGTGACCTTATGTTTAGTCTTCTAGAAGGTGAAGGCTATATATTGTGTTCACTATGGTTTTGTATAACCGTTTAACATTCTTCAATGGATTTGAGAGAACATTTTGGTACTCTTTAGCACTACTTTACCTCAGCCTCCAGGCGACTGTAATTCTATATGTGTAATCATGGAACATTTGAAAATATAATCTCAGTTTTTGAAATATAGTATTTGAGTTCAGTTGATGTTTTGTTGAGGCTATATCTGGGGGAGGTAGTGAGGCTTCATGGAGTTTCAATGATAGTCATCACTGATCAGGATCATCATTTCACCTCCAAGGTGTAGATATGTCTTTTATAGTCTTTTGGATACCAATTGTGCTTGATCATTTATTTTCATAAAAAATGGACAATAATATAGAGTTGACCAACTAGACTCTTGAATAAAAGTTATGCACTTATTTCTAGGATTTTAGAGGTTCATGGGTGATGCACTTACATTTGGTCATGTTTCCTTATGATAATAGTTTTTACTCAACCATTGTTATATCAACATTTGAGTCATTGATGTGGATTTTAATTCTAATATTTTACCACACCATTTTTTCAATTTATTTATGTTTTAATTTCAAAAATTATGTTTTATGTTGAAAATTATTCATTTGAATCTATTTGTAGTTTATGTCTATTTTTAGATAATGGCTTGATTAAAAAAAATTTGTATAAGGGCTAAGAAAATAAAAAGTTGGGGCTACTTAATGGAATGGATCGAGTGTTGTAGGTGATTCACAATTTCCATGGAGAAGACACCGATACCATTTCTAATTTCAGTTGAAGGTGGACTAAGGATAGAGGTAGAGATGATGACTTGTTGGAAGACGAGTTAGATGTTACTGAACTATCCCTCGATGAGTTTCTTTTCAAGTGTCGATGGGAATCTATGGAGGGGACATCAATTATCCCTGATGTTACAAATACAAAGTTATAGATGGTTTCTTACTAACTATTTGATTATATTCCTATGACGAACTATTGTTTGAGTGTGGCTAAAGGGAATATGACCTGATCTGAATCCCAATTTGGAGAAATGGGGTTGGGTTAAATTATTCCCTTTCCCATTGAACAGATGAAAGGAGTGATGATCTTATTAGGGGAGTGAATTTTGTGCTATGTTTGACCGGTTCTAGATGATAATAAACAATATTGAAGTTAGATTATCACACCGGTGGAGATTTATGATTAAGATACATTGTTGGAGGAATATCATACTATAATAATTATATGTCACTTGGATTTAAATTACTCTAAGGAAATTAATTATAGGTTACATGTGGAGCATGAAATTTCCTACGAAACTGGAAAATTAGTTTTAGTATCTTTGTTAAAGTTACATGAGTTGTGACTAATTGATAAAAAATATATAGTCTTCTAGTGACACAAATATGTTTTTTTTGTATAGCTTTTTCACTGGAATAATTTATTTTTAAAAGGAGAGAATTGGGAATTTAATAACGAATTTAAATATTAGGATAGAATTTTTTTTTTCCGATATGTTGAGAGAAGAGAATCAAGAGAACTTTCTAGAGAGCTATTGATTTTTTTGATTGAGATGAAGTTCAAAGTCTTTTACCATTTCTCAAACATGATCAGATAATTATTTTATTAGCTGAATTTAGAAATTTAAACTGGTGAATATTTTTCAAGATTATGTTTCCCCTTTAAAATTATAAATTATCTCTATAATTCTGATCATTAAATAATCAATTGATGTTTAATGATCAAATTTTCTCTCATTTCATTTTCGTTTTCTTTCTTCAGTTATGTGACTGACACATAACTGATCAAATTTTTTTGTTCATCCAATGTAGATTGTTAACTCAGTTTGGTTAAGAGTTTGAGGTTTACTTTAATTTCTATACTTATCAATTTTTGATTGATAATGTTAAGCACAAAAGGTTTTTAATTGTTTCTTGCTGCTCAGTGATCGTTGATTTCTTCGACCGAATCATAATGAAAGGATTTCAATAACTAAGATCTAAATTGTTGGCGTTGAATATTTATCTTAATGATATTCAAATTTGTATAATTATATATATTTTTTGAGGGAGTATATGGAGTGATTTTTTTTAATGTAATGATGAAAGGATGATATACAAGAATGAAAAGGAAATTTCACTATTTTATTTCTGATACTTTTCCACTTCCCACATATACTACTTATTTTGCTTATATTTTAATCTTTTTGGTTTCTAAAATTAGTTTTTTTATTGTAATAATGAAATCCACCTATTAATATTAAACTATTAAAATATAATAAAATTTTGATAAATAAATCCCTAAAAAGAAACCTCTTTGGGAGACAACCTCCAATGATACTTTACTATAGTAGTTAGGATAAAAAATTGATGTTACATTTAAAAGACTAAAAATCCAACACTTTAACTAGAACCTTTTCTATGGATACATGAAAGGTGCTTCAAAAATAAAAAATAAAAAATAAATGTAATATAAAAAATTTATAATAGAAATTAATAAAACAAATAAATAAGAACAAATGGAATCTGAACCTCCCTGGGAAGTTATATTTATATAATTTTTCGAAAAAACTAAAGAAATTTTCATGACATTAAATGAGAAAAAGATATAAAAAAACTTATAATACTTTGAAACATATCTAAATTGACATGTCTTGGAAGCCTGAGTTAAATATCTATAAGATTTTTCACATTTTTACCTAAGTTCAATGTAGGAGTTCTTATCTTCCAAAAATTTGAAGTGAAAATCCAAGAGTTTGAGACTGAACTTAATAAATATTTAATTCCCAACATGATTTATTTTCCCAAGGATTTGGAAGAAGAAAAATGTTTTCAAATTAATTTATTTTATGGGGATTTTGAAATTTTTACTCATCCTATTTATATATTTCTAATTATTATATTATTACTCAATAGATTTGTTATTACACTATAGAACCAATATCATTCTAGTAGGACTAAGAAGAGTTTGAAGTTAATATGTGAGAAGGTTCTATGTGTGTAGAATATAAGGAAAAAATGATGTTTTTCTTAAAATATGAAGAACTTGATACATTATCTTTTGAAAATCATTTGTAATTAGACACAAAAGATGAAAATGTCCAGAATATAGTTGATGATATTTTTCGTTTATCTGTTGAGGTTATTCCTAGAAGAAGTGGAGGGAATAGTGGAAACATTTCCTATTGTATAAGTAAAGGATGAGGCCCTATATATTATTCCTCTTTGCTAAATGAAAAATTATTCCCAAATATTAAGGGTTTGAATATACTATATTGTTTTAAATGGAACTTTAAAATAAGAGTGATATTGACCAGTCATGGGAGAGAAAGGATGTTCTGGTTATTACCACACAAGTCCCATACACTAACGTACTAGGGATAAATAAAATATTGTATAGCTATAGATAATATAAAATATATCACCTTATGGGGGTTTATACCCAAGATTCCTCTTTCCTTTACTTCACATTCCATTTGATTTTAGTTTTATTTTTTTAAAATTTCAATAATATTTTAAAATCTTATTGTTTTTCCTATAATAAATAATGTGTAAATCAGATCTTGAACTTCCATAAATGTCATTTTGTTCCAATAAATGTGGAAATATCAGATTCCCATGGGTATCCACAAGTAGATAATTTTTTAACTCACCATGAGGAATATTCTAAGGGATTCTTTTGATTATTTGGAGTAGATATCTTGCAATCTAAAATGATAAAGAGAATCCAAAAGATGAAAAATATTGATTCAAACCCTTTACTATCTAAACCACAGTAACATTTTTTTATTTAGAATTTATTGAATTTAATGGTAATTTGTTTTCATTTCTAGGTTATTGGAGATAATTGTGGATAAATTTTAAATGATAATAAGGGGGGGGGGGGGGTGTAGGTAATTTAAGTGAATTAAAAGGAGAAAAAATATTCTAAATTTGTAATGTAATTAGTTTTTAGTTCTGATCATTTTCATGAGTTTTAAAACTTTCTTCTTCTATCTTGAACATTAATAAGTTAAAAAAAGTGGGAATAAAAGAATTTTATCATTATAAAATAATGGATAAAATAGTCTACTTAGTGATATTAAAGTTGTTTTTTAATTGTGTATTAGTTTCATGTCATGGTGAATATTATTTTATTAGCTAGAAATCATTTATCACACATCCTTGAATATACACTAGTATACAAAATTTTCTTTTGAGATAAATTTTTGAATTGGTAACTAGTAGGAATTTTTTTTGAATCCTATGAGTTATTTATTGTATATGTTTTATGAAGAAAATATTTTTGAGATTTCTTATTACCCATTTTAAATTATTCCAATCTTCTAAATTTTTAAATCCATTTTAAATTTAAATTGAATTTACATATTTCTCCACCTTGTATTCAATATTGGAGATAATGTTTGGTTTTAGTGTGGGGAAAGGGTCTTTCAATGTGATAAACTATACCAAGATGAGGTTCATAACATAGGTTCTATAAATTTTATAAAATTTTATAGTTTTTATATTTTAATTAATAATTGTTAGTGGGTTTCAGTTTTTTTGAAGTTTAAATGTTGATATTATACTTTGATGAGGTTTCTTATCTATTACCCCTTGGATTTAGTTGGATAAATAATTTTTAATTACCCTGTTGGAAAGTGCTTAAATTTGGTAAAATAATGGATTACTTTTATACAATTATAATTTCCCTTGAATCCCTTGATATGAATTTAAACTCCTAGAATATCAATTCAAATTAATTAAGATATTAAAATCTTAATTCAGGTTGAAATAAATATTTATTCATTATGATTTTGAATGAGTTATTTATTATTCATTTTTAATTATAATTTTTATCTTCTAAATAGTGTGTCTAATTGTTTAAGATGTTTATAATTCTAGTTTATTCTCCAGGAGATAAAGATAAGTTTATACTTTCAGTTGAGTGAAAATTGAAGTATATTTAATCTATTCTAAAATATTTACGATTAATAATTTGTGTAAAATTTGAATAAAATTTTGATCTAAAAGTGGAGTAATCTGAGAGATAGATATGATGACTTTTTATAAGATGATTTTTATGGTGAAGAGCTATTAATTTATCAGCTTTTTTCTGGTGTTTATGTGAATCAAAGAAGGGACCTCAGTGATCATTGATTCCATGGCTATATAATTTAATATGGTTTCATAATAATTATTTTATCATATTTATATAGGGAATTGATGTTTGAGTGCTAATGAAGAAGATATAACCTGATTTTAATCTCAAAATAGAAATTTTGGGTTGAATCGAACATTTACCTTCCCTATTGAACCAACCGGAGGAGCGACGATCCTGGTGGGGGGGGGGGTGAATTTGGTGCATAATTTTACTAGGACCTAAATATTATCTATACGTTCAAAGTTCCCTAATAGAACTAGTTGAGATTCATGACCAAAAGAGAAGGTTTGAGTAGAATCATGACAAATTAATTGAATAAAAATTTTATTTTTATTACTCTAATGAAACTAATTAGCAGTGAGACATGGAGAATCTGATTACCTATGAAAGTGGAATACTAGTTTGGGTAACTTTTATCAAGTTATTTGAGATATGATAAAAGGATAAAAAATATAAAGAGTTAGAGACACATAATAATGTGACTTTAACATAGATTAGTTGTTGGAATGATTTCATTTTAAATGAAGAGCATCTAAAATTCAGGAAGGATTTAAATAACTGAGATTGAAACACATTTTTCAGAGATGTTGGCAGAATAGAATCAAGATCTTTTTTTGGAGAGTTGTTTATTCTTACAATGAATATGAATATTGAAGGGTTTTAACCTTCCTAAAACATGATTTGATAAGTGTATTTGTGGATGAACCTAGTGAATTTTACTGGTTAATACTTTCCTTGATTGTTTTTTATATTTCAAACTATAAATTCTCTTTAGAATTTTTATCGTTAAATAAATGAATGATGTTGGATGATTTCTTTTTTTATTACAGTTTTTTCTTCTTTGTTACATTCTATGATTGGAACATAATAGATCTGAGTGTGTTTCTCATTGATTGAAAATTATGAACAAATTCTTCTTAAAAGTTTGAGGTTGACTCTCATTTTCAAAACTTATCAATTCCCAATAGAGAATACTATGAACAAGAGGAGAATCATTATGTCTTATCACTCGATGATCGTTGAGTAATTAAATTTGATTTTAATTAAAGGATTTTGATAAATGACATATTTTTTCATTAACTCCACTCTTTAAACTCAACAAGATTCATTGTTTGAGATTTTTATCTATGTGTCCAAGGAGTTTATAGAGTGAAAACCTTCTAAAGTGATGTAGAAAGGATGATCTAGAAGAATCACTACGAAATTTCATCATTTCAATTCCAAATTTTTACACATCTCATACCCTACTTATTATTTTATGCTATATTAATTTTCTTAGTTTTTAAAAGTTATTATTTTATTCTTGTTTTGAGACCCCATAGAAATATAAATGTAGAAAATATAATAAAAATCAAGATAATAAAACTCATAAAAAGAAACCTCATTAGGAGAAAACCCTTGGAACTGATTTACCAATGTATTTTTTATAAAACATAAATTTAGGTTTATGTTAATAAAATCCTAAGGCTCTTGTCATTGTATGGTGAAAATTTTAATTATGGTGGACTGGTGTGGGAGAATAAATGATTCTCTATTTTGAACTACTATAGAGCATAAAAATATGGCACTGGTGATTCATGAGCGGATGGAGGTAGTGCCAGATCAAGAAAAAAAATCCTATATTGATCACATTTGGAGACCTCTAGTCTTATACATTGGAGATCATGTGTTTTTGAAGGTTTAGACATGGTAGTAATATTTAAATATGGTTTTTGGGCCTTTCAAGGGGTTAGAGCATGTTGGATCCATCAAATATCATATAGAACTTCACTACATTTGATTAAGATTCAGGATGTATTTCATGTGTTATAAATCCACTGATATCTTCATGAGAAAAATCATGCCATTTATTGTGGTGAGATCAATGTCTATGATGCTGCGACATTGGTTGAACACCTAGTAGAGATCTCTAATTTTTATGGGGAGGTGTTTTGTGAGCATTATTTTCCCTTAGTTCACATCTTTTGGTGATATGGTGGTGTGGATAATCGCACCTAGAAACTTGATTCACAGATACATGCTTTTTATCCCAAGATGTTTGTTTCTAGAATATTATTTTGTATAAATGTTATCACATTTTTATACTTTATCTATATTATACTATGCATCTCTTTTAATTGATCTCTTGTTTGTGGCTGTACTTTTATTTAAGTGATATCTTCCATGGAAGTGTGTTGCATAGTTTTCACCTTATTCTTTAACTAAAGTGGTTGTGCTCCTATGATGTTGAGATTTGTAAGAGTTATCTCAGGGGCTTTATGTTTTGGAAACCTATTTCCCTTCCATTCTCCTAGGGTTTGGTTTTAATTCTTGTGGGAAATAATTGTTTGAGATATATTTGATTCAAGGGACTAGATCCTCTTATACTATTATTTTGTGTATTTTAGTTATTAGAGGTATGGAGAGGAGGATCATTAGATAATATAGGGGTGTTAATTTAAAATTTAAATTTCCAAGTAGGTTTTTGTTGTGAAGGTGTGTGCTATATTGTCGACATTAGTCAGGTGATGTGGCTACAACATGGATAAAGAGGTTTGACATAGGGTCACAAGGGGGTCGATTTGGGAAGTTCTTCCTATTTTGGTACTACTATAACATATAAGATTGTGATATATGTTTCAGAGCTTCATCCTTTCTTAGGGTAACTATTCCACATATATGACTTTTATTGAAACCATATTTTATATGATTATAATTCTATGGTGTAGTGGTTCCTTTTAATCATAGCCTTTCACAAAATTTATAGGATCTGAATCATGGACTGTATCATGTTTCTTAGATTAATATTTTTCTAGACATACTGCAGTATGGTCTCTTTCCTAACATCATATTTTTTTTCATGTATCAACATCCTTTCACTATGGTTTTGGGTCCAACACCATAGTCTTTTAATTTCCATTTGGCTTATAAATTCCCAAACCACCTTCGAACTTGTCTTCCTCTTGAATTTTTCTCTTGAACCCCAGGTTCCTAAGAGATATTTTTCCAAGGCCTTTAAAGCCCCTTTGATCAGATTCAACCCCCTCTACCTAGAGATCAATCTATAGTGATCTGAGGTGAGTATCCCCTCTTTCAATTTTGGTTTATAACCCATAAAGATAAATTTTCTCCTATTATATGTTTATAGGCTACGGTGGTTTATCTCATTCATTCTCATAGATCAATTTTAATGTTTAGTGTCATGTTCATGTTGCAATACTCTTATGGAACTTTAGTTCCCTATCATAGAATGTATTAGAGATATTCACTTGTTATTTTTTTTCTTTCTAATTTTGAAAAAATTAAAATCCTTGAAGTAGGTGATTTTTTGAATATCTTTATTTAAAGTGGAATATTAAAGTTATTCTGATTTATTTAATTGGGTAATAGAGAAATTAACCTTAATGGATATTAAATTGCATATAAAGAAATAATTGATTTTCGGTTGTAGTAATCACATGTTTTGAAACCATGTTGATGGGTTTTCTTGGGATTTGTAAGATAATATTCTATCTATTTTTTATTCTACGGTGTAACTTGTTTTTTATGAGTGGAAACTGGAGAAAGAAAACAAATATTGTAATTCTTAATGACTAAACTATAATGTGGTAGGTTTAATTATAATCTTCCTTATTTATAATTGATGGAAATGAAAGTTGTACTTGAATATTTTTTGTTATTATTTTTTGATAACTTATGCCTTATGTTGCAAGTGGTTATTACATGTGATAGATGAATATGTTTTTATGGGGTAGTAAGTAATTTTTCATTTGATAAATATAATTTTTTAGGGATAAACGACACTATTTACATGTAAAAGATCGATATTGTGGTGATAGTTCCTAGATAATCTATTAACTATTTAATATTTTGTGGACACCTTGTGTTATTTACATGGAAGAGGATCCATGCTACGTGATGTGAGTGTTCCCGAGATGGTGGATGGTTTGGATACACGTGTGCATAAAATTTGGGGTTTTTGGCAGTAGTCAAAAATAATTATTACAGGATGAATATTGATATTCATAGTGGTGTGTGGGATGGTACTGAGACTGATAGAGTAGGTTTAACCCGTGATTTTCTGTTGTTTACTATTTTTAAATCTATTTTTCTTGTTTGTTATGAGTTATATTTGAAAGCAGAATAGTTAGGTTTCTCATATATGCCTTTTCTTTTCCCCTTTGTATAATTCACATGGATGTGCATGGTCTATGAATATTTTTGGTAGCTTAAGATGAGTCTTATAATACATTAAATCATGGAATTAAAATGTTAAATAATTTACCCCATGGGGTTGTAGGCTTTAAATAATGATGAAATAATAACTATTCTTGAGGAAACTGGGATGATGATGGATTATTATTAGAGGGAATAGATTTGGTTTATAATTAATGTAAAATGAAATGATTATCTTAAGAATTAATTAATAAACTATTGAAATGATTCTATGATTACTGGATATATAGTCCTTGATAATGGACTCTTAGTGTCCGAGATATGATAATTGCTTTTGGGATTAAGGATATGAAATTTCCATTAGTGTGTTTTTGAGCTATATATACATTCGGTATATTCTGTTATTTGAGACGCTACCCCAACCATGTAAGTAAGGTGACTGAGGCGAGTGGATTTTATTGGGTGTTTCCCCCAACATCTTGGTTTCAGTGGAGGGATAAATGACTTACCACTTCCCATCATTCTTTTATTCCATGAGTATTATGCGCTGTTACACATGGGTTTTTCCTTTCCCATGTATGTGTCTGGTGGGATGTAATGGTTGTGGTTATTTTCACACACATGTACCCCTAGATATAGTATCCTAATGATATTATTTGTTTGTTTTGTATGGGATGTAATATATTGAGGTATAATAAAATATTTACTAGCTATGGAGGCTCTCAAAAAACCACTTGGTCACTATATATATATGGTTATATGGATGACATTATGAGATACGTATGGTGTGGAATGTGATACAATTTCATTTGAAGCATGTGGAATTTTTAGAGATATATGGATCAAGACACATGGGGTACCTTTGGGAAGGAAACTTTTGTGGAAGTATTAGTGGGGTAGCTTGTTTTTTTATTTAATTGGATATTATATTATTTCTTGCATGAGATACATTTTGTGAGAGATTTGGAGTTTCTTTAAACTTAGTATTTATTAGGGGATGAGTTGGTTTTATTTTTTTTGATAGGGGATTTAGTATGATTTTAATATATTTGGATGAGAGGAACTGAGGAGGATCCTACTAATTATACCTATAATGATCATCATTAATCTATATAAACTATTTCTGGTCCTCCATAGTTGGTTTTTGATTGGAATGGACATTACTAGCTCAAGGATTTTTTTTGATATTATTTATTCTTTGAGGCCACTACTTAGGATCTATTTTGGCACTTGTAGTTTAAGTTGTAGTTATTCTAGTAGTATGAAAATACATGTATGTTTTAGGATGTGTATTTTAGTTTTTTATCATAAGGAGTTTTTTTGTGGTTTTACATAATCTTTCAATCATCAATATTTATATATAGTAATACCTACCATTTGTGTGTATGATATACCCTTAGTGATTTTAACCAACACATGACCTATTTGGTGTGGGCTTCATGCATAATTATCTCTCTCCATTTCTTTCTATCCTAAGAGGGGTACCATTATGGGAGGGGGTCATGATATAATTGATGTAAAAGTAAATGACATTAAAATTAGATTCCTTTAACTCAACAAATTCTTGTACTAAGAGAATTATTTATAAACTTCATTCAACCATGTTGGATTTGTACACATCCAACAATTGATGGGCTCATAAGGATCTGTAAAATTTCTACAGTGAAATATATTATTGTTAAAAAACTATAAAAAGTGAATTTTTTGATCTAAAAATCCTATGAAATCCAAAAACCAGGCTCAAAACAAATATTCTATGGTTTTAATGGTCCTATGAAGCTGACCATCTATTTGAAGATAACATGCAACACTTATACTCAACATTGTATCTAGATATTATTGAATACTTTTCCAAAACGTTGAGGAAATTACTAGATCAAGATAAAATATGATTGATATTGGTAATATATGAAATATTACCCAATCCTTTACATATAACCTTTCATTCCAGTCAAGAGATAAATCTTCTCTGAAAGAAATGAAATGTACAAATTTTGTTAAGAGATAGACTATAACTGAAATAAGGATATGAATTTATGATGTTTTTTAGAGTTTGATGATGAAATCAATGATGAAGTTTTATAATTTCTATTCTCATATGGGTAATGGATATATAATCCCTATTGAATTATGTCTCTAATTCATAACTTTCTGACATACTAGGTATTGATTCATGTAATCTACAATATCCCTTCTCATTTTTCCTAACATTAATACTATTTTAAATATCTATACATCTTCATAATTCCATGATGAAAAGTGAATGTTGAAATATGAGAATCATCCAATAGTTACTTCTTAAAATATAGTATAAATAGTGCACATAACCATCTCTTAAACCATATCACTCTATTACAATTATTGTTTAACTCAGGAACATTTATCACCTTCTCCTATAGTTATATTTATCTCTTTTATTTCTCTTTAATCCTCACATGATTGGGTGGTTAAAAATTCATTTGAGAAAGATATGATAAATAAATTTTATTTATTCTTTAATGTTATACATTTTTAATATTAATAAATAATTATACCTCTTTCAGTCCTTATGATGGAAAAATGGCATAGTCATTATGACTCAGAGAATTACCCTCTTTTTTACCTTCCCTGGGTGGTAATATTTAGAGTGATCATCATATTTAATCAATTATAACCATATACTTTAGTTCATATGCAACTATTTCTCTGTTAATATATAAAATAATTTTTTTTATTAGTATATATATCACACCATTCAATAAATAGATTGTCACGACCCGTCCTCGGGGCCCGTGCCATGACTACCCCAAGCCCGCCTTCCATAGGCCAGGGGTTGGAAACTAGCACCAAGGCTTAATTCCCGATAAAAAGAAAAGGAATTTCCTTTGTAAAGTAAACAAACACCACAGAGCAAGCAAGCAGTAGAAGTAAACACTAAGTAAAAACTGATACAAAAGTAAGTGCGGAAAAGTAAGTGGTCCAGTATACAAACCCAAACTGAAAGTAAAGTACAACTGGAAAGGGAAACCAACAACTGAAAGTAAAGCCGCAGCCTTGAGCTGTCCACTGGAAGTCCCACCTAAAGGGTGAGTACAGATAACCTCCACAACACCTCGGGTCCAGCCGTCCGCTACGAGTACGTCCCGCCCAGTGGTCCACCTCCGGGTACCGACGTACTCCGCAAGCCTCAAACGCGATCAGCGCTGTCCTTCGTCTGCAACCAAAACAATGTAGTGCGGGCATAGCCCGTGTAGGGGTGAGTATAAGCTACTCAGTAGGGACCCCGAGACCCCTGAAGGTCTACCAGAATCCACAAAGGATAATCTACAAAGGAAAGATACAATCACGAAGTAATATCTGACACTACTTAGGTATATGCCCATACATATTCCTAAGTCATCAATTCCCGTTCGGCTCCAACATCCGAGCTCAAGTACAACCCAGTCCACACAGGAAATCACAATCCAATCCACACAGAAAAGCATAACGTAATCCACACAGGATATCAAGTCAATCTTATCGAAGATAAGGATTGAATGTCAAGATTCAGGTCAGACAGGTATACTTCTTCGTAAGACGATAGAGATGATAAGATATTTCCACAGATTCATCTAAGCCGTCGGACCCACACATGATCGATAGGTTCTAACCACCGCAAGGACCCACAAAGGATCGATAGGTAACTAACCCCCGCAATCACCCACAAAGGATCGATAGGTAACTAACCCCCGCAATGACCCACACAGGATCTGTAGGCATTGGCCCACACAGAACCACTGAGCGCTGATCCACACAGGATCTGACCCACACAGGATCGGTAACACTGATCCACGTAGAATCATTGAGTGCTATAGTCGTCGCCGTTGAATTCACGGAGGATTTCTGTACAGTCGTCATCGTCATCGCAGTCGCAGCCAACTCTAGGGTTCCCGCACACAGCAAGCTCGTTCTGGAGGGTCCGCTCCACGAGCCGAAGGGCTGATACATCAACTGACACATAGTCCGGAGTTGATGTATGAAAAAGCTCCATATCGTCAACAGGAACTCAACGTCACTGGCGGCACGTCAATCGGACGCCCAGTCTGAGAGTTATTGTCCTTTTCGTTCCAGGCTCCTGGTTGGTTTTTAAGTCAAAACCAACCCGACCATACTCCAACTGCATCCAAACCTCGAGCAGAGTAATCCAAAAGGTCCGTCTCACTAAGAGGTATCCATCAAAGTTGACGTCATGTCAATCGGACGTCCGGAGCTCAAGTTATAAGCGTTACCGCTCCGAGGGCCCAGTTGGTTTCGTGTACGAACCAACCTAGACGAACCCAAACTACTCCGGAACCTTGAGTGTAATATATCGAAACGACCGTCTCGTTCCAAGGATTGAATCGCCACTGACGGTGCATCGATCGGAGGTCCGCATCACAAGTTATGGGTAAAAGACCGAAATAGTCTGGTATTAGGGGGTTCGGGCCCGGTCCGATACCCACTGGGTCAGCCCGAACTGGGCGACCCGACCCGGGTCCGGTCCGGCCCGCTTGGGTGCGGCGTGGCCCGGACCGACTTGGGCGTGGCCCAGCCTGGCGGCCCGGTCTGGCGGACCGGCCAGGGCAGCCGGCCCGATGCGCTGGCACGCTGGCCAGGGGCTCGGCCGTTCGGACGAGCGGATGAGGGCGGGGGGGGGGGGGGGGGGGGGGGCGCCTGCACCCTGTTTTCGTAACCGCGACCCCCATAATGGGGGGGCCGATCGAGCTAGCCGCTGGGGGTTTGTATCCCCCGACTCTTCCACTAACCGGCCGGCAGATTCCGACACGGGACCGGCAAGGCTGGTCCCCCTGCTCCGACGCCGGCGGCCCGGAACCGACCGCCGGTTCCTTTACTCCGCCGCGGCCCGGAACAGGCCGCGGCCTTGGTCCGTTCGGCGTGGCGCGACGGCACCGCGGCCCTGCTCTGGCCGCGGTGCTTCGATGTTCCTTCAAGGTTCTTTGGTGCGGCGCGACGGCGCTGCAGATTAGTTTGTTCCAACGGCGTGGCGCGACGGCGCCGCGTTTCTCCGCCCTTTGTTTAACATTTCCCACGCAGTGGTTCGGCACCGCGCCGCCTTACACGAGCCGCAACAAAAATCAACCAACAAGGGGGAGGAGGGTCGGCCGTGTTTGTGCGGTCCGACCTCCTCATGTTATTGCGATAACAGGCGGTTCAAAATAGACGAAAAACCAATGATGAAGTAATCAGGAACAAATGAAATAATTAAACCCCTACCTCACCGAATCGTTGAGTGAGGGTTCGTCGCAGAAATAACTGTCGCGGAAGAAGACGTCGCGGAAGAAGAGATTCGCGTCGCGGGGATGGCGTCGCGTCGTCGATCTCTGAGGAATCCGGCGTTCTTCGTGTTATTCGCGTTCTTCGTCGAAGAGGAATAATTTCTTCAAGATCCTTAGCTTTTCTCCCCAAAACTCTCAAAGTAACAAGACCCCAAAAAAAATAAAATAAGTCCCTTACTTATTTTATTAACATAACTTAAGCATTTGAATTTTAAACATTCAAATTAAACTCACCTATTTAATTAACTTAAGTTATCAAAATTAACGCTGAGTTGAAAGAGTTAGAGAATATGAAGGGGCGGGGTTTGTGTGGGGCCCACCACTCTCATAACCTCCCATCGGAAGTTGGGTGGTTACCCCAACTTCCACTCAACGGATAAACCACTTAAAGGAAATAAAAATTGTAACTCAATTTTTATTTTATCTTCCACAAATTTTTAAAAATTACTCCCGTGAAAACGCAACTCCGGAAAAGGTGTTCCTATGCAATGACCGGTGCTGCGAATCCATCGGTGCCCTTGGAATTTGATTCCGAGCACCGGTTCAAAAGTTAGAAAAACCCGCTCTTTCTTTCATTGAACGTACCCGAGCTAAACTTCAGATAGAAATTCATGGCACACCGGGCCTCAGAATCAAGTGCCGTCAGAAACCACGTTCTTGTAAAATCCAAAAGAAAATTAAGAAAAAATTTACCTTTAATTATAAGGGTCTTTACATTACTCCCAGCTCAGGGATTTACATCCCCATAAAGATACATAAAAAACTAGGGGAACAAATGTGGGTACTGGGCACGCATCTGAGCCTCCCACTCCCAAGTGCTCTTCTGGAGGTTCCTGTGCTACCATCTGATGCGCACTAGAGGAATCGACCATCCACGTAGGACCCGCTCCTGTAGATCCTTGATCTCCACTGGGACCTCCGCAAAATTCGCCCCATCATCAATGTCCAGCTCTCCATGGTCAGTGATATAGGTTGGGTCGTGCACTTATCTCCTCAGCTGAGGTACGTTGAAGACGTCGTGCACTCGGTGCAACTGAGGTGGTAGAGCCAGGCGATAAGCCACCTCAGCAATCCTGCTGAGGACCTGGAATGGTCCGATGAAGCATGGAGACAACTTGCCGCCTCAACCAAATCTCCATATACCACGTCGAGGTGAGACCCGCAAGAAGACGTGGTCACCATCCTCGAACTCCATTGGCCTCCGCCTCCTGTCAGCATAAAAATTCTGTCGGCTCTGAGCTGTCCTCATCCGCTCTTGGATGACCTGGACCTTCTCTGTCATGGCCTGGACCATCTCTGGTCCCACAAGTGCTATCTCCCCAAGGTCTGTCCAGCACAGAGGTGACCTGCAAGTTTGGCCATACAATGCCTCATATGGTGCCATCCCGATGGTGGAGTGGTAGCTGTTTTTGTACGCGAACTCCACCAAGGGTCGATGGTCCTCCCAACTGCGACCAAAGTCGAGGACACATGCACGGAGCTTGTCCTCGAGAGTCTGAATGGTCCTATCCATCTGACCATCTGTCTGAGGGTGAAAGGCGGTACTCAGATGTAGCTGCGTCCGAATTCCTCCTGTAACCCCTTCCAATGCCGGGAAGTAAAGCGATCATCTCGATCAGAGACGATAGATGATGGAACACCATTAAGTCGTACAATCTCTTGAACGTAGAGACATCCCAAGATCTCCACTGATCCCTGCTCTATGATGGGTAAGAAGTGAGCCGACTTGGTGAGTCGGTCGAAAATCACCCAAATGGATTCGTGACCTCTGGAAGTGCGTGGAAGTCCAGTCGCGAAGTCCATAGATATCCCATCCCACTTCCACTCCGGGACCTCCAAGGGCTGAACCAAGCCTGCTAGTACCTGGTGCTCTGCCTTCACCTGCTGGCAGGTGAGGCATCAAGATACGAACTCCGCCACAACCTTCTTCATGCCCGGTCACCAGTGCTGTCGTCTGAGATCCTGGTACATCTTCTCCACTCCAGGATGTACCGCCAAAGGAGAAGTGTGAAACTCTCTCAGCACCTCCTCCCGTAAAGAAACTGGTACCAAGGAACATCCTCTGAAAAGGATGTTGTGCTCTCCTCCCATGAAGAATCCATCAGGTGCCTGTCCTAAGGATATCTGTGCACGTCGCGTCTCACAGTCAGCATCCCCACACTGTGCCTCTCTGACCCGCTGTAGTAGTGGAGGAGTGACTGTGAGTGAATGAAGGAAGGCTGCTCCATCTCTATCCATGAAGGATATCCGAAAAGAGGCTAGATGCTTTATCTCCTCCCCAAGTAGCTGGATGCCCTTCCTCCTACTGAGAGCATCGGCTACTACGTTCCCCTTTCCAGGAGTATAGACTATCTCAAAGTCATAGTCCTGGAGGAACTCGAGACATCGCCGCTGTCTCAGATTCATGTCCTTCTGTAAGAAGATGTACCTGAGACTCTAATGATCAGAATAGACTGTAAAGCGCTCGCCCATCAGATAGTGTCGCCACATCTTCAGAGCGAAGACCACTACTGATAACTGCAGGTCATGGGTAGCATAGTTCTTCTCATGCTGCCTCAACTGACATAATCCATAGGCAATCATGGATCGCTCCTGCATTAGGACACATCCGAGTCTGGTCCCTGATGCATCGTAGTAAACTACGTAACCTACTCCCTCCTCTTACAACCTCAAGATAGGCGCGCTGGTCAGTCTCTGTCTCACCTCCTGGAAGCTCCGATGACATCTGTCTGACCAAACAAAGGTTTTCCCCTTCTTCGTCAAAGCTGAGAGTGGTGCCGCAACTCTGGAGAAGTCTGGCACAAATCTCCGGTAGTACCCAGCTAGTCCCAAGAAACTCCGCACCTCCGTCACGCTCCTGGGTGGCTCCCAAGCTAGCACTGCCTCGATCTTCGCAGGATCCACCACAACTCCCGCCTCAGAGATGACATGTTTCAAGAAGTGGACCTCGCGTATCCAGAACTGACACTTCGAGAGCTTTCCATAAAGCTGGTTCTCTCAGAGTGTGTCTAGTACAACCCGTAAGTGGTAGGCGTGCTCCTCCTCAGTTGTCGAGTAAATCAAAATATCGTTGATGAAGAACACAACAAATCAATTGAGGTATGGCTGAATGATCCTGTTCATGAGGACCATGAACACTGCTGGAGCATTGGTTACGCCGAATGACATAACCAAGAACTCATAGTGGCCATACCAACATCTGAAGGCCGTCTTCTGCACGTCCTCATCCCGAACTCTGAGATGATGATAGCCTGATCTAAGGTCTATCTTTGAGAACCACCATGCTACCTTGAGTTGATCGAAGAGGTCATCAATCCTCGGTAGCAGATACTTGTTCCTCACTGTCACCTAGTTCAGGCGACGATAGTCAACACAAATTTGCAAGCTCCCGTCCACCTTCTTGGTGAACAATATCGGGGAAGCCCAGGGTGAAACACTGGGTCGGATGAATCCCTTGCCCTGCAAGTCCTCCAACTGTACCCGTAGCTCTTGAAGCTCAGCGGAGGCCATCTGATATGCTGGAGTGGATATCAAGGCTGTCCCGGGGTATAGGTCAAAATAAAAGTCTACCTCTCTACGAGGAGGTAGTCCCGGAACGTCATCGGGGAAAACGTCCGCATAATGATCCACCACTGCAGGAAAACTCGGACTCCGCACGTCAACTGCTCCTAGGATGAGGCTAGCCAACTAATGAGTTATGGGATGTCCTCTCCTCTACGGGAGTCCATCCTGTGCTGCGAAGGCTCCCTTCTCGCCGGTGAAGGTGAACCTGCTCTCGTCGGTGCGTACACATTGCACCTTGCCCCTAATACAGTCAATGTGAGAATGGACTGTAGATAACCAATCCATTCCCAAGATGATGTCGTAAGGCCTCGACGCTACTACAATAAGATCCCAGCCGAATCTCTTGCCTCCTAGAGTAAGCTCGCACTGCCGGCACCAGTGCGTAATTGTCGAGTTTGCTCCTGTAGGAGTCTCTAGCCGTAAGGATCGAGCCAAAGGCTCAGTCAGAATCTCTGAGCTCCGAACAAGGGTAGAAGCTATGAAAGAATGAATCGATCCTGTGTCTATAAGAACTGTAGCAAGGGTTGAATAGAAACAGATAGTACCTCGAATTTTCTCGGGCGCGTCGTGGTCGTAGGCCTCCGCTGCCTGAAGCTGTGCCTGTCTCTGCCCGCCAGCTCCCTGTGGACGGGGTGGACCTTCTGGTGGTGGTGGTGGTAGAGCCTCAAAGAGTCGCCCACCACCTGCTGCTCGGCCAGCTCCTCTGCCTTGTTCGCCGCTCCCTGTGGTCCTCCACGGTCGACCCTCTGCCTCTACCTGGGTGGTCCCTCAACCGTCTGCTGCTCCTCTGCACGGTGGGTCGGGCAGTCACGAGCCATGTGACCCTGCCCGCCACATGCGTAGAACTGTCTGCCTCTCGAAAGACTAGCTCCCCGCTGTGTGCCCCGCACTGCTGAGCCAGTGTCCTGAGGTCGTCCGCCTGAGGGTCTGGTCTGCTTGGACTCATGAGTCATCCGTCGACTGCCTGCTGCAGAAGACTCTGCTACGTGCCACCCTGCGGTAGGTCTCGCTACTGAAGTAGGCTCAGCAAGGAATCTCTCGATCAGAAGGGCTCGCTCCAGTACTCGTGTCTGTGTCAGAATGCTGAGGGAGATCAGTGATGCCCGGATCTCCTACCACAAACCCTGCTCGAAGGTCCAGGCCCGGAAGAATGGGTCCCGTACCATGTTTGTCGAGTAGCGTGAGAGATCGGTAAATCTCTCCGAGTACTGGGCGACCGTCAAGCTGCCCTGCCACAGCTGAAGAAGCTCCAGGATGCGCACCGCACGGAGGGTGGCTGGGACAAACTCCAAGAGAAAGAGGCTCTCAAAGTCCATCCAGGGGAGATATGCCTCATCGTGCACCTGGAGCATCATGCTCCACCATCTGCCTGCTGCCGCGTGCAGTAGCCTCGCTGCGAGGATCACCATGAGGTCCGATGGTGTCCTCACTAACCTGAAAACCCGTAAAACTGCTTCCAGCCAATCCTCGGCTGCCTGAGGGTCTGTCTCCCCACAGAACCTGGGTAGTCACTGACGCTGAAACTCGTGCAGTGCACTAAGGCGACATGCATCGTCAGCGGATGGGAATGGTATCATCGGTGGCTCGGCGGGTAGAGGTACCGCCGGTGCCTCTGTTGTAAAAGGGCCCTGTACCGAGGCCTCGTCGCTCAGTGGGCTGTCGTCACGCTCAACTCTCGGAACCCTAGCTGGCTGCCATCGTGGGGCCATACTGAAAAGAAATAGGTGCGCCACGGTCAAACAATATACCTGGTGAGCTGACATATTGTAATCACAAAGAAAACTTGAATCACATATGCAATCAATGTTTTTTTTGCGTATTAAGTCGGAAATCAGAAGTCAGGGTCCTGGTGTACGAATACGTCAGCCACCGCACCAACACTGGACTCCCTGGACAGATAACCACACCCAATATGCTTAACACTATTGATTCACATAGAAGAAAGTTCAGAGACCAAAGTTCTGCAGTAGAACCAAACTCCTCTGATACCAATTTGTCACGACCCATCCTCGGGGCCCGTGCCGTGACTACCCCAATCCCACCTTCCAAAGGCCAGGGGCTAGCGACTAGCACCAAGGCGTAATTCCCGATAAAAAGGAAAGGCATTTCCTTTGTAAAGTAAACAAACACCACAGAGCAAGCAAGTAGTAGAAGTAAACACTAAGTAAGAACAGATACAAAAGTAAGTGCGGAAAAGTAAGTGGGCTAGTATACAAACCCAAACTGATAGTAAAGTACAACTGGAAAGGGAAAACAACAATTGAAAGTAAAGCCGCAGCCTCGAGCCATCCACTGGAAGTACCACCTGAAGGGTGAGTACAGATAGCCTCCACAGCACCTCGGGTCCAGTCGTCCGCTCCGAGTACGTCCCGCCCAGTGGTCCACCTCCGGGTACCGACCTGCTCCGCAAGCCTCAAACGCGATCAGCGCTGTCCGTCGTCTGCAACCAACACAACGTAGTGCAGGCATAACCCGCGCAGGGGTGAGTATAAGCTACTCAGTAGGGACCCCGAGACCCCCGAAGGTCTCCCAGAATCCACAAAGGATAATCTACAAAGGAAAGATACAATCACAAAGTAACATCCGACACTACTTAGGTATATTCCCATACATATACCTAAGTCATCAATTCTCATTCAGATCCAACATCCGAGCTCAAGTACAACCTAGTCCACACAGGAAATCACAATCCAATCCACACAGGTAAGCATAACGTAATCCACACAGGATATCAAGTCAATCTTATCGAAGATAAGGATTGAAAGTCAAGATTCAGCTCACACAGGTATACTTCTTCGTAAGACGATAGAGATGATCAGATATTGCCACTGATTCATCTAAGCCATCAGACCCACACGGGATTGATAGGTACTAACCCCCGCAATGCCCCACTAAGGATCGACTGGCAACTAACCCCCGCAATGACCCACATAGGATCGATAGGTAACTAACCCCCGCAATGACCCACATAGGTTTAGACCCACACAAGATCTGTAGGCGCTGGCCCACACAGGACCGCTGAGCGCTGGCCCACACAGGACCGCTGAGCGCTTGCCCACATTGGATCTTACCCAAACAGGATCAGTAGCACTGATCCACGTAGGATCGCTGAGTGCTGTAGTCGTCACCGTCGAATCCACAGAGGATTTCTGTACAGTCCTCATCGTCATCGCAGTCGCAGCCAGCTCTCGGGTTCCCGCACAAAGAAAGCTCGTTCGGGATGGTCCGCTCCACGAGCGGAAGGGCTGATACATCAAATGACACATAGTCCAGAGTTGATGTATCCAAAAGTTCCGTATCACCAACAGGAACTCACCGTCACTGACGGCGCGTCAATCGGACTCCCGGTCTGAGAGTTATTGGCCTTTTCGTTCCAGGGGTCCGTTTGTTTTTTAAGTCAAAACCAAACCGACAATACTTCAACTGCGTAAAAACCATGAGCGGAGTAAGCCAAAAGGTCCGTCTCACTAAGAGGAATCCATCAAAGTCGACGACACGTCAATCGGACGTCCAAAGCTCAAGTTATAAGTGTTACCGCTCCGAGGGCCCGGTTGGTTTCGTGTACAAACCAACCCGGCCGAACCCAGAGTACTCTGAAACCTTGCGTGTAATATATCGAAACGACTGTCTCGTTCCAAGGATCGCATCGCCACTGACGGTGAATCGATCAGAGGTCCGCAAACCAAGTTATGGGTAAAAGACCGAAATAGTCCGGTATTAGGGGGTTGGGGCCTGGTCCGACCCGGCCCGATACCCCCTGGGTCGGCCCGAACCGGGTCGACCCGGACCTGGTCCGGGTCCGGCCCGGCCGGCGCAGCGTGGCGCGGCCCGGCCTGGTGGCCCAGTTTGGCGGATCGGCCTGGGAAGCCGGCCCGGCTCGCTGGCGCTCTAGCCAGGGGCTCGGCCGTTCGACCGAGCGGATGAGGGGGGGGGGGGGGCTGCCCCATGTTTTCGTAACCACGACCCCCATAATGGGGGGGGCCACTCGAGCTGGCCACTGGGGGTTTGTAACCCCCGGCTCTTCCACTGACCGGCCGGCCCGCACCGGCCGGCCGACTGCTGCCGACACGGGACCGGCAAGGCCGGTCACCCTGCTCCGACGCCGGCGGCCCAGAACCGGCCACCGGTTCCCCTACTCTGCCGTGGCCCGGAACCGGCCGCGGCCCCGCTCCGGCCGCGGTGCTTCGAGGTTCCTTCAAGGTTCTTTGGTGCGGCGCGACGACGCCGCAGATTAGTTTGTTCCAACGGCACGGCGCGACGACGCCGCATTTCTCCGCCCTTTCTTTAACATTTCCCGCGCGGTGCTTCGGCACCGCGCCGCCTTACACGAGCCGCAACAAAAATCAAGCAACAAGGGGGAGGAGGGTCGGCCGTGTTTGTGCGGTCCGACCTCCTCCCGTTATTGCGATAACAGGAAGTTCAAAATAGACAATAAACCAATGATGAAGTAATCAGGAACAAACGAAATGAATAAACCCCTACCTCATCGAATCGTTGAGCGAGGGTTCGTCGCGAAAATAACCGTCGCAGAAGAAGATGTTGCGGAAGATTAGAGTCGCGTTGCGGGGACGACGTCACATCGTCGATCTCCGAGGAATCCGGCGTTCTTCGCGTTCTTCTTCGAAGAGGAAGAAGTTCTTCAAGCTTCTTATCTTTTCTCCCAAAAACTCTCAAAGCAACAAGACCCCAACAAAAATAAAATAAGTCCCTTACTTATTTTATTTACATAACTTAAGAATTTTAATTTTAAAAATTCAAATTAAACACACCTATTTAATTAACTTAAGTTATCAAAATTAACGGTGAGTTGAAGGAGTTAGGGAATATGAAGGGGTGGGGTTCGTGTGGGCCCCACCACTCTCATAACCTGCCATGGGAAGTTGGGTGGTTACCCCAACTTCCACTCAACAGATAAGCCACTTAAAGGAAATAAAAATTGTAACTCAATTTTTATTTTATATTCCACAAATTTTTAACAACTCCTCCCGTGAAAACGCAACTTCGGAAAAGGTGTTCCTAAGAAATTACCGGCGCTGCGAATCCATCGGTGCCCTCATAATTTGATTCCGAGCACCAGTTCAAAAGTTAGAAAAACCCGCTCGTTCGTTCATTGAAGGTACCCAAGCTAAACTTTGGATAGAAATTCTGGGCACACCGGGTCTCGGAATCAAGTGCCGTCAGAAACCGCATTCTTGTAAAATCCCAAAGAAAATTAAGAAAAGATTTCCCTTTAATTTTAGAGGTCTTTACATAGATAATTTCTCCATGACATTAATTAAAAAAATTCTACTTTTATCTCCAGAATAATGAACCGGGTATTGTTTCTCATAGAATTTCATTTTATGGGAGGAATATGACACCAAAATATAATTTTACCTCATAAAACATCAAAATAACTTATTTTTTAGATAACTTTAGATTAGAAACCCTTCGCCAATATATGTTAGTGTGAGTATAGGCTCATTTTAAAACCTTCACTTCTGTTCCTTTAAATTTTACTCACCTTCATTTTTACAATGAAACTTGAATCTATTAAGATTAAATTTGGGTATTTTATTTTATAGTAATGAAAAATTTATCATAAGGAATCGATAGTACCCAAAATATCTTAGAAAATTATGGATCTCAGAAATTATGGTTGGTCTGGTCTATTAATTAATAACATCCATTATATGTACGCAACCTTAAAATAAATCATAAAATTGATTTTTTAGAAATTAATTCATATAATTTAATTCACTAAGTTGTTTTAGATTTATAGTTTTATATAATTAGTTCATCAATAATATAGAAATAAATATTAAATCACAAATTAGACACTCCCTTTCAGTATCCATGTTTTCCCAAATAAAAAACATTAACGATATAAGAAATTTTATATTCATGATATAACATCATAATTATCATCCTGACCTCACCCTTATCTATACTCATCCTTCAAACCTTGTGAATAAAAATTTAAAATGTAGGATGGGAATAAAAATATTAGTAAGGGGTATATAAAAATAAATAAATAAACCCTTTAGTCCATGAATACTGAAAATTGTTTTCCTTTTTGAGATTAAATATTTATCTAAAAATAATTTTCTACCTAATAATTTTTTTTTCACAAACCAATGATTTTCATAAAAAATATCATAATAAATATTAAATCAGTAATAAAACTCATAAATTTTTCTTTATGATCATATAATAAATCATGTAAACTTTTTCACAAATCCATGCATTTCTATCTTTCAAAAGTATGATAAACATCAGTTTAAAAGAATATTTATTAAAATAACTTTTGAAATCATAATATTTGTATAAAATACCATAGAATTTATAGAGGAATGATATATGTAACTTTGGAATTAATTTTCATATTACTCTTATAATAACTATTACAAATATAAGGAACTACTTGGAAAATTTCAATAATCTATCAGGAGAAACCTAACTAGTTAATTCTATCCAATTACTTATTGCATTGGAGAGTTATATCTGGATCACCAATAATCATGAACTCAACCAAGGTCACCCATAATCATGTAATATATTGGTATCACCATCATCAAAAATAATTCCCATGAACTATAAAATAATCATGAAACATGAAATTTTTCATTTATAACATTATATTCAAAAAATTATTCCTTTAACCCATAATAAAAACATTTATGGATATCAAAATATCAAATCCATTTAGAATAACTTTGAAAACTCATAGAAAAATGTGAGTAGGGGTTTTATTTGAATAAAAATATAATTATAAAAAAACAATATAAACATAATTTTTATGGAGGTTGGGAAAACTATCAACTCTGCATACAATAAAATAAAATTTTCTTTTTCCTTTTTTTGTTAAAATGTTTCATATAAAAAACATAAAAAGATTCATTTCTTCAACCTTTGAAAGAAAGTAAAAAATTGAATTAAAATGTATTTTATAATTCATTTATTTCTATGTAAATATATACATAATATAATTGTATGAATATGTAAATGTAAGGAAAATATTTACAAAATAAATATTTAGAACATTTTAAGCCTGGTTATTGAGGTAAAGTGTCACTTACCTTGAGTCTGAATCACCGTGTACACTCTTTATATTACTAAATAATAAAATTATGTTAATTATTTACCATGTTAATAAACTTTTATGGTTTATTAGTTATTTTATTTTATTTTTTGAAATGTTATATATAATTACTTAATCAATTATGTTCACAGGAGATGTTTTGATAATATTCTACTCATATGTCCAAAATGTATTTGGTAAGTTGAATATAGTTAAAGTGGTAATTATTTTATAATATCTAGAATAATAATCAAGAAATAATTATCTTTTTTTATACATAAATTATATTTTTAAAACCAACCTTGGATGTTTTTATAAAAAATAAACTCTACTACAATCCTGGAGATGGTACACCGTATGTACACAAGGGAAAGATCTAAATTTTACAAAAAACATTACAAAAATAAGTTCAGAATTATTTTATATTATAACAAGATCTATTATATCATAAATATATTATTTTTTATTTTAATATTATTCTTTATATTATCTCTATTATGTGGTTATGAAAAACAAACGAGCTAGCTTTGCGGAGGTTGTAATCCACATGTACGTACGACCAACATTATCATTTTCCAATGGAAGGAAAGGTAAGAAAATATAAGATATATTTTCGTTAAATAATGATAAATATTTCCTTAATATTTTAAATATAAATTAATTAAATAATTCTCACCATCAATTATATTCGGTGATGTAAAATGAATGACATTGTTCCTGCGACGGTAACCTGATGTACACACAAATAATGGTTTCACTTCCCATTTGATAGAAGAAGAAGATGGATATAGGTTATGAAATTAACATAAAAAAATATCTATATATAGAAGATACTGGAGTTATTATTTATTTATTTTTTAATAATATTTTAGGGAATTTTTAGAAGAAATAATACAAAAATACTCTGTTAAGAAATATACCACTTCTTGAGACAACCTATTGAGGTTTATACCTAAATCCTTAATTGGTTGGAATTTTGATTAAAAAAGGATTCTAATACATGGTTAGGGATGTAAAATTTATATTTTACAGGTATTATCTATATCAAAAGTCTGTTGAAGTATGTATAGTTAAAGAGAGGGTATTTTATTTTATATTTTTTAGAGAGGACACACTTGGAGTTTTAAAAAGATAAAATTAAATTAACGTCTTACTCAATCCAAATGGATTCTAAATGGACTATTTTAGTATAATAGATGATATGAAGTCTAAATGAAACTATAAAATATAATTTATAAAATTTTTAAGTCATTATAGCCCTTATCACTTTAGTTTAACCCTTGTTAAACCTGTTTTAACCTAAACAATTGTAACAAAGTTCAATTGTCTTTACTATTAATTATGAAAAAAAATTAAGGTGAAAATAATAAATATTATCAATTATTATGATTAAAAATATGGTATAAATTTTATTTTATTCAGTTAATATAGGTGTAAAAATATAATTTAATGTTAAACCCACAAAATGTGATGAACACGAATTTTTCTCCAAAAAATAACTTTCTTAGTATAATAATGTTTTTATAAAAAATTAAATTATAATATTTATTAAAAATACAGTAATTGGGTTATTAATAATATAAGTACCACTAATATTACTTTTATACCATTAATAAAAAATGGAACTTTGTTAAATCTTGAAATAAAAATAGAGTTTTCAAATAAAAATTTGTTTTTTTACTATTCATTAAAAAATTAAACTTCTCAGAAAATTTTAAAAACTCATTATCTTATAATTTTTAAAATATGAAATAAGAATTGAAATTCATTTTTCAAATTAAAATTATTTAATTTGGAAATAAAATTTTTAAATAAGACTATATAATAAGTGAAAACCTAATTTGGGTTGAAAGAAACATTTTTTTCCTTTTGACTAAAAAATTACCCAATATTATTATAATAAATATAAATCAATAAAAACTAATTAATAAATATTAAAAATACATTAAAATTATTTATATTAACGTCACCTAAGGTTTTATACTGTTTTAACCTTTTTTGATATTACATCCTCACTATTTTATTAATTATTTAAACAAGTGGGGATATTTTTCATTTATAACATTTTTTGGTTCCAATGTTACTTCTTAAATAATATGAGTTTCAAAAAAACCATTAATTATTTAATGTAATGATTTATTAAAAATTATTTTATATGGTCAAGAATCAGTACTAGTTTTTTTCATAATAAGGTTTTTGTTCCAAATAAAATAGATTATGGTTTAAAAAATTAGATGCACCAAGAACATATTTCCTTTAAATTGAAACATGAAATACATCATATAACTAAGATAAACTCATAGTTATGACCACTTTATGAGAAAATTATCCCACTTTATCCTCTATTTCACATGGTATAATGAACTATAGACTTAGCTATACCTTTTTTACCAAACTTCATTACACTTTCCCATTATGATACATTAAGAAAATCATGATTGCTGACTTTGAACAAAATATTATTCCTATTATTATCTACATGAATTTTATGTCTAATATAAGATATCATCATATGATATCGAATCATATTCAACTTCTCAAACATTTATTCTAACAATTATATTCCCGAAAACATTATTTCCTCAACTACATCCCAACAAGATGTAACCTGATTCCACTTTCCATAAAACTCTTCAATAGTTTCCATCATTATAATCGATTGAAAAATATTATTATAAGAAAACTAAACCAATATATGATGTCGATCATAACCTACCTAATAATCCATTCAAAAATATTTAAGAATATCCTCCAAATTAGGAATATTTCTGTCTAAATTTGCATCAAAATGATAATGAAATTTTTTACTAAAATTAATTCCATACCCAAGGACTTCTGAATACTTTTCAAAGAACTATATGAAAACCTAATATCATGGTAATATATATTTGATAGAGGGACTCAATGTAATTTAATAATACCATTAAAATAAATTTGAGAAATTTTATCTAAATATATATTATCTTGTATTGAAATAAAATGGTCATATTTGGTTAATTAATCCATAATAACCAACTCACATTATTACCTCAACATTTCTTTTGGTAAACCCTCTATTAAATCCTTGTATATGTTCTCCCGTTTACATTATGGAACTAGAAAATGATGAATCATCTTATTTGGTTATTTCCATTCAAATTTAACCTATTGACAAGTCAAAAATTTCATAGTAAAATTTTAAATATCTTTATCCATTCCTTATAACCTATATTGTTCCTAAAGGTTTCTATACATTTTTTGTGCAGCTCGGATAAAGAAAAAATGGAGAACTGTGAGCCTTACTGAATAGTTAATTTTTAAACTAAGAATAAATAGGAACACATAACCTCTTTCAATATCTAATAACACCTTCTTTATCAATATTAAACTCTATAAACTTACCTTTATTTAAATATTCTACCTTTTCTTGTAAAACACAATCCTCCTTTTGATATTGCTTAATTTTATCTGAAAAATTCAATTTCATTGACAACCAAAACAAAAAATGGAATTTCTTCATTCACGATTTCAAATACAATATTCATAAAATCATTAACTAAAGGATTATGTTATAGAGGTAGCATAATTAATTTGCATTATCTTTTCAAATCAAAGAATAAACTACTCTATTTTGTTTACCTGGATGGAAAAGAATCGTATAGTAAAAATACTTTATTATTTCCAACTATCTCCTATTTTTTTATATTCTTTTGATGTGAATATATAATTGAATATTTTACGATTAGTATATATTTTAGTTTACTCAATATAAATTATGTCTCAACATTTTAAAACTAAATACTAAAACCACTAGTTCAAAGCCATGAATTAGATAATTTTGGTCATTCAGTTTTAATTGATGTGAGACATAATAATCTAACTGATTATTATTTATTAAGATAAAACCTCATCCCCTAAATAAATCATCAATGTTGATAATAATTTCAATATTTCTATATGGAAAGGAAAAAAAATCTAATTTTCTAATCTTATTTTCAATTCCTATAAAAATTCATCACATTCTTTTATCGAGATGTACCTCATTCCCTCTCATGTTATGTTGGTTAGTGGACTAGATAACAATGAAATATTTCAAAAAAAATAGTAATATCTTGATAACCCCAGAAACTATAAATCTAAGTAACATTTGTAAGTACTAACCATTCATAAAAAACATTACTTTTAGTATGATCAATAGTTATGAAAGCTTTATTTACGATATGTCCGTGGAATGAAATATATTGTAACAAAAAATTACCTTTACTATATTTTTCAAATAATTTATTTTTTTCAAGGTATTATAAAGAATACTTAAATATTTTTTATGATCCTATAACTTTTTAAATAAATGAAAAAATCATGAATAAACACAACCACAAACTTATCTCAATATTCATGGAATTAATATATCCTTAAGATCCATGAATACAACTGGATCATTTTTTTAACCCAAACGAAATGAAAAAAATCATAATGCCCATAACTAGTATGAAACACTATATTTTGGATTTTATACTACCTCACCTTCAATTTCCTTTTCAATTCCAGAAGTTCTAGTTGAGGCATTCAATAGTGGAATTTTGAAATTGTCCTAGAATCATGCACTATTTAAATAGTAAAATCAAATTTATAATTAGTTATAATACCATTTTTTTTAAAAATATATTTATTATTTTACTACCGTCACATCATTAATATGAATAGTTCACTTAATTTGAAAAATATAAACAAGATAACTTTAATTTTAATCTTTTATAAATTTCTCAGCATCTTGATATATTATCAATGGTGTCAATGTATTATTTTATATAATCATAAATCCAATTCATAGAATTAATTATTTGGATCTCCAATATATATCATCATGATAAAATGAAAAGAGAATATATACCTAGAATAAAATAAAATTCTATAATAGGAAGGACAACAATGATTGTTGAGAAATTTTTTTCACATATTATAATATAATGATCATTATAAATTCTTATTTTATTAATAATACATTTTCCCACAATATTTTTTACTGAAATCCCTCAATTAATTTCTAATGGTTAATTTTTTATATTTTTAGAAACTTTCTCTGAAATGAATGAATTTTTACACCCTGAATCAAAAATAAATTTTTATTATCTAAATAAACAAGTAATATAACTGTTTCCACTTCATTCATTTTCCCAACATCTACAGAAGTTGTTTAAAATTATTTAAACATATTATTGTGTTTATAGTATTTTAGTTTCCCATATTTTGTGCACTTATTCATATGTACATCAACATAATGAACCATCTTGTTAAATTTTTCACATATTTATATCTACTTTTAAAAATTGTCCTTAACACTACTATGATTATTTTATGTTCAACATGAATCCATATTCCCAAACATACCATAATAAAAGTACTTAAAAGATTTCATAAGATATCCCCTGCGATGTATTTTACCACACTAATTAGAAACTAAACACTTAATTTTATTACCTTCATATTTATTTTTTGGACTCTTCATGTTTGTATTCCACATAGACCTATTTTTTTACTTATTGTTTTGGAATATTTAATCATTAAAAAAAGTCATTTACACCTTCTCATCACAATAGAAAATTTTATCATTAATTTTAAATTCATAGGAGGAAAATATCTTATGTATATTAGATTTAATCCTGAATTAAATTAACTAAATTTATAATAAAAATCATGGATATAATTTGGTTCATAACTTTCCAAATAGGTGAAGTTTTCTTCTTATATGAACATTGAGTCTTCCTCCTTCTACATCAACTAGTAGAATTTATTTTCTATCCTAAGTCAAAAAACCTTAGGAAAATACCTCTTAGGGAAATGATTCTTAAATATATCCCATTCCATGTCAGAAATCTCTTATCTTTCTCAAGTATTCTTATTCATTGACCAAAATTAATTGTATTCAGCTTCAAAATGGTAAATTATAAGAGTAACCCTATAAAGTTCTGAATGAAAAATGAATTAAAATATATTTTCTATAGATTTAATACATAATTCATCTTCCAGAAATTCAAAATATCTACCTAATTCTAGAGAGTGATGTCTCATAATATTCTTCACTATAGACATGTTCCTTGGTGGTAGAAATTTTTTCTCCATAGAATTGATGAAACCAAAATTTATATACTTCATAAAATTATCCATGATAAAAAACTATTTAGTTCCCAATCCAAACATTAAAGGTTACTGATTTGTAAGGATACTTTCCTCATGGTTCCTTTATACTTCAGTTTCCATATTTCCCCTATAGAAAAACTTTCTAAAAGGATGTATTCTAGATGATGCAATATAGTAATTTTCAAATTATATATCATTATAACCATAAATTAGAATCTATTATGGGTATTTAATTCCATTATCCTAACCTCTAAAGATATATAGTTCTTATCTCTAATGCAAACTATAAGGAATCAACCTTAAAAAAACAAAAAAAATTGATTTTTTATTAGAATTATTTTTATTTATTTCCTAAAGATAATTTCGGTTTATATCATTAGATAATTAGGTAATAATACTTAAATAGTTAAATATTACATCAAAAATTGACCACTTCCACTTTGAATCCATTTTTCATATAATAAAAAAACTTTTAAGAACCAATACATTTTGTTTCTTGAAATAAATTCACAATTTTTATCTTGAAATCATTCTTTTAGGTAATCATACTTGAAACCTTATAAAAAACATTTTAAAACATAAGATAAGATAAAAATTGTTTGTAAGTGATATATAAAAAGAAATAATTAAACCTATTAGTCCATAAATACCCATAAAAATTTATTGTTTTTAAAAATAAACCTTGGGACCATAATAAACATTTTATTAAGTAATAAATCTACTTCACTACCCAAAGATTTTCATAAAACATTTCTAAATAAATATTAATGGAAAAATAAAAATCACAATGGATTATTTATATAGATGGATAAAATTATCAGAATATATTCAGAAAGTTATATGGATCACCCTTAAGAAGTAGTATAAACTTGTCTTTTGAACTTACGAACATTTGATTAAATGTTCAAATCATTACATTTTCTTAAGTACCAACATAATGCATAAAAAAATCATATAGGTAACTTAGGAAATAATTTTCATAACTATCTTATAATAAACATTAAAAATGGAATATTTGACCCATTAAATTCCATTAATCTCTAAAGAAGAACCTAACTAGTTAACATTATACCTTTACCCAATGCATTGGAGAGCTATCTGTGGTTCAACCATTATGGTGAGATATTTCTGGATCACCCATTATCAACAGATATTTAAATCTAATCCTTCATTATAAATAATTTTATATAACTATAAAATAATCATAAGACCTGAAATCTTGAATTTATATCATCATAATGATAAAATTATTATTTTGACCTATAATAAAAACAATTATAGATATCAAAATATCCATTCCATTTAAAGATCATTTTAAAAATACCTAGAACAAAGGTAAGGAGGGTTTTTCTTGGAATAAATAAAGAAATCCTTTAATGGGAATATATAAATTAAATAAAATATTCAATGATAGAAAAAACTATTGATGCTATTTATGTTAAAATAAATCATTATGTTTTTCCTTTTTCTTCTCAAAATGTTTGATATAAAATACATAAAAAGATTATATTTGAAAAAATATATAATTAAAAAGCCTCCTCAAATATCCTTTAAAATTAATTTATGTTTATAAAAATAATGAATAAATTAATTTAAATAATATGAACATGGAATAAAATTATTTAGAAGATAAATCACTAAAACATATAAAATAAGTTTTTTAGGTAAAGTGTCCCTTACCTTAATTCCAAATCATCACATATGTTCTTTATCTTCTATAATAATGAACTTATATTAATTATTTACTTTTTAGATAATTGATTTCATGATTATTATTATTATTATTTTATTTATTACTATATTATATATAATTAATTAATCAAGTAAGTTCATGTCAAATATTTTGATTCTATTCAGCTGATATGTCCAAAATAACTTTTTTAAGTTTAAAATGGTCAAATAGGTCATTATCTCATTGTAACGACCCCAAACCTAGTAACTCTGAACTAGTGTCATATTTTTTACATTTTCATAATATAGAAGGAATCACATATTGAATGACTAAATAGTTTAGTACTCTTGGTAAACTAGATACATACATGATTCCCATATTACAATTGAATAGAAAAAATACAACATAAGTTCTTTTCAAAATTATCATTATTATCTCCAAAATATCCTTGAATATCATTCTTAGTACACTTCTTGGATTCATGGGAAATAAAACAAAATAATGGTTATCTCAAATGATTAGAAAGAATTATGTAAAGTGGAATCTATCATGAGTAAATAAATAATAATTAATAAGGTGTAATCAATACGAAAAGATAAATATATGAACACACATTACATTTATTTAATTACTTGAATATAATAATTTTATAGGTAATAATCAATAAGTAAAGGTAAATAACTTAAATCGCATTCTATTTAAATAATTTTACAACCATTAATTGATGGGGAATAATCCATTTAGTAAGTAAAATAACTGAATACACATGAAATTTAAATAAATTGACTATCATGAATAGAAAAGTCATAAGAAATATGGAGAGGTATGTAACTAAAAAAAAGTCTTTTTAAATATCATGAATATCATGAATAGATTAGGCACAATCATTATGTCAAGGTAAATAACAGAAAACACTTTCCATTTAATCGATAACTAAAAATGAACATGCATCCATAGATAATATCATTGCGAAAATTAATTGGATAATAATAACTAAATTCTTAGTGAAGGAAATTTTTAATTATTTAACATCATGAAATTATTAATCTTTATAGATTTATTATCAAGACCATTTAAAAAAGACAGTATAAAACTAATGGGTAAGTATACACCAAAAATCAATTTAACTAAGTCCAAGAAGGTGTTTTTAATCTCACAAGACTACTGATGCATCAATGGGATATCTATAACCAGGACCCACCTCTATCATAATGTACAACACAATCTTCATATATATAATTATTGATATACGTGATTATCAATATGACTTATTAGAAAATTTCTATATTTAGTAAGGAATACATATTAACAATAATTTCCTTAATCGATCGTATAACTTTCAAATTAAAATATCGTATGTTGAAATGATATATGGTTTAAGTAATTATTATATTAATGATAAATAGTATTGATATTTAGGGAAATGTATTGTCCAATGATAATAATAAAGTGAATATTTCCTATGAAATTTATTCATTACAAAAATTAATCAAGAAAGAGAATGTCAATACTTTACATCGTCAAACTAATTGTAATCTAAACATAGAAATAATAATAATAGTATCAATACAACACATACCCATTTGAAATTTAGTACAATAAAAGTTTTATTTCATTTATGAATAGAAATACCATAAAAAGTTCATTAAACAAATTATTTAGAAAAATAACCTTTTCACATTAGAATTATTTTTAAAACTAAAAGTTCAAAAAATATATTTAATATAATTTTATTTGAAAATTAACTTTGAATATTATAATGAAACCATTAGAAAAATATGCGTTAATAATGGATATAATTTTTTTTTCATACCATACACATTAAAACAAAGTCCCCTTTCACTTTTTTGGTTAAATCCCAACATTATTTTTTTTGAAAATTTCATGAAGATTCCTTTGAATTTTTTTTAAACTTTAAAAAATGGTTAAAAATTTCTTTAAAAAATCATTTATAGGATTTTTAAAACAAATTTTTATTTTATTTTAGAAAAAAATGGTTCTGGGAAGAAAAAGATTTTCAACCGAAGATAGAAATGATGTAATATTTTATTAAAAATATTTTCTCAATAATTTTATGTAACATAGATAGGAATATAGTACTATTATGTGAAAACATCATGAATAATCATAGTATTATAAAATTAATGGGTTTTATTATATAATGAAAAAATAATTTCCTTTATATAAAATTCAAGTATAAATAATCCTGATTAAAATTAGATTGTAAAATAAACCCTTTCATGTTTTGGGATATAATCTTTGAGAGATTGATAGGGTGAAAGGAAGACCAAACTACATAGGCTAAGTCCCTTTAGTGTGTTAAGGTTATGGTTTGATGGTTGTAAATTTTGATTTTTGTTCATTGAAAAATTTTCTGTCATGTATAGTGGTGGTCCCAAAAGATGGTTCTCGGAATGGTTTTGTTTTGTTGTCGAGGATTCCAAGCATACTCTTGGATGACAATTTTTTCTATTGAAAATAATGATAGGGGATAGACGATGGAAAGGAAAAAGGGAAATTTTACTCTTACAATGTTTTGGTGGTGATCAAACGATGGTGGGGATAATGGTTAACTCACAAATATGAAGTTATATTATGTGTCTTTGGCTGATGCGTGTGATTTAAGGATTTATGCCTCCTCAGGTTTCATGTTTCTGAATTTTTTTTTCTGGAATTTAAATTTTTTATTTTGGAATCCTATAGGAGTTTGAATCCCACTTAATGTTTTTTGGTTACCACTCTACTATAAATCATATTATTAAAAATAAAAAAAGTTTTCATTAAAAGAAAATGTAGGATTAATATAACTAATAGAAAAGAAAATGAGTTGTGGAATTATTTACCACTTGATAGTTTTCTAATTCAATCCCCTTAGATGAAATAATTGTAATTAAAACATATAGTAACATGAATTATGAATTATTAATGATATTAAAATAAAATCAGTATTATATACACCATATAAAAAAATTACTTTCATAACATTACAATATTCCTAAATGAATGGAAATTGAGACGAATTCCCTTACCACATGCTTCTTTTTGGTTGAACATGATTTTACATTCTATATACTGGTTTTAATAACGTTATTAATTTATTATATAACTATATTCATATTTAAAATATCATATATTACCCTCTTATAACATGTTACCACTTGTTTGCGAATAATGTTCCATTATTTTGGGTGTTAATTGTATTGTTTTGTCTTGCATGTTTTTAATCAAAGTGACAATTCTTACACATATTATGTAGTTCCATCAACTCTAAAATGATATTAATGTTACAAATATCTTTTTTCCAGTTATTACAAATATTTTTTACTCAGTAGATACATTTTTATAACCATTATTGAAATTTAGATATGGATACTGAATCACAAATCTTCATGGAGATGATATGTCGAATGTACGTACACACATCATTATCATTTCAGTAATTGGTTATAGGGTAAGAAATTAGTTTATATAATATTTTTAAAATCAATATAATGTCATATATGTCACAAATGTTCAATTAATTGTACCTTATTACCTTCCATTTAAATTGTATATGAAAAACAAATGACATCACTTAGTGAGGTGGTAGTCCGCCATACACAAGAGAAACTTTGTCATATTAAAAACAAATGTAAGAATGTATATTTTCAATTAAAATTAATTAAATATCAAAATATCATAAATACCATATAAATGAGTTAAATACATCATTATATTCTGCCTCTAAAGGTGGAAATTAGAAACTAATTACATCAGTTCCCGAGGCGGTAATTTTATGTACACACGATCGATAGTTTAATTTGAAATTTTATTGAAGAGGAGATGGATATAGATCACTAAATTAAAATAATAATATCTAAATATATGGAATATAATTAGGTTATTATATAATCAAGGTTTAATTAAATTTTAATTAGGTGGAAGAATAAATAATATAAAAACAACGGTTTAAGAATGTCACCTTTTATTTGGAAGAAATATTTAGGTTTGTACTAAAAGCAATACCAGGTTATATTTATGTTCAAATAGGGATCTATGATGTTTATTTGGGAGTAATTATGTTATTTGGTTTGGTATTTTTCAAACCAAATAGATTTTAAAGTGTTTAGAGGGGTGGAGTGGGGGTGGCCTTTTATAAGTGGGTGGGTGGGGGGACACACATGAAATTTTTGAAAAGCATCAATTACAACCATTTTTATCATAAATAAAGCCTAAAAAATAAGATATTATAGAAAATAATAGGTTATAAGGTATATATATTTCCATACAATGGGTTTAGGATAAGTTTTAGGTAATTTATAAAACTTATCTTCTTACCTTAACCGTTAGTAAACTAATTTTACCTTAACCACAATAATTAATTTTTAACATTTTGACTATTCATTATGGTAAAATTTTTTATTGAAATTATTGTATAATAAATATTATTATGATTCCAAATATTTACTCCATTTGTCCAAATTTAATTCACAAAATTTTTATAATATAATTTAAAATTATACCGACAAACGTCATGAAAATTTTAGTTTTCAAAGAGAAACTTCTGAAAAGCATAGAAGCTTTTAATATAAAAAATAAATAAGAAATTGATTCCAATGAAATAAATTAGTTAAATAGTAATATAATTAAATTAATTTTACTTTTAATCCAATTTGAAATATAATTTAACATCTTAAATTATTTTAATGCAAAGGCAATTTTCAATAATTATAAGTATTTTTCACTATTCATCAAAAAATCTAACTTTTCAGACAAATAAAAAAAATTCACCCTAATATAATATTTATATGATGATTTAAATAATTAATAAAAGTTTATAAAATAAATTTTATAAAAGTGTTAAAAATTAAATTTAAATCATACACACAAAGCATAACTAAAGCATCTTTTAGAAAAATACATTTTTTAAAACATTTATTTTTCATTCAAATGTTTTTTTATTTTTATTTATAATAAATTGTTAATGAATGAAATTTTTTGAACCATATATTTTCAAAAATTATTTTTTACTATACATACCTGAAAGCATAGTGTATAAGTTATAATAATCACATTTTAAGTAATAATATTTTAATTGAGTGTTGTGTTTCGTTTAAACCAAGTGTTGTGTACATTAGAAGATAACAAAGAGATTTAATTTATTTTAAAATAAATATATAAAATATTCTTAGGGTGTTACATTCTCTTATAATATTTGGGTTTCAATTTATATACTCAATCGACCATGATCTTCCTCTTACAAAATTTCAGGTTGTTATATTCTCCCCACATTCAATAAATTTCATCCTCACAATTTGAACTTGCAAGTGTAAATAATGGGTATGAAATTTAATTTTTTTTGGCTGAAAACACACATCATTAAAGGTTTTATAAAACTTCCTCTTAAAATAAGGAAATAAAAATATGAAATTTCATCTAGAATAAAAAAAAGTAGGATTCTTCGTAGGAAAATGTAGGAGGAAATAGAAGATATGGACGTGGAAGAAAAGAGTAAATAATTATAGAGAGTGATAGAGATAATTGATCAAAAGAAATAGAATTTTCTATAAAAAGTTAAGGCCCTTAAAACCATAATTATATGATCATTTAAACGACTATTTTATTAATTTGATTTGAATGTAATAGGATAATTATTTTTCTGCGATGCTTTTTTTAAATTTCAGTAATTCGTTTAGTTTCTAAGAATATAATGAAATATACTTACTTTATATATTTCTATTTCATAATTAAAAATTAATCCTTTGGATGTGATTTGATCAATATCTAATTAATCTATTAATCCTAGAAATGAATATCTAAAAAGAATCTATATTCCTAAATAACTAAAGTTAACTTTTATCATATTGAAAGATCCTTTAAAGAGTGACAAGTCTTTCTACCTATTTAAAAATATTTTAAAAAATTAAAATTGTTAGAACAAGTTATTTATTTTTAAACCTAAATAACAACACTAATAGTTCATCATTAATATTTACTCATAATTTTTTTTAAGTAAAAAATGACATATTATCTAGAAAATTTCATTAGTTAGTGGTAGTAGTCAAAGCCCTATCATCCTTTTGTTATGGATTCAAACCTTGTGGACTTCATCAGATGTAATGAGGTGTTACCTAGTATAGGGGTTGTCATTTTTCTATAACATTATTAATATAATTCCCATATAATTCCAAAATTTTGATGACCCATGATTACTACAACATCAAAGATAAGATAAACTTTTAAGGATACCAATACCTTTAATATTAATTAAAAAAAGTAACGGTATTCTTTCTCAATTTTTTTTCATATACTAAAAAAACTAGTTGCATTACCATTAATGCTTTGCAAAAATATCCATAATATTGTTTTATTACCACCAATTTTTTTAATGGGGGTGTTTAAGACATTTTACTCATGAGATACATTAAACAAAAAACTTATACTTGTATCCATAAATCTCAATATAATAAAGACATATATGCTTCAAAATTTTTACTCAATCTTTATATGTTTCATGATTATTATAACCAAAAAACAATTGGTAAAAAAAATAATTCTCAAAAATAATTATTGAATCTCAATACATATATACATCATTATTTTACTTCAACATAGGTAATTACTTAGTCTGGGGGCTATCCTTTTGAAGAATTCATTGAATCAGATAATTGCCAAGTTCCCCACATTTAAGACAAAGAACTATGAATGGATGCATAGGATTAAATTAGTTTATTTCCATTTTAATATATATTTTACTTCAAAATTCATTTATTTATGACCTTATTTTTTTAAAATAACAAATTTTACCATTCAATTGAGTTACTTTCCTGGTATTCCTGTTTTACATTTCTGAATTGAATGAAATTGTCCCTTCTTTCCTCTATGGTCTCAACAATTTAATCTGTTAGAAAACACCATACTTATCTTCATTTGTGATCCCAAGAGTTGGTTAAAGTATTTCTTCCAAGTAATATTTTGGAATTACTAATTATAAATAATCAGTATATCTTTCACTCTTATCATCCTCCCATTTGTTTCCCCATATTCAACACATTTTCCATCTTGTACATTGTTAACATTATTCCTTCAGATTCTGTCGATTGAATATAACAAAAAATAATAGTTTTAGAGACAACAATCATAGTGTTAAAATAATAAATTCTATATAGGTTGTCTAAATCATGATTTTTTAATATAATACATCTTAATTTTAATCTATGCTACTCACCATCATAATCTATTAGAATACTTCATAAAGTTTTGTAAATAAAATGTTAACTATCTAAAGAATATACCATGAGAGTGTAAAACTAGGTAAACAATAAGGATTGTTGTTATGTTTTATGTAATGATCAATTCAAGAACAATATTCATTTTTTGGAGTTATTACCCCCATGTACATCTGTTACAGAACCACATCCACTTGTAGTATCAATACCGAGATGTATTTATAGGAGAAACCATGTAATATCATCCATAAAAAAACTTTTGGATGTTCTTATGTACATATCTTCAAAGTATATTATTGGGTAACATTCCAAAATCTATTTTTTTCCAGTCTAGTTCCCCAGGTTTCTACTAAACCTCATCTCATTCCAAATGTAATGACCTCGACCATAGTAACCTGGAGCCAATGCCTGATTTATTAAAATCGCATAACATAAATGGGATCACATAAAAATGTAAGTAATAGTTTAGTATTCTTGTTAAAATAGATATATACATTATTTACATGTTACTTTAGAATACAAAAATTAAAAAAAGTATTTTTTTTCAAGAATATCACGATTTTCTTACCATATCCTTACATTTAATTCATATTAAACTTCATAGATTCCTGATAAATGGGAAAAAAATCGGTGAGATCTAATACTCAGTAAGATTTATATAAATATGAATAAATATTTAGTAAATTAAGTATAGTAAAAAATGCATAAGAAATATGGAATGGTAAATATCTAAAAACACATTTCATTTAACCAATTACTTAATTATCAAGATTTGACAGGGAATAATCAATATGGAAATTTAAATAACTAAAAAACATTAAATTTAAACCACATGAATATCATGAATATAAATGGGATTATCAATGTGGAAAGGTATGTAAATAAACACACATTCCATTTAAATATATTGACTATCATGAATAGATAAGGCTTAATAAGTGGGACAAGGTAAATAATTAAAAACATATTCCATTTAATCGATAACTGAGAATGAAAATTAATCCTGAGATAATATCATTACAAAATTATCATGTTTAAAAATTATTTAATATTTAAATAATGAAATTAATAAATATTGGACATCAGGATTTTAGGAGTTATGATACATCTACTGTCTCGACCTTTCACATTACAGTTTCAGATTGATGGGTAGGTATACACTAGAAACCCATTTAACTAAGGCTAGAAAAATTACTTGTCTAGTGATAATACCAAAGCATGAAGGGAATATATATAACTAGGCTCACCCATATTTGAATTTCCAACACATTACTCACATGTCAAATGATCAATTTAATTAATGAACAATATTCCCTATCAATAATTTTTTGTATCAAGTTTCAAATATAGATAAAAAATAATTTCCCGAGTCAATAAATTAGCATTCAAAGTAAAATACTATATATATAAATGAAATAATGTATATGTAATAATTATATACATGATAAATAATGTGGATATTTATGGGAAATTTAATATCTAAGGAAAATAAAAAAGTGAATATTTCAAGGGAAAGTTATTGATTACAACAATTAATCAAGAAATTGAATGTCAATACTTTCCCTGGTAAAAATGATCATAAAAATCCATATAAATAATGAGTATGGTATTAATAAAACATATACAAATTTATTTATGATAAAAATAATTTCTTGATGTTGCTGATGAATAGAGATACCATAAAAATTTTATGAAAAAAATTCTTGGGGAAAATTATCTTTTCACTTTAATTTTTCTAAACTAAATGTTCTCAAAATATTTTGAAAAAATTTTTATTTAAAAATAAACTTTGAAACTTATAATGTAATATTTTAAAAATTTAATGTTCTTGATGTCTAGGAATTACATTTATGAAACACACGTTAAAAAACATTCCTTTCACTTTTTTAGTAAAAGTCAAACTTTCCTTTTTTAAAAAATAACAGTGGGTTCCTTTAAAATAATTTTGTAAAAATTAAAATACTAGCCAAAATGTCTTCAATAATTAATTTGGATAATTATGATTTTTTTGAAAACATTTTTGTAAAATATTGTTTTGGAAGAAAAAGGATTTTCAACGGAAAAGATAAATGGATTATTATTTTATTAATAAATTTTATCTATAATTTTTAGTACCAAAGAGAAGAAAATTGTAGTATTACTTGAAAACATCATGAATAACCAAAAGGTAATAAAATTAAATAATTTTTCAAGATAATGATTAAATAATTTCCTTCAATATAAATTCAAGTATACACAATCTCAATTAAATTGAGATTGTGAAATAATCCCTTACAAAGATTATAATGTTGAAGTGAGAATTAATCCATGAATCAATAATGTGTATTAAATTTAAATCAAATTAAAAATTAGAAATTTAATATAAGTTATTCGAAAGTGTTTACACATATCATATTAGAATGTAAAATAAATTGAAGAAGTAATATAACCCAATTAAATAAAATTGAGTTATGAAATTCTTCACCAATAAGATATTTTAAAGTCAAACCTAATTAAATGAAATAATAAAAATTAAAAATTAAAATACCATTATATATTAGTTATTCATGTTATTACTTTAAAAGGGTTAATATATGCACATATAAAAGAAATTATGGGCTTAACATTACAATATTCCTCAAAGAAGTGAAATTGAGATGAATTCCCTTACCTCATAATTCCTTTTGGTTAAATGGGATATAACATCTTTTATAATTGTTTGAATAAAGATATTAATTTAAAAAAACCCATATTCATATTTATAATATTATATATGATCCCCTTATAATATTTTACCACCCATTTATTAATATTATTTAATTATTTTCATTACTTTTAGTGTTAATTTCCTTATTTTTCTAATGCACGCTTTTTCATAAAAGCATTAGTTATTGAATAAATTATATAGTTCCATCATCTCCGTAGTTATATTAATGTTTTAAATACAATAATTTTTTATTAGATACAATTTTATAATCATTATTGAAATTTTAACATGGATAATGGTTCACATCACTTCGTGGAGAGAATATACAATACAAACGCATGAGAGACGTTATCATTTCCTTAATGGGTGAAAGGCTAAGTAAGCATAAGATGAATTAATTTTAATGATTGAATATAATTTAAAATATTTAAATGTAATAAAATCCATTAATTTATCTTTATTACCTTCCATGTAAATATTAATAAAAAAAATAATCACATCGCTTAATGAGACGGTAGTCCGCCGTACAGATAAGCGATATTATCATATTTTAAATAGAATGGAACGTAATAAGTTATATATGATATTAAAATTCAATAAGTATAATAATATAATAAATATCATATAAATGTGTGAAATACATCATTATATCCATCCTTTAAAGGAGATGATGGAAAATTAAATACATTGGTTCGTGAGGCGATAGTTTACTACACACATGATGAATGATTTTATTTCCCATTTGATGGTAGTGGAGATGGATATAGGTATTTGAATTAAAGAAAATAAAATATAACTATATGTAATATAATGAGGTTATTATATATTAATGGTTAATTAAAATTTTAAGGATACAAAAAAATAAATAAAATACAAATGATCTTATAAGAATGTAACCTCTTTCTCAGATGACCTCTTTAGGTTTACTCCAAAAGTCTTAAAAGGATGGATCTATGAAAAAAATAGATATAAGATTTTGGGAGGGGATTAAGGATGTTATTTAGAAATTTATCATCCAAATATTGATTTGGAAGTGTGAAGCGGGTAGGAGAGGTGGTGGCCTTTAACAAGTGGGCAAGTGGACACACATGTAATTTTGGAAAATAATCAATTTCAACCATATTTTTATCATTCCATAATCCTTAAAAATGGATAATTATCAAAAATTAAAGGTTATAAGGTTAAAAGATAGCATGAAAATCAGTACTGTAGAAGTTTTAGGCCCTTTTAACCCTAATATTTTATTATTCCATCCCTTGATGAACTCGTTTTTCCGTTAATTGTGATATTTTTTTAATGTTATAACTATTAATTATGATGAACAATTAATTGCACATTGTTAGATAACATAAATTTTTATGATTTGAAATGTTTAATATATTTTTAAAAAATCTATTAACATAAGTGGTTTAATCCAATTTAGAATTATACTCGCACACACTTTGAAAAAGTAGGTTTCTAAAGTGAAAATCCTCATAAGTGTAGAAGGTTTTAATATTTAAAATAAATATAAAATCGATTAAAATGAAATAAATTAGAAACATTGTAATATATTAGAACAAATTTTACATTTAAACTAATTTAGAGTATAATTTAAACTCAAAAATTATTTGAATGAAAAGGAAAAATTCAATAAAAATTTATATTTTTCACTATTCATTAAAAAATGAAACATTACTGAAAAATATAAAAAAATCCCCCTAACATAATTTTGATATGATAATTTCAGAGATAAATTAAATTTTATAAAAGAAATTTTCTTAAATTGGTGATAATTAATTTTTAATTTTGCATTCAAATCCCGACTAAACCATCTTTTTGAAAAATATTGTTTTTCCAAAAAAAATTCTTTTTTCAATCAAATGTTTTTTATTTTTATTTATAATCAATTATTAACCAATAAATATGTATAAACCATATATTTTAAGAAATTTGTTAGTACTATTCACTCCCTTCAACTTAATAGCTTGGTTAAAAATTCATGTTTTATATAATAATATGTTAATAGAGTATTTTGTTTCATTTAAACCTTCTCTTTCATGCATCACAAGTTATATAATAGATTGATTTTATTAAAAAATAATTATACAGTATAGTTTCAAGGTGTTTCACTCGATTCTAATAATCGTGTTTCGTGTCATGTACACTATTGAACACAAAAATATTCTTTTAAAATCATGGGGTGTTAATTCCATCACATCCAGAATGAGAATAATGACTTAATTACATTTTGTATACATAAAATATACTTATAAAAGTAACCATGAATGATGGTTATAGAAATCTGACTATGTTACAATCGTGGATTTGGCACGTCTTACATAGGCAAGTGTAAAATCTCTATTTTTTAATGATCAAGATGAAAATTATGCAAATATAATTCTATGATTATAAAATTATTAATATATCATAAATACCGTATTATTTTTCATATGCACTTATATTTAGAATCAATGATATGTTGTTATGAAAAAATAATTGCATCGCTTCATGGAGGTGGTAATGCAGACGTATGCATGATCGACATTACCAATTCCAATGGATGGAAAGGTATGAAAATTGATGATATATTATCATTAAAAAATGATATATATGTCATTAATATCATTGATTATAATTAAATCCATTATTATAACTAGTGATGAGAGGTAGTGAAGGAAAATGAATTGTATCGATTTGGGAGGTGGTTATCCATCGTACACATGAACACGATTTTCATTTTCCATTTGATAGAAGAAGGAGATTGATATAGGTTATGAAATTAACATAAGTTCATCTCAGTATATGGAATATACTGGTGTCATTATTTAAGCATGGTTGAATTATATATGACGTTGGTATAAAAAAACTCATGGTTAATAACCTGACCTCTTCTTCAAACAACATCTTTAGGTTCATAAATTAATCTTCTTTAGGTTGGGTTTTTAATCAAAGAAAAAAAATATTTTATGCGGGTAGGTATAGTTTTATGGAATATAGATAGGTATAAATTGAGACAAAATTCTCTTAATGTATGGATAATATTGGATATGCCTTGTCCTTCTCTATATGGGGGAGAGGACACATTTAGAATTTTAAAAAGGATTCATATATATTAATGCATCACTCAAGAAAAATGGCTAAAAATAGTCTATTTATTAATATTAGATTATATATGGTATAAATATATATATAAAATAAAATTTATAAAAATTTTATTTTCATGTTAAACATTATCTCTTTAGTTTATCCTTTGATAAACATGTTTAATACTTTACTATTGTAAAATATTTTTAGTATTTTACTATCCATTATGACTGAAATTAATTTGAAATTATTACCTAATATTGATTATGATGATTAAAAATAGGAAATAGATTTTATGAAATTATATTAAAAAATATGTAAAATTTAATTTAAAATTAAACCTACAAAACGCGATGAAAAAATATTTTTTTGAAAAAAGTTTTTTTATGTATATAAATGTTTTTAAACAAAAATTAAAGTATAATGTTGATTAAAAATACCATAATTATATTATTAATAATATAATAAAAAGAATTTTACTTTTAAACCATTAAAAAATTTTAAATTTTAATTTTTTTGTAATGAAATATTTGCATTTAACAAGAATAATTATTTTTCACTATTCATTGAAAAATGAAACTTCTTAGAAAATTATGAAAAATTAATCATTAGATAATTTTCGCATGATGAATTAAAAATTAAGTTCATTTTATAAAATTTAAATTCTATAATTTAGAAACTAATCTATTAAATATAACCAAATAATACCGTGAAACCCAATTTGGTTAGAAATATAGTTTTTTTCATTTTAATTATAAAATTACATAATATTATTATAATGAATATAAATATATAAAATATAATATGTGAAAATTAAGAATACATTAAAATTATTTATCTTTACATAATATAGTTTTGTATATCCATATTTTAATGATCCACTAATATAATTTCACTTGAGTTTGTGTGACATAGGAGTTAAAATTTCTATAGCCTAAATTCATAACTTCTCTATTTTTTATATAGTTTTTCCTTTCTGAAAATCATTAAAAAATTCTTTAAATGATAATCATACTCTTGGTCTATATTTTAATAAATAGAAATATCATCTATGAAGGTAACCAAAAGCCGATTGAGGTAATCTATGAAGACATTATTAAATATTTCCATAAAGATAAAAGGGAAATTGGTTTGTCCAAATTACATCATTATAAACTCACAATGACCATACCACATATGGATGGATTTCCTTGATATGTCCTCCGTCTTGATCCTAAAGTTATGATATCTATAACAAAGGTCAATCTTTGAAAATTATAGATCTTCTCATAATCGATCAAACAAATCCTCGATACATGGTAGAGGATACTTGTTCATAACAGTGATATTCAAATGTTCCAAATAATAAATAAAAAGATGTATCGACTAATCATTATTCTTAAAAAAAGAATAGGTACACCCCAAGGAGAAACAATAAGTCATATTATTCCCCTTACTAGATTCTATTTGTGTTTCCAATTTATTCTAAAAACATAATAAAGGCTATTCAATATGGATTCATTGAAATAGATGTAGCACTAGCCATGAGTTCTATCTAAAAATCAACTGAAAAACTTAGTGGAAGACATGGAAATTGTTTAGAAAATACATCACAATATTCATAAATAATAATAATATCTTCAATGTTGAGTTTCTACCCAAACATTAGAGATAAATACCCCTCATGAATTGGTAGTAAGACCCATATAGTGAATGTAATTTCCATTAAAATTTCATATTCATCCTCAATCATAAATACTATTATAAGTTGATTCAGAATATAAAAGGCGACTTACCTTAATTATAAATTGATATGAACTCTATATAAAGATATCCAATACTTGAACAATATAAAATCAAACTTTACTATTAGGAGAATAACAAGATTTTAATGAATCATATCCCCAAAAATCTCTATCTAATAGTTGATTTAGATTTGAATTAAAATCATCTTACCATCTAGAGTTTTTATTAACAACTGAAAATATAATGGTTTAGGTGGTAACGTAACATCAATAAACTTATTTATATATAAATGTGTGGCTATATCCATGTCTAATAATAAATTTTCAATTTTTATGTGGATGGTAGCTATACCTTTCACAACTTTATTCTCATGATACACTTATGATATAATGATCACATAAGCCTTCTTATTTTTTTTTGACTTTCTAGGATGCTAAGACATATTGTTCTTATTTTACTTGGATATATCATTGATTAAAATAATGACCAAACCCCTTTCATATGATGCACCAAAGTAAGGGTGGTTCATTAGTTTAAATGCAATTACCCTATATTTTGGTGACCAGACACTTCTTCTCCTCTTAACCATGAAAGGATTGATGACTAGGTCTAGCACCCATAAATCATCTATGATTTACATTAATATATTTTACTGATTTCATATATAATATTTTTTTCATGTTGGTGATCAAAACATCTTACCTCTATATAAAATATAATTTGGTTCCAATGAAACATCATCTTCCTTTATTTATCAATAGAACTATTAGAATGAACATTGGGGGCACATTGTGAAATATATGTGTTTCTTAAAATGTACTTTATGGATAATTCCATTCAAAGAATTAGAATAAATACACTAAATAAGTGATAAATATTCCAATTTGGATCGATTGTTAAACCATAGATGTTCCATGTAAAATATATTTTCCATCACACTAATATATTGGTCAGTAATTTTTGGAAGAAAAGAGGAAAAAAAAGGAAGGTGGGAGATTCCATATGAAAGAATCAATGGAAACATGATACCACCCTAGTTTTTTTGGGAGTTAAATATGATTTCCATTATTATTACATACTTTAGAGATTTAGTCAATAATTTTAAACAGGTTTTTCATTCTAGATCCCACGCTATTTGGTTTCTCACGAGGATAGTCATTTCATTGTCCTTCAAATTGTTTTCTAAAAAGATTCTTAATAATTACAGAAAATATTAAAAAATGGGTGACATAATTGTTTGAGTAAAAACAATTAGTCTGATTATCCTTATAATAATAAAATCAATAATGATATTCCATAAATTATGAGTCCTTTTTATAAACCCACAACACATAAGGCTCACCACTACCATTTTATCCAATGTTTTAAAATATTAATCTCCAAAAAAATACCATAGAGGGATACAACTATTGTGACCTAATGATTCCAAACATAAATATTAAATCTTGTTAGATGAACATTCATTACATCTCAAAATAATACATTACCATGTAACATATGTGTTTAGTGTATTTTGAGACTAGATATATATAAAAATATTTTTATAATGATATTCATTATCAATAAAAAATCATTCACAAATATTACCCTTATAGGTTTATCATACTTATTATTCTTATTTATATCATTGGAATAATAGAAGTATAAGAAGGTATGTGATCAGATGCTTATTATGGGTAATAATAGAATATATATTAGTCAATGATCTTAAGTGAGAATTAAATAACAACAAGGGTTTGAGATCATAATCATAAATCCTGAAAATCATAGAAAAACAGTCAATATCATAAATCATGAGGCATCACCTATGGATTTTATCCTAACATAAATAATGTGTTTAATAATAAATCTATATTGATGACACACATAGAAAAATATGAGCTTATATCATAGGAATGTGGAAAATGAATAATATTTTGATATCAAAATGTTGTGAAGTTATATAAATAACAAAAGCTTGACATATCATATTATGGAGATATAATTACGTTGCCAAATAAAATTTATGGACATGAACTAGGTCCACACATATAATTATGAACATTCCATAATATATAGGTCTACAAATAATGTAGTGAAAAATAAATCACTTTCCTAAAAAATATAGTCCACTTTGGTGATATAAATATTTACCCAATGTATTAGAGGTATATAAAATTATGTGTATGATTTTCACATAATGAAAACCAATCATAAGTATTCCACAAGTTCATAAAAATATTAATTATATATTAAACCATGTAAAATAATTGAGTCCCATAAGGATTTCATCATAACATAGTTAACTTTAGAGAAAGAAATAATATTCATAGAATCCTGTATAAAAAATAAACACCAGAATACATATAAATAGTAATAGTGGATGGTATTTTAAGATCATATCCCTAGTGAAGCATAATAACCTATAAAGGTTGGTGAACTAAATGAAAAATACCATTAGAAGAGAATATGAAAATTTCCCTAAAAACAAAGAAAATATCCTTTTTTAGTATCTTTAGATACTAAAAATTCCTATAATTTTGAGAAAAATGTTTTACTTTAAAATATCCATCAAGACTTGAAAATTATTCTTAAAATTTAAGATAATTCATGATGGTGGTAATATATGTTCAGGTAAAAAATGTTAAAAAATAAATTCTTGAATTTTAAAAGAAAAAATAAGGTTGTAAAAATAATTACTTTCAAACATTTAAGTGTGGATAAAAACATATGTAAAACATTTTGAAAACTATATACATGGAATTAAATGTTAAATTTTCATTGATCAAAAAAGAAGTTTGATAGATATTTCTTAAAAATATTTTCTCAATAATTTTATCTATATAAGAGATTAAAGGAGTACTAATTATTAAAAATTAGTCAACTAAAATTTGGATAATAAAATAGATGTGTTTAATACAAATATGTCATATTATTTCTGTTAATGGATACTTTACAAATATAATCCCTAAAAGATATAAGATTTTAACACAAACCCTTGACTTAGGACCCGTATTACTTTATATGCATTCAAAAATATTTTATAATAAATATATATTTATTATAAACTATTATTAATAAACATAATATATATACTACTAGGCATCATTCCCTTATAATTTATAATTACTATTTTCTAAACAATTATCTATTAAAATTAATATTTTGGTGAAAATTGGTATATTTTTCAATCAGGTTTCGGGTTGGTGATTCCGACCCATACACCATTGTCATGGTTTTAACATCTTTAAAACTTTAGTAATTTCATTTGTATTATATTTATTCATTATATACACTTTTATAACCATTCATATAATTTGGTTGTAAAAAATCAATTACATCACTTCGAGGACATTTATATGGATGCTTGTGTCTAGTTTTATCTTTTTAGTGGATGAAATGGAAAATGGTACATAATAAATCACCATTAAAGAATAATTATTAAATTATGAATATGAAAAGAATTAAATAACTATATCTTTTATTACCATAAATTTATATTGGATATGAATAATTAATCACATCATTTCAAAGAGGTGGTAATCCATAATCACACATGGCCGATGTTATCATTTTACAATAGATTTTAAGGAGAATAAAAATTCCAATACCAATAACATAAAAACAAATTAGTAAGAAAAATATATTTATTTCATCATTTTATTTTGGTTATAGTTCACTTTTAAGAGGTTTAGGAATAATGAAACATGAAATACATTGATTAGAACTTATAACTCGTCTTTTGGTATCCTCCTTTGAAAAACACATTAAGGATTAGTAGATGGGTGTTTTAGAAAGGCTGAAAAATAACGTTTATGGATAATGATTTTTGAAGAGTATTTTTTGGATAATTTTAAATATAAAATTCTCATGTGTTGTGGAAAATATTGTATATGAGTTTACCTTTTATGAGTTTGTGGAGTGGCCCATATGCAATTATTATGAATACTAAAATATAAAAATTTGAACATCATGTGAACATGAATCCAAATTGTTTCCTAATTGAATATTGGATTATATTAAATCTAAATACATTAATAAAATAATATTTAGATTGTTTTTTGGTAATTTTAATAAGTATATTTTAAGTTATAACCCTTATTAACCATTTTAACCAATATCGTGGTAACCACATTTTTCCATGGTTACTAATCACTATGAGAAAAAATTTAGATAAACATATAACCTAATAATATTTATACAAATTAAAAATATGGATTCTATTTTTCAATATAAAACCAATATAGTTGGAAGAAATTAATTATAATATCCGTGCACAAAATGAGAAAATCCATTTTTTGAGAAATGTATTTTAAGCATAAAAATTAATTTAATACAATGCCATTTCAAGTAAAAAAACATTAAATGAATCTTAAAATTATATTTAATATATTATATAACAATTATTTAAAACAATTCATCAATAGTTATTAATTTAATTTATTATGATAAAAATACTTTGTGTGCATAATTTTTTTTTAGAAAACATATATTTTTTTTCCATCAAATGATATTATTTTAAATTATAACAAATTAATAACCTGTGAATTAATTTTATAAAATTTTCAAAAATATTTTTTCAAAATTTTAATACATAGAATTAATTTTTATAGAATACACATATTAAAAGATCAATGCTAAAAAAAAATTTCAAAATAGTTCTTCAGAATCAATTTTTGTTCCTATGATTTTTTTTCAACAACTTTATATCATTTAATTAAAATATAATGTGATTGAATTTATAATTTATAAGAATCATTCACTTATTTTACCTCTTTATTTATTCATAGGCTATCAAACATATATAATTTATTAAAGAACAAAATATTCTGAAATATCATAAAGTTGTAGAAATTCCTTAGAGGTAATAATTTCAAGGCATATAAACACTTCCACTTTTGACATATCCATTGGTGGACATGAGATTCATGCATATTTTTCAAATGATTAGTAATGAATTTGAGGTTCCTTTCTCAGTTCCTAATAGTTATGAATCCCAAATGAGTTAAAATCCTGATTGATCACACTCCCCTATAAATAATAATATTTCTTATGGTGATTGTAGTTTGTATAAGTGAAGGGAGATTTGTAGTACCATTTAAAGAAAATTATAGGATCCTCCCAATATTAATTTTTTAATTCATCCTTTATTTGGAATAATCAATAAAAAATAAAAAAATATGAAAATTGGTTATTTTAAATAATTAATAGACTATCAATGTGAGAAAACACTCAAATAAGGGAGGATAAAAAGAGAATTAATAGTGGAAGTCCAATCAAAAGAACATTACTTTAATTCAATATTATAAGTTTGAAAATTCTAAATTAGTTGAGAGAAAATAGTGGGGAATTTTTTTCTTGTTTTTGTTGGATATAACTATGGGATATAATATATTGAAACTATTTTAATAAAAAATACTGATTTTATAAAATTAACTAAAACCCATTAGAAACCTACTTCACATCTACCAGGTATCTGGTGTCCATTAAATAAAATTTGTGGTGATTATTTCAATCCAATGGTCCAACAAAGAACTTTTACCACCATCTACCATAAAATCGGGGTTATAAGGATAAGGCAGTTAAATCTCAATTGTATACCTAATATTATATAGATTTAGACAAAGAATTATATTTTTTTCATTTTAACTCCTTACTTTGGTTAACCATATTCATAGTCAAAATGCACTCAAAACATACGAAATGAATGAATATAAATTAAAATCAAAAGATCAGTATAAAATAAATAATTATATATAAAGGAATTTTATTTCTATCAAACATATTGATATGAAATTTTTGGGAATATTAATGAGATTCAAGTCCATAACTGATATCATACAAGCATTCTCACTAGCCTTATTAAGAAATATATATTCTTCTCGTTGAAATATTATGTTTATTATCCTTTCATTAATGAACATAAATATATGATATTTATTTTAATAAAAAAGAATATAATTAAATCATTAGTTAAATGAATGTTATTGAGAATTTAATTTTATATTCAAAAAGTATTAATTTAAGAAGGAAAAATTCTTGGGTTCAAAAAAACTATTTAAAGGTATTGACTGGAGAATAATGATCAATGACTTAGTTTTTTAGGGTGTATTTTTTTATTTTATTTTCAATCATCAATGTTTATTTTTTTATTATAGTAATGTTTTTATTATTATTTTTTCTTTCTTGGATGAAAAAATCATTTCTTATAAAACCATTACTATGGAAAAAATATATTGTAAAAATGTCGAGTAAAACATAGTATAAAGAAAATATATGCGTCAAACTAATGATATTTTATTAAAATTTGGATAAGTATTAATACATTCATGTATTCATCCACTCATTTACACATGATAAAATATTTAGCTTCTATATTATATATTTGATAATATATATCTATGATGAATTAAATATTGTTTTCGATGTAAATCTTCATTATATATATATATCTGTGGAAATATTTAGTGATATAATTTCTAGCCTATATATTTTATGCACATTGAAATAATTTTTGTATATTTATATTTATTATGATAGTTTTATGTATAATTCATTTAAATTTAATAAATTTATCAGATACATATTATTTTAATTGTTATATATATATATACATGTTCTATTAATTCTTTAATTCCATAAATTTTTATCTTGGTATGAATATATAATATAGAGTTATTAAATATTTAATATTTCAATATTTAAATACAATTTTAATTTGTTAGTAATAGTTAATGCACTGCACATTTTGAATATAAAATTACAGTAGAGTGTTAATAAATTTTATAAATAAAAATATTATGATTTTGAGTGAATTTTAAAATCACATTATACATCAATTTATTTTTTTTAATATTATATTTTAAATAAATTAATTAAATTAGTGAACATACAAGAAATATTATGTATTGAGCTATGGATGTTTTAGGGATTTGTGTTTTATAAAACGAATTACCTAATAAATAACTCATGTATTTTGATGAAGCAAAAAATGATATATACTTATATATATATATATAAGTTTATTATTACTCAAATGTAATTCCTCGGACATTTAATAATTCCATGATAATGAATAGAAGTCATAATTTAATTATTTAAATCAATGAGAGACCTTAAATAATTATCTATTTTTACATAATCAAATAATTGTTTCTACGGGACATCTATGAATTATTAAATCACTCATGTTTATATATAATATAAAAAAAATATTTCTTTCAGATATTTTAATATTATCTATATGTAAAAGATGGATTCTTTGATATCATTTTTATAAACAAATGTAATAATAGAACAATTGAAATGATATGTAGACATATTTAGAATCTTATAAAATATTATAGTGCAACCAATTCTATGTAATTTATTATTCACTCAAAATTAAATGTTTCAAGATTATGACTATACAATGAACAATTGTTTTCTTTTAAGTATAACATAAATTTAATTTCAACTATTTTATTCCTTATATTTTTATTTCGATCATATATAAAATTCAAGAAATTTTAAATCTTTTGAAACTAATTCAAGTAACAATCTATAATAATCAAATCATTGATGTTTTAGTATAATTAACATACCCTCAATAGTGTGAGAAAATTTTCTATTAGATGATATAATCACTAGAAAAATCAATAATTAAATCTGTTTTACAGATCACGTTATGAATTATAAAGAAATGATATTGGGTATCTATTAACACATTAATTTTTTGATTCTTTTGGGGTGTGAATATAGTGTTCACCACTATGATTTAACCACCCTATGGGATTTCAAGATGAGAATTAAATTTATGTTCCATTATAAAACGTGGTAACCTTATAAAATAGGATAAGATTACCATCCAAGAAAGAAAACCAACCAGTACACTCTCAACATAAAGGTTCATTAGATAATTGAAATTCCTATCATCCATAACATACAAAATAATTAATTTATGAATCTCATGATCACCCAAGGGAAATATCATAGTAGTCAACGCATCTGATTTTGGTATTTTTCATTATTTAACACATCAAGAGACATATTGGATTTTCATCTGGTTGAATAATGTGGACGCAACCACCATCAACAATTTTCAAACCTATCTATGATGCCCATAAGAAGGTGGTATTAGTACACCAAGAACCAACTTCTCCAAAACATTTAATGAAAAATTATTATAAATTACATATCTATTATAATGGAAATAGCATGTTTTACTTATGTATAAGGAATCAAGATCCATGTGATCTAAAAAAGGTTTTAAATTTACATTTATTAAAAATGTTTTCAGCTCCTAGGATAGATAGACTATGGATCTTATTAATTCTTTCAATGTAATGTCTGATTTAATTATAAGTTAATAGGTATTAATGATAATTTTTAAGGTATTACTGTTTAGTCCTTAGTCTATTATAGATATTAAAGCAATATTTTTAACACAAATATCAAAAAAACACAACCTAAGGATAGAGAGGGCTGGTATAATTAGAAGTCTGGTTTCCTTATATATCAAAATGACATTAAAACAAACTAAATTATTTTATTCTCAATAGTAATATTCAAAATATCTTTGAGATCTATTTTTTAACATCATCCATCATTATTTGTTTTTAATTTAAAAGGGTTTTTTATGTTTTCATTTTTCCGGAGGTACTTTTCGAGGAATGTGGCTTGAATGGGTATTCCAGGCATTAGAATGTCTCAAATGAATGTTTTTCATCATATAAAAGGTTTGAGAGTATTCTTGTGTATACAATGTAGTGTAGAAGAGGTGGATCTAGTGGCTAAGCTTTCCAGTAGGCCTTCTACCTTCTAGTGGGATGTGATTTTGCTCAACACTTTATCTTAAGCCACCAGCCAACAGGAGGCCCAACAACAGCTCACCAGTGGAGCCACCTACTAGCCAATGGGATTAGTTTGAGGATATATTTAACAGTGAGAGTTTGGAATTTTATTTTTAATAGTACTCATAGATTAGTGGTTTTTTGCAATGATAGGAGTCCATTTTTTCCATCCTATTACTCTCTTTTAGTTTTATTATTTTCCCTTGGAGTGAGGTAATTTTAGGTTTCTTCATTATGTGATTTTTTTGTTAGATATATCTATATCCATCTCTTTCTCTACTATATTCCTTTATTTAATCTCTAGTTAAACCATTGTTTTTATGAATGGATTGATTTTATCAGAGCATAGATAAATTGTCTCACTTTATTGGGATTTTTTATACATTCAAAGAAGTACTGATAGGTTGAAATTAATTTGTCACTTACCATTTTTTATATAGTGTTTTTAGTGAGTATATGTAGTGTTTCTTGTGAAAGTTAGATTAATTTTCCATTGATTCAGGATTAAAAAATTATGGATGTTGTTTAGATTAACCAAATGGGTGAATTGGGAGGGGAACACAACCAATTTCTTGTGATTTCGAAATTACTATACCACCTAGTTAGTTAATAACCTATTATACAAATCTGGGTTTTCACTTTAAATTAAATAATTTGATTTTGTTTATGGGTTATGGAGGGGATCAGGGTATTTTTTGAGGCTTAAAGAATCCCAAAATAGATTTTATAGACCACCTGGAGGGTAGTTATGATTTAGTAATGTTTCATTTTAATTTATTAATTAATTATAGAGAAATATAATTAATTTTTTTTGAGTATCTTGATATGAGGTTAGGCCTCAAGAGATGGTACATATTTTGAATGGACCTAGGAAGCGATGATAATGCTAAAAATTAAATTGAAAATCTTTGGTTTGAGGTTAGGGGCCTAAAACATTCTTCATATCATGGTTAATTGGTTATTTTTGATCTTGTTCCAACATTAGTATAATTGAAAATATGTTTCATGTGTTGTCTGTTTTGACAAAATACATTTTCTCATAGTATAAAAGGGTAGGTTAATCCTAATAGAAATGAAAAACACCTAAAGGGTTGGATAGGTCTGAGGGACTTGAGAAATTACTTACATGTCAGACTAGGTGCAAAGGGAATGATAGCCTGATGATTATTTGGTGGGTTTTGGGATATGCTACATGCCTTGGTTACCTAATTTTCTATGTTTACTAACCCTATACATGATATTAAATCCCCTATAATACATGGATATATTTTTATACATATTTATGCACTCCCTATAACCTATAGTGATAGGATGGTGTGATTTATTATGTACCCCTTTGAACCTTTATGGATTGAATGACGTTCTTGATGATGGCCTCATAGAAACCTGTAGGTATGTTCCAGTGTGATTGGTAGTGGACTCCCTAAAACCTAATGGAATGGATCAGGTTTATTGATGGTAATCTCTCAAGAACTTACATGGAAGGGTTAAGGTGCTTTATGACCTATCTAGACTCTACATTGATGGGTTGGGATGACTCGATGGACCTCCCTGCTTATATGGACATATCCTTAATCATTACATTACCCAAAGTTTGTTAGTCATAAATTCATTTCCTTACATTCTTGAGGATCTTTATTGGTTAATGTTTTATACAATTTGGTCATAACTCATAAAAAATAATACCATTAATTACAAGTGGACACTTTTACTTAGTATCCATTTTTTGATAATTTATATATTTAAAAAATAAACATGTTTTCTTTTTTTGAAAAATATTTATGACTTTCAACTTGACTTCTTCTTTTTTTCTACCCATCCTTAAACCTTGTAATTTTTTAAAAACATGGGTTGGTCACACAAAACTCAACATTTGATATAAAATTAAGAAATCCATCAATCAAACAAAAAACAAGAAAACTAATTAAAATCTTACCATTGGAATTTTTTTCTTTGAGTGTTTGATATCAATCATTTCCCCATGAAAAACAAATGCTTCTTCTCAAAGAAAACATTAAAACTCATAGCAAGAAAATAGAAATATATTTTAAGTGGATTATAGCATCATATACATAACCTATTTTAAACGAGTGTCAGAAATATTTTTGAGACTAGTGAAATACATTACAGAAACCAACCATGGTAAATCACCTATTCATTCTTTTAAAGACAAGTAAAATTACCCAATGCACTATATAGCTATAATGGGGCTCACCCATCATATATGTTATATTGGGATAACCGGTATTCATGACCTATAATAGGGATAAAAACATAATATAAGATATATTAGGCTTACAAATTTCTCATATATCATTATCAAGTAAAATATCAAGAATAATTTTTTTTCTTGTACCTTTTAATTATAAAACCTTTGACTCCTTATTTTAAACCTATATGACAAACACTTTCGGTTATTGAAATAACCTTTCTTTTGAACACACATTTTCAAAAATAAAATATCTATAAGGTATTTAAAGAGGGGTTTTATTCGAATAATAAATGAAATATTTTAATGTAAGACAAAGATTAAATAATGGTTATGACATTGGTGAAATTAATTTTTACTGTATACATTAATAGTCCTTTTTTTCTTTTATAAAGAAAGTTAAAAATTTATGTAAAAATATTAATTTTGAAAATATTTTAAAGACAGTAATAAGAGACATAAAATTTCCTTTTTAATTATATTATACACATAAAAATTCATTCATATTATTATTTTTAAAATATTTTTACTGGAAGAAAAATATTTTTAAGGGAAATATTAAAAGAGTATTTTTGAAAGAAAGTCCATTACCATGAGTCTAACTCATCATATATGTTATTTGTCTAAAAGAATAATAAACTTATGTTAATTATTTATTTTACTCAGATCTTTTTTCAAATTTATAATTCACTTTATTTCCATGTAATATTAAATTTCATTACCAATTAATTTCATACTGGATGTTTTTATAATATTTGGTTCATATGATCAAAATGATTTCGATAGGTTGACTATGGTTAAATAGGTCATCACTTTAATATATATTGAATAATAATCCTTATTTAATTAGAATTTTAATACATCAATTAGACCTTTTAAACCAATAATGAATGACGGTTATTAAAAGAAACCTTTTTATAAACATGGAGATGGTAGGTCATACATATTCTTGATTAAAATTTCTATTTTATGGCGTTCATTATGGGAAGAAATTAATTATTATTTTATTTTTATAGAATTTTAAATATATCATAATTACCATATTATCACTTTAAATATACTTTTATATTTTATATATGTTATGTGGTGATGAAAAAATATATCATTTCTTCATGGATGTGGTAGTCCACACTAATTCCCCAATGATGTTATCATTTTTTAGTGGTGAAAATTTAAGAAAATTGATTATATATTACAAAAAGAAGAAAAACATGTCAATAATTTCCTATATATACATCAAATCCTTCATTATTACCATCCATTATAGGTAGATATGGAAAATATATTACTTCTGTCTGTGAGGTGGTAGTCATCGAGACAAACCAATGATGGCTTCATTTCCCATTTGTTGGAAGATAATATGGATATAAGAAATTAAATAAAAATAAAAACAACTAAGTTTATAAAATATTCTATTGTTATTATTTCATCCTATTTGAAGAAATTTTAAAGGAGGTTCAGACATCAGTAATACAAAAACTCTTAATTAGGAACTATACCTCTTCTTCAAAAAAGAAATTATGGTTTGCAGAAAATAATTCATAGGTTGATTTTATGGTCAAAATAAGTCCTATAGAAAATGGGAAGGGATGTAAGGAACACATTTTTTTAGGTCTTCTCAGAACCAAAATATTTTCGATTTGAGAATAAATGAGTAGATTAGGTTCCCTTTTATAAGAGAGGTTAGGAGAACACTTTGAATTTCTTAAATAATTAATTTAATACAATTTTATTTTAAAATTCATATTAAAAATTTATAATATTTGAAGGTAATGTATTTCTTTATAAAATAATCCCCTAAAAAATTGGACAATATTAGGTGATGTTTTCACCCTTATAATTTTATTTTAACTTGTGTTCACAATTTTCTAAAATTAACATGGTAATAATGTTTTTACTCTTTAGGGGTCAATAGAGTTACTATAAAAGAAAAAATGGACCATAAATGGACCATGATTGATATTATCAATGATGTATAATTTAATTGTATGATTAAAAGACTTTTATAATTTTTAAATCATTTAATAAAACATTAATTTTTATAAAATCTTATTAATGTGAATTTTGATAGTATTTATTAAATTTTAATTTTAAAAAATCATAAAAATGATGAAATTAGAATATATAGTTACAAAACACTGCAAATAAGTTATAATTTTAAAAAAAATTCATGGTAAACTACAAGTCATGTAATTTTTACTACATTTAATATTTTTAAATCATTTATTTTATTTTTAAATTATTTGATTAAATAAGGTGGTGGCATTGCGTAAGAATTTAAGGAAATTATTTCATCAATATAGATTATCAATAAATTACCTTCTCGAAAAAATTATTTTTCTTTAAGATAACCATTTATAACAAAACAAAACTTCTTTTTATCCATATCTCAAAGATTTAATGATAATAAAAAAAGTAAATTACAATTTTTAATTTTCTTTACATAAAATTTTATAAATTTCAGAAATTTTGTAATCATGAACATATGAAAAAAGTTGAACTATTAAGGGTTTGGAAGATTATGGATGAAATATATTCATACAATAAAATTAATTCAATTTTCATAACTAAAGTTTAGTCCAAATCAAATTATTTTTACCCTTAAATAACAAATTTTACCTTTTATGTGCTAACAAATATTTACTATGGTTAATATTTATAATAAAAAAATTAAAGAGGAACTATTTATAAAATTTAGACCTTCTAATTATAAATATATTTTTCATTTTCCAAGATTCAAAACATATAATTTTTGGAATTTAATATAAAATTTAACCGAAAAGATGCAATTGAAAACATGTTTTCTAAAAATACCTTTTTAGTTATAAATATTTATTATAGAAAATAATAGTATAAAATTAATTAAAAAGTCTATAATTTAATTATATTTAATGAAAAATTACTAATTAAATTATAAATCTGACCCAAAAATATAATTTGACATTGCTAATACTTGAAAACAAAATAAAAATTTCAACAAAAATAAATACTTTTCACTATTCCTTAAAAAACCAATCTTTTTTGAAAATTAGTAAAAACAAATATAAAGATAAATTTGACATGACAAATTCAAAAATGAAATATATTTTTTCAAATTTAAATTCTATAATTTGAAAATTCAACTTTTAAATAAATCCTTATAATAAAATTGTTTTATATAACTTTTTCCTTTTTGATCTAAAACTAAATTATTATTTTTATAATGAATATAATTATCTAATTCCCAAAAGATAATAAATATGAAAATTATTTTTTCACTAATTACATGGTTTTTTAAATTATTTAATGCTTTTTGATATTGAATCCTCATAATTTTATTCACTAATTAATCAAGTGAGTATATATTTCCCATATAACATTTTCATATTCCCATGTTATTTTTTCAACCATATGGTTTTAATAAAAAACTTTAAACTGGTGAATCATCTTATTCCACAATAATTTTTCTCTATGTTTAAGGCTATATACTCCATGTTCCCCCTGAGAAAACTTTTCTTATTACTAAACAACATTTGGTCTCAAAACATGAGATGAATCTAGAATATATTTTCCTATAATCAAAACCTAAAAAAAGTTGTGTACCTAGGAGAAACTCAGAGCCAAGTCTTCTTAGTAGGTAAATAATCATATTTTTTTATTATCTCATATGGTCCAATGCACAAGGGTCTTAGATTACCCCTTTTAAAAAAGTGCATAAAAATTTTATATGGAGATACATTAAAGGAAAAATGTTCACTAATATAAAAAGAAAGATTTTCATCTAGTTATATTCATAGATTTCCTCCTTGATCTAATCCATATTCGCATGTTTCTAAACAATATTCACCTTATCTACAATTTTATATACAAACTCTATTCCCATTAACTTCTATTCTCCTAATTCATCTTAAAAAGTTTGAATTCAACACCATTTTCAATATAATGACTCAAAATGTTCCAACAATACACTGGAATGAAAACTATTGTTTTAGGAACATTCAAATAATGAAATATACTGATCCTAAATTCCCTAATGTTCTATTGAACATGCATGAAGCTTTTATTCTACGACCTATATTGTTTACTCAGACTAACTATAATATTATGGTTGTAAGGTTTCAATGAAATTTAATTCTGTACACAATGACTTATTAAGTTGTTTCCAAAAATTTGAAGTGAAATTAAAACAACAGTCAGATAAAATGGAGACAAAAGTTACATGTATCCTAAATATATCATATCATTAGGTCTCAATTTATAAATTTTATCTAAATAAATAATATCTAAAATGGGAATGATATGTATATAATTTATTAGTCCAGCCACAATAACCCAAATTACTTTATTACATCATGATGTCCTTGGAAATACCACAAAAAATTCAGAGATATATTTTCCTATTTCTATATTGGCATTGGAAAATGTTGAATCATCCCCTTTGGTAATTATATATTTTATTTAGCTTATTTAAAATTAAAACATGTCCTGGTAAATTCAGAAATTTCTTTTTTCGTTCCATTCAACCAGTAATACTCTTAAAGGTTCGTATACATCTTTGTGCTGCCATGGTGAACATAAAATGGGGTGCTATGAGCTTAACTCAATAATTCTATCTTTAGTTCGAAAAAATAAGTCACACATAATAATTTTACAAATCTGATAACACCTCCTTACTTGAGATTCAAATTTGAAAACTTACCATTCTCAATAGATTCAACATTTTCTTTTAAAACCCAATCCCCATATCTGGGCTTCCATGATTCTTTCTAATAGAGATTATAGTATTAAAGCCCAAAACAAAATAGGGGTTGTTTTTACATGAATTATTTATTTTCCAAATGATATGAAATCATTAACCAAAGATTCATGTTTCAAATTTAACATGGTTAATGTAGAATTGTTTTTCTAACTGAAAGCATGAGATAAGTTTTTTATTTTATTGGATGTTAATGAACTATGTAGTCAAAATACTTAACCAGTTATAACCATATTCATTTCCTTATGTTAAAATATTTTTGAGTTAATATATACATCAAAATTTTGTGATAAATATATATTTCACACATTAGTATATATAAATAATTCCTCTAAATTTTTATGGAAAAAACAATAACTAATTCCAGGTCGTGTGTAGGATAATTTAACACATGAAGTTTCAGTTTCCATAAAGAATAAGTAATTACCTAATAAATATGAATTAGTAAAAAAATTATCATTAATAGAGAAGAATTATATATGAAAAATTAACTATTTCAAATGTGTAGTGCCAAAACCAAAGTATTCACTAATCATATTATTAATTCCTAAAAACATTCATTACATTATTTTATCTAGACGAACCTTACTCCCTTCCATGTTAAATTAATTAGTGGGATAAATAACCATATAATGTTATGAAAAAAACACTGATATTAGGGCGAATCCTTGAGAAATATAAATCTCAAAAACATTTTTAGGTGTTGGAAATTCTCCAATAACTTTTGTTTTAGTAGGGTCAATAGTTATGAAATATTTTGAAACAATATGTGCAAAGAAAGAATTTTTTTTGCAACCAAATTGAACACTTAATAATTTTTTCATATAGTTTAATTTCTTTTAAGGTATTTAAAACAATCCTTATACGTGTTTCATAATCCTCAGCAATTTTATATTATACCAAAATGTCAGTAATCAACCCAACCATAAACTTATCTAATAACTCATGGATTTTTTTTCATATTGTCCAAAAATGTTGGTGGTGTGTTAGAAAAAGCAATGGTCGTTACTAAAAACTAATAATTATTATATCTAGTCTGAAAAAAAGTATTTTGGATATCTTCCTCTACCACCATCAACTAATGTTATCTTGAAGTAAGATTAATCTTTGAAAAATAATGCACTCCTTAGAGCTGGTAAAACAAATCATAAATAATAGGAAAATGGTACTTGTTCTTAACAATGATGTTATTCAAGGATATATAATCAATACAATGTCTCATTATAAAATATTTATTTTTAACAAATAAAAATGGGTACACCATGATGAAGTTCTAGGATGAATGAAACCTTTATATATAATCTCTTATAACTACCTTTTCATTTCCAAAAGTTTTACTTTATCCATTTTCTATGGGGTTTTTTAATATACTTACCATAAATCACAAATTAAACAGTATATTCAACATCAAATGATGAATATCACTTGAAAAATGATCAAGAAATACCTCAACATTTTCATTCAATAATTGTATGTCACTAATTTGAATAATTACACTCTCTTTAGTAACATAAGATAGTAAAAAGTCACTACTATCTCTAATTAATTTCACATATTCTTAGTAGGTTATCAATAATTTTAAATTATTGAATATAAAATTCTTCGCTTAAAAATTTATCTTATCATGACAAAATAAAATCCAACAAATAACCAAAATAATATCATACTCTACTATTGGAAGTTTAATAAGATTCATAGAAAATACCACCATACTATTAACAATAGGAATATTCCAATAAATATTTATTTCATTAATATTTCCACTGGGAGTTTTCCATGAAAGTAGTATCTTCTCTTCATGAGGTGTTATTACCATTTTAATTTCAAATAAATAAAATAATAAAATGATCTTGAGTCTAAAAAGGTAATGTTATAATTAAAATAACCAATATACCTTCCACCACCTCTTTAGAAGCCCCGACATCAACTATAGTAGTATTAAAATATTTTACCACTCCTTTATGATTTTAGTATTCATATTTTTCACCCTGAGTAAATAATTTCAGACACAAATTTTCATAATTTCTCTAATAATTGAAATTAAAACCCCTCACCACTGAATGACTATCCATTACCCCATTCTTGTATTGTTTAGGACTCTATTCATTGTAGTCATGAAACTTGTGAGAAAAATTACCACATCAGTATCACTTTCTAGATCCTATAAATCAATCCCTGAATTTTATTTTACCATACTTGGAATTTTTTTGGGGGCTTACCTAGAGACTTATTAGTTGGTTTCTTCTATATTTCTTTACATAATGAACATTTATTAGTATTTTCATCTCAAGGAGAATGAGTGTTACAAAACTCTATCTCAACATTCTTACCAAAATGAATGAATTTCTCATAAATTTGAAATTTTAATGTGGCCAAAAATCTTTATAATTTTGGTTCTAGTCCTAAGTAAAATACCGTAATTTTACTATCAAGGTCCTGAATAAAATTTGGTATATACCTGTATAACCATGTAAAGTTTTCATCTTATGAGGCAATTAATTTTTAATATTTTTTCCTCAATTATAATTTCTTTTTTCCATCCTTAGTCAATAAACCTTATAAATATATTTCCCAAGGTATATATTCTTAAGTGTGACCCATTAACTGGTATTAGGATCAACATTATCTCTTATATTTTTTACTGAATATAACCATCGACCAACTTCACCTTCAATATGATAAATTAAAAGGGGTACTTTTAAATGTTCCAAACACTACATGACCAAAAATATTTCATAGAGATCATTGATCCATACTTTGGATACCACAAGATTTTAAATCTTCACTAAAAGATGATGGGTGTTGTTTCATGAAATTATAAACTATATACATGTTTCTATGTGGGGAATCTAGTTTCTCTTTAACATTAATTCCAACAACATTTATATCATATTTCAATTGAGAGATCACTGCAAAAAATTCTAACTTACTATTTAATCCATTCCAAGATACTTATATGGATGGATATTATCCTCTTGGTTCCTTCCTACTATAATGTCCTTATTTCTATTATGGAATAATATTATAAACATACATAGTTTGGATAAATCAACATGTTAATCATAAAATTCATATCATTTTAACTTAACCATAAAATATAATATTTTAAGGGTATTCTATTTAAATTATCCTAAAATTTATAGTCATTTAAAACAATACTCTGATTCTATCTATAAGGATATATCCTTAATCTTTACATAATTTTGATTTTATTATTCTAGAGTTAATTTTTATACATTCTATAGGATCTTTACGATTTATAGTTTTGGATAAATTTGTCATAAATGATACATAATATACCCATATATTATAGTGGATACTTATACTCACTATCTATTTTGGAATAAATATAAAACTTTTTAAAATTAAGCATGTTTTATTTTCAAAACAAATCTCCATCAATTACATATTAACTTCTTATGTGTTCCCACCCATCCTTAAACCTAGATTTTTTTAAAATGTAGGATGAGAACAAAAATACCTATAAGGGGTATAAAAAGTAGAATTATATTATTATTGGTAAAACATAAAAACCAAAAATAATGATTACATTTATCATATTATTTTTTGAGAATATGAAATAAATCATTTCCAGAAGAAAAAAAAACACTATTTTCTCCAAGAATACTTGAAAACTGATAGTAATAAAATAGGAATTCATTTTAAGTGAATTAGAGAATAAAATTAATAATCCATTTTAAACCCAATTTAGAAATAAATTTAACCAATTTAAGTACATTTGAGAAACCACAGTGATTAATTCAATATTTCTTTCCTTTAAAGTGATGTAACATTACCCATGCATTGAAGAGATATAATGGGGATCACCAATCATATATGCTGTATTAGCATCAACCTTATTCATGAGATATAATGAGAATAAAACGATAATATAATCTACATTAGGTTCAATTTTCTTCTCATATATAATTATCAAAAACCATATCATGAATACAATATTTCATTATTTCACCTTTTCATTATAAAACCTTTGAAAAAATTATTTTGAAACTATATACAGAACACATTTAGTTATTAAAATACACATTCTTTTAAAAACCCATTTTTAAAACTAAAATACCTATAATTTAGGGAAATAATAATTTTACTTGAATAAAATATGTCATGTTTCAAAGGAATCTAAAAATATAATAATGGTTTTGGAGGTGGGAAATGTTTTTGTCAACAGAAATTTTAATATAGAACATTCTGTTTGTATTTTGTAAAGAAAGTAAAAGTATTATGTAAAAAGATTCTTTTTGAAAACCCCTAAAATTAATTAAAAATATAAATATAATTTACATTATAATTCTTTGGTATCCATTTTAATATATTTATAATATATTCTTAAAAATATGGACTTGGAAGTAAAACTGTTCCAAGGGAAACATTGAAAGAGGAATTAAAATAAATCCCTTACCCTAAGTTTGAATCATCAGGAATATTAATAATGTACCTAAATATAAAATTAAGTTTAATTAAATTATTTATTAATAACAACTTCAACTATATTAATCCTTTTATTTCCATGTAATAATCAATTAAGTAATCAATTAAGTTATGACCAATGTTTTGATGATACTCGTTTCCTATATCCAAAATTACTTCAATTGATTTATTATAGTCAAGGTGGTCAGTATTTCAATAACTCTAGAATAATAATAATTTCATAATTAACATTTTAAAACATATCATGTAAGATGGTTATGAAAAATGAACTATATTACAGTCATAGTGATGGTAAACCATTTGTACTCATGATTAAAGTTTACATTTTTTAACGATCCTTTCATAAATAGGTTTTTTATTATTTTATCTTTCCATAATGATAATAAAATAATATATACTATATTATTTCTTTAAATACACTTATAATTATCATTCATGTTATTTGGTGGTTAAAATCGTATCACTGGAGGTGCTAGTACACACGTATGCATGAAAGATGATATATTACTTCTAAAATGATAAATATATCATCAATATCATATATATACATTAAATACATCATTATAACCATCTGTGGGAGGAGGTGATTAAAAACGATTTACATCGGTCTGCGTGGTAGTAGTCTGCCATCCATACGAATGATAGTTTCGTTTCCCATTTGATGGAAGAGAATATAAATATTCGTCATTACATCAACATAAAAATATATCATTATATATGATATATTTTTTTTATTTAATCATGTTCTAAGTAACATTTGATGTGGTATACATATAAATAAAATGAAAATTCCTGATTAAGTGCTAGAACACTGTTCGAGACATCATCTTAAGTGTTACCCCATAATTTTTTATAGGATGGATTTTTATGATAAAAGGACTTTAAGAAATGGAAACTAACATAAGGAATGGATTTGGAGAGATAGTTTTTAAACATTTTTTTTTCAAATGTGAATAAAAGAGTACGTGAAGTTTCCTTTTGAAAGCCATGGGAGGGGCACTATTAGAATTTATTAAAGTATTAAATTAATAAAAATTAATTTTCATAATAAAATGGATAAAAATTGATACTATTTGAAGATAATATATTAATTATTAAAAATAATCCCATTTAATAAAAATTTTATTTTTTCTTGCGATATTTTCACCTTTATGTTTTTTAACCCATGTTAACCATTTTTTTCAATTCTTCTACTATTAATTTTTTTAAACTTTAGGGGTATAAAAAGATACAATAAAAGGAAAAAATTCTCATAAATAGACCTTTTCTAACATTATAAACCATATCCCTTTAACTTGGACCAATAAAATGTTTTTTTTAATTTTTATTCATTTAATTAAACATTAGTTATTATATTATATCATTAATGTTAATTTTAAAAATACTAATTTCATTTGAATATTAAAACATATATACAATGATAAGATTAGAATAAAAAATTTCGAACACTTTAAATATGTTATATTTATCTACAAAATTATTGGGACAATATTACTCACTCTAATTGTGTAACTTTTAATATTTCTAAAACAATCTATTAATTTTTTCTATTAATTCAATAAATATGATATCAGAATCACATAAGCATTTAGAGTAATTATTTCATCACTATAAATTAGAAATACATGACCATGCTAATTTTTTTTATATTTTTAAAAAATATTTAAAACAAAATATACATTATTTTTTCCTTTTTTCAAAATTTTAAATATAATACAAGAAAGAAAATGATATTTTTGAATTTTACATAGAAAAATTATTATAATGGTCATAATCAAGACGATATATAAAATAAGATAATATATTAATTTTTTTTTATGATTGTGGTTGAAATATATTCATCCTATAAGTTTAATTCTTTTGTTAGGGTGACTTTTTAGTCATTGTCAAATTATTTTTAACCCTAATTAACCCAGTTTTCTTTTTCTATGGTATGTGATATTTACTATTATTAGTATTCATAATTAAAGAAAACTAAAATAAAATTAATTAGAAAATATTTACCTCATTATTAAAAACATATAATCTAATTTTCAAAATTCAATATATTGATGTTGAATTGAATTAAATATTAAATTAGAGAAATATGATGAAAAAAAGTTTTAAAAAAAATTCTTTTTAAGTATAAAAATATTTTATACCAAATTAAATTGTAAAGTTTATTCAAAATACTAAATTTATCTTATTTTTTATCGATATAAATGAATTAAATTTAAAAAATTTACAAAAAATAATTTTACTTTGTAAAACCTCAAAAATAAAATAAAATTTTCAATAAAAAATAGTATTTTCCACTACTCATTGAAAAATATATCATTTAATAAAATTATCTAAAATTCACACTAGGATAATTTTTACATGATTAATTTAAAAAATGAAATTTATTTTTATATTAGGATTATAATTTTAAAATTAGTCTTAAAAAAACTTATAAGAAAATTGTTTCAAAAAACAATTTTCTATTTGATTTAAAAATTTCATAATTTTTTTATAATGAGTATAACTATATAATTTATGAATACTAAGAAGTATTAAAATTATTTATTCTATCATCTCATATGTTTTACATAGAGTATACCATGATTGATCAGGGTACTTTATGAGGCCATGGCCTATGTGACAGGCTTGGGCCATGAGATTCATGTGTTACCGAACTCTTTGATGATTTTCCTTCTATCATGGTGCTAATTTAGGTAGTTTATGGATAATGATATGACAATGATTATTCCATTGATATGAATCAAGTATTTTAGGGGTCGTGGCATGTGGTAGATCCCATTTTGGTATCAAATCATGCACGATTTTATGTGCATGAGGGGTAAATTTCCATGTGGGTGTTTCACACCAAAATGAGAACACTCAATATATGTATTTCTTTCACATCCACCATATCAAGACATGAATTTGTTGGGTTGAGGCATTGAGGATACCTATTTAGTATTTAGACTCTCCCGATATCCATGTACATATCATGGTAAGTGGTGTATGTGGGTAGAATCTCCAATTTTCTCTCAGAACATTGGTATTTCATGGAGTTGGAATCGGGTTATAGTTCAAAAGGTCATATATTATATGGATATAGAAAGATAGAACATGTATTTGTCTAGGGTCTGTAAATACATTATTCTATTTTCTACAGTTTATACTAGCCCAAATTCTTTTTTATTTTATAAAAAACCAATTTATTATTATCCACTTCCACAACCCTCTTCTGTATTAACGCATCATATCAATAGTTTGACGCTTTAATATTCTATACTGTGGGAGATCATGGGCTCTATGATTTATCTAAAATAATTTTTTGGTATGTATATTATATGGAATGGTCATGCTGAATTTTCTAAAGAACATGAAAATGACCCTTTGGGTTTATATCATGGGTATATTCTCTCCACGACTCTGTTAGTCCCTCACCACTAGTCGGGTTTCCCTAGAGTAGGGGGATGTCTAATTGTGGTGATATAGAGATTCCTGACCAGTCACTATTCAGGATAGTTGGTCTAGGGAATCAAAAAGTAGTATTAAATTCTTTTTTGGGGGTGTATATAATAGTTAAGATCAGAGATAGGATGTTAGGAACTAAATTGTAGATTGAGCACATGACTGAAACACGTGGAATAGTTTGAAACTTGAATTTATTATGGTCTCTTAGTTTTGGGATGAGTAACTATAGGTTGATTGAAGAATTTAGTTTGGCTTTTAATCCCAATGTTGAACGTATGGAACTCAAAAAAGTTTTAGGTATCTACTGGTATCTAGTGATTTGTACATACATATTGATAGTGTCATGCTAGGGGTATGATAAATGATCCATTGGGTGTTGTTTTTTGACGTGACCCCTCATTAGAATCCATATTTACTAGAGAAACTTGTTATATAATTGACCTTTTCCTCATTTATAGTTTATGGTGTGGTTAGATTAATATGTATAATATGGTTTGGAAGTTGATTTTTTCATTCTTGTTTCCCACCTTATAGAAATATATTTTTGTAAAATTATTATTTTTGAGAAAAAATGGTTTTTCAAATAGAAAACCTTGAACAGTAGTATGAGGAGTACCTGGAAGGTTTTAGGAGTTGGTTTCTTGAAAATAAATCATGGAGTTTGGAATTTTAAAATGAATGTGATTTTCAAGTCTTGTGAAAAATTTCATGAAAATGGTTTTTAAAATTTGATTTCAACAGATTTTTTGAAATTATTCTCAATTTAGATTTTTATAAATGAGATCAATTTTCCGAAATGGAATATCTAAGATCATGGATTTGGTGACTTTTATTTTGATAAAAATACTTTATCACCAATTGTATTTTTGAAAAGTCATGGGAGTTTTGGTGTGCATAAAATGTTTTGAATTGATTTTTTAAATGAGAAATCAATTCCTACGTAAACAAGTCTACTTGTGCTTTGGATGTTTTACTGGGGTGACTTGGATGCTTGGATTTTGTTGCTGGTATGTGTTCCATGACAATTATTAAATTATGAGAAAGTTTATTGGGTGTATGTTCACTTTAATTGATGTGATTTTTAGAGAGAAATTGGTTGTTGTATAGGTTGGTTTGTTGGACCTTTAGCGGTTGACCAGGATAGACCAGCTGATTGATTTGTGCATTCATTAGGTGTGTTATTGTTGTTTTGAGTGAGATTCTTATAGTGTGATTGATATAAAAGTTTGATGGAGCCACTTGTATAGGGATAGTAGGATGTGTGTTCTGTGGGGATTACATGTTGTAGGCTTGTGAGATCCATTTTTTGAGAGAGACATATGTTTTGGGCCCATTGATGTTTGATGTGATCTTTGATTTGAAATCCTGGTGGAAGATCCTAGCTACTTTCTTGATATAAATCTATATTTTCGATTTTGTACTTCATTATCACTATCATATTTGGAGGGGAAGGAACATATTGAGAGTTTGGCCCTGTAAACTTTGATATACCTTCATGAGTGTGGTGAGAGCATAAACCAATTCTAGGGGAATTTGCGAATGAATATTGTTTGAGTGGTGATGTTAATGATTATTCATAGCGAGATACTTTGGTTTTGGATAACATCAAGGGTACTTTAACTTTGTGAGAATATGCTGTTAAAGGGGAATGATAAGCGGAATAAAAGTCTAAGATAAGCTTGGGGTGTTGTGGTTTTCATGGGTTGTTTCATGGAATTATGATTAGATTTCATAAGATTGGGAAACAATAGAGAATTTTATTTAAATTTGGGGAAACACTCAATTGGGAGAGGTGTTTTACTATTTTTCTTGTGTTTTTGATGTTATGGTTGTGTACCACATAGTTGATTAATGAGTGAGAATCCATATGTGGGTTTGGTACTATGGTGGCCTAATCACATGGTTGAGAATCATGATATTTTTGTATAGGGACATGAATGTGGGTGTATTGGGTGTGATTCCATAAAAAATCCAGTTTCAAAACTCAATGGTTGTGTTTCAGGTTGATGTGGCTAATAAGAGATTACGGATTGAGAAATGTGACACATATGTTGTTCTAAAGAGACCAATATCATTTTGTCATATATAATTAATAAGGGATGATCCTGATAGTGTAGAGTATGTCATCATTCATTCAAGGTTTGGTCATCATTTTTGGGTGGCCTTATGGTGGAAAGCGTTGAAAGTTTTCCCATGAGCCAAGAAAAAGTGACGAGTTACAGATCATGGAGACACTTAGGGATGAGAGAACTTGACCCCATTTTTCCATAATTTTAAATGATGGATGAAATGATGACATGAAAAATAAAAAAATATTTATGGTGATGTCAGGAAAAGAATGATTCTATGGTTGGGAGAGGGATGTTGGTCATGTTGATGTGACCCTTATGAAAACTGTATGAAAAAATAATGAGGATAATTAATGAATGATTGTTTTTATACCATTGGATCAATGAGGTCAATTTCAATGGATTATTTAGTGAATTCATGGATTAGACTCAGATGTGGTATCATATGGGGTTCAAGATTTATCCTTGGGCATAGGATAGATTTCAGTGATCTAAGTGAGAGTTAATATGACATTGCATCATTTCTAATGGTATAAATTGATAGTTGTCTTGGTTAGTTGACGTTTTAATTGTTTTATAGAAATATAAGTTGGATTCAGACTATGGTAGTATTACTTGGATAATATCGTGATGCTTTCAGAGTTAGGCATTAGGATCAGGAGGTGTTGGTTACAAGTCGACATGTGAGGATGAGTGGCTTCGAGAAACATTGGTTGAGGAGGTAATGGTTTCATTTTTAATGTTAAATCACATTTTTTGAGTTTTATTAGTATCCAAAGAATTGTGTTGTATGTTGTTAGTGAGGATTGAGGACAATATTGAGTATTTAGAAGGTAGGCCGTGTAACAAGATTTTGTGTTTAGATGTTTTCATTAAAATCATATTAGTAATTAATGACGAGTCAAAAAAAAGTATTACTGGTTTGATGAAAAAGATAGATAGGAAGATATATATTGATAATTACTAGAGATTCCTAAGGACGAGAATTAATATGGTGGCAATTTTTTAATGCCCTGTATCATTATAATTTGTGAATTCTTGAAGGATTTTGAGATTGTCTTTCAATGGAAGGTATAATTTGAGAAATGGGTTTTAATAAGGATTTTCATGAATTTTGATGACTCAAAGTATTTTTTTAATCTGATAATCAGGCCTGAGAGGAGGGTCAAGGGTTTGGAGAAGTGTAGGAGTGGTGTTCTGGGTAGTTGGGATTTATAACATGACACTGTACTGTCGACATGAGCCCACTAATAAGCCTAGGGGGTTAGGACCATCAACGTTGTTGGGGCCACTAACTAGCCAGTGTCACATCATCAAGTCACTTTGAAGCCATAAACAGGTTAGTGAGGCTCACCCACTATACGATCGAGCTAGTTATGGTCTTTTTTAGTGGGTATAGTTTGATGATTTCATAGTCAGGGTGCCTCAGGATTTAAGGTGTTTTGGTGACATGAGGCGACCGTTTTTTCCATCATCTCCATCCATTATAGTTCCTTTTATTCTACATGGATTTGAGTGATTATAGGTTACTTAATTGAGTGATATCTATGTAACATATCTCCCTACCCTCCTCTTTTTCCCCTCTCTTCATTCAGTTAATTTGTTATTCCTATATAGGTTTTCACCTAGGGATGATTTCACCAGAGTAATGATTAATGTTTTCTCCTGATGTGGATTTTATGATAGGCTTTTAGAGGATTTCATGATATGTTTAAATCTATACATCTCTCATGATTCTCCAAAAGTTATGTTTCATGGTTAGTTTTTGTATGGTTTTTATTGAAACTGAATTTAATTACCCTACAATTCAGGTTTATAAATCAGGGATTCTCCATGTTTTATGCCTTGGGATTCATTTAGAGTGGAACACACCTAGTTTCCCGTGTTTCAGATATCTATAGACCTCCTAGTGGGTTTAAAAACCTTCATTGAAATTTTGGGTTTTGGTTTATGTTAATTAGTTAATTAAGTTTGATGATTTTTTTGGTTATGTAGATTACTGAGGGTATTTTTTAATGTTTTTACATACCCCATATGGATTTCTCGGTCTATTTGGCGGTTTTTTAGTCTTTCAACACATTTTATTTTAAATAGTTAATTAATTATATTTTATTATAATTAATTATTTTGAGATTCTTGATTTTATATAGGGCATTGGGTGTTTAGGAAGAGTTTGTATAAGCCTTGGAAGGGATGGTTGGGATACATTATTATAGTGAACAACATCTGTTTGATTTAGGGGGTCCTTAACCTTGAAATTTCTATTGGTTAATTTTTTGTTTTTGTTTATGTGCCAACATTAGTATAACTGCCTACATGTTTCCCGTGTTTTATATTTTTACTAATGAAGTTTACTCAATGTTTAAATATGGTGGGTTAATTATAATAGAGGTGACAGAAACCAATAGGGTATTTTGATTTTGAGGTACCTGAGTAAATGCTTTCCAATAGGACAATGTTCATAGGGGAAGGTTCCCTGATAATGATTTGGTATGTTTTAAGATGGGTTTCAAGCATTGGTTTCTTCCTTTTCTCTATGTTCTGACCTTATACTTGATGTGGACTCCTTATGTGTAGAGATATGGGTTGGGGTACTTGTTGATAGCTTCCACTTAACATGCAGGGACAAGTCAATGTGATTGATTCAGGTGTCCTTAGAACATATATGGATGTGCCAACATGCTTGAAGATTACCTCCCTAGAACTTATGGGGGTTATCTTATATGATCAGAAGTATCCACCATAGAACCAATGGTTATGGATTGGTGTGATTGATATTGAACTCCAAGAAACATGTGTGGATGGGTTAGTGTGTTTGATGATCTCCATAGACTATACAGTGATGGGTTGGGGTGACTTAATGAACATCACTTAGTACATAGTTTTGTATTAGCGTACCTAATGAGATTTTGACTTGAGTGACAGAAAAGGGATATAGGAAACCTGTGTTACCGAGTTTCTAATAGAAGTTCTTTATGGGACAGTGTTACAATGTGTTTTTAGTGGGATATAGTATGAAATAGATTCTGTCTTGGAGCCGAAGAAGGTATTGTATGGGCTGTGGTATGAGGTAGATCCCAACATGGTGCTAAATCCGGTATGATTGTATGTGAATGAGTGTTATGTTTTCTTTTTGGAGTGTTTCACAGACACAAACATAATCAATATATATATTTCAAGCACTTAAACATGATCATAATAATACTTAGTGGGGTTTAGGCATTGTGGGAAGACTTATCGGTTGTTGGACTCACCCCCATTTCATATACACGGTGTGTCCTACATTGTATATTGGTAGAATATCTTTATTTCTCTCGGGATAGAGGTACTAGATGGTATAGGTCTCCAGGTTGAGGAGGCCATGGATGAGTTAGTACAGTATGTGAGTTTGTTCGAAGTCCTTTATTTTTTTTCATTATCCTTAACATGTATTGGCTAGAGTGAATTTTTATTGTATATGAAACCTATTTATTATTATCAACTAATACTGCTTAGTTTTGTATTAATTCATCATATAGATAGTTTCCTAATTTTATATTCTAGACACTGAGGGACTTTAGGGAACCTAGTTTTGTCTAGATTTATTATTTTGGGAACTCCATTATAGAGAAAAGTCATGCTAAATTTTTGGTAGAACATGGGTATGACCCATATGGATTTCATTGAGGGAGTAACCTTCCTACAAATGTTTTATACCCCTTCCACTAGTCATCTACATTTGGCATATGAGGAGGAATGATTTTGGTGATTTGGTGTCCACCGATTGGGTGACATTCAGGCTGCTCGGACAAGAGTGTTAAAAACTATATAGGATAACTTGGGGAATACATAATCGGAATGATTGAGCTATAAATACCAATAAAGTATTACAAATGATAATGATACATGTCATATGAATTGAATAACATATATGATATTATAAGTGAAAATATACTTTAATGATCACTTAGAGGCATGAAATAAGTATATAAGAAACATATGATAATGGAATAATAGAATGTAGAGTCAACATTGAACATTCCATAAGTTCTTGTCACTTCTATGCACTAATACATCATCATATGGTGGATAATGTCCCATAATAGAATAATTTTACTCCCTAATAACATTAATATCATCTAACGATAGATAAACATTTCCCAATTAATTGGAGCACAATATAGGTATTCCCATCATAACATGTACATGAATATTTGTATAACGTAAGGAAATCATACATTAGGTATAAGCATCAAAAAAACCCATGGAAATAAAATGTGTTACAGAATAATGTATTATAAAATATCCAAATAACATATCATAATTAATTACATTAAAAAATAAAGTAAATATTTATTGTAGATTTGTAGATAAATGAATATTTATTAAAAATGAAAATGAAACCCAATTGTATTTAAAACCTAAAAAGTAGTGGAGAAATAATTTTTGAAATATTCTTTTAGGGTGGGTTTTTGGAAAAAGGGGTAAAAGATCATTACATTGGGTACGGATATAATAATTTTCATAAAAATAGAAATAAAATAAAATGATTATTCATAATTTAAATAGTTTTTTTTTTCTAAAATCATTTTAAGATAATTTTTTTGACTGTTACCTTAAATGACCAAAGAAAATAGAGAAGTTTTTGTTAATTGACTATGATTAACGAATGAAATTGATAAGGGACCCTTTAAAACATGTATATTACCATCAAGTAAAGTGAAATTAAACTTAGTATATATATATATATATCATTAATATTTATAGAATATATAACAAGTAAATAATAGAAGTAGAGAGATAAAGTGAGGTAATTTGGGATAAATCCAAACCCAAAGAAAATACGATGGTTCAACAAGATCTCTCAACTCATGTCTAGATTAATCCTTCAGTTTCACATAAAATCCAAAATAATAAATCCAAAATTATTATATATATTATTGAGAATCATATTTTAATATATTAAATTTATTGTAATATTTTTATGTTAGTCTGGATAAATTTATTTATGAGGACATTTTAGTTTCTTCTTTTGATTCTCATTTGTTTCATAGTTCCAAGATCAGATTAAATTGTTCATAATTATTTATGTTCTTGTGAAATTGGAATAAAAATCTAAAATTAATGTAGAATTATATTAATTACACAAAAAGTTTAAATGGTCTCAAATATCTATATTTGTTGTCATATTTGGATGATTAATTTTGTATGAACGTATCTCTATATAGTTAGTTCAATCTGGTGATATTACTAATGGTCATAAAATAAATTTGATTTATTTAATAAAAATATTATTAATAAATTATAGTAAATGAAACATGTTATAATATTTTTATTATTATCACATTTAATAATGGTATTAATTTTATAACCATTCATGAAGGAAGTGGAGAAAAAAAATATTTTTTTCATTATGGTGGTGAACCGACGATATTTTGATCAAAATATTTTTTTAGAATCAGTTGTCGGGAGGATTAGAAATTAATATTACAACATAATAATGTCATATTATTCTATTTAGTATGATTATGTTAATATTTGTAGGTGTATGGAAGTCATATGGGGGTTTTAGAAGAAGAATACTATTGGAAGACATTCATTTGATAATTTACTTATTTCTTTTATTTACTCCTCTTAGACTACCCCTTAAGGATCCTTGGAACGATTATTGGTGATAAAAACATCACTTGGTTATGGGGGAGAGTATTAGGAATATAATTGAGCTGAAATATAGAAATTGACAAGACTTAGATGGTGTGATGAAAAGGGGAAGTGGGGTGTGGTATTTATAAGTGGAGAAGAGTGGTTCTTTTTAAATATTATATTCATTAGTTAATTATTTTAGATAAAGAATACCAATTGAGATAAATATTGTTATTAAATAATGTAATTTTATCATTTTATTTCATGATAATCGATGATTATAATAACCCATATTTAATAAATTATTTATTTAACTAATGTTAAATACCTTATATTGTTGTATTTCAATAATCAACAATACTAAAATTATTTCTGAAAAAAAGAAAAAATTAACCTCAATCATTATTCAATCTGAATATTAAAAAAATGATATCCATATTATTAAAATATTCATCTATATTTGAGAAGATTTATTTTTCAAAAAAATAATATATATTTGAAAATTAATAATTTTTTTAATATGATAAATTTTCCGACCCTTTCAAATGTTACATATATCATCGTAAAATTATATTATCATTATAATATTACATAAAATTGTTTTACAAAACAATTATTTTCAAAAGAATTATGTTTTAACATTTATATTTATCAAACAAATATAAATAAAATGTATTTGGTTTTTAAATAAAAAAACTATTTTCTCAATTTGAAAAATATTTATTTATTAGTATCATGACATAAAATTTCTATATTTTTATTTTATAAATTAAATAAAAATTATTCTTTAATTTTATTGGTGAATTTACTACCCTAACGATCAAGTTACTAGTACTAATAGAAAAATTTCAATTTCAATAGTTAGATTACTATTCCAATAGTCATATTTGTAACAGTTATATGGCTTTTTGAATTTCTATAAATACTTTATATTTCATTAATTTTTCATTTAATAATATTTTCTTTCTATGTTTTATATACATTTATTTTTCAAATGGGTATATAATTAATAATAATTAGCTTCATTTCTATAGTACTATTCATTTGGGTGGTCAATTTGGGGGATTATGCATATCCAAATTTTAATATTATAGTTATATTATATTCAAAATTTTATTCCATTGTAATTATTTCAATTTGTTTGGATATATTTATATGCTAAATTTAATATAAAAATCGACATTAAATGTTGTTGGTTCCACAATGTGGTGCTTGTGATTTACATAATACTAAATTAATAAATATAAAAAATTTATACAATTAGAAGTGTATTTTCACCCATAAATGTCAACGTTGTTAAATTCTACCCCTTTTAGAAAATTTACCTTTGAAATTTCATTACACAAACTAATATTAAAATTGATGGATTTTCTTCTATTTCTTTATGTTCTATACTTTCGATGTCACCTACTCATACATATTGTTTGAACATAATGCTTTGAATAAGTGAGTAGTCTTATTATGTCGAAAATTATTTTTATCATGTTGTTCATGTATGACCATATAAAGTTAAAGGGTAAAAAGGATAAATGTTAGGACCCTTGTTAACATGGTGAAACTTTATTTTTCAGATCCGACCTAAATATAAATTCACATTAAAATAGGGTTGTATTTGAATAGTGATTAAGATGGGTGAACAATTGAGAAGTTTCCCATGGTGTGTGTGAGTTAGGAAAAAGAACACTTAAAAGAACATGTGTTGGAATGTGGGGAGAATCATTAGTCTGATGACGCCTTCAAGCATATGGGCGATCCCCAGGGAGTTTATAACATGTGTTTGTGAGGAAAAACATATGGAACAATCCTTAAAAATTTGATAATATTGTGTTTTTTGACAATAATTAATTATCTTACATTATTGGATATTTTCATGTTTATATTTTTAGAGAAAAAAATCATAAAAATGTATAATACCAAGTGGACACTTTTGATCAATATCCATTTTTCTACTATATAATACCTTTAATACAAAATGAGATTTTATTTCATGAAAAATATTTATGACTTTCAAAATGACCTCTTCCTCTCCCCTACCCATTCTAAAACCCTATGAAAAAAATTTTATTTTGTGGGGTGAGCACAGAAATCATAGTAAGGGATATAATAATAAATAAAACCATTTTTCTACTGAAAAATATGAAAAATCATAAAATATTTTCCTTTACCTTCAATTTTATTTTAGTGTTTAAAGTAAAACATTTTCACATGAAAAACACACACACAATGTTTTCAAAGAAATCCTTTAAAACCCATAGAAAAAAATTAAAAATCCATTTGTTGTGAATTAGATAATCATATTTATAAAACCCTCTCAAAACTATTTCAATTGGAATAGACATATGGGAAAATTACAATATAATACGTACCCAATTCATTTGAGAGATATAATAGGGATCAAAATTTGTATTATCAATATTAGTATCACCTTTTTTATGAGATATAATAAAGATCAACCCCACTTATAAGTTATATTGGGCTCACCCATGAGCTTTAATTTTCCATAACCCTTCTTATAATCTATATTAGGCCCACCCATTTTATATAATGATTATGTACCATATCATGAATAAATAATTTTTAATCTTTAAATTTCCCATCATAAAACATTTTAAAAAATCTTTTAAACTCGTAATCAAGTCATTTTTGATATCTAGATACCCTTTAAAAACCCATTTTCAATATAAAAGTATCCTTTTATTTGGAAAACAATTTCAATTAATAAATACCCAAAAAGGGAAAATGGTTTTTATTTGAATAAAACATGGAAGGATACAATGTAATCCCGAAATCAAAAAATTTCCATAGAAATGGAATTTTCACCGTTGCAGACACTCTGTTTTATCACAAGAATCAGAATATATTAATGGAAAAATATCTTAAGTAAAATAAAATAAGAGTAGAAAATAATGGAAAGGGCCACACCCTTTGAAAAATACACTTCCCATCGGTACCCCAAAGTAGCATCGACGCATAGGGTATCTGAACCTCTTGTGGTATTGCATGGGCTAAGAAAGTTGGGTCACTCAGCATCACCACACAGTGTACCCACGTATTTTCTTATGAAAAAGAAATGAGTGATCCAACATCTTCACCCATGTTCCAAAATTTTCTTATAAATAAGACACTAGGGATCTTTATTTGCACATGCAGGAAATCCTAAAGGACTCTTAATGCTGAACTTGCCCTATTCCTTCAACTAGGATTACAGAAACCTTTCACGTAGCTCTCTAAAATGTGATATATGATTTAATAAATAGAAATAGTGGAATTAAAATCCTTTAATGGTCTGAAATCGAAGACACCTATGCAAATAACCCATTCCCCCTAGTTGGAAAGTGCTATGTTTGAAGTTCCTTTCACTAACAAGGGACCCACACAAGAAACTCCTAGGAAAACTGAAAGAAATCCATGTTTCCTTGAGAAAAACCTTACCCAACTACTTTTTCCTATGTGAAACATCCTTCAAAACAACTTTAGGTCACACATTCCTACCTTCACAAAGTCATTTCAGTCACTACTTGCCTACTCTACGTGGGCCCCCCTTGGATTTCCAGCCTGTACCCTATGTGAGCCTCTCCTTGGCCCCCCTTACAGAAACCAGTGGTAGGGCCTTGCTTCCTTTATATCCCTTATATGTTAGGGAATAAATTTAAAACTAAAATGAAGCCTCAAGACTTGAAAAACAATGGTAAGAGACACACTAACATGTGTCTCATACGAATATGAATTTCTCTAGTAAATGGTGTCTCACACTCATCCCACCTGATGAGTTGGGTCCTCGGGGTGTATGTGGGTTTGAATTCCTTTGTTCATAAGGACCCTAACCCTGGGGTAGGTGAAAGGGATCTCCCAGTCTTGGGTATGATGGTTAAGGCCACATACTTTATTCATAATCTTTAAGACTTGTGGAAAACTGTTCTAGCATGGGAGGGTGAGGATTATGCTTGACTTTCTATTTTGACATGGAATGAGATCCTCCTCCCTTACCCATAAACTATTCATAGTTTATCCCTAATGGATTAATCCCATAGTATTTCTTGTAGGAGTCTGCACTCTCGATCCTCTTTCCTCCCTAGGAACCCAAAATAATTCCAGGAGATGGTCACTCCAATAAGTGTTCTCTCTCACTTTGGGCCCAAACTTCATCCACCATCAAACAAAGTAGATTTTTTGGTCTTCTAGATATACCAGTTCCACTTTTTTCTCACCCCAAACATGAATCATGTGTTATTATAGGTTGGAAATAATAATGATATCATCATTATACACAACCATAGGGCATTATTTCAAGTGTAATATATAACACTCAAGGCCCCCCTTCATGGAATAAGCCCCCAACCAAATTACCATACTATCACCACATGGGCCTCCTCTTTATTGTAATCCAGAAACATGCACAAAGTAATTTCTATGGTAACACTATTTATTAATAACACCAAATTAATTCTATAAAAGTGCTACATTTCCCTAAAATAAAAACCTTCAGAGATCCTCCATAGGTGTGGGTCCTCATAACTGAACTACATTGGATTTGATTCCCTTCCAAATGTGATACGTAAAAATACTCCTTGAGTTCCAAAAACAACACACCAAATCAACCCTCATTCTCTCTGGGCCACATTCCCAATAGGGTCTTATCCAAACTGGGATCTTTTATCCCATCCATATTCAAATGATACTTCATCATAAATCCCACACCAAGCTTTTACTAGGCACTTTTCTTTAGAAATACATGATCCATGATGTTAAAATGCATGGTTTTATCCTTATCACCTGGACATAAAAGGTATGATGTGTCCCATTTAGTAGAACTAAACTTCGTGGTTTTTAATTCCATTCATGAGGATACTTGGTAAACCCATTCATGTGTTTGATCCCGAGAAACTCCCATCTTCTTGGATGATGATACACTTAAGAGTGCCCCCTGTAGAGCTCAAAACTAGCATTATAATAATTGAAGAATATATAATTAGCACATAAGAGGGTACCATTGATGGAGAAACACATATAAAAACATTATATCCATTTATGAAGAACCTTAGATACATATAGATTTCCAAAATTCTATACATGCTAATAATTGATTGTTAATTAAAGGATGACCTATTTCATACTTGGGAATAAATAATGGATTTGTGAACATATCTTAAATATATTAGAGAGACTTAGAGTAGGAGAAAACTCCCAAAAATGATCAGTGATAAGCTCTACCTCCCATCCTCTTGGACAATGTGAGTTCTTAAGTACCTTTTTCCTAGTTTCCCAATAGCCACCTACCTTTGGAAATCATGTCTATGAATCATCATGGATATAGTTTTGTTGGGTGTTTTTAGTTCCATGAATAAAGAAAATTAGAAAACACTCTAAAGGGATATGAGTGATTGTGTCTAATGTAAATATTGTTCCAATAACACCACAAAATGCCATTCAATCCAATCATATAATTTTAGGATGAAACAAAAATAGTTAACTCTTCGTGAATGATTGTAGAAAATTAAACCCCCTAAAATAAATTTTTGGGCCTCTGATTTTAAATGTGAACAAAAATGGGGAGCGAGACATGAATCCTTAATCAAGATTGTGGTGTACCCACCTATCCGGATTGTTTTGATTTCAAAATAAAATAGGCAAGGAAAGACAATCAATTGTGCATTTGTTCATTTAATGAGATGATTATTTGATGGAAATTTCTTATTTGTGTTTTCGCCTATATTTTAGGCACTTTTAACAAGGTATCCCTACAATAAAAATGACATCACACTGACTATCACTGATATATTCCCAAACTATTAATGATGTCCTCTTCTCGGTGTAGAGGACGTAGTCACCCACCTAATATCATCAATGCTGGGTATCAAACACAATGGTTTGGGAGTATCGATAGAATGGTATTATACCAACAATAGAGGCTTCATAATAGGACCTCCAGTTTTTAATTCCCCACCAATCATCCAATCACTGATGATTTTTTGTCCAGAAGAAGATGAAACCAATCACTATTTTCAAACATTTCAGGATCTTATCCCAAAATTGAAACAACTAGTACCTACCATATCTTAGGGAGGTATATCAATATTCTATGTATGACCTCATCTAGAAGGCATAAGGGTGTATCCAAGGGATCCTTCCATCTTTCTCCATTTTCAATTCCGTTGGATAGTGAACCCTCAACATGATGAGGGTATGATTCTCAACAGTATGACCCAGATCATTCAGAACTAGGCATGCAATATTGCCTGCCGAGGGAATAAACCGTTCAATAGGGAGTAGAAACACACAACTATTTCTTATGAGGAATCCCACCAATAAAATTTGGATGCAAATTGTGGTAAATAATCTATAACCATCCACACTAATTTAGATTACTAGAAGACTCTCTTGGTAGCATCCAAGGAATAACTCCATTAAAATTTGGTGGCATGCAGCGAGCTAGAACATAAAAATTCTTGCACCAATCAAGATGTAAAGAAGTTTCATATGAAAACTTAAAGATAAACTCACAAACACGATACGAAATCAAACAACGAGTAGGAAAAAACCACCACCTACACTAACCAATACTACCAGCTACCTCATCTAGTAGTTTCCAAGGAAGGATAATGGTGAAATTTAGAGACAAACTAAGATTAGGTTCACACTCCTACCCACATTTATCAGTCCTTATATCGGTATAATCTTGTAGCAATTAGATAATTCCGTAGGAAATCCCGGATGAAAAACAAGTTGTAGACATAAATCTTTTCCCTCACACCTGTGTACTATCAGTATCCGTTGGCAATAAATAGAGGACATGAGCTGGTATATACCCCTTCTCTAGACATGGAATATGAATATATATCCCAGTTCTATTCACTTTATTTAACAAGAATATATATAAAATGGTAAAGGAGAATAAGAAAATTTATGAACACATTCTATAGACATACTAATACATCATAATAGTGAAAAGTGAAGTGGTAGAGGGTTTAACACACAACTCCATCCACACAATTGGGGTGACTCATCAACATGTCACCCCATAGTAGACACACACTTCTTCTCTCTTCTAGGAGTGTCAAAGGGAAAACCAACCCATGATATATAGATCATGTCAATACTCATATTCCAACATAATGTAATCAACCTATTCCAATGGATGTTGTAAGGTTGGAATAAATACCTTCCCCTGAAAACCAATTTCCCAATAAAGTGACACCATCCACTCATTAGAAGGAATAAAAAACAAGCCTCACTAGAGTTCACTAGAAATTGAAGAGCCTATCTACAATCCCACTCTATTTAATTTATGATTTTTTGAATCCCTCAGATACTTGTCTATGGTAGCTTATGATCACAATCATCTATTACCAAATTATAAGTGTAGTAGTAATTCTGATGGTCCTCCCTAGACACTTATCCATGAAGGATTGCACCAAGTCTATAATATGATTGATCTCAAGATCCTATCTAATGATGAAAGTCATGAAATCCTTCCACATGGATAGAGGATCAAAGATCAATAATGTCTTCACATTTCTATAAACCACCAAAGTGTTCCTCCCCATGATGGCATTCACTATGAATGTTCTCTCTATAGTAGTGTTTCACTTCATTAAAGGGTTCCACCACTTGAAGGTTAAATTATGAGAAATCCCTCCAACTATGAAGCACAAGGGACAAAAAGGAAATTATTTTCTGATTCTATTTTATTAACAATTGAAATATTTTATAAACTAGAAGATATACCAAGGATACATTCATTTTTTTAGCCACCCATGGATCACTTTCCTTATACTATGACAGAGGAATCCCCTACCAGTCTTTTTGTACCCAATAAAATAGTAAGTAAGCTTTCATATTGGTTGGACAAGGTTGAGGAGTCTATGGTGAAAGATGAAGTGAACATGCTATACATTTGGAAACAACTAGATATAGATGACATACTAGTCATATTCTGGCTATTGGTCACTACACAATACATCATTATAGAGGCATTGTTAGAATATTATGTATAGGACATCTACCCCAATATATGGGGTACTATTTTTCACTTAAGATAAATGTTATTACCATTTTATGTGTATCAAATTCATGTTCAGGCAAAAGAATTGTAATAGTGATAAATCCAATTGGTGGATATTCTAGCTACATGACATCCCAAAATTAGGTAAACAACAAGGATCCCCTTAGTGTCTATGCCATATAGAATTAAAAGAATTTTGTCATTAGATCATATAAACGCTTTCAAGTGTTCATATTAGAGTATGGGGTGTCAAATGAGTGTTGCATTTCACTGCATTCTCTAATTAATAAAGCCTTCTAAATATGATATCATGCAATGTCATAACTTCATACAAGATTCTATGAAGGGAATATTTTCAAATTTGAAAATATGATCTTAAAAAATATTCCCTTACCAAATCCAACTAACATTGATCTATAAGAGTGAAATATATGGATTTTTTTCATTTGGAATATGAAAATATTGAGCAGGACTAACACTCAAGGGAAGTCAACCATCAAATAGCCCAAATGTCATATATAGCATGAAGCTCTTCATAATTAAGTGGTTCAGGTGAAACCTAAATGATTAAACCATCCCATGTCTAAAACAACTCCATAAAATCATATATTAATCTTTTAAAGTAGTATCCATGACAATCCAAGAGGAACCCCATATTGGAGGACTTGGGTCTTTTTTAAAACTAGCTTGATGGTCAGCAAACCAAGCACAAAGTGTTGTGAAAGTGGAAAAAATAGAACAAGCCCCCATGGATGGGGTTTTATTTCGAATTCCTGAACCTCTTTATAATTTAGTGTTTTCTTGATTTAGGGAAATGTTGTAGAATGAATCCCCCCAGTTCATCCCGTCCTGGGATTCATTGCCCTCATTAAGGACATGCACGATCAAACTATCTTGTGATCCCCTTTGGATAAACATCCTCAAAATGGTTCCCATATAACCATTAAATGAGAGTATAAAGTGTCATGGAGGGTTAATAAAAATGAAATCCAGAAATATAGTGATAACTTCCCTGCATTTCGTTACACATCAGTGAATTTAATTAACACTACCCCTATAGAACCTGTGAAAAATTGGGCCAATTCAAAGGAGGAGTTAGAGGATGAATTTTTGGTTCACAATATGGTATACACTATAATAATTTTAGGAGGATTGTGTACCCAAAACTAGAGAATTTAATTGAATATTATAATTCTCTCAATCACTCCCTCATTACCACCTCAAAGATTTCCCGAAAACAGAAAGAGTAAAGGCATGATTTCACCTCACCTTCCTCCTAAAGAGGTTGAAGACCTTTCACTTGAGTAAATATTTTATTAGTAGGAGGAAGAGATGAAGTAATTGATTAGAATAAATATATAACTACTCAGAGGATAAATTCCTACCAAATACATTCTACAAATGGAGCCTCAACTTGCACTCCAAACTAGCGTACCCCAATAAAGAGGTTTTTTTGTAGTAAACGAAAGGGAGAAAAAAGATCCTCTCAACATAGGATAATAATAACTAATATATTTGGATCCCATGTATGAATACAATGAGTTTTCATCATTTGATATATATCCAAGACACAGATATTATTATCCTTACAAGCCTTCCCCTATAGGATACCCTCGAAGGATACCAGCAGTTCCTCTACAGATGTCCCTAACAGCTGCTGCCCCTATTCAATCTCTTACTCAACTAGAAATTTCTCAAGGAATCGTCAAAACAATTGAGTCAAAAAAAATATTTCTTAGAATATACAGAGGAATTGAGGGCATCTATACAACTAGAAATCAATCATTACTCTGAATGGGTTGATCCAAATCTTCCCATCTCGAACTTTGGGAGCCATGTATTTCCAATTATCAATAGGTTAGGCGACCCTAATTAAAATTAGACACATTTTATATCCCATTTTGATCCTATAATGGGGAACCCTATCTAATAGGATATAGTGAAACTCAGGTGGTTTGTATAATCACTATAGGTACAACCCTTTTATGGTACATTAGTTTACTAGCTCTATCAATAACAGGGTAAGAAAATCTTCGTCATAAGTTTCTTTCCAATTCTGCTAGACATTATAGAAGAAAATGGTCCTGAAACTATAAAAATAAAATCTATGGGAGATTGAGAGGGTATCATATTTAATTACTCAATATAAAGGATTTTCATACTCTTTAAACCTACAACGTCCTCAATAAGACTTGTTACCCATATGTATAGAGAATCCTAGTGATGAGTTGCGCACACCACTCATTCCTATGAAATAACTAGAAGGGTTTTGGGACTATTTAGTGATTTATAAAATGGTCTAAGACTCCATCACATAGACCAATGCTATATACCATGTAATTTTATCAGATTAGGGAAAAATAATGGTGAAAGAAGAGGCTGCCACAATTACACTTCAATTGGGCCCTATACCCGCTCTAGCACTAAAGGCCACACCATATCATGCAGTTCCTCCTTATAATCATTATAAAAAATTCCCACCTCACCAAGATGATCAAATGGAGATGATGTAAAAACAATTTTAGGAGATGAAGAGTAAATCTATTTCTTTCAAAAATGACCAAGTCCCTGGCTACTTCATCCCAACATTAAGAAATAATTTGATAATGTTTTCAAAGACCATGAATCCCAACCAGGTTGGTGATATAGATATATTGAACCATTTACCCTTATATCAAGTACTGGGGAACAATATCTACGATTTTTTCAATGAAATCCTTTAGAAGATGGTGGAATCTGGGAAAATGAAGCTGGGAAGGCCACCAGCTTAAATAGAATGTGATTCTGCCACCAATATGGAGGAGGAGAATGAATGAAAATTAGTTAATAGAAAGGTTGCGTAGAAGTTTAGTGTTTGTATGGACATGAAGATGAAAAACTAAAAAAATTCATTCCTTTGAGAATAGTTTGAATAAATGACTGTTACCCTGACTAATTCCACTATAGCATGACTGACTTCTTTAGTGTCATAGTCCTTTGAAGGCTAATATTACAAAAAAAAGAGATGACCAGAAGAACATGAAACAAGTACTAGAAGATGAAGGTGAAACAAATACAAAGTTGGATTTATCTTTACCATGATTCATTCCTATAGTCCCAAAAGCATGGGAACCACCCCACCAAATGGTACTATAAGAATCGACCCGCCAGATGGAATTCTAATCAGAGGAGGAGTTGATCTTGAATTTGTTTAAAGTTATTAATTTAAAGGATACCTTGCCTGATGATGAGTAAAACCATGAACCTATATTCTCTACATTCTTCTAGGTAATAGCGTGTAGAATACATTATAGTCGAGGATATAGGGAAATCCATGGTCATTCCGGTAGTCTCTACTCTAAATAAGTCCTTACTCGAACCATCTATGTAGTTGAATGTCATGGGAGATCTCTCCAATGAGATAAGAAGAAGAAATAAAGTTACCCCCAACATGTTTGGGTTATCCCTATCATCATCATCCTATAAGATAATCTATATGGGAAACCACAACCTAATCTTCCTTGGTGTTCATGTAGACCAAATTGACCAAATCCACATAGTGTGGAAGAACTTTCAAGTCCTTCTCTAAGGGCTGATCAACCCAAATCAAATGCCTCAGTTCCTAAAGATAATGAAAAGCACATCCCCATTCTTGGAGGCATGGAACCTCAGACCAAAACTATGACATACTAAAATTTCTATCCAATTTTTTAGACATGTTTTTAATCCTGTATTTTTTGAGTCTATCAAAATACCTCTAGGAAGTACTCATAGAGGCATTGTTAAACCCCTCAGAATTTGAGGCTGAAGTTGCTACTATAGAAGTATATCATGCATTTAATGACTTTGGAGAATTCCACATGATCATCTCTTTCATGGGCCAGGACTAGAATTCAATTGTACATGGAAACGTCATACATTTGTATGTAACTAGAAAGATAGAACACATTGATATCATACCATCACTCATTGATTTTTTTTTCAAGATTCCACCTCATTCCGATCCGAACACTCCATTAGCTAGGTTACGATGAGTATCACGTGTCCTCTTCTCTATAAAACTATAGGGTTAGGATAAGAATGATAAAATACGTTATGGATAAATCAAAATCAAGACTCAATTTGGGGATTCCTTGTCAGGCTCTGAATTATTGTGTGTTTTAAAAGATACAAACTTCAATGTTTTTTAGGGATGGCCTTTGTTACACAAACATATGAATATTTCCTCATTATATCAACAATGACTCCAATATTGAATCAATGGTCAAATTTGTACATTTCATAGTGAAAATTACCCATTTCAATCCTATGAATCATAGTATATTGGAATAGGTTTATACTAGAGGGAAGGGAATCAACCCATGACTAATGATATTGCTCGAATAAATTCCCCGAATGGTTTAGATATGATCCCGTATAATTCATTCAAGAATATTAGTGAAAAATTTGTGATTTCCATCAAGCAAATTAATTAGGTGGGTCTGTATTCAATCACACATTTAGTGAATTTCATGATTTAATTCATTAAAAATGAATCCTACAGCATTGGAGAAGTTGTAAAATCTCCGAGAAGTAATGGAATCCCGAATTACAATTTCTTCATTACATCCCTTGAAATTAAAAAAATCATTGTATCATTGAATATTATGAAGTAAGTCAACATGTCAGTAAGAGAAAATGAATATTTTCATTCTAAGTCCCTCATCTCCATTTTAGAGCCTAAAAAAGGCCTAGCGTCATCATTTGAGTCAGAACTAGAGGAGAAAGAGGGAAATCATGAGGAAAAGGAAGGATATCTTGGGTAATTGTCTTATGAATTTAGCGTGGGTTCTTTATAAATCCATCAATGAAGGATTTTTTTGTTTTTTCTCATTAAATCTTGATCATTTGATGCTAGTTTGTTGTATGTCGATCTGTGTTTCTGTTTTTCGATTATGATCATTTTTGGATGTGGTGATAGCCGACGTTGTTGGGTGGACATGGAGACACGCTCTCTATCGAGGCCTATGTCTGACCCTGTAACACCCCAAGATTTCATAGTACGTTATTCAATAACTTGCACTACACGCAACACTGAGTTCTAGCGCACCATTACTTACCAAACAAGCCGTTTAAAAGCGGTTATGAATAGTTTTAACTGAATTATGAACTTTATATAATCCTTATAATTTTATAATCCATATTATGAGTTTCTTAGACATAATGTAAGAATGAATACATTTTTTTTCAGATAAAAGAAGTATTTTTCAAAAAATGAAATTTTACCACCTTTTAATGACGAAGCCTTTTTAAATCCAATATTTGAAAATTTTATATATTAAATTTGACAAAATAAACTTCTTGTTTAGAATTGGGACATAATAATTTAGTTTCAATAAAGTTTGGGTGTTTTTCTGATAACTTTCATTTTGGGTGAATAGTGAAAAATACTATATTTTAACTGAAAACAACCTTTTAAATCAAAATAATTTATATTTTCAAATTATACATTTTAATGGTTTTGAAGTATAAATATATTATATTTTTACAATTTAATCCAATGATGGTAATTGTAAGTAATTTCACTTTGAAATTGGACATAAACTAGTGTCAAACTTTTGGTTGTTATTATTTCTTAAAAATACGCCATTTGGTTTTGACAGCAGGAATTAATTATAAATTAATAAATGCAACTTCTATGTTTTGAATTTGGTAAAATATGATTCATTATTGAATTCTGAATATCCAAATTATCTTAGGGTAAATTTTTGGTAATTTTTTGGAAACTTTTAATTTTTGATGAATAGTGAAAACACTGAGTTATAGCTTAAAACCGAATTTTTATTTAAATAATTATTTATTTTATTTAAATTTATTTTTATGTCAAAATAGATAAATACTACCTATATAAGTTCAATTTAATTCATTGGAGTCAGTTTATAATAATTTTAGATATATAAAAATTTGATTGAACTTTTCACAGTCTTTTACACACCTCGTAGGAGAATTTGAAAATTCACATAAAACTTAATTTTATCGCTTCTGTGAGTTGAATTTCAAAAATCCGAAAGACACGGTTAATATGAAGAAGTAAAATATGGTTCAACAAGATAAAAATAATTTTTGGTGAATAGTAACTTTTGACTTTTATTTACCGCGGTTAAAGGTAAATAGGGTAATTCAAGATAAAAAGTATATTATAATAATAAACAATTACCTTAACACTTGTAATAACCCTATTGGATGAGTCATGGACGACCATGGGCATACTTGGGTCTATTTTGGGACCCCATGGTGCCACTTGAGAGTGATAATGACTCTTTAGATTAATTAATATAAAGTAAAGACAAAAATGACACAAACAAATATCTTTTAGTAAATTAATTTTTACATGGGGTTATATAAGTTATAGTTTCGACTATAAATATTAGTTGGAAATTAAAAGCGATTTCCTACATCATGGTAGTTTTCTTAAAATTTTTAGACATCAAATAAATTATGTTAGTTATGACATAATGATGATGCAGTAATTAACTTATTAATGAAATATTAAAATAATTGATAATATAAATACCAAAATAAATATAATTTGAGACTTTTAATGAATTACAAGAATTGTATTTATTAATATTACATGTTAAGATTTCTTAAATGAATTATATTCGAATTAATAATGTTGTTAAGACTTTAAAAAAATCAATTATTGAATAGTGTCAAAATTGACATAAATGAGTTTTTAAAAGAAATATTATATTATTAATTGATATTATATTTCTAAAAATCTAAGGTTTGGCCAAAAAACTTATATCATGATACGTGTATCATTAATGGACCACTTGGGTGTCTCTTGGATGTATATAGTATGTTTGTTAACTATATAATATAAAAATACAAAGTGACATGGTAAATGTCAATCTAATTAACTAAGAGTTAAAACTAAAAGATACGGTTAATATAATGACCCAAACCCCTCTAAAATATATTGGTTAAAAGGATTTATACCCATACCACCTTATACTTGGAATAATACACTTTGGAGCCATTAGAAACCGAATACAAATTTATCATAAATTAATACTTTAAGTTTTTCCTAAAGAGCCCCTCCTCCCCCTTATAAAATGACACCACTTATAACCAATTATTCACACCTTCAAAGCCTTTTGGTTCGGCCAACCCCGGCCCACATATTTTCTCAACTATCCACAATTAAACCTAGAGGCCTTATTTTGATCATAAATCCAACATATGGAGCCCTTTTGATCAAATCAAAAGGAAGATCCCGAAGAAGAGGTAATGTTTTCACCACCCTTTTTCAAGTTCCTTTCTTCTTCAACTTCTTCTTTCATTGTTATTTCCATTATAAAATAATAGCTCCAGTATATTCTATATAATTTGATGTTATTATTAATATGATACAACCATATTCAGTATTCTATCCATCCTTTGAATGACATGTCACCATACGTGTGTACGTAGGACTTACCGTCTCCACGTCGTGGTGTAATTGTTATTCAAAACATTATTATTTAAATGGGTATGATAATGAAGTGTAATTCAAGTAAATTATAATTCTAAAATGATAATTATCCTCTATATATGATACAAAATCCAATTATATATTATTTTAATATCAAAAGAATGATGTTGTCGCTCGTGTGTACGTACGGATTACCGTCTCCACGACGCGATGAGATCCATTTCTAAGTTCACCATTCATCGACGATTATAAAAATATATATATTACTAATAAGTATGTAATATATGACATAATAATTCTAATGAAGATATATATATTTATATATATAAGTATTTATGTACTTACATATATCTTATTCACTTACTTCCATTCGATACTATATGAAAACAGAAACATCATTTATGCATACGTACGGACTACCATCTCCATAAACGGTGTTTTCCATTTCATATATATGTATATTTTACATATTTATATTCTAAATATATATTATATATAAATCATGTTTTATATTCTGGAATTATTTAAACCATGATCTAAGTGATACAATCAAGAGTAACAAGTTAAAACACGAACGATAAAGAAAGCGATTATTACCCAAAATATTAATACAACATGAAAATTATGATTAAATGGGTAGTATAAAGTCATAAATGAATAATGTATGATATAATAAATAATAATATGGTTCTGGTATAATTTAATAACATACTATAGTCTTCATACAGAAGGTTAAACGTACCCTCGACTAAAGGAAAGTGCAAGGTAAAGGGTTTTCATCTCACTCCTTATTCCCGTGAGATTCATGCCATATTGCCACTATTACCTTTTGTGTGGTGTATGTACTGCCCATAATTGTATTCTTTGTGTAATAATATTTAATTTATGTGTATTTACATATTCATTGTATGATAACTCTTTCATGGGGTGTATGTTTTGTAAGTTACCAAATTGGTAAGGGTTATTTCCTCAATCTCATTATTATCTAAGATTATTCATGTGTAAGTATTTTCTGGGACATAATTATCACAGATACCCATATTTCATAAAAATGTTTTCAAAAGGAATATTTTAAGGTTTTATGGGAGGGTCTATTTAACTAGATCGCCATGTTAAATGTTTTAAAAATTTATCTTTCTAAACCCTTTTAATTAATGTCCATATTTTCAAAACAATTTTAAGGATTTATTTAAATGGAAATGAATGTTTTGATATGATAACTATTTTCAAAAGATTCAAATTGGTATGGGACACTTTGATTCAAAAATATATTTTAAATGTCTTCCTTTTTAAATTGTGTAACTTTTAAATGTTTTCATGAAAAAGGGATATTTCTCTCAAAGATTTTTACAAAACATTTTTATCTATGTCAACATCCTTTGATGGATTTTAAACTTGTTTAAAGTTGATTTATTATGATACAAATCTTATATATTATATTGAAGGTTTTGTGATATGTTTGACTATGGATGTTTTATTTTTATACCATTCATGGTTTATGGTTAATGTTTTGACATTTAGTATGCTAGTTTTAATACGATGGTTTATTTTATGTTTCAGCCTTTTCCTATGTGGAATGTATTGGACATAGTAAGTGACAGGTGGAGCCCGCTATAGCTCCTCTATGCATCGGTAGGTCTAATTAGACAATTAGATGTGGAATTGGCCGATGCCTTTCCCAATTTGATATATAGTTTTGGCCGAGTCCTTAATCATTTTTAGAAGTCTTGGCTGAGGCCTTGACAAAATGTTTCAGAATGTCTGGCATTATACATTCCCTTATTATGGAAATAATATTTATGGTTCATGTGGTCATTCGACTAGTAGAATACCCATGATTCTATTTTATTATGTTATTATTTACCTAGCTCATATTATTGCCATAAAAGTATTCATGTTTATTATTGGTAAAGAAATGTATTTTCAATTATTCTCCATGATTAATATTTATGTTATCTTCCGCTGTATTTCTTACCATTACTGAGCGTTTGAGCTCAACCCTTTCTATGTTTTATTTTCCCAGGATATGAAGAAGTTAGTTATGAGTGACCAGCAAGCATAATCTAGGAGGCTTGGATGTTTCTAATGAAATATATTTGTGTTGTATTTCTTTTCAAGTTGTAAAGTTGAACTTTTTATGAATCTTGTTTCCAAGTCTACTAAACTGATCGGTATTTTGAGACATGATTTCCTTATGATCGTGCCAGTGTTATGTAATAATGCACCAACTCTAGGTAACTGGGGTCAGGGCATTATAGTTGGTATCAGAGGAAGTTTAGTACAAACCTTGGAAACTAGATTTAGATAAACTATGATTAGAGCACATAGACCTAATATGGACTTTTAGGATTAGTATAGAAGAACTTACTAGAATTTCAGTATTGTATAAATTTGTGAGTTTTATGAGAAATAAATCCCTGTTTGGATACGAGAAGGTAGAGGTGGCTCTGGCACAGATGTACCTAGGGTTAAAACCTGAAAACATCGCTTTGAGCTAGACTCGAACGGGAACTGGTGCACGACAACGGGCCTTGCTGCACTCTTGGTTACGATACTCCCGGGGGATATGCTTAGGATAATTCTCATTTTCATTACAAACCCTTATGAAGGGTTTATGAGTATATACTTTTCAAAGAAGACATTTTTATGATTATGGATTATATCCATAAACTGTTTAATTTATGTTAAGTGTTTTACAAGTTCAGGATTAGGTATTGTTATTCATAAACTAATCTAGTGTATTCCATTGTTTAGAAATGGTGCACAGTAGAAGGAATGATAACTCCAACAATACACATGATCCAAAGAGTAAGAAGGATAATATCTTTCATGGTCTTAATCTAGAATTTAGAAATGAAATAGTCTCCCATATATTATCATCGTATGAATAAATAGTATCATGTGTTGATAAGATAAGTAACGAGTTCTCGGAGTCCTATGGATTTGAAGGGATTCCAGAGAAGAAAAGGATGATAGAGAGAAGGGCAGATAAAGGGAAGAAGGTAAAGAAGGATTTTCCCACATGTGATAACTGTGGAAAGAATCACCTTGGAAAATTCTTGAAGGGAATGGGTGTATGTTATAAGTGTGGAGAGAAAGGACACCACTTTCATGATTCTGAGGGTAAGAAAAAGGTTTCAAATGTACAATGATTCATCTGCAAGGAGTGGGGACACTACGCAAATCAATGTTCAAATCATCATAGTATGCCCCAAATGATGCTATTGGATAATAATCAAGTTATGATACTACCTCAGATGAAGAAGAATGACTAGTGTTTTTATGTTGTTATTATTAGATTATTTCATTTGAGTGTTGTATTAACAATATACTAGTTATACGAATTATGAAGATAAATAAGGATTGTACTGCAATACTATTTTATTGAGGATTTGAGATGATATGGTTCTAAGAAAAGTGAATTAATAGTGAGCAACACTTTTGGTAAAATACATGGTTGAAGGTAAGGTAACCCTTAATATGGTCCCGATAATGTGGTAGTGATTTTGGAATAAGAGATGGTTTATTTGAATAAATTATATTGGATATTATTGACTACATTGAAACTGATTAATGATTTGTATATTCCATAATTGTTGGAGTTTACAAAATTTTTGGATAGAAGGAGTATATCCAGTATTCTATAAGTAATAAGGCATCATGAATGTAATCAATATGGTTTTTTGGTAATTCAAGATGTTGCAGTGTTTTAAAAGAATACATGATAAAGGTGTTCACAAATTATTATACAGCAAAAAGGATCTTCATTGTGTTTACCTTCCTTATAAATTTTTGACTGTGAGTTTGGATAGAAGTATTTTGGATAATTATAGTTTGATATTATTTTTGGATTTCCATAAAAGGACAACCTGGAGGTCGGGCGACAACCCGTCGCGTCCGGCTAGGTCGCGAGACTTGAACCCGCAACCGAAGGGTGACAAGGTTTTATCACCAACTACTGAACCACACGATGTACTAGATTGAATAATGTAGTTTTTTAAGGGTTCTACTAGATGAATTATAAATTCATTTTTTAACCCTATACGTATAGGATACATAGAATATTATTTTTAAGTTCTATTATCTTTTAGAGTGAAAGATGAGTTTGTGGTAGAACGTAGTTAAATGATGAGACTCTTCTTGTCAAGTATATATTTTTCTTCTTCTCTTATTCAATGAAAAAATTAATTTTTATAATTTAGTGAAGGGATCTTAAAACAAAAATTTTGTTATCCTAATACCATATGTTTTGTTGAACCGATGGTATTTTTAATCATCATAGATTGATGAATTTAAGGCCCTCAATTTTACAGTTGTTTGTTATTGATGACCTCAATCACTACCTATAAATATTTACGTTTTTCCTCTAATTATATTTCTCTAATTTCCACCAATGTTCTCCTAATCGAGATCATAATTTGGTGGTGACCATTACATTTCCCTTTTCCTCTTATTAAGACTAAATTTTATTAACCTAATTTCCGATGTGGGTTTTCCCAAAGGTATTTTATATTTTCATACTTTTTTTTCAAAAAATAATTTCAAATTGTGAGTAAACAATTAATTGAAGGAGGGAAGAAAGTGACACCCCAAGATTTCATAGTACGTTATTCAATAACTTGCAATACACGCAACACCGAGTTCTAGCACACCATGACTTACCAAACAAGCCGTTCAAAAGAGGTTAGGAATATTATTAACTGAATTTTGAAATTTATATAATCCTTATAATTTAGAATCCATATTATGAATTTTTTAGACATAATTTAAGAACAAATACATTTTTATCAGATAAAAGAAGTATTTTTCAAAAAATGAAATTTTACCGCCTTTTAATGGAAAAGCTTTTTTAAATTCAATATTTGAAACTTTTATATATTCAATTGGACAAAATAAACTTCTATTTAGAAATAGTTCATAAGAATTTAGTTTCAATAATGTTTTGGTGGTTTTCTCATAACTTTCATATTTGGGTGAATAGTGAAAAACACTATATTTTAACTGATTTTTTTTTAAATGAAAATAATTTATATTGTTAAATTATAAATTTTAATAGTTTGGAAGTATAAATAGATTATATTTTTACCATTTAATCCAATTATGGTCATTTTAAGTAATTTCACTTTGAAATTTTATATAAACAAATGTCAAACATTTGGTTGTTATTATTTCTTAAAAATACACCTTTTGGATTTGACAACGGGAATTAATTTTAAATTAATAAATGCAACTTATATGTTTTGAATTTCGTAAAATATACTTCATTATTGAATTCGGAATGTCAAAATAAGATTAGGGTAAATTTTTGGTATTATTCCAAAAACTTTTAATTTTTGATGAATAGTGAAAAATATTGAGTTATATCTTAAAACCGAATTTTTATTTAAATAATTATTTATTTTATTTAAATTTATTGTATGTAAAAATAGATACATAATACCTATATAAGTTCAATGTAATTAATTGGAGTTAGTTTATAATATTTTTAGATATATAAAAATTTGATTGAACTTTTCACCCTCTTTTACCCACCTCCTAGGAGAATTTGCAAATTCACATAGAACTTAATTTTACCGCTTCTGTGAGTGTAATTTCTAAAATCTGAGAGACACGGTTAATATAAAGTAGTAAAATGTGGTTCAATAAGATAAAAATAATTTTTTTTGAACAATAACTTTTTACTTTTATTTATAGCTGTTAAAGGTAAATAGAGTAATTCAAGATAAAAAGTATATTATAATAATACAAAATTACCTTAAAACTTGTCCTAACATTATTGGATGAGTCATAGCCGACCATGGGAATATTTGGGTCTATTTTGGGACCCCATGGAGCCACTTGAGAGTGATAATGACTCTTTATATTAATTAATTTAAAGTAGAGAGAAAAATGACCCAAATAAATATCTTTTAGTAAATTAATTTTTACATGGGGTTATATAAGTTATAGTTTTGACTATAAAAATTAATTAGAAATATAAAAATATTTCCTACATCATGGTATTTTTCTTATAACTTTTATACATCAAATAAATTATGTTATTTATGACATAATGGTGATGCCGTATTTACCTTATTAATGAAATATTAAAATAATTGATATTATAAATACCCAAAGAAATATAATTTGAGATTTTAATGAATTCCAAGAATTTTATTGATTAATATTACATGTTAGGATTTCATAAATTAATTTCATTCGAATTAATAAAGTTTTTAAGACTTTAAAAAAATTAATTATTGAATAGGGTCAAAATTGACATAAAAGAGTTTAAAAAAATATTATATTATTAATTGATTTCTATTTCTAAAAATCTAATGTTCGGCCAAAAAAATTATATCATGATAGGTGTATCATTAATAGACCTCATGGGGGTCGATTGTATGTATATATTAAGTTCATTAACTATTAAGTTCATTAACTAAATATTATAAAAATACAAGGTGACATGGTAAATGTCAATCTAATTAACTATGAGTTAAAACTAAAAGATAAGGTCAATATAATTACCCAAACCTGTCTAAAATATATTGTTTGAAAGGGTTTCGACCCATACCCATATAATACTTTTAATAATCCACTTTTTATCCATTATAAACCGAATATGAATTTATTATAAATTAATACTTTAGGTTTTTCCTAAAGATCCCCTCCTCCCCCTTATAAAAGGACACCACTTATAACCAATTATTCACACCTTCAAATCCTTCTGGTTTGGCCAAACCTTGCCCAAATATTCTATAAACTATCCTCAATTCAACCTAGAGGCATTAGTTTGATCATAAAGACAACCTAAGGAGCCATTTTGATCAAATTAAAAGGAAGAACCCGAAGAAGACGTAATGTTTTCACCACCCTATTTCAAGTTCCTTTCTTCTTCAACTTCTTATTTTTTTGTTATATCCATTATAAAATAATAAATCTAGTATATTATATATACTGTGATGTTATTGTAAATATGGCACAACCATATTCAGTATTCTATCCATCCTTTGAATGATATGTCACGATACGTGCGTACGTGTGACTTACCGTCTCCACGTCGTGGTGTAATTGTTATTCAAAACATTATTATTTGGATGGGTTTGATAATGAAGTGCAATTCATGTAAATAAAAATTATAACATGATAATGATTCTGTATATATGATACACCATCCAATTATATATTATTTTAATATCAAAATAATGATAGTGTCGCTCGTGCGTACGTACGGATTACCGTCTTCATGACGTGATGAGATTCATTTCAATGTTCACCATTTTTCGACGATTATAAATATATATATATATATTACTAATAAGTATGTAACATATGACATCATAATGATACTGGAGAAATATATATATTTATATATATAATTATTTATATACTTACAAATATCTTATTCACTTACTTCCATTCGATACTATATGAAAACGGAAACAACGTTTATGCATACGTACGGACTACCGTCTCCGTAAACGGTTTTTTCCATTTCATATATATGTATATTATACATATTTATATTATACATATTTATATTATAAATATATATGACATATAAATCATGTTTTATATTCTGGAAGTATTTAAATCATGATCTACGTGATACAATCAAGGGCAACAAGTTAAAACACGTACGATAAAGAAAGCGATTATTACCCAAAATATTAATACAACAAGGAAATTATTATTAAATGGGTAGTATAAAGTCATAAATGAATAATTTATGATATCATAAATAATAATATGGTTCTGGTATAATTGAATAACATACTATAGTATTCATACAGGAGGTTAAGCATACCCTCGACTAAAGGAAAGTGCAAGGTAAGGGGTTTTCATCTCACTCCTTATTCCCGTGAGATTAATGCCATATTGCCACTATTACCATTTGTGTGGTGTATGTACTAAACATAATTTTATTCTTTGTCTAATACACTTTAATTTATGTGTTTTTACATATTCATTGTATGATTCCTCTTTCATGGGGTGTATGTTTCGTAAGTTAACAAATTGGTAAGGGTTATTTTATTAATCTCATTATTATCTGAGATTGTCCATTTGTAAGTATTTTCTGGGAAATACTTATCATAGATACCCATATTTCATATTTTTTTTTTCAAAAGGAATATTTTAAGGTTTTATGGGAGGTTCTATTTAACTAGATCGTCATGTTAAATGTTTTAAAAATTTATCTTTCTAAACCCTTTTAATTAATGTCCATATTTTCAAAACGATTTTAAGGATTTATTTAAATGGACATGAATGTTTTGAAATGATAACTATTTTCAAAAGTTTCAAAGTGGTATAGGACACTTTGATTCAGAAATATCTTTTAAATTTATTCATTTCTAAATTGTGTAACTTTTAAATGTTTTAATGAAAAAGGGATATTTATCTCAAAGAGTTTTTTAAACATTTTCATATATGTCAACATCCGTTGATGGATTTAAACTTGTTTGAAGTTGATTTATTGTGATACAAATCTTCTATATTGTATTGAAGGTTTTGTGATATGTTTGACTATGGATGAGTTATTTTTATACCATTCATGGTTTATGGTTAATGTATTGACATTTCATATGCTAGTTTTAATACTGATGTTTATGTTATGTTTCAACCTTTTCGTATGAGGAATGTATTGGACATAGTAAGTGATGTGTGGATCCCGCTATATCTCCTTGATGCATCGGTAGGTCTCATTAGACAATTATACGTGGAATTGGATGAGGCCTTTCCCAATTTGATATATGGTTTTGGCCGAGGCCTTAATAATTTTTAGACGTCTTGGCCGAGGCCTTGAAAAAATGTTTCAGAATTTCTGGCATTATAAATTCCATAATTATGGAAATAATATTGATGGTTCATGTAGTAATTTGAATTGTAGAATACCCATGATTACATTTTATTCTGGAATTATTTAATCAACTCATATTATTACCCTAAAATTATTCATGTTTATTATTGGTAAAGACATGTATTTTAAATTATTCTCCATGATTAATATTTAAGTTATCTTCCACTATTTTTCTTACCCTTACTGAGCATTTGAGCTCACCCATTTCTATGTTTTATTTTCCCAAGATATGAAGAAGTTAGTTATGAGTGACCATCAGGAAAAATCTAGGAGGCTTGGATGTTTCTAATGAAATATATTTGTTTTTTATTTCTTTTCAAGTTGTAAAGTTGAACTTATGTATGAATCTTGTTTCCAAGGATACTAAACTGATCGGTCTTTCGAGACATGATTTCCTTATGATCATGCCAATGTTATCTAATAATGCACCAACTCTGGGTAACTAGGGTCGGGGCGTTAGAGACCCACACTATTCTCTTACTCAAATACTCCAATACTCTTCTCCTATTAATAAATGAATAGTGATTTTATGGTGTTTTGGAATGTGATTTTGGGTGGTGGATGGGGTTTCAGGAGGATTTTCTCATGATGGATTCAACTTTGTTTGTGGGTTCAACCATACTGATCCTCATTTTTCATGTGGTGCTTATTCATATGAAGATCATAAAATTTTTAGGGGATTTTTTTGGATACTCAGTTATGGTGATTTTTTTAGTGTTGTGATAAAACTTAGACAATGAAGATGTTTCATCCCGACGGTAGGTAATGTGCTTGGAGATGATGTTTGTAGTGGCCAGAGAAGATGAGAGGATGAAAACGGTGTTGTGATGGTGATGGTTATAGTGAAGATGATTCAGTAGTCTTAATGTTAATGATTTACTGGGTGGCCAATATGATTTTTGGGATTGTTGTTGACATGACGGTTCCTGCAATTGAGGATTTCATTTTTTTTTTTTGTGTTTTCACTCTGAATTTGAATTTTGAATATGCTATAAGGGTATTTTGGTCCTGTGAGATTTATACTCTTCCCTTAAACTAGGTTTTATTGTGAAAAAAGAATGAGATGATGTGTAGATGAAGATCCACTTCATACTTTGATCAGTGTAGTCATGACTTTAGAAGAAAAATTGGTATATAAATCCTTCCTGAGGTAACACTGGTACATGTTCACATAAAATTAGAAAGAGTTTCTAGTCCTCGATCATAAGGTAGACACTGATCAGTTGGTTCTACCAGAATATCATTGAGGATAAATAGAAAGCCTGAAGGACAAACCCGACTCATGCCTATAAAATTGAGGCGGAGGTAGATAGGATCATCAAGTTTGAATTCATTTGATATATTCATTATCTGAAGTGGATGACCAAAATAATCCCAGTAAAGAAAAATAATTGGAAAATCAAGGTTTGAATCAAATTTAGAGATATAAATTGACAGTTTCCAAAACATGACTCCCTATTTTTGACCACAAAGTTACTGATTGATGCAACAATTTATTATCAGGACCTCGACATCATAGAGGAATATTCAGGGTGAACCCAAATTAGGATGGATATAGAAGATGAAGAATGCACCACCTTCCGGGACACCTGGGAGTATTATACTATGGTTTAATTGTCTTTTTCTTGAATATTTTCAGGGCTACATAACAACATTTCATGCATCACATATTGAATCCCTTCATTGGGAAGTTTTTAAAATAATATATTGATGATCTGGTGGTTATGTACCAACAACATTCTGAACATCTGGAGGATATTAAGATCATCTTACACAATCTACGACATTATAGCCTAAATATTAACCCCTTAAAATGTATCTTCAGGGTAAAATCTAGAAATTTTCTTGGCTTTATTGTATTCCATGGAAACATCAAAGTTGACCGAGAGAAAATAAAATATATCCTTATAATTTCCCCACCTAAAAACAGTAAAGAGTTGACAAGACTTCATGGACACTTGACTAACATCAGATTCTTCATAGCCAACCTTATAGGATAGTTTTTTCCATTAACCAAACTCATGAAGAATGGGGTCCCATATCTGTAGAATTAGTGCCACCTATTTATTGAAAAGACATCATCTTATATGTGATAATCATTAATCACTTTCCTTGAACATAAGAATTATACTGGGAATTAAAGTAATATTATTATATCAGTAAAACTATTCGTGAAACTGAGACTCATTGTTCAGGTATCTAGAAGATATATTTGCATTTAATATTTTTGGTTTAGAAACGGAGGAACTACCTGTATCACCATGAAGTCCATCTTTTCTCTCGTAATAAACGGCTCAAATATATCCTTATCAGTCCAATATTAATAGGATGTTTGGCATGGTGGGTGGCTATCCTATAGTAGTTTAATATATATTTGTTCCTTAGAAACTGATGAAAGGCTGGGACAATGATCACTTTCTTTCAAAACTTTTATAAAAAGAATTAATGTCACTAAATACCAAATTTCTAAATGCAGAAAAATTTTATATCCAAGACAACCCCCAAACGTGGTAAATATATTTTTTATGTAGCATATAAGAGTCTGAGAGGGAGGATAATAGAAGAACCTATTCTTAACATAGTTAAATTAGGGACCATTCTTATATATCTTAAAAATTAGTATTACCTTACTCAGGCATGTTGTTATAAAGATATAAAAATAATGAGGAAGATTATCAGGCCCTCATTACATTCCTAGAACTAGTTCTACAAATATCAATGGACTCTATTGAGGTGAATGAAAATTAAGAGTTGGTTATCAAATAGATAAATGGTGATTATGATATAATTAAAGAAGAGCTAATACCATAACTTGGTTATGTCTAAAGGCTAATAGAAAAATTCCCCTCAGTGCCAACATTGACTCACTTCCCATGATTGAAAAGTGACAATAAAGATGCATTCAAAAATACAGCTACAAATTTAGAATATCTAAACTCGGACAAAATGTTCATTAACATTGCATATCATCAAATGAACTCACCTTTTTCTCTTTTCTGAATAGAAGAGATTGACAAAATTAGTCCTATCCCTGAACCATATGGTCCTACCACTAGTGGGATGATACCCATCATCGAGGTCCTCTAGAATGGAGTAATCTCATTAGACAGAGATATGATAGATAAAATATGATGAAGATCCACAAACATAACTCTTTATGATGACCCAATTTATCATACGGTTCTCTTTAAGTGAGGCTTTGATGGAGTCATTCTTAGATGCATCGATGGAGAAGAGACTATTGATATCATTAAAAAAGTAAAATTAAGAGCATATAGTGCCTACCAGTCAAGTTTCAATATTTCTAATAAAATTCAAAGGCCCAGGTACTACTCACAGACTATGAAATAATATTTAATAGAATTCAACAAGAAATTTCATGCCTACCAATTGCATGTCAACTTCATCCATAATCCACCAAAGTTTCCATATACTTCCAAATACTCTATTCAATTTTATATATGGGGAATTAATGTTGTGTGGATATACCATCAAGATATGGAAAATAAGTTCAAATAAATCTTAACAACTATCAACTTCTTCTCCAAATATGCTATTGAAATACCCCTCAATGAATTTGGGGAAAAAAGAGTTGAAAAATTCTTGGAATCCAATATAATTTTTAGATTTTGTGTCCCTTATTCCACATTGATGAATAATGACACAAATTTCTATTCTTATAAGATGGAAAAGCTATATCAGGAGTCAAATATCAAATACAACCATTCATACAGTTATCATGAAGCGTCTAATGGACTAATTGAGGCATTTAAAAAGACCCTATGAAACTTAATACAAAAGATGGGGGATAAATATAGAAGTACCTATCTTGATAATCTCTTTCATTCCTTATGGGTCTATGGGACTAAAACCCATACTGTTATGCACGAAACCATATATTCACTCATATATGAAATAGGGGTAGTCATTCCCTTTAATTTCTTATTTCCATCACTCCATGTTTCCATTTATGTTCGACTATCCATATATGAGAAATCCGGGAAATGACTGGATAAAATGGAGTGACTCGATGTGAAAAGATTTCACAACTTTCATCACTTGGATGTCTATCAAAATAAAATAGTGAAATACTTGAACAAGAAAGAATGAATATATTTATTACTCCAAGGAGAATAGGTATTGGTCCATAGAAAATCAATGATACTATAAAAAAAGCCCTTAAATATTGATCTAAGGTGGGAGGGACCTTAATCCATTAAAAAGTTCCTCTATAATTAAGATTTTTCCTTGATCTCAATGTATTGATAGCTCATTGCAACACCAAAAAATGAAAGGTTCCTGAAAAATTATTTTATATAATCCCGCAATAGTTGTCCTAGTATAAGGATATTAAAATGTACAAAATTGTTAAGTCAAACAGTAATAATTTATACAGTGTAGCATTTCGTCCTGACCGTATCACATTAAACTTCATGGTATACATATGAACTGAATGATATTAAACTACGTATTACCGTTAACTTGTATAAAATAACTGAAAACTTATACCCTATGGTATTGGTTGTATGAACTAAAACCCCGAGATATTGTATTCAGAGCTACAATACATTAAACTATATAGCTTAATTTTTCAGTCACAAGAGGTTAAAATGTATGAAAACATCTTTTCCAGATGACATAACACTACATGGTTCACATACCTAATGCGAGACATAAAACCACAAAACATTCTTATACATGCATGAACAAGTAATATTTATTTTTGTTGGTCATATAACACTCCTTCAATCTATAAAAACATATGGGTTGAATCTCATCTCTAAGAGATGAATATTAATAACTTGACCTCACATCTTGGGCCCAACCATATTTTTAGGGAACTTCGAAGTCTAGTTTCCCCACATCCAAACATAGTTGACATGGGTAACTATTGTCACGAATTACACTTTTCTTGATTCATACCATCACATGATAAGTAGTGATTCTTAAAACTCTAATATTAGGCCCATCCGTGATACTAATTCCCTTTAACATTAAGTGAACCATGTACGTACGTCAAGATGTTAAACTTCATTAAAAAAACCCTCCTCACTTCAATATAAGCTACACAATCTCATTAATAACTAAGTGTGGCTTTATTTTCATTCAAATGATATATGTTGTGATGCATGGATCTCCAATCCTGGGGTCAGCCTTAAAAAATATTAAAACTTCCCCTCCTTATTTTTGGGGAAGACCTACATAAGGAGCCTTTCAAGAGTAATGTTTGGATTTTTTTATTCAATTGAAATATATAGACACCATTCTATTACTTCCTAGACCAAACACCATAACATAAAAATTCAGTAATCCTTCAATTGTTTCTCCTTTTTCTGGTGGAAGGAACTTTTTCTACTCCTTGTTTCTCACACCGATCATTGCTAATTTATTAATTGATGTTTTGGTAACAAACTCCATTACATAACTAAGGAATATCATTTTGAATCAAGTTATCATAGTCTTAGATGCACGACCATAAAAGGAACACTAGATCCCTTCACTACATGATGTTAAACTATATGGATTCTCTAAGAACAATGTGTGACTTGATTCTCATTCCAATGAGATACATACTGAACTCCAAATATACAATCTTTGTCCTTACCAACTCAAAATATAGGAAATTCACCACTCTTCTATGTATGAGTCTAATCTATATAAGAGGATTTGACATGGTTTCTTAACCCCTGCTGGAGCTCATGTTAAAAAATTCCCTTTTATCCAGACATGAATTCAATCAGTGTGGGGAATCTATTATAGAATTAAGTGTTACTTGTATCTTTTTATAAAAATATTTGTAGTGATTTCTAGGTCATATTCCATTGTCCATCTAAAATATTCCCTTTTCACATCGAGTCACTTTTGAACTCACCTCGAGATGTTAAACTACTTGGATGATGTCCTCAACACATTAATTTAAATTTAAGTGGTTCCTTAATAACAATGTGTGTCTTGATTATCATATTAATGAGTTATATTGGAAAAAATTCCTTATGTACTATTCCCAAACATAGGGTAAATAAAAGTTCCATCTTTTGGAATACACACAAAGATATATTCACGAGATCATAATTTGGGTTCCCCCATCCAGGGGGTCAACCAAGGAAACAGATATGTCCCCCTCATATATATTGGTCGATAATATGTGAGAGAATCTAAACTTCATGGCCAATATAAGTATAGATTATTCATTTATTCTAAAACATATCACTTCCATATGTCATACTCTAAATCTTCAAGACGTTTGGATCTCAACAGTCTTTTCCCAGTTACTAGTGATAGAATGTATGATACCTAAGGTCTACTTTGTAAGACTATGTTGTAACAAAACCTAGTTATATTTTCATAAGTCTCCCATATAAAGAGGCTACCAGCCATATGATTCCACAGTTTGACTAAAAAATAACACACTATATTTCTAATTTCATAAATTCACCCAAAAAACAAGCTTGTCAACAATTGACACATTTCATCCTTGAGAGAAGCATCTTCTCTCTTCACAAGCCTCAATGAAATTATACTGGAAACTCAAATTTTGTCTTTAGTCAACCCCCATGTATTTTTCCCATATGAAGTCTCCTGATTTGGGAACCGATAAACCATGGTTTAAATTTTTTTCCCTCAAGCCTGAAGTATGTGGAAACAAATTTTTTCTGGTAGGATATATATCAACAATTATTTCTATAATACTATGGTCTTGGATATACTCCCTAAAACCACATGCACTATTATTTACTTCATTTGCGCTAAGACATATGAATAAACTTCTTTCTTCCTTTATTTTGTAATTTTTACTTAAAATTATCCTCCCATATTCATGTCCTTTACCCCATAATACCGACTCTATTTTTAGGGAAATATGAATTTCCATGGACTCCCTTCGTCCCTCGACAATATAATTTCAGAATTTATGAGAACTCATTTTCTTAACTGAAAATCAAGAAAGCAAAATTGTCTATGGATAATTCACACAGATAAAGGAATTTCTGGCCCAAGGATTCCATTATTTGTCTATGCAGAAACACACCCCACTTGGCTTTGCATAAAGTCACCCACAAAATGAGTCTATCAACCAAAAATAATTTCTTCCTCAAGGGAGACCTCCTATATCACCTATAAAAATATTTGGATTGGGAGATCACAAGACTATATCATACAATATCCCCCCTAATACCTTCATGTTATGGAACATTACCAAATAAATTACTATAAATGGGGATATTTACCAGTACTTCAATTAGAGCTAATGACCTTAAATTATAGCCCCCCCAATTTCCTCTTTGTAAAACATTTAACCACATATAATAATGCACTTATTGTGGAAAAAATACATAAAATAACATAATCTCCATAATATATTAATCAACATGTTCAATGTTCTAGTATCCTCAAATTAAACTGCACGATGCTTCAATGTGTTTCCGAATGGGATCTTCCACCTGACATCAGTATTTTAAAAAATTTATCCTCTATCACACAATCCAAATTTAAATAGGAGTGGTTTACCATTAAAGGATCATTATAATTAAAATACACACTTCATTATTAAACAACTTCTTGTATAAAACCACCCATCATGGTATTGGAAATATTGGTCTTCAGAAACTATCCAACCATGGGTAATGGAATTCTAGAATTCCAAATAACTCCATTTCCAAACTATTCAGTAACATGACCCAGTTGGACTTGAATAAGTCACACACCAATAGGGATTTACATCCTAAGGACTCCACTATTTTGACTATGTAGTAATACACACCAATTGACATTGTTGGAAGTCACCCATAAAATAGGTTTATCAACTGGTGGTAATTTAGTTCTTAGGAGAGACATCCTTTATTCCTATAAGCCTAAAAAAATTTATATCGATAACTAATTTTTGAATTCGTTCTGCAAACATTACATGTATAATTTTCTTATATCATGTTTTATATTTGGAAATCACAAAATCATGAATCAAGAATACCCATAGGGTATCTGAATAAGGTCATAACATTCTTGTCCCACAAGCCATTTTTGTGTAATCCTTTCAAAACTTATGGTCAAATCTGTTCGACTTAAAAAACCATTCATATGATCATCGAGATACCAACAATATGGAATCATAAGTAATGTTCACAAAGAGGAACATGTTTATTTATAGACATGGGATCCCCTATGTTTGTCCTGAACGCATTCCATGCTTACACGAATTGCCTGCGTGGATGACCTATGTGAGCCCAGAGCCTTTTCATCTATTTACCTTAGGTTCATACACAATTGTTACAATCAGAACCAATCCTGAGTGGTTTATTTTTTCTTTATTTAGTTTTTTCACATAGATTAAATAGTATTAATGGAAAAATAAATTAAGGAGATGTAATTAAGAGAAGAAAATAATTCCAAGGGTCACACCATTCACCATATCCACTACGCATGGGAACCCCAAAGTAGCGTCAGCCCATAGGGTACCTACCCATCCAATGGCACTGCATAGGCCCAAATAGTCAGGTCAACCAATGAAACCACACTGGGTACATACATATTACCCTATGATACATAACTATGTGAGACAATACCTTTTTTGAATGTCCCATATTTTCCTATAAATAGGACCCTGGGGCTCCTCATTTTCATGGATGGGAAATCTTGAAGAACCCTCGAAGCTCTACTCACCCCAGTCCTTCACCGATACCTGTAAAAACCTTTCAGTAATCTCTCTAGAATACGAGAGAATGGGGAATAAATGTTAATATAGGAATTAAAATCCTTCTTGGGTGTAAAATTCATGACGCTTGTATGAGGAACCCTCTCTCCTAGTGTATAGGTGATAAATGCAAAGTCCCCTTCCCAAACTAGGGACCTATGTGAGAAACATTTGGGAAAACCTGAGGAAACCCTTTAATAATTAAGTATAGTTTCATCCAAGTGTTGTTTCCTAGGTGTTTAATCACTCAAAACACATTCTGCTTGCATAGGACAACCCATGAAAAGCCATTTCAGTCCACACAGACCTACCCTATGTGAGACCCACTTGGATCTCTAATGTTATACCCTGAAAGAGTCACATCTTAGTCCCTCTTCCAAGCCATCAATTGTATGGACCCTCTTACACTGGCTCCATTGTTTGAGATTCAATAAATTAAAACCTCCACAAATTACTCTAAACATAAAAAACTATGGTAAGAGGGACGCCAACATGTCCCCCATATGGATATGCATTCCTTTAGTCAGAGGTGTCCAACACCTATCTTAGCAGATCGATAGGGTCCTCTTGGGTGAATATGGGTTTGAATTATTAATTCATGAGGACCCCGAAACTGGGGGAGGTACAAGGGATATCCTGATCTCAGTTATGAGTGTTAAGGCTATGTACATAACTCATTTTCTTTAAGATCCTAGGCCTCCAGTTCTAGGAAGATAGGTCGAGGATTAAACTTTCTTTTACCCTTTCACATGTAATGGGATCTTCCTCTCTTCCCAATGTTCCATTTCTAGGGAATCCTTCTATAAGTAATCCCAATGTATATCTTTCTAGAGGTTAAAGTGTTGATCCAATTCACATCACCAAGATACAATAATGATGCGAGGAGATGGGAACTGTAATGTCCGCTCTGTCTCCCTTTGGGCCTAGACCACATCCATTAGAGGACAAAGAATATTGTGTGGTCTTATATATCGATCGCTTCCTATTGTTTCTCACACCAAGCATGACCCGCATGGTATTATAGGTCAGAAATGATCATTCCATACGCACGATCCCCAAACTTAGGGCATCATTCCAAGTGTATGGCCCTACTAGTCATGTGACTCCTACTAGGTATAATCCTTAACCATGTCACCCAGGAGTCACCATATGGGGATCCTATTCTCTTTAATCCCAAACCATGGACAAAATCATTTTAATGGGAATCCAACTCTTTAATAAGCCCCAAATTGATCCTCTCAAAGGGCCACATTCCTGAATGAGATACACATTTAGAGGGCCTTTGTGGGTGCTGATCCTCAAAACCAAACTACATGGTCCTTGATTATAGTATAAATGGGATACATAGGAATCCTTATTGAGGTCCAGATACATCACACCAAATCAACCCTAATTCTCGCTAGGTGACATTCCCAGTAGGGTTTTAACCAATCTGTAAGTTCATATCTCTTCAAGGTTCCCTAGCATACATCGGTATAAGTCCCACCCAAATATTAACTGGGAACCATTTACCAAGATGTCCTTGCCACATGATGTTAAACTAAATGTTTTGGTCTTTACCACATGACCTTATATAGTATGATGTTCCCCATTAAGCAGTACCAAACTATGTGGTTTATGATTCATTTCATAAAGATATGCAATAATCCCCTCTTATGGGTCTAATCCTGATATCAAAACAATTCCCATATCCCTGGATAAAGATATATTTTAGAGCGCCTCACTGTGTGGCTAAAAAACAACATCATAATGATAATGGAAATGGAATCTATAATTATTACATAAGAGGAAACCATTTATTGAGAAACACAGATACATAAAGATATATCCATTGATGAATAACCTCTACATATAGATGATTCAAATTCCATACATTCTGATAATTGATTTTTCAATCCAAAGGTAAACCAGGTCATACTTTGGAATAAATGAAGGATTCAATATCATATTTTAAATCTATAATAAATTCCTAGAGTATGAAAAAACTCCTCCCAAAAGGGTGTGATAATCCAAGACCCCCATCCTCTCGACCAATTCAATTTCTTAAATATCATTGTCTAAGTTCCCTAACATGCTTCTACAATAGGAAATCAATTCCCTGATTCATCAAAGATATTAAACTGTTGGGTGATTCTTGTTCCATAAATAAAACCTATTAGAAACCATAGAAAAGGGAAATTTGTGTATTTATCTAATGTGAAAGATGTTTCACCAACACTACATAACTAAATACCAACCACATGTGGAATTTAGTTATGAAACAGAAATAGTGTACCCCACATGAATGATTGTAAAGAATTTAACCCCCAAAAATCAGTTATTGGGTGCCCTATTTTTCATTAAACACAGTAATGCTGAAATTGAAATGAATTATTTTAAAATATTTAATGACCTTTAATGAATTTTTGTGTTTTATTTTTTCATTATAAACAACTATATACATAAATAATAAATCATTCCTTTTCTATATGTCAAAAATTTCTAAATAAAAAATATAAAAAGGTTTCTTTTGAAATACTTTCAAATAATGTAAAAAGATACATAAAAATTACTTTTTAAATGTTTTTGTCCATATATATTTTTAAAAAATTATTTTTAAAACATGTACATTTAAAATAAGGAGTTGTAAGGAAAACATTAAAATAAATATTTTTAAAGAAAAATTCTGTAATCACTTTTGAAATATTTGAATAATATTCCCTAAAAAATAATAGATTAAATAAATATAAATACCATTATAATAGATAAATTAAATATATCACAAGTTAAAGGGGCCGTATATACACCTCATAAAATATTATAAGTTTATATTATCAAAATATGCCTCAATGAATGGAAATTAAGATGAATTCCCTTACCTTAGGACTAACTGGTCAGGTGTGTCTTTATCTCCTAGAATAAAAAACTTATGCTAATAATTTAATTTATTGAGAAACATTTTCAATTTTATTAATTCTTTTATTTCATTTATTATGACGTTTTATACTATTAATTTGTAAATTAAGTTTACATCCTATGTTTTGACCATATTCGTCTTATATGTCAAAAATCACCTTGGTAGGATGACTATGGTCAAATGGGACATTATTTAGAAATATCCAAAATATTAATCATGAAATAATAATCATATTTATTCATCACTTCTAGTTTTTAAAACAAATCATGAATTATGGTTTTTAAAAAAGAACTACACTAGAATCATTGAGACAGTAGGTCGTACCAATGCTTGAGTAAAGTTTCCATTTCCAATGATCATTATGGAAAGATGTTAAGTAATATTTTATATTTATATAATGATTATAATATCATATAAACCATATTATAAACTTATATTTATCTTCCATGTGGTTAGGAGATGAAAGGGGAGTCACATCAGTTCGTGAAGGTGATAGTACACATGCACATGAAAGATGTTATCATGTTTAAGTGTGTGAAAATATAAGAATAAAATTTATATATTATCATTACATTATGAATAACATGTCATCAATATCATATTTATGTCTTGTATATCACATATAATGATTAAATTTATCATTATTACCTTTCATGTGAAGCGTTAGTGTAAGATGATTCACATCGCTTCATGAGGAGGTAGTCTACTCTGCACACGAGTGATATTATTATATCTCATATGGAAGGGAGGTGTAACACCCTAAGATATTTGAATTATTATTATTTTATTTATTGTAATATTATAATATTTTTTTTAATTTACAACTTCATGAATGTAGATTTTATTATATATAAAACCACAAAGTTTGGTTTACATTACAAGCTACACCATAATAATCTTCCACCATACAAAACACTTAGATTAGATTGCGGTACTTGAAAAACTATTATTGTCTTGGATTATACAGAATACTGAGTCCCTTTTATATCTTTCATAACAAGAAAGTCCTAGTTTTTACTAATAAAAATATACTATTAATATTATTATTAAAATATTGTTATAGCTACCACCTAGCCATTAGAATGGAAGTTACGAATAGTATGAACCAAATTTATAAAATATTATTTATAAATTTATATAAAATGAATTGTTTGATAATAAATTATTATAAATTAATTAAATAACAATTTTAAAAATAAGGAAATTACTTTTCTAAGAAAAATATTTTTCTTAGCTAAACCTTATTTGATATCAATAAGTTAAACAAATAACTTTTTTGAATTTTTTTTTAAAAAATTAGAGGTTTTATATTCAATAAATTTTTTTATACTCATAGAATATATCTTATAGGTATAATATGTGAATAAAACCAATTTTATGAATAAAAAGTTGTATTTTTATAAAATGTAATTTTACCTTCTTTTAATAGTGAATCCACTCTAAATATATTATTTGATACTTTTAATTTTTTCATTTGAAAAAAAATTAATTTTTTGGATGTGGAATATCAAAATTTGATTTCGGTGAATTTTTGTTATTTTGTAGAGAAGTTTAATTTTTTGATGAAAAGTGAAAAACACTGAATTTTAATTCAAAACCTCATTTTCATCTAATTTATTTATAAAGTTAAATTAAATTTGATTTTTGTTTTAAAGTTTAATTATATAAATTTAAATATAATTAATCCAATTTAGGTTATTAGAATCAATTTAAATTTTAAATTGGGCAAAAAAATTTAGCAAACTTTTGAACATTCTTACTTTTAAAACATATTTTGTCATCCCATCTGTGAGATTAATTTTAAATTAATATCTACATCTTATGTGATTAGAATTTTAAAAAACGACTTCCATAATTTTAATTTAAATAATTTATAATTTATAATAAGTTCAACTTAGTTTTTGAAAAAAAATATTAGTGAAAGAGATTAAAATTAATTACAGTGATTAAGAGAAAAGTTAGATTAACAAAGGACTAGACCATAAACTTACGGGCCAAATGACCAAGAAAATTGTTCAAAAGCAATTTTATATTCATATTTTAACCATATCTTCAATTTTTTCTAAATTTAACCATTATTGGATCCACTTGACCATGGAAAACATGCGGGGAATTCTCTTTTCAATTATTTACAAGAATGCCACTCCTCTTGCACTATAAAAAGAAACTCACCCCCTTAACTTATTCAAACCTATAAAAAAATTTGAATCACCCAAAATATATGAAAATAATCTCCCAAAATCCCTTCCTTAATAGTATAATCCTACATTTGGGTAGATATCCTTCCAAGGAATACCTTTGGTGCATATCAAAATGAGTAACCCAAAGAAGAGGTAATATCCTTCCCCAAGATCCTTTGTATAATTTTCATTCTCCACCAACAAAAATATTCTTATTATATAATTATATAATATATATTATATCCTAAATATACTGTTATGTTTTAATTCTATGGTTTATACTTACACTTAAATGTACTTCTATATTATTGGTAATGAACTTTCCATTCTAATGTACGACAAACAACCGCCTCACGAAACAATGTTGTTCATTTTTCATTTACTACCACAAGTGGTTGATAATTATAAGGTAAAATATGTTTTTATATAATATATATGATATTTATTATATATTTAAACTTATTTGTTTAAAATTTAATACATACCTTTATGATTTCTATTTTTTATGAATACGTTAACTTCTCTTGTGGAGATGTTGACTACCGCCTCCTCAAAGTGATTTGATTCATTCAAAATTTACATTGAACGTATTAGGGATAGGTTTTTTCAAATCTATATGATATATATGAAATAATAATTCTACTAAAATTATCATATATATATATACTTATATTTAATTTACTTGATTTCTTATAAAAAGATAATTAAACTGAAACATCATTCACGTGTAAGTACGACCTACTATCTCGATGAACGTTGTATTCCATTTCATATTTCTATATTTTAATATTATTATAAATATATATATATTGAAAATATATGATACTTATATCATTATTGACATTATTTAAATTATTAAATCATTATCTAAGTAAAAGGATCTAGAATAACAATCCAAAAAATATTCGAAAAACAAAGGAGATATTACCTGAAACATAACATTGACATGGATTTGTTAATAAATGGGTATTGTAAAGTCATAACTAAATAATATATGGTATTATATATAATAATATATTTCTTTGATATATTTATAATAAACCTATTTGAATTATAAAGTGGTTTGAATGTGAATGAATAATATCAAGGCTTAAGGTACAAGTTTTCTCGTCTGACTTTTATTTTTTGTGAGAGACATGCCATGTTGAAATCATATTTCTTGTATGTTCTGTGTATACTTAAGACGGATTTATTATTCTGATAAATATAATTAAATTTATGGATATTTAAATACACATTATAGTATTTTATTTAATGGGGTTTATGGTTTAAAAAGTTAACAAATATGTATAGTAATTTTGTCTCAATTTTCTTTCTTGGAGAAACGTGCCATGTTAAGCACCAATTATTTTCTATGGGGTGTATATAAAACCTATAAACATGTTATGTAAATAATATAATTAATTTCATGATATATTAATAGTTATCTAATTTTATTATTTCTAGGGTATTATGATTTAATGTTTCTTAAGTGGTAACAATTTATTGTTACAATCTCACCGTTTATTGGTATATTTTATGATTAATATTAGATTTATGAAATATTATGATTCATCTCTCAAGAAAACTGATTAATTTTTTATAATATGGTTCTCCATGTCATCTTAATGTATCAGTATCATTTTTACACTCTTTGGTACTAAATATAATAAAGAAAATGTTTTGATGAAAATCCAAACTTATTTCTCATTTCAGTTAAAAATCTATGTTATTTTAAAACCAAGTTATATAAAAATGTTTTAAAAAGTATTTTAAAATTATAATATGATGTTTCAAGTAAATATTTACCCATGTTTTAAATTTTTAAAAAATATATTTGAGAGGACTATTCTTTTCCTTTTCCAATCAAGTAAATTTTCTAAACTTTTAAGGTGAAAAGAAATGTTCAGTAAGTAAAGACTTAACAATTGTCATTAATATCATTTACTTTGAGATTCCATTGAATTATTTCATGGTTATTTTTTAAAGGAATTTTTTTCATTATATTTTATAATTTTTTTGAATTAATTTTTTTTATAAAAATTGGTTTTCAAAAAAAAAATTTACGTTTAAAAAGCGTTTAAAATAATTTTTGAAGCTTTCTTTATAACTTTTTGAATGGTTTTTTAAAGAAAATTATTTCAATGATTTACCATTTTCATTATAATTTTCGAAATAAATTTTCTATAAAAGGGTTTTCAATGTTATTTGAAGCTTTATTTTTTTTGTTTTTAAAGTATTTTTCGCGAAAAATGTTTTTAAAATATTTTCAAGCTTTCGTTATAGGTTTTCAAAGCTATTTTAAAAGAAAAATGGTTTCAAAATTATTTATGTTTTAAAATGTTTTTTTCATAGAGAAAAATATATTTTCCTCTAGAAAAGTTTAAAATGAAATTGTAAATTATTCTTTTTTAGAAAATTATAATGAAATGGTATTATAAAAAATATTTTCAAAGAAAGGAAATTTTATTTAAGAAGAGTTTCACATGATCTTTTAAAATAATTATCTATATAATATGACATAATTTGTTATAGTTTATGATTTACTAAGAATATGATCCAATAATACTATTCATATTCTTTCTTTAATGGTTTATTTTTCGATTGAATAATGTTTATGATACCCATTCCTCTTACACATGGTATATTCTTTTGAAACCCGCTTTTTTTCAGAGGTTATAATTTATTGGAATGATTATGAAACCTATCTATTATAAAAGTTAATGATATTATAAAATGTTAGGATAACCATTTCATTTCATGGGTTATGATATGATTTTTATGAAACCCATCTATTTTTATGGGTCATTATACGATGAATGTTTTATTATATTATGAAACATGTATATATGATTTTATTTAGTGATGGGTGGGACCTATATCTACCCTAAATGAATTGGGTAAATTTTTATGTCTCATGAGATAATAACGTGAATCATGTCGATATGCTTGATCCACTATAGAATATGGTGAAACTAGATCCACTGTGGGAATATTTGGAAACCCAAACCACTATGGAAGATGGGGAAACCCAATATACTATATGAAGATACAGAAAACAGATCCCTTACTAGGAAAGGATTGTGATTGGGAATAATGGTGTGTCCCTCCTAGTAGGTGTAGTCTACATAATGTTCCCTATTGTGTAATGGAAATTAACCTTGACTTATGTTGAATGATATATCATGTTTATGTGTCTACCCCAAATTCTATGCCTTATACCTTTGATATGATCTCATGATTCATGTTCTTGATTATATTATAATTTCATGTCCTATTAAGTGGAAATATTTATTCAGTGTCTCATTATTATAATGTTTTTATACAGGTTATGATATTTAAATGTTATGATCATGTTCTCATACCCTTATGTTCATGTTATGATTATGTAGTTCCTTAATTGACCCTTACAGACAATTGAGCCTCACCCTTTCATCGGATTACTTTCCCTAAATTAGAAATAATGGTTTTAAGTAGTATTAAAAAAGGATAAAATATTTAATGAAGATGATGAAGATATTTCAACCAAATTGAATAATGTGTTCTAAATTTTCAAATACAATAAAATTTTAAAGTCATCAGGGATATATTTTTGTAATGTGCTGATAATTCATCTCAAATTATGTAATGTCCATGCATGTTAAGCTTGGGTCGCTATAGTTGTTATCAATGGAAATGTTTAGTTAACATTTAAAAACTAGGATGATAAAACTTTAGTGAGATCCATAGGAATATTTATAAGGATAAGTCTAGGGTTGTTTCCAAGGGTGATTTAATGTTTAATAAAATATCCTAGAATATTAGTAAATTATAGTGTGATTAGTTTCCTAGAAATACATTCTTATCTGGATAGTACAAGTGGATGTTGATATTGCAAAATTTTGCATAGGTGTAATAGCCCTGAAAAAACCATATTGATCTATAATCAACAGAGAACTGGTGCACGAAAATAGGCCTTGATGTACACTAGGTTTGACACTAATAAGGGATATACTTTGTGAATTCAAAAAATCATTACAAACTGTCATGAAGGATTTAAATAAAATATAACTATGAATAACCTTGGATAAAACAAAGGTGTAATGGATTAAATATGCAGGTGTAATTATTTAGATATCCTATAAGTTATTTTTTATTATTATGAGGTTTTTTGTTATGATAAATGCATGTCGAACTATGATTTCTATTTTTTTTCAAAGTATGGAAATAAAAGGAACTCGGTTAACTTTCAATGTGATGTAAAATTTCTGATGAATACTCAAATGGATTGATCACTAGAGTGAATGATGTTGTGATCATGTCTCACAATTTCTGAAGAACATTGTTAAAAATATATACCTTAACCAACTGCCAAGCCCACCAAGGTTGATAAGGAAAAGGTTCGATGAGATTTTAGTTAATAAAGACTATAGAAGAAAGAAGATTCAAGTTCCTTTATTTAAGGTAAGTAGAAATAATCTCTTAAGTGAATGTCGTAGAGGAACATCAAGTTGTTTTGACTATGGAAAATAGGGACACAAAGGAAGTAACTACAAAATAAATATGAAGAGTTTGGTTAATGTAGTGGATGTGAATATTTGACTCCCTATGATATCATTAACGGTTAAATTCTTTAAGTGTAGAATCAATGTTCATTAAAAAAGTGAGGTCCTAAGTGGAAATCTCATGATGAGAATAAAAAAGGTTGTATGAGTAATGTTTTTATTACATATGATGATGATAATAAATTTTAAATGTGAAAGGAAAGTGGTATTATTTAATATTACAAGGTTTCCAAGTTTTGGATTATGATGAAGTGGAATAATCTTTGTTTTTATGTATCTTTATTCTAGAATTATGTTATATGAATTGTGAAATAAATAAGGATTGTCCAGTTAATTTTTTTTTCTCTAAGGATTTATAAGAATATGTTGAATTATTCTGATGAACTAGAAAAGTGATTTAATGGAGATGTGACTTTCATGGAAAATATATGATTAATGGAAGTATAACACTTAATATATTCCTCATTTTAAGATAATTTTGTTTGAATAAAGTTATTTTGGATATGAATTTGTAAATTGGATGGAATTGATTACCTTAAAAATAATTATGTACTCATTTAAAAGTGGTTTATGCTATCATTTATGAAGTTTACAACATTTTTATGGATTTGAGAAATATATCCAACAAACTTTGGAATAAGAAAACATGAATATTTTCAATAATTATTTTTGGTAATTCATGTTATCACCATGTTTCAAGGGAATACATGATGTGGGTATTCACAAGTTTGGTATGAAACAACCAAGAGCTACTTTATGATATATGGGGGATCAAGTCTACGCTTTTTTGGGAAATATAGTGACCTTATTTCTAATGTTTTGGACTACAATATTTTAGAAGGTTTATAAGGTTAACCATTTATAGAATGAGTCATTCTAAAGTATTATATCTCTATTTAAGTATTTATGCGACTTTGATAACTTTTTATAATTTTTTTGTGATAAATAAATACTATAGGACCTATCATTATATTTATAGATCTTATGATCTCTTAATACTTAAGGAATGAAAAATATGCCTTCTCTTATTGGAATAAGAGATGTTGTGGAAGTTGATGAAAGGAAAATAAAGTGTAACGTTGTCCTAAAATCATGTATGTATATCTTTTCTTGAAAATTATTTAACTTTAGGAAAAAATATCTTGAAACAAAAAATGTTATCCTAGTAATTTTGTTTCTGATGAAGCTAATGACCCCTTAGATCATAAAAAAATTATGACTTTGTGATTTTTAACTTTCTCCTAACCATGTTCTCTATCACTCTCCATAATAACTTTATAGTTACATTTATTTTCAATTTTCATAAATTCACTTCCCACGTATGTTCACATATATGGAAAATTAGTTATAAACTACATTAGGGGAATGTTATGTTTCCATGTTTTCCATTTTAAAATATTTTTTAGTATTCTATTTTATGATGTGGGTTTAAAAGAAAGAAACATTCAAGTATTAATGTTGTTGCATCCCATAAAATTTTCAGGGAAACAATTCATTTTAATGGGGGTAGAATGTGACATAATGATATTTTTTAAAATTATTATTGTTCAATTATTTTTAATCATTTAATTTTTTTTATTTCACAAAAAACAAAATATAGCCTTTTATATATAAATTCACTAGATTTAGATTGCAATATACATTACACCAAGTTAATTTTTCACCCCATGAAAAAATTATATTTTCATAAAATACATATAAAAAAATGTTTATATTGAATTAAACACAGTGCCAAGTAACTTTGGTAGCTTGTGTAACATGAAAGTTCCATTTTGACCAAACTACAATATACTATTAATATTATTATTGAAATATTATTATAATTACCACCTATATAATTGAATGGAAGTCACAAATAATATTAACTAAATTTTAAAAATAATTTTTTTATGTGTATATAAAATAAATCTTTTGGTTATAAATTAGTATAAGTGAATGAAATAACTATTTGAAAATAAAGAAATTACTCTTCTAAGAAAACTATTTTTCTATGTACAACACAATTTTATCTAAATAAAATAAACATGGTATTATTGATTAATGTGTTTAAGAATTTTTTTTATATTTTTTATTAAATCAATATTTTTGATACTCATACGATATATGTTATAGGTATTGGATAATAATAAATCCAATTTATTGAATAAAAAGATGTATTTTTCAAAAATTCAATTTTACAACCTTTTAATGGAGAATCCATTTTAAATCTGATTTTTGATTTTTTTTTAATTTTTTATTTGAAAAAATATACTTTATTTTAGAAATGGAGTATCAAAATTTAATTTGGTTATAGTTTTAGTATTTTTATATGAGATCAAATTTTTTTATGAATAGTTCAAAACAGTAAATCTTAATTCAAAACTGATATTTTTCGTATAATTTATTAATATAGATAAATGAAATTTTTTTTGGTTTGAAAGCTCAATTATATATATTTTACATCTATTAATCAAATTTAGGTCATCCGAATCAATTTAAAATTAAAATTGGATATAAAAACATTGCAAGCTGTTGGAATTTCTTCCAATTATATGATTGGAATTTAAAAAATGTATTCTCAATTTTGAATCAGCAGAATTTATATTTTTTAATATGGAAAAATTATTTTTTGACAAAAAATATTTCTGAAAGTTATTAAAAATAATTACATCAATTAAGAGAAAATTTTCTCAAAAATGGACTAAATGTTAAACATAATGCCAAAATGTCCTTAAAACCTATCCTAAATCCATTAGATGGAATATTTTTACCCTATAATTATTTTTCTAGAGTATGGAACATTATTGGTTCTACTTGAAATGAGAAAAATGTGGGTGGAATTGCTTTTAGTTTTTTTACGAGAATGCCACTCCCAATCCACTATAAAAAGTCACTCACCACTCCTACATATAAAAACATATGAAGCCATTTTAATCTTAAAAAATAGGCTCAAATAATATCCAAACATCCTTAAATTAATCCTATAAGTCTCCCATTATACATAAATCCTTCCAAGTAATCCCTTTGGTGAAAGCCAAAAGATTTTCCCAAAGAATATGTTACATCGTTTCTCAAGCACCTTTATTTTATTTTAATTATTCACCCCTAAAATATTTCATTACACGATTATATAATAATATCAGTATTATAATTATACATAGATGTTTTTATTCTAAGGGTTATACCTACACTTACTCACACTTCAATCTAATGGGTAAGAAACTTATAGTTCCTGTGTACGACGAAATGCCGCCTCACAAAATGATATTGTTATTTTTACTTTACCACCTTTCATAGTTTAAAATTATGATGGAAAATATGTTTTTAAATGATATATATTGTATTTTTTATTAATTTATTATTATTTAATTAATTTGTAAGACATACCCTCAATATTTATATTTAGTCTGTATATATACATATATTCCATTTAATTACTTTCTTTCAAAAAGATAATTAAACTGAAATAGTATTCATGTGCACGTACGACCTACCGTCTCCATGAATAGTATATTCCATTTCATATTTATATATTTCATAGATTGTTATAAATAAATATATACTAAATATATATGATACTTATATCATTATTTATATTCTTTAAATTGTTAAATATCGATCTAATTAAGATGATCAAGAATAACAAGACAAAACGTATTCAAAAAAGAAAACAAATATTAACCGAAATGTAACATTAATAAATATTTGTTAATAAATGTTAAATATAAATTCATAAAAAAATAATATATTGTATTATATATAATAAAATGGTAATTTGGTATATTCATAAGTAAATTATATTTATTATACCTTAGGTTTGAACATGTTTGAAGAAAGTCGAGACATAAGGTAAGGGTTTTCTTGTCTTTATTTTATTTTCCATGATACACAAGCCATGTTCGCCTTCTATTTCTTATATGTGGTGAGTAGAATTCCCAAGTATGTATTCTTAGATTATTATTATTAAATTTATGTGTATTTACATATCCATTTTAGGATATTTATTTCCAGAAGTTTATGGTTCAAAAGTTACCAAATCAGTACAATATTTTTGTCTTAATTTGTCTTCTTCGTGATACATTCCATGTTATGAAATTATATTTTTCTATGGGGTGTATATAAAAAGCATTTAAATGTTATATCATGAATATTATTATTTTTATGACACTTTAATAACAATTTAATTTTTTTTATTTCATGTGTTTTATAATGAAAATTTATCAAAGTGGTAACTGTTTATTGGAACTATCTGATCATTTATCAGTATTGTTTATGATTATGCTTCCATTGATGAAATAATCTGATTTATATTTCAAGAAAACTCATTAATTTTTTTATCGTATAGTTATCCAGGATATATTCACATATTAGAACCATTTGTTTTACTCTTTGATACTTAAGATAATTAAGAATTATTTTTATGAAAATTCGTCTTCATGTCCTATTTCTAGCAGAAGTCTATTTTATTTCAAAACCACGTTTGTTAAAAATGTTTTCAAAAATATTTTAATATATTCTTATTAATTTTGAAGAAAATTTTTACCCATGGGTCAGCTTTAGATATAATTATTTTAAAATGAATCTTCTTATTTTTTTCTAGTCCTTCCACTTTTCAAAACATTTAAGGTGAAAAAGGAATGTTCTATATATACGGACTTACCCACAATAATTACCCTTATCTCCTTGGAGATTACATTATATATTTACAAGGTTATTTTTTAATTAAAATATTTTCCTAATGTTTTATAGATTTATTAAATTTATATTGGTTTTCAAAGAAAACTATTTTGAGAAATATTTTGTGTCTAAAAAGTGTTTTAATGATTTTCAAAGCTTTCTTTTGAATGCATTTTCAAATAAAAAGTATTTCAAAATATTTCCAATCTTATTTAATAGGATTTAAAATCTATTTAAAAAGGAAAATGTTTTCAAAATGTTTTTTATATTTCATATAAGAAATTATATTTTAATTAATAAATGTTTAAAATGAAATTTTAAAGCATTGTTTATAAGAAAATCATTTTGAAATGTTTCTATAAGTGGGATTTTTAAAGTAAGGATATTTTCCTTAAGAAATGTTTCATGTAATATTTCAAAATCTTTAACTATCTAGGATGCCATAATTTGTTGTTTTTTATTATTTATTGGGGATATGATCCAATAATACCATTAATATTATTTCTTGAATGGTTAATTTTTATATTTAATGAAGTTTATGAAACCCATTTTTCATCCCAGGTTTTAAGTTTTGGAATTCGGTTTATTTTCATGGGTTATGATTTACTGAAATGATTATTAAACCTATATATTTTCCAAAGATAATGATATGATAACATATATGGATACCCATTTCATTTCATGAGTTACAATATGATGTTTTGGAAACCAATATTTTTATGGGTTATGATATGATCCATGTTTTATTATCTAGTGGAAAATGTATGTTTGATTGTATTATGTAATGGGTGGGAACTATTTATCCCTCTAATTCATTGGGTAAATATTTACGTCTCATGAGATAATAATGGGAATAATGTAGATAGGCTTGATTCACTATGGAATACGGGGAAACCCGATTCAATATGGGAAGAGAGTGAAACCCAATTCACTATGGGAAGACAGGGAAACTTGATCCGCCATGTGAAGATAGGGAAACTTGATCCTTTATAAGGAAATGATTGTGACTAGAGACGGTGGTGTGTCCCACACAGTAGGTGAAGTTCCCCGGAAGTTCCCTGTTATGTTTTGGAAATGCGCCATGAATTATAGGGAAGTATGTTACATGCTTATGTGTTTGTCGAAAATTCTATTTCTTAAGCCTTTAATATGCTCACATGCTTTATATTCTTGATTATCTTATAATTTCATGTCTTATAAACTACAAATATATATTCCATGTATCATGACTGTGAATGTTTTTGTGTGGGGTATGATATTCAAATGTTATGATCATGTTCTCATACCCTTATGTTCATGTTATTCTAACAGATTTTCATTATCTACCCTTATTGGTGATTCGAGCTCACCCCTTTCTTATGTTTCATTACCGAGGTTATGAAATAATGTTTTACATAATAGTTCTAAAAGAGAAGATATTTAATGAATATGTCAATGATATCTCAGCAAACAAGAAGGTAAAAAAAGTATATAAGATATAATTACACTAGATGTATAATTATTTTATAAATATCATACATTAATTTTATATCCTTCACCATGACCCACTGTAAGAGGTGGTAACGGAAAAACAAATGACATCTTTTTGCGAGGTAGTAATCCACTACACGCGTGAATAATGATTTTGTAACCTATTTTATAGAAGTGAAGATGTTTGTATTTTATTCAAATTTTATAATAACTTTAAAGTATATGTAAGATAATATTGTTATTATATAATATTTTTTTTAATAATAATTGAAGTAGGATAGAATGAAATAAAATAAAAATTCTCATTGAGGAACATTACATTTTATTTTTAAATCCATCTTTGGTTTCCACCTAAAGCTTTACTGGGGTTCCCTTATGCACAAAATAAGTATTATAGGATAAGGGGTGAGAAGTTATTAAGTTTTTTTGGTATGTATTGGATAAAACACATGTGTCAAGGAGTGAACAATATCAAGGATGAGGTTGCCTCTTAAAAGTGAGGTGAGATGCACACTTGTAATTTTTCTAAACAGATTTAACCATATCCATGTTTTTATCTTTCCAAAAGCCTCCAAAATTGGCCATTATCAAACTTATAAGGGAAAAGTTCTAAATATGTCTATAAAATTGGTGTTGGAGAAGTTGGTTTGTCGTTTTATCCCTTATCATCTTATTTTAACCCCTATTAAATCAATTTTTACCATTACCATAGTAATTAATTTTTAACATTTCTACTATTCAGTTTATTCAATAATTATGTTTACATTATTAAAAATTATAAATGTTTGTGATTCCAAATATGGAGACCATTTTTTTAAATTTAACTCATAGTTGTGGAAATTTTTAATTTAAAATCAATCCCCTAGAAGTTATGAGAATGTGAATTATTAAAGAGAAAATGTTGAAAAGTTAACAATGTTTTTATATCCAAATTAAATATGAAAAAGATTAAAATAACCAAAATTATATCAATAGATATATAAATTAAATAATTTAATTATAAAAATAATTAAAAATTTAATTTTCCATTGTAAATAATTTACAAAAAATGTAGTTTTCAGTTAAAATTTAATATTTTCATTATTCATCAAATATTAAACTTTTTTAAAAAAATTAAGAAATTTACCCAAGGATAATTTTGATCATATGAGTTAAAAATTAATGTTTATTTTCACAAAAATATATTTTAAAATTGGTAAGAATTGATTTAAAATTATACACAAAGAGCATGATTAAACATTCTTTTAGAAAAATAGTTTTTTATAAAAATTTTATTTTTTATTAAAATGATTATTATTTTATTTGTAATAAATAAATAAAAAATGAAAATGTGTGAACCATATATTTTCATAATTTAGTTAATCCTATACATACCCACTATTTTAATGGATAATTAAAAAATTTCACATTAAATAATAATACTTTAATAATATGTTACTTTTCATTTGAACTTGGTGTTGTGTGTAATGAAAGCTAAAATCAGTGTTGCGTATAATTAAAGATGTTAGTGAGATTAGATTTATTTAAAAATAAATATATCATAAAATATTTGGATATTATATTTTCTATTATTTTTTTTCTTGAATTTCTCATACGTTATCAAACATTATTTTCTTCTTTTAAAATAATGGGGTGTTAAATCCAACCACCTTTAATAAATTTCATCATCATAATTTGGAATTTATCACTATAATAATAGGTTGGAAATCTTTAAATAATTTTTTTAAAACCCAAATCATAAAATGGTTAATAAAAACAGTTCTTTATAAGAGGGAAAGGGAAGTACAATGGTTTAATTGAATAATACATAAATAGGTTCCTAAGTAGTAGAAAATTGGTGGAATGTGAAGAAATGTACATAGATTAAAAACATCAATAATTATATAGTGTGATTGAGGTCATTTATAATAAGAAAGTGAATTATAAATTTAATGATAAAGGCCTCAAAACCATAAATTTGTGATGATCAAAAATACCAAATGAACCACTGGATATGAATGTAATAGTATAAAATATTTTTTTGAGTATCATTTTTCTAAAGTTGAGTAATTATTTTACAGTCTAAGAATATTAGTAAAAATACTTACTTGACACGTTTTTATTTCATAATTAAATTTCATATTCTGGTTTTCATCAATCAATTTCTAATTCATATCTTAATCTAATAAATGAATTTCCAGAAATTAATTTTTTATCCCTGAAGCACTGAAACTCCCTATTAACAGATCATTAGATCCACAAAAGAGTGACATGTATTTCCATCTAACTCTAACCATTTTCCAAAACTAATATGGTTGGAATAATTTTTCCAACATAATAGATTAATCTCTAAACATAAAATTTAACTCCAATAATTCATCATTAATATTTAGTTTTGAAATCATTTAACTTATTTTTTTATATTAATGAAGACATCACGTAGGCCGGTGGTAGGATCTAAACCCTTATCATCCTTTGGTCATGGGTTCATGCTTTGAGGCCTAGATGAATTTGGTCGGTTATCACCCACTATGTAGGTTTCCCATTTTAAAATATTTGTTAATAATATTCCTATAACGTTCAAAAATGGAAATACTTAGAATAAAATTAATCTTTTAATTACATTTTTACTAAGCACTTCAAGATAAATCTTTTTTACAAAGTATAATAATATTAATTGATGATATTTAAAATTCCATTAATGATCATATTAAACCTAAAGGTTTTCAATACATTTATTTTTATTTTAATGAAATATAAATACATTATGCCTCAAATAAATTTTCAACTAAAAATATACTTAAAATATCTATAAAAAATCAATAAATTTATCCAATGCTATTTCCATTATTTAAAAAAAATTGTGATACTTAAGAAATTAACCTAATGATAAACCTTTCAAAAATACCAAGGTCCCTAAAGCTGCCATCACTTCACCATATGGACCAACATCAACTTTTGAAGAAGAAAATGATTTCTCCAACATTTTTGGATCTGATAATGATTATTTCCACCCTAAGTAAGTCACTCTTAAAATATGATAGCATAATGTCCCATATCATTGAAGATAAAATATATTAGTTTATAATGATTATTTATTAAATCATTCTTCAATTCCTTGAGACACTTATTTATATTGTCACGAACCTTGTGATCAAACATAACACACTAATAATAACTTCTAGACCCTAACATATGATCACTGAGCTGTATTTTCCAGCACATGGAACATGTTCAGGCTTTCCTTCAATATTATTCGTTTGTTTCTTCTCAGTTTCCTACCACTTTAATTGATTTTACTCTTTTCATCTCATGGTATATAAGTTTTAGAATGACCTATCTTAAAATTCTCAAAATAGTGAAAAATATTCTCCTTAATTTTAAATTCATATGAAAAAATATGTATATATGTTTAGTTTTATTCCTGAGTAAAATCTATTAATCTTACTATAAAATTTCCAAAAGTAATTAGTATGTAGATGGAGAAATTTGAAAGAATTTATTCATTTAGAAACACTAAATCTTCATCCTTTTCCTCAATTCCATTGATTTTATATCTATCCTAAGAAGAATAATCTTATAGAAATATTTCCCAAGGAAAATATTCAAAAACTTTGTCCTATTATATCGAATCTATATTATATTTATCTCTGGTATTCTTATCGAAATACCTCTATCTATCATATTCACCATCAAAATGATAAATGAAAATATTTACCATTTGAAATTATGAACATCCAATGAATTAAAATATATTTTTTAGATTATTGATCCATACTTATAAATACACAAGGTTAGATGATCCGCTGAATTATAGTGGATTTTTCCTCATAAAATTCACCACTATAGACATGTTCTTATATGTTATATCAATTTCATATCTAGTATGGATTCCAATACCATTTATAGCTTCTGTTAAATGATCCATCGCTGCAACAAACTAATCCTTTCTAATTCCAACCATCTCATGATATTAATATGGCTTGATATTTTCCTTCCAGTTCCTTCCCCCTATAGATTACCTATTACATCTATTGAAACCAATTATGTAATGTCATATTATAGATGAAGCATCGTGGTAATCATAAAATTTTATATCATTTAAACCTATCCATATGATATAATCATTCAAGGGAAATCTACTAATATTATCCTGAAGTTATATAATCCATCCTCTAATACCATCTATAAATACTAGACCTTAAATTTTACATAATATTGAGTTTTAAGTTAAGAATTTATTTTATTACATTTTAATATCCTTTTAGGATCATATTTTTTGAGAATTTGTGTATTAAAAACCTTACAATATAAAGTGGAAACTTCTAATTATTATCCATTTCCACCATATAAAAAGAGAAGATGACTTTGTTTCATGAAAAAAATTCATGAATTTAAACTTGACCTCTTCCTTTACCTTACATATCTATTAACCTAGTGAAAAACGTTTTTAAACATGGGTGTGGAAGAAAAATCTCAGTAAGAGACATACAAATAAACAAAAACATTAGTACAATGAAAAATAGAAAAAATAAAATAACATTTATATAGCGACTCGGGTTTTTGGCCCTGTTAGACTTTGGAATATTTCTACGAATAATTCCAGAGCTAGGCGCGAAGACGACGTGCGATTCCGAGGCCTGGTGTGCCCGAAATTAATTTTATAAAAATATTAAGTATTTTTATACTATGCACGTGGCAGGGGTGTGATATATCCTAAACAGTAGATCAGAATGGGAATCTGAGGGCACGGTTGCGTCCGGAACGTGCCGTTTACCCTAGGCGGGGTGTAAACTTTGCGGGCGTGGGCCTGCGGTGAGAAACGCCACCAGGGGCGTTTTCGTAAATAAGTAGCAAGTTAGTGTGCGAGCGTCGGCTCGAATAACTTCTGAACGGAGTCTCAGATGGAAAATCTGAGACCGCCGTTGCGTTCAGAACGACACGTTTACCCTAGGGGTGACCTTACTTTTGTTCGCATCGGACGTCGGGTCCGAGATGGGTTTGGACCCGGCGGGCGGCTGATATAAATATCAGCGCCCCCCCCCCCCCTTTAATCGTTATTCATCGTTCTTCGCCGCCACTCCGCCGAAACGAGCAAACGAAGCGCCCACGAGCTCGGAATTCGACGGCGGACGTTCCAGGAGCGCGCAGCGGAAGCTTTGGAGCGCGGATCTGAGGCAGAACGTCGGCGTTTCGCCCGTGAGGTAGGCGGTTTGAGTTTTACAATCCCAGATCCCGTTTTTGTGGTGTTTTTCTTCAAATTTTCATAAGATTTATATAGTTCGGGTCCCGAGCTTTCCGAAACATGTTTCGGATCTGAATTTGGAGCACCGGGGTGCTCCCGGTGGCTCCCGGAAGTTTTCCGGCGAGACCCGCGGCGGCCATGGCGGATTCCGGCGAGTTACGCGGTGGCGCGGCGGCGGCGCGGTGGTTTCCGACTCCGGCACGGCGGAGTCCGGCGGCGGCGCGGTGGTTTCCAGTGACCCTGCGGTGGTCCGGCCAGATTGTTCCGGGGGTTCTTTAAACCCCCGTAACTCGCAAACCGTAACTCCGATTTGCGTTCCGTTTGCGGCGACGCGATCCTTGCGTCGAGACGGACCTTTTAAACTCACTTTGAGAATTTTATGGGTCGGGATCGTGGCCCGGGAGTTAGAAACGTCGTATAAAATAATATTATTTTATTATTTTACGACTTCGGGCCGTTGTAACTTCTCCCCGGAGCGTCCGATTGACGTGCCGTCATTGGCGTTGAGACCCTGATGGTACGACAGACTTTTTGAGATGGTTTCCGGGTGTTGGGTCTGTGAACGGGGTGTGGGCCCCACGAGGCCGGGTTTTGGCGTTTGCGGAGAAACGCAGCTTTTGCACCAGGAGTCCGATTTTGGCGGATGAATAGTCGATCTTGTGTGTTTTTCCGAGAGGATCGCAATGGTGCGATCCGTTCGATGAGTTTCGGAATCTAGGCGTGGGCCCCACCCGAGCTGGCCTTCGGTGAATAGTACCTTTTTCACCAAGTGTCTGTTTTGAGCGAGCGAGTAGTCGATTTCGCTTGTTTTTCCGAGGGGATCGCAGTGGTGTGATCCGCTCGATAGGTTTTGAGATCGTTGTGTGGGCCCCGCACGAGCTAGCTACGGTGAATAGTTCCTTTTTCACCGGTGCTCCGTTTCGGGCGAGTAAACAGCCTATCCTGCGTGTTTTTCTGCGTGGAACGCGATGGTGGCCTCGGTTTTGGCTTCGGAGGTGCGCAGTGTGGCTTTGGGGCGAGTCACTCAGGTTAGCGACGTTTGGACCAGCAGTGGTGGGGGGTTCTCCCTTGGTTCGTTCCTACGAGGGTTCGTGTGGTATCACAACCTTCGTATGGGTTTGTGATCCTCTAGATGGGATGTTTAAACTGTTAGAGTTGTGGTATCCCTCCGGTGGGCCCGGAGTGGATCCTCTAGCATCTTTACCCTAGATCGGGTTCTTGGTATCGCTGTGACTGCTTATTCACGGGCGGTGATCCCCTATCAAGCAGGTTAACCCCGTAGGGTTTGTGGCATCATCGGAAATATGATCCCCTACGCGGTGGGCCGTGCTTAGTAGGGTTGTGGCATCGTCGGGTTTACGATCCCCTACTCAGCATGATGTTTATAGTAGGGTTGCGGTATCGTTGGTTATACGATCCCCTACTCAGTGCTTGGTGTCGGTAGGGTTGCGGTATTGTCGGTTATGCGATCCCCTACTCAGCGCGTGGTTTCGATAGGGTTGCGGCATCGTCGGTTCGATCCCCTACATCACGAGTTGTACCAGATAGGGTTTAGGTATCGTCGTGACCATCTTTTTATGGACGATGATCCTCTATCTGATTGTGGAGTTTCTGTCGAGCGCCAGATCGGGTTGTGGTATCCCCCAGCAGATCCTGGGTGTGATCCCCTATCTGTGAGAACTACGTATGCCAGATCGGGTCGTGGTATCCCCCAGTGGACCCTGGGAGTGATCCCCTATATGTGATCTATGTATACCGGAGTGGGTCATGGTATCCCCTAGCGGACCCTAGCGGCGATCCCCTATCCGAGGAGTTTGGTGGTTATGGTGTTTCAACGATGTTTCCTCAGTGATGTTGTCCGACGAGCGCGGTCTCTCAGGTGAGCGTCTGAGATGTTTGTTTGGGACCCGATGGAGTATATCTCTCGGATGAGTGTCATCTGGTATGACAGTGTTCGTGGTGTACTCTCCTTGTTGTGGACAGTTACTGGTGACGAGGTCAGTACCTCTTGTAGATTTGTGGCGTGAGCTGTGTATATCTGGATTGCTCAAGGTGTATGTATGGGAATACACCTGAGATGAGTTGAGGTGACTAGTTGTGTTAGCCGAGGATGGTCACGAGATGGAGTTTCTCTCTCGTCTGGGTTCCCTCTGGCTGGGTTGAGCATACTGTTGCCTTTCAGTTGCTCCCTTGGGTTTTGGGTTTTTGGGGTGCCTACTGAGTATGTTTATACTCACCCCTGCACGAGCTTTGCCCGCACATGTTTGTGTCTTGTGCAGACCACAGGGCTTTTGACGGAGTCTCAGGAGGACCCGGAGCAGGTGGAGCTTAGTGAGCGAGTTTACCGGGGTGTTTACCGGAGCTGTGCCGAGGGAGCTTTCCGGCGGGTGTTTGTGGCAGCGTTCCCCTTCTTCAGAGCAGGTTGGATACGCTTTTGTGGTTTCTTTTGGTGGGCCCTGTTTTTCCCTTGTACTTTTGCTGTTGCTCTCTGGTTGTGGGATAGATTGTATGCATGCATATACTTTTCAGTTTCTATATCTCTGCACTGTTGCATGGAGGTGTTTGTGGGTGCGTGTGTACAGGTACCATTGGCTAATGCCTCCCATGTGTGTGATAGCCTACTAGACGCTAGTCTCCAGCCCCTGGCCTATTGGAGGCGGGCTTGAGGAGTAGCGGCTCGAGCCCCGTTGGGTCGGGTCGTGACAATTTACCTTTACCTTCAATTTATTTTAAGTGTATGTTGTAAAACATTTTGCCATAAAAGGCACACAAAGATGTTTTCTCAAATAAATCCATTAAAACCAATGGAATGAAATTGTGACCCCCCTTTTTTGTGACTTAGGAAATTAAATTCATAAAACCCTTTCAAAAACCTTTTAATTGGAATAACCGTACTGCCAAATTCTAATATAATAATTAACCAATGTATTGGATATCTATAATGGGGACCAAAATTCATATAAGATATATCAGGCTCAACCATTTTTCATGAGCTATAATGGAGATCATCCCTTGGTATAATTTACATAGGGCTCACCTATGTTCTATAATGGGTATTAATCCTTCATATATGTTGTATCGGGATCACCCATTTCATATAATTCTCATGTACCATATCATGAATAAAATATACTTATTCTTTTACTTTCCCATTATTAAAAAATTGAAAACACTTTTAAACACATAATTAAATCAATTTTTATATCAAAATACCACCTTTAATGGAAAGACATATTTTCAATTTAAAAATAGAATTATCTTTTATAAAAACATTTTCAATACCCAGAAACACAAAAAAGAGAATATGGATTAAAAAAAATGAAATCTTATAAATCAATCCTTAAATAAAATAATTTCCATGATGATGGAAAACTCATTTTCACCATGTACATAAAAAATAGAAAAATCCTTTTTTTTTCATAAAATTATTTTGAAAACATGAACATGGAAAAGATGGATTTGTAAGGAAAACATAAAAATAGGATTTTTTAAATGAAATAATCCCTTATCACTATGGAAATATTTAAATCATCATACCCATGAAAGAATAACATTAAATAAAAATATTAATACAATTATAATAGAGAAATTCCTGATATAAAATGTCAAAGGGGATTAATACACACCTTGTAAAATGGTAAAGGTGTTTAATATCAAAATATGACCTAATGAATGGAAATTGAGATGAAGTGCCTTACTTTGAGTCTGACGTGTCACATGTATCTTTATCATCTTAAATAATAAACTTATGTTAATTATTAAATTTCTTGAGAACCACATTCAAGTTTAATTTTAATTTTATTAAACTTATTCCATTGTTTTTTATAATGACATAATCAATTAATTTAATGTCAGATATTTTGATCATATTTCGGTTATGTGTCAAAATGACTTTGGTTGGTTGACTATGGTAAAATAGGTAATTATATAAAAACATAGAGAGTAATAATAATGAAGTAGTAATCATATTTATAAATCAATACTACTTTTAAAACCAATCATGAAATATAGTTATGAAAAATGAATTATTTTACAATCATGGAGACGGTAGGTTGTATGTATGCATGAGAAACGTTTTCATTCTCCCATGATCATTATGGAAAGATGGTAAGTTATATATATTATATTTACATAATGATAATAATAGTATATATACCATATTAATTACTTATATTTATCATTCATGTTCTTTATTGATGAAAAAAGAGTCATATCACTTTGTGAATCTAGTAATCCACACGTACACAAACGATGTTATCATCATTAAGGAAATGAAATGGTGAGAAATAAAATGATATATTGTATTTAAATAATGATAAATATGTCTTCAATATCATAATTATTTCATATATATCACATATAATCATTAACATTATCCTTATCACCTTACATGTGAATCTTTATTCAAAGATAGATCACATTACTTCACGAGGTGGTAGCCCACCTTACAAATGAGCGATGTTATCATATCTCTTATAGAATAGAATGTAAAAAGTATATATGATATAATTACTCAATAGGAATAATTATGTTATAAATATTATTTATAAACATTATCTCTATTGTCATACTAAACTGTGATACGTGGTAATGGGAAAATGAATGACATTAGTTTGCGAGGCAGGAGTCTACCATATACACGAACAATGATTTCATAACCCATTTGATGGAAGCGAAGATGGTTTTAGGTAATTAACTTATTATAAAATCATTAATGTATATGTAATATAATGATATTATTATGTTAAAATATTTTAATAATAATTTAAGTAGGTTGTGAAAGAAATAATAGAAAAATGCTCATTTAAGAACATTACCTCTTATTCGGGTATACTTCATAGGTCTACAGAAAAAGCCTTAATAGCATAGATTTATGCCAAATATAAGGCTTCTTGGATAAGGAGATGTAATTTGGGAAGTTATTTCATCATTTATTGGTAGAATCAAAAGGGTGTAAAGGTGTAATGTATAGTGGAGAGGTGGATTCCTTTTATATGTGAGGTGAGTGGAAAAATATTATATTTTTTGAAAGGATTCAATATTACCCACGTTTTTATCAAAAAAATGCCTTCAAAATTGGAAATTATATAACCTAGAAGCGATAATGTCGAAATATCTTAATAATAGATGGTTTTATAAGTCTTTATGTAATTTTTAACCCTTATCTTCTTAGTTTAACCCCCGGTAAATCTTTTTTTACCTCAATTATGATAATTAATTTTTAATGTTTTCACTATTCATTTTAGTCAAATACTAATTTTAACATATTAGAAATTATAAATTATTTGGAATAAAAATTTGTAATCTATTTTTTCCAAAGTAAATTCATATAAGTGAAATAATTTAATTTAAAATTACACCCACATATGCGATGAGAAAGTGATATTTTAAAGAGAAAATTTTGACATGTTTATAGTGTTTTTATATTAAAAATTTATATGTAAAATTTTTAAATGACCTATATTTTGTTAATAGTTATATAATTTAACTAATTTCACTATAAAATTAATTCAAAATATAATTTAAAATTATTTTTTCTAAAAAGTCAATTTTTAATTAAAATTCAGTATTTTTTACTATTCATCAAAAAAATGAAACTTATCGTTAACGTCCCAAAGTTCCCCCATAAGATAATAATGAAATTAAGATTTCTGAAATGAAATATAAAATTTTAAAATAATGTTTCTAAAATTCGTAAAAAATAATTTTAATTTATTTTCACAAAGCGCGATTAAAGCATCTTTTAGAAAAATGTTTTTTTAAGAAAACATTTCTTTTTTCTTATTTTAAATGATCCTTATTTTATTTATAATAAAAAAATAACAAATTATCATGTATAAAAAATATATATATACATAATTTATTTAATACTATTCATACCCTCCAATCTAATGGCTATTTCATAACTATTAGATTAATTAATAATATTTTAATAATGTGTCATGTTTTGTTTAAATTTAGTATTGAGTGTAATGCAATAAAAACTCCATGATGTGTATAATGAAAGATATTTCATAGATTAATGTTTTTTAGAATAAATATATCACAAAATCTTAGGGTGTTATATTTTGTTCTAAATTTTTTTTTGCATGTTGTATATGATATCAAACAAAATTTTGTTCATTCAAAGTCTTATAGTGACACACAACTAGAGTGCCTATGGAACCTAGTTTTTAAATTGGTATCAGAGGCCGAACTTAGTTGGAAGTTTAGTGGAACTATTTGGGTTGATATGTAGGATCCAAAATGAGGACATTTCTCTCTATCGTGGGTGTGAATCTAACATCCCATAATTTTAAAGTTTTAAAAATTATTAATGTTACTTCCTATGGGAATATGGTGTACTTTTAATTTTTGGATCCTAAATGATTATAGATTCCTAGTTTAAGATATTTTCCTAGATTAGTGACTAGGATGGGTGGCCTCCCAGGATGTTTCCCTAGGTGTTTGTGAGTGGGGAAAAATAATACTAAAAAGAAAATGTGTTGGAATATGAGGATGGTCTTTAGTCTCATGACCCATTAAGGCATCAGTGTGGGTCCTATTAAAGTGGAGACACATGTATATGAGGAAAATGGGGTTCTTATCGGGATGAGTTGTTATAGTGCTTATTATTTATGTAATAATACATTACTAAATATGAAACAATTATAAAATTAGTATTGTAATTTCATTTATAAATGTTTTTTTCATTACATTCTTCCCCCCCTTAAAAAGTTCACATTAAAAATTTTATTTTCCCACTAATATGAAAAAATATGGGTACTTATATTTCATCACATCCTCTAGTTAACAAATCGATTCATCAATCTTATGGTTCCTCCTGAGTAAATTGACAAGGTGAATAATATTGTTTAGTATAAAATTATCTCCATGGTCTATGATGTTCTATGGTTTCCCCTCATAAGGGATATTATGATGAAACTGTAACTCTTCTATATTAAGAATATGTGAGGGACTTGGTATAAAAAAAACAGGTGGGGCACCCATATCATGTCATTTACTAATGATAGGGTTGGTAGTAGTGTTATTCAATAGGCCATATTTCTAATGAGATTAATAATCTCATAGAGGCCGATGTACAATGAACATGTCATTCATTTCTTCACAAATATCATGAAAATCTTGAATGGGTATATGTGGATGAACACATTATCTCTAACCATAGACTCCTTATCTCCTTAATGGTTATCAACATATATCTTTTGTCTACATTGAGTTTTTATGATATTTTAATGAATGTTCTTAACTATTTCTACCATTTCATCAACCGTTTCTTGTCTTATTTGCTTATATTCACCAAATTAATCTTAAAAAACATGTGTTTTATGTATATTCCCATAAAGGGATTCATATGGATCAAATTTGGATACCTTGGTGGAAGTTATTGTTGTACAAGAACTGGAATAGAGGAAAATGTTGATCCCATCCTCTATTAAAGTCCACCGATTTTTCTCTCCATATACTCTAGTTTCTTGATAGCCCACTCATACTAGCCATCAATTTGAGGGGGCGAGGGGGGGGGGGTAAGCCATACCAAGATTAAAATAAGTATTTAGATAATGTTAGATTATTTTTTTAGAATTTATATGTAAACCTTGAATGTTTATCAGATACAATTTATATTTGTGTCCCGTGAAACCTAACAACATATCTCATGTATATTCTTTCACGTTGATCGATTGATAATTACTCGAAAATAGAAATGAAATGAAGATTATTTATAATATGTCCCCCCATAACCCACATGGGTTTACTCATTTTGGAATGCTTCAGAACACTTCTAACCAAATCCATTGTGATATTCTATAATTTCCATTTGATTATATGTAATGGTTTCATCATCCCATTGTAATTCTTCATTTTATCATTAACTTTATAATTTATTTGGCACATTAATGTATATTTACTGATCACATTATTCCTATTGTCTCATTAACTGTTTCTTGATGATGCTGACACATATTTTTTCTCACTAGGTAGTTAGGGATTGTCAATTTTTGTGAATAATTTTATATATCCTTAGTTATCTTAGGATTTTATGGTAAACATAATCTTCAATGAAATATTATATCCCCTATCAATCAATGTGTAACTGTGACGATTTATCATTTTTTATAGAATCTACTTTCCTCTATATTTCTATTTCATCAATTTAAGTATTTTTTTGTTTTATTGATTTGATGGTTCAGAAGTAATTTTGAAAAGGAATGATGATTTTCAATACTTTATGATTTACATGTCCATTTTTTCATGTCCAATATGATTATATCCCTCTCAATCCATATCATAGATAAGATTATTGGCCAATTTCTATATATAACATCCACCACATTATTTTCCTTCATATGGTAGTAATGTATTAATAGGCCACAATTGCTGATTGGATCAAATGATTCCCAATAGTTCATATTATGCTCCTTATATGTAAAAATATATTATAAACTCATATGAACTATATATATTTCACACTTCTCCCTATAGATAAAATGAAACTAAATATTCAATAAAAATATTTCTATAACTTACTCTAGATCATGCGTTGAATAGTTGTTCTCATTAATTTTGAAATTCCATGATTCATAGACTGTCAATTTGTCATTTTTCATCAGAATAGAGACCAAAAATGTTTTTAGGTATATATATATATAAAAATAATCCCCCATCCTTTCCCTTTGACTATTTGTAGATATCAGTAATTGCATACAAAACTCACATTTACTATAATTTTCGTATAGATTGTCCTTTTAAAAACCCTATAGTGAAATATTTAAATTCTTATCATGTCCATCCTTTCCCTTTGACTATTTGTAGATATCACTAATAAAGACTACCAAAAATTTGTTAACGTAGTATAAAATGTCACTATTAATATAGTCTATGAATACTTCCAAATAATTAGTGAGTATGAAGGGAATCACTATAAACTCATAGTGTCTACAAATTATCTTAAGAAAAACCATGGGAATATATGCCTCCTTTACAATTAATTTGTGATAACCTGACCAAAGGTTCACTTTAGAGGAGTTCTCGGCCTGATGTTGTTTATAAAAAAATTCATAAACCTATGTAAGTGGGTAGTTTTTCTTTATCATTATATTTTTGAGTACATGATAATAAATGAATATGTGAATTAACCCATCATTTATCTTAACTAATTGAACCAAATCACCTCAATTTTAAGCACCCGAGGATATAAAATAATCACCAATATTCTCTCGTAATTTCTTATTTAGTTCTCAAAACCCAACAATGGAAGTTATATTGAGATTCTTGGATATGATAACATATCTATGTATATTATCAACTTGTAACACAACCTCTTAGTGACAAGGAAACCCATCCAAATCCTCATGGAATACATTAGTATAGTCCCTCACAATAGACTTGTCTTCAAGCATACTTCCATCCTTTGTGTAAATAATTTTATTTAGATATACTTTCTCATAAGATAATAATATTCAACATTTAGAATTAGATTCCAAAGGATGTTGCTCCTCCTCCTTACACTTGTATAGAATTATATTACTTGGGAATTAGAAGTTTATTTCCCACTCATTAAAGTAAATTTTGTATTTATAAAGGGATAAAAAATCCGTGTCCAATATAGAATAAAATTAATTTAAAGGATGTATGGAAAGGTTAGATTGGAATTTCATCCACAAAAATTGATTAGGGGGGAGTTATATACATGTGATGTAATAATTTACTCAATTTATTGTCCCATAGAAAACAAGACCTCCATGTTTTGATGTGGTGCCTAAATAGTTATACTCAAATTGTGTCCTATGATAGAATTCAAAGATTAATAATAAAATAATATTTTAACTTTTATTGAATGAATAACTAGTGAAAAAATCACCACATTATTTATAAGATCCATGAAAACAACAGTGATAACATAATCCCATCCTTTTTCTCCTGGCATTGGGAATTTTTTTCATTCGATGTCTTTCATAATTATGTCTTAGGGTAGTTGTTTTCATAATGTTCAAGTTCATTTCAATTGAAAAATTGAAAATTTTTCTGAACATCAAATGGAACCTTTTTATTATTATATCGTATTAGTGGGATTCTTAATCTCTCTTATAAATTTATTATTTTGAAACCCAAATATTCCACAATAAAATCCTCTATCAGTAATGTTAAAGAAATATCTAGGATACTTCTTCCTACAATTTTGACATGTGGGAAGTTGGGTCTTCTTTCCTTTATGATTTATTCATTGATACACCCAAATTATACTTATTTTTATTCGTTTTATCTTTATCCCCTCGAGATTGCTGAGAATAAATAATCTTATTCTTCGGGAGATGGTAAAAATCAAAGATTCTAATCATAGGTAATATTGTCCCAAATAGCCAGGCCATTTCAAAGATTTCGATTTATTCGACTAAATAATTAGTACACTTTTATTTTGTGATTAGTGGTAAAGCAAGAGGTGTATTATGAAAGCATGGTGATGTTTTTTTCATGAAATCTAATAGAATCATCTTCTTTTTATATATATCTAAAGAATGACGTATTTATTATAAGTTGGAGAGTTCAAAAAAATATCTATTGAAAAATATTTTCTTTAATCCTTACAATTATAGTGATATGATTTCCTCTATGGTATTTATGTTCTTTATTTGTATCCACCAATGATTAAATTTCCCCTCTAGGTGACAAATGACTTTTATGAATTTTATTTATTTCTGATCAATAGAGAATTGAGAATATTATTTTAATGGTGTTAATCAATTATTTGATGAATAAAGGATCTAAATATCCACTAAAAATAAAATTCCATTGTCAAAAAATGTGATAGACCAAAACATTGTCCTTTTTTGGAGTAATATGATGTTCCACACTATTCTTGTTATTATCCGTAAGTTGATTTAGTTGATATGATATAAAGTTATTTGTTATTACTCCAATTAGGTTATGCATATCATTATTGAATTGATAACATTTCCAATCACACTGGTCATTGGCATGATTTTTACTATTTCCCAAAATTATCTAAAAGGGAGGAAATAAATTTGTTGATGAGAATACTCAAACTTGAAATCTTATAAAATTGGAACTATGAACATTAAAGGAATAAAAAATAATTGAAACTAATATATTAACTTATAACTTTGCAAATTTCAATGAAGGTTATATATAAAAGCTTTCCTATTAGGTTATCTATCCTGATATTATATTCAAGTTCTTCATAATGATTTTTAAAGATTTTGTGAATTTTACAAAGCATATCCACTAGGTGTGTCAAAATATGTGTGAACATGGATTCTTTTTCATGAATACTGAATAACTCAAGTTATTACGCAATCATCCCAATTTGGGATATTTCCTCTTGGTACACCTCTTTAATATCTACATACACTTATAGTATAAAGATAGGGATGTTATTTCTACCGAACTACTCACTCCATACTTTACCAAAATTTCTGAAAGTTATTCTTTACATAGACATATCCCAAGGGTTTTACTAATTTATTATTTTATTAATACAAAACAATAAATTTACCTTTCTCTGATTCTAACTATTTCACCGCAAGTAAAAAGCACATATTATAACATTATTTTCAATATAAATATCAAATTAAGATAACCTGAGGTTTAGGATGCCTATTTTCATTAAAATATTGGGTTTATAATACACCAAAATGAATCTAAAATACAAAATCATTTTTTTATTATCCTAAATGATCTCATAAATACATATTTTCTTATAAAATTTAACATGATTAACTATGGAATGGAGAAAAAAATTGAGTGATATCAAAATCATAATAAGGGAATAAAAATGATAAGGAATTATAACATATGAATCAAAGGATATGTAATTATATCATAATAGTCATGGTAAATAAATGATAACATTTAGTGATGAAATAATTACATTGAAAACCTAAGATAATATCATTATAGGAATGTGGAAGTAATATATGAAATAACATAATAATAAGTATAGGGTAACAATCATGATAACATCACATGGTGGGCATAATCCTATCATAGTGTAGATTTATTCTAAGATACCATTTATTTTATATCATCATACATGAAAATAGCCCAATTCAATGGGGAAATGTCTTGGTGAACCCATAATAACATGTATAAGAACATGTTTTCCACATAAAGGAATCATACACAAGGCATAATTACAATAAAATCCTTTAAAAAGAAACGGGTTACATAATTATGTTGTCTAAAATAGAAAAATGGAATATCACAAAACAATCCACGAAATAATGGATTAAATATTTTTGGGATGTTATTGGATAAATAAATAAGCACAATACAAGAATATGATGACTAAGTGAATTTCATTCATAAAAGGTATAGGATTTGTTTTTTTAATATTTTATTTATGTAGAGTTTTTTTGGAAAATTGGGAAACAATCATTGAACAAGTTGAGGGAATAATAATTTCACATTAACTAAAAATGAACTAAAATATTTTTTCCGAATATATTGAGTGATTTTATAAAACTATGTATGGTTAAAAAAAAATGAATTTAGTGATAATCAAAATGAGGTATAAAAATTTAGAGGTTCCCTTTAATTGTCTCCACTCAACGAAACAGATTGAGAAGGGAACCTCAAAAAATTAATATCTCCATCAAGGAAAAGAGAATTAACCAAGTTATATATCTGAGTGAAAAATGTACATAGTATATAACAATAAAATAAGAATTATAATTATATACAATGTGGTCAGTATAGATAAATAATTATATAAATAAAATAGGATGGCTTGAAGAGATTTGTTACCTCCTATATAGATTCCTTATGCATATTAAGAGAACCTACATAACAATCAAATTATATTTAATGAATATATAATTGAGAAAATTGTTTTAATTTATTTGATTTTTCTTCAGGAACTAATGCTACATTTGATTTATTTAATTGTGATATCAGTTACGCTTTTACAATCACTAGTTTTTTCGTTTTGATGGTTCTAGGATCCGATTAATTTGTGGATAATTTTTGATATTCTTTTAAAATGTGGAAGTAACTCTAGAAGTGAATTGGAATTATATTGATGTACTTATAAAAACATAAATGATCCCAAATATTCATTTTTGTTTTGTAATAAGGTTGATAAATTTAATAAATTCTTTTTCATTATATGGATTTTTCATTTAGGCAGTTTTACCAACCATCATGAACTATATTTTTCTATTTACATCAAAGTGTATTAATAAATTGTTGAACATAAAATGACATAAAATATTCTTATTATAATAATCTATAATATAAATATTATTTCTATAAAAATAATTGAATATGGTATACCTAACAAATTACGGTGCACATGGAGGGGGCGAACCGACCATATTGTGATCAAATCATTCATTTTAGAATCAATCGAGGGGAGGGTAAAAAAAGTATATTCTACCATGATATTTATATATTTTTATATTTAAGATAAAATTTTTACTCTCTCTATGTGGATGGAAAACATATGGGGGTGTTCGAAGAAGAATATAATTGAAATAAGTTTGGTTGAGAATTTACCTCTTCCTTTGGTAGTCTCTTTTAATTCTACCCCAAAATGTTTCTTAGAATGGTATACTAGGTGACCCACTATAACACCATGATATTTTGAGAAATATATATTTTTAAAATAAATTTTATAATTTATTTATTTTTATTATAAAAAATACCATGTTTATCTTTATTTACACAAAACATTAAGTTTATCTTGTGTTACACACAACACTAGGTGTAGTTTTCACTACAGCCAACACCGATTTTGAAAAAACATGACTTACTATTAATACATATTTATTTCATGTGATTGTTATCACCTAGAAATTATAATGGTGGTTATGAATTTAATTTACTATATCATAAACATAAATGTTTTACACATGTATATAAAATTATTTTTTTGGAGACCAATTAATTAAAATTGAATGCAAAAACTTTTAGAAAATAAAGGAAATATTTTTTAGGGAAACTATTTTTATAAAAAACCATATTTAACATAAATAAAAAGAAAGAATATTATATTATTTTAATGAAATTTATATTTTTTATATTCAATCAACACTTTATAATTCATCTTATGTGTTTTGTAGAAAAAATATTAGAATAAATCCAATTGCATGCTCAAAGCTGTATTATTCTAAATACAGTTTTGTCACATTTTTGGCACACTTATTTTATAACAAAATAATTAATATTTTAATTTTTTTAATATAATTTTATTTATTAAATCACCATTTCAAAAGTATCTCAGGTTGATTTGTTTATATTTTTTTTGAAAAGATTAGTTTTTTTGATTAATAGTGAAAAAGACTAAATTTCATTTGAAAAAAAAATTTTCCTATAAATTATTTATAGTTAAATTATATTATAATTTTTTTTAAATTAAAATTATCAAATTATATATCTATAAAACCAATTTATGTCATTTAAATCGTTTTATATTGATTTTTTTATATAGATGCATTTTAACATTTTGGACATTTTCCCTTTGAAAATCCTACTTTCTTGTCGCGTTTGCTGTGATAATCCTTAATTATTTTTTTTCTAAATAATTGAATTCAATTTGGAAAATGTATTAAATATTAGTAATAATAATATTTTATATTTTATAATAATTTAAACATAATTTTTGATGAAAATGAATAGTGAAAATAGTAAAAATTAATTACCACGGTTTTGGGAAAAATGGATTTCTCGGGCGTTAATGTAAAATGATAATTGTAAAAATGACCTAAAACATATATAAAATATATTTTATATCAATATTTAGATCCTATTATGTATTAATATTTAAAATAATTCATTTGGACCCTTATGAAATGTGAAAAAAAAATCAGTGAAATATTTTTATTTTCAATAATAACAAGTGAGGCAGACACCTGATTTATAATTAGACACCCCTCTGTTATCTTCTTCACACTTTAAATCCATTTGGGTTCTCAATATACATTAAAAATACCTTAAAAAATTCCCTCATATCATCCTATAATCATATGTTTTTATAAATCCAACATTGTATTGTTTTTGGTGAAACCCTAAGGATGATAACAGAAGAAGATGTTACATTCTTCAACGATCATTTTTATTTTATTTCTTTCTAAAACTCATTCAATTATAACTAAAAAATTACTAAATAATTATATAATCATCTTAATTTTATTTAAATGTTTTTATTTTAAGGTAATGACAAAAAATAATCCACCGTTCTATTAAATGGTTAAAAAAATCATCATTCGTGTGTATAGTGGACTATTTCCATAAAAAAAGTCATTCATTTTTTCCATTACCACATATAATTGTTGGGTATACTGATTGAAAATATATATATATATATATATATTATAATTATAAAATAATTAATCCTATGGAGTAATTATGTAATATATACTTATTTTACTTATTATTTCATTGGGGATATAGTATCGTTGCACGTGTGTACGACAGACTACAACCTCGCGAAGTGATGTGTATCTATATTTTCATCACCACAAAACTAGGTTGTTGTGTATATATATTTAAATAAAAAATATTATATTATGATCATCCTTTAAATATAAATTTCACTTTCCTACTTTCCATAATGATCTTTGAAAATTTGAAATGTTACTCTGGCATATGTACAACCTACCGTCTAAAAGATTATAACATACTTCATTTCTCAAAAATCATCATTCATGATTGCCATTAAGTGTATAAATGATTTATAAATATGATAATTGTGTCACTATTAATATTATGGATGTTATGGAACGATGATTAGTGTTACTAAACCAAAAATAAAAAATCAAAACATACATGAAAACAAAGCAATTATTTCCCGAAATATTAGTTTAACTTAGAATTGTTAATAAATTTGTAATTAAATATAATAATAAAATAATTTTTAGTAGTATATATATAATTATTATTTTAAAATTTATGTACAATAAACTTTTATTTTTTATATAAGAGTTTTAAACATGTATGAGGAAATTTAAGACTTAAGATAAAGGATTTCTAGTCTATCCTATATTTCTGGGAGATATCTAAAATTTCAACACTCCTTTTTTGTATGGTGTTTATACTTACCCTTTTAAATATTATATCATTAATCCCATTTGTTTCATGATATTTAAAATTTAATTTACTATTATTTTTTATTTGGGATTATAATTCAAAGAATTACTAATGCATTAAGTGATTTTTGATTCAATTTTCCTTTTTTAAGACTTATGTCTTTTTAAAAACCTATCATCTTTGATGATGTGTATATATAAAACTTTAAGTATGTAATATCATTTATTAATTAATTAAAATGATATTGTATTTTACATTTAATGTTATTCTTTTATGGGTATTGGTATTTAACATTAGCAATGTGGTAACAGTTTTATGCTAAAATCTAATCATTTATCAGGATTGGTCAGGATTGTGCTTCCAATAATGAAATATAAATATAAAAAAATAAACTCATTATATGTCTTATCCAATGTTTATTTGGGGAGAATAATTTTAACTCTTTAATTTCATCTCTTTATGTACATATTAGTTCAAAATGATGTTTTTAATAAAAATCATCTTTATTTCTCTCATTGGTTGAAAACCCTTTTTTCTCAAAAACCATGATTTCAAAAAATGTTTTCATTTTTTTAACATTATTAAAATGATTTATTAAAGAAATTAATACCCATTATGAATTTTAATTTTTTTTTGAAATTAATATTAATGATTTTTATAAAAAATTCATGTTTGTCTTTTACCAAAATTGTTAAAGGAATATTTCTTTTAACATGCTCAACATGAAAAAAATTTCCCACCATAATGAAAATTATTTATATTGAAGATTTATTTTTAAGTTTTAAATTTTATTTTCAATGAAAAATTTTCTGAATTTTTTTTGGAATTATTAATTTGAAAAAGTTATTTTCAACTAAAATTTATTTTTTTCTTGAAATGTTCATGGTGATATTTCAAAATAATTCTCCATTTAAGATAACATAATCTGATTTAACTTATTATTTTCTCTTGGATATGAACCATTGATACCTTTATTATTCTTTTTATAAATCATTTATCATGATAAGATGTTTATGAAACCCATTTCTCTTCCATGGGTTATTCCATGATTTTTTATGAAACCCTACTTCATTTTCCACAGGTTATGGTACGATAATATGATAAAATTATTATAAAACCTATCTCTTTTCAATACATTATGATATGATTAATGTTTTATGAAAACAATTTCATTTATTAGGTAATTATATTATGAGTGTTTTATGATCTTTTGGCCCAAATACATATGGTTTTCATTACATGATGCTTGGGACATATATCTCCCTAAAATTCATTGGGAAAATATGGATAACACAAGAGTAAATATATTATGATTGAACCTGATTCCATGTTTATAGTGTTATTTTTTGAACTGATTTAATCTTCACAATGTTAAGAATGAACATGATTACTTGTTCTTGGATTGATTTTGTTTTTTGAACAAGTAGGATGAAAAAGTTAGTTGTGGAGATCCAGAGCAATTGGTGAAAAGGTATGTTAAAAAATACCCAAGATAGAGTTATGGTTTTTCTAGAATTGATATTGATAATTACATGCAAAATGTGGTGTTATTTCCCAAATGTTTTCTAAATTTTCGGGGTCTAAATTTTAGAGGATGATACAAGTTTTTTGAAAGTTACATTTCCATGGCTACCTCATGAAATAATGGAAAAGGAATGGAATTGGTGAAAGTTTGGTGTTTCATTAATGTTAGTTTTTTCTTGATTTTTTGATTCATGATTGGTTTTAGTTTTATTAAATATGTATGGGCCAAGAAAGAAATATGCTATGACATACAATCATAAGTGGTTTCATGAACATATAATTTTTATGATGTTTTGTGAAGATATTAAGTTTTTAAAATATTAATAATGAATTTCTCAAAAATTATATAGTGAGATTTAGTATATTTTGAAGGGGAGGTAATTTTTATAAATAAGCAACTACCCCCTCATTTGAACAGAGAAATCCTTAATGAAAATCCATTTGTAATTAATTCATTAAGGGTATTCACGAATAATTTTTTTTAAAAGGATTTATAGAAATATCTATTTCATGAATGAAGGTAGTATTGTGAAAAGGAATATTTAAAAAACGATTTTAGTTTCATTAATGTTGGGAGTTTAATTAAAGTTGTATGTTTCAAAAAAGTAATTATTTAATGTTTTTTGAAATGTTCCATAATGAGTTTGGTAGTTTCACAAATTATAGAATAGGGGTTTTGTGAGAGTGAAACTTAAAATAATGAAGGGAAAGTTCCTAGTAATTTTATGATAAATTGGTATTCATCGAGTGAATGAATGTGTAACTTAATGATGCACCAAATGAGGGGTAAAAATTATTAATTTTTTAATCAATAAAATAATATATAGAAGGATATTTGAGAACACTCTAGTTGAGAGAGATGTAAGGTTTCAAATTATTATTGGTTGTATACCATAAGGGACAATAATTCCTTTATAAATCTTTCACAGGGGAATGCTTTTGTGTATTTGGTATATATGAACATTTCTTTTGTATTCTCATTGGATGTAGCCCAATTTTGGTGAGACAAGTAAAATATTTGTTTCTCGTGCATGCATTAATTTATATTCATCAATTTCTAGAGGAAAGTGAGAGGATGTCATTTTTAATGACAAAACAAGATTCAAAGGGGTATTTTTTTTTAATCTTTCATACCATGATTCACCACCTCAGGGGTTATTTACCCTAGTTAGGATAACAATTACATGTTAACAGTACATTTGTTTTATGTCTATATTGTTATGTGTGTACCTCGTTGCATGTCCATAAGTTTATTTTGTGGCATAATTTCATATCCTTAACTTAATTAGTGAACCTTTATCTATTTATAAATGATAAAAATGTTATACTCTATTTTTTATGAAAAAAATCTATGTATTATTCCAATTTTGTTATCTCAAGTCTCTTTTTCATTGATTCCTATATGATTCATGTCTTCTTAACTTTTATTATCTATACCATGACTCAAAATTATGAGCTTTGAAATGCATTATATGGTTTCAAATTATTGTTCTCATGTTATCATACCATTATGTTCGTTTTATGCTCACATGTCTCCATTTTTTACCCATAAATATCATCTGAGCCCCCCTGTTCTTATGTTTCCTTTCCCCATGTTAAAAATAATGGTTTTATGTTTTGTATGTCTTTGAGGAGTACTAAAGGATAAGATCATTATGAGATATGTTAATTATATTCCACCTAAATAGAATATTATGTTCCTATTATTTAAATACAATAAACTATTATGGTTCTCAATCATGTTTTATTGTAATATATTTAAAAATAATATAAAAACATGCAATAACCATGTTTAAAAGTCCCAGGGTCTCTATTTTTGGCATATGATTTAATGTTGAGTTAACCTTGGGAAACCAGGGTGAGAAAACTTTAGTGAGATACATAGGGATATTTCTAAAGATATTTCAATGTATGTATCTAAGTATAAGTCAAAGGATGATTAAAATAATAGGAAAATGTCTTGGAATTTTGGTAAAGTATAGAAAAAGTGGTTTTCATGAAATTACATACCTGTATGGATACTACTAAAGGTTGTGTATCTTAAACAAAAGTACCTTTGTGTAATAACTCAGAAAAGGGTACATTAAGCTATAATTTATCATTACTTAGATTAAAAAAATTGGCACTGATGCACACTAGGTTTGAACACGAATTATCCGGTTAAGCATTGAATGTGAAGGGAAATTTACTGATGAAAATCAAAATGGCATAATGGATGGATAAAAGCATACTATGATTACTTCTAATTTGTTATCATAGAAATTGATTAAAAACTAAAAATTTAACGAACTATCAGACTCACCAAATAAGATAAGGATAGAGTTACCTACGATTTATAGTATTTAAGACCATGTTGGAAACAATATTTAATAATATATACATTAAGAATGTGGGATGAATCACTCAATAGAATGCCTAAAAGGAATAAGAATATGTTCTTAGTGTGGATAACAACGACACAAATCAAATAATTTCCACTGGAAAATGAAAGGTTCAGTTAATGGAATGTGTGAGAATAATTCTTTTCCTAAGGTATCATAGAATGTTGAATGTTTAAATGTTGAAAGTATGTGAGTTATGAAAATTTATCTATTAAGGGGAAAAATCATAAATAAAATCAACGAGGTTGTGTGAGGAATAATTTTTCTGTTAATTATAAGAGACTAGGAATACCATATAAAAAGAAGTAGGTATTATGAAATAAGATGATGAGTCCTAGTTAATGGCCTAAATGTGTGGTTGAATGATTAAAGTGTTTGTGTATGTGAATTCATGAATTATGTTTTGGGAATCATGAAAAATATAAATATTTTCCCTAGAAGTTTTTTATAATGTATTTGAAAGAATATGATGAATGCTACCCATAACCTAGAAATGTGAGGGTTATACAATAAGGAAAGAAAACATTAGTCCGTCAGTACATAAAATGAATTAAATCATAATTTTTCAATCATAAAACATAATCTACTTAACATAACATGGGAAATCATAAGATTTATGAATCATACATAGAAATCATAAATCATAAAGGTAACTTGTGGCATCCATATCATACTTACATTATAGATTTCACAGCTATGTAAGGAGTTATGTTTGGAATACCCATCATGGTATATTCCCAAAATCTATTATGAGAAACACTAATTTTTACCTCTTTCAAGTTACCTAATGAATAGGAGGGCAATATCGGGCTCAACCACCCAAGGTTTATCACGAAACCACCCGTATATGTAAACAATGCCTAGGAACCATAACATAATCATATCACATAACACAAGCATAATGGAAAAACAATTCCACATTGAAATTACAATAGATCATTTCAATATATTGAAATAATAAATCCATTATCAAAACAATATTTAATAACAAAATTGGGAAAATTTTTATATGGAATTTATTCTCCTTTTAAAAACATTACGGTTTGTTAATGAAGCCAAATATCAATAATGCATGGGGTGACATAAAGGTTGTTATCACCATGTACATTAAAAAGAAAAATTCTTTTTTTCATTTAGTAAAAATAATCATTGTAAAAAATATTCTATTTGGGTGAAATTGAAATTCAAAGGGGTTTATACACCATTTAAAATAAATTCGTGAATAAATCAAAGTATGCCTCAATGAAAATGGGATTAAGATGAAGTCCCTTACAAAGATCATTTTGTAAATAAAATAAATTGATTATATGTATTCACAATCAGTACACATATTTAATGTACAAATAAAATATCTGATATCAAAATTTATTTTTTACATAATCATATCACTACATAATTAAAAGTATAAGATTAACCTAAAGAATGGAAATTTGGTTAAGAAGTTCCCTTACGAAAATTTGGAAGCCTAACGGTTTCACTAAAAAATTTATAAAACGAGTTGATGAGAGAAAAAAGTGTCTCCCATCACATGGAAAAAAATGTACCACAATAAGGATATATAAGAACATATCCAAACTTTTGAAAAATTAATTTCAAATACATAACGCAAAATAATTCTTTAACTAGAAGAGGAGGGTGAGAGGTTCCTTTACCTTATGTCAGACTTGTCTTGTTTGTTCCTTATCTTCCTGAATTATAAACAGAAGTTAATTATACCTACTTCAAAACCTTTTTCTAGTTTATTATACCTTTTATATCACTTATTACCTAGATATAACAATCATATAACTATTTAAGTTCATATCTGTCATTTTTTCGATGTTCGGTACTTGAGTAAAAAACGAACTTGTTATAATTACATATTTTTCATGTGGTCAAAAGTCCATCATCTTCCGAATTGTATTCATGAATTCAATATCTTATATATCTATTATATATGTATTAAGATTCAATATATATGTATTTTATAATATTCCATAACATTTTGATATGAGAAAATGAAATGCACCGTTCATGGAGACGGTAAGCCGTATGTACCCATGAATGATAATTTTATTTCCTTATTAATTTTAAATGAATGAATACTAAATTATAAATAGGTATATTATAATTACATTATAATATCTATGTTATATATATTATATAATTTCTTTAATTTCATCCTTTATATGTTCCATGTATAGCCTGAACGAGTCATATCACTTTGAGTGGGCGGTAGTCCACACTTCCTTAAATGAAAATATCGTATATACGCATTATGGAAAGCATAAAGGTATTATGTCAATGAAAAATAAATAAGAATAGAGATAATATAAATATGATATATACCATATATAAATATAATTCCATCATATTATCCACTATGAGACATGTTAGGATATAATTGAACAATCATAATTTCGTGATGCAATAGTTCATCGTCCAAAGAAACTTTATATTCTAAATCCATTAGATGGATGTGTGTGTAAGTGTAGTTTGAATACCTATTATAAAAAATAGTAGTATATTAAGGATATTTTTTTGTTCTTTAATCAAAGAATAATAATAGAATGGGGAGTTTATAAGAATAATAAAAGAAAATAACTTGAGAGAAGACATTACCTCTAAATCTGGTGATTCCCTTTGATTTGAGAGAAAAGGCTTTATTGAATCATCTTCTTCCCAAAGTAAGGATTCATAATGGAATAGAGAGATTTTGGGAGATTATTTTGACAGAGTTTGGATAAGACAATGGGGCTTGAGAGGTTTCAGTAAGGGCTATAGGTGTTGTCATTTTATAAGAGGGAGGAGGGGCACCTAAGGAATATCTTGTAATTTTATTTTATTATAAATTCAATTTAGATTATAAATGAGTCCAAATTTAGTTAGTTTAAATATAAGATGAATAAATATCTAAATAAAATCATTGAATAATAATTCTATTGGTTTTGGACATTTTTTAGTCCTTATCTTTTCTATTTAACCCTTTTTAACTCTTACCGTTTTATCAAGCATTTAACTCTTTAAGAATAAAAATATTAACCAAAACATGAAAAATATCCAATTAAAGAGTAAATAATAACATTGTAGACTTATTATATCTATTTGGATAAATATTAAAACTTTTTTAATTTTATAATGTTTAATAAAATATTATATATTTTAAAATATGAATTTTGTCAATTTTACACTATTCATATAATGACTTTTTTAAAAAAACCATAAAAACATGATTACTTAAAAAAACTTCATTAATACAAAGATAAAATGTAACTATCATCCAAAAAATTCATGGATGACATCAAAATAACAAATTACATTTTTTTTAACATTTATAATATCATTAATTTGAATCCTTTATTAATAAAGAAATCAGTGCATCATCATTGTGTTATAATTAAATTTATTTATTTAATGTATAAAAATTAAAAATAAAATAAGATGATGTAGTAAATCATTTTCAATTTCAGATGAATATTTATAGTTGAAGGTATCACTTAAATAACCCCATATAATTTTTTACTAATAGATATATGTTTAGATAATATTTTTATTAATGTTAAATCAAAAGAAATTAAATGTCTTTTTCATGCACAAGTGGCTCCATGGGGTCCTAAAATAGACCCAATGATGATCATGGTCAGATATATCTCACAAAATAGGCTTAGGACAGGTGTAATAGTAATTTAATATTATTATTATTTTATTTTTAATCTTTTTTACTAGATTTACCCTTTAATCATGGTAAATAACAGATTTACTGAAGTAAGTATTAATAATATCTAAAACTAAAATTTTTCTTATTTACCAAATTCGGACCTCTGGAATCCAAATATGAAATCCATTTTTTCAAAATTAAAATCAAATAATTTCCATAAATTAATATAAAATTAATTTCTATTGTCAAAACCAAAAAGTGTGTTTTTATGAAGTAAAAACTATCAAAATATTGACACGTGTTCATGTCCAATTTAAATATGAAATTACCTCCAATGAACAAAATTGAATTAAATAGTAAAAATTTAATCCAATTACAATTTAAAACTAATTAAAATTATAATCTAACTATATAAATAAATTATATTAAAAGGCAGTTTTGAATTAAAATGCAGTATTTTTTAGTATTTATTAAAAAATGTACTTTATTATAAAATCACCAAAATTTCATACAATGTAAATTTTTATGTCACAATTATAAATAAGAATATTATTTTATCCTCTAGAACATATAAAAGTTTAAAAAATAAATTTAAAAAGGGTTCTCCAACAAAAGGTGGTAAAATGATTTTTTAAAAATATTTGAGTTTTCATGCTTAAAATCGGATTCATTCTTATTTTAAGCCTATAAATTTTTTTGGATAAGTGTAGTTAAATTTAATAATCATATTTTATTTAGTTATTTTTATTCCCACTAATACAACGACTAGGTGTTAACAATAATTTAAAATAATATTAATATTATATTATTTTTTCGGTATCACTAAAAGTTGCGTGCAATATAAGATTTCAAAGAAACCTATTGTTGCGTGTTGAGTAAACTCTCGAATAAAGTATCATATTTAAAATAAAATTAATTTATTATTTATAAATATTAATAGATATGAAAATGTGTTATTATATAAATACATAGGTCGTTAAATCCTTCCCCCATTTTGGAAATTGTGTCCTTGCAATTTTAAAATTGGGCATGGAAACTTCATCGAAAGTACCACATCAAAAAAACAATCAATAAAAAAATAAATTTAAAAGAAATAAATAGAAGTAAAAAGTTCACCCAAGATAACACATACTATTATTCCAAGAAAACATGGAGATGGAGGTGAAACTAATTGTCAAGTTCTGATGGAGAGTGATAAAACACTTGATCAGGAGAAAGTTAACCACCAGAAAACCACAAACTTGTGATAAGTTTAACAGTCATTGATTCCATAGTAAGAAAAGTAAATTGAATTTTTCTTTAGGTTCCCTTTCGTACTGTTGGATAATTTATCTATAATATTAACTAATAACATAAGGAAATATACTTACATTTCAAATTCAATTTCATCCTTTAATTAGTTTCTACCAAAAACACATCTTTTCTCCAAATGATGAGTATTCAAGATGACTTGGTCACACCTGTAGCGCTAGAATCATCTTATATAGAATAACGTGATCCAAAAAAGATTAATGATAAATTTACCATTTCTATATACATTAACCAAAACACAAAAGGTTATAATAAGATCAGATAATCCCCAAAAGGATAATCATTTATAAAAACGAAATACTGCTCTTAATCTCCAAAATTGAACAAACAACACCCAATTCTCAACAAATACCATTAAATAAACAATTGTTATTAAAATTATAAAAAATAATTCAAACTAAGTTTGAAACCCATAATTTATAAGGATTTGATCACATAGTCTTACTCAAAATCTTAACATTTATCTCCAAATAAAATCGGCTACTCTTAAATACTCATACTAAAAACTAGTTAACCTAATCACATATTTTACAAGATAGGTTAATCATTTTCATTAATAACCTAAATCACAATATGTCCACAATAAAAATATATATTCTTCCAAAATAATATACTACCATTACTCCTCAAATTAAATCTCTTATTATTCCATTTTCCTTATCAATATAGTGTTCCCAAAAGAGCAAACGTCTTCCAAAATAACCTTTTTCACTTAATCACTAAATCATTATATTACAATAAAGATATTCATTTGATAAAACATTAGATCCAAAATAAACTTATTCTTGATCAATAAAATCATTTAGCTAAAAAGAATTAGTCATACTAACTAGTGGCTTCACGTAGGCCAGTGGTAGGAGATACAGCCTCGTCAACCTTTGATTGTGGGTTCGATTACTACGACCTTTCCAGATGCGACGAGTTGTAACGCATCCCACAGGTTATCCTTTTTTATAAAATTCAAAAATACCCCAAACTTGATTTATAATCAATGGTTTCCATATACCTCTCATTTTCATCCCATCTCATTATGACCTCAATATCTTAATTCATGAAGTCTTATATATATTGACATTTTTTACCTAAAAAAACTATTACCAAAGAAATAACATCATTACTTGATCATGGTGTCTACCTAATTTCTTCATCATATTTTTCACATAGATTTATCGTACATGCATTGCAACAATGATTTAGAGATCCTTAAAAATCATCTTCTTCCTTTATCCAAATAAACCTCGTACAACATGGGTCATATGGGTGTTTATAGAAATATAGTTTCACAAAAATAATTATGTATGACATATAATTTCAAAACATCTGATAAAAATTGTTTTTTATAAAATAGTCTGTCCAATTTTCAGTTCAAAAATTCAATCAAAGGTCCTTTATAATACCATAAGTTATTGCTGAAAGACTATAATTTAAAAGAAAATATAAATAGGTTGCGCAAGGGTCTCCTTTTTTAGTAAATTTTTCAGAATCATAATATTCTTCAAAAATCTTGTGATAGGGTAAAATGTTTGAAAATTACTCGATAATATTTACCTTTGTTGAAAATATGATAATATTGAGAAAATAGGATTTGATTAAATACAACCCATGATCAAAGATGGTATCGAGGTATAATGGAGGTGTTTGATATCCAAAACAATTGATTCCAAGTGATTTGTTTGTTAGAAAATGTTCTATAATCGCATGGATATGACTTTTCAATAGTTATTGACAAAAATTCATCAATAAGAGATAAGAATGTTGTTTGAGACCCTCCTTTTTCATTGGTAAGAGACATTCCTTGATCTGAAAAAGTTTTAAAATAAGGACTTAACTTAAAGAGTTGACATAGAGACTAACCATGTTTCTAACAAAAACTCCTAATACCTAATGTTTTCTAAACCTACATTTGATACCAATTATAAGGCCCTACCCTTAAACATTACATAATCTGAAGTTATTTCAAGAATTCACTTTGAGTATCTTTTGAGGTTTAGAGTTTTAGAGTATTAGGCTGTAAATATTTCATTACATCTCAAATGATTACAAAGTAGGAACTTATACTATGTCCAATCTCATTTATAATAATAAAACTCCTTAAATAAAACAAGAATTATTTTTTTGATCTAAATCTTATTGAATTCCTCCTTTCTCTTACCCTTCTTTATACCCTGTGAAAAACATTTCAAAAACATAGTATGAGCATATAAACATAGTAAGGGTTATAAAATAAGGAAAGAAAACATTATTACATCAATACATACAATCAATGTAATCATAATTTTCAATCATAAAACATGATCTCTTCAATATACAACATGAAATCATAAGATTTATGAATAACACATTGAAATCATAAATCACAAAGGTTACTTATGGTATCCATAACATACTTACATTGTAGTTTTAATAGCTACTCAGAGAGTTAAATTTGGAATACCCATCACTGTATATTACTTAAATCTCTTAGGAGAAATATTATCATTTACGTCCATCACGTTAACTAATGCATTGGAGAGCTATATCGGGATCACCTTCCCTCGGTTTATCACAGAACGACCCGTATACATAAAGAATTCACAAAAACATTAACATAATAATAACACATAACATAAGAATAAATGAAAGATAGCATTTCCACATAGAAATCACAATATATCATTTCAATATATTTACATAATCAATCCATTATAAAAACCATTTTTAATACCAAAATAAAGAAAAAGTGTTTGTGGTATTTATTCTACTTCTAAAAACATTATGGATTATTATGGAATCCAAATGTCAAATAATTTTTGCGGCGACAGAAAGGTTGTTGTCACCACATATTCTAAAAACAAACATTCATTTTTTGGTTTAGTAAAATGTCTCATAGAAAAAAAGAATCCCTTTAAATGAAATTAAAATTAAAAGGGGTTTATACACCATATAAAATAATTTCATGTATAAATAAATGTATGACTCAGTGAAAATATATTGAGATGTAGTCCCCTACAAATATCATTTTGTAAATAAAATAGATCAATTATGTGTATTCACTATAGGTACACATAACTCATGTACAGATACATGATATGATATAAAAAGTTATTTATTAGATAATCATATCACAACATAATTAAAAGTAGAATAATAACCCAAAGAATGGAAATTGTGTTAAGAAACATCCTTACGAATATTCGGCAGCCTAAAAACATCACTTAAAAATTAAAAAAATGAGTTGATAAGAAAGAAAAGGGTATCTAATCACATGTAAAAAAAATTTACCCAATAAAGATATATAATAACATATCACAATATTTGAAAATTTAAATTTAAAAATATAACAAAAAAAAGTCTTTGACTAGATGAGGAGGGTGAAAGGTTCCCTTACCTTTTGTCCGACTTGTCTTGTTCTTTCTTTACCTCCCTGAATAATAAAATTTAGTTAATTATAAATTATTCAGAACCTTTTTAAATATTATTATTATTTTTATATCACTTATTACCCTACTATAAAAATCATCTAATTATTCAAGTCCATATTGGTCTTTTTGTCGATGTTCGGTACATGAGTCAAAAATGAACTTCTTATAATTACAAATTGTCCATGTGGTCAAAAGTCCATTATCTCTTGAATTGTATTCATGATTTAAATATCATATATTTCTGATTTATATGTATTTTTTAAACATATATTTATTTTATAATCGTTTATAACATTTGGATATAAGAAAATGAAATGTACCGTTCATGAAGATAGTAAGCCGTACACACCCATGAATGCTTCTTTCATTTCCTTTTAATTTTTAAAGGAACCTAAAATAAATGATAAATAAGTATATTATAATTCTAGTATAATATATATGTTATACATGTTACATAATTTCCTTAATTATATCCTTTATACGTTCCATGTATAGCATGAATGAGTCATATCACTTTGAGGGGGTGGTAGTTCGTACTTCCTCAAATGAAATTATAATATTTACGTGTTATGGAAAGAAAAAAAGTATGTGGTAAATGTAAAATAAACAATAATAGGGAAAATATAAATATTATATATACCATATATAAATATAGTTCCATCATAATGGCCACAATGGGAGGCTGTAGGAGATAATTGAATAATCATCATTTCATGAAGTAGTAGTTCACCGTCTACAGAAATAGTATGTTCTACATCCATTAGAGGGATGTGTATGTAAGTGTAGTATGAATAATTATCACAACTACATCAAATTATATTTATAATAATGTTGTTTTTATGTAATAAAATAATTATAATAGAATAGGGAGTGGAGAAGGAAAATAAAAGAAAAAAAGTTGAAAGAAGATGTTACATGTAAATCTGGTAACTCCTTTTGATTTAAGACAAAAGGATTTATTGAATTTTCTTATTCCCAAATTAAGGCTTATAAGTGGAATATAGGGATGTTGGTAGCTTATTTGGGCAGAGTTTGGACGAACCCAGGGGTATTGAGAGGTGTGAGTAAGGGCTAGAGGTGGTGGGCTTTCATAAGATGGAAGATGGGCCCTTAATAAATATTTTGAAATATTATTTTATTATAAATAATATTTAGATTATAATTGATTCCAAATTCAGTTAGTATTAAGATAATATGAATATAAGTCTAAATAAAATCATCCAATAATAATTAGATTTTTTTGAAATTTTTAATCCTTATCTTTTTTATTTAACCCTTTTTTACTCTAATTGTTTTATCATGTATTTAAATCTTTGAAAATACAAATAGTTACAAAAACATGAAAAATAACCAATTAAATATTAAATAATACACTTTTAGACTTATTATTACTATTTGTATGAATCATAGATTTTTGGGAGTTTTATAATATTTAAAAAAATATTTTATATTTTAAAATATTAATTATGTTAATTTTGACACTATTAATATCATGACATTTAAAAAAACACATAGAAACTTTATTACTTAGAAAAAACATCATTAATAAAAATATAATATGTAACTATCTTCAAAAAATTAGTGGATGAAATAAAAGTAACAAAATTACTTTTATTTTAACATTTATAATATCATTTATTTGAATCCTTTATTAATGAAGCAATCACTGCATCACCACTATGTCATAATTAAATTCATCTATATAATGTCTAAAAAATATAAAAGAAAAAACCATTATGCAGGAAATATTTTTATATTTAAAATGAATATTTATAGTCAAAGTGATCAATTATATAATACCATATAAATTTTGTTTAAAAAAAGATATATGTTTAGAGTTTATTTTTCCTAACAATAAATTATAAGTAATTATGTGTCATTTTCACAAATAAGTGGCTCCATGGGGTCATAAAATAGACCCAAGGATTCCCATGGTCTGAAATATCTCACCCAATAGTGTTAGCAAAAGTGTAAGGGTAATTTATTATTATTATTATATTATTTGTTTACCACTGTTTACTAGATTTACCATTTAAATATGGTAAACAAAATATTTAAAAAGTTACTATTCATAATGTCTAAAAATAAATGTTACCTATTTACATAATTTAGAAATATTTATTCCAAATATGGGATCCATTTTCCAATTTCAATTCATATAATTGTCATAAATTTATTTAAAATTAATTCCCATTGTGAAAACCAAAAACCGTGTTTTTAAGAAGTACAAACTACCAAAATATTGATATATGTTTCTGTTCAATTTAATAATGAGACAAATTCCAATGAAAAAAATGTATTAAATTGTAAACGTATAATCCAATTAATCTTTAAAACCAATTTAAATTACAATCTAAATATAAAAATTTATTATTTTAAAAGGAAGTTTTGAATTAAAATGCAGTATATTTTACCATTCATTAAAAATTGAACTTTAGCAAAAAAAATACAAAAATTTCATCCAATGTAAATTTTGATGTCCCAATTATAAATAAAAATTTTATTTTGTAAAATAGAACATTTAAAAGTGATAAAAACTATATTAAAAAAGGGATCACCATCAAGAGGTGGTAAAACAGCTTTTAAAAAATATTAGAGTTTTTCATGCATAAAATCAGATTCATTCTTATTTTATGCCTCTAAGATTTATTGGATAAGTGTAAGTATATTTAATAATCCTATTTTAGTTAGTTATTTTCATTCCCACTAATATAATGTTTAGGGTTTAACTATAATTTAAAATAATAATAATATTATATTTTTTTAGTATAATTAAAATTTGTGTCCAACATAAGGTTTCAAAAAAAAACATGCTGTTGCATGTTGAGTATGCTATCCGAGATTTTGTACTCTTTAAAATAAAATTAATATCTTTTTAATAAATATTAATATATATGAGAATTTATTATTCTATAAATACCTAGGACGTTTCATAATTTCCCCATTGATATGTTCCAGATATTCTAAAATTGGTTTTTATTTTAGATAAAGAGATTATTTATATTGATAAATTAAATGATAGAGAACTAATTATCTTAAAAAATATTAATTATATGTTTAAAAGGTGGTTTATTCTATCATTGATGATGTTTATATGATTTTTTGTATTTATGAAATATCTTTTATAGTTTAGTAATTATTTTAGGAATAAGTAATGACATATGGGTTTAAATGGGTTTGATAGAAATTAAGGTTATTACCATGCATCAAAAGAATACATGATAAATGTATTCACATGTTATTTATGTTATAATTAATACCTAATTTATATTTTTTGGGATATTAATGAAATATTAATTTTGGAAGTTTAGTGACCTTATTTCTAATGTTTTGGATTTAAATATTTTGGAAGGGTTTTAATGTTTGACATTTATATAATGGTTTTAGTTAAACTCTTGATGAGGATTTAGAGATTAATTTATTATAGCAACATATGAATATTTATGAACATTGTTTAACTAGTGCCAACATATTTTTATAAATAGAAATATAAATAATGAATTATCATTTTATTATGGATCTTGTGATCGGTTAGTGCGTCAGGAATAGAAAATTTCAACTTTATTTCTTGGAGTAAGAGATGATGTGAAAATTGATCGAAGCCCGACCGTAGAATAAAATTGTACCTGTAATACAAATTAACACTAAGACTTAGGTATATCAGTCCCTTTGAAAATTTTGATCATATCAGGATGGAAGCCTATCAGTTAGCACTAACATCAAACCTCTCTCAAGTTCATGATGTGTTCCTTGTATCTCTATTTCAGATGTACATACCTGATCAATCACATATACTGAAATCAGAGGTCGTACTTCTAAAGCATGATATTCCTTATGAGAAATAACCATTAGATATTCCAGAGTAATGAAAATAATAAAAAATAGGAACACTCTCCTGGTGAATGTTTTTAGATAAACCAACAACATGATGAAGTAGTGTTGGAACCTAAGGATTTAATTAGAGAATTATCCTCTTCAGTTGGTACCAAAGTGAAGAATTTTGAGGGAAAAATTCATTTTATGGGGTTAGAATGTAACACCTTGAAAATTTTTGAAATATTTTTTCCCAAATAAATTTAACCTTTTCAATATTTTTCATTACATTCAATAAAAATCTTAGTTTCTGTTCCATGTAACATTATGTTTAGCTTACGTTATATGCAACACTGGATGCGGTTTTCATTACACGCAATGCTGAGTTTAAATGAAATGTGATATACTATTATGAAGTTATTATTTAATATGATAGTGATCACCTTGCCATTGGTATGGGGGTATGAAATCGATTAACAAAAATATGAAAATATTTTTGGTAAACATGTATATAAATTGAATTCTTTGTAAACGAAGTAATTAACAATGAAAATAAAAAATATTTGAAAATAAAAGAAATGTTTTTCTGAAAAACTATTTTTATTTAAAAATAATCTTCTTACCTCAATAAATTTTAAAAACATTTGGTGACTGATTTTAATGAAATGTATATGGTATATATTCAATAAACTATTTTACATACATGTGATGGGTTTTTTAAACAATGGATAAAAATAAATATTGTTATATATATAACTATATTTTTTATAAAAGAAGATTTACTACATTTTTAACACACTTATTTTAATAAAACATTTTAAAATCATATTAAATTTATTTTAAAAAATAAAATTAATTTCTAAAATCAGCATTGAAAATTATTCTTAGGCTGATTTTTTCAAAATTTTAATTTTTTGATGAATACTGAAAAATAAAAAAAAATTATTGAGAAAATCCTTTTCATTTAAATCTTTTATAATGTGAAACAAAATGTAAAATTAGTTTTTAAAACAAATTAGTAACATTTTGTATTTATTATTCCAATTTTTTTCATTAGAATCATTTTCATTTTGATTTTTTTATATAAAAACATTGTAATTTTTTGATACTTTTATTTTTCAAGAACTTCCTTTCTCATCACCTCTGTGAGATTAATGTTACATTAATTTTAATTTCAAATGATTTAAATATTAAAAAATAGGTTACATATTATTAATTATAAAAATTCATATCTTCTAATATTTTTTACTTAATTTTATAAAAATATGAATACTGAAATTAAGAAAAATTAATTACCACGGTTAAGGTAAAAATGAGTTTACCTGTCGGATAAACTAAAAATATAATGGTTAAAAGGATTTGAAAACATCTCTAGAATCCATGGGATAGACCTATTTTTAAAATATTTTGTCTAAGGATAAATAATACACTATTTTTAATCCTTGTTTCATGTGAAAAATGTAGAAACACCTTTTTTTCATAAATTAAAAGTGTGCCACTCACCTCACTTATATAAGGCCACCGCCTATCCTCTCTTATTACCACCTTCAAACCCATTTTTATTAGGCAATACATACAAAAATAACATTAAAATTTCTATACTCTCACTATATAAGACTTAATTTGGGAATAAATTCAACCTAGGAAATCTTTTGTTTAAACCTATGCAGGATACCCAAAGAAAAGTTAAATTCTTCAAAAGGAATTTTTACTTTATTTCTTCCTCCTCCTCCTTTAATTATTATTAAAAAAAATATACTAACATTAGTGTCTAACATTTACAAATATGTTTTTATGTCTACTTGATGACCTAAAAAAATCTCCACTACCATCAAATGGGGTACAAAATCACCATTCATGTGTATGAAAGAGTACCTCCTCATGAACTGATGTCATTCATTTATCCATTACCACCTCTCACGGTTGAGTATGATGGTGGATAATATATATATATATATATAAAATAATTATAACTATTGAGTCATTATATAACACACACACACACAGATATATATATATATATATATATATATATTAATTTCTATCATGTAGGGGATGTGATAACATCAATCTTGTGTATGGAGGACCATCGCCTCGTGAAGTGATGTGATCCAGTTTTCATTATAACATTACACAGAAGGAAATAATGATATTTTTGAAGAATATTTGTGATAAAAATGAAATAATTATTATATTCATTTAATTTTTATCATTATGAAAGTATAATATATCATTTTATTTCTTTCCTTTTAACACAGTAAAAGATGATAACATTGTTTGTGTAAGTGTTGACTACAACCTTCAAGAGGTGATGTAAATCTCTTTTTTCATCAAATAAACATAATGATTATATGTGTAGGAATATTAAATGAAATAATAATAAATTATTATCATTATGAAAAGATAAAATATGACGTAACTTATAAAGACCCATAAATTCTGTACAAAGTTATTACAATAATTTTTTTTCTTAAATACATGGAAGTTTTACGAGCCTGCAGTTTCTAAGGGCGCTTGATTCCGAGGCCCGGTGTGTCCGAAATCAATTTCTGAAGATTTATTCGAGTATGTTCAGTAAATGTATAAAGGGGATTTTATATCTTTTGAACTAGTGCTCAGAATTGAAATCCGAGGGCACCATTGAACTTGCATCACCAATATTTGTTTAAGGAGACCTTCACTGCATTTTCATTCTAACGAGAGTGGAAGTTATATTTCGGGGTTTTTAATTAAGTAGAATAAAACCAAAGTGTTAGCTTTATTTTTATAGGTGGGGGTTAAAGCTCCAAGAGAAGGTTAGTGGTGGGGGCCACCACACCATAACCTTCCATGAGAGGTTATGGAGGTGGGGCCGACCCGGACGTAACCTCCCTTGGGAGGAGATCCTTTGATGGGGACCACCTGGGTGATGAAACCCTTGGAACCCCCACTTAAGTGTAGAACACTTGAACTTACCCACCGTTTATTTTGGCTAACTCCCCACCCATTAATTAAGTGAATGGTTTCATTTAATTCCAATCCTTTTGAATTCATTATGCCAACAATTTAAAAATGTGTGATGATTTATTATTCTTTTTGGGTTGGAATAATCTTTTGGGAGGGCTTGGAAAGGAGATTTGAGGGGAGAAGAGCTCACCACAGAAGAGAACCTCTTCATAGCCAAAGAAGGATGACAAACACCTTTCTCGATCTTCAACCGAAATTAAGGAGAAGGAGATGACCGTAGAGAGCACCAACAACGCTTCTTCCTCGGTCTCCTACCCTGGACGCTACCCGACGTCAACGAGATGACGCCTCCTTTTCCTGCGACTTTTTCAATGAACAATCGTCAAGAAAGTTAGGGGTTATTTTATAATCGAATGTCACCCTCCATATCCCGTCGTATGATGTGTGCTTTTAGAACCGAATGATATCATAGTAATGAGGTGGGTTCATACCACACCAACATGGCCCGAACCTCCCCTTTGGTTGATCTTGTTTGTTGATGACTGAGGAACGGACTACGGAGAACAACGATGGCCGGCGACGGGCTGGTCGCAAAATAAAACAACAGCGCAAAGGCCGTCGGGTCACCAAGAGGGCTCGACACTGCCTCACTATGTGGGGGAGAGCCGTGGCCATGATGGGCCACAACGGAGGCGTGCAGCGCTGTCGCACCGCGCGAAGGGTAGTAGGAGGCCGCGATCAAGGCATTCCATGGTGGAGGGGTGCGGCACTGTCGTGCCACGATAGAGAAGAACTACTTCTTAAGTCTGCAGTGGATAGGGGAGGGTGGCCGGCCGAGCCGGGCACCAGTGCATGCTACACAGGAAGGACCCTTCGGGTCTCGCGGTTATAGGGGCCGACGCCATGCACCGGCCGTTACGAACAAGGGGGGGGGGGGGGGGGTGGCACCCCCCCATGGTTTGGATCGCTAGGCCACGTGGCGTGCACAGCCAGGCCGCACGGCCATCCAGCCACAGCCAGCCAGGCTAGGCCTCACGGCCAGCCGCCGGGCCAGGCCACACGGCCAGCCTGGCCTGGCCATGTTGGCCGTCGGGCCAAGTCACCCCTTCGGGCCAGGACACCCTTCATGCTGGGATTCCCCTTCGGACCAGATAGGACTCACCAACCGGGTCGGACCCTGGTCCAGAACCGGGTCAGGTCAGGTCGGTCCAACTGGGTCGGACCGAACCCAGACCTGTCAGACCTGAATACACATATTCGCCCATAACGCGGGCTACGTGTGTCTTATTGTAAAACCGTCTATAGAGACAGAAATCTTAGAGTGGCATAGTTCTTTTGGAATACCACACTTGAGGGTTGGACGCAGTTGGGGTACATCCGGGTTGGTTTGAACCTAAAAAATCAACCAGGCCCCTAGAACGGAAAAGCCAATAAATCACAGACTAGAAATCTGATTGATGTGTCGTCTATTGAGTTGGGTTCCTTATGATGAGACGAGACTACGAGATACATTAAATTGAGACTTCGTTTTATTTTATCTATCGACACTTGGCTTGAGGAGAAGACCCTCCTGGAATAGGGCGTACTGTAACTGGGGATGAGACTGGACCTGGATCCTCCATGTGTTCGATAGTGACGAGACTGTACCTGGATCCTTTGTGAGTTTGACAGTGAAGAGACTGGACCTGGATCCACCAAGGGTTCGAAGGTGATGAGACTAGACCTGGATCCTCTGTGGGTTCGATAGTGACGATACTAGAACTGGATCCTTCGTGGGTTCGAAAGTGATGAGAATGGACCTAGATCCTCCGTGGGTTCGACAGTGATGAGACTGGACCTAGATCCTATGTGGGTTCGATAGTGATGAGAGTGGACCTGGACCCTCCATGGGTTTGACAGTGATGAGACTGGACCTCGATCCTCTGTGGGTTCGATAGTGAGGAGACTGGACCAGGATCCTCCGTGGGTTCGATAGTGAGAAGACTAGACCTGGATCCTTCGTGGGTTCGACAGTGACAAGACTGGACCTGGATCCTCCGTGGGTTCAACAGTGACGACTTTTGTACCAAGATCCCACGTAGGATCGACAACTTCGACAGACTGTTGTTTCAAGTTTTTATGGATATCTTCCTTTCAAAAGTGAAAAATGATTCAGTGGCTACAACTAATCATCTCTTACTCTCTATTCGGTTGTGTATTCCTGGTGTGAGCTGAGTCATTACCTTCATGTTTACCTCATGTATGATATGTGTACTCTTGACGACTTAGGTATATGTATGGGCATATACCTTAGTAAGGGTGGATATTTCTTCGTGGATGTGTTGTGGTGAAGCCCACGTGGATTTCTTCTGTGAGCTATACCTATGGGATAAACCTTGTTTTGTACTTTTTTTGGAGTGTTTCTATACTTGTGGAATGAAATGTGGTTGGTCTCAAGAGTTGAAGCCGGTTTTTGATTGGTAACTTAGGTATATGTATGGGCATATACCTAAGTAAGGATGGTTGATACTTTGTGATTTTATATTTCTACTATGGTTTATCCATAGTGGATTCTGGGAGACCTTCGCGGGTCTCGGGGTCCCCTACTGAGTATTTTTATACTCAACCTTGCACGGGCTTCACCCGCACCTTGTTGTGTTTTGTTAAGACGACGTTCAGCAGTGATCAAGGCCGAGGGTGACGGACGAGAGGCTCCACATAGCCGGACTAGACGAGACGTACCTCAGGGAAGGGTTGTTCGAGATATGTACCTACCATTCAAGTAGGATTCCCCGGTGGACTATCCAGGAGCTATTTTCCATTTCTTACTTTCACTTGTTCTTGTTGTTCAGTTGGGTTTGTATACTGGCCACTTACTTTCAGCACTACCTTTGTATTCAGTTTTACATAGTGTTTTTCTTCCATTTGTGTACTCTGATTGTGTGTGACTACTTTTTATAAAGGAAATGCCTTCCCAGCATAGTGATTTAAGCCTTTGGTGCAATTCTCCAACCCCTATCCTATGGAAGGCGGGCTTGGGGTAGTCACGACACGGGTCCCGAGGACGGGTCGTGACAAATTGGTATTAGAGGAGTCAGTTCTACCACAGAACTTAGGACTCTGATATTTATTTTATGTGAAGAAATAGGGTTTAGGGTACCGAGTGTGGTTATCAGTTTAGGGAAACCAGTGTTGGTGTGGCAGCCGACGTATCCATACACTAGGACTCTGACTTCTGATTTCCGACTTAGTATACGAAAACATTGATTTCATGTGTGTTTCCTCTGAAAATTTTTCTTTGTGACTTCTTTGTGTCAGCTCACCAGGTATATTGTTTTGACCATGGCACACCTGTTTATTTTCAGGATGTCTTCACTTAGTCAGTCAGCGTGGGTTCCGAGTGGAGAGCGCGATGGTAGCCCACCGAGTGACAAGGCCTCAGTGCAGGGACCCATCACAACAGAGGCACCATCGGTACCACAAACCGCTGGGTTGCCATTGCTACCATCCCCATCAATAAAGGGTGAGCATCTCTTAAGCACGTTTCATGGGTTCCTGCGACAGAGTCATCCTTGGTTTTGAGGTGAGACACATTTTCATACGACTGGGTTCTAGCTGGAGTTTGTATCACAAGTTTTGAACATAGTTGGGAGATCCGCTTACTTGATGGTGAACCTAGCTGTTAGTCTCTTTCAGGGAGAAGCTAAGAGGTGGTGGAGCCTCATGCTCCAGTTTTATAATGAGGAAAACCTCACCTGGGGGAACTTCGAGGGTCTTTTCAGGGAAGAGTTTGTATTAGTGACTCTACACTCTGTGCATACTCAGAAGCTACTACACTTGCCACAAGGCATTCCGACAGTAGCCGAGACATCTGTAGCAGGCGGTAGGCAGATGAAACGGGGGCTCAAGAGGGTTAGATCTACTATTAGATAACCCCAAGATTTGGCATTGTGGATGCGGGGCACTCGAGGCTGAGAGAGCATTGAACAGAGAATGGTCTGTTATTCTGGTATGGAATGAAGTCACAGAGCGCGTGACTATCCAAATCCCAGAATAGTTGATCAACAGGCGTTAGAGGATCCACCGAGACAGAGGCGACGACAGGATCTTGAGCATCAACTGAGCGGTGGGCGATGCAGTGGAGCAGGTCTCTCAGCGGATGGTGGTCAGAGTCATTGAGCACTAATACCACCACCCCTAAACGGTTCATCTCGAGCACCGAGAATAGGTGGACATGAGAAAGACTAGATCCAGGCATAGAGACCTTTGTTCCTGATGCTTCTAGATTTGTTGATGTCGTTGTTTGTGATTGCTTTGTGTCTTTTTTTTACTTTGAGCTGCATTAATAAAAGACACTTGTCCTTGTGATGTTTTCTTTCCTTCTTTTTGTGTGGTTGATACTGAGAGGTTCCTGTTTAAACCGTTGACTTGACCCTCGCATTCAAGATTCCTACTAGAGGAGACCCGATAACCACAGACTGATGCTGACAGTGTGACTCAACCCTTGGAGGCGAGAGTAACAGTTGGATATCTTGGTAGTGGTGTCGAGGCCTTACGACGTCGCCCATGGCATGAATTAGTACCGTTCATGTCAGGATTGAATGTATTAGGAAAAGGGTGCGGTTCATCCAGGGGATGAGACCAGATTTCCCTTTTCAGCAAAGTATAAATATTATCAGCTCTTGTAGGATGTAGTCAAAGAAGGGTGTAGTCGAGTTCTTTACAGTTGGATAGTGTCACCCATAGTTTGTTGAGGGAACAATTTATGGTTTACTCTAATCTCAATAGTCTCAAGTGTGTCTTCTTGTAGAAGGGCCTGAACCTGAGACAGTGATGTTAGCTCTAGTTCCTCCAGGACTATCACTTTGAGATAGACTATACTCCTGGGAAGAGGAACGTTGTTTCAGATTCTCTCAGTAGGAGATCTAGTATACAACTACTGGGAGAGGTGATAGAGAAGCTGGCTGCCTTGCAGATATCCTTTGTGGATAGGGATGGGGTAGCCTTTCTATAGTCTCTTACAGTTACTCCTCCACTTATTTAGTGAGTCAGGGAGGCACAACGTGGAGACGCAGATAGTGAGACGCGACGTTCTCAGATATCCACAGGGCAGACACCTGATTGATTTTCTGTAGGTGGGGATCCCGTCATCCTCTTCATAGGATGTACTTTGATATTAGTTGCACTTCAGGAGTAAGTGTTGAGGGAGTTCCACACTTCCCCTCTTGCAGTACATCCAAGAGTGGAGAAGATGTACCAGGACGTTCGATGAAAGCACTGGTGGCCAAGTATGAAGAAGGTGGTAGCAGAGTTTGTCTCACGATGCCTCACTTGTCAGCAATGAAGGCGGAGCACCAGGTTCCATTAGGATTAGTTCAGCCCTTATGGGTTGTAGAGTGAAAGTGGGACGAGATAACCATGGATTTCGTGATGGGACTTCCACGTACATCCAGAGGACACGACTCTATCTGGGTAGTTGTCGACCGACTCACTAAGTCGGACCACTTATTACTGATCATAGAGCAGGGTTCAGTAGAGAGATTGGTAGAGTTTGCGTATAACAATAGCTAGCACTCCACCATCGGGATGGCAGCTTTTGAGGCACTGTACGGCTGACCTTGTAGGTCACCTCTGTGCTGGACTAGCTAGGGGAGTTAGCAAATATGGGACCAGATATGGTGCAAGCTATGATGGAGAAGGCATAGATCATCTAGGAGTGGATGAAGACTACACATAACATGAAAAGGTCATATGCTAATAAGATACAGAGGCCTATGGAGTTCGAGGATGGTGACCACGTCTTCCGATGGGTCTCACATCAATGAGTTCTGTAGAGATTTGGTTGAGGTAGAAAGTTATCTCCGTGATTCATCGGACCATTCTAGGTCCTCAGCAGAGTAGGCGAGGTGGCTTACTGCCCGACTCTTCCACCTCAGTTGCACCGGGTGCAAGAAATCTTCCACGTATCTTAGCTGGGGAGATACGTGGATGACCTTTCTCACATAAGCAACCATGGGGAGATTAACACAGATGAAGGTAAAATTTCAGGAAGGTTCTAGTGGAGATTAAGGATCGACAAGATCAGGTCCTGTGTGGATGGTCGATACCTCTGGTGCGTGTTTTCTGGCAGCACGGGAACCTTCATGAGAGCAAATGGGAGAGGTAGGCTCAGATGCATGCTCTGTACCCCCATTTTGTTTCCTTAGTTTGAGTTGTAGATTACCGGGACGTAATGCCCTGTGGTGGGGAGAATTTAAAACCCAAAAATTTTGTGGAATTTTTTTCTTAAATACATGTAATTTTTACAAGCCCGCAGTTTCTGACGGAGCCTGATTCAGAGGCCCGGTGTGCCTGGAATAAATTTCTGAAGTTTTGTTCAGGTACATTCCATAAACGTACAAGAAAGATTTTATATCTTTTGAACTGGTGCTTGGAATTAAAATATGAGGGCACCGTTTCACTCATAATGCCGGTATTCTCTTAAGGAGACCTTCACCACAGTTGCATTCTAACGAGAGTGAAAGTAATATTTCAGGGTTTTTAATTAAGTATAATAAAAATATTGTGTTAACATTATTTTTATTGGTGGCGGTTAAAGCTCCAAGAGGAGTTTAGTGGTGGGGGCCACCACACCATAACATCCCATGAAATTTTATTGGGGTGGGGCCCACCCACACGTAACCTCCTTTGGGAGGATATCCTTTGGTGGGGACCACCTGGGTGATGAAACCCTTGGAACCCCCACTTTAGTGTGAAACACTTGAACTTCCCCACCATTTATCTTGGCTAACTGTCCACCCATTAATTAAGTGAATGGTTTCATTTAACTCCAATCATTTTGAATTCATTATGCCAACAATTTAATAACGTAAGATGCTTTATTATTCTTTTTGGGTTGGCATAATCTTTTTGGAGGGCTTGGAAAGAAGATTTGAGGGGGAGAAGAGCTCACCACCGAAGAACACCTATTCATCGCCAACAAAGGAGGAAAAACACTTTTCTCGATCTTCAACCGAAACTAAGGAGAAGGAGCTGACCGAGAAGAATTCCAATGAAGCTTCTTCCTCGGTCTCCTACCCCAGACGCTACTCGACGTCAACGAGACGACGCCGCCTTTTCCTGTGACTTCGTCAATGAAAAATCGTCAAGAAAGGTAGGGGTTATTTTATGATTGAATGTTACCATCTGTATCCCATCGTATGATGTGTGCTTTGAGAACTGAATGATATCGTAGTAACGAGGAGGGTTCATACCGCACCAACACGGCCCAAACCTCCCCTTTGGTTGATCTTGTTTGTTGATGACTGAGGAACAGACCACAAAGAACAATGACAGCTGGCGACAGGCCGATCGCAAAAGAAACCGGTAGCGCAAAGGCCGTCGGGTCACCAAGAGGGCAGGACAATGCCTCACTATACATAGGAGAGCTGCGATCATGATGGGCCATTGCGGAGGCGTGCAGCGCCGTCGCTTCGCGCGGAGGGTATCAGGAGGCCGCGACCAAGGCGGGCCATGGTGAAGGGGTGTGATGCCGTCGCGCCACGCCATAGAAGACTTATGGCTTAAGGCCGCAGTGGATAGGGGAGGGTGGCCAGCTGAGCCGACCACCAGTGCATTCTACACAGGGGGGACCCTTCGGGTCCCGTAGTTATAGGGGCCAGCGCCATGCACCGACCATTACGAATAAGGGGGGTGGGGGTGCGGCACCCCCCGATGGTGTGGCTTGCTGGGCCATGCGGCATGGCCAGCCGGGCCGCCCGGCCAGCCAGCCACATCCAGCCGGGCCAGGACCTATGGCCAGCCACCGAGCCAGGCCACACGGCCAGCCAGGCTGGGCCACACAGCCAGCCTCGCCGGGCCATGCGGGCCGCCGAGATGAGCCACCCCTTCGGGCTGGGCCACCCTTCAGGTCAGGCCGCCCATTCGGACCGGGCCGCCCCTTCATTCTGGGTAGGACTCACGGACTGGGTTGGACCCTGGTCTAGACCCGGGTTAGGTCGGGTCAGTCCAACTAGGTCGGACCGGACCCAGACCCGTTAAACCCAAATAAACCTATTCACCCATAACTCGGGCTACGAGTGTCTTATTGTAAAACCATCTACAACGACAGAAATATTAGAGCAACATGGTTCTTTTGGCATACCCCACTTGAGGGTTGGACGCAGTTGGGGTATAGCCGGGTTGGTTTTAACCTAAAACATCAACCAGGCCCTTAGAACAGAAAAGAAAATAACTCACCGACCGAGCATCCGATTGATGCGCCGTCTATTGATTTGGTTTCCTTATGTTGTGATGGAACAACGAGATACATCAAATCAAGACTTAGTTTTAGTTGATGTATCGACAGTTGGATTTAGGAGCGGACCCTCCTGGAATAGAGCGTACTGGACCTGGGGACGAGACTGGACCTGGATCCTCCATGGGTTCGATAGTGACGAGACTGGACCTGGATACACTGTGGGTTTGAAAGTGATGAGACTGGACCTGGATCTTCCGTGGGTTCGACAGTGACGAGACTGGACCTGGATTTTTCATGGGTTCGATAGTGATGAGACTGGATCTGGATCCTCCGTGGGTTTGAAATTGATGAGACAGGACCTGGATCCTCCGTGGGTTCGACAGTGATGAGATTGGACCTAGATCTTTCGTGGGTTCGACACTGATGAGACTGGACCTGGATCCTCTATGGGTTCGACAGTGAAGAGACTGGACCTAGATCCTCCGTGGGTTCGACAGTGGCGAGGCTGGACATGGATCCTCCAGGCCACACGACCATCCGCCAGGCCACGCGGCTATCTGGGCCAGGTTATGAGACAAGCCGAGCCAAGACAGATGGACAGCCGGGTCGGGCCACGCGGCCTTCCACTAGGCCACGCGGGCCGGGCCGCCCCTTCGGGCCGGGCCACCCTTCGGGTCGGGCTACCTTTAGGACATGCCGACCCCACGGGCCAGGCCGCACCTTCAGTCCGGGCTGCCCCTTTGGACTGGGCCGCCCCTTCGGACCGGGTAAGACTCATAGACCGGGTCGGACCGACAGGGTCGGACCGGACTCGGACCCATCAGACCCGAATACACCTATTCACCCATAACTCGGGCTACAGGTGTCTTATCGAAAAAAAGACTATGGAGACAGAAAACCTAGAGCAAGACGGTTCTTTTGGAATACCCTACTTAATGGTTGGACATAGTTGGGGTACGACCGAGTTAGTTTGAAATTAAAAAACCAATCGGGGCCCTGGAACGAAAAAGCCAATAACTCACACACCGGGCGTCCGATTGATGCACATTCTGTCGCGTTGGGTTCCCTATGATGAGACAGAACTATGGGATACATCAAATCAAGAATTCATTGTAGTTTATGTATGAAAACTTGTCCCTATAAGCGGAAACTACCGGAATCGAGTGTACTGGACCTGGTGACAAGACTGGACCTGGATCCTCCGTGGGTTTGAAAGTGATGATACTGGACCGGGATCCTCCAAGGGTTTTACAGTGATGAGACTGGACCTAGATCCTCTATGGGTTTGACAATGATGAGACTGTACCAAGATCCTCCGTGGGTTCGACAGTGATGAGACTGGACCTGGATCCTCCGTTGGTTCGACATTGATGAGACATGACCTGGATCCTCTATGGGTTCGATAGTGATGAGACTGGACCTAGATCTTCTGTGGGTTCGACACTGATGAGACTGGACCTGGATCCTCCGTGTGTTTGACAGTGAAGATACTGGACCTGGATCCTCCGTGGGATCGACAGTGGCGAGACTGGACCGAGATCCTCTGTGGGTTCAACAACGATGACTTTTGTACCGAGATCCAATGTAGGATCAACAACTTCGATAGACTACTGTTTTAGGTTTCTATGAATATTTTTCGTTTGAAAGTGAAAGATGATTCAATGGATACAACTAATCATCTCTTACTCTCTTTTAAGTTGTGTATACCTGGTGTGAGATGAGTCATTACCTTTGTGTTTACCTAATGTTTGAGATATGTACTCTTGATGACATAGGCATATGTATGAACATATAACTAAGTAAGGGTGGATGTTTCTTCATGGATTTTTCTTCCTGGATGTATTTTGGTGAAGCCCACATGGCATTCTTCTATGAGCTATACCTACAGGATACACCTTATGTTGTACTTTCTTTGTGGAGTGTTTCTACGCTTGTGGAATGGAATGTGGTTGGTCTCAATATTTGAAGCCGGTTAGTGATTGGTAACTTAGGTAAATGTATGGGCATATACCTAAGTAAGGATAGTTGATACTTTGTGATTGTATCTTTCTACTGTGGTTTTTACATAGTGGTTTCTAGGAGACCTTCAGAGGTCTCTGGGTCCCCTACCGAGTATTGTTATACTCACCTCTGCATGGGATTCACCCACACATTGATGTGTTCTATGCAGACGATGGTCAACAGTGATCGCGGCTGAGGGTGACATACGAAAGGCTGCTCAGAGGTGGTTAGACTGGACGTACCTCAGGGACAAGTTGTTCAAGATATGTACCTACCCTTAAGTTAGTATTCCCTGGTGGATGATCCAGGAGATGTTTTCCCTTTTTTATTTGTACTTGTTCTTATTGTTCATTTGGGTTTGTATACTGGATCACTTACTTTTAATAATACCTTTGTATTTAGTTTTACTTCATCTTTTGCTTCCAATTGGGTACTCTGATTGTGTGTGACTACTTTTTATAAAGGAAATTCCTTCCAAGCTTAGGGATTTACACCTTAGGTTCTAGTCGACAGCTGCTGGCCTATAAAAGGCAGGCTTGGGGTAGTTACAGTATGGGTCCCGAGGACTGGTCATGATATAACTTATTTATATAATCATTGTTGAAGAAATGGAATCATTACTCACGAGTACGTATGACCTACCAGATACATAGTCATTACATACTTCTTTTCTAAAAACCTTCATTAATGATTGGTGTTAAAATTACAATTGATGTATAAATATTATAATCAATTTATTATTTTGATCCCATATATTATGGCAACATGATCAAAGTAAGAGGACCGAGAATAGAAAATCAAACATACATGAAAACCATGAAATTATTGTCTAAAAGTTGAATTTAATATGGAATTTTTAATAAATAGGTAATAATATTTCATAAGAAAATAATATATGTTATGATATATATAATTATTATTCTAAAATATATTTATAATAAAATTAATTTTTTTAAGCAGGAGGTTTGAACAAGTACAACAAAATTCGATACTTAAGATAAGATATTTCTAGTATCCCCTTTTATTTTTGAGAGACATATGAAAATTCACCCCTCGTTTTTGTTATTCTTTACATACTACCCCTTTGAAATATTATATATTGAATCCCACTATTTTAAATATTTTATTTTATTTTATTATTTATGGGAAAATATTATTCAAAATATTACTAAATAATAAGTGTATTTTGTCTCAATTTTCTTTCTTTGAGACTTATATCATGTTATGCATGTATCTTCTTTTATAAGGTATATATAAAAAACATTTGGAAAAATAATATTATGAAATTTTTTATTCATAGGTTTTTTTAGGATTGCTTTAATTTTATCCTTTTATGGGGCGTATGATTCAAATTTACCAAAGTAGTTAGTGTTTTATATTACAATCTCATATTTTATCGGGTTTTCTCTTTATTTTGATTGAAATGATAATACCTTATGATATTTCCATATAGAAAATAATTAATTTTATTATTCTATTTTTATTTCAATAGAATACATAATTTATCTTCATTTTCCTCAATTTTATTTCAAAATATTTAAAAATGATTCTACTTAGAAAAATCATCTTTATTTATCTCTTTGGTCAAAACCATTGTTTTCTAAAAAACCATACTTTCTAATTTTTTTTTGAAAATTATTAAAATTATTTATTAAAAAAAATTACCCTTGTTTTACTTTTACATTTTTTTAATTGAATCATCAATTAATTTTCCAAATAATGCTCATTTGGCTTCTTTCAAAAATTTGAATGGAATCAATATTTTGACGTGTATGATAGGCAAAATTTTTATATTCATAATGACCACTGTTTTATTTAACGATTCAATCATAAGTTTTAATGATTATTTTGAAGGAAAATTATTCTTAAAATTTTCAATGTATTTTTTGTTTTAAGACATGATTATTAAAAAAAACTTATTTTTCTCCAAAAATGTTCCAAGTGATCTTTCAAAATCATTCTCTATATAAGATGAAATATTTCTATATAAATTATGATTTATTTGGAATATAAACCAAGGATACCATTATGATTCTTTCTATAAATGTTTTTTCATTATAAGTTGTTTATGAAACCAGTTTCTCCTTCATAGGTTATTCCATGATAAAATTCTTATGAAACTTATTTTATATTCAATGGGTTATGCTATGATGAAATAATGAAATGATTATGAAAATTATCTCTTTTTCCTAGGTTATGATATGAAGAAATTTTAATGAAACCAATTTCATTTCATGGGTTATGAAATAGTAAATTATTTTAGATCATGTGGAACACAAACATATTGTTTCCATTATATGAAGGATGTGACCTATATCTCTCTATAATCCATTGGGTAAAATAGATAACTGATGAGTAAATATGTTTTGAGTGAACATGATTACTTGTTCACAATGATATACATGAACCTAAGTTTATGTTCACAATGTTATGTGTGGACCTGATTACATGTTCAAAATGTTATATTTAAACTTGATTATGTGTTCATTGTGTTATGCGTGGACCTATTATTCAAGTTCATTATGTTTTTTATGAGCCTAGTTTTTATGTCAATAAGTTTATGTGAGGACCTGATTTCACGTCCTTAACATAATGAGAGAACCTATCTCTATTTATACGTTTTCAAAATGTTATTATCAGGTATTTATTCCATAAATCTATGTCTTACACCAATGTTATGATCTCATGGATAATATTATTTTAATATTTTATGATTCAAACCTTATGAAATTTTAACCTTGTTTCCATGACTCAATATTATGTTTTTTATGTATAGGGTTTGATTTAAAATTGTTATTATCATTTTGTCATAAACTTATGTTCATATTATTCTTTTTTATATCCCTCGGTTACCCTTACTAAGCTTTTTATCTCAATATTTCTTATGATTCCATTTCCCAGGTTATGAAGAATTAATTTAGGTTGGGTGTTTTTGTAAAGGGTATTAAAGGAGAAGATCTTTGTGGAATATTTTTATGATGTTAAAACAAATTATTGGATTTTTTACCAAGTATCCATATATAATAATCTATTATGGTAATGAGGAATGTGTTTATGTAATGCTTTGAATAATCATCTAAAAGGATTTAATAATAATGTATAAAAACCTCAACGACGCTATACTAACCAAAACTAGGAAATGAGGGATTGTATTAGAAAGATTATTATAAAAATATTTGAAAATATCAAAGGCTTATAATGTGTGTGGAGTAGGGAAGGTGAGGAGTTATATTTATAAGTGTAGGAGAGGGGTGTTTTTAAAAAATTACATCTATTAAATTATTATTTTGGATCAAGACTATCAATTTTAATGAATCTTGGGACTAAATTTAGTAAGTTTTTCATGTTAGTTTGAGATATTGTGTTCATAAGACATATAATATGCAATAAATCATGAATTATACTTTTAATGATAAATACATTGTTTTTTTTGCTTTAAAATTCATAAAAATACATTTATTTTTGAGAAATTACAAAAAATCACCTAAAGATTTGTATTGAAATGTTGATTCTGAAAATAAAATCCATATTATGAATATAATTATATATATATATATAGTAAATTTAATTTTTAAATGAAATAATTATTTATTTGAGAAATATGAATTTAAATAATATGATCAATTTTATAACCCTTTAGAAAGTTAATTGTTGTCTCCTTTTTTTATAATTGCACTTAATATTTTTTGTAAAATAATTTTATGAAATTAAATTTTATTTAAAATCATTATTTTTTAATGGTTGGGGCTGAATCCTAAATTTATTTAAAATGTTTATATTTATTGTTAGATTATAAATAAAACACGTATGTTTTACAAAAAATACTTTATTCTCATTTTAATAAAGTTCATTTATTTTTATAATGATATGAACATTATATATTATTATTTAATAAGGTAACTTAATTTTATATTTCAATTACATTGGTGAGGTTAATTTTTAAACAATCACTTTAAAATACTTAAAAATCAAATTTTTTTTCAAAGGATCAAATTACTATTTTAATGGTCATATGGGTTTTTATATTCTTTAAAAACATAATATTTTATTCACTTTTATTGAACATTTTCTTCTCTGAAGGTTCTATATATTTTATTTTCTGAATGGAAGCTTCCTTACTAATATTTTGTTTCATTTTTATACTGTTTTTCATTGGTGAGATCATTCTATGTTATTGAGGAGATAAAAAATTTCATAATATTATTATCTTATTTTCTATTTTATCTAATTTAAATTTATACAGAAATATTGATTTTCTATATATATATTGTTCAAATCAATATATAATTTGGTTCGTTCAACAATTTTTTTCTTGTGATTTATATAATAATATAATAATAAATATAGAACATTTCTCAGATCAAAAAGTAAATTTCATTCATAGAAGTTTATGTCATTAAAATAGAAAGTAGAATCAATTATCCAATCAAGGAGTGCACAGGTTTACATGAATCCTTAGACAAAACATATGTTCTTAAATGAAGAGAAAACACTAATTTAATTTTTATTAGGGATAAAATAATAATTGGTGGGGAAGATTAAATTTTAATGCTTCATGTCTATATAGTCATAACTTATGTTGTTTTCATAGGAAATAAATATCTTATTATTTCAATTTCTATAGTTTTGTTTTTGGAACTCAATGTTTTTACCTATTAACCAATTGTGGCTACCTTTTTAGCATATTTTTAGTCTTAAAAAATTATATAGTGTCTTTATATAAGAATGGTGACTCCATAAACTTAAATTCATTCATAAAATAAATGTGAATGTTTTATAATGCATTACAAACCTTTATACTTATAATCTGTTTTTTTATAAATAGTTAATTAATATTAATTTATGAAAGTATTTTTATATAAAAATGGATAAATAATATATTTATATGGGATAAGGTATTTCATATATAGTTTCTTTTTTACGTATGTTTTTTCATTAGGAACCGGTTCCATTACAAGACACTTTCTCTTCTTATATTTAATTTAAAACTATTTTTCCATTTTTTTAAAAATTTAATTTTACAAAATTAGATAAATTTTCTTCATTTTTTTGATATTAACTATATGGGTATAAAATATTTTCCCTCAAAAAATAAATGGTTTCTTGAATTTTTTTTAAATCTATTCACAATATATATTTATAAAATATAATAATAAACACCATACTGTGACACCATTTAATTGATAATAATTTATTTTCTTATCCATTTCAATTCATTAACATGGTGAATAATTAAAAGATTGATAAATTCATTACTATAATATACGTTAATATTCTAATTATTTAATTCATTAATACTATGAAATGAATTTTTAAACTATTGATTTTAATTATTACCTATGTATCTCAATTCTATTCTTGTAAATTTTTATATCAATAATAAGTAATTTTTTGGTGCGGATGAAAATTTTATGAAACCTAAATTATTTAGTAGTTCTCAGGTATAAATTAGTACATATTAATGGGAGTTTAATCTACCTTAGAGTATGATACATTTTCCTAGATTCATAAATATAGGATTATTATGTATATTAAATTGAACTCAATATTTAAATTACATTTGTGTTTTCCTAAAATGTATTTAACCTATTCTTTAATTGTCTTTATATACATGTGTTATGATTATAAATTAATATATTTGATTATTCAATGATACATTAAACCATATTGAGAATTTGATCTCAATTTTTTTTATTTCCCTATTTCTCCAAATTACATGAAAAAAGTTTAAAAAAATTTAAAATATTTCTATAGTAGAGTATGATATAATGTATTTAAATTTTTTATTATATAATGTACAACTCATGATTCTTTATGAATGTATTGTTTTACTGTGTATCTATTTTTATAATGACACTAAATTTTTGATCTATGATAAAAATACTATATTCTAATTTATTATATAATGAAGTATAATTATCACAAAGTGACAATAATTTGGGAATTTTTTGTTTTTATTATTGGTAATGTTGTTCAATTATTATAAAAACCATTTAGAAGAACATCAATAATTAAGAAAAGTTTTTTTATGAAACCCTTTGTAAATATGAATAAATATTATATAGTGAGTATAATATTCGAATCATCATCTATAATGAATAGATAAATATATTATATAATATTTTAGAGATATTTTCTTTTTCACTTTTAATATATATTATTAATCTAATATAAAGATAGTCAATATTTAATATAGGATTGGTATTTTTTTTGAGAAAAAGGTGAGATAATTTTTTTCCTAATAACTAGGTAAAATATTGGGATTATCCATAAAAAATTTAATTATTCTAGAGTCAGTGTTGAATGTATATATTCTCATATTTTATTCCTAGGTTAGAAAAAATTAACATTCTATAAACACCTTTAATCACATCGTGGTGGTACAAAACTATTCCACTTATTGGTATCACGAATTTATTATTGATAAAATATTAGAGAATGTATCTAAAATATCTTTTCTGAAATTAATATGTACAATGAATCATAGGCTCTCTTTTACTGTATATTGACTAATAAGTTATATATAAAAATTTTGATATTGGATTAAATTCACTATAATGGAAGAGATAATATAGAATATCTTATTGATTTTATTCAAAAGTCTACTATTATAGAAGTTACTCCCTCATTAATAATGATATGACATGGGGCAGTAATTTTTATATAATTAAAATACCAATATAAAATGGTGGATGGGTAAGTCGATAAAAAAATTTGTGGTTTCCAGGAATTTCTTATTCTATGTATTCAGGCATTATTGAATGATTGGTCATTTATTTTATAAGCTAAGGACTATCCATTAAAGGTATTTATTCTCTTGAAATATTTCACTATAAAAATGTGTTATGACATAATCTAAATATAACAAGTAGAATTTATCAATGTCATTTTTTTGAAATATAATTTTTAGAAGGGAGATTTGGAACATTTTCCCTTAATAAATTCTTATAGGCATGTAAGAAGAATAAAGTGGAGTACACATTATCTAATAACACTATAAAGAATAACCTATACCATGCTTGAATGTCATAGTATATTAATGGAAGCGTTAACTCAAAACATGAATTAAAGGGAAATATAATGGTAAATAATAAACCAGTCACAAATTTATAGTAATGTGGCGGTTGAATATTTTCACTTTTAGAAATATTTTTTATTAAATTTTAGTTCAAAGTTTACATAAATTTTTTTTCAATGTATTTTTGTATTCTTTACATTTAAGATAATATTATTTAATTTACTTCATATTCTTTGGTAAAGTTTTTTATAATTTATAATAAATTATAATGATTCTTTATAGTGGTTTGATATATTTTAATGGTGTTTTCAAGAATTAATGTCATCTTTTTTCATCGAGCCATGATATAAGAAGTGTAATCCTCCATCGATTAGAGGATACTCCAGTCCGAATATTAAGACAAATAGTCTTATATAATGACTTTTTATAGAAGTATTTTATGAAATATTTTAACTTTTTATACTTACATTAAGGATTTTATAATTAAGGTTATATAAAATCAAAATATTTGTTCATTTTTCAAATCAAAATTTATTAAATATAAAATAATTTCATTAGAATTTGATATTGTATTTTAAATTTAATTTATATAGTTTATTAACACACATTATACAAATATTATAATCCATAAAATGAATTTAAATCAGGTTTATTTTGGGATATTTAATTATTTTTTCATATATATAGTCACTATCAATTTATGAATCTATTACTATATTTTATTGAATATGTATGATGAATTTATTATGATTAATTAAAATTTATTTTTCTTATTAATCATTGATAAATGTTTCAATGATTAATACTTATTAAAATGTTTTAATCTTGATTTACATTAACATTTATCATCAAGATTTCATTAAAAATCATCATTCAAAATAATTGTTTAAAATTTTCATCCGATCATCATTTGAATTTATCTATCTATATAAAAATATGTCTGAAAAGAAATTATTACCGAATTTATTTATAATTTTAAGATGACCGACTCCTTAGACCTCTGTATGGATCAAAAAAAATTTGAATATTGTATCCCAAGACTATGTGTAATAGGTTAAGAATTATATATTGTCACTAAGAGGTAATGTCACACAAGTAGGAGTCTTCACAATATATACCATCAAAAAAATCACATGTCTTTGAAATGATATATTACACTGGAAAACACATATAAAAGAAAATATATTATGACAACCACGAAAAATATAATTAGTATACCCAAAGTTTAAAATAAGCCAAATTAAGTAAATAAAGGAAAACATTAAGGCCCAATATGTCATGGTAAAGACCAAAAAAAATAAATATTGACAAATATACACTCCTTAATTAGTTTGAAAACTATATCACAACCAATTACAAACTACAAGAAATAATAATTTATATTTTAAAACACTTTAACCATGTAAACCGATGATATTATCAGAAACTACATCATTAATAAAGACCCACCATGTGTGTGAATAATGTTTATCCACCATTGTTTATAATAATACAATATTTAATGCCCCAAAGATAGAAGACATGATAATAAGTTTTATAAAATTGGATAAATGAAAATATAAACTGTGTGAAAAATTCATGAATGGTTATGTTATATCCCACAAATCAGCTCTACATAAATTTTAAGATATGTGGAACAAAAATTATCTAGTGAACTGCCAATATTAAATAACTAGCACTTTGAAAATTACATAATATTCTAATCATCCCTAACTATTATTAGTGTAGTACCAACACCTTTTTTATGGATACCTACCAATTTAGTGGGTATTGAACTCTATAGATAAATTTTTCCTTGTCCTGTATAACATTCATCATATGATAGGGACACTTAAACCATATGTTAAAGAAAAATACCGCATCAAAAAGGGGGTAACTCACTACAGTAGGTTTCTAAGTTACCCTAGTTCTAGTGCTGGTATGCTTACAAGGGAGTTACAAATTCCATGTTTTCCTGAACTATATCTAGAACTCCTCTTAATTTTCTCTATAAAGAAAAAAATCCATATGCTCAAACACTATAGAAGGAATACATGGAAAAACATTATTTAATATCCATCGAAAATTTATAAAAAATTAATCATTTTTATGATTATTAATCATGTATGGGATGAAAAAAAAGAAAAACTAAAATAAGTCTAATTAAAAACATGTTCTCTGATATACATAAAATTTTGACCCCTATGTTTCTCATGAACATGATACCCTAGAATAATGTGGAGTCCATCAAAATAACATATCATAATGAGGTAAATTTATTTTGTACCTAATTATAAGATACATGTTTACTATTTTCAGAGTATGAATTAGATAACAAAATTACACGTCACGTATCCTTTCAACATGGCGTGTGAATTTTATCAAAATCTTGAGATTATAATGGATAATATTCCTATGTTAGGTGGGGATACTAGATAATTTTAATATTAAATAAATATCATAATAATAGATTTTATAAAAATGTAAAACTTTAATGTATATGGTGATTAGATACACAATTATCTAATTTAATAAAATATCTCTTACATTTGTTAGAATGTTCTTCTCACACAATAAACTTCTTAGAAATACCGTGATTAAAAAAATTCTTCATAACTTTGGGAATGAAAACATAACAAAGGGTGGGAAAAGTGACTCAGTTTTGGTAAACATAAGTGATATCAATCAATGATGTAAATTCATCATAATATAAGAATTATGGTATGATAACAAGTCACAACTTAAAATAATCATACACAATTTGTGAATGATCATTAAACATCAATAAAATTATAACTATTTTATATAAAAAAATACCTAAATCTTAAATGTTATGAATTATCAATATTTAACCATTATCTATAATAACAAATCATAAGAATAATATATAAGTTTTTGGAATACACATAAAAATTAAAAAACTCTTTGTTAGTCATGGAACTTTTAAAATAATATAAATGTAGTTTGGTTTCACTCAATATTCCATCATTTCCTTAGTTATGGTTTACTCCCTATACTATAATATTTGATAAAGAGTCTTATTCAATTAGGCTAACTCCCATTTTTCGGTCCATAATTGTTTATGAAATATTCTTCTTTACCCAATGTGTTGAAGGGCTATATAATTAGGGGCCCACTCATCACATAATAAAAACAAAAGATTAATGTCCCAAATATCAGAAAACATTCATCATATCATTATATAATAACCCATGTAAATGAGAAACTTTTATAAAAATATCATTATTTCATAAAATAAAACCCATGTCAATGAAATGAGATTCATATAGGTTTCATCACAACTTAATTAACCCCTTAGAAAAAAAAAAGTTTTCATACAATCGTCTATAAATAAACATAATTATAAACCATCTAGAGAATGAAATTTTATGGAATAACAATATCATATCTCTATTTAAGTAAAAAAGTCCAAAAAAATGTGGACATATAATAAAAAATCATTTAAAATAACAATAGTTCATTTTTTAAAAACCTTGTTAATATATCCTTCTATTTTTATTTTATTTTAATCGAAATATCCTAGAATATTTAGAATTTCTTTCTATGAAATTTAATATAGAAATATTTAAATGAAACGTTAATGAAAATAACTATCATGATGCTAGTAAATTTTACGCATATCATATATATTAAAAGAGAAGAATCTTTTCTCACTTTTCAGAAAATGAAAAAAATGAATTGTTTAGAATTTTTTTTAATTTTTTTTAAATAATTTTTAAATAAAGTATATGGAAATGAAAATGGACTTTTTATAAAATTTTATTTTTGGGTAATAACTTCAGTTAATTTTTAAGTGCGTGTACATTGAAGAAAATGATTAATGACCAAAGAAAAAATAAGGTCAATATTTTTTTTAAAAATATAGATAATTTTAACTATGAATTAAAAGAAAATGAAGATAATACATAAAAATTCATATAATAAAAATATTATAAGAAAATCTATGATTTTTTAAGTACAAGATTCTTATTATATACCATAAAGAATGTTTTTTATAAAAAAATATGAAAAAATGACATTTAAATATAAACCCTTATCTAAAGTCCCTTTTCAACTTGTATAAATTGAAATATCTTGTTTAATAAATATATATTTATTTTAAATATAATATATAAAAATACTAATATATAATATTCTATGTATCATTAATTTATAATTTCCAATTATCCCTTTATTAGTAATTTCTTCTTTAATGTGATCATTTTCCTGAAAACTGGTCTATTTTCCATGCATGCTTCAGTTTGATGGTTTTAGTATTCTCACCTTGGTCATGGTTTAATCATATATATAATATAAATAATGAAATAAGTGTCATATTTATTGATCATATACCATTTTATAACTATTTTAATAAATATGTGATGAAAAATGAATTACATCGTTTTGTGGATGTGGTAGTCCACAAGTACGCGTCGGTGACATTATCATTTTCTAATGAATGGAAATGTAATAAGTTAGATATAATATTATAATTAATCAGGAATTTTTAAACAAAAATCATATATGAACACTAAATTCATAATAATACAAACCATGAATGGTTGTGATGAAGAAAAAGAGTTACTTCTACGTAGAGGCAGTAGTCCAGACGTATGTACAAGCGATACTCTCATTTCACATGAGATGGAAAATAATGGAAAATTATTTTCCATTTTTCATAACGACATATTAGTATATTTATGACACTATATTCAATAATTTAATATGGGAAAAGTAAATTTAGAGGAAATATATGAATAATGAAAGTTGAAAAAATCAGTAACAATATGAGCCTCTTCTTTAAGAAACTTCCCTTGAATCTCTTCTTAAGAACACTTGGGTATGAATTTTTAGAGACAAAAAACCTCTTGGATTTTTATTGTGATTTTCATAAGTGATTTTTGTAGTATTATAATGAAAAAAATGATTCATGTGGTGTAGTAAATAGAGGATAGGTGGTTCTGTTTTATAAGTAAGGGGAGTGGTATACTAGTAGTTATTAATAATATTAAAATATAATAAAGTAACCCTAAAGGGTAAGTAGATCCAAGTTAGATAATTTTATACTATATGATGAGATATATTATAAATATATTCAGTCAATATTAATGATACATGATTTTTTCTCATTTTAATCCTTATCTCACTAGTTTAAACCATCGTTTACCCCGTTTCACATTTTACCTTGTAATGAATTTTTAATTCTATTACTATTCATAATGACAAATTATTAAATTTAAATTATTAAATAATATTAACTGTTATGATTCCAATTAATCAATCTATTTTATAGGATTAAATTTATTTATGTTATTAAAATTCATTTTAAAAAAAGTGTGTAAAATGCCACTAAACAGTTTCACAAAAAATGGAAATTTAAGAATCAAACCGACTTTACCTTCATTACTATCCTTGCAAAAAGTATTTTATTGTGGTTATAACACTTGGTTAAATATATTATATATAAATTTAAGTAAATTATTTCATCAATATTGTATAATTTTATTTATTTATATAAAAACATATTGTTCCAATAAAAATATTTTTTTATAAAAACATCTCTTTTTTATATTCCATTACTTTTGCTTCAATTTATAACCAATTAAAAAATAATGATTGAATTTTATAAATATATGAATAATAATTTTCTATAATTTTTTTAGTAATATTCATACCCTACAATCTCATGTCTGGAAGACAACTATAATATTAATAAAAATAATTCCACAGTATATCTTAGTATATTGAAACTTGGTGTTTCATGTAAAGAATTTTGTTTAGAAAATAAAATATGTTGGAATATATATATATATTATAAATTCTTTGGGATTTATATTCTACCCCATAGTGATAAATTTACATTGGAATTAAATCAATTAGACACAAAAAACTAAGGTTTTTTTCCGTATAACATCTTAAAGTTCCCATACAGGTTCCTCAAATTTATAGTCTATCCATAAATCATTGACCATGTGTATGGTCAAATTTCATATCAATTTCTTTAGTCCACCTATATTATCCTCAATTTTTTCCTCATAAGAGAGATTATGGTCCCTTGGTATAACATTTGAGTTTGGGATATATGAAGTATCATATTTTTAATTCCTATGAAGATATACATGGAACAAATAATTACATTGAGAGAGATTTGGTATAAGTGACAAGAGATAAGATGAAAAATCTATATAATGAGGAATTTTAAAGGTTTTGATATATATATCTCATATTTCCCATCATTACAAATATGAAAATCGTCTTACAAGTAGGTATTCGAAAAAATACCTTATCACTAATAAGAGACACTATATCTCATCGTTGGTTGTCACATCAACTTTTCTATCAACTCTATACTTCGTTGATGTAATTATAAATGTATATAAAATTATAATCCATTTCCTTAACAATATTAATTATGAATAGAATTATTTCATTAACTTCATCCCAACACATTATAGTTATGAAATCCATGTCATAGATGGATTCAGAAAGCGCCATCTGAATGCTCATATGATTCTTTTTTAGTAAGAAATTCAACCAAAGGAAGGTGTTTATCCAAAAAACCAGTGAAATTAAATGAATAATATCTCAGTACTTTCTCTGGGGTTTAAATATTCCCCTCATCATGATAATCTATTTAAGGATGATATGCAGAGAAAAATCAGAACACTATATTTAAAGCTTATTAGAGACTTCTCTATAACATCATGACGCGAATACGTTCTCAATTAGATACAATAAAATGTGGTACTAAATGATATCTTTCCTCATCTATAATATATTTCATAGAAATATTATCAAGATATAGATCTTATATTATTCCAAAAAAATGTTCTTATTTCATAAGGTTATCAACTATAACCCAAATAAAATTGTACCCTTTAGTTGTTTTGGGGAGTCTAATGATGAAATCTTTAACAATGTTTTCCCATTTCCATTATAGCATGGTTACTGGTTGTAACTTATCCCTAAAATTATATCTATCATATATAGATTTAAAAAATTCCATGATTTGACATACATTCACTACAATATCCCTTTCCATGTTATCTCACAATAAATATTCTATAAGATCTCTATACACATTTGTAATTCTAGGATTAATAAATAATGTTTAACTATGTGACTCATCCAAAATATAGTTCTTGAATTATAGTATTAATGGGTTTTTATACATGGTTATTTAATATTATCATTATTTCATAATAATTTTTGAACATAATAACTTTTCTCTCCAAATAACACTGCTCCACATCCTCTTTATATGCCTATTTAATCCTCACATGGATGGATAATCAAAAATTAAACTAAGATAAATATGATTTATCATATTTTATCTGTATTTCAAGTTCCATATTTTCCAAATCAATAAATATAGGATCTCTTTCAATCCTTATCATGGATAAAATATCATTGTCCTGTGTGAGGGCACCAAACACCTTGTTCACCTTCCCATTTTGTTATTGTATTGAATAGAAAGAGTCATTAAATTATTCCAAACACGTCCATTGGATCATATAAAAACCTTTATATGGGAATTTATAATTTAATATTTTATGATTAATATATATATATATATATACACCATTTTAATTATATATATTATGCCTTCATATTTTCAGTGAAAATTTACCTCAGACAACTCTATATCACGAGTCAGTTATTATTTCTCATGAATTTGCAATTAAAATAGGGGATAATCTATGAACATATCATTATACATGAGGATGCATCCTTTCCCTTTCATTGATGAATCACTATATATCACAAGATCATCGCCAATGTAGGATAGTGTATGCACATGTGCATAGAAAATACTTTTTTAACGTCTTATATTTTTCCTCACATTAATTTTTCTGAAGGTATTTAGATCCATTTTGAGTCAACTTGGGGTTTTATATCATATAACCATGAAAAATACATCACCAAGAGATGCTAATATCACTTTAATTCATGAAATTTAAGGATCCTGGTTACCATTTCTGGTATGGTCCATTTCTCAATAAATTTAATCCTTAATGGGTTAATGGATATACTGTCACATGAGATTACGTGACCCCAGAATGAGTATTTTTTTAGTAAAAAATTTTACATGCTAAATTTGAAATACAAATTTTTATTTTGGAAGGAATTAAATATAATAATAAAATAATACCCATGATCTTACTTTCTCTAAGAATATTTAAGAATATCATCCATAGTTACTAAACCTCATATGGAAGGATATCTTGGGTATAATATACTTGTTCTTGATTGTGATATGGTCGTATTCCTACTAATCAATGAAATGAAATACTGAAAAACATTTATTCTAAAAAAACTAGTTCACCCCATCGTGATGTACTAGGGTATATGAATCACTCATAAAGATTTTATTTGAATTTATTCTTCAATTATTAAACAAAAATTTACCATATTCTATATGGACTCTTTAATATAGGTGTAACACCAGATATGAGTTTTGTTGAAATCTCCACTTCATGATTCAGGGGAGGATAACAAAATACTTCAAGTAATACATCTGTATAATCTCAAACAATGGGCCTATACTTGATTTTTATATAATCCCCATCCATTTGAGATAAATATACCTTATGAATAGGAAGAAACTCCCTTAAAATATAATTCAATTCCAAAAAATATTCATATTCATCTTCTCCTAAATAATGATTAAAAATTGATATAGAATATCAAACAAGAATTCCATTCCTTGTAAATTTATATAAAATCTATTTGGAGATATCAGATCCATACCCAAAACCAACTCAAATTAAACTACAAGGAGAATCACAATCTTTTGAGGAAGAATAATCCCACAAACATTTATAAGAAAAGATCTATAGACTTGAGATGTGATTATTATTATATTAAAAGTATTTACTACTAAGTTAGTATCTAATCATTGAGGTGGGGATATGATACGCATAGAAAATTATTGAGATATAAAATATTGGGTAGATATGGAATCAAATAATAATTTTTTTTATCTAGAGTTTATGATAAGTGTACCCTTCACCACATCATTTTATTGATCCACATAATAAGTGGTGATCCTGTGACATTTCCCTTCATCTCTAATATTAAGAGGGTTCTGACACATAATTTCATTATAAACCCTAAAATTCATGAAGTTATTGTATTAATATCTATAATACTTTTAATTATATAAATATTTTATTATAGGAACATTTGATTGAGATATATCTCTATTATTTTAGATGATCTTCCTATTTACTTCAATTTGATATCCATTTTCTCGATGAACTTATTTTCCTCACATAAAACATTTACCAAATCACATAATGAAAAATCTTCCATGATTTTTTCTTCACATAATACATGAAGGGATATTAATTTTATTTCCTACATTGGTTTTATTATTCAAATTTACATAATATCCCATTATTATATTTTTGTAACCAAAACCACAAGAACAATGAGAGTCAGAAATATCTATTTATAGATTGGGAGAACAAGAAAAACAATTTTCATAGCTATCCAAGTATATAAAATAAAATAAATTTTTTAGTATTTTTATCAAGACAAAAAAATTCTAATCAATATTTCATTTAGGATCGATGAAAAAATTAGAATCATACCTTAAATTTATGGTGAAATTCTATTTATAGGTATTAATATATTCATCATCCTTCTAATTTTCTTCTTGTATTTTTACCAATTTCTTGTGAAGTTTTAAGGGAAAATACATATTAAAATATACATTTGGATACTCTTCCTATGGTATAGAGTCAACTTACTCTTATTTCCTCATTTTTTGTAAGAATCCACCAATGAGCATCTTTCCCTTCCAAACAATACGTGTCCTGAATAACATTCATAAGGACCAATCATCAGAGAAAAAAAAATTTATTTTCTATAAAACTTATCTATATTTGTGTAATAAGTATATGAGAGGAAAAAATTAAGGTAGGTAGACATTTCCACATTAAATAATCAATAATGAGTTGTTCCTTCCTTAGGAAATTTGTATGTTAATAATTATTCATGTTACTAACCATAGATTTAGATATATTTCCCGAATATCAACATAAATGCACATCACTACTCTTATTTCATTTGATTTCTCATGAATATGGTCATTTAATTGACCATTACATTTAACATTAACACAATTCCAATTAGTTCAATACTTTGACTAAGACCAATATTAATAGTTCCTAAAACAATAATAACAAAGAGTAATCATGCTATCAGGAAAAATAATTCATTAGATGTGTAAATACTGACATTTGTTTTAATATATGAAAATTTGGATTAACCTAGTTAATTAAATTTCACATTCTATTAAAATCATTCATAATTGTTCATCAAAAATGTTAATTAACCCAGGAATATCATCTTAGAGTGTTCAAATAGGTGTCTAATATTGGACCACTCATCTTACACTAGTGATGATCGATTTAATACCCAATCAATGCATTTTAAAGATTCTTCAACAACGTGAAACTAGGAGACAACTAGATCCACTTTCTAGTATCCCGAAATGAATTGATTTTTAGGTGAAACTAAATAATCTGAACAGTAATAGAAATTCATGATGTTATCATTTTCTTATACTTATCACAAGGGTTTTCAATTAAGTTTCCTAATACAAATCAAAAAAATATATTAAACCATACCCTGATACAAAATGAGGCCAACTAGATATTTCATACTAATATATTATATAATTTTAGATTAATATTAATTAAACTTTCTAACAATAAACACCCAATAATAATAAATATTTTTTATTAGTAGACTAGATACACAATCATCTTATTCATTAAATATATTCAAGGTCACCCATAATGATCTTCTCATATAGTCCACTCATTATAATAAGCACACATAAATCATTTCTTTAAAACCTTCTGAAAAAAAATATAAAAGGTTGATATTACATGGTTAGTAATTATAAATATAAGATATATCAATATATTATCATAAGTTAGAATTATAAAAACATAAGTGATTAGGAGCATGATAATAAATTATGACAATAATAGTCAATTAGTTAAATAACATAATAATTAGTTATCAAATAATTATTTTTCGAAACAAATGAAAAAGTCATATCGATTTAAAATTATCAGTAATCAACCATGATCAATGGGAATATATCAGAAGCATAATAAAAAAGTATTTTTCATACACATAATCTCTGAAAATCATTTCTATAGTAAAGGATCACTTCAATGAGTATCATATAGGATTGGAAACATGATCTATTCCATCATTTCTATATTCATGGGTCACTCTTATGATTTTATAATTGGATATATTCCCTTACCAAACTAGGTTCACTCCCCATTTCATCCTTATTATCTCATGACATATACATCATTACTCATTGCTTTAAAGGTCTCTATAATTATAGGGCCACCTACCACATAAGAAAAATCATATATTCTCATGAAACAAGATCCTAAAACATTCAACATATGATCATATCATGAAAATTGGAATGTAAAATATTTTAAAAAAAACATCAAAATTTTATCATAGATTAACCCAAGAAAAGGAAATGGATTTATTAAAGGTTTTATCATAACCAAATTGGACCATGGGAAAGAAATTAGTTTCATATAATCATCATTAAATTATCATCATCCTAATCCATAGAGAGAAAAAATATAAATGGTATCATAAGATCATATTCCAATGTAATAATAAAAATATGTAAAATATGTTTACATTTCTGAAAAATACATATAAATTTACATTCAAACCTTTTTTTTGAATACTTGAAAAAATATCATTTTATTAAGATAACATTTTCATTGAAAATTAATATAATACTAAAAATTTATTTTTCCATGAAAGTGACCATGGAAATTTATAGAATAATTTTGAAACTAATTAATCCTCATGATATAATGAATAACTATTCTTACTATATGTGTCAAAATAGTAGTTTCTCTTCACATTTTCATTAAAAGTGAAAAATTAATTATTCATAAAACACTTTCTCAAAATATTACTTTTAAACATATTAAAATGAAGTAAAATTTAATTAAAATATTTTTTAAAAAAAATTTCATATAAATTTTAAAAAATACATAAATATTTTTAATAGAATTTATATAGATGAAAAAGTTCAATGACCAAAGATGAAAGAAGGTTGAATTTTTTTTGAAAACATATTCCTTATCATAGTATGTACCAATGAGAGGGAATAGGTAATAATACATAAAAATTATAGGATTATATACAGTATAATCCAATAAATTGGGTTTAAATTAATTGATTCACATAATATCCTTCAAGAAAAAATTTATAGGTCAATCCTGAAAGGAAAAGATATTATAACATAAACGCTTTCCTTATATCCCACTTTCCTTTGTAAGTGTAAAAATTTACATTATAATAAATATAAATTTATTATAAATATATTATATAAAAATATCAATTTTTAAAATACTATTTATCATTATTTTTTAATTTCGAATTATCCTTTTAATAATTATTTCATCATTAAAATGAACAGTTAGGTGAAAAATGGTCAATTTTTCATGAATTTTTCAGTTAAATGGTTGTGGCATAGGCGTATTGGTAATAATTTAATCATATATAGAATCATAAAACATTCATAATAGTCATATACTTATTCATTATATAAACCTTTATAATTCACTATATAATGTGAAGATGAAAAAAGAATCACATTACTTCTTGGATGTGGTAGTCCACACCTACGCATGAACGACTTTTCCATTTTCTAATGGAAGAAAAGGTAAGATGGTAGATAATATATTATTATTTTAGAAGAATTATAATATCATAAATGTCTTATATAAACCTTTAATCCATCATATTAACCAATAAATGATGATAAATATAGAAAATGAATCATATTACTATGTGGATGAAGTAATACACACGTACGCACTTTAAAAAATTTAATTTCCAATTTGATGGAGAGGAGGTGGAATGTGGCTGTAAAATTATCATAATAATATATATGTATACTAATGATACTTGATTAATAATTTAGGTTATGTAAAATATATTTAGAGGAATTATACGAATAATGAATCTTGAAAAATATGAGACAGAACATAAATATGTTCTTTGAGAAACCTTTTATGAATATCTATTTATGGAACCTGGGGTGGGATATATGAGATGATAGAAACCTATATGAAATGATGGGGTATGTTTAGAATATTTTTTTAGAATAGTTTTTATAGTAAAAGTGCTCATGTGGTGTGAATAAGAGGGGAATGTTGGTTCCCTTTTTTAAGTGAGGTGAGTGGCACACATGTAATTAGTAAGAATATTAAAATAATATAAAGTCAATATTGAGGGAAATTGGATGAAAATCAGGCCACATTATAAGTCAGGATGATATATAATTTAAATATATTCATCTATTTGGATTTAGATATGTTTTTTTTAAATTAAACCTTTATCTGTTTAGTTTAACCCCTCATTAAACCCTTTGAACCATTGAGACAACAATTTTTTTACCTCAATTACTATTTGTAATGAAAAAATTAGTTGAAATTATTAAATATTATTAATTTTTATTTTTTGAAATATTGATTCAATTTTAAAATATTCAATTTCTATAATTATTAGGAATTCATATTAAAGTAATTGCTTAAAATACAATAAAACTATTCAAGAAAAATCAATTTTAAGAATAAAAAAGAGTTTAACCTCATTTGTATCGATGTAAAAACTACTAAATGAATGTTAAAATATGTTATAATATATATATATATATATATATATATTTACTTAAAATTATTTAAAAATATAGATTAATATAATTTATGAAGAAAAATACACATAATGCATATAAAAAAGTTTTTTTAAAAACATATCCTTTTACATTCAAATGGATATTTTTTACTTTGTAAACAATTTAAAACTAATGAATTTATTTTTTTCATATGTAAAAAATATATTTCTATAATTTAGTTAGTCATATCTATAACTTCTAACATAATAGTTAGGTGAGAACTGTTACATTGAATAATAATAAGTCAATAATATATCTCTATCCTTTTAATCTCAGTGTTGCATGTAATGAGAGTTATCAAATAAATAAAATTTATTTAATGTGAAATATACCATAAAATATTGTTTTTTTATTTAGGATATGTATATAATTATAATTTTAAATGTAACAAATTGTGTGTAGATACACGTCATTAGAACAGATTGTACACATGTACATTCCTAAGCAGGGGGTTCTAGGATACACTATCTGTGACCCAAGTTCACACAATTTGTGATATTTATAAATATTTAGACGTCATACTGTGTTCTACATATAGAAGTAACTCTATTTTACTAGAGTAATTCAGGTTATATTTCAATATTTTTGTTTCAAATGAACCCATTCATCCATATTAAGCATCATAATCGATACATTCTCTTTTTCATGTGTTAGTGTAAAGGGTGATTATAAATATTTAATTACATGAATATAAAATCCACCTAGGAAACTTTTTATTCTTCTTATATACTACCTCTATCCATTACTACCTACCTCTTTTATCCATTTTTTATGTTATTGATATGCTGACGACAGTTAGAGATTCTCCAAATAGTCTCATTGTTTTCATTTTCTATAGACTCGACATTCCCTCAATAGACTAATTATTTCTCCATATTATCTAAAAAAATTTGATCCACAAACCATTTGTAATGTTGATGATGATTTTAATCTAATTTGATAAAGTGATTAAAAGGAAAATGATAAATTCATTTGTGGTCAATGATCGAACAAGAAACACTATTTAACACATGTCTAATTAAATATCATTCAAAATTTGAATTAATAATTATTATTGTAAAACATTTGAAGACTATTTTTTCAAAACATATCAATTTTTTCATAGAAAACAATAGTTAGTCTATTAATAACATATTTTAAATAATATACATTAATAATAAATTATTTTTTAAGAATTTATATAATCATCTAATTAATAACTTGGATTGATAAATTTAAATCATTCTTATTTCACATTAAAATCATTTTAAAATAATTAGTTACAAATCGAGGACACATGATAATAAAAAATAATTGAATAAATTTTGATATCATAATCTTCATAATGATAATAAATGGATGAATATGCTTGAGTATTTCTTGAATAACAAATGTCTCGTTCTTCAAGAATCGATTGATATTTTAATAATCCGTGAACTATAATTAAGAGTGAAGGAATCAATAATGATGAACAATGTAAAAATAATAAACAAAAAACATACCTAAAGGCCAAAATGTCATAAGATGTACAACTCAACTCTCCCTTATTATCATCGATGATTCCAGAAAATAGGATGACCATTAAAAATTAAAATGACCTTAAAATGATCCATTAATCAAATATCTTCAATGGGGGTTCATATGGAGGAGATAGAAAATTATATTTATAAGTTATTCCTAGTGTAATGGTTTCAAAAACCAATAATATAGAAAAATGTTGTAATCATCAATCTGATCCTTGATTTTTAGAAATGAAAACTCTAAACTTATGTGAAAGAACCCCATTTTGAAGCACTTATAATATTGGAATTTCCTTACATTGTAAAATTATGATCTTATTAATTGTTAATATGTGCATGTATATGAATGACATATTTTACATATTTTATATTTTCGTGGGCCACATTGTTAACAAAATATCATTTTGACCACCTATATAAATATTATTTAAAACATTAAAATTCATTTATTAACAAAACCTCGGTTAGTGTAATTTTTAAACAATTTGTGTATTAATTTTAAAAAATACAACTTAGAACATGAAACTATTCAGAATTAATTCATAAAATATGAAATATGCATTAATTAATATTAAAACCAACGCAATCATTTTTGGAAATGTTACACCATTAGTTCATATTACTTGTTATAATTATTTTTTATAATTTATATCATTGTGAAATATTTTTTTTATATTATGTTAACAAGATAAAAAAAATTTCATCCTTACAATTAAAATTAATTAATTATTCAGATATTGAATGTATATTTTTGGATTAACCATAGAGTTTGGTATCTTAAAGATTTTATTGAATAACAGAAAAAATTATTTTTAAATTGAAAATATTGATGGTAATTGTGTAATAACATCACACCTAAAAACAAAATTAATCATTAATGGGGAAGTGAGAAATTAGGGAAATCTTTGATTGAATTTATTATAGTAATTATTATATTTTATATATAGTTACTTTTGGTTTTTATGTTTTTTTCATATTTTTTTTATAATTTAAGTTTCATTAATCAAATAATTACTCAAACTGAAAATGTAATACTCATTTAAGAAGGATTACTTTTTTTCTATTTAGAAAATTTGATTAATTATTAAATTAAAATAAAAAAACACTATCATAAATTTGTTATAAGGAATATAAAATCCCTAAGGAAAAATTTGAAAACCAAGTCCAATATTTTTGATGACATATATCATAAAGAAAATGATAATTATAAATCCTATATTTATATATCCATGTGTTTTTATAATAAATTTACAAGTAATGTTGAAAATCACACAAATATTATAGAAATAAGATTTATTTTTATTAATAATTATGTGAAGATACAAATATATACCTAGTATTTTTTGAAAAATTATTTAAATTTTTTACATTTAACAATGATTTAATTGAGTCAGTAAAGTAATTAATTTCCATGTTTTTATTAAAAGATAATGATATTCTACTTATTAAAAGTTTGAAATTAAAAATTTCAATAAATTAGATGAAATAAATTATTATTTTATAAAAAATATATTTTCTATTTTGAAAATCAGTGAATCCTCATATCAATATATTCAATTTCATCTAAATTGATATTCAGTCAATTTATAAACATTTAGAGAGATTTAGGGAATTAAATTGAATATTTCAATATCTAAAATATGAGATATTATGTCTAATTGAAATATTTCATTAAGGTGTATCTTAGTGTTATATAATCTCTGTTGATTTTTAATTGCGAGGATATATGTTCAAAAATATTCTTGATGAATATCTTGATTTGTTAAAAAAATTTATTTAAATTGTTTTTTAAAAGTAAAGTTGTTTTTATAAATAAAATAAGAGACTACATGAATGATACTTATTAACTAATGGGTTTTGATATATTGTTTCCCATAAAAAATATTTACACGAAAATTGGAAAAATAAAATACTTTAGGTATTTAGTTGGAATAAGATAATTTCCGTAATTAAAATTTTCATTGGAATTTTACTAAGATGTAGAAAATATATATATCTATTTATAGAATTCTTATTTGTCAATATATAGAGGTTATATAGAGATTTAAAAACATTTCAAACGATTAATTTAATTCTTTTTTTTAAATCATAATCTTCACTAGCTCCCTGATATATTATATAAATCTATGAATTTGATGAATGTGTAGTTAAATATTGAACCTACATAGATAATAAATACAGTAATAATAACATGGAATCAAGAATCACAGTTAAATTAATTACACAATTGAATATTTTCATGCTTATTTAAGGTATCTAATAATAATAATAAATAATAGTTATAACCTTGAGATGTTTTAGGAAACATGAATAAAAATTAATGATAATGAGTTTTTATAGAATGTTTTAGATGAAAAATTTGTTTAATAAATATAAAAATATTACTAATGAAAATAATAATAAAAAATAATAAGTTAAAACACCTTGATAATATTTTTTTAATATGTTGTTGAAAAAAATAAGAATTATAAATAAAGAAAGCTTTTTAAAATCTTTTATAAATATTATATAATCATTCATTTTGATTAATAATTTTTTATATTCCAAATTTTGTAAAATTCAGGAAATTAATTTTTTTAGAAAAATAATGTACAATTATATATACACAATGGAGCAGACAAGGTAAAATATAGTTTTTATTTAATAATAAAATTTATCTTAGATCTAAGCAATACGGAAGACAATTAAATAATTTGGGTAAAATGTAAATAATATTCATTATTCCGATTTTAAGGGAATATGAATGTAAGAGATGCATCCTTCAAATACATCTCTATAAATAGTAACTTGTTCATGAATTGTTTCATATCCTTTGAAAAATTATATTTTTTAATGGTCAATAAATTTAATATTATTTTTTATTTAGTTATATTAGAAATATATAAATTTAAAACACATATTATTTTACATAAAACTCCCTATTAATATTTTTTTTATTTTTTTCAAACTATGCGGTTATCTTATCAGTAAGATCATTTATCAATTATTATCCAAATATTCTCATTTTTAATCGATGATAGATAAGATGATTTTCAAGATACTATATACTATAATTTTGAATGTTTTTATGAATAAATATAAATATAATGAATATGTTACAATATTGTACAAATTATAGTGGATGATGTTTAAAATATTTAGTTGAATAAATAATGATAAAAGGTAATATTATTTCACATAACAATAAAAGTATTCATATTTCCAAAAGTTAAATTTTATGAATTAAACTTAATGAGAAACAATGTAAACTTCACTTGTGAAATTATTAAATATTTTTCATCAACGAAGAATTAATTAGATTTAAAATAAAGGATGATGACCCATATATTCTAATTAAAAAAATTATGTTTATTCATTGATTTATATCTATTTATTTATTCAAATTATTACTTTATTTAATATTATTTATGCACTTTACTCCTAAATTGTATTTATCAAAATATGATTTTTGAGGTAACCCATATTTTACAAAAAAAATTAAAAATAATTTATTAAATGTTTTTATGGTATATACCTTATTATCACTGTAATTATTATCATATGTTTTAATATACTTTGTAGTTTTTAAATTTAATATTTAATTTATGATTAATAGAAAAAGATTTATTTTAAATTTATAAGGAATGAAAATTTAAAATGATTTCATGGGTGTGGAGTGTTATACATAAACCTCATATATGTTATATTTTATTTAATTTTTATAAATACGAATTCTAAGTTCATCACACTAATTATTCTTTGATATATTTTTATTTTATATGAAATTTTGATATTTTATTTCTATAATTACTTAATTTAAAAATCATAATCATTTATAGTAATGGTTAATATTATATGAATTATTTTAGGTATATTATGAATAAATTTGATTGATTAATTCATGATATGTGCCTATTTATGGATTTAGGAAATTGAAACTGAGACACCTTAAACTAGAACTCCTAGGTGCATTGAAAAAAACACATACTTTATAAACCCGATTTTATACTAAGAGATACATCCCAAGATAAGATCACCTATAATTATAATTTTAAAAATATTACATCTGACAATAAATCAGAATCCATGAACCTAGTGGTTTTATGTCTTTATTAATTCAATACATAAATATCATATTTCATATAATTATGATCCTTTTTAATAATTACACAATAATAGATCTCCTTCTAAACAGGTCTTCTATTATACCCATATTTATATTTTGGGGATTGGAAAATATAACTTGGGTTGAGATCAATTTACCATTTTGTAGAAAACATTACAAAAATTAGAAAATCATTATAATAAGTCGTGTAAATTGTTAACATATACCATAATATAAGAGTTCATTATCATAAGATAATAATAATGACTTATTGAGCATAACCAAACAAAATAACATAAAAATGTAGCACAACCATAATCATAGGAGATAAAAACATTTTGAACATGAACTATCCAAAATTATATTCATTTATAGTCTTGTGAACATAACATAACTATAATTACGTCCATATAATTATATGGGAATATAAATTAATCAATATTAGGTGAATTCATAGTGTTTTTAACATAGAATAATAATAATTATTTTTATTATTACATTCAGTTCATCCTGATATGTCATGACCCCATACACAAAATGTACACCTCCTGGTGTGGAAATGAGGGAATAGATATAATGATGCCTAAAACCCGCCTCCAATACACCCTGGGATATTGAAAAATATTATACAAATGAATGGGAAGCATTTTCCTCTATTACTGATAAATGATAGAAAATATAAAAATGTGTAACAAATCATGATAAAAAAAATGTAAATAGAGATCCCGATACATGCATATAATTTGATAAACCGGAATATCTTTAAAAGAAATTAAATGTACTGAAAAGATATCCTTAATATTGACCTTGAATCCTATACAGTTCTTAAAACACTATATGAGCTATTAATGTCTATATTGATCACAAAACAGCTCCTTGAGGCCTAAAAAATCAGTTTTTATATTTTTGGGTGAGCATAACATGTATTCTTAGTAAGACCATCCCTAGATCCTCAAATACCAAAGATAAAGTAAGAATAATACAACCCATAAAATAAAGAGAAGCTATCTTGTCAAATGAACAAGTTTACTATATTCCTAGAATCACCATAAATTACTCTCACCAAATATCAAATACAAGTGATCATATAATCTAATATCAAAAGAAGGTACCCGACACTACATCCCCTCTAGCTGGTCGCTCTACCCCAATATTACCTACTCCAAGCCATTTCTCTCCAAAATTACTCCATCCTGAAGAAACATGGGAAAAATTATTGTAACATGAATCTCAAGAATCATGTCACCTCATCATTCTATGACACATCTCTAGATTACAACTAAGTAGGTTCTAGGATCCACCACAACCCATATTTCATGTGTTATACCTCAATACATTACAACCCATAGACAATATACTTATAATATTCCATAGGATACTATAACCGTAGATAAATATGTGTGTAATAACCCCAACCCATTAAAACCCTTTATACACATATATGGGAAAGGTAACCACCATATAAACATGATTATAAAACTACTAGGCAATGGGATTGTGGAAAGAGGTGGTAATCATGCATCAATTATTCACCAAACTAGGTGTTGGGGAAGACACACTCCCAAAGTCCATTGGGTGTCAATTGATCTACCAAAAAGGAAGGGATAACATATCTAATAAAAAAATACATATGATAAAATATCTCACAACCAAACATTGGTAATCAACCTAGTCATATGCTCAACTGTAGAAATTGTCTATTAGATTCCATGCTAGAACTACCAATGAGTAGACATACTATAAGCACACAATAATTTAATATGTATTTCATTTAAATTTCTATTTACATTAACAATTTTATATTATCTTAATTCTTTCAGTTAATCATTAACATTTCTAAAAAAAATTTAACATGATCACAAACTGATTTTCATGCCATCCAGACACAAACAATCGATCCCACAATTTTTCAAGATTTTCATTTTCCAGAATTCCATAAATCCATCAGTCCCATGAAATAAAAAATTTATTATTCATTAAAATTATATAATAATAGGTTTTATGGGACTTATACTAAGTTACCTTTAGAGAGATTTATAAACCAATAACAACCATCTTTTTTATGAAGGGGGAACAAAATGTAGAATTAAGAAACCATGCTTTGAATCCTTTACAATAGATTCGTTAACAATAAATAATCCCATTTTCTAGCATAATTTCATTAAATCATAATTTCCTTCCATTCTAACAGTCCCAATTCCATCCCCAACACCACCATAAAAATCCCTATGCATCCATCCATCTCAAGAATCATCTTCTTCTATAAACACATGCCATTAGACACATGTCTCATAAACCATAAGCCACCCAGGCCCATATAACATCGTATAATAGGGATCAAATATAGAGAAACAAATAAGGTATAAAGGAAAGAAAAAATAATTTCAATAAGGAATTTAGTACCTCAAAGAACTAGGCATCCATCCTTCATAAACTAATAATCTCACTAAACCCCAAACCTTTATCTTTTTCAAATAATCAGTTCTTTTCAATCTTGAATTAACCGATTCAATTATCACTTGTTACAACAATAGGAATCCCAATGAATTATATATTAGAATATATTGACTATTTAAACTTTATTATTATAATAACCTATAATTTCATTCAACTATGAGGGAAAATTATAAACACACAAATTTAATTTTTTATAAAAAAATTACTAAATTTATTATTTTAACCAATTTCAACATAAAATCATGATTAAAATGAGAATAAAAGAATGTGCAGACAAAATTATAAATATAAATATCAAACTATCTATTCAAATAAGTGGAATACCATTATCATAGTGTAAAAACTGGAAATTCCTACCACCAATAGCAAGGTTCACTATTTTAACTAGTTTACTAATTGTTGACATTAATTCCACCATCAACTAAATTGACAAGGCATGAAAAAATTACTATTTAATATAAAATAATTGGACAATAAAAAATTACCCTAATTGAATTTGAACTTCAATTTTATTCACACAAGAATATATTATTGAGGTTCTACTGCTGTAGGAAGGAAAACACTCAGCTGAAGGAAGACTATCCAGAACCTAGTGTCCTCAAACCAACCAAAAACCATGCACAACAACACAAAAAACAAGGGGTTTGTATTCCATGAATATAAAAACAAGGATGAAAAAATAGAAAAAGAGAGAGGAAAATAGGTACCATGAACAAAATCCAATAAAATATCCATGAAACAATGAATTAAACCCTATAGACTCAGTCAAGGGGAACCAGAGAGATATAAAATAAATAATACCACTCAAATATTATGTTGATGGAGTCCTCCATATGTGAAATAAATTATAAATGTTCTAGATTCATTCAATGGGTCTAAAAAGAAAAGGAATTTGATACAAGGAGTGAGGATCAGTTAATTAAGGGGATGAATCGAATTAAATTTCATTACATACCATTTGTTATCCTGTAACTCATTTTCCATTTGAAAATGGTCACAATAAATTAAAATTGAGAACTATTTCTATCATATAAAAATGAACCCGAAAACTAGCATGACTTCCACCAAGGCCTGGACATGGTTGTGGTTGTTCTTTAATAACTCAACCCAACATGAAATCTGTTATAACATATTTTACACAACTAATCAATTTTACCTAATCAATGACATCAAAAATGGCCAAAAAAGGCATTTTATTACCCTGTTTCTGTCAAGAGAACCCTTACGGTTCCCCTCAGGGAACTGAACCCCCGTAGGGTGTTTCTACTAGCATATTTTCCTCAGAAAGGATTGACCAATCCAAAAATAGCCTCCAAAATGGTTTTAAATTCTATTTTTTAGCCATGGTATACCAATATATCCTAAACAACCAAAACAATACTCCACCATGAACCCCACCAGTGTGTAGTGACTCTTTGAAATTTAAAACATGTCACAATCCACTAAAATACCTTCAAACTCTCTCAAGACACCCCGATGTCTTAATAAAACATAGAGGAAATGAAGTAATGTTCCCGAAAATTATATTATGAATCTCTATAGTAAATATTGTCCTAGAGAATTTAAATCAAACATTATTGAGAAGAATGAGAAAAAGGGTCATCCAAATTACCACTCCTTAAGATACCACTCTATATTATCAGCATTATAGGAGCACAAACATTTTTTAAGCAAAAGAAGGAACATAGTTACCCAACACCAATAATGAGTTCTGATAAAATTTGATGTGTAATATTCCTTTTATTGAAGAAAAGTCCACAATAAAGAATAAAGAAGAGAGAAGCCATATTGAAAACCATATAAAGTTAAAAAAAAATCCTTAAAAATTAAGAACTAAAAAAGATAATTTTTAGGATACGGAGTTGAGATCTACAACTCATGTTCCCATGTGCTCTTATCAATTCCACCATATCGAAATAATACATAAAAATAATGGAATATAATGCATGTGTCACACCTTCTCATAATGTTCCTAGATATCTACATTCCAATCTATGAAGGTCAGATCATTGTGAACGTTGATATCTCCCAAATCAATGATGTGAGAGTGTTGATGAAGATAATAGTGAAGCTACAAAACATTAAAGATATACTATATTTAGATAATTTTTTTGGGGAAGAGATATTGAATATAAAACATATCCCAGATTATCCAACACCATGAAAGGTCCAATTTATTTTTTTGAGAAATCATACTCCCATTTCCAAAAATTAATTTCCATCAATGAGGATTCACCATTAAGAAAGCTCGATCTACAACATTGAGCCATAGATGTCTCCTCCAATGGTCTGTATAAAAATTAATAGGATTATTTGATGCCTTCATCCTCTCATATATCACCAAAATAATTCCCTTCATACTTTTAACTTGTTTTAGTATAAGAATTAATAACTCTAAAGACCCAGTCCATCAATACAGATAATGAAAAAGTAGTTCCTATAAAGATTCTAACTATATCAAACCAATAGATGAATGAAAAAAATTAGTTTTAAGAAAAATCATCCAAATGTATGTGCCTCTTAAATGAGTATCTAAAATTTGGTATCGAATAATATAACGTGTCTTCAAGAGTGATGATGGCCAACTCTGTCTAACAATAAGCCTATAGATGAAAGGTAATGGGAAGGAACAACTGAGAGAATTTTTATTGATGGATACCTCTCCACAAATTGAGAGGTAAAATGAGGATCACAATTATATATGATAATCCTCATGACTTTATGAAGGATCAATATATCTTCTAGGTACTTCCACGAAAACAAATCTACTAATATCAAATCCTTGATCACTGAGAAGTGACTAGATTTCATCTAAGGGCCCACAATCAAGAATATGACATCATAGACTACCTAAGATTTAGTTAAATAAAAGATTAAGTCCATATAAATATACTAAAACTTTCATCAAGGAATATCTAGTAGTGGGGTAAAACCACCAGTGGCATGGGGTCCAACATTCACCTTCTCATTGAACAGACTTTGATGCACAAACTCTGAAACTAAACGCTCTCATCCAGGACACCAAAAAATACCTCTCATATCAAGATAAATCTTTGTTACACATGGATGAACCACCAAGGGTGAGATATGGAATGCATGGGTAACTAAATAATTCTTCATTATCAAAATGAAAATTCCCATGGAATAGGACTTAATGTGGTTTATTGTCAGGACACCCATTAGCGGAATCACTACAAACAACTCAATCTCTCCAGACCTCCACCTCCAAATCCCCCATTAAAGTCTCGTTCACTAGCTAAACCAAATAAAACTATGACTTCATCTAGATATATAATTATGTACCACAAAACTCTCCCATATTAAGATGCATCTTGGAGATTTCTTACATCACTATTCAAAAATGTCTAGATTCACACATGACATCACTACATGATTTATTTATCATCACACCATCTAAAAAATAACATATTCCTAATGTATAAGAAATATAAAATTAATTTTCCTATATGAATTCAATCTACCACAACTGATAAATGTTTAGTTCATGATGGGAGAAGGTATACCTCTGGCTCTTGTGATCACTAGAAACCAAAAAAAAACACTCATTGATGATGTAATTACACAATAACATCAATTATGTAACACCCCAAGCTTCCACAATATCTTTCCCTTTGAATAATGCAATGGCGTGCATTGTACGCAACTTCGAGATTCTAACACACCACAACCAATCAAACTAGCCGTTATGAATAGTAATACCTACTTTTTGAAATTTTATAAATTTTATCCTTCTAAATGGACTTCATTTTTGGATTTATAATATCAAAATTAGCTTATGGTGAAATTTTGGTTCTTTTTGGATAAATTTCATATTTTGAGGAGTAGTGAAAATTACTAAATTTTAATTAAAAACATCTTTTTTAATCGAAATAATTAATAGTGATAAATTATTAATTTGAGTGGTTTTAATGTATATTTAGAATATATTTTTACCATTTAATACAATGTTGGTCATTAGATGTAATTTCACATTTAAACCAGATATAAACAAGTGTCAATCTGTTGATAGTTATTATCTCTTAAAAACGCGCTATTTATTTTGACGACGGGAATTAATTTTTAAATTAATTAATGAAACTGATATGTTTTGAATTTGGTAAAATAGACATCATTTTTGAATTCATAATATCAAATATATCTTAGGCCTAATTTTTGGTATTTTTTTGGGAAACTTTGATTTTTTGATGAATAGTGAAACCACTAAGTGGTAGTTAAAAAAATTTAATTTTTCATAAAAATTAATTTTACTGCTTCTGTGAGTGGAATTTTGTAAAGCTGAGAGACACGGTTAATATAAAGGAGTAAAATGTGGTTTAATGAGATGAAAATAATTTTTCGTAAATAGTAACTTTTTACTTTTATTTACCTTGGTTAAAAGTATATAGGGTAATTAAGGGTAAAAATGATATTAATATTAACCTAAAACATGTCCTAATTCTATTTGACAAGTTTATCTCGACCAAAAACAACTTTAGGAGTAAATTATTATCATTTAGGTCCACTTTTATTAGATTAGGACATTTATTATTATTTAATTCAAAGAAGAGTTAAAAGAGTTAAAATCAATGTTTATTTACTAAAATATTTTTAATATAGGGTTATATATAAGATAATTTAGATTTTAAATATTCATTAGAAAGATAAAAATATTTCCTACATAATGGTATTTTATTTATAATTTTTAGACAATAAACAATTTACTTTATTTATGACACAATGGTGATACAGAAATTATATAAATTTTTTTCGAAGTAATATTGCTGTTATGAATTTATCAAAAACAAAATACCCAATAGTGTCAAAATTGACATGAAAGAGTTTTTAAAACAAATATTATATTATTAATTTATATTAAATTTCTAAAAATATAAGGTTAGGCCAAGATAATTATATCATTATAGGTGTATCATTAATGGACCACTTGGGGGTCTCTAGGATGTATATAGTATGTTTATTAACCATATAATATAAAAATGCAAAGAGACATTGTAAAAGTGAAACTAATTAACTAAGAGTTAATACTTAAAGATAAGGTTAATATAATGACACAAACCTGTCTAAATTCTACTGGTTGAGTGGATTTTGACCCATACCCACCTTAACCTTTAAATTATCTACTTTGGAGACATTAGAAATAGAATATAAATTTATTATAAAATAATATTTTTGGGTTTTCCTAAGGTGCCCCTCACCCCTCTTATAAAAGGGAACTCCCCCTTCTCACTAATTAACACATTAAAAGACTTTTGGATCGGACAAACCCTGACCAAATAATCTCTCAACTTCCCTCACTACAACCTATATGCCTTAGTTTGATCAGAAAGCCATCCTAAGTATCCCTTTTGATCAAATAAAAAGGAATAACCCGAAGAAGAGGTAATATTTTCACCACCCTCTTTCAAGTTCCTTTCTTCTTCAACTTCTTCTTTATTTGTTATTTCTATTCTAAAATAATAACTCCAGTATATTCTATATACTATGATGTTATTATAAATATGGTACAACCATATTCAGTATTCTATCCATCCTTTGAATGGCATGTCACCGTATGTGCATACGTACGGATTACCGTCTCCACGTCGTGGTGTAATTGTCATTCAATAAATTATTATTTGGATGGGTATAATAATGATGTGTAATTCATGTAAATAATAAATATAACATGATAATTATTCTGTCTATATGATATACCATCCAATTATATATTATTTTTACATCAAAAGAATGATATTGTCGCTCGTGCGTACGTACGGACTACCGTCTCCACGAACACGATGTGATTCATTCTCCATCGTATCCATTCAAGTATAATTCGCATTTGATGATTAAAAATAATGTTTAAGGACTAGATATAATTATGGATATGAATAAGATACAACCTATCCATAACAAACAAAGCTTACGTAACAAAGAATATCAAGGAAAACGAGTAAGTTAACACCCGAAATGACGATAATACTAAGATATTATTAACACATCAATGTTAAAAGATCATATATGATATCATATTAATTTAAATGATTATTTTATAATTCAATAACAATTATTTCACCATTATACAGAAGGTTAACATACCGTCGACCAAGGAAAAAGTAGAAAGTAAGGGGTTTTCATCTAACTCCTTATTCCTGTGGGATTCATGTCATATTGCCACTATTACCTTTTGTGTGGTATATGTACTTCCCCTAATTGTATTCTTTGTGTAATAAACATTAATTTATGTGTATTTACATATTCATTTTATGATACCTCTTTCATTGGTTGTATGTTTCGTAATTTACTAAATTGGTTAGGGTTTATTTCGCAATCTCTTCATTATCCGAGGTTGGTTGTAATAATTTACTAGGACTTCTTTATCATCCACATCCATGTTTCTTAAAAATTTATTTCAAAACATTTTTTTACTATTTACTAGAATATGGTTTAAAGTCATTTATACCCTTGTTGTATTTTATAAGTTTTTTATAAAGGAATCTTTCCGTCGTTTTCCAAACAAGGTCCTTTTAACCTTTTCAACAGAATTAAGGTAAGAATGTATTTTTAACTTATACGGTGGATGCCGTTATTTTCCTCCATTATAAAGTCGTCGAATCTTCCCTTACACGCTTATAAAGATAGTTTCAAAATAAAGGTTTTATTTTATAATTATGTTATTTTTAAATGATTTTAAAAAAGATATATTTCTATCAAATATATGAAATTCCAGTGAAAATGTATACGTATTTAATGAAAGCTTATAAATGTTTTTAGAAAACCTGACTCTCGAGTGTGCTAGACAAGAAGGGATTGGGCATGGACCCGTCATGGCCTGTAATTAGTCGAGAAGCCTCAGAATTAGTTATTTTGTTTTCAGAAGCTTTCATAATGTTTTCAGAAAAACACTGGAGTATATTTTAGCAATTTTAAATGTATGTATCTTCTAAAAAATTTCATCGGTAGGTCTCATGAGACAAACTAGTGTCTTGGAAAAAGGCTTTGGCAAAATCTTATTTTTAGTCTTGGAACGAGGCCTTGGAAATGTGGTTATGATAGTATTTCATTATGCATTCCATCATTATGAAAGTGGTTATTAATATTTTCATGTGATTATTCGACTAGTAGAATATCCATGTGAATAAGTAAATGGAATTATTTCATTTTATCCTTTCCATATTATGCTGAAGTTCATGTTTAAAAGGATTTTGTATTAGTTATACATTGCCTTAAATTTTTATGTTTATTTATGATGGTTTCCGCTATATTGTTATCCTTACTGAGTATCTCAGCTCACCCCTTTCAATGTTTTATTTTTCCCAGGATGTGATGAATTATTTTATGAATGACCAGCAGGGATAGTATGAGGGGATATCAAGATAATATGTTGTTTTAGTTTTTCACTTATTGATGTAATATAAACATTATGAATATATCTAGTGTTTCCAAGGCTGCTAATCTAATTGGTCTTTCAAGACTTGATCTTTCTTGTGATCATGAGAATGTTATGTAATAATGCACCGACTCTGGGTATCTAGGGTCGGTGCGTTACAGTTGGTATTAGAGGAAGTTTAGTACAAAACTTGGGAGCTAGATTTAGATAAACTCTGATTAGAGCACGTAGACCTAAGAAGAACTTTGAAGATTAGTATAGAAGAACTTCCTAGAATTTTGGTATTGTAGAGATTTTGTGAGATTTCTGAGCAATACATCCCTGTCTGGATATGAGGAGACAGAGTCGGCTCTAGCACATATGTACCTAGGGGTAAAACCCGAAACCACCGCTTTGAGCTAGACTCGAATGGGAACTGGTGCACGACAACGAGCCTTGCTTCACTCTTGGTTACGTCACTCCCGGGGGATATGCTTAAGATAATTTAAATTTTCTTTACAAACCAATTTGAAGTATTATATATATAAGATGAGAGTAAATGACCTTATCTAATTCTAATGTGTTTCAAATTGATAATATGGTGACATGTTAATCTCTAAATGATTTTATGACTAATGTTACTCACACAATGCTTTCTGGTTTTAGTTAATGGCTGGATTCAAAGGAAGTCATAGTATCTTTGAGAATGATGTACAAGGTGGGAACGGTGGTGGAAATGAGCAACAAAATGGATTTTTGATAGGTTTAAAAGATATCGTCTCTATGAAAAATCAATTTTCCAAAAATATGATCAACAATATATATATTAACCAATTCCTGGACTCAACAAAGAAGAGAAAGGTGATGAATGATAAGAGCTCCAGCAGTGGAGACCATGGAGAAAGGAATCCTCAATTTCCATCATGCAGGAAATGTGGAAGGAGACACCCAGGAAAGTGTCTCAATGGGACAAAGAAATGCTTTACGTGCAGGAAGGAAGGACATAAAGTGAAGAATTGCCGAAGAAAAATGAAGAGTACTATGTAAGAAGATCAAAATGGTCCCAAGAATCCATTTACAGTCATTTTCCATAAATATAGGGGACAAGGCCATTACCCGAGTGAATGCCCTATTCTATAGGATATTTTCTTGGTTTAAGAAGAAGCAATGTGGAAATAAATGGTTGGTGAAATGTTTAAAAATTATTCGTGCTCTTTGTTGATGGGTTTACTTTGGAATAATTTTATCTTGTATTTTTAACCCCGCAGTTTTCCATGTGAGAATGATATTTGAGGAAGAATTATCTTTTCTCTTGTGGATATAGTTATAAATAACCATTTGGTTTTATATGATCATTGGGTTTGAGGCAATTATAAGTTGTTATAATTTGGGATGAAAATGAAAGGTATGAGATAAGATTTGTAGTTAAATTATGTTATGGTAATTTTGAGGAATTTATCTCATTTTGGTAATGTTCTAAAATATCATTTTTGAAAAAGGACAACATGCAGACCGTGTGACAACCCGTCGCGTTGGACAAAGATGTGGGAATCGATCCCACAACCAAAGTGTGATTGGGATTTATCACCTACCACTGGACTACGTGAAGTCCCTGGTTAGTGTGACTATTATTTTTAGTTAAATGATTTTATTGATCAATAATAATTTTATTTGGGATCTTATGTATTATCAAATGAATACCCTTAGTATAGAAAAATGATTTTCATGATTAAGTGATAAATTTTATTTTGGAAGTTGTTCGCTTTGTTGTGAACACTATATGCCCAAGGAAAATAGAATAGTATGGGATTTCATTTGAGGAGTAATGATGGATTTTTATCTATGTTTTTATTATGGATTTTTATTGATTTGGGTTATTTATGGAAATGATTAGGTTAATTACTTTTAAGTATGTGACTTTAAGAGTAATTAATGTCATTTGGAGATATAATTTAATGTGGAAGACTACATTCTTATATGTTTTGGGTTTCAATATTAGTTTGGATTATATTGAAGGATTTTAAGGACAATTGATTATTGAATGGTATTTATTTAACTTTGGGGTATTGATGGTTTAATTTTAGAAATTAAGATTAGTGTTTTTTTTCTCTAATGGAATATCCATTTGGGGGATCATTAGATATTATACTAACCATTTTGGTTTTGATTAATCTCTAAATACAAGGTAAATATATATTTATCCTATGTGGATCATGTATTTCTATAGAAGTTTATTCTAGCTCTTCCATTGTGACCAAGTATTCTTGAATACTCATTGTTAAAAAAAATGAGTTAGTGGTAAAAATTTATTAAAGAATGAAACTCTACTTAAAAAGTAAGTATATATATATATATATATATATTCTTAGTCAATATCATAAATTAATTCTTCTTCCTTATGTAATGTAACTTAAAACAAAAAATGTTGTCCGTTTACTTTACCTACTGGGAGACTAATGACCGTTTGTTCCAACACAAGTTTGTGATTTTATTATTCTTAACTTTATCCTGATCATGTTTTCTATACCTCTCCATCAGAACTTAACAATTAGTTTATCGTCCATATCTATGTTTTCCTACATGGAATCCTAGTATGGGTTATCTTGGGTGACCTTTATACCTCTCTTCCTTTCTTTTAAAGTGATAGTTTTATTGACTCTTTTTCCGATGTGGGACTTTCCATTATATTATCATGCCCAATTTTTAAAAAATTTCAAGGACACAATTTATTGAAGGATGGGAGAATGTAACATCCCTATCTTCCACGGTACTTTTCCCTTTGAATAATGCAATGACGTGCATTGTACGCCAATTCGAGATTCTAACACACCACAACCAATCAAACTAACCGTTATGAATAGTAATACATACTTTTTGAAATTTTATAAATTCTATCTTTCAAAATGGACTTCATTTTTGGATTTGAAATATCGAAATTAGATTAGGGTGAAATTTTGTACTTTTCGGATAACTTTCATATTTTGATGAATAGTGAAAATTACTAAATTTGAATTAAAAACAACTTTTTTAATCGAAATAATTAATAGTGATAAATTATTAATTTTGGTGGTTTTGAAGTATATTTAGTATATATTCTTACCATTTAATACAATTTTGGTCATTGGATGTAATTTCACATTTAAACCAGACATAAACAAGTGTCAATCTTGTGATAGTTATTATCTCTTAAAAACACGCTACTTGTTTTGACGACGGGAATTAATTTTTAAATTAATTAATGCAACTGATATGTTTTGAATTTGGTAAAATAGACATAATTTTTGAATTAATAATATCAAATATATCTTAGGCCTAATTTTTGGTATTTTTCTGGAAACTTTCATTTTTTGATGAATAGTGAAACCACTAAGTGGTAGTTAAAAAAACTGAATTTTTCATAAAACTTAATTTTACCGCTTCTGTGAGTGGAATTTTGAAAATCATAGAGACACGGTTAATATCAATGAGTAAAATTTGGTTCAATGAGATGAAAATAATTTTTGGTTAATAGTAACTTTTTACTTTTATTTACCATGGTTAAAAGTAAATATGGTAATTAAGGGTAAAAATGACATTAACATTACCCTAACACATGTTGTAATTCTATTGGACAAGTGTATCTCGACCAAAAACAACCTTATGAGTAAAATATTATCATTTAGGTCCATTTGTATTAGATTAGGACATTTATTATTATTTAATTCAAAGAAGAGTTAAAAGAGTTAAAATCAATGTTTATTTACTAAATTATTTTTAATATAGGGTTATACATAAGATAAATTCGATTGTAAATAGTAATTAGAAATATAAATAGATTTCATACATAATGGATTTTTATTTTAAATTTTTAGAAATTAAATAGTTTAATTTATTTATGACACAATGGTGATGCAGTAATTACCTACTTAATGAAATATTAAAATAATTGATATTATAAATATCCAAATAAATGTAATTTGAGACTTTTTATGAATTAAACTAATTTTATAGGTTAATATTACATATTAGTATTGATTATATAAATTGTTTTTGAAGTAATAATGCTGTTATTACTGTATAAAAAGAAAAATACCCAATAGTGTCAAAATTGACATAAAAGAGTTTTTGAAACAAATATTATCTTATTAATTTGTATTCAATTCCTAAAAATGTAATGTTTGGACAAGGTACTTATATCATGATAGATGTATCATTAATGGACCACTTGGGGGTTTCTTGGATGTATATAGTAAGTTCAGTATCCATATAATATAAAAATACAAAGAGACATTGTAAAAGTGAAACTAATTAACTAAGAGTTAATACTTAAAGATAAGGTTAATATAATGACCCAAAACTGTCTAAATTATATTTTTTGAGTGTTTTTAAACCCATACCCACCTTAACCTTTAAATAATCCACTTTGGAGCCATTAGAAACCGAATATTAATTTATTATAAAATAATATTTTTAGCTTTTCCAAAGGTGCCCCTCACCCCTCTTATAAAAGGGAACCCCACCTTCTCCCTAATTAACACATTAAATGTCTTTTGGATCGGCTAAACACTACCCAAATACTCTATAAACTTCCCTAAATACAACCTAGATGTCACGACCCGTCCTCGGGGCCCGTGCCGTGACTACCCCAAGCCCGCCTTCCATAGGCCAGGGGCTGGCGACTAGCACCAAGGCGTAAAATCCCAGTAAACAGGGAAGGCATTGCCTTTATAAGTAACAACCACACAGAGTCAGCAAGCGGAAAGTAAAGTGCAGAAAAGAAAAGGGGCCGGAAATACAAGCCCAACTGTAAAGTACAACTGAAAAGTAAAGTACAGCAACTGAAGAAAAGACGGCGGCCTCGTGTCGTCCACTGGCAATCCCACCTGAAGGGTGGGTACAGATAGCCTCCAGGCTCCTCGGGTCCCACGTCCGCTCCGAGCACGTCCCGCCCAGTGGTCCACCTCCAGGTACCGTCCTGCTCCACGCCCCAACCGTGATCAGCGCTGTCCGTCGTCTGCAACCAACACAACAAGGTGCGGGCATAGCCCGTGCAGGGGTGAGTACAAGCTACTCAGTAAGGACCCCGAGACCCCCGAAGGTCTCCCGAAATCCACAAAGGATATAGCACAAAAGAAAGATGCAATCACGAAGTAACATCTGACTCGACTTAGGTATATGCCCATACATATACCTAAGTCCCCAATTCTAGCTCTGCTCACGAGCTCAAGAACAACTCAATCCACAAAGGAAATCAAGACTCAAATCCACAAGGAGAGTAACAGTAAAATCCACATAGGATAGTTCAACACAATCCACAAAGGAGAGTAACATACGATTCAGCTCAACCAGGTATACTTTTTCAGATGACGTCAAAGACGATCACTGATCCGTCTAAGTCGTCGAACCCACGAAGGATCGATAGGTACTAACCCCCGCAGAAGACCCACACAGGATCGGGCTCACACAGAACCTGTAGGCAGTGGCTCACACAGAACCGGTAGGCAGTGGCTCACACAGAACTGGTAGTAGGACCCACACAGGATCGGGCACTGATCCGCGTAGGATCGCTGAGTGCAGTAGTCGACGCAGTCCACTGAGGATCTCTGCACAGTCGTCGCCGCAGTCCACGAAGGATCTCTGCTCTGCCGTCGTCGCAGTCCACGGAGGATCTCTGCTCTGCCGTCGTCGCAGTCCACGGAGGATCTCTGCTCTGCCGTCGTCGCAGTCCACGGAGGATCTCTGCTCTGCCGTCGTCGCAGTCCACGGAGGATCTCTGCTCTGTCGTCGAGGTCACAGCCAGCGCTAGGGTTCCCGCACAAAGCGAGCTCGTCTAGGAGGGTCCGCTCCACGAGCCGAGAGGCTGATACATCAACTGACACGTAGTCCGAAGTTGATGTATCCAAAAGTTCCGTATCGACAACAGGATCTCAACGCGACAGACGGCGCGTCAATCGGACGCCCGGTCTGAGAGTTATTGGCATTTTCGTCCCAGGGGCCCGGTTGGTTTTTAGGGCAAAACCAACCCGACCGTACTCCGCCTGTATCCGATCCTCGGGCGGAGTATGCCAAAAGTCCCGTCTCACTTAGAGGAAACTACCACAGCTGACGGTACGTCGATCGGACGTCCGTAGCTCAAGTTATGAGCGTTTCCGCTCCGAGGGCCCGGTTGGCTTCGTGTACGAACCAACCCGGCCGAACCCAAAGTCTTCCGAAACCTTGAGTATAATATACCGAAACGACCGTCTCGATCCAAGGATCGCGTAGCCGCTGACGGTTCATCAATCGGAGGTCCCAGGCCCAAGATATGGGCGAAAGACCGAAGAGGGCCCGAAACGGGGGTTCTGGGCCCGGGGCGACCCGGCCCGAACCCCCCCCTGGGGTCGGCCGCACCGGGTCGGCCCGAACCGGGTCGGCCCGACCCGGCCCGAACCGGCTCGGCCGGGTCCGGTCCGGCCTGGGCACGGCCCGGCCGACCGGACCGGCCGGCTCGGCCTCGGCCGAGCGGCCGAGGGAGCCGCCGCCGCCGCGGGTTGAACCCGCGGCTTGAGGGAACCGCGGCCCCGCGGGGGGCCGCCTGTCACGCGGACGCGGCCGGGCCGCCGCGTCCGTTCCCGGTTCCGCGCGGCCGCGGAACCGGCCGCCGCTGCCGCCGCGGCTTCAGCCGCGGCGGGCTTCCTCCACGGCGGCGCGCCGGGCGCCGCCGCCTCCGGTCGCCGGCGCCGCCGCGCCGGCGACCCGCGCCGCCGCGCCTTCCGCGGGCCGCCGGAGATGCTCCGGTGGCCCGATTTGCCTCCCGTCTGCGCCGTTGCCCCTCCCGGATGCCGACCTTCACTGCGGGATCAACGGATCGCCCCTGCCGCGCGGTTCGTCGTCGTCCGCCATATTTGCACAACAAAATAGATCGGCGGAGGGTTGCCGGGTCTTGTTCGTTAGACCCGCACCCTCCGCGTTAGCCATAAACGTCACCGGGAGGGAAAAGGATTAACCAAATCAACAATTTTAAATAGATTAAAATTGTTCCGATCGGGTTCTTTAATTGAAAAGAATAAACATGGGAAAAGAAATAAAATAATCCAATCAACCCTTACCTTGTCGTCGTCGTCGGACGAGGGGTCGTCGCGGAATCGCTCGTCGCGGAGGAAGGAGATCGTCGCGTCGTCGCGGTATCCGGCGTCGCGTCGCCAATCTCCGGATCAAGAACAAACGGATTTAATTAATTAAATCCGTTGTTATTGAAATTTAAAAAAAAAGAGAAATAAAAGATTTGATTCTCACCTTTGTTGCCGATCGCACGTTCGCCGCGGAAGAAGAGGCACCGAAGAAGAAGAAGAAGAAGAAGGTCGCGGAAAAGTTGTCGACGTCGCGGATCGTGCGTCGTCGAATTCCGGTTCCGGCGTTCTTCGCGTTCTTCGTGTTCTTCACGTTCTTCGCGTTCTTCGCGGAGAGGGTGGAGGCTCAGAGGAATAACAATCCTCCAAAATAGACAAGTTTGTCTATTTTATTATTTTGCCAACAAACGCAAAACGCGTAAGTAACGACCCACTTAATTCGTTGAATTAATTCAACGAATAAAACATCCCATTTAATTCACGAAAGAAACAGCCCAATTAAATGGTCTGTTAAGAATTAAAGAAAACGCGTCGGTTGACTTTTCAGTTACTTTGACGGGTTTTCGCGGGTGCGTTACTTAGCGAAAGAAACGGCGGGGCTCGTGCGGGCCCCACCGCACAAATATCCTACCAAGGGGTAGGATATTTCTGGATAGCATCCTATCCAGTTCAACTCAGTTCAAGCTGTCTTTAAGTGACTTCAAGTGGCTTCCAAGCAGCTTAAGTGAAATAAAATAAAGTTGTCGCACAAACTTTATTTTATTTCTGACTTAAAGCCGTAAAATTTAAAAACCACGTCTGAGCAAACGCAACTCCGGAAGAGGCGTTTCTAAGCAAATACCGGCGCTGCGATTTCATCGGTGCCCTCAGAATTCGATTCCGGGCACCGGTTCAAAAGATAGAAAAACCCGCTCGTCCGTTCACTGAACGTACCCGAGCCAAACTTCGGAAATTGATTCCGGGCACACCGGGCCTCGGAATCAGGTGCCGTCTGAAGCTGCGCTCTTGTAAAATTCCAAAGAAAATTAAGAAAAAAATTTCCTTGAAATTTGCGGGTCTTTACATTACTCCCACCTCAGGGCTTTACGTCCCCGTAAAGATACATCAAAAACTAGGGGAACAAATGGGGGTACTGAGCACGCATCTGAGCCTCCCGCTCCCAAGGGCTCTCCTGGAGGTTCCCGTGCTGCCATCTGACGCGCACAAGAGGAATCGACCGCCCATGTAGGACCCGCTCCTGTCGATCCTCGATCTCCACTGGAACCTCCGCAAAAGTCGCCCCATCGTCCACGTCCAGCTCCCCAAAGTCGATGATGTGCGTCGGGTCGTGCACGTATCTCCTCAGCTGAGACACGTGGAAGACGTCGTGCACCCGGTGCAACTGAGGTGGTAGAGCCAGGCGATAAGCCACCTCTCCTATCCTGCTGAGGACCTGGAAAGGCCCGATGAAGCGTGGAGACAACTTGCCGCCTCGGCCAAATCTCCGTAAACCACGTCGAGGTGAGACACGCAAAAAGACGTGGTCGCCATCCTCGAACTCTAGTGGCCTCCGCCTCCTGTCAGCATATGACTTCTGCCGGCTCTGAGCTGTCCTCATCCTCTCCTGGATGATCTGGACCTTCTCTGTCGTGGCTCGGACCATCTCTGGTCCCACGAGTGCTGACTCCCCAGGGTCTGTCCAGCACAACGGTGATCTGCAGGGTCTGTCGTACAACGCCTCGTATGGTGCCATCCCGATGGTGGAGTGGTAGCTGTTGTTGTACGCGAACTCCACCAAGGGTAGGTGGTCCTCCCAGCTGCGACCAAAGTCGAGAACACATGCACGGAGCATGTCCTCGAGTGTCTGTATGGTCCTCTCCGTCTGTCCATCCGTCTGAGGGTGGAAGGCTGTGCTCAGATGGAGCCGCGTCCCGAACGCCTCCTGCAACCCCTTCCAGAGCCGGGAAGTGAAACGAGCATCTCGATCGGAGACGATAGATGTGGCACACCGTGAAGCCGTACGATCTCCTGGACGTAAAGACGTCCCAAGCTCTCCACTGAGCCCTGCTCTCTGATGGGTAAGAAGTGTGCCGACTTGGTGAGTCGGTCGACAATCACCCAAATGGAGTCGTGACCTCTGGAAGTACGTGGAAGTCCAGTCACGAAGTCCATAGATATGCCGTCCCACTTCCACTCCGGGACCTCCAAGGGCTGTACCAAGCCTGCTGGTACCTGGTGCTCTGCCTTCACCTGCTGGCAGGTGAGGCATCGTGAAACGAACTCTGCCACAGCTTTCTTCATGCCCGGCCACCAGTGCTGTCGTCTGAGATCCTGGTACATCTTCGCCACTCCGGGATGTACCGCCAAGGGAGAAGTGTGAAACTCTCTCAGCACCTCCTCTCGTAAAGCGACTGGTATGAAGGTACGTCCTCTGAAAAGGATGTCGTGCTCTGCTCCAAGGGAGAAGCCATCAGGCGCCTGACCTGAGGATATCAGTGCACGCCGGGTCTCACAGTCAGCGTCCCCACGCTGAGCCTCTCTAACCCGCTGTAGAAGTGGAGGAGAGACTGTGAGAGACTGAAGAAAGGCTGCTCCGTCTCTATCCACGAAGGATATCTGCAAGGAGGCTAGCTGCTCCGTCGCCTCCTCAAGTAGCTGAATGCCCGTCCTCCTGCTGAGGGCATCGGCTACCACGTTCCCCTTCCCAGGAGTATAGACTATCTCAAAGTCATAGTCCTGGAGGAACTCAAGCCATCTCCGCTGTCTCAGGTTCAGGTCCTTCTGAGAGAAGATATACCTGAGACTCTGGTGGTCAGAAAAGACAGTGAAGCGCTCGCCCATCAGATAGTGCCGCCAAGTCTTCAGAGCGAAGACCACTGCTGCTAACTCCAGGTCATGAGTGGCGTAGTTCTGCTCATGCGGCCTCAACTGACGTGATCCGTAGGCGATCACGGCCCGCTCCTGCATCAGGACGCACCCGAGTCCAGTCCCTGATGCATCGCAGTAAACTACGTACCCAACTCCCTCCTCAGGCAACCTCAAGATAGGTGCGCTGGTCAATCTCTGTCTCAGCTCCTGGAAGCTCTGCTGACATCTGTCTGACCACACAAAGGGTTTACCCTTCTTCGTCAAGGCTAAGAGTGGTGCTGCAACTCTGGAGAAGTCTGGCACGAATCTCCGATAATATCCCGCTAGGCCCAAGAAGCTCCGCACCTCTGTCACGCTCCTGGGTGGCTCCCAAGCTAGCACTGCCTCGATCTTCGCGGGATCCACTGCAACTCTCGCCTCAGAAATGACGTGCCCCAAGAAATGGACCTCACGTAACCAGAACTGGCATTTTGAGAGCTTGCCATAAAGCTGGTGCTCTCGGAGTGTGTCTAGCACAACTCGCAGGTGGTATGCATGCTCCTCCTCAGTCGTCGAGTATACCAAAATGTCGTCAATGAAGACAACGACAAATCGGTCGAGGTATGGCTGGAAGATCCTGTTCATGAGGCTCATGAACACTGCTGGAGCATTGGTTACGCCGAATGGCATAACCAAGAACTCATAATGGCCATACCGACACCTGAAGGTCGTCTTCTGTACGTCCTCGTCTCGAACTCTGAGCTGATGATAGCCTGACCGGAGGTCTATCTTCGAGAACCACCGCGCTCCCTTGAGCTGATCGAAGAGGTCATCAATCCGTGGCAGCGGATACTTGTTCCTCACTGTCACCTGGTTCAGGCGACGATAGTCGACACATAGTCGCAAGCTCCCGTCCGCCTTCTTGGCGAACAAAATCGGGGAAGCCCAGGGTGAAACACTGGGTCGGATAAACCCCTTGCTCTGCAAGTCCTCCAACTGTACCCGCAGCTCTCGAAGCTCGGCGGGGGCCATCCGATATGCTGGAGTAGATATCGGGGCTGTCCCGGGGTACAAGTCGATGTAAAAGTCTACCTCTCTATGAGGAGGTAGCCCTGGAACGTCGTCGGGAAAGACGTCCACGTACTGGTCCACCACTGCAGGAAAAGCCGGACTCCGCACGTCCACTGCTCCTAGGATGAGGCTAGCCAACTGATGAGAGATGGGCTGCACTCTCCTCCGCGGAAGTCCATCCTGTGCTGCAAAGGTTCCCTTCTCGCCGGTGAAGGTAAACCTGCTCCCGTCGGTACGAACACATCGCACCTTGCGCCTAAAACAGTCGATCTGGGCATGAACCGTGGATAGCCAATCCATGCCCAAGATGACATCGTAAGGCCTCGACGCCGCTACAAGGAGATCCCAGCCGAAGCTCTCGCCTCCTAGAGTAAGCTCACACTGCCGGCACCAGTGCGTAATCGTCGAGTCTGCTCCCGTAGGAGTCTCTAGCCGTAAGGATCGAGCCAACGGCTCAGTCGGAATCTCCGAGCTCCGAACAAGGGCAGAGGCTATGAAAGAGTGACTCGCTCCTGTGTCTATAAGTACTGCAGCAAGGGTGGAATAGACACAGATCGTACCTCGAATCATCTCTGGCATGTCGGGGTCGTAGGCCTCCACTGCCTGGAGCTGGGCCTGTCCCTGCCCTCCAGCTCCCTGTGGTCGAGGTGGCCCTCCTGGCGGTGATGGGGGTAGAGCCTGGAAGCGCCGCCCACCACCCGCTGCTCGGCCAGCTCCTCTGCCTCGTCCGCCTCCTCCCTGCGGACCGCCACGGTCGACCCTCTGCCTCTGCCTGGGTGGCCCCTCCACCGTCTGCTGCTCCTCTGGTCGGCGAGTCGGGCAGTCACGAGCCATGTGACCCTGCCCGCCGCAAGAGTAGCACAACCTGCCTCTCGAAAGGCTGGCACTCCGCTGTGTGCCCCGCACCGCTGAGACGGTGTCTTGAGGCCGTCTGCGAGGGGGTCTGGTCTGCCTGGACCCGTGAGTCATCCGTCGGCTGCCTGCTGCCGATGACTCAGCTACCTGCCGCCCTGCGCTAGGTCTCGCTGCTGAAGAAGGCTCTGCCAGGAATCTCTCGATCAAGAGGGCTCGCTCCAGCACTCCCGCCTGGGTCGGAATGCTGAGAGAGATCAGCGACGCCCGAATCTCCTGTCGCAAGCCCTGCTCGAAGGTCCGGGCCCGGAAGAAGGGGTCCCGTACCATGTCGGTCGAGTAGCGAGATAGGTCCGTGAACCTCGCCGCGTACTGAGCGACCGTCATGCTGCCCTGGCGCAGCTGGAGAAGCTCCTGGATACGCACCGCTCGGAGGGTGGCCGGGACGAACTCAGAGCGGAAGAGGCTCTCGAAGTCCGCCCAGAGCAAGGATGCCTCATCGTGAACCTGGAGCATCAGGCTCCACCATCGTCCTGCCGCCGCCTGTAGGAGGCTCGCTGCGAGGATCACCATGAGATCCGCTGGTGTCCTCACTAGTCTGAAGATCCGTACCACCGCCTCTAGCCAGTCCTCAGCGACCTGGGGGTCCGCCTCACCGCGAAACCTGGGCGGTCGCTGGCTCTGAAACTCATGCAGTGCCCTGAGGCGACGTGCATCGTCAGCGTCTGGTACTGGCAGCATCGGTGGCTCGGCGGGTAAAGCTACCGCCGGTGCCACTGCTGGCAAAGGGCCCTGCACCGAGGCCTCGTCGCTCGGTGGGCTGCCGTCGCGCCCTACACTCGGAACCCTAGCTGGCTGTCGTCGCGGGGCCATCCTGAAAAGGAGAACAAGAGCACCATAGTCAGAACAGTATACCTGGTGAGCTGGCACAAGTAATCACAAGGAAAACTTGAGACTTTCATAAAGCAGATCAGTATACCCGGTGAGCTGACACAAGCAATCACAAAGAAAACTTGAAACACACACGCAATCAATGTTTTCATGCATTAAGTCGGAAATCAGGAGTCAGGGTCCTGGTGTACGGATACGTCGGCCGCCGCACCAACACTGGGCTCCCTGAACTGATAACCACACTCAATACACTAAACACTATTGCTTCATATAGAAAGAAAGGACGATCAGAGTTTGCGGTAGAACCGACCAGCTCTGATACCAATTTGTCACGACCTTTCCTCGGGGCCCGTGCCGTGACTACCCCAAGCCCGCCTTCCATAGGCCAGGGGCTGGCGACTAGCACCAAGGCGTAAAATCCCAGTAAACAGGGAAGGCATTGCCTTTATAAGTAACAACCACACAGAGTCAGCAAGCGGAAAGTAAAGTGCAGAAAAGAAAAGGGGCCGGAAATACAAGCCCAACTGTAAAGTACAACTGAAAAGTAAAGTACAGCAACTGAAGAAAAGACGGCGGCCTCGTGTCGTCCACTGGCAATCCCACCTGAAGGGTGGGTACAGATAGCCTCCAGGCTCCTCGGGTCCCACGTCCGCTCCGAGCACGTCCCGCCCAGTGGTCCACCTCCAGGTACCGTCCTGCTCCACGCCCCAACCGTGATCAGCGCTGTCCGTCGTCTGCAACCAACACAACAAGGTGCGGGCATAGCCCGTTCAGGGGTGAGTACAAGCTACTCAGTAAGGACCCCGAGACCCCCGAAGGTCTCCCGAAATCCACAAAGGATATAGCACAAAAGAAAGATGCAATCATGAAGTAGCATCTGACTCGACTTAGGTATATGCCCATACATATACCTAAGTCCCCAATTCTAGCTCTGCTCACGAGCTCAAGAACAACTCAATCCACAAAGGAAATCAAGACTCAAATCCACAAGGAGAGTAACAGTAAAATCCACATAGGATAGTTCAACACAATCCACAAAGGAGAGTAACATACGATTCAGCTCAACTAGGTATACTTTTTCAGATGACGTCAAAGACGATCACTGATCCGTCTAAGTCGTCGGACCCACGAAGGATCGATAGGTACTAACCCCCGCAGAAGACCCACACAGGATCGGGCTCACACAGAACCTGTAGGCAGTGGCTCACACAGAACCGGTAGGCAGTGGCTCACACAGAACCGGTAGTAGGACCCACACAGGATCGGGCACTGATCCGCGTAGGATCGCTGAGTGCAGTAGTCGACGCAGTCCACTGAGGATCTCTGCACAGTCGTCGCCGCAGTCCACGAAGGATCTCTGCTCTGCCGTCGTCGCAGTCCACGGAGGATCTCTGCTCTGCCGTCGTCGCAGTCCACGGAGGATCTCTGCTCTGCCGTCGTCGCAGTCCACGGAGGATCTCTGCTCTGCCGTCGTCGCAGTCCACGGAGGATCTCTGCTCTGTCGTCGAGGTCACAGCCAGCGCTAGGGTTCCCGCACAAAGCGAGCTCGTTTAGGAGGGTCCGCTCCACGAGCCGAGAGGCTGATACATCAACTGACACGTAGTCCGAAGTTGATGTATCCAAAAGTTCCGTATCGACAATAGGATCTCAACGCGACAGACGGCGCGTCAATCGGACGCCCGGTCTGAGAGTTATTGGCATTTTCGTCCCAGGGGCCCGGTTGGTTTTTAGGGCAAAACCAACCCGACCGTACTCCGCCTGTATCCGATCCTCGGGCGGAGTATGCCAAAAGTCCCGTCTCACTTAGAGGAAACTACCACAGCTGACGGTACGTCGATCGGACGTCCGTAGCTCAAGTTATGAGCGTTTCCGCTCCGAGGGCCCGGTTGGCTTCGTGTACGAACCAACCCGGCCGAACCCAAAGTCTTCCGAAACCTTGAGTATAATATACCGAAACGACCGTCTCGATCCAAGGATCGCGTAGCCGCTGACGGTTCGTCAATCGGAGGTCCCAGGCCCAAGATATGGGCGAAAGACCGAAGAGGGCCCGAAACGGGGGTTCTGGGCCCGGGGCGACCCGGCCCGAACCCCCCCCTGGGGTCGGCCGAACCGGGTCGGCCCGAACCGGGTCGGCCCGACCCGGCCCGAACCGGCTCGGCCGGGTCCGGTCCGGCCTGGGCGCGGCCCGGCCGACCGGACCGGCCGGCTCGGCCTCGGCCGGGCGGCCGAGGGAGCCGCCGCCGCCGCGGGTTGAACCCGCGGCTTGAGGGAACCGCGGCCCCGCGGGGGGCCGCCTGTCACGCGGACGCGGCCGGGCCGCCGCGTCCGTTCCCGGTTCCGCGCGGCCGCGGAACCGGCCGCCGCTGCCGCCGCGGCTTCAGCCGCGGCGGGCTTCCTCCACGGCGGCGCGCCGGGCGCCGCCGCCTCCGGTCGCCGGCGCCGCCGCGCCGGCGACCCGTGCCGCCGCGCCTTCCGCGGGCCGCCGGAGATGCTCCGGTGGCCCGATTTGCCTCCCGTCTGCGCCGTTGCCCCTCCCGGATGCCGACCTTCACTGCGGGATCAACGGATCGCCCCTGCCGCGCGGTTCGTCGTCGTCCGCCATATCCGCACAACAAAATAGATCGGCGGAGGGTTGCCGGGTCTTGTTCGTTAGACCCGCACCCTCCGCGTTAGCCATAAACGTCACCGGGAGGGAAAAGGATTAACCAAATCAACAATTTTAAATAGATTAAAATTGTTCCGATCGGGTTCTTTAATTGAAAAGAATAAACACGGGAAAAGAAATAAAATAATCCAATCAACCCTTACCTTGTCGTCGTCGTCGGACGAGGGGTCGTCGCGGAATCGCTCGTCGCGGAGGAAGGAGATCGTCGCGTCGTCGCGGTATCCGGCGTCGCGTCGCCAATCTCCGGATCAAGAACAAACGGATATAATTAATTAAATCCGTTGTTATTGAAATTTAAAAAAAAAAGAGAAATAAAAGATTCGATTCTCACCTTTGTTGCCGATCGCACGTTCGCCGCGGAAGAAGAGGCACCGAAGAAGAAGAAGAAGAAGAAGAAGGTCGCGGAAAAGTTGTCGACGTCGCGGATCGTGCGTCGTCGAATTCCGGTTCCGGTGTTCTTCGCGTTCTTCGCGTTCTTCGCGTTCTTCGCGTTCTTCGCGGAGAGGGTGGAGGCTCAGAGGAATAGCAATCCTCCAAAATAGACAAGTTTGTCTATTTTATTATTTTTCCAACAAACGCAAAACGCGTAAGTAACGACCCACTTAATTCGTTGAATTAATTCAACGAATAAAACAGCCCATTCAATTCACGAAAGAAACAGCCCAATTAAATGGTCTGTTAAGAATTAAAGAAAACGCGTCGGTTGACTTTTCAGTTACTTTGACGGGTTTTCGCGGGTGCGTTACTTAGCGAAAGAAACGGCGGGGCTCGTGCGGGCCCCACCGCACAAATATCCTACCAAGGGGTAGGATATTTCTGGATAGCATCCTATCCAGTTCAACTCAGTTCAAGCCGTCTTTAAGTGACTTCAAGTGGCTTCCAAGCAGCTTAAGTGAAATAAAATAAAGTTGTCGCACAAACTTTATTTTATTTCTGACTTAAAGCCGTAAAATTTAAAAACCACGTCTGAGCAAACGCAACTCCGGAAGAGGCGTTTCTAAGAAAATACCAGCGCTGCGATTTCATCGGTGCCCTCAGAATTCGATTCCGGGCACCGGTTCAAAAGATAGAAAAACCCGCTCGTCCGTTCACTGAACGTACCCGAGCCAAACTTCGGAAATTGATTCCGGGCACACCGGGCCTCGGAATCAGGTGCCGTCTGAAGCTGCGCTCTTGTAAAATTCCAAAGAAAATTAAGAAAAAAATTTTCTTGAAATTTGCGGGTCTTTACACTAGAGGCCTTATTTTGATCATAAATCCATCCTATGGAGCCATTTTGATCAAATCAAAAGGAAGAACCCGAAGAAGAGGTAATGTTTTCACCACCCTCTTTCAAGTTCCTTTCTTCTTCAACTTCTTCTTTCTTTGTTATTTCTATTCTAAAATAAAAACTCCAGTACATTATATATATTGTGTTGTTATTATAAATATGGTACAACAATATTCAGTATTCTATCCATCCTTTGAATGGCATGTCACCATACGTGCGTACGTACAGCTTACCGTCTCCACGTCGTGGTGTAATTGCCATTCAATAAATTATTATTTGCATGGGTAAAATAGTGATATGTAATTCATGTAAATAATAAATATAACATGATAATTATTATGTATAAATGATATACCATCCAATTATAAATTATTTTAACATCAAAAGAATGATATTGTCGCTCGTGCGTGTGTACGGACTACCATCTCCACGAACGCGATGAGATTCCTTCTCCATTGTATCCATTCAAGTATAATTCTCATTTGATGAATAAAAATAATGCTTAAGGACTTTATATAATTATGGATATGAATATGATTCAACCTATTCATAAAAAACATGGCTTACGTAACAAATAATATAAAGGAAAACAAGTATGTTAACACCCGGAATGACGATATTACTAAGATATTATTAACAAATCAATGTTAAAAGATCATATATGATTTCATATTAATGTAAATGATTCTTTTATAATTCAATAACAATTATTTCACCATTAGATAGGAGGTTAACCTACCATCAAAAATGGAAAAAGTACAAAGTAAGGGGTTTTCATCTCACTCCTTATTCCTGTGGGATTCATGCCATATTGCCACTATTACCTTTTGTGTGGTATATGTACTGCCCATAATTGCATTATTTGTGTAATAAAATTTAATTTACGTGTATTTACATATTAATTGTATGATACCTCTTTCATTTGTTTTTTGTTTCGTAATTTACCAAATTGGTAAGAGTTTATTTCGCAATCTCTTCATTATCCGAGGTTGTTTATACATAATAATCTACTGGGACATGTTTATCATCCATATCCATGTTTCTTAGAAATGTATTTCAAAACATTTTTTACTATTTACTAGAATATGGGTTAAAGTCATTTATACCCTTTTTGACTTTTATAAGTGGTTTATAAAGGAATCTTTCCATCATTTTCCAAACAAGGTCCTTTTAACCTTTTCAACAGAATTAAGGTAAGAATGTATTTTTAGCATATACGGAGGATGCGTTTATTTTCCGCCATTATAAAGTTGTCGAAGCTTCCCTTACACGATTATAAGGATATTTTAAAAATAAAGGTTTTCTTTTATAATTATGTGATTTTTAAATGATTTCAAAAAAGAGAAATTTCTATCAAATACATGAAAATCCAGTGCAAATGTATACGTATTTAACGCAAGCTTAAAAATGTTTTCAAAAAAACTGACTCTCGAGTGTTCTAGACAGGAAGGGAATGGGGATGGACCCATCATGGCCTATAATTAGTCAAGAAGTCTCAGAATTAGTTATTTTGTTTTCAGAAGCTTGCATAATGTTTTCAGAAAAACACTGGAGTATATTTGAGCAATTTTAAATGTAAGTATCTTCTAAAAAAATAGCATCAGTAGGTCTCATGAGACAAACTAATGTCTTGGCACAAGGCCTTGGAAAAATCTTTTTTTTATTCTTGGCACGAGGCCTTGTCTATGTGGTTATGATAGTCTGTCATTATGCATTCCTTCATTATGAAAGTGGTTATTAATATTTTCATGTGATTATTCGACTAGTAGAATATCCATGTGAATAAGTAAATGAAATTATTTCATTTTGTCCTTGCCATATTATGCTGAATTTCAAGTTTAAAAGGCTTTTGTTTTAGTTATACATTGCCTTAAATTTTTATGTTTATTTATGAAAGTTTTTGCTATATTGTTATCCTTACTGAGCATCTGAGCTCACCCCTTTCAATGTTTTATTTTTCCCAGGATGTGAAGAAGTATTTTATGAATGACCTGCAGGGATAGTATGAGGGGATATGAAGACAATATGTTGTTGTAGTTTTTCACTTATTGATGTAATGTAAACTTTATGAATATATCTAGTGTTTCCAAGGCTACTAAACTAATCGGTCTTTCGAGACTTGATCTTTCTTGTGATCATGCCAATTTTATGTAATAATGCACCGAATCTAGGTATCTAGGGTCGGGGTGTTACAAAGTAAAACACATCCACTACCAACAAAACATTTGGGGTCTCATAGTCTCAATCATGGGGGCATAATATTCCAGACCCATAAAAATACAACAATCTATTCTATAATAATATATTCCCCAACCTAAGACATGCATCCTTTTAGAAAAACTTTAACTCAACTTCTTCTGGAAAAAGATGATTTTGAATGCAAAACAATTTCCCATATGGTACTAAAAATTTTTTTAAGACGAGTTAGTACTGAAGAATGCATGATACATTCTAGTCTAGGATGTTATAATAGTTGAAAATAAAGATAAATCAACTATGTACCTTTTTAATACATAGAAACACAAAGGAAACTCCATAAATATATAAATTATTGGGGGATTCAAAATAAACAAAATTCTCAATATCCAAGGGATATAGAACTACTCCAAGCTGGGAAAAATAATTCCCAAATAAATTATCATTAAAAGTCCAGAAATAACTATTTTAAAGATTCTTGAATTGTATATGATGATAGAGAAATCCCAAAACTACACATATATTCCATGAGTGGGCTTCCTCAAATATGGTGTAAAAATGGTTTTAGTCGATGGAAAACAAAAATGAACTAATCCCGAAACACTCGGAACACTATGTTAATAATAACCATGAAAATAGATAGAGTTTTCATCACATCAAATGTTATAACAATGAAATCATTATTTCCATGATGAAATTAGAAACCCGTCTTCTCTATATCCTCATCCTTCACTCACATTTGATGATATCTCATTCATAGTTAGATCATAAAGAAATAACTAGACACTTTAATATATTTTAATAAATCATTTTATCTATATATGTGGGAATAATTTATTCTTTTTCACAAGATTTAATACATGATATTCTATATAGGGAATTATAAATTATTTATGCAGATAACTAATGCCCCCAAGGGGACACACTCAACGGAACAAAACCTCACCACAAAAGATCATCAATTTGAACCCATAGCTCTTGTAATTCAAAAGGTTCCACCCTATATGGAGACATTGTGATTTTATATGAACCTTAATGTTTCTATATTACGAAATTTATTTTCTTTTAAAGGGGGTAATTCCACAACCTCTTTTAGAAGGATATTTGGATACACTTGCACAAAATTTGTAAAAACCATCGGCTAAATATTATGTGACTTCATCATTAAATGAAATATCAAGGAACACAAATTCAGAACACACGTTTATCCAATTTGTGGGCCTCACATTCAATTATATATGAAGTAATATATATCAGATACATTAAACATGATCTACCTCCTAATTCTATTCTTGATAGACTTTTCTAAATACATCCAATCCATACCAAGGATGAGGTTGAATGAATATATCCCTAAAATATAGAAAGTATACCTAGGATAGGTGCTTCCACATTAGTAGATCATAGTATCTACCTAGTTCTTATAAGTAATCTCAACCTCCATCTAACAGAGTCTCTGACTAGGGAACTCGAATCTTCTCCACCTCAAGTCCCAAAGAAAAAACTATTAAAGGTGATTTGAAGTATCATGTACCTATTAAATTGATAAAATCATGAAAACTAGTAGGAAATAAGAAAAGGGTCCCTCAAATGAATTTATGATCAACTATGAATGGAGACTCTAGAGAATACATCTAACTACTACATGATCAATGAACCCCTTATCCCTGATGATGACTACCTCCACAACTGTGCTCTACTATATATTGAAACGAAGCATATTGTGATTTTTGTATACACTCCCCATATAAATTATATTGGTATCATGTTAGAGAACCCAGGGGATGCTTCCATATCTAAAAATATCTCAATTATATAATCTAAATTATAACACATTCTTCACATTGCCTTATTAGAAATGTTGGTTACTCTCATTATGGATGACCTCGACCATCATACTAAATAAAATCATCTAATACCTTGGGGGGTTGAGATATTCCACCCCCGAAGAAAAAATATGTTGAGGGTTTAGACCTACCCCCATCTTTATGAATTATAATTTGTCTAGTAAACTAGGAGACATATAACACAAATATGATACATGAAGAACATTGAAGACTCCCCTCTCATGATGACTCGATCTTGTTTACCATCCTCTTAGTGAACTATACTCTTTCTAGAACCTTGATATATGTCAAAAATATAAATAAGGTTAACTAGTGATAGATCTCTATATACCTTTCACTGTCCTCATCATTTATAAATAGGTGAAAATATTTTCAATGAAGTTTCTTGGAACAGATCCCAAAACCTCGTACATTGGAACTCCACTATCGAAGGGAAATGAGCTCTTGGTGTCTGGCCTCCATCACACTTAATGAAATACTCTCTACTCCAAAAATTATTTTGTAATGTCTCCCATGAAACTTTGGACTCCACATGATCCAATAAGAACAAGGACCAACACAACCTAGATGCTTCTTGCAGTATTGACACCACAAATGAAATATAGTGCTCTTTCTGAGGATAGATTGAATTGAAGGATATCTACACAACCACTAAGAAATACTCTATCATTAATTATAAAACTCACCCATCATACTTTTATAGAATATGTTTCTAAAACTCCTAGATTTCCCCCTCTAAGTGTTTTCATCATTGACTTTATCCTTGTGACAATCTTCAGACATACCCTGCAAAAAATCCTCAATGTGAACCCAATGAGGACATCAACCACAATACATACTTTCAAAAGTGAAAATTTTTGGAGGAACACAAACATGTAAAATATAATATTTTAGATTAATTTAATTATTTTTTTACAAAATCCCAATATATACCATTTTCAAAAATAATTGCAAATAAGGATGATTCATGATCCTTTACTTGGTCTCTACCCAACAACCGACAACACTTCACTTAGTTGGATTAGTAAACAAAACAATACATGTAATGGATCATAGGGGGACCTAAAATCTTATTTCTAATCTAGTATACCTTTTTTAGATTTCATATTAAACTCATTTAGTAATGTTTCCCTATGAACCCATGAAATCCTAACTAGTACCTACCACAAAACTCCATCCTATATCTTAACCCAAACCTTTGATACCACTATTTCATGAACACTACCCACAATGTTACCCCTCCTAGGGAAATAATGAGATAAAGTATTTAATTATGTGAAAAAACCTCTAATATGTCACATTTTTGAAAAAATCAATGAGGGTATAACATACACTCCAAATTGAGGCCTTATGCTATATGATTGTGAAGCAAGAGATAAGATAGAAACACACAACAAATTGAGAACATAAAAAACATAAATACATATAACTATAAATGAATGTAAATATATACAATAGAAAATCCATAAAAGAAACTATAATGATAAAAATTATAACCTTAATAGTTACCTCAAATCCCAAATAGCTCCTGATCAACTCCACAGGCTTGTAATGTACAGGCCAACCACCAAGTAGCTCTAAAGGACCTGGAAAACAATTTTATATACATAGGGTGAGCATAACATGTATACTTAGTGGGATCATCCATCAAGTATCCCATATAGAAAATAAGGAAATAATACTATTTTCTAGTGAAAAAAGGTGATGATAAATTTTCACCTAAATAGGTTTACTTTATTACCAGCCTCACCATGGATAACTCTTACCAAGTATCACATAAAATTTATCATATAATATAATATCAAAATAAGGTACTACACTATAAATTCCCAACTTATATAGCATTCTACCCCTGAATCTCTCTTATTTTTCCAAATCTCTCATAAAGTAAGACAGATCAAAGTTACCTTGGATAATGTTTTGTAGCATGCATCATGTACATCACATTATCTCTTCATCCTAGGAAACATAACCAAATATTAACTACATAGGTTCTGAGATCCACCACAACCCTTATGCCGTGTATTATAACTAAATACATCATAGCCCATACAAATAATTCTTATAATAATATGTAGGATATTATATAAAGAGATACATATGTATGAAATTACCAAAAGTCATTACAGATATCTACACACATACATAGTAAAGGAAAACACTATGTGTTCCATCACAAACTACTACCAGGATAAGTGAGTAGGGATTGAGGGGGTAGTCAACCAGCTATTCCTCGCTAACATGAATGTTGGGTAATGAATCCCCCCTGAATTTCATTGAGTTTCATTCACCCTACCTATAAGGGTAGGTAAACATTTCAAATCAAAAATATTATAGGATATAACATAGATAACAACATATCTATGATAATTAACCACGTCTTAGGTATAACTGAACCTATCATCTCTAAAACATTTGGCTACCACTACTAAGGAGTAGAGATCCTATAAATAACCAAGAATTCAACAAGGTTTTCATTCATTTATTTATTTACTTCAAACATTTCAAATTATTCTAATTGTTTCAAATAACCATTCACATTTCTGAAAAAATACTTTAACATGATCACCAACTGATTCTCTTTCCCTATAGGCATAAAAAATCGATCCAATGGTTTCTAAAGATTATCATTATCTAGTATTTTATTAATCCATCAATCCCAAGGGTAAAAAATTATTATTCATTAAAATTCCATAATTATAGATATTACAACACCTATATTTAGTTACAATAAAAGTGACTCACAAATAATGCACAACGAGATACCTCAAGAAGCTGATAAAGGAATGGAAACAATCAACCCAATGATCCGACCATTAAAGAAGATTAATTAACAAGAACGAATCCTAGCTTCCATAACAAAAACATAAAACCCACTTTATCCCCATTCCATCAGTCTCTATATCATTCCTAAAAACCCTATCCATGTTGCTATTTATCCCTAAATCTGAGGAATCATATACTATGACAAACCTGGCCCTCCCCACCATTGTCTTTTAAACCATTATCCATCCCATTCTCACATCACATCAAATAACAATGATAAACTCTATATAAATATATATAGAATTAAGGAAAATAAAAAATAGGGTCAATAGGACCTTTAGGCCTTAAAAATGTTGTCATATATCCTTCACAAGCAAACGACCATAGTTAATGCCAAAAATTTATCTTTTTAAATCAATAAATTCTTTACCATTTGGATTAATTAATTCAATTATCACATGTTATAACCATAAATATCTTATGGAATTAAATATTATAATATATAAATTATTTAAACATTCTTCAAAGCGTGACTTCTGGTTTCATCAAACTAAGGAAGAATATTTTAATTAACCACACCATTTTAATTCATTATCGAAAACAATATACAAGATTTATATTATTTAACCATGTTTAAAATAAAATCTTGAAATCCCATGCATTAAAAATCACACTAACCAAATCATAAACATAAATATCACACTGTCTAGTAAAACAAGTGGAAAACCATTATACTAGGGGAACCTCATGCGATCAGTACATCTAAAAGAAAAGTGGATTATTTTATTATTATTTAATCTTTATAAAGGTTAATTCCACCATAACCGAAAGAGATAAAGCATGATAAGTTTTTGATTTTACATAAAATAATTAGAGAATTAATGAATCCCTAAATTAAATAATAATTTAAATTTTCTTTACAAAATAACTGACAATCATTGTAAAACTATTAACGGAAGGAACATAATCTAGATGGAGTAAAGGCAAAAAGAACATAAAATCTAAAAAGAACAATAAACCAAACATAATAAAACCCAAAATAGGGGGTTTTATTGCATGAACATACAAACAAAAGGATGAACGAAAAAGGTGTATGGATAGAAGAAAATGGTCCTTAAATAAAATCCATTTGAATATCCACAACATTGAGTTTGAAACCACAAGGAATAGATCAAGGGTTGTTAATGGGAGGTAGGAAAAGGATACAAAGTAAAAAATTTAAAGAGGGAATCCATCATATGATAAAATGAATAGCCACACCCTAGGTTTTCTGAATGATTTTCAATATTAAAAAAATTCAAGAGGAGGAGATTTGATTGGTTAAAAAAGGGAAAGAATCAAATTAAAATTCATTCAAATACCCCCATTAACTCCTCATCCTTTTATATTTAAAACCTATCAATATCCAAAAGGAATAATGCCTATTTTAAATATTTCAAAAGGACGTTGATCAACCCCAAATCTTAATCCATGGGCTTTCCACGATCGTGGTGGTTCCTTAGTGCGTCATCCATCATGAAATCTCTAACACTTTGTTTTACAAAGACACGTATTTTTTCCTTATACATGATTTCCAAAATGGTTATACAATCCCTATATAGGACCTCATTTATGAAAGGTGAACCATCCAGGTTCCATGCATGGAACCACCAAGCCCTCATTGAGGATTTCCATGATCCCAATTAATACAAATGGGACACACTTGTCCCAAAATGCCCTCTATAACGACTTAACACGACATTTTGCTTTCCATGGAGTATAAAAATTGCATGATAAAACAAAAAAGACATAAAAACACTTAAAACTATGGCATGGGGTCCATTTGAAAGTAAATACTCCTTTAAATCCCCGAAAACACCTCCAAACTCTCTATCGATACCTCTAAGCGTCTATGAAACCCAAAAGAATGGTTAGGAAGGACCAAACCATTAGACGATTTATAAAACATTATCCAATTAATTTTATGGATTTATTTTACCCAGCCTATTCCATAATTATAATCTATATTCATGTGTGACAGAAAAAGTAATAATATATTATATCATGGAGAACTCATGTATTGAAAATATGTTTTGTATAATTTAAACATGAAATCACATAAAATATCTTCAAGAGTTACATCAAATGATAAAAAAAATCAAACCACCAAAAATGAGTATCTCTTAGGTGAATCCATTGGGTTATTCAAGAAAGATAACTGTATATGAGAAAGTTAAAGTATTGATATAGAGGAAAATAGAAGTTAAATCATAATAATAAAATTTATAAAACATAATAATGATAATTGAGAAATGAAAATGTTACTATTAAGATACCAATATATAATTTTTAGAATTTTACAAAGAGAGTTTTTAAAACATTATATAGAAAAAATACAAACAATTAGATCCTTGAAAAAGACTTAATTGTTATGAACACCATTATGGAGTGGAAGATAAAATATATGATCATGATTTTTTTTTCAAACACCGTCATTGAATACCGTATCATGATAAAGATAAAAATATCAATTTTAAAAATTTTAAGGAATATAATTAAGTTAATATGATTTAATAAATATTTTCATTTCAAGATAAGAGAATAAAAAATTTATGGAAAAAATATGGATTTGGTAGGGAAAAATATTATTGGATGGTATATAAATTAACCATAACAAAATATTTTAATTTAAGAGAAAAATAAAAAAATGAGTTTGATTTTTATGAGACTATATAAATACCATAGAAAACAATATAAAGTAAAATATGACATAATGAAATGGAATAATATAATAAAAAATAAAAAATCATTTTAAATGTAGAAAATGTAAGATTCATCGAAATTTGGTTTATGTAATGAAAATAAAGTGAATATATTTTCTTATATAAATATTAAATTTTTAGATAAATATTTAAAACAGTTCGTAACCACATTCCAAAAGAAAAAGATTGTTTAGTGTATTTGGAGACTAGATACAAAATCTTCTCATTTCATGAAATATTATAAAAATCTCCCTAAAATATATTCTTGTTAAATACACTTCATAGACCTACCATAATTAAATAATTATTCAAAATGTGGGGAATGTAAAAACAAGAAAGGATGAGATTAAATTCACAGTAATGGTAAACAAGAGAGATATCAATCGCTGATCATATTGATAAGACACGAACCACTAGGGACTTTATGGATGGCCGTAAACACCCCAAAACTTCCATAATTTGGGTAAGATATGGGACCAATTTTGAGAAATCATATCACACACATGAGAGGCCTTATCCTAAGGTACCTACACACATGACTTCAAATACCCCTATGTGATCAAAACAATGTGCAACTGATGAAAAATGTATGAACCCATCTATATTATACAAAAAAGTATGAAAAAGGTACTAGAAATAATAAAGGTCCAAATAACACCCCACTATAATTGGTAAAAGATTCATACTAGCTATGGAGAGGGGACTATTGTCAAATTCACCACCTGGTATGAACCATGGATTCTCTAGATCTACTATACTCAACCTACTGCTGGTCCTCCATGGAAATCATCAAAAGTCCTATCATTTTCATAATACATGACATGTGTTGGAAGATCTCATATAGGGGTGAATATGCACATACCTAATTGGAACTCAAAAAACTAAAACGGATGCCCCATAAATAGTTAGCTTAGCCCATAAGCAAGAGGGTATGAAAAACCCAAGTGAGAGAGAAAGGGAACCTCCATCTTCACAAATCAACTAAGGACGACGAGTCACCTCATTATAACTAAGTTATATCATTTAGTATATGAGATATGAAATAAAAAACCTAGATATACTTAGATATACATAGGATAGAGACCAATTCTCAAATAGGTCTCAACCATTCTTCCATCCAAACAATTTTTCTTGAGGATTCAAGGTAACGTCCATTCTTGATTTCTCACTCCCCGATTCGTTAATTGGTTTATGGAATTAATTAGAGAGTTAATTAAAATTAGTTACTTCCAAATAGGTTGTAACACCTTGATATTTTAAAATAACACTATGTTTGATAGCGTATATGACATGAAACACCGAGCATAAATGAACTCTAAAATATTATTATTTAAAGACGATCATTATAAATTAGGCATTGAATTAGTGCCAATTAATAGTATTGACGTAGTTATGAAATATGTAGAAAGTATCTACTAAATCAAAATTTATTGATTAATTATTAAGAAATAAGTACTTAATTTCCAGTATAGTTATTTTTTGCTTCAAGAATACGTTTTTTAAACGATTTTATTAATTTTAGTGAGAAAATATTATAATTAATTTTTGGAATTTTTATATTTTTTATTTTATAAAAAAAATATAATTTTTTATATCATCATATCCCAATTATAATAGGGTTAATTTTTGAAATTTTTCATAAAATATTGATTTTGTAGTGAATATTGAAAAATACTGGTTTTTGTCAAAATGTTTTTTCATGAATTTACAGAATAACATTTTTTTAAAATAATTTAAAATAAAATTTGTTCTATTATATTATTAATATCAAATTTTGTTCATATGAATCAATTTTATAATAGAATTTGGTTAAAAAAATATTAATATATAAAAAGAAATTTCTGAAGAAAATTGTATTTTTCACAAAAGGGGTTTCATCAAATTTTTTATATTTATTTTCATAATTAATTTCTAACAATTTTAGAGATTGAATTTGATAAATTTTATCTCATATTTGTAAACATGAAGATAAAATTTTCTAAATATTACAATTTTATTTTTAGTCATTATGAGTAACCAATTCTGTAAAATATATCACCTCAAAATTTTATGGATTACTCAAAAGACATATATATTTAATATATATTAATTATATATAATTATAAAATTTTCTATATGATGTAAAATCGATGAAAGTATAAACATTAAAACTAATGATCTAAAACATACATGAAAAACTAAGTAGTTATTATATGAAATAGTTATTTTAAAAAACAATCATGAAAACAAACTGAGTCTTTAGCGAAAATTTAGTAAACTGCCACAAGTATATTTTTTGAAAATTCAAGGCGGTTTTTTATAAACTGCATCTAAATAATTACAATTTTTAAAACAATAAAGACTCTTCATCTCCACTGACACCCCCGACCCCCACCCAGTGACTCCTTAATGTCCTAGCCTCTCTCACATCATTGATCCCCACCGACCCTCTCCAGGTGAGAAACATCAATGACCGCCATCACCAATCTCCACCCCTTGCCTCATGATCCCTCACCGCCCCACACTCCACTATATATTTGACATGGATATCCAAACTAGTGTTTTATATTAAACATATTTTGATGTGAAAAAGAATGAATACACCCTCTCCCTCTCTCTCCCTTTAAATATAGTATATTGTTTGGGGATATTATGGTTGTGTTAGATTAACATATAGTTTATGGGGTCACATGACTGGTAATTGAAGGTGTCCCTGTTTAGGTGATTCCTTGTGGTAGAGGAGTTGATGAATGGCTATGTTCTTTAGAGGTTATATCATTGGATTAGCTCTATTAACACACATTGTTAAGAGTTTTATTTTTTTATCAATATATTAAGGGGTTTAATAGATCTTGGTGTGTTTAAAAGTTTTTTAATGACCCTATCACGCGATCGGTTGGTCACATGGCTTTTGATGGATTAGTTATGCGATTAAAAAATGATCTATGTCACATGATTGGGGTCAAATTAAATTATTCCTGTGAAAGGATTTGATTAAATATTTCATATGAAATGGTATATCTATAGTAGGTATCTTTAAGGAGATATATTCCTTAGGTCACATACACAAGCCCTTTTGTGGAGGGTTATGTGTTATCAGTCACGTGCAAGAGTTATATGTTCATGGTTACGTTTCATCAAGTTTTTTAAAATTATTTTTCCCAAAAAATTATTCACATATAAAAATACTCAAATAGGTTATTATTGGTGAAAAAATGTATTTTTTAAAATATAAATTCATCTATTTTTAAAATATTTTAGAGTTCTTAGTCACTGTCTAAAATTTATTTCTGTAAAATGTAATTGTTTTAGTTATATATGAAATTAAATTCATGAATTAGAATTTCCTTTTTATTTAGGTATAAATTTGATTAGTGGAACATTATCTAACCTCTTATTCATTTTAGTTTAAAATAAATGGGGAAATAACTCCCATTTAAGATTATATACCCTCTTTCAATGTTAATATCCTATGGTCACTATCCCTCTATTAAATGTTGAAAATTCTATTTAAAGATGAATAAATGCAGTCCAACTAATTCATATTTAGATATAAGATTTGTGGTATCATACTTTTACATAATTATGTTGGGTTTTTATATTAGGTATTTGTTGTCCCGTATTACATACATTCCCTATGTTTCTACTAAAATAGATAATCCCCAAAGTTAATTGTTGGAATTAAATTATAAACATGATCGGAGACCTTGAAATACGATTGGAGGTTGATTTACTCAACCAACCCACCACATGGTTCTCTTTCACTAAAATCCTTAATAAGTTATATTCCATTTGTGACCTAAGCACCATTAAGTCATTTTTGGAATCAATTTATATAGTGAAATATGATAAAGTGGCTAAATAAAATGATGTAGTGGAACAGATTATACACCATGTCCCCTCATTTTATTAACAACTATATTCCTTAAATGAATAAATTAATTAAATAATGGATTGAGTGTTTTTTTAATCCTTGAATGTAGTTTGTAAGTTATGTTATTAAATAATTATTAACATATATAATGGAAATGAGATTACTTATTTTTAGTATTAATTTAAGGACATGACATTCATTAACGTTCACTAGGAATATACAGATGCAATGTTCCTTATTTATAATTGTAATTAATGGAAATTATACTTTATATTATTTATCTAGAGTGTCTATACAAGAAAATCCGCTATGTTATTCCTAATTAATGGTCAGGATGCCCCATTTTGTCAAAGAATAATTAAAGGACATGATGTTACACATTTTCCTTTTTCAAATAAATGGGCATGGAATTATCTAACAACACTACACCGTCATTATGAATTAGAGATACATGAATTTATATTTCCACTAAATATCATAGAACATTCCTACATAGTTTTTCATCCATCATGAAATTTTGAATATATGGTTTCAATACACCCCCTTATATATATGGAATTTATCTATTTATTTATATTGTAAAATCTTATTTAATATATTTATATTTTGTAAATGTATATGTGATATGATTTTCCTATTTAGTAATAGTTATTTATATTAATTTTTTTAATAATATGTAGGTATATTTTGATATATATGGCTAATAGGTGGATCACATTGCTGAAAAACACACCTCAGTGTGCGATGGGTTTGTAGGAGTTTTTAGATTTTCCAATTTCCAATTGATCTGTTGATGAGAGAATAAGATGTCCATGTACTAAATTTAAATTTAAAATATGGTTGGACCAATATGATGTTTTTGAGCACCTGATATTGAAGAAATTACCTTCTCAATATTTGTGTCAGATTTGGCATAGAGAATTGAATGTTACAGAAAGGCTGAGCACTGATGTAAATCCATAGAATGAGCTCTCAACTTCCCCGACAATGAAAAATGAAATGAAAATCCTTATAGATTATGCATTAAGAATTGCCTGACACAAAAATCTACATCAAACCATATCAAAACAAATATTTTATGGTTCTATAAATAACAATGTGACAAGTGATGATTTTGAGGATGTAGTCCAACTAGATCAAGATTGTAACATATCATTGGATCCTCCTCTTGATTTTGTGGAAAATAATGAAAGAAAAAACATCATTGAGAAAAAAAATTCACAGATTAGTTGATGATTAAAATCAAGAGTTGTATATTGGATTTTGGATGTATTCAAAACTTTCTTTTCTACTGATGTTGTACCATATCTAATGCCTATATGGAATTATAAATAAGTTGAATTCCATGATATTAGAATTGTTGTGTGATGCATTTCTTAAAGTAAACACCCACAAGTATTTTTATGATATTAAAAAATTTGTTAAGGGTATTTTCCTGAATTATAGAAAAATACATGCATGTACCATATATTGTATACTTTATTATTAAGAGGATTTAAGAAGATAGGATTGCAAAAAATGTTCTTCTTCCTGATGGCTGTAAATGGGTGATGTTGGATGTCTGAATCAACATACTACTATAAATAATAAGAAAAGGAATACACATACATAGTTTTTGTGTTACATTCATTTAAAATCCTCGATTCCATAGATTATTCGTGTCATTGAAAACTTCCAAACACATGATGTGGGATTCTGTAGAGAATAAAAATGATGGGTCAATGCGACATCCATTAGATTAAAAACCGTAGAAGAAATTTTATTCATTACATCCTGATTTCTCAATGATCCTAGGAATGATCTATTGGGATTGGCTGTAGATGGATTATACCCATTTGTTACATTTACTACTATTTATAGAATTTGGCTAAATGTTTTGATCCCTTTCAATCTGCCTTTGGAGATGTGTACGCAAAAAACATCATTTATCATTTCAATGATTATTCCGCAAAACTAAATGCGTAGAAATTATATTTATGTATAATTTCATCCTTTACTTGAAGAATTACAGGATTTATAGATCAACAGTGTTGAAACATATGATGCTTCTTCAAAAAACAATGTTCAAAATGCAAGTAGCTCAAATATAGACCATTAAGGATCTCCCTGGCCTTTGAAATTTTGCTGGTTGGAATAGTTACACGGGTTTGGTTTTTCCTTTTTTTAACATGGATTTTGAGCCCAAATGGATTCCTCAGAATATAAAATGGTGGTTTTTGATCCATAAAATATTTATCTATTCATATAATAGATTGTCGATTAATAATTTAAAATTTAGTGGTTTCATCGATCGTAGATGACCTCCAAATTTGTTAACTAGTTCTGAAATATTGACACAACTTGGATATGTAGAAATAATATTTGGGAAGGTGTGTCATTTGAATGATAGTGGTAAATTAGTTTTAAGTTCATTGTTAAGTGAAATTGGAATGCAACAATGGAAGAAAAACGATCATATTGTTCAAAATTTCGTATTGGGAAGTTAACTTGTTGTGTCATAATCTTGATGTGATGAATATTCAGAAGAATATTGGTGATAATTTGATCTTAACAATGCTTAATGAGAATGGAAAGTTGAAGGATCATCTTAATGCTCAGTAATACTTATAAGCAATCAACATAAATCATGATCTTTGGCTATATGAGAATGAATAGTATGCTCCAAAAATTTTAGAAATGAAAAATAGGGATAAAGATACATTACATTGAATTTTAAAGCATGAAATGTTATTTGATTGGCATTCAAGTAACATATCAAGGTATTTTGACTTAACAAATTTTTTGTTACATAGATTGTAAATTCACGATTCACATATTTTGATTCAACATTTTCTACCACTGGCATGGAATATATTTTTACTTGAAATGGTTACTGCTAATTTCCTCCAATTCTAAACATTTTTCAGAAAACTATGTGAGAAATCTTTGCATCCATTTGAGATTGAAATCCTTTAAGAGATATTTTATAGACACTTTTTTAAATAGATATGATCTTTCCTCCATGGTTTTTTACTGTTATGATGCATTTAACTCTGCATTTGGTTGAGGAAAGATATATTAGGGGACCCCATACATTATCAATTAATGTATCCAATTGAGAGTTACTTTATTTAAATGTTTTTCAGTTAAGTAAAAAATTCATGGAATTTAATAAAATACATAATTATGTTTTTTCTTTTTTATTTCCTAGATATTTGGGCATTTGAATTCATACGTGAGAAATAAAGCTCAGCCTGAAGTCTCTACTTCTGAAGGCTATTTGGAAGAGGAGTGTATTACCTTTTGTTCTAGATACTTGAATGATATTGAAACAATATTTAATTGAGTTGGACGTGTTGATAACACATCAAATAAATCTAAAACAAAAGAGAAATCAAAAATATTTCATACTATTTGCCGATCAGTTAGGAGGACCTCAAATGTTGCACGGATAGAAATGGAATTATTACAGGAACACAGATATGTGCTTCTAAATTTTCAAATTGTAGATGAATTTATTTAAGAGTTGATAAAACAAAAAAAGAGATGAATGAGAGGATAAAAAAGAAAGGATAATGATATAACAAAAGATTTTAATAAAGATCTTGTAGAATGGTTTGAATGACTTGTAAGTTCATAAATATTGAGATAAATACAGATGTTTGGTTTAAACATATATTTTATAAATATACTAATGTATGTTTCTTTTTTTAGATCATGAAAAATGATTCTCGGGAATATTTTTTAGAATATTTGAAGTTTCTTGCTCGAGGTCCTCCAAAAAAATCTAGAAATTTTCGACATTTAAAACATTAATGGATTTAGATTTCATATAGTACGTTGAGTAGAGGGTTTAAAGGCACATAATAATGGTATATTTACATTAACTGAAGTAGGATACTGTGGAAAGTTGACTTATATTATCAAATTAAACTACCATGGGAATTTTTCAGTTGTTTTATTCAAATGGAATTCTATCGATATTATTAGAGGTGGTAAAAGAGATTCCTTTTAATTTTCTACTGTGAACTTTTGTATCTTGATGGATGTTTGTGACCACGAACAACATGATCTTTATATCTTGTCATCATAAGAGAAAATGGAATATTTTATGTATGATTTTGTGGATGATGGCTGGAGTGTAGTTTCCCACAGAAAACAAAAAGATTTGTATGATATGAGTGATCAAGTGGAAGATTTTACCCATGACCTTGAATCTCATCAACAACAATGATCAAACTCATTTCACCATAATGATTTTGAAAATATTAGTATTTAAATTTTGGATGATTTAATGGAGTGGGAAAAATACATACATGAAGGGGAAAATGATTTTATGTATACATATCCAATTATTTATCAGCCACTTATTTCATTTCTGTAGTCATTCATTATCGTCGTAATGTATACCTTGTTTGTTAGTACTTTACATATGTTATCATTTTTAATTTTATTTTTCTGTAATTTTATTTGAAATATATGCTCTGGATTATTTTTATTTGATTAAATGATAGGAATGCCAAGGGGGATGTGTTACATTTTTTCATCGACCACTATGATAAATGACGATCTACCTCTCTTACTCTCTACAAAATTTAAGACACCATACTCTTTCCCCCAGAACCACCTCTCACACCCTCTATGAGCATCCCTTCAGCATGTTAGGTGATGCCTTCTCCTTCAGAAGCCTCAACAGTGATATAGAGGGGGATCCACTCTTAGTTCATCGCATAGTTACTTGAGGGTGACAATTATAGGTATGAATTTTAATATGAATAAATTTATTGAACTTTTTTTATACTAACTGTTTGTTCATAAAATATAGAAAAAATTTAATTATGGGAAAAAATATAAAAATTTCTGAGGTGTGGAATCTGACCAGAGAGAAGATAGTTGTCTCATTTGATTCCTATGGGGTCCCTACATATGACGTTATATGAATACTTGGCCTGATTCAGGTCCAACTGGTCATGGATCTAGTTTACCATTCCATTACTTATGATGATTGGAGGTATATACCTTCAACTTGGAAAAATAGAGTTTATGATTCAAAAATAAAGGTAATTTTAATAAATTACGGTGTAATTGAATATCATTATGTTATTAAATTATAATTGTTTCGAAATGAATTTCTGTGTATAGATATTTTCCTAGTTTATAGTTGTTGATGTGCTAGCATGAAAGTGTACATATAAAAATATAGGCAAGAAATGGAAAGACTTTAAATGGATATTGTGGGGCGATGTCAATGATACTTCATTGAGCGCCCAACATATGTATGACAAGGTTCCCAATGTGGTACCCCAAGAGTAATATAAATTGATAGAAATCGTGATGAGAAGAAGATGATGCTGATATATATATTATTATATTAATCACATTTTACATAGATAGATTTATATTTAAATGAGATGAAATTTTATACATTATTTGTAAATATATTAATATATATTTCTTACAATATAATTGATATTTGATTTATAGTTTAAAATTATAGAACTATGAGATGCCAATCCCACTCAATCCAACCCAGTCTCCCAGACTTACCAGGTTGGTAAAGTGTTTGGGAAGGAGCATCCTATTAGAGTGTGCGGGATAGGTTTGGGACGCATACCTTCTAATGTATTTTTAAGAACATCCTAGATTAATGCTACATCTACTCCTGGCTGTAGTCACTCCCTATCCTAAGATGCTTAGAAAGAATTTTTTTCTAGGAAAAACAAAATTGGGGATCAGGGGACTCCGATATCTACTTTACAGAAGGCATTGATTGATTTATATCAGAATATGACCGGATCTATCCCTAGTGATATTGTATTGATGAAGGGTGGTGGTGAGCAGGTAAATCATAAAAATTAAAAATTATTTATTTTCAAAGTATTTATTGGTTTTATGTTTAAATACAAATATACAAAAGTATTTAATTTCGAATATAATTTTCTTATAGGTAGCAATAGCAGGATGTTGAGATAGAGGTGGAGAGGGTGAGGAGATGTATTGATCATCAGACAGTGATTAGTGATTTTGTTTATATGTCGGAAAAATTTGGAAATAGTTAGTCTGTTTATGTATCATGTGTGGCACAGAGTAGTCACTAAACATATTTTGTTTATGTATCATGTGTGGCACAAAGTTGTCACAACACTTATTTTCAATTTAGTTATGATAGGATGTATATATTTGTATTTTTGATGGTTCATAACTAAATTATATAAGATGGTTTATATTACTCTATTTTATAAACTCTGCACATGGTTTTTTAGGGTATTGGTACTGGGGATAAAGAATCAGCAGTAGTTTTTTATTTTTAAATCTACATTTAGAGGCATTAAAGTCACCTCGATGTAAATGACTCATATTTAGCAGTAGTTTTAACTCCTTCTAAAAATTGGTAGATTATTCTTGATGGTGGTTAAGAACACCACTAAATTATACAATGCATTTATTTTAGTGGTTATATTTCAGTTTTAGCAGTAGTTTTCATGCGGAATGTTGGTTTTTTATCAGCAGTTAAAACCACCGCTAAAAAACTTTGAATTTTTTATATGGAAATCACTGTTAGAGACACAAAATCTACCAATAAAAATGATTCGACGAAACTTAATGAAAAATAACACTAGATTGAATAAAACTCTGCATATTGGTTACCAAAACCCAATTTAGTGGTGGTTTTTTGAAAAGGACACCATATGAAAAAAACCACGGCTATACGGTGATTTTCCTGTACTAAATAGTTAATAAATGGGTGATAAAAGAATATAAGTATTCTATATATGGAATGATTTATATATACCCATTATTTTTGTGGAAAATATGAATAATAAATCAAAATTTATCATACAACTAGTTCAAACATGTATGAAGGAAGTCTGACATGATGTAAGGTTTTATATCACAATATCATCATTATTCAGGATAGTTTATATTTAAATTCTCATTGGGGTAATAATTTACGTCCATATACAAATTTTTGTTAACAAGTTTGAAAAAATATTTATATTACACTCCAAATATTTATTAATAAAATTTATTCCAATGGTTGAATTTTTAAAAAATGGTTTGAAAGGAATCTTATTATCATTTTATAAATTAGGTAGTTTTTTTGACATTTTTTAAATAGTGATAAAAGAATTTTTTTGACTTACATGATATTATGGGGTTTTATTGGTGTAATTCCTAATATTTTATTTGAATATTAATTTATTTGTTTATAAGGGTTATTTGATAGGAAAATTATTCCCATAAAATTTGTGTAGTTTTTAAATAAGTTATTTCAAAGTGAAAAGATTATTTTCTTCAAGAAATATATGATAATACTTTAAAAGTATTTTCATCTATTTCCACATAATTTTTTGAATATTATGATTTACTGAGGATAATCTATTATGATAATATACACTATATTTTAATATATGGTTCATAATCAGCTTGATTAGGGAAATTATTGATATTTAGTATGATAGTTCTTCTAATATGGACAATTATTGATTTTTATGGTATGATGAATAAGTTATGTCATTAATTACTACGAGGAATTAATCAGACTTATCAAGGGATGGGTGTGGTATGGTGTTAAATATCCCCTCAATACATTGGTTGGTATCATGAGACAAACTAGCTTGGATATTTGTATAATCGATTACCCATTTATTTAATATTTCATGGCTTGAGGGATTGAAAATTTAAATATCCAAGAAATTAGACTTGACAGAATAAATGTGATGGAATAAGGAGTGGTGGTATTTTCTAATGTCCTTAATTATTCATTCCAACATTATGATATTAGTTATTAATGTGCATATGATTATTTGGAATTGTTTTTATATCCACGTATACATTTTTAGTTCATATGATTTTTTATATGGAATTTTTTGATATAATTTATATACCACTATAATACTAAATCCTCATTTAGATTACATTATAGTGATATCCAAAATGATCATATAATATCAACCATTTCTTATGATTTAATTCCACAAAATTCCATGAAATGTATAATGATTGATATAAAGGGATATTTTTGTGTTAATAATTATGATTCCAATGGAAATACAATATTTCGTTTTATGTTTTCAAATATAGTGTTATATTAAAGTATATATTTTTTACCATCACTAATAAACTATTCAGTCCTCTAGGATATGTTTTATTTTTTCTAGTTCCAATATAATAAAGTAACCACTAACTCTAGGATACAAGGGACACAATATTTATAGTTGGTATAAGAGAATGTTTTTAGAAACTTTGGGAAATTGATTTAATAAAACATATATTAGGGTACTTATCCCCATGATAGAACTTATGAATATTACCAATCAAACAAATTTTATGAGTTTGAGATTGTTTATCCATAAATTTTCAATTTGTGGTTTATCTTTTTAAAAGTTTCAAATTAATCATTATGATTTATAATGTTAATATCTAATATAGTGTCTCTCATTATTTTGTTATAACACATTGTAGAAGGAATGAAAACCATATCAATGAATGTAATACAAGTGGGGGTTTCTCTTATGGTGATGATAATAAATCAAGATCTGGAGCTAGAGATAGAATATAAAAAAATATAAATATCTTAAGGCAACTGACCTAGGTTTTGACCAATCACCTTGACCTTATAGAAAAACTCACTAATCCACAACACAATGTAACAATGTTTGATGGATTCGTCCCTCAACAACCTACATCACTAAATATTTCTATAAATAAATTTATATTTGAGAAATGGATATGTTGATTAAGGAATATATTTATTTCTTAGAGAAGTAATGAAAGGGAGAAATATGTCGATGAAACTTTTCATCTCTCATGCGACGCAAATCAATGGTGGTCATTGATTGAAAAAACTAAGGATGAGTAGGCAATGAATAACATTAAATGGAAGGGTTTTAAGTAATTTACCTTGAAAAATGTCATCCTCACGATCAACAAGTGGGTATATAGGTAAAATTCTTAAATATTAGATAAAAGGAAGAGGTAAATGAATTTATGCATTAAAGTAACTTTACATGGTCATCTGATCATGCTGTGAACTACGTATATAATCCAAAGACTAATCTTGACAATTTATCTAATGGGTTAATGCTAATTATTTTATGGGAAATTGTCTCATAATAATTCTCATCATATGAGAATATGTTATCATTTTAAATAAATATAGAGAAATATGTATCCAAGTCTTGTGGCCTCAATGAAAAGTAAGAGATAAAAAGTATATTAGATCGAAAAAATTGATAAAGGGATGAAGGATAATAAAATTTTTCCCATAGGTAGAAATTGTTGAAATAAAAACCTTTGTACTTATTTGAAATGAATTAGGATTTTCTAACTATGTATGGATAAAGTCCATGAGGCCCAAGAATGAAAGGTTAATAAATAAAACTCTAATGTTTATTTTTTTCTGTAAGATAATGGGGCACTATGAAAATGAATTCCCTAATTATCAGGGTATTTTATCTCAGAATAAGATAATGGATCAAGGTTATTATTGTGTTATTACTAAAATCAATGTGAAATGAATAGGGTTATTGTGCAATTAGAATGAAGAATTATGTAAATGTGTTTCATTAATGATATTTTATTTATAAGAATCATAAAAAACAAGCACTGTTCTACATTAGTTTTCTTGAGGATTTTAAATCCTATGTTGAATGATACTGATAACCCAGAAAAGTGATTTATTGGTAAAGTGATATTTTTGGATGATACATAGAGAAGGGAAATTTATCAGCTAATATGTTCCAGATTTTGAGTTAATAATTTTTAGTCATTATAAAGATAATATTAACACTAATAAAGAAAATGTGATAAATTTGTGACCTTGAAAACGGTTAATGATTTGATAAAAAAGCAATTTATGATGGATATTACTTTATTTATAGATTTATGGGATATATGGAATAATGGTAATGTTAATGGTGGTTAAACTTATTAATACATGTGAATAATCTATTCATTAGTATGAAATGTGACATTTTTAACTGCATTATATTTTCTAGGGATACATGTTTGATATATTTTTTGGGTTTTGACTATTATTGGACATATTTTGGTGGAGTCTTAAATTTTATGACTTATGGAATAGATTATGTTAAACTTTAAAAATTATTGTATGTGGTTGAAGTATAGTTTATCTTACTTGGTAACCTATTCTAACAATTTTTATTTTGGAAAATATTCAGAGTTCAATGTAATGAATTATGTATCTTATGATTCATTAATAGTTATTCCAGTATAAAAAATTCTTCTCGAATATCCATTTGTGGGGATTATATAAGAACTAGAGTTTTATTGAAGATCATGAAAAAGATGATATTGTACTTATGATATCGAAATAAATCAAGAATGTTTATTTTATTGAGTTCTTTATCAAGAAAGTAAAATAATTTCTCAAATTTAGGAAAAGCACCGTGAAATAGAAACATTATCCTTTTACTTTTATTACTGATAAATTAATGACCTTTTCAACCATAACTAATTTATGGTTTTTTGAAGGTAAAATTTCTCATGGAGACATTATATATAATTTTGTCTTAGTCATTGGTAATATGTATTTCTCTGCAATGTACATATTTTTACTCACCAATTCTATTCTCCAATTAAGAAACCCAAATTTTTAATGACCTTTATATTTCTTTTTTCCTTCTTCTTAAGAGAAAGTTTTATTATCCCTTTTTATGATTTGATTTTTCTAAAAAGTTATTTTGAAATGTAAAATCTTTGATTACCAAATAACATTCAAGATTTTAGGGGAAAATATATTTAGGGTGTGGGATTAGATAATGTTACACCATTATATTTAAAAATAAAACTATGTTATATACCATATAAGACACACAACACCAAGCCATAACATACACCAAAATACAATTACTAAAATATGACAATTATAACCTAGATGTTAAACATGAGGTTTTGATTTTTAATAACCTAATTATGAAATATATATTAATAAATTAAAAAATTAAAATTCATTTATCAATTATTTTTAAATAAGTACTCTATTTAAGTAAAGAGAATTTATGTATTAGATATTCAATTTTAAATGATTTTTATTCCTTTTTGTGAGAAAATATTATATAGAATTTCTGGAAAATATATAATTTTTTTTCTATAAATTTTATAACTTTCTAAATAATAATATCAAAATTATATAAGGATCATTTATTGATACTTCTCTAAAAATAATGATCTTCCAGTAAATAGTGAAAAAAATGATTTTTATCAAAATTTGTATTTCTGTTTTGAGCATTTAAAAGATCAATTTTATTTTAAAATTTTTTAAAATAAAATTTTTAACAATTATATTACTAATATTCAATTAGGTTCATTTTTATCAATTTTATGATTAAATTTTGTACAAACACATTTTCATACATAAAAATCCATTTTTCAGAAAATATATATTTTTCTAAAAACCAGTTTCATCTTAATTTTCATTATAGTTTAAAAAAAATTATTACACCTATAGAGATTGAAATTTATAAAATGGATTCAAATTTCAGAATCAGGATTTTCAAATTTGGTAAATAGTTCCCTTTTACTTTTAGGCATTATTAATAGTAAATTTTGTAAAATTTCTTACCTTAGTAAAGGCTAAAATTAGGTTAATCTGGGTTAAAACTATGTTATAAGGTCATAAGATTTCATTATTTGTATTATTGTATTAATGTAATCATAACCTTATAACATTATGTTCAAATTTTAATTTTTTAATGAACACATTTTCATGGAAATGACAAGTATATTATTTAAATAATAGAATGTTACAAAATATTACTCTCTTAGTTTTAAATATCTCTTATATATCTATGTTGGGAAAAAAGTGGTGAAAAAATATAAATGGTTATTTCTATCGTAATAATATTATTTTCATAATTTTAAATTATTTCTAATTTTTAGGTCTTAAATAATTTCCATAAATGCTTACAAAATATCGAAAAACGTATTTGTTCAATTAATGAAAAAAAATAAAATAGATGATTTTAAAAATTGTAAAAGTGACATAAATTGAATGATTTAATGTGTGGAACACATTTTATTTATATATATGATTTTAGATAGATTTTTTAAAGGATTATATTGTATTCCCAAATTTTTCTAGATTTAATTAAAATCAAATTAAATGAATAGTTTCAAAAATGATAGTATTGTTATTTTGTATTAAATAATATTTTATTAAAATATTTAAATTAAAAAAATGATACCCAGATAAAATAGATATGGATTTAAAAATAAACAAAGGTCCATTTATTTGATTTTTTTTCTATAGTAACATTTTTAATACTTAAGGGGAAGAAATCTTTAATATTACGGTAATTTTCAAAAGGGTTAACTGTGGGGGGGGGGGTTAAAACTAAAAGATAAGGGTTAAAAAATATCCAACACTTGTCAAAAATATATTGTATGAGAGTATTTAGAATTTTAATCATATTATATTTTTATATTATAATGTTCAATCCATTTGGAAATCAAAATAATTTATATCACCTCAATATTTTAAAAAATTATAAGAATGAACCTCCCCTAAATTATAAAAGTACACGACACCTTTCTGATACTAAGACCAATTTTATGATTTTATATCATCCATAAAATTAAATAATAAATTATCCAATTCCCTATACTAATTTAATATGATCTTTTATCCCCAAAATACCAACCTTAGGATTCTTAAGAAGGGAACTAAAGGATTTTATCCAATGAATTGGAAATGGTCTCAAGTGATCACTTTTTTTCTTATTCGTTTCATCATATAAATCTATGCTATTTATCAGAAAATGGTAAAATAAATATTCTAAATATTATAATTTTTATTATTGTTATTAAACCACAATTATCCACCCTATTTACTATGAAATGGTAAATGAAATTATCACTCGTGTGTATGCAGGACTCACCGTCACTAGGTAGCGATGAAAATCCTTTTTCATTACCATATTTTAGGGATTGAAATTATGATGGATTTAGTGTTTATATTTTATATTTATAACATAATTATAATTATTTAATCATAATATAATATCTATCTTCTTATCTTCCAAAGGGTTGGGAAATGATAAGATCGCTCGTGTATGAACGTGGACTACTATCCCCATTAAGAGGTATTATTAATTATTCATTTCTTTTTTTACTTGATGGTAATGATGATGTAGTTAATGAATATTTATGATTTAAATTAAATAATAATAATTATTTAGATATGAATTATTATATACCTATATTTCATTCAATCCATCAAAAAATGGAAAAAAATGTTCTGGCGTACATATGGCTTACCCTCTCCTTGAACGACCCCATTCATTTTTATATCTCTATATTTTATGGATTACTAAAAATAAATTTATATTGGAGAAATATTCTATTTATATCATTATTAAATTTCTTTATATTATTTAAACATTATAAATCCATGAATACCAAGACCACCGAAAAAAACATACCTTAAAAATAAAGTAGTTATTTATCAAAATAATGATTTTAATAAAGAATTATAAATTAACGGAGGATAAATTATTATAGGTATGTCATATATGATATGATATATATGATTATGGTTATAGAATATGTTTATAATAAATATTTATTTATTATATGCAATGCATGAATATATTTATGAATATTTTCTTCTTAAATAATTTGATTTCTTCAATAGGTTGTGTTATACACAACATGGAGTTCAGACGTACTACATAACATTATAAAAATATTTTTATTCCATCGCCGTCTATCTATTATATAAGTATGTATGAATTTTAATAACTAAATTATAAATGTTAAATGGTATATAAATTTATAAAATTAATTCAATAGTAATGAAATGATTAGAATTATAAAATGATAATTTGAAACTAAAAATGGTTTTTTTGGAAACCTATTTTTATGTAAAAAATATGTTTTTATATTATTAAATTAAATTAAGTACCATTTCAAATCATTTTAATTAAATTTTAGTATTATTTACACTATAAAATGTTTCAAAGATTCAAAAAATATTTTTCTTTGCTTGGGATTATAATAAATCCAATTTTATTCAAAAATGTATTTATTTCTAAAAATATTTTTTTTGTCGAATATTTCACACCAACATTAATTATATTTTATAACATTTATGATAATTAAAATGTATAAAATGGATTAGATATTTATAATAAAAAATTTAAAATTTGGTAAATATACCCCTTTTATTTTTGGTTAATATGAATTTCAACCATGATTAAACTTATCACCTAAGAAAAAGGTAAATCATGTTTGTCTCGATTATAAATAAGTTAAAAGATCATAGTTATATAATTATAATTATTTTTTTATTATGTTAATTATACCCTTATAACCTTTTGATCTATAATTATTAGTTCAATGAACTCTTTTCCATGAAAATTATATATATATATATTTTAAATCCAAGAAAGTTACAAAATGGAACTCTTTTAGTATAAAATTTCTATTATATGTTCACATAAGAAGAAAAATATTTATTAATGTATATTTATATTAACTTTTTCCATAATGAAATTATATTAATGACGGTAATTTATTTATAATTTTTATAAATTATATAATTACCTTAAATGCTTACATAATCGAAAAACAATATTTATTTAGTTAATGGACAAATAAAATTAATGATTTTTAAAATAATAAAAGTGTTATAATTTGAGTAAGTTATAGTGTTACATGAATTTATAGGTGAATATAACTTATTTTTGAAATGTTAAAATATTATATTATAATTCCAACTATTAATTTTTGTCTCCTAAGTCAAAATGAATGAATTGTTTCTAAATTGACAATAATGATATTTTATAAAAATAATATTTAATTAAATCATTCAAAAATCATTAAAATGTATAAATAAAACAATGTGGTTATTTTATGGTATAAATTTACATACAATGTACATTTATGGTCCTATTATCAGCATATAAGTTAAAATCACAACCATTAATATTGTAAAAGTTGTTAGTGTTGTTAAAATTAAAATTTGTTTATAAAGGGTTATTAAAAATTATAAGATGTAAAATGAAACAAAAAAATTGTATACATTATATTGGTTGATGGGGTTTCCAACCTATAACAACTTATATTAAAACACCTTACCATTTTAACAATTTTTAACGGATACTGAATATATTCTATTTTAATATTTGGACAAATTTCAAAAGTGAGCCCCACTTTAATTATAAAAGGCAACCTCCTACTTAATTTATTTAATCCAAGTTGAGCTTTTTAGCTTAAAATAATTCTTAAAGTTTATATTCTAGTCTTCATTAGACTCATTATATAGTTTTTTTCTTCCAAAAATACTAATTCTATATCAATTTTGAGAAGAACTATTGGAGTCATTTCAAAGAAAAGGTACTCGCCTTAACCAATCACTTTCTATTATACTTTTCTTTACCACATCTAAATCTATGGTTTTATCAAAAAATAATGTATTAATTATCCTAAATATTTTGAAATTATATTATAGCTATTAATACACCATGACACACTATTTTTAATTTCTAACCAGAAATGAAAGAATGGTTTGTGCATACGTATGACTTACCGTCTCCACAAAACAATACAACTCAATTTTGATGCCAAACTTTTATGGATGGGTATTATGATGGGTTTAATGATCATATATGATTTTTTGAATTATTATAATTTTTCTTTAATATAACATCACATATAACAACTTACCATTCAATCATTTTAGAAATGAAAATGTCGCTCGTGCGTTCGTGTGGACATCCACATTCACAAAGAGATATGACTCATTTTTTATTTAAATTTTCATTACATTGTAATGGGGATGAATTTTGTTAATATATTTTATATATAATATATAATAATAATATATTAATGGTTAATTAATATTTAACCGTCTTTCGTTCTATATGTCGAATAATGAAAACAGTGTTCATGCGTACATATAACCTACCGTCTCCAAGAATGGAGTGTTTTATTTTTTATCTCCATCTTTAATGGTTGAAACTAAATATTTATATAATGAATATATGTTATATTGGTATTAATATTAATATTATTTATACTGTGGAACCAATATAATCTTAGAGGGACCATCACTACAGAACTAAAATACTCATGATAAATGAAATAATTGACACCCAGAAATAATGATTTTAATATGGAATTATTGATAAAAGAGGATTTTTAAATGTTATAAAGGGATCATATATGGTATTTTAAGTATTAAAATACAATTTTTATATAATTAATATAAACTTATTATTTTTTATAATGTAGGTAAGACTTTTTTTGAATCAAAGAGAATATGAAGTAAGATATTTATGTTACAATATCATTGTATATCAGCATTATTTATGATTATGTTTCCAATAAAGAAATACTATGACCTATATAAAAATAAAATATTGAATTTTATTATTATATATTTATTTCTTCGACATACAAGTCTTGTTTTAATTTTTATGACCATTTGTACTCATGAAAACAAAAATATATTTTAAGTAAAATTTAATCAATTACTCTCTTCGAAAAAAATATTTTCATACATATGTGTGTTTTTTAAATGAGGTACTTTGATAATTTTTTGAAAAAAAGTTTTGAAGGAACGTTTTTTAATGTTATATGTTATTAACAACTTTTCTTTCCATAATGAGTAATTTTTTCATTGAATTTTTATTTAAATTTTTATGTTGTTCTTTTCAAAGAATAATATTTTCCATTAATTTTTTTATAATTTTTAAATAAATAATTTCAAAATGTAAATGTCATTTTCACAAACAACTTAATAATTGTCAATTAATGGTATTTGTATTCATAAAAACACAAAAACCCTTAATGAAACTTATACTTTTTTGGGGATATGATCCATGAATACCATAATTATTTTTTATCTATATGGTTTATTCTTATAATGAAAATATTTTTATTAAAAAAATTTCATTATATGGGATAAAGTATGAGGCAATGATTATGAAGAACATTTATTTTCAAAGTTCATGATATAATGAATGTTTTATGATCATGTTTCGCAAACTTTTATGATTATAATTATTTGATGGTTGGAAAAAATATATCCCCCTCATAAATTGGTCAACAGTTGATATCTAATGAGATAAATAGTATTGGAATGGGAAGTGAACCTAGTTTAAAAATGGACTTTTTCCATTTTTATGATTATTTATATTCCATGATTCCATTTACTATGTCAATTTTATGCTCTCATTTACTGGGTTCTTTGATTACCTTTTGATTAATTTGTTATAAACTAATAAGAATTTTTCTCCAACTTATGTTTTTTATATTTGATACAAAGGGTGCAGTTTTAAAATTTTATAGTCAAGTTATTATATCCTTATTATCATTTTATACATATATGATTATTGATGTCTCCCTTGTTTATCTTTACTGAGCATCATAACTCACCCTTTTCTAATATTTCATTTCTTGAGGTTATGAATAATTATATTAAGGATGATATGAATAAGAAGTTTGATAGTCACAGAAAATAAGTGGGAGATGATGAATATAATTTGTGAACTGGTCATATATGTTTCCAAGTTTCCAAATAAACAAGAACTAAATGATTATGGTTTTTATCCAAATTTTATATAACAAATATTAAAATGTAATATTAGTGTATGAAAATTATGGGTCACTATAGTTGTCATTAGAGAATTTTTTAGTTAACCTTTGGAAACTATAATATGAATAATTTAGTATTAAACCTAGGTATAAGTCTAAATATATAATAAAATACTAATGTTTTAATAATGGGCATAAATGATCTAGGTTAAACCTAAGTTTTCCTATCAGAAGACACAATGATTTAAATATCCATTCAATGATTTAACATTATAAAGTTGTTTCCCACCAAGATTATTCTTGGAAAAACTATTATTTTATATTTTAATAAATGGATAGAACAAATATTATTCATGTTAATGATGAATAAATTGTTAAATAAAATCAGTTTTCTCTAGAGAAACAGAATTTCATGAGATATTCAATGAAACATCAAATTTTTACGACCATAAAACTTTTTCAAGAAACGAATGACATTGAGAATCAAAATGATAAGGTGAGGGAACAAAATTATATTGATTCCTTCAAGAGGAAATGTTTACATAATTTTAATGGGCACACTTATCCACTAGTTACTAAGTAAGGAATTAGTACCATTGAAATGGTTTTTTCCATTCTTTTGTGTTTAGAACATGATAAATTTATTTTGGATGTTTATCATTTGTAAGATGAATCAGATTATTTGTGGAATATTATCAAGAACACAAGATAACAAGAAGAAATTTAATCAATGAGTGGGATGAATTGAAAATATTATTTCTAAAATAATTGTTTCCTCACATTCATCATTTGAAAATGGATAAATAATTATTTATATTAAAGAATATAGATTATGAATCTTTTTTTTATATGAGGAAAACATTACAAGACTTATGAGTTATGCTTATGTTATTATCTTCCCACCTGAAATTAGGTTTGAACAATTCTTAAGTGGATTAAATACATGTCTTCAAAAGAAATTACCCATAAAGGATGTCATTAGATATGAAGAAATTATTCAATGTTCCCTCATGGTATATATGGTTATTGGAGTAACAATTAATTTCATTGTTTTTATTGGAAAACAAAAATGGGATTCAATGTAAATTCTAAAAACTGTAGAGAGAATATAGTGAGCCATAATTAATGTTACAAGTGTTTAAGGAAACACATGGTGGTTTTATTAAGGGAACAAGTAAAATTTTCATGTTCGGAATGGAAGTTCATTACAAAATAAAATGTCAAATTGATTGTAATATGTTTTTTAATGAGGAAAAGAGAGAGATAGAGCTTTACTGAATAAAACACACACAATATCATCTTATAAATTAAAGGAGTATGAAATTTTTAATTACTAGTTCCCAAATACAAAAGATAATGATGCTGGTTGAAATCAATAACATCTTAATCCTAGAGACAAAGGGAAATATTTCATATCATTATTTCTAATGAGGGTTATGATAACTATGTGCTAAAATCTATACATACCATCCAATATAGAATTTCTAAGGTCATTTATTATTCAGTATTTACACAACCCTTTATATCTAATGAATTCTATATGGGAATAAAATTAATAGCAAAAAAATTAGATGATGAGTTATAAGTGAAAACCCCTAATGTCTTAATGATCACATACCAAGTTTATTATACTTCTACCATTGATATTTGTAGGAATGTGTTTCATTTAAATCATGAAATTCATTATCTTGTTGAATTAAATGTTATTTTGGGAATGGATTGAATTTATTTATATGAAAACAAAATCAATTTCCAGTGAAGAGATGTTAAATTTGATATTACTAAACAAAATTTGATTTCATGTAAGTGTGATAAAAAAAAGAATGTCTTATGGAAATTACTACCAAAATATTGGAAATGATTCTTTTTCATAAGGGGAATTTATCTCAGGTGGAGGTGAAGAAACTCAACGTAGACGATATGATAGTGTGTGGGTGTTTATTGATTTATTTCTAGAATATTTTCCTTGTATTACACTGAATTGCAAAGTAGATTTTTCATAATAAAAAATACCTTGCACTACACCAATTTCAAAGAATATATATAGATTGACCTTGATAGAATTTCATGGAATTTAAGAAGAAAATGCAGTAGAATATTTTGAAGGGATTCAATTGGTTAAGTGATGCACCTTATGGTGCACCTGTTTTGTTTGTTTAGAAGAAATATGGATCAATGCTAATCTAAATTATTATCGGGAACTTAAAAATATCACTATCAAAAACAATTATTCTCCACACTATAATGATTACTTGCTAGATACACTCTGTGGAGATCAATACTTTTCCAAGATTAATCTTCATTACAGATATCATCAAATGGGGGTTGAGAAGTTGGATATTCCCAAGTCAACACTCTGTACAATTTATGCACGCTGTGAATTTAAAGTGATGCCATTTGGTTTTACTAATGGTCCCACTATCTTCTTCGATTTAATGAATAGAGTATTTATGTAATATTGAGATGAGTTATTTTTATTAATTATAGAACATATTTTTATTTATTCAATGAGTGAAGAAGAGAATTAATTACTATTTGATAATTGTTCTGAATATACAAAGGAAGGATAATCTTTTTGAAAACTTTCCAACGTGTAAATTTGGCTTTAGAAATTTTCATTCTTGGGTTATATAATCACAATTGTTGGCCGAGACTAACCACCGTCACTAAGACACATAGTTTTTTTGGGTTGTTTGGATATTATCAATGTGTTGTGAATAATTTATTCATAGCTATTGAATCAGCCCAAAAATTTAACTTGTAAGGATGCCAAGTAACTTTGGAGAGATTAATGTGAGGAATGTATTAAGGAACTATAAAGAAGAATATTTATCATGCTTATTCTTACAAAACCTTGTACTTTATAAGTGTTTTTAATCTATAGTGATTAATTAAAGAAGGGATTTATATGCATCCTTATATAGAATGATATGGTTATAACATATGGAACATTATAATTATAGGACCTTGAGAAAAATTACCTAACTCAGGATTTAGAGTTTTCTAGGGTATTTGTTTCATTATATTTATACAAACATTATATCTATAGAGAAAGGTGTCACATATATTATAATAAAAAAAGTTTAAATTATATTTTAACTCAAAAAGAGATGGACATGTGAGAAAGAAAACATTCAGCGATGATTAATGATTATGAATTATCAATAAATAACTATGTTGGGAAATTGAACATGATGGTATATATTATGAGTCAAAGGGATAATTATAGATTATCTATTATGGGGATTAAAAACGACCCAATAATTATAGACATGCAATGTAAGGATCTAGAAATATTGATTAAAGGGGTAAAATGATACCCTTCTCAAATGAGTGCTCAACCATATATCCATGTAATGATTAAATAGCCACAGAAGGAAGTTATAGTTATACAAAAAATGTGAGAACTTTTCTTGAGTTTAACCTTTATTAAAATGTAATAACAATGTTCAATGAACCTGTATGTGTCCCTTTGGTACCAGATTTGAAGAAGGATCTCATTGATGAATCTCGTTGTTCATTTTATATTTTTCTCAGAAGTACGATGATGTATAGTGATTTGAAAGATTAATTTTTGGTAGGTTGAAATGAAGAGAGATATTTCAATGTATATTTCTCCGTTCTTGAAATGTTAGTAAGTTAAGGATGATATAATAAAGTGTAAAGTGATGTTACAACCATTATGAATACTAGAATATAAATTAAAAAACCCCACAACAAAATTTTCACTCAGACACCCCATAATATAGAAAGGAATAATTCCATATTGGTTGTAGCAGAACACCTTACATAGTGAAAAAACTTCATTTTCATTAGATATGAGTTCTATCTTGGTCAAATTACTATTTTATACTTTAATATAGTAGAATTATTTAATGTTGAACAACTATCAATTGTATCTGATCAGGATTTGAGGTTTACATCGATGTTTTAGAGAATTCATCAGCATGCTCTGGTTATAGTGTTATGTTTCCTCACTATGTATCATCCTCTAATAGATAATTCGACTTAGAGGAACATTTAAACTCTAGAATACATGCTTAGAGATTTATCTATGTATTTAAATGGTTGTTGGGATCAACACCTTCCTATGGTGGAATTATTTTACAACAATAGATTTCAATCAATCATTCATATAGCTCATTGTGAATCACTATATGGGGGGAAGTTCATAACTCTAATATAAAAGAATGATGTTATAGAAATAAAGCTATTGGGAACTACTATAGTGGAGTAAATGGTATATAAGTTTAGATCTAATCTGTAGTATATATGAGAAGCTCTGGGTTGAAAAAAAATATATTATGACAATCATTATATAGATATAGAGTTTGATGTTGGTGAAAAGGTATTTCTAGGAAAATATATCTAGAAGTTGGTGATAAGATTTAGAAATAAGTTCAAGATAAGCCCTTGGTATGTTTGTACTTTGGAAATTCTTGATCGTATCGGGTTGAAAACTTATCGATTGGAGATTCCTCTGAATCTCTCTGAATTTTAGGATGTGTTCAATGTATCTCTCATGAGGAAGTACATACAAAATGCATCACATATTCTGAAGTAAAATTCCATACAATTGTAGAAGTTGAATTGTTTTGAAGATGAACAGAAATAAATTCAATATCATAGATATAAATCTCTATGAAAAAATATCACCCACCTATTCAGAGTTTGGTTGTGAAACCACCAATTTGGAGAAGCCGTGTGGGAACCTAATATTATATTAAGGAAGTTGTATCCTCATATTTTTAATTTAGAGTAATGAATTTCTAGGTAAAAATTCATTTTATGGGTAGTATAATGTAAAACCATAATATTTTTATGAAATATTTCACATTAAATTATTTGATTTCTTTTATAGCTTGTGTTACACGCAACAATGAATTTAGATGAAGCGTATCACACTATTAAAATATATTATTTCTATTATCGCATACATGTTGGATTGGAGTGTATGAATAGTATTAACTAAATTATAAAAAATATATAATGTACACATTTATAAAATTAATTCATTAGTTATAAAATGATTAAAACCATTTTTTTATATAAAAGTTTCTTTTTGAAAAACGGTATTTATTTATGCAATTTATTTTTATATTAATAAATTAAATTAATCAGTACTAGGGAATGATTTAAATTAAATTTATATATTATTTATGTGTTCAAATGTTTTAAACATTAATTTTTTTTCCTAAAAATAGGATATGAACAAATATAATTTTTTGATTAAATACAATTTTTTTTTTCTGAAAATCCATTTTTTTCATATTTTCACACTTACTTTAAAGTTATTATCTTCATTTATAGATTTTTAGTTATATAAAATTAATTAAGAATTGAAAATCATAAGGTTCAAATTTTCTGAATGATACCTTTTTATTTTTTTGTCAATAAGAATAGTAACTACAGAAAAAAGTATCACCTGAGTAAAGGGTAAACGTAGTTAATCTAGATTAAAAATAATTGAAAAATCCATATTTTTAATTCAAATTATTATTGGATGAAGGAAATTCATCCCTTGTCACCATTGTATAGAAATTTATCATTTTAATGGATACTTTTAAATTAAAATTATTTATATAGTAATTAAATCAAAGAGTTTCAAAATTTCACTCTCTTAGTTTTAAATATACCTTATGTGTTGACATAGGGACAAAAAATAGTTATGAAATAATATTAATTCTCTCTTTTTATAGTAAAATTATAATAATGATGGTAATTTAATTTTTTTTATAAATTATATAATTACGTTAAATTCTTACAAAATTTCAAAATAATATTTGTTTAATTAGTGAAAATTAAAATAAATGAATTTTAAAATATTAATGTGATATAATTTGAGTAATTTTTAGTGTTACCTAAATTTTATCAGAGGATATGACATATTTTTGTTGTTTTTAAATGTTATATATTAATTCATACATTTTATATATGTTTTTTAAGTCAAATTAAATGAATAGTTTCCAAATTAAATAATAAATAATATTTTATTAAAATATCATTTTATTAAAATATTTAAATATAATAAAAATATTTAAATAAGAAAAGGTGGTTATGATATGGAAAAAAATTCTCAAATTTTCCATTTTTGGGCTAATTATCATCTTATTATTAAAAATTACAACCTTTAATATTGAAGAAGTTTTTACTGTAGTTAAAATTAAAATTAGTCAACTAAGGGTTAATCAAAATAATAAGGTATAAAATGAAATAGAAATTTTTAAAAATAATATTAGTTGATCATATAAAAATTTTATACTAGAATATATTTTAATCCCTAACCATTTAGATGAATTTTCTTGAGAAATAATTTATCATAATTTAATCTTTTGTGAAATTCCTGAAGTGACCCTCACCTCAATCATGGAAGGGAACATACTCCCTCACTTTTTTACACCACATTGAGTCTTCAATATTGAACAAAATGTAATGAAAATTCTAAAAAAATTTCCTCGAAACACTATATCGGTTCTTTTCTTCCATAATGACAAAACCTAGATCACATTAGAAAAGATCTAAATGGGTCATTTCAATGAAGAGTTAATCATCTAAAACAATAAATTTATTTTCTACACTTATTTATCTCATGTAAATAATTATTATTTGTCATGAAATAATAAATTAATTTTCATAAATATGATTATATTTTATTATATTCATTAAAATACCATTATACGCCCTCTTTTCCATCAAACAGGTATTGAAATAATTCTCATACGTTCATACAATATACTATCTCAACATAGCGATGTAATTCATTTTTATTTAAAATATTTTATCGATGGGTATTATAATGGGTTTAATAATGTTATATAATATTTTTGAAATAATTATTCTTATATAATTATAATATCATGTAAAAATACCTACCATCAACTAAATTGGAAAATGATATCGTCGTTTCTGCGTATGTGTGGACTACCACCTCCCCTAAGCAATGTGATTAATTTTTCATTTACATTTTATAAGGATGGAAGTGAGGATGAATTTAATGAATACATATCATATATGTGATTTAATAATTATATTTTGAATTTGATTATTAATTTACGTTTCTTTCATTGAATTTGTAAAAAAATGAAAACTGCATTCATGCATACGTACTGCCTACCATCTCAATGAACAATGTAACCCATTTTTATATCTGTAAATTTTATCTATAATTCTAAATATGTATATAATTAATATATATGATATTTATGTTTTGATTTATATTCTAGAGATTATGGACCCAAGATAAATGTACTTATACTCGGACTATTGAACTGAAATTCTCTGGACACCACTACAAAATATGCCATTAAAAGCACAAAAAATTGCCTTTATCAGCGCTAGATAGGCACATAATATCAGAACTAGATTAAGATACCTAGTATTTATGTGCTCTTTTATAATATCTGATAAAGGATAAAATTTATTTTTTCTTTAATTTAGAGCTGATAAATGCCCACTTTATCGGTGCTTATAGAAGCCCTGATAAAGTGTTCCTTTATCGATCCTTTGTAAAGGCACTAATAAAGGTTTCTTTAATAATTCTTTTAAAATCATTCATAAAGGGACGTATATGACTGTGCTGCAACTACACTCTACAACAACAGTGCAACGTGCTGTAACAAGACACTGTAGCATCAGAAACACCCAAAGATATCAACAAAAATCAAGTACCAATTCATAATATAAATAAAATGAAATTTAAAAGAGAAATATAAGAAAAATACTATATTATGGTCATTTCCAACATTTGTTTATACAATTATATATGAACAAATTATTACATACATTCGAAAACACCAATGTTCCGGTTTCTTTTGATCCCGACCCAAACTCATGCTATTAATAAAAAACCAATCCTTCTCTAGAAAAAGAATACACCTATTTAATAAAACAATTCTTATGTTAGTAATAATATAAAGAATTAAATTTTTAGAATGTGTTAATTTTTAACTAAACATTGAGTCATTCTTGGAAAATTGTTTATCTGACTGAGTTTCTGATGATTACTACATGTCACACAATTTCTTTTTCATATTTAGGAATTATCTCTGTGGAAATTAATTAAATATGTATAACATAAGGCCCCTTGGGTGCAGCCTAGTGGTAGAGTCTTATGGTGGTGTTTGGGAGGTCTCAATTTTGAGGATCCCCATTCATATTTTTGTTGATTATCTTTTTTAATTTTCCATACCTTTACTGATATAATATAAATAAGTATAATAAGAATATTATAATGAAACATATTAGGTAATAGAAGACAGACGGATGAAAAAAAAATAGGCTTATTTTCCTAGTTTTAATGATGTGATGCATGTTTTAAACTAAAATGACACATATGTATTCAAAAGGAAAAATAAGAATTATATAGATCACACCATGAATCAAACTGAGGTGATGATGATTCCAAAAAATCTCAAATAACTTATGGATCATTTTCTTGAAGTATCAAAATATTCTAAATGTGTTTTCTTAGTTTTGAGTACATCACTTGTCTTTTTTACTAAAATGTCATCTTAAACTGGAGACACACACTTTGACTCATACTGATCATATCGTGTCTTAGTTTTTGTTGAGAAAATACCTAAAAATAAAAAATGAATTATGAATTTTTTCCTAAATTAGAAAGATAATTTGTAACCATTTTTTCAGTTTTCAGTTAGTGACTGTTTTTGAACTAAAATGTAAATCTTAAACTTATAAAGGAAATATTGAGTCATAATGGGAATATAATATATTTTATTGAGGTTATTATGAATCATACTGTTGAAAAATGACTTATGGATCATTTTTCTAAATTATCAAAACTATATTAATACATTTTCTTAGTTTTGGGTAGGTCACTTTTACTTTTTACTAAAATTGATGATAATTTTAAATAAAAAGACGCACTTGGAGTCATAACTATCAAAACATGCATCATATTATGGTATATAATATTCTTAAATGGCTCAAATAAATTATATATAATTTTACAGAAATATAAAATCAACCTGAATGAATTTTCCCATTTTGAGTACATTAGTTTTATTTTTTAATAAAATTTATTTTTAAACTGAAAAAATGCACTTTTACTCATAGCAGTCACATCATGTGTCATTTTTATGTAAGGTCAATTCCTAAGCATCAAAAATGAATTTTGAATCATTTTAGGAAATTATCATCATAATACGAGTGTGTTTTCTAATTTTTCAATGGGTGATACTTTATGAGCTAAAATGGAAACTTTAAATTGATTACAAACATCGTGAGTCATATTGGGAATATCGTGGTTCTGATTGAGGTTTGGATGATTCCTAAATGTCATAAATTACTTAGGGATCATTTTTAAAAATTATAAAAACAAAAAGAATTGATTTTATTAGATTTGAGTAGGCTAGATGTCTTCTTTACAAAAATTGATTTCAATTTTAAATAAAAGGATTCACTTGGAGTCATACTGGTCACACCATGTATCATATTGAGGTTCAGTTGATTAAAAAAATACTAAAATGACTTACTAATCATTTTCCTAAATTATCAAAATAGTCAAACACATTTTCTAGGTTTTGATAACATCACATTCCTTTTTACTAAAATTTCATTTTAATTTGGAAACACAAATTTAACCTGTACCAATCAGATCATGTATGTATTTGATATGGGAATGATTCCTACTTGTCAAAAATGACTTATGAATCATATTCCTAAATTATCAAGGCAATATGAGGATTTTTTGGGTTTTCACTAAGTGACACTTTTTGAACTAAAATGATGATTTTAAACTCCCAACGGACACATTGAGTCATACTGGGGACATAGTATTTCAGATTAAGGTGCGGTTGATTCCCAAATGTCAAAAATTACTTATATATTTTTAATATAGAATAAAAATAATATGACTTCATTTTCTTGGTTTTGAGAAGGCCAGTTGTCCTTTTTATAAAAAAATGATATCAATTTTGTAAAAAAAGATACAATTGGAATCATACCGGTCACACCATGCATTGGAATGAAGTGAGGCTAATTATAACAAATCTAAAATGTATTATGGATAATATTTCTACTATATCAAAATAAGCTGAATGGATTTTATCACTTTGGAGTACATCACATTTATTTTTTACTAAATTTTTAATTTAAACTAGAAATACACACTTTGACTCATACTGAGGTCTTTGTACAAGAATTTGATATTATAACAATTCATACCAGTCAAAAGATTATTAGGAATATATTTCATAAACTATAACAAAATATGATTGTGTTTGCTTAGTTTTCAATGGGTTAATCTTTTTGAAATAAAATATCGATTTTAAAATCATAAGGAACACATTGATTCATATCAGGAACATCTTGTATCAGATTGAGGTGCGATTGATCCTTAAATATCAACAATAAAATATAGTTCATTTTTATAGTGTATAAAAACATAATGACAGTGTTTTTTTACTAGGTAAATTTTTATTTTAATTAAAAATAATGTTAATTTTAAATAAAAATACATACTTAGAGTCATACCAGCCACACCGTGTGTCATATTGTGGTGTAGATGATTCCAAAATGTCCCAAATAACTTTTGGATTTTTTAATATAGTATAAAAAAATCTAAATGGGTTTTCTTAATTTAGAGTTTGGCACCTATCTTTTCTTTAAAAAATGTCATTTTGAACTATAAACACACACCTTGACTCATACCATCACATCGTGTATCAATTTTACATGGGACCAACTCCTATATATCACAAATGATTTATAAATCAATATTCTAAATAATTATGAAAATACCAGTTTTTCTTCGCTATTTTCAATGAGTGATGCTTTTAGAACTAAAATGTCTATTTTAATGTGATTAGAGAAACTTTAAATAATACTAGACATATCATTTATCACATTGAGGAGTGTATGATTCAAAAATTTAAAAAATGAGTTATGTATATTTGTCTTAATTTATCAAAATATGCTAAATACATTTTTTTAATTTTCTGTATATTAGTGGTCTATTTTACTAAAATTAATGCCAATTTTAAATAAAAAGAATCACTTTGAGTCATACTGGTCACACCGTGTGTCAGGTTTAGGTGAGGCTAATTACATTAAATTCAAAAGTCTCAAAACAATATTAACTTCCAATGATACCATTATATCTATTTCGTTTATTTTTCAAACTACAAATATAGCATAGTGAACTGATTCTTAGCCAAAAAAACCTTTCTCATTGTTAAAATCCGGAAGAGTAGAGGATGCTCATGTGATCATTATATCACGTGAACTAACCACTATAGGTACATGATATTCTTCAATTATTCTAGGTTTCAAAAATGAGAATGGTTTTTCAGAAAATAATATTGACTCAATATTCTATGTTAGATGTTCGAAAAGGAATGTCAATGGAAATATTTGTAACATTGGAAGAAATGATAATTTTACCCCTTTTGTATCATGTCGTATATAGTTGAAAGAAAAATATCACTTTCAAAAAGATCTTTGAAAAAAACCAAATAAGTATTCTATGAAAATGATAATGAAATTAAATGGAAAATAACAGATGAAATGATGAAAAAAATAATTAAATAAGTAGTAGGAATTAAACATTTCCTGATGGTTATATGAATTCCTGACACATTTCATTTTTTCATTATCTCAATCATTGGTTTGATGTTTAATCTCTCATGAGCATGAACAACTTTGAAAAAACGACCCCAACATTAAAAAAAGAATCCACCTATATAAGGAAAAATCGTTATATTAGTAATACTAAAAGGAAGTAAAATAAAATAAAAATATAAAACAATACATTAATTCAATGAATAAATATTTTACTATTTAATCATCAATATTGCCTCTTTGATTGACCAGTGGAAAGAATATGAAAGAAATTGATAAATGAAAACACTAAAGGGGTGAAAAGGTTTTCAGGGAGAAGAACTATATGGATGTTTTGGATCATAAAGGGATGAAATATAAACATATTATTCCAACTCAAACAAAAGAATCCACCAATATAAGGAAAAAATATTTTCTAAGAAATACTGAAAGGGAATAATGTAAAAAAAATATAAAAAAACATATTAATTCTATGGATAATGTTTGTTCTTTGAAAACATCAAGATGAACTCTATGATTGAATAGAGGCACTATGTTTCCCTTCAAACAAAGAGTGTGTATGGCACATTATGTAAAGTGATAAATGAAACACTACAGGGGTAAAATGGTTTCAAGGGAGAAGATGTATGTGGATATTTTGGGGTATAATGGTTTGAATAATGGACACTAGTCTTCTAAAATAAATGAATTCTATAAGTAATAATTAAAATTAAATCAATGTTTCATTATATAACTTTTCAGAAAAATAGAGAAATTATATCATAACATTATGATTATATCTTCCAAATGGGATTCCTTCATTATAATTCTTTCTTATGAGGGGTTGGTAACATAATCATATGTAGAAGGAATTGTATGAATGAGTAGTTAATAATTTAATATATATTTTTTTAATGTAGTTGACACTATATAATATTATGAGAAAAAACATAGTGTATTAAACAAACACTTTTACCTTGTTATAGAACTCTTTTTCTTTATTTAAAAGTTTTAATGATTTAGTTTCTCTATCTAAAAAAGTCCCCCCTTTGTGGTGCCCTCTAATGTATATGAATTTTTCTACATTGGGTTATAAATGATCTGATTGTGATCTCCCAAATGGAAGGGTCATCGTCGATTTAATTTTCACCAGACCTAACATTTGTTTTAGTCACAAGTACGATAATTGACCAATTCATGTTTTTTTGGGATCTGAGAAATAAAATTCTTTCATTGATTTTGATTCCTTTATGAATAACTATTATTTTTCCCCTTCCAAACAAAAAATACACCTTCATAAGTCCCATTTCATCAACTTTTCCTACATTCATATTTTCAACCCATTTGAAAGTAAAAAATTATAACTTTAAATATTTTATAATCCAACTCATATATATATTCTATAATGCCAAAATATGGAATTTTTTTATAAATTGGATTTCTATCCTTGGAACTAGATATGTGAATCACTTCCGCCACTAGGATAACACTAATATTTTTCTACGTACTATATTCATAGTGTTCTTTTTTATAGAACATATAACCATTTATAATAAAACAATGTAAGATATAACATTTGAATTCAATCCCCTAGCTAGCCATTATTGTCGTTCAATAATTTACTTCATATTTTTAGAAGAATCTATAAATTTGATATTAGAAACATCCTATAAAATGTTTTTTGTGTGTATTTTATATCAATCCTTCAGAACATGATGGACTAAGATCTGTTTGTTTTTTTGGAGGCTTCACTGTATGGATAAATATCTTCATTATTATATAAAATTTAAAGATGTACTTTCCTCAGACCGGTCAAGGAATTTGTAAAAATATCATTTTTAAAAATCCCTTCTCCCATAAGGCATCTGTTATAATGAGTCATTGGTAGAACATTGATGTCATCATCTAATATGTAATCTGTATTGAATTGAATAAACTTTTCAATAATATATAATTCTTCAATACAAACTTCCATCCGACTTTGATTTTTGAAAAACCCTTTCAAAATCATTATATACCATTAAATGGGGTACACCCATATGTAATGGATATGGAAAAAATATTTGAACCTCCATAACCAATTGATCCATCGGTTGGACCATTATATCAAATAATGGTGGAAGGAAGAAAATATCTAATTCACACAATATGAGTAGATCCTCTTTATTCATGATTGGAAACTTCATCACAACTATTACATTACATCATATGGAATTAAAAAAGAATAAGAGTCTGGATAATTTATTCCATATATTTTGAGGTAGAATGAAAAAAGTAACATGCATTAAATATTACATAAAAACATGATAACCATGTGATTTTGGTCCTTGTAACTTAAAATTACTAATTGACCCAACATTCTTGATATTTGATGAATACCGCTCTAGAAATATTACACTATTATGATTTTTTTTGCAAATCATCTTCTATTGATAGAGTGAAAGATACTGGAGGAATAAACTTACACCATTTATATCATGACCCGTCCCCTGAGGCCCATGTCGTGACTACCCCAAGCTTGCCTCTCATAGGCCAGAGGTTGGAGACTGAAGTCAAGTAGGAATTTCCCACAAAGGGGTGGTATTTCCCTATGAACCTGCACACATGCAACCATCCCAAATAAAAGGTATTGAAACAAAAAACACGGAGTAAATAGATATGCATCCCACTAAGTCAACCACCAAGAGTAAAATTACAAACTGAAGGGTAAACAAGATAAAATAGAAGCCCAACTGAAATATAAAATTACAAGCTCCTGGATATCATCTGCAAAAAACTCGACCTAAAAGGTAGGTACAATAAGCTTTATTAATGTTGCTGAAGTGTACCATGTCCATCGGGTCACCCTAAATCACCACCAATCTCTGGTCCACCAAGGAATCCATCAAAGCTGTTGATATTTAATATAAGGCACACAATGTATAGGCGAGATCGTGCAAGGTTGAGTAAAACAATACATAGTAGGGGCCCCAATCCATGATGGTAAAACACAATTCATACTACTAAATAGGTACCCGAAGTATATCCTCTAAGAAGTAGAGTCAAAAGAGTCACTAGAGTCAGCTCGCACTAGGATACATATACTAATAAAGTCTAAGAATATCCAGATACAAGGAGACACATTCTATCAGAGGCACACTCCGTGTAGGCGTAAGAGACACACTCTGCGAGAGACACACTCTGTGTAGGCATAAGAGACACACTTCGTAGGAGACACACTCCATGTATGCCTAGGGGAGCACTCCATAGGGGAAACATTACGTATGGGCGGAGGAGACACACTCCATTAGAGAAACACTCATTGTAGGCATAAGAGTCACACTTCGTAGCAGAAACACTCCGAATAGGTCACAACTAGTCAGAGGATTTCATCCTTAGTATGCTTGTTCTAGAAACACCAACTCCTCATGCCAATAGGTCATACACCAACCAAAATGAAAGGTCACATATAGAATCCCAAAAGGACCTACACGTTGTGAGGGTTCCAAAAATAAAAATATCTCATCAAATTACCCCACAGTTTGAGAGTTATGGTAATTTAGTATAAAGGGGCTGATGGGGTCTTGGTCTCGTCCGAGTCAGTCGAACTGAACTAACCATAACCAACTCGGGTCTATCCTAACCAAACCCACCAGGCTGACCCGGCCTAGCCTACCAACTCCATCCTATACCCCTCAGACGTGGTGGATTCAGCATCCGCTCCAGCTCCACACGACCGACCATTGAGCAGGCCAATTCTCCCACCCGTGGTCCGCAAGATCTTGTGCCGGCCGGTCCGATGTGGCATCCCACCACATTACAGGTCCACTTTTCTTTATCATTCCTTGGTCATGGCTACCATTTCCCCCCACAGCTGAACCTCCACAGGCCCCTCTGCTACTAATCATCGAGCTGGCGGCTGTCCACTGTCGGGTAGTTGTGCCTCTGTACGCCTCTGCCGTTTCCATTGCACACAACCTCTAGTAGATCTCCTTCTAAGGGTATTCGGTCGCAATATGGGGCTTAGTTTTTTGAAATAAAAGCATTCTTACAAGATATGAGTCACATTATTCATCGTAATGGGCTTGGATCAATGTGTCAACTCATTCCTCTAGAAAATACTCTAGTGACGATATCTCCTATTCTTCTTTGATCCATATGCCAGTGTCCCTGTCACACCTCTTCTTGGTCATCATGATGGTGGGTCTTTGATTCTAGATCATTTCACCAAAAAATGGATTTTCTGCAATAATTCATTCATATTCCCATGAAGAATTTGAAAAACACATAGAACAAGAATGGGGAAAACAATTAAAACCCCAAGGAACGGACCTCAAATGTTGTTCATTCTGGCCACGATCCATTCCATTAGAGGGATCAAGAAAAAAAATAATCAAATTTAGATATAGTATAATCCGAATAAGAATGATCATCCCCAAAACAATTCACACAAAAAAAACCATTCCGCAAGAATGAGCGATCTGTGTTTCAACCTATTTGTGGGTTGATTTGAATTCTTCATTAATTCCATGAACTTGGAAAGAATAAATTGAAATAAACCTCCTACTGAGTAAGAGGATCAGTCAAGAGAGAGAATTTTTTGTTGATGGAGATCCTTCCATGAACATCCTCGATCCATCATTTGTTCGCATTCGACGTTCATTGTTGATGATGGGATAGCTACCTACTCCTTTCCTTAGGGAAAATTTAGGGTACTAGGGAAAATTCTTTAGAATTATGAATTCTAACGATGGTACCTACCTCTAATTGATAAAGGAAACACGCTAACACATTTCAGAATTTCCACAACACTGCATTGTAGTGTCTATGAATCTCCCCATCATTGTGCTGCTGAGTCGGTACGTAACATTGAAGAAATAAAATAAAATAACATTTTATGCAAATTTTATTTTCCCTTAAAACAAACATAAATTAAATTTTCTAGCCAACCTCCACTAGAATTTGTCAGACACTGTCTATGGTAGACTCCCTGTTCTTATCTCAACAATTCCCTTAGATTTTCGATTGAGGATCCCTTTTATTAGTTAATAAAACTGCACACCAATGTTATTTTTAATAAACATAAAAATAGTTCTATCTTTTTTTCTATGAACTCCATGCCTCAGAACCACATGTCGTCTCAGCGCCAGTTCTTGTAATGATCCCATATAATTTTTAGAAAATAATATACATGGAAGGCCTCAAACATTACGTTCTCCTCACCTTAGAGACTTATGTCCCAAAAAGCTAGAACAAGGGATAAACAATGAAGTGGGGATACTGAGCATGAATCTAAGACTCCCGCTCCCATGTGCTCCCATAGAGATTCTCATGATTCCACAAAAGTTACACTTGAGGAACTAATCATCCAAGAAGTTTCATCTCCAGTCGATCCTCATTTTCCACTGGGAACACCACAAAACTCACCCCAACATCAAGGTCTAGCTCCCCTAATTCATAGACGTGAGAAGGCTCATGTATGTATCTCATCAGTTGGGATATGTGAAATACATCATGCACCCACTCTAGTTATTTCGGTAGAGCCTAGTGGTATTCTACCTCGCCCACTCTTCGTAGTATCTAAAAAGGTCCAATGAACCTCAGATATAACCTATCACTCAGAAAAAATCCCCATACACCACATCTAGAAGAGACTCAAAAGAACACATGGTCTCCCTCTTCAGACTCCAAGGGTCTCAATCTCCTATTGACATATGACTTCTATAGGCTCAATGCAGTCTTCATCCTCTCCTGGATGATCTTCACCTTATTCGTAATAGCCTGCAAAATCTCTTGGTCCATGAGTGCTGACTCCTCAGGGTCAGTCCATCAAAGTGGTGACTTGTAGGTTCATCCATACAAGGCCTCGAATGGTGCCATTCCAATGGCGGAGTGGTTATAGTTGTTTTACGAAGAATTAACCAGAGGTAGTTGATCCTCCCAAATATGGTAAAAATAAAGGATGAAATCACGTATCATGTCCTCTATGACCTAAATGGTCCGTTCCATTGGACTGTCTGTCTATGGGTGGAAAGCAATGCCGAAGCACAACTGAGTCTCAAACACCACCTAAAATCCTTTCAAAAATCGGGATATGAAACGAGCATCATGATATGAAACTACCATTGATGGAAACCCATGGAGTCAATGTATCTCCTATACATAGAGGTGTCCCAAGGTCTCTACTGAACCATATTCTCGAATCGCAAGAATGTGGCCCGACTTGGTGAGTTGGTCAATTATCACCCAGATGGTATCATTCCCCCTATATGTATGTGAATAACCATTCATTAAGTCCATAAATATTACTTACCACTTATACTCTAGAACCTCAAGTTGATGAGTCATACCCATTGGAACATGGTGCTCGACTTTTACATTCTGAAATGTGAGGCATCTTGAGACAAACTATTCCATTGTATTCTTTATCCCCCACCACCAAAACTGATGTTGAAGGTCCTGGATCATCTTTTATGCACTTGGATATACCACCAATATGGATGTATGGAACTCTCTCAAAACCTCCTCCCTTAAGATGGATTTTATAATTGTGCATCCTCGAAAAAGGATGAAGTGTTCCACACCTTCTGAATATCCTTCAGGGGTATTCCCTATAGACATCTGATCATGCGTAGTCCCGAAACTGATATCTTTTCATTGTTCCTCCCACACACACTATAAGAGTGGATGTGAAACAACTTTTTATTGGATATATGCTTTTACATATCCATCCATGAAGGATATATGTTTCGAGCACTACTGAAAAATCTACCTATACCCACGGTTCAAAACCGTGGGTACATGCCCCAAAACCGCGGGTATAGCCTATACCCACAGTTTTGGGAATCGTGGGATGGAATGGAATCGGTATAGGGGTCTCAGCCTATACCCATGGTTTTGGAGAACCGTGGGTATAGGGGAGTCAAAGGCACACCACGCTGTTCCAGCATGGCACACAACAACCCCCATGGTTTGATACCATGGGGCATTTAAAATTCAAAAAACTGGGCGCAACGGGTTTCGAACAGCCCCCAGCGCTGAGCCCCACAGCCGCTCCCCGCCAACAGACCACCTGTGTTACAAATATTAATTGATATATGTACATACATCTTCGGATATATATTAATATAATCCACGTGTGTTATATAAATCAAAAAACGCGGGCAGAGTGATTCGAACCCTCGTCTCACAAAGATATTCATAGTAGCGACTCCCAAAGAACCAGCTGACCTATTATTTTTATTCAATTTATATACATACATCAACGTATATATATTAATATAATCCAAGTTTCAAAAAATTTTGACAATGGGAATTGAAAAGACGACCTACATAAACAGCGGATAAAGATTTTCCAACTGAGCAAAGAAACTTTTGTATGTATATAATTATATTAGTGTAAATATATTAATCTAAACTGTGAAAAAATATTTTCCCGCTAAAATGTTTTCATGTGCCGCCAAAGTTTCTTTCCCCGCCATAATGTGGGAAAGCTATAACCACGGTTCTGGAGAACTGTGGGTATAGGTCTTCAAAAAAAAACACTAATACCGATGGTTTTGAATAACCATCGGTATAGGTCTTCGAAAATTACCCTATAAACAAGGTTTTCTCCAAAACCGCGGGTATAGGTCTTAAAAGAAAACTATACCCACAGTTTTTGACACAACCGTGGGTATAGGTGGCCTATACCCACGGTTTTGGAAAACTATGGGTATATGGGTACCCTATACCCACACTTTTTTGCAAAATCGTGGGTATAGTCCTATTTTCCAGTAGTGAAGGGGACCTTCTCTTAGGCCATGTTCCGTAGCTGTGAACTTGATATCTAGTCAAAAACCACTTCCACCATGTTCCCCTTCCGAGAAGTATAAAATATCTCAATGTCATAGTCCTGGAAGAACTCTATCCAATGCTGCTGTCTCATGTTCAGATCCTTATGAGAAAAGATATACCTGAGACTTTTGTTTTCTGATTAGATGATAAAATGCTCACCCATAAGGTAGTGTAACCACATATTCAATGTGAACAAAATTGCCACTAACTCCAGATCATGGGTCATGTAGTTATGCCCTTGTGGTTTCAAATTCCATTAGCCACAGGAAATCACTTTTTTCCCTTGCATCAGGACACAACAAAGACAAGTCCTTGATGTGTCGCATAACACCAAGTACTTGACACCCTCCTCTGGAAATCTCAGGATTGGAGCACTAGTCAAACTCTATCTTATCTACTTTAAGCTCACTTGGAACTTCTCCATCCACATGAAAGGTTTCCACTTTTGTGTCAAGGATGTCATGGATGCCTCTACTTAGAAAAAAGTATGGAAAAGTCCTCTGATAGTACCCAGTCAACCCAAGGAATCTCTGAACCTCGATAACGTTCTTTGGTAGAACACAAGAAAGAATCACCGACATCTTCTCTATATCTACTATAACTTTATCCTATAAGATAAAATGTATCAGAAAGTGGACCTCTCATATCCATAACTAAAACTTCAAGAGCTTCCCATAAACTTGGTTCTCTCTATGTTAGTCAAGGACCATGATAAATTGTATCACATGCTCCTCCTGGGACGATGAGTACACTAGGATTTCATCAATAAAGGCCACAACAAACCAGTCTAAGTAAGGCCAAAAGATGTTGTTCATGAGTTCTAAGAAAACTGTTGGGGTTTTTGTCATGAAAAATGGAATCACTATATACTTTTAGTGGTTGTAGTGACATCTAAAATCCATCTTTGGAATGTCCTCATCCCACACCTGAAGCTGGTGGAAGCATGATCCGAGGTCTATATTCGAGAACCATATCACTCAATTTAGCTTGTAGTAGAGGTTATCAATCAATAGTAGTGGCTACTTATTTGTTACAGTTACCTAATTTAGGATTCGGAAGTCCAAACATAACCTCAAACTCTCGTTTTCGATATTTGAAAACCAAAACGAGGATGGCTATGGTGAAAAACTATATCTCATGAACCCCTTCCTCTGTAAGTCCTCCAACTATAACCAAAATTCACAAAGCTCTATGGTAGCCTTATAATATGTGGGTGTTTATATCCCTGCCGTTCAAGGGTATAGGTCAATGAAGAAGTCTACCACCATGCAAGGAGGTAGTCTTGTAACATATTCCAGAAAGATGTCCTCATAATCATCCACAACTGGAGAAATATAAGGAATCATATCATCTACTGCATCGAGGGTCATGATATCCATGTAATGTGTGATCTACTATACCCAAAAATGTGTGCGTCCATCTTACATTGATCCTATTATATTTTTCACTGATAAAGGAAAAACTAGTCCCATCATTGTGCACACACCGCACTGTGCACTTAAAACAGACGATCTAAGCATGAACTATGGATAACTAGTCCATACCCAAAATGATGTCACAAGGCCTCTACACTGTCCCCATGTGATCCCAACTGAAAACATTTCCCCCAATAGTAAGGGAACATTTTTTGTACCAATTTATTCTCATCGAATCTCCTCTTTTAGGAGTCACTATGAAAAGGGATTGAGTCAACTATTCCACTGGAAACTCAAGGTCTAGATCAAGGCTTAGGGAGAGAAAACAGTGACTAGAAACCATGTATTTCAGAACAATAGTTACAGAGGAAAATACATAGATCATAACTCTAATCATGCAATTTATCTTGGGATCATAAGCCTCAATTGCTTGGAGAAGGCCTCACCACTGTCCTCCAGCTCCCTGCGATTGAGGTGGACCACCTGGGGGTGGTGGTGGTGGTTCCTAAAACATCCATCCACCTCCTACCGCTCATCCCAATCCTCTTAGTCATACACCTCCTAGTGGACCACTCTATTCCTACCTCCACCTATACCTCAACAGTCCCTTGACCATCCCCTGGTGAGTCATTCGGTTAGTCAAACAATCTCTATCCCTATATCCCTGACCACCACACGTGTAGTATGACCTTTCCTTTGGCCAACATGCTCTACCCAGGGAGCTCCACACCACTGATCCCATGTCCTGGGGTCATCCCATTTACTATCTAGTTCTCTTGGAAACCTATGTTACCTTTTGGCTACCAGATGCTGAAGACCCAACTACCTGATGCCCTGGGGTAGCTCCCACCAATGGTTCTTTCTTCGCATGAAAGATCTCAACCTGTAGAGCTCTCTCCAACACCGCAGCATGAGTAAGAATGAAAAGGGGTATCATTTAAGACTGGATATCTCGAAGTAGTCCCTACTCTAAGGCACATGCCCAGAATAATGCGTCCCACACCATGTTTATAGAGTATCATGAAAGATCCGTGCATCTTACTGAGTACCTTGACACTGTTTGGATGCGCTACTATAGATTCAGGAGATCCTATATACTCCCTGAGCATAACGTCACTATAAATAACTCTCACATAAAGAGATTCTCAGAGTCTTTACAGGATAGGGTGGCATCCTCATGCGTCTGTATAATCAAGATCCACTATCTCCCCGTTGAGCCTTGTAGAAGACTCACAGCTAGGGCCACTATCTGGTCAAGATGCATCCTCACCAGGAAGAAAACATTCATCACCACTTGCAACCAATCATCATATTCCTAAGTATCCATCTCAACTCAAAACCTATGAGGTTTTTTCTCTGAAACACATACAACACACTAAGACTACATGTATCCTCTACCAATAACTCTGATTGGAACTACTGCTCTTTGGGTGGTGTGATCAGTAGTACACCACCTGGAGGTGCTCTCTATAAGCGGTCCCTATGTCAATGCCTCATCTTGCAGTGGACCATACACATGGTCTCGCCCTAGATTCATCCCTACTACCTTTTTGGGGGCATCCTAAAATTGAACAAGACATACCATGGTCAATAGATAATACCCAACGAGATGACTCCGAATCAAGAAGGGCATTAGAACATAATCAATTACTATTCGATGCATGAACCATTAATTTCCCATGCAACAAGTGTTTTTATTTACCAAGTCATAGAGAATAATTCAAGATCCTAGTGTATGGATATGTCGGCTGCCACACCAACACTGGGTTCCTTGGCCTGAAATCTGAACTTGAAACACTTAACACAGTTTCCCCAAAACAAAAGTAAAATGGACAGCCCCTATGATACAACTCATTCATGACCCGTTCCCTAGGGCCCATTCCATGACTACCCCAAACCTCATCCAATAGGGTAGGGGTTAGAGACTAGCATCGAGTCGGCCTTTCCGACAAAGGGGTGGCATTTTATTACAAACCACCACACATGCACCCACCCCCAAAAAAAGTACTGAATCCAAAAACATTGAGTAAACAGATATGAATCCAACAAACAAAACCACTAAGAATAATAGAACAATTTGGAAGGTAAAAGGGAAAAAATAGAATCCCTACAGAAATAGAAACGTACATGCTCCTAGATCTCATCTCCTAAAAACCCTACCTGGTGGGTAGGTATTGTAAGCTGTCTAAATGTTGCTGAAGCATTCCACGTCCATCGTTTCAACCTGAGGCACCACCACTCTCCGGCCCACCAAAGACTCAATCAAAGATGTCGATCATCTCTACAAGACATGAAATGTGTGGGTGAAACTCGTGAAGGGGGTAGTAAAACAAAACTCATTAGGGACCTCGAACTACAAATGTAAAATAGAAGGAAGACTTCTAAAGAGGTACCTGCAGTGTGGTATCTAAGTAGTATAGTCAAAAGAGTCATTAGAGTCATCTCACACCCAGATAAATATACTTTTAAAGTCCAAGAATATCCAAATCCAGGGAGATACAATCCATATGTGACACAATCATTATTGGTGCAGGGGAAACACTCCAACGGAGACACACTCCATGTAGATGTAGGTGATACACTCCATCATAGACACACTTAGTGTAGGCATATGAGATGCACTCCAAAGGAGACACACTCCATATGGGTGTAGGAGAAACGCCCCATAGGAGACACACTCTGTGCAGGTGCAGGAGACACAATCCATAGGAGACACACTCCGTATATGTCACAAATAGTCACAGGATTCCATCTATAACGCGATCTTTCTAAAAGAACCTACTCTTTGAGCTAATAGTTTGTACACCAACCTCCCTAAAAGGTCACAAAGAGTATAAAAAAGTACCACCTTGTTGTGAGGGTCCAAATTCATCAAATATCTTGTGAAATATACACAAAACATAAGAGTTATGGGAATTTAAGAAAAAAGGGGTATGTTGGGTCCGAGTGTTGTCTTACCCTATCAGGCCGACCCGATCCGCCGGGTCTTACTGGACACCCTGGGTTTGACCTGACATGCCAGGTCAACACAACCTAACCTACTGGCTACCACCCAGCTCACTCGGGCATGGGTCGATTAGGTCCCCATTGATGTGGCGACAACTGTGTCTGCTCTAACTGCACATGGCCAGCTATCAAGTCAGCCGCTTCTACAGCACACAGTCTTACATGAATTTCTTCCTCATCTATAGTTCACTACGCCACGACCTATCCTATCCATAGATACCATCACTTCCCAAATCCACACCACCGTGGGCCTCTCCATTTTTGATCGTCGAGCTGGAAGCTGCCTACTGTCGGGTGGTTTCACCACCACGCATCACCATAGCCACCGCCACATGCGGCTCTCTTCCTACAGGTTCATGGTCCCACTTCGGTGCTAATTTTTTAAAAATTTAAGCACGCCTATAACCCTCAGGTCATATTCTTCATCTCTATGGGTTAAATACATGTTGCAACCCATCCCACCATTAAATTCTTGAGTGAAGGTATCTTCGGTGTCACTTCTATCTATCTATCTCCATCGCCATCACAACTATTCTAGGTCATCACGATGCTCGATCTTTGATTATAGATCATTTACCCATGAAATAGTTGTGAAATGATCGTTTGATCATATTCTTACGAAGAATGCGAAGAATGCATAGAATAAGGAGTAAAATCACAAGTAACAACCCAAGTAACATACCTCGTCCATTTTTCATTATATCATTGATCTATCCCACAATAAGGATCAAGAAAAACTATAACCAAGTTTATATAGACAATAGTCCAAATATGATTGGTAATCCCCAATATGATTCCTACAAAAGAAACCATCCCACAATAATAAACGACCTGTGGGTCAACCTATTCTTAGGTTAGTCCGTATTTTCCATTAATTCCAAGAATAAGAAAAGAAGGAATTGAAATAAACCCCAAACTTGGTTGGAGGATCAGTCTATGGATAAAATTCATCATTGATGGCGATCCTTCAAAGAAAATCCCTGATCCTCCATTCTTCAGCGTTAATCATTGCTAGAAATAGATCCTCATTCTCCTTGCCTCACGGAAACATATGGGTTTTAAGGAAAAGTATCCAATGTTATAAATTCTTAAATTGGTCCCTACCTCTAATTAATGGAAGAACCACATTAATGTGTTTTAGTGTTTTAAATATGTTTCAGCATTTCTACGACGCTGTATTGCAGCATTGCTGAGTCGCCACATCACAGTTCTACTGAGTCACTGCGCAACGTTGAAGAATTAATATAAAATTGATTTTTAATTATATTTTTTTCTTATTAAAAATTCCATAAATTAACTTTTTTAGCCAACATGTGAAGGCTGATGTTAGGCCCTATCTATGGTAAACTCACCATTTTGAGCTCAACGGTGCCCTCATATTTCTTATCAGGGAACCCATTTAGAATTTAGTAAGACCACACTCATGCGATATTTTTAATAAACTTCAAAAGTATTTAAACATTTATTCTGGGTACCCTGGGCCTTGGAATCATGTTCCTTCTCACATCCAGGTCTTTTTATAATCCCATATAATTTTAAGAAAACAATTCACTATGGAAATATAGGGCATTACACGTTACTCTTCACATGTGCCAACTATTTTCATATCCCCCTTCCAATCTTGACAAAACCTAGACTTGATCCCTTATTTAATTTTTCTTGGAACATTTAATAATGTTCCAATAACATTATCAAATTAATTTTCTTCTATGTGTATGAAATCAAGAAAGTGATGAATGTATAAAAAATTACAATATGGTAATTCAAAGATAATTGATATCATCATCCCACCTGATGTTGTAATGTTTTTCAAAAAACATTTACTAAAAATATTTTTGATAAGTTTTACTATACCAAAGAGTTGATCAAACTTTATTGGAGACAGTGTTGAATCATGTTCTATATTCCCAATGAATACTATCGTCTAGGATTGGTATTTATTTCTTCAAGGTAAAAATTTATTATTTCTAAAAAATACATACTTTTAGGAATGTTTCAACTAAACTATTTTTGTGCACTTTTCCCAAATGGGAAACCCCAAAATTCCTTTAATGCTATATGCTAATAAATTTATATAAGAGAAGAAGTGATTTATCATCCCATACAACACAGACCACAATGTGGATTATTCCCTTCTATGAGAATCTTACATTGTAACACCTATATCACACATCAATTTTAGATATTCGATCAATGGTTCCAAATAGATTAAAATATCATTCTTGGTTTCTCTGGTCTAGATATAATTAAAGAAAACATAATTTATTTTTGATTCATGCATAACCATGGGGGAACGTTGTAACATACCAACATGAATTTCCATGTACTTTGAGTAGTTTTATTGTACACAAAAACATTTTATTTCATCTTGAAATAATGAAAGATGAATGTTTCCCTTCTCATTTCCAAATTCAGGATACACAGTATCAATTTTATTTCCTTGATGAAATCTATTGGATGATGTAGTTTACAATATTTAATTCTCATATATATATATTCCATGTCAATTGTCTCATGATTTACGGACATCCATATAGTCTTCTAAACTATAGATTAATAGGAAAGTACAATAAAAAATTCTAGGGACTTGATTCATTATTCTTATACCGATATGTTCCACACTTAGGGCATTTTATGTGTGATTTGTGATCCTTGAGAGACAATAAGAAATAGTTTGGACAATAATCTATTTTTTAGAAAATATTACCATTGAATATAGTATTTGTTTAGTGTCATGTGCTAAATAGTATAGTTTATTTTATTTTGGTAGAATATTATTTAAGAGATGATGTTGTTTGGTAAATCTAGTGTCACTCCATCTGCTTCCATCTTTCTACTAATATAACTTCAATATAGCTTAAAATGTAGTGTATTTATTGCAACGAGCATACAATTGTCTCTTGAAAAAGCTATTTAACTTATCAAACAACATTGGACAATCATGAAGGTAATATTAAATTTTCATTTCCATTTATTCCGTGAAATCATCATCGCCATTTACAATGGTATTCATATCAAATGATCCATAAATCATAGTATCATTCAAATCGGTGGGCATGTTCAATTTTTCCCCGTGTTAAGTCTAAAATTTATAACTCTGATCTATTCCATGAAAAGTAAAATGTTCTTCAAACTCTTTTGAACTATTTCATCTTGAATAACAACAACATAATCCTGGAAAAATGATTCTAGAAGGTTCATATTCATTCTCTATTGGAAACATAATGAACTATTTAACTCTATCATTATACTCTTTTATCAAATTATTTGAGTGCATAAATTTTCAATTAATATTCATCCTATGGGTGATAAAATTTTAATTTTTTACAATAAATAAATATATACACATAATATATTAATTATTAAAATTGAAATTTATTGATAATTATAATAAGGGAAACCTAACATTTTATTTTTTTAGAGAATACCCGTAGGCTTTAAAGAAAACAGGTAATTGAATTTAATAAAAACTACTCCAATATTTATGGTGTTATACTCTAAATTCATTCAAAGGTGTGATTTATAAAACAACTTTCATCCTCATCATCTAATCTCCTGAACATTTTTCATTTCATTTTCTTGTTTGACATACATCCTCCATCTCTTGTGGACATGAATCTACGTTTCTTGAAATAATCCAAGTAGTATTCATCTATAAAATGAATAATTTTCAATGTAGTACAAGAAACATAAAAGAGATGGAATATGAGTCTCAAGAAATATTATAATAATAATAATTTTTCGGAAGATGAAACTGTTGAGGATGAAAGTTGTACTTAATTGTGTTATCTTTAATCACAATGCCTCCCATTTCTGATAATTACACCATTGGAACTAGTTATTATATCTATTACTCTTGTTGGTGTGATTTGGAAGGCATAAAAAGTATTTTATATGATTCAATGGGTATCAGTGGGGACATGATGTTATATATGATTGTTTTGGGTCTTTATCAATTCTATATTTATATGTGAAATCCCACTTTTTGTACATTCAATCATAAAATTAATATTATCCTTATCTGTATTAGAAATATATTATATGAAAAGTAATATAATTTAAGATGAATTTATAATTGATGTGGCTCTAATGGATTTAAAAAAGAAACATCCATTCATATTAGATATTGGTTGATTGTCTCACATGATAAGTAAATTGATGTAATTAAGGATTTTTTTACATCTTCCAACGGTACTGACTATTTTAGATATAGTGAGTCTCTTATGATAAATTGTTTTCATTTAAATGATGTTAGAAATAAAAAGGAAATGTTAAAGAATGATATGTTTTTAGATGGATTAAAGTAAAACATACATAGTGTTTACTAGATGTGTGATGAAAGAAATGAAGTGATCTTAAAGATGTATTAATGAGTGGTTTATGATTTCAGGGATAGTTATATTTTTACAAAGGTATAAAAACTAGCTGAACAATATTCTATTTTGGGGTAAGTAATGTTTTTTGTTTATTGGGTTTAAATGGGGAAATAAATTTTTGGTAGTGAAAAATTGAACTTATTAGATAATGAAATAAATAAATACTAACTTAAACATGGTGGTTTGATTTTTTTTATGACAAAAATATGAAATTCATAGAAATGGTTACTGATTAGAATAGGAATATTGTTAATTATTATTAAATTAAATTACAAATTTAAATGAATCTACCCTTGGGTTTTTCCAAGTGAGACTTCATCTTATATTTTCTCTATTAGGTGGCGGTGGACGTTTTATGCAACTACCAATCTTTCAATGTTTCTTATCTCTCAAATTACTATCATGTTTTAACTGTAATATTTGGATGATATATTAATGGGTTATAAGTAATATAAACCTTTATTAAATTGCACTTTCTATTATTAATTTTCATTTCATATAGCTTGGACCGTCATCTCATGTAATCTTTGGCTTGGGAATTCAAGGAAAATGGCAATACATTTCACCTTAATGGAAGGTGGAATCTTGAGGGTGTCAAATATCCTCTCAATTTTCTCTACTCAATCCCATATCACTATATGATTATATTCCTATGATAATATGTGGGCTTATGATGAAAAAACTAATGATCAGGATCATTATATCCATCAAATTTTCAACTAAATCAAAATAAAATGAAAATAAAAATTCATGTCACTCTGCAAATATGCTGAATGGGAACAGTTCATGTATGAGCTCAAATATAAGGAAAAAACAATTATAATTTAATATATCATTCCTCACAAAACTTTGATTCTAATGAGTGGAGGCAAAGTGTTTTGGATAGACACTACTTCACACCTATTACTCAAGCTCTGACAACCATACCTCCTTTCAATTAAAAATCCCAAAAAAAAAATTGTTTACCACAAGGATATGATTCCGGTAAATAAAGAACGATGATAAAGAAATGAAAGTAGATATTTTAAAACAGGAAATCAATAAGTGAGGAGGAGTAGAAAATAAGCTACAATATAGTGAGGCTTTGAATCACTTGAAATTAATTAGAGATATTACAAACTCTGAAAATGTTTGGGCCTTGGATTCATTCGAACCTTGAATCATTCAAGCGTTGAATCTGAGAATTCAAATTTTTCGAGCCATGATTTAATTCTTGATTAAATCTTAAATTCCCAAAGTATGAGTTCCAACAGAGGGTGGATTCCACAAAATTATTCGAATATCACGATGAGTTCATGACTGGTAAGGGTTTTTTAAATAGATCAAGAGAATTTTATTAGTGCTTCTTAAAAAGAGATAATAAAGACCCCTTTTATCATGGCTAAATTAATTAGTTCTGATAAAAGGCATCATTATTAGCATTTTTTTTGCGTTGAGAAATATAGAGCTTTATAAACGCTAAAAAACAATGATAAATATTTTTTTACTTATGCTTCTTTCCTTAGCATTGATAATGATTGTATCACTATAAATATAAATAAAATGTTTTGTAAATACATTTACATAACTATATATATTTAATAAATATATATATATAAATATTGAAAATATATTCTTTATTTATATGTATTTACTATAATTATATATTTATTTAAATATATAATTATTTATTTCAAATTATATAAATAGTTTTTAAATAATTATTTTTATAGCAATATATATACACATTTATATAATTATATATTTATTAAATATATAAAAATATAAATATAGTCAATATAATTAATAAGTAAATAAATTTACTATACATTTATAATTATTTAAATATATACAATTATTTAAATATATAAAAATATTTAAATATATATAATTAATTATTCATAATTATACAAATACTTTTTAAGAAATAATATTTATTTATTTAGAAATAGAAATAAAAAAATGTATAAATATTGTAAATATTCATTTATATATATATATAAATTTTAAAAATATATTTTTAACATTATTTATCAATATTTAATCTTAAGTGCATTCATGTTAAATAAAAGTGAAATAGAATATTTAAAAATGAGTACACTTTAACAATTTTGAGAAAATGGATAAGTTTTATTAATTAAATATAAATTATCAATAAAATATAGTTATGTATTGAGATAAAGATGAATATATATTGAAAATTTTAAAACATTATAAATAAAAATATATGGAACAAATAATTGAAATTGATTGAATTCCCAAAAAAATAAAAAATAAAAAATAAAAAATAAAGACAAAACATATTGAAAATGAATTAACATCTAAATACAGTAAAATAAATTAATTAATAAATAAAATTTATAATGATTAATGACATTATACCTTAAATGTATCAGGTTATAATTAAATTCTAAAATGAATACTAAAATTACAATAAATTACAAATATAATTGTGTTTGTGTTTGTATATAATATATCATTAATTACATAAATTTTTATGTGTGTGCATAGTATATAAAATTGCATTAATTACTTATTTGTGAAATCAATATAACACACATTTTATCTATGTTAATATGGAAAATCAAATGAATTTCAATTATGTACATTGCTCGAAGCAATTAGTCATAATTTTTAATTCATATCATGTTTTAATTATAAATGATTATTCACTAAATATTTTATTATTTAATTTCAATAATAAATATTTCGTATTATATAAATCTTATTTATATACATTCATATAAATATTAATATATTTAACATATATTAATAAATTTTTTTTAGTAATTATTTAATTAATAAAATGTCTAATATTTTTCTCAATTTTTTTAATTTTTATTTTTTTATTTCTTATTTTACACATATCTATGAATTTAATATGATTTATTTATTAGTATTTTATGTTTATGGATCATATACTCAATAAAGTCATTTTTATCAATAATTATTTGATTAATAAAAAAATTAGTTTTTTTAACAAACTCATTTTATTTATTTATTTTTGGACCTTTATCAGTGCTAAAAAGCAATGATAAAAGATCACTTTATGGGCGCTAATAAAATACTGATAAAGGGTACCCTTTATCCGTGCTAAAAACACATCGATAAATGGTACCCTTTATCGGCACCTCAAAAAGAACAAAAATGGGTACCATTTATCAGTGCTAAAAGAAAAAAATGTACCCATTATGAGATTGTTTTTTATAGTACTGATAACAGCTAGAGCTGTTAAATTCTTTTTTATAGTAGTGTGATAAAAAATAGTTAAAATCGGGAAACGATGATTTTAATAATGAATTGTTGATAAACATATGTGTTGAAACATTATAAAAGGACCATATATTCTATTTTAAGTATGAAAATGCTTTTTTATAGAAGTATAACAAATTTAAATTAATTATAATGGAGGTTATAGTTCTCTCAATACAAAGTGAACTTGAGGTTAGGGTTTTCTGTTATAATATCATCGTTTATCAGGATTTTTTATGTCAATGGTTCCAATGATGAAATATTTTGATTTATATATTAGGGAATTCTTTAATTTTATTCTACTATGGATATGTATTCAAAATACATGTTTTACATTCATTTTCTTCACCTTATTTACTCAAGAGATAAAAATATGTTTTTTATGAAAAATCAACTTTGTTTCTCTCTTTTATCGAAAAAAACTTTTCGTCCAAAGTAATGTTTTATAAAAAACTGTAGAGAATTTTTTTACTATTATAATATAATTTTGTAATGTATTTTTTACCCATGTTTTTCTTTTCACAAAATGGTTTAAAAGGAGACTTTTTGACATTTTCTAGATGATGTAATTTATTTCTTTTCTAAAAAAAATTATTGAAGGAATGATATTTTATTAACTTATATGTCTTGAAACAATTTTACCTCCCTCATGAATGATTTTTTTTGAATATTCAATTTCACATTTACATGTATCTTTTCAATGAAAATGTTTTCTATTAAAATTGACCAATTTTTTAAATAAGTTTTTTCAAAAGGGAAAGTATCTTTTCCTATGGAATATTTTAGTGATATTATATTGGAATTTCTTTTCATTAAAGACAAAGAACGTTGATATGAATTATGATTTTCTAAGGATATGATCTATGGTCACCATCCTCATTCTTTCTCTGGATGGTTTATTTTTATGATCATAAGATGTTTATGAATCACATTTATTTTCCATGGTTTATGATATGATAAAATGTTTATGAAACCTATTTTTTCATGGGTTTTTAATATGACTAATTTTTTATGATCTTGTAGCACAAATTTTATTAATTTCATTATGTTATTGGTGGGTCTTATATCCACCTCTATCGTATTGGAAAAATATTGATATCTCAGAAGAAAAATTGGACTAGAATGGAGAGTGGCCACGTTTCAATTTCGGTCATTGTCCATTATGATAGTCTTGAGAGTGAAACTTGACTATAATTAAAGTTTTGGTTGTTAACCCATTCCAATAAGATAATATTGGCAAAGAGCCTTGACGACTAAAGAAATTATTTTTTATGTTCATTTCATGCCAAAATTCCATTTCATATGTTAATGTTATGCTCTCATGACACATGTTATTTGATTCCCATATGAATCATGTATTATTTACTATCAATATTTATTCCGTAAATTAATATTATGATATTTTATACGCATGGTATGGTTTTAAAATATTAATATCATGTTCTTATAAGAATATGATCATGTTATACTTATATAATCATTGATATCTCTATTGTTTCCCCTTACTAAGAATCTGAGATCACCTTTTTCTTATGATTCATTTCCCCAAGTAATGAAAAAATGTAATAAGTATTATATGTGTATAAAGGTTTCTAGTTATGAAGAAATAATTAGGGGTAGGTGTATATATTTTATCAACTAGTATTCTATATTTTCAAGTTTCAAAAGATGCCCAAACTAAACAATTCTGGTGTGGGTTGAAATTTTATGTAATGAATATTAATATATTAAGAAGTAATATTTATGTATTATAATTATGGGTCATTATATTAAACAAAAGGATCAAACATGTACAAAATAAATTGTACCTGATGTGAGGTTTAATTTATTAATCTTATCATTATTCGCTATTGTTTATGTTAATTTCCCCGTTGGGGGTAAATTTTTCTTAAATACCCATATTTTCCTTAAAATAATATAATTAATATTTCTATTAGTCTCAAATTATATTTTAATGAAATATATTCCTATTTTTTACATTTTAATTTTTTTAATGTAATATTGTTTCATATTTCAAAATGTCTTATTTTTAAACATTCGATAATAGTGTAAAATTAATGTTTTTAAACTTATATGATGTGAATTGTTATTCCTACCATCATGAAAAACATATTTTTCAATGTTAATTTACAATTTTATTAGGTTATTTTCAAATAAATTGTTTCAATTAATGTTGAAATGTTTTTAAAAATGTTATTTCAATGTGAAGAGTTTATTTTCATTATGAATTTTCCAGTGATATTTTTACAGTGCGTTCATCTATGTCATCATAATTTGATGAATCTTATAATTTACTGAAGTTATTCTATCATGATATAGTCCACAATATTTTTATAGATGATTTATAATTAGTTTTATGAGGTCAAGTTTTGATATTACACTTTCTTTTTATTTTCATAGAAATAATTATTTATTTTTAAGGAATCTTGATTGAGTTTTATTGTTTATTCATATGTGTTATTAACTGAACTTATTAAGTGATGGGTAAATCCCAAAATTACATAATCTCCTGATGCATTATTAGATATCATGAGTAAAACAAGCTTATGAATTTGGAAAAGGACATAACCTTTTATGTAAGATTTCTTTCCAAGATGCCTTGACGTTATAAATATCTTGGAATAAGGCATTGATGTTATAGATGTCTTGGTTTGCGGCCTTGATGGTATGTTCTTATGTCTCACACTATAAATTTCAAATGTTGGGATTCAGTTATTTATGCTCAGGTGGTTATTTGGAATTATATTTATATGAATGGACATATTTTTACCTTCTGTGATAATTTAAATGGAATTTTTTGATTTTCAATTATTTCCCACCAAATTATTTGTCACTTATTTAGCATCCACTATATGAATACCCTTAATGAGCATCAAATATCAACCCATTTTTATAATTACGTTCCCCATGTTTCTAAGAATTTTTTTATGATTGATATGTAAGGATATTCTTAAGGTTATAAATATGTTTCCAAGGACAATAGTATATTGTATTTTATGTTTGTAAATTTAATGTGTGATTTAAGTATGTTTCTTGTTTACTAAGTCCTCTATACTATTTTGTCAATTTGGATTCTATTTCTTGCATTTAGTTCCAATATAATAAAGTAATTCCCGATCTATGCTACGAGGGTTGGGATATTTATTGAGGTACTCACTAGAAATCTTAATATATCGATACACATATTGGGGATCAAAACTAATATTAGTAGGGGAAAGCGTGAACCCAAGATAGTAATATGAAGATCTCAATTTATGGATATGTTTTCACACCTAGTACCACTGGGGGAAACGAAAAACCCAATCTGGGATAAAAATATAAGAAGGGGATTGTATTTCTTTATAATATGGTCATAATGATTCCTCGAACCTCAGATAAGAAAAAAGATCTGATAGTGTAGCCCGCCCCGATCCCCCATGAGGGATTCATAAAATATATAACTAATAAATACCATTTAAGGGTTCTAAGTCCCAAGATCATGACATAATTTTACAATTTACCCTCATCAGAATGGACCAATGGATCACGCCCAACTAATTCTAGGTATGCATCATTGAAAGAACCATCCATATATCATCACCTCATATATCATATCTATTCCGAAAAGAAGTACTCCATAATATTTTACACAAAAAACACTCTGGATAAGCCATTTATGTGCTGAAATTTGATTATTGAAGGAATATTTTAACAAGGAATAAGTATATGAGTGGATTACATGGTGTGTCCCACAATGAAACATGTCATGTATCCTGAGGATGAAACCTAGCTGCATCCCCTCACATTACTTTTTATGTATAAGGACAGTAAATAGAGTGAACATGTGGTTAAATGGTGTTTAACCTCATTTGGAATCCATGGTGTGTCCTCAACAGCACATGGATAGGATGACCTTGTGAATAAAAAAAATGTGTACATGAAGTACATAGTTTGTCCTACTAGCATGGGGTATGACATTTTCCATAATCCTATTCCCATGTACATCATCCCATCCCATTGTACATCTACCCATTCTAGAGTACGTCTCCACATTCTAATTTACCTATCCATTCCAAGGTCCACCAAGGTTCTGGTTTTGCATGATTTCATGACCATGTACTATTAAATGAGGTGCTCTCCCATATGCTCGATCACATGACCATGTTCCACTAAACATTGTGTGCTCTTAGTAAATAGAATGAATCTAAAAAAAATCCATTCTGCCCCTAATGATAAGAACACATGGTGTGTGCTCCTTAAATTCAGTGTGGTTGGGATTTATGAATAGTTAATTCCTACACTCCTCTTGAAAACCCCATTTTCTCTGATTACTCATAAATTGACCTATTAAAAACACATATATGAGGATCCTTACCACTCATAAAAAGGAATATAAATCAAATTAACAAAAAATATAAGGGGATCACAAAAGAGAACTGAAAATATGACTAAATCATGGAAAAAATCCAATGTTTTGGGTACAAACTTTGGTCTTAAAGATACTCTACCCCAATTCAACCTCTATTGACGCAAAGGATAAAGGCTGGTGGAACATCCTCTCTCCCTCTGTTAATTTTTCATGCATGGGAGGACAAAACTATCTCCCTTATCTTTTGTGTTTAGGAGAAAAAATTGGATGTGGGTATCTTATTCATTTAATTAAATATTTAATTAATGAATTATTTATCACACTTGCGAAAACCTCCTACCAAACCCATGATACCAATTCCATTCCAGGGGTAAAACCCACATTTCATATTTAATAGTTTTTCCAATTTATTTTTTGAGACACTATTTAAGAGTTATTCTGTTATTTTTGAAAAACCACATGCATGTGATATCATATATTTAATATTTTTAATATCACAACACCAAGTCTCTATAAGCCATGGATTTCCACATAGAATAAGAACATAAATTTGGAAATATTCCTATAAATATTCTGACTTCTTACAAGAAAAAAAGTGTCATTATATTTTCCCAAATTTTAATGCTATTTATTTAAAAAATGGAAAACCTACTAAGAAGTGATGATACCAGGCTCTCAACTGGGTTGTACAGTCCCATGAATTCTCAAAAAGGTTCCCATGTAATCAAAAATCATGGTCCCAAGATAAATACATTTCATTGAAGTGTATTCTATATTCAATTCTCAAACACCACTATAACATAAAAAAATTCAAATCCACTCTGAATGTCCAGATCATCCAAGCCGACATCTTGCAATAGATTTTGCAACAGTCTTCACAACCATGACACATGAAAAACAAAATCACCCTATCTAACTATGGCCACCGATCTAAACCATATGTCACCTCACAAATACAATGTATTATCTCAAAAAATGGCATATGAACTCTAGAGATATCCTTTTGTTCCATTTAAATACTGGTAATCCAAAATGAGAAGAAATCTATTAGTTCAAATGATATCCTCATTGAAATCCACAGGACACTATCATCATGCCAATTGGGGATTATGATTCATCCCAATAGTCCTCACCCACATCTAGATGAACTACACCCTCTTCAACCATAACTAGTACCAACTCCTATTGAACAATTATTTTCAACCACCATCTCCAACCACCATAAAGGTGTCCAAAAGGGTCTCCCATACATGAACCTTAATGGTACTACACTGATGGTGGAGTGGTAACTTCATTGATACAAAGCATCAACCGAGGGCAGGTAATCCTCCCAGGTATGGCATGGAACTGACCTAAAATCTGTAATTTTTTTCTCCAGAACGTGAATTATCCACTTTACTAAGCCATGTTCTTGGGTTAGAAAATCCATTCTCAACCACAAATGGGTCCTAGATCCCATGATTTCTCTCCCTAGTCATGACATGAAATGAGAATAAAGGTATGAAACAATATTAATGGGAATTATTTGAATCTTGACTACCTCCTTCTGCATTAGAGTCCCAAAATATCTACTATGTTATACTCTTTAATGCTTAAGAAGTGGGATAATATGTTGAGTTAGTTGATGATTACTCAGATAGCACTGTAACTTCTTGATAATTGTGGAATCCCCTCCACAAAAAATATAATGTCATGAACCTATTTACACTTACATTTTGGAAGCTAGGTATTTACCTGCTGATAACTGATTCATCATGAGTTAAACTTAATAACAATGTAAAAAATCATTGGCCACAAAAACTGATTTGAAAGGATCTTGGTACAACCACTTCATTTATGGAAATACTTCTAAAGGAAATGAACCTCCTCATCACCCTATCAAAACAAAATAGGTGTCATATTCTTTCCATGGAATTATTATGTACTCATTTAAATTGAAAAAATAAATCAATAACATGTCTAGTGGATATCCAGTCAAGAAATAACTCTCAATTGATATCCCCATGCGATTATTCCATAATTCTCTGAAGAAGAGGGTGAGTAACAAACATCAACTAGAGATACACTACCCCATCCTCACCCTCATTGGCCAAAGGAAAATAAGTCAAATGGTTCCTTACTTCACTCAATATAAGTGTATGTAATCTTCAGTATGATCATCTACTACAATGACCATACAATTTGGTACATCACATGCTATCCTTGCCTCACTTTTTATGGGTATACTATCCCTCCCATGTTTGAGAAGACATTTCCCATGAAGTGGACCACTTAAATCAATAACTTTCTCTATGATAATTTCTCATAAGGCTGGTTCTCTTAGAGTATTCCTAAACTATCATCAATTGTCTGGAATACTCAATCTCTAACAATGAATACATGAGGGTTCCATTAAAGATGGGTAGAATGAACCATTCCATGAAGGGTTTAAAAGACCCAATTCCTAATTATCACAACATGTTGAGATGTTTTATATTCCAATGTTTTTTATCATTAAATCTTGGTAATAATAACAACTATAGAAATTTAGCTTTGGTACTACCCCCTCTCAAACCTAGAGCAAGTGACAACATTTCCAGATTCTGAACTCCTAGAACAAATTCACCCATAACCATTGGTAATATAAGTCATAAAGTATTTTTCTGGATTATAATCACTAATATTCAACATTTTATGGTTTCATCAACCCACACGTAACATCATGCTATAATCTTCCTATTATGTGAGAAACATAGGGTTTCCTAGGTGAACATAATCGGTCTCATAAATCCCTATCCCCGCAAAACCACCGAATGCACATTAATCTCAAAAAGATATGTAAGAGACAACCATTATGATGGTATAGATATTGGGGTATTTTGTGGATGGTAGCCTATGAATAAATATATATATCTATAGGGAGGTAAACCTGAAATCCCCCAAGAAAGAAGCCCTCATACTCTTTGCCCACAGTAGGATGTTGAGAGCTCATAACATCAGACATTTAAAGGGTAATATAGTCCAACTAATGAGTAATCACCTGTATCCTCTTGCGAATGATCCCATCCTACTCTACCCACATTCCCGTCTCACTAGTGAAGGAAGTAAATTTCCCATAACTACAGAAACACCGCATCCTCCTCCTAAAATTATTAATATGTGCATGAACTATGGATTGAAAGTCCATACCTAAGATGATGTCATAAGGCCTCATCGATATTAAAAATAGATGAAATTACATGTCTCTAGGAAAAATGTTAGGTCACAACATCATAAAAATTGTTTGATAGTTGAAACCCCTCTCATCGGAGTCTCCAAGCACTAGGGTCATGTTGAGGTTCAACTAAAATCTGTAAGTATCGAACAAGAGAAGTTGCAGGAAAAGATTAGATTATTTCTATGTTTACAAGACTAAACCAAAGGTATAAAAGACAAATACCATACCTATAATCATATTTAGAACCTTTGGTTATTATATTTGGATGTCTTTTATATTCCCTCACCCCTACCCACTAGCTCTATGAGACTGGTGTGGACCACCAGTTGGGGGTGGTGGCAACATGTCTAACCATCTTCTATATCCTATTACCCTAACTTCTCCTATACCAAATCCTATATATTGTAGAACTATCCTATGTTAACACTATATCTTCCTAGTAATTCCATCAAATTTTACCCGATTATTTTCATGGGGGGTCATAAAATCCCGTGTGAGATGTAATCAACGATTTTCAGAGAAATAATACATTTATCTCGAGTAACTATAACATTCCAAAGAGCCCTGAAGCACATAACCTCTATCTTGAAATATTTTTCCAGATAACAAGGCATCATCTATTATGTAACCACTACCAAGAAAACCTATTGGCATCTTCATGACTAGTAATTTCTCTATAACCAAATACTACTCAATCATTCCATTATAGGTGTGAATAAAAAGATATATCACTCTTGGTTCAATATATCAGCCTAGAACCACACAAAGGGTCATTCAAAGAAAGGAGGATCCTGAATCATAGAAGGAGACTATTACCAGAGGGTAGTAAAACTAGATGAATACTCTCCCATGGTCTTGATTCCTTCCTAAATTTTCATAATATCCTACATGCAAACCACTCATAACATGCCTGGATAGAAATCCTCCCAAAAAAGACACTGAAAATATTTATAAGGGAGATATTTATCATCATTTGTCTAAGTCACTAGACTCCATCATTACCTTGTGGAGAAATAGATAATACTCATATTTAGGAATTCCATCTAATAAGGAGGTGTCCTCACAAGGAGATTATAGAGCATAGTTTCCCCAAGATAGTTCTTAACTACACTGGGTTCTCTCTTTACTTGAAACTAGAGAGGTCTATAAATATAAAACTCACGATGTGTGATCATATTGAAAACATAATTAGTTTTCCCCAAAGGAACAACCTACTACTAAATGGGTGGTGGAATGATTGGAAATCCACTAGGAGGTACCATTTAATTCGAAAACCCATGCACATAAGCCTCCTCACTTAGTAGACCATCATTGTGATCTAGATATGGAATCATGGATAGATCACATCATAGATGTATACTAAAATAATCAAGATATACGACAACTAAAGATAATATATAGTAAGGTAACTCTACATTGACATGGGTACCAAATCCCATTCATTTATGATGCATTTACCAATGTTTTCACTATAACTAGGGGATGCAAGTTTCGATTCAACAAGAATATTTTTTGAGTCATAGAAAATAGATAAATTGGATGACACACCAACACTAGATTCTGGAACCCAAAATTTTTACTCAATACAAATTAACACTATTTACATAACTACTAAAACATATCTCATAGATGAAGAAAAAATCCTTGATCCATTCCTAATATGGTCATTCTGATACCACTCTATAACATCCTGACCCACTAGACCCATCCTGGCCGGTGGTAATCCATTTGTGACACCCTAATCCCACCATCCAAAGGCTTAAGGATGTAGACTATTGATAGGTATACATATTAAACACATGCTAGACATTTTTTCTAAGGTACCTATATACACACATATATATTAGAATGACCATAAATTCATAAAGGTAATGTAAAACTAATAAAAAATTCATGCATACATAAATATCCCACAATATAGTGTGAAAATGTACTAAAATGTATAAATATATAAATACAAGATCCACATAACTAATAAAAGAGTCCAATACACTGTGAAGTAGTGTACCAATTTCAAATTGACCACATGGTATGAACCACAATGTGTCTTTCTCCACAATACTCCACTTTGTTGAGGTCTTCATAAGACTATGAAAGTAATTTTCAAATATATAAGATACAACATGTATATGAAGTTCTCGTGTTGGTGTGAGTATATAATTTCCATGTAGGCAGACTGAAAACCCAAAAATTGATCTATATAAACTGTCCTCTTGACCAAAAAGAAATAGGTTTCAAAAATATTGAGATAGAGTGAAAGGGAACCTCCATCCCCACAGCTCTACTACGAATAATGAGTTATCTCATCATCACCAACGTATGTCAATTGGGATATGAGACAACGAATGAGAATAAAACATATATATACTTAGATATACTCATGATAAAGACTAAGCCTCAAATAGGACATAACCATACTACTAGACACTCAATTATTCTTGAGGATTCAAGGTAACACTCATTCAGGAGATCTCACTCCTTGAGACATGATATCACTGATGGTTCTCATATGAGAGGTCATGCTCATCATCTTATGAGAAATTTATACTTTCCGTGACTATGAATAAATCAATAAAAAGATAGGGGGTCACACCCTGGACCACTGGGGTACATGTCAAACCCAATTTGGAATAACCCTCTAAGAATGGGATTATGTTCCTATGTATGTTAATCATTGATTAAACAAAACACACATAAGGTAGACAATGTGATTGTGGATCTCACCATGGGCTTCCTTGAGGGAATCATAAAATAACTATCTAAAAAAAATATGATGTGTATCATAATCCTATTCCCAAGGAATAATTAAAAAACGTACATTCATGGGGATTAAATAAGGAATCACATCCAACTGACAATAGACCGTGATTTGTAGAAACAATTTTCACACTATCAAAACCTTGTATCACACCTCTATTTTGAAATACAAGCCAATTTCATGTTCTATAAATAAATCCAATTAGGTAATGGTACTGATAGGCCATAATTCATGTTCATAATAATGTGATGTGTGATGAAGAAGTCTCTATAGGGGGGGGGGGGGTTCAACTCGTGTACTTTAATGGTACACATCATGTCACATGAGGTAAAAACCTGACCATATCCCCCAATGGTACTTGATTTGTATAAGGATAGTAAATTTAATGTTTCCTCACCTACCCAACTATTTGTGTCATCCCTAGGACATAGATTTGTAGGCTATGAAAACATATGTAACAAATTTAACTGTTATAAATAAATATTTCCTTTTTAAATTAAAATGTCTTATTATGTAATATGGTTACAGAAAGAACATTCACTTATATGGTTTTATTATGTACCATTGGATTTAAATTACCATTAATAATATTTAATGATTTTAAAATAGATTTTTAATGCTCATCAAATGATTTTTATAAATATAGAGTTTTAACAAATCCAATTAACACAGAAAAAGGAAGTGATGAACTAAACCAGTATGATAATACCATATGAAGCCCATTTATTAGAGATTTTGAGGGAGATAGAATCACTGGACTTTTCCCTTGTCCAATCCCAAGATGAGATATAATAATATAAGAATGATAAAACCTATTTATGAGAGACGTTCAATATCTGCGAGATAACGCCCCAATCTTTATATACTGAACCACCCCATGAAGGATTCAGTGTCACACACCTTACTCTAAGAGAGTTTTCTAGTGTATTAAATGGATATGTATAAAGACCCTTGAAATACGAGTATGTACATTATTTATTATATAATAATGAATAAATTTTTATCCTATTATTGGTACATTATAAATGACTTTTATTTCAATATAAATAAACACAAATAGTATTTTTGGATAATAATAAAATTCAATTAAGGAATTTATTCTTATAAAATAATGGACTTTTGAAATAAATATTATTTTAATAAATTATTATTATTAAATAATTTATATTAAATATAAATGATCATATAATTTTTATTAATTTAAATGTAATTATTATAAGGGTTCAAAATCTATTATTGTAAAAAACCCATCATTTCTCAATAAATATTAATTATTAATTTAAAAGTGAAAAAGAACATATTTAATATATTATTTAGAAAAAATGGATAATCTATTTGAAATCAAGATCTGTAAATTACACAATAGGGATTTTTCTAATAATTTCCTTAGATAATTGATTTTTTTGGGTAAGAATTAGATATTATATATATATATACATTGTGTAGTTTGACTTCATAATGTGACAAAAGTGATTTAACAAATACTATAAATATGATAAATGACCAAATATATGTTTTCCTTTAAAATAATGTGATTTTATTTTTATTTGGTTAATTTCTTAAAGCCTTAGGAATCCACCAAAACCTTTAATATATTTTAGTGTTTTAAAATAATGTCTTCAAGAGTGTGACTCACTTCTACATTAGCAAGAGTATTATTTTATTAGGTACATCCCATGGAATTATAAACTAATTAAAATAAACCATATTTTGTAGAAACCAGGGGAAAAATCTATGAGTTGTTTTTTAGTTTTAGTTATTTTATTATATAGAGTCCAAAACAAAATTTTCTGAAATAATAAAGAAATCCTGAATAATTTCCTATATAAACCACCAAGCTCCCATTTATTTTAATTAATAATCCTTAAAGAACATCTTTTATATTATTTAACATACCTATAGTCCTCCCATGGTTCCCTTATCTCCCAAGAATTCGGAGTCACACACTCATGTAAAGGATCCTCACATACTCGCCTTTATTCAAGTTTCTTTATTATCATTTTCTTTTTATTTGAAATTACTACATATGTTAAATATATTTTCACTTCCATATTACTACTTATTTTATTTCCAAATGATCTTATACCAATTTATTTATTATAAAACCATTTTTTGAATTTTAATGTGAGGCCATTAAGCTGCAGAAATTTCACCATGATTCTTCATGCCAAAATAATTGTTTGGTGAAAACCACACTCATTTCATATCAATGGTTATACACTAATACATCATTGAGTTAGGAATTATAGGTATTTATTCCACACTCAATTATGATGGACTTCATTGGGATGATGAATGAATCCATGTGTTTGGATCTATGTGGAATAGTTAAGAATAAGAATGAAATGAATGTGATGGGTGCGAATGAATTTGTATAACGCTCCATTACATTGGGTAATGATTAGTCTCATGATATTTCATGTTGGGAAAAGTAGTGAACCTGATTCCTTTATGAAACATTTTTCATCATGATGTATTTTTAGTCATCTTTAACCTATTTTTTGATGCTTTGTTTTTTGTTTTTTCCACATTCCCAATGTTTCCTTTATGATTATTTTGCTATATCACACCTCATTGTTCATGTTTATGATTGCTACTTCTTTTATGACCCATTTATATTCATATTGTCCAACATGTTTTATTATATTCATTTTCTTCTATTTTTATTTCCTTATTGAGCTTTATAGCTCACCTATTTAGTAAGTATATCCCCACGTTATGCCATACAGTTTTAATAGACATGGAATTTTAGAATCATGTTATGGATGTTTTCAATAATGTTGGTTTATCCGATATTCAAGATGCTATGCTATGTACCAAATTCCAAAATACACAATATTTATCAGTCTTTTGGGTTGTATTATGTGTACTTTTTTGTAATAAATCATGAATTAATATATGATAAAAAGATGTTTTGTTATACCTGATATCAGAGGAAAAGTTTTGTTATTTTTGGGATTAGGAATAGAAAACACTATGGAACATGTTAGGAATAAAATTAAATATTGGAAAAAATCCCTATATTTTGGTAAGTATATAGTAATTGTTTTATCAAAAAAATACATTATGTTTTGGATACTAGATCTAGATATCGATTTGGAATAGATGCACATATGGGTAAAACCTGAAAACACCACATTGAGAATGACTCGACTGGGAGCTAGTGCACGAAAATGGGCCTTCCTTCACACCTTGTTTTACACACTCGATAAATATGGTTTGGTAAAATTATAATCTAATTATTAACCATTATTAAGGGAATAAAAAATACCAATAAGAATACATGTTATGAAATAGATTATGGAGAAAAAAACTGGAGCCTAGAAATGATCATCCATAATTTTCCCTTTACTCTATCCAATGGCTAGAAATATCAGAGATCTGGTAAACAATAAATATGAAAAGACATGTGATGACTTACCCCAACAAGATTCCCAACCCTATGGGATTGGGAATCAAAAATTTTATGAAAATAATCTCTCAATTGACTTAGGTTTTCAATAAAAACCTAGTTCAGGAGGAGCTCCCAAATCACCATAAGAAAGAACATGCTGGAATTTAGTCCTTCATATATAAAATGACTCTTAAATTCAATGGATAATCTAACACCTTAACTTCAGAAAAATGGATCAAATATATCTAGAATATATTCTCCATCCTTCAATGTTCTGAACAAGAGAAGGTTCTACGGGCTGTTTTTCATATAGAAGGATAATCTGATTAGTGGTGTACATTGATCTAGAATATAAATCATGAGGAAGAGATTGAAGTGATTGGATAGAATTAATTCCAAAAAATTTTTTCCAATAAATATTATCATCACACTCTCTAACTTAAAATAGAAAGGGATTTTATTTTTGTCAACTATAAAATGACGAATCTATAAGGGATTATAAAAAAAATTCAAAACACTTGCACAATATGCCTACCATTTTTTTATTTCCCCTAAATTCATGGTAGACTAATTATTTGGTAGTCTAAAGAGTAGTATTAAAAAATACATAGTTTTCTATTTATTTGATTGAAATGTAGAAATTGTCCAATGTGACCCCAAAGAAGAAATGGAGATGGAAGAATCTTAAGTGATTCATAAGGATGAGAAGTATAAATTGGGGTTTAATTCTGACAGTCCAATGGATAGATCTAATGGTAGTAAACAATATCAACATCACACTAATAAAATGTGTTGAAAGATGCACCAAAAAAATCACCTAAGTGGGATGAGTAAATTCTTAAGGTATGGGAAGGAAGGGAACCTAACTAGCAAGTAAAAAAAAGGGAAACCCACTAATGCGACGCTGGAAAGGAATGATCCAGTAAACCCTTAGGGAATTGTACAATTTTAAAACTATAAGGAACCAAAGAAATTTTCAAATAAATACACAAATATAATGGGTTTTTATACATCCAACAACCTCAATGATTGAAAGGGTGAGATTTTTCCATTATAACCAATGAGGTGGATCCAGAAAATGAATTGGCCTTTGGTATTATATATATATATTTATTTATAGAGAAGATACTTTTTGATTCTGTTTAGAAACATTCCTTCATAACATTAATTTGTATTATAACTATTCAAAAACCACAAAATGGTGTGGAAGTGGAACTATTAGTGAAAACAAAATATGGGGAATTTATTTCATCATATCTATATAACACCTACCCTATCAAAATTTGTGGGCTCAAATTCCTAGAGAACCTTACCATACTCCCTTTGGTGGAATTTTATAAAAATCAAGGAATATATTGGATATCCCTATATAGATCCAACATAAATTTTAGTGATAAGGAAATCACTCTCTGTACCACGAATCAAGCCCTAATTCGGTCCAAATGAAAGGAAGGTGAATCTTCTTTCAAATCACCATCTCAATTGTTGATATTATTGCCTGATGAGATTTTGTATCTTTCTCAAATGAGTGAGTCTAAGGAAAGAATCATCTTCGAAGACAAGTATATTGGTAGGGAATATATTGAAGTGTTTTATGAGGAATTTCATGGACTCCCTCCATGATGTGAGGTAGAATTTTTAATTGAGATTATGAATGGGGAATTTATATTTTCCAAGAATCTATATAGAATGATTTTTATGCAACTTGAGGAGCTTGAGAAACAACTACACGAGAATATGGATAAAAGTTTCACACACCAAATTTCAACGCCAAGGGGTTCACCAGTCACTTCATAAATAAGAATGATAGGTCAATTTTCCTTTGCATTGATTACCATGAGATAAAAAAGATAATAATAAAGAACACGTATCCTCGGTCTCAGATTGATGACCACTTCAATCTGCTACATGGAGAATAATACTACCCTAAGGTGGATGTGTAGTCAGGATATTACCAAGTTGTGGTGAAGAAGTAGGATATTCCCAAGACTAATTTTTTTATGAGGTACAGACACTATGAGTCTATAGTTATTCCTTTTGGGATCAGTAATTCTATAGTAATCCTTATTTAATTAATGAAAAAATATTTAGACATTACCACGAAAAATTTGTTTTCTCCTTTATAGATAATTTTTTAATTTACTCAACAGACAAGGAGAAACATTATGTTTATCTGAGTACAATGCTAAAGAAATTATAAAATGGAAATATTTATGAAAATGACAGAAAATGAGAGTTCTGGTTGAAGGGATTCTCATTAATGGGACATATCATTACAATCAATGTGATATATTTGGACCCTTAAAAAATAATAGCAATTGAAGGATGGTTGAAGCCAATATTTGTGGAAAATATCCTTAGTTTCTTTGGAATAGTTGGGTATTATCATTGATTTTTGAGAAATTTATCATTATTGTAAAATCCTATAACGAATTAAATATAACAGGAGTCAATCTTTATTGGAATGATGAATTTTAAGAGAGATTCAAAGAGATCCAAATGAGTCTTGTCACTGCCCCTATGCTCACACTACCCACAAGTGAATATATTTTTGTGGTATTTAGTGATGCTATAAATAAAGGATTGTGGTATCTATTAAGACATAATGAAAAAAATCAAAGAATATGATTCATGTAAATTTAATGTTTATGAATATATCTACCCAACTCATGATATTTAGTGGCTGCAGTGATATTCTCTTTGAAAATATGGTGACATTTTCTCTTTGGGGAGAAGTGTAAAATATATGTGGATAAAAAAGTATAAAATATATACTCATACAAAAAAATTTTAATATGTTAAAATGAAGATAGTTAGAGCTGATTAGGGACTATGACTGCTCAATCCACTAATATCATGGTAATGAAAATAATGTGTCGAACACTCTTAGTAGAAATGATCCAGCAATTCTATCATTAATAAAAATTGAGCGGGATCTGTTATTATTACATTTTGAAACAATATACATGGGAATCATAAAGGTAGAACACCATCAATCTCTTAACAAATGATTTCTCAACCATCCATTTTGGAGAAGATAAAGGATTCTTGAAGAGATGATGTGGGAATTCTATAGAATGTGGAGGCTATAAAGAAACCGAATTCCTTGGAGTTCAATGATAATGAATTTTCATTTTTGATATTTGTTATAGTATATTTATACCATCAAATCCCTTGTTAAAGAAGGATTCGTGGGATACCACACATAGCTCAACCATCACCATCCACCCAGGAAACATATCCAAGGTGATGATGAAACCATTACCCATACCTACATTAAAATGAGAAAACTTCACCATATAATTATTCCCTGGTCTTTGAAAGACATTATGAGGGAGTAAAAGTACATGATTTTTTATGGATCATCATACAATGACTACACAGTTCTTTATTATTCAAGATGATTTTTCACTCGATCAATTTTCCAAAATATACATTAGAGAAGTGGTGAGGCTGTATAAAACACCACTACCGATTTTATCATATTGATATTAATGATTCACTTCTATATTTTGGAAGAATTTCCAACATGCATTGAATTCTGAGTTTCACTTTAGTATGACTTATCAAAATCAAACTGATGGAAAAAATGAGAATACTGTTGAGACACTTGAGGACATTTTGAGATCATTCTCAATTGACATCAAAGGAGAATGAGACTAACATCTTCCTCTAGTTGAGCACTCTTACAAAACAGTTTCCCCTAAAGCAAAAAAATGGCTCCCTATGAAGACATTTATGGGAAGAGGTATAGAAAACATACATATTGGGATGAAGTTGGGGAATGAAAACTACATGTTCGTGAAAAGGTGAAGGAAACAGTGTAAAAGATTAATTCCACTAAGCATCACATAAATGTTTCTCAGAGTCAACAAAAGAGTTGTGATAAAAATATTTGATGAGACCTCGAGTCTGATATTAGAGACATGGTGTTTCTATGCATATATCTATGGAAGAAGGTGATGAGAGTTGGGATGAAGGGAAATTTTAGCCCTAGATACATAGGACCCTGTGAAATCCTTGATCGTAACGGAGTAGTGTACTACCGAATAACACTCCACCTAACCTATCTCATATATATAATGTATTCCATATATCCATCTTGAAAAATTACATATCATACCCCTCACATGTAATCAATCCAGAGTTGGTACCATTGGAAAATGATATCTCATATAAAGAGAAGTCAGTGAAGATCTAAGATCATAGAGAAAAAGTTCTACAAATTAAGAAAATGCCCCCTATCAAAGTGCTGTGGAGAGACCACAATATTGAAAAAGAAACATGGGAACCAAAGGAGGTGACGAAATGGTGTTACCCTCATCTATTTTAGTATAGGAAATTAATATTTTGAGGGTGACATTTTTTAATGGCAGAATATTATGGCTGGCTGATGTGTTATAAATAAAATTTCCTTTTTTTAATTAAAATGTATTATTATGTATTATATATATAGAAAACACATGAACTTATTTTGTTTCATTATATCCTATTGAATTCAAATGAATATTTACTATCATTACCATTGATAAAATAGCCTTTAAATAGTGATTAAATTATTAGTTTAAATATAAGGGTTTAACAAATTCATTAGACATAGAAAAAGGATGTGATGATCTCAACTAGTAGGATCATACCCTATTGAGCCCATTTATCAGAGCTTCCATGGGAGATAACATCACACATATTTTCCCCTGATAAAGACTAAAATGATATCCAACAACTTAATCTTGAGCAAAACCGTTTATGGGAGAAGTTCAATACCAATGAGATCACGACTAAAACCATTTACACCAAACCACCCCATAAAAGTATATACTCTACAGAACTTACTTATAGGGTGTTTTGTTGTTTATTAAAGGGATATGTTTCAATAACCTATAAATATGAGTATTTACATTATTGTTTTTTGAATAATGACTATATTTTTATCCATTTATAGTTACATTATAAAATAATTTTATTTTGATGTAATAAAACAGAAATAGTACTTTTTAGTAATATTAAAACTCAATTAAGAAAATTATTTTGATGAATTAATGGATTTTTGAAATAAATAATATTGTCATAAAATATTATTATTAAATAACTTTCATTAAATATAAATGATCATATAAATTTTATGAAGTCAAATGTAATTTATATATGGGTTCAAAAACATTGATTGCTAAAAAACAGATCATTTCTCAATAAATTTTCAGTATTATTATAAAAGAAAAAATTGAAATACAAAGATACAATAAATATTATTTTTGGAATAAAAATGTCATAATTATCCAATTTTGAATTTTTCAATATTTTCTCAGACAATCCATCTTTTTGGTAAAAATTAAATAACATAAAAATATACTTTGTTAATTATGACATCATAATAACCCAAAAGTGATGTAATAAATACTATAAATTGATTCTAGGAGAAAATCTATGTCTATAATTTAAAATAATTTTATTTAATGTTTCTTTGGTTAATTTTATAGAGGCTTTGTTAATCCTCCAAAACCATTGATATATTTTAAGGTTTTAAGATCATTTTTTTACGAGTACAACTCAATTAAACAAAAGAAATGGATTTATTTCATTATTGTTAGAGATTTGACATAATAAATAAGGACGAATAATTCCATTTGGTTGAATCCATGTGAAGAAACCCTGTATTTTTTTTGGTTTTAGTTATTTTATTATATCGAGTTAAAAACCCATGTTTGATTAATAATAAAGAAATACCCACTCATTTCCTATATAAACCCACCCAATATCCCATTTATATTCCTTAAAAATCATTTTATCATGTCATTAGTTTTCCCTCCACAATCTAGATCCCATCCAAGGTTTCCCACACTCCCAAGAATCTCCTCCCAAGGATTTAGAGTCACACACTCATGTAAGGGATCCTCAGTTTCTCACCTTTATTCAATTTTAGTTATTCTATTTTTATTTACCCTTCCAATTCCTAATCTTGGGAAACATATTTATATGTCCCTATTAATGTACACTTGATTTAAAAATTTTGATATACCCATTTCTCTCACATCAACCCATTTTATGAATGTTAAATTCACATTGTTTTGCTTCCGAAATTTCACCACAATTTTCTATGATAGGACAATTGTGTAGTAAATACCATGCCAATTTTATATAGATTCTATTAAACTTTATACATTTATACTTAAATAAAATGGGAGTTACATTTATATATTCCACAATCCATGATCTTGGAATAAAATATGATAATGAATGAATCCGTGTTTTATTGTCGGTGTGGCACACATAATTATAAAAATGAAATGAATGTGACTAGTGTGCCCGAAATTATTTGGAACTCTAATATATTGGGTAATATTTAGTCTCACGAGATGTCATGTTGGAAAAATGATTCAACCTAATTACTTTATGTGAGTTTTTTCATCATGATTTATTAGAAATTATCTATGAGTTATTTTTATGGTGCAATGTTTTATGTTGTTTCTATAATTTCCATGTTACCTTTATGATTGTTATTCTAAATCAAGTCTCATTGTTGATATTTGTGATTCCTACTCTTTTTATACCCCATTAATATTACTATTATCTATCATGTTTTATTATATTCATGTTATTCCATGATTATTTATTTACTGGGATTTATAGCTCACCCACATATTATATTTGTCCGCATGTCATCCCGTGCAGCTTTAATAGACATGGAATTTTAGAATCATGTTAAGGATGTTTTGAAAAATGTTATTATATCCAATGTTCAAGATGTTATGATACGTACATAATTCATAAATAAACAAAAATTCTTGATATTCTAGGTTTTATTTTATGTACTTCTATATAATAAATAATGAATCAACGTGTAATAAAGAGGAGGGTTGTTATAACACACATAGTGTGTATGAGAAATAAATGATGTTACCTATCAGCTGAGGGTATAGTCTAGTCTTCTAGACCATGGAAATGTACATCATTACATACATGTGTACGTGAAACTTCTCCCATGTTTTTATCTTCATACCTATGTACCTAGAGATTACTTGGTACACGTAGGGTCTGACTGTGTACTATTACATAACCTTTCCCTCTTACATGGGGTGTCTACCCCAATACTTGGCCACATGGCGAAGTTCAGTTACACAGTTTTTACTCCCAGTACATGATTTTTAGTTACCAATAATAATTATTACCCAAATTTTAGGAACAAATGGAATTAGATCCAACACTACATGTTTTGTAAACAGGATGTCCAAACCAGAAATCCTTTCAAACCTTAAGAAACCCCCATTTAACCCTGATTACACACAGATAGACCCCCAGGTGATCCTTAGCGATAATAAAATGGTATATAAAACCATTAAACCACACATATATAGGTATATGGAATTCAAACTCGAAATAAACCTTAGTAGTGGTGAAACTCCAAAGCTTTAGATCTGTATCCTTACCTTGAATCTATTTTACCATGATACGGTCTCGATCACGATTATAAATGAAGGCTATCAGATCATCCTCTATCCATCGTCTAGTTTGTCATAAGTGTGAGAAAAAACTATTTCGATTTTTCTCTATGAATTTGAGATAAAAATGGGGGAGGTTTTATCATTCATTTAATTATGTATGGAATTAAATGATTTCATTATCACACCTCTAATGCTCCATACAAACCTCTTAGGAGGACACACTTTATTTCATTCTAAGGGTTAAACACAGATTCCAAATCTATTAGAAGTGTCATATTTTATATCTAAGACTCTATTTGGGACTTTTTACGTTATTTCAAAAAAAAATTCAAGAAAATGATATTATATATTCCATATTTTAACATTACCACCCCAAGGACCTCATGGTCTCATAATTCCACACCGACTCCATGCCTAACTTTAGAAATATTCCCTGGAATATTTCATATACTTACACAAAAAATAGATACATTTCACATATGAAATAATAATATAATCATAATGGTATGAGAACATGAATATAAATTAAAATGTTTACACCCAATATATGTTGGATCATAATAATGTTTCATGGAATTAAACCATATCATCTCAAAATACATGTATTGTAAGAGTGATAAGTCATCATATATCCATCATAAAACATATGACAATGTTACAATAGTGTGGATAAAAAATCAATATACAACCCATTTTGTCACGTACGTAACCTATTTTAGGGTTATTTTAAATTTAGTTTCCACTCATTATTTGTTTTGGTGGTTTCCAAAGGTTTTATTGAGAATAGGTGAGTTTTCATGAATTGGGCCAAACTGCGAGCCCAATTCCAGATTTAAAAATAAATTTTGTTTCATTTATAACTTTTTCAATTTTTAATATTTTTGACTCATTCCAACTCCTAATTGTTCTCCCCTGATATATTAACCCCACATTTATATTTTGGGCCTTTATAAATCCATAAGAATGGGATAGTATTGTTTTTATTTGAGAATTGGGCCAACCCGAAGGCCCATTTTCCAGTTTTAAATTGTTTCATTAATTTATTAATATCTTATTCACTAAAATGGATTTTTCGGTGATTCCACCTCCCTATAGACCCTAAGACGCCCGGGCGCGACCCCATGCCCTCCTCCCACAATTTGGAGCTCGATAGAGTCGCGAAAATAGTAGATGATTTCTGGATTTCATAAATCGTCCAGATTTTGGAGAGGTAAATTGATCCTTTCATAACTCCTTATATTCTTAATCTTTTCCCTCCATTCCAATTCCTAAATGACCTAATAATTCTTGTGAGACCATACCATGAGTTTTGGCCGTTTTAAATTTCAGATACTAGTGTTTTGGGGAGATTCATTCTAGATTTCTCAAGTAAGTTTGTCCATTTCTTTTCCCCTTTCAAATTGCTTAGGGTTTCATTCTATTTTTTTAGGGTTTCCTCCCTTTTTATTGAATTGAACAATGACCAGTGGGTAGGGGTTCGAACCTAAGGTTTAAAATTGGGTTTTATTGGTCCAATTTTCTATTTTTAGGTTTGATCGACCCTTCTTGAGGTGCGGCGGTGGTGCGTTTGTGTTTTCGCACAAAGGATTCAATGGTTTCATTTGATTTGGTAGGTGATTCCAATGTTGATGCAATCTTTGTGTATTAGAATGCTGTATTTATAATATTTTCAAATTTATATAATTTTATTTTTGCTGAAAAAATTGGTTCTAATGATGTTTCCATTGCAATTGAATTTAAAATGCCAATTTGGTGTGAAATTGAGGGTTTTCCAAAGAAGTGTTTTGTTTGTTTATTTGGGGATGCCCTATAAATACTTAGTTGTTTTTATTGATTTGTAGTATGGCATAAAATACTGTTTATAATGTTTATCCCCTTTGGTAATTGCTGCAAAAAATGTGTTTTAATTGTGTTTGTAAAGAAAGTGAAGTTTTGGTTCCACTTTTGTGTGAAAATGAAGGTTTTACAAAGATATCACTTACTGTTTAACATGAGGATGCCCAAAAATTGATTTGTTGTTTTAATTGATATTTATTGGGCTTCATTTCCTGTTTTGGTAACTTACAATTGTGAACATCATGTACAAGTGGGTTTCTTAAGGGGTTTTGTGTGCAAGACTACACGAGATTTTGTGAAATTGATTTATTCAAATTCAAAGAGTTTGTTGTGTGTTTTAAGTGGTATAAAATGAGATAGCTATTGTATTTTGTGTATGTGACCAGTAGTGGTGTTTTACATTAAAATGGAGTTGTGTTAAATCCTGAAATTGTTTGAGCACAAAGGGGGAAGCCCGGGTACCTAGGTGGGGTGGATTTGTACTAGTACGACTAGTGGACCGGATGGGTTTTGTCCCTGTTTCACTTAGCATTTGGATAACGACAACTCTAACTAAACTATGTGGATGATGATTGGGGACCACTAGGTTATGGGTATGTTCCCTACTAGTGGCTCGTGCACGAGAAAGGATTTTACTATGGTTACATTACACTGAGGTACGAGGTACATGGGGCCCGAGACTATCTAGTGCCTAGGGGTGTTCCCGGTTTTGTTGCTCAGTGGATTTTTGGTATTTTCCCTTGTTTTTGGGTGTCTTTGGAATTATAATGCAGTATCTAATATTCATATTTAAATGTGTTAACATTATGAAAGTTTTATCTTGAAAAATGTTTTCAATTTAAAGTTTCATTTTGTGGAATTTTTTTACCGCTTTTAATTGCATATTAAAACTGCTTGCTTTTTCACCTTGTATTGCATGCACCTTGGAATCATAGGGTGGTATCCTATTGGGCTTAGGCTCACACCCCACTTACACCCCTTGGGTGTAAGTAGACCTTTTTTTTTGACCCAGGTAAAGGAAAGGCTAAGGGTGATGGCGGTTCAGGGTGTTAGTCCTCATCCTTGGGGCGGAGTAGTGGAGACGACTTGGGGGTGATGACCCCTTGTCATGTGGAGTCCATGAGGATATTTTGTTTCTGTTCCATTGTGTCTTTGGAACTTTTGTATTGACTCTAAACCTATGTATTCAGTTCTGGTTTTTGTTTAAACATCATTTGGTATAAATTTTCAGATTCAGTTTATTGATTGTTTTTAATGGTTTATGACTTAATATTCGGGTAAATCATTCCCAAACATAAATAAATAATACCCGGGCACTTGTGCCAGCCCGTGGGGATAGGGAACGCCCTTCGGGTCATGTCACGAGCTGGTTTTGGTGACAGTTTGGGCGGCGACCAGATTTGGTTCGTGACAAAATGGTATCAGAGGAGGTTCGCTCCATTGGAGTCATGTTATTTGGGAAATAGTCGGGATAGTCTAGAGTTAGGATTGTTGGGACATGGAATTCTGGTTATGGGTAGTGTGCTTGATCACCACACCTCATTTCTGGATTCAAGACACCAGGGGAAGTTGGGATTTGTCTAGGTATTTTGGTTTTCTTGGTTTGATGATGATTAGGGGAAATGAAAAGAGGGTTGGATTAATGGTCTCCGTAAGCTCGCAGGGCCTGGAAAGCCATGTGGAGCTGGGGATATACCCTAGAACACTCTCTGTCATAGTGAAGTGATTGGAATATGGCCGCCAACCATATGTCCAAGTCACCCACTGAAACTAGTTTCCTATCAGATTGTTTTGTACTATAGTTTTGCAATCTTGGAACTTTGGTTTTAAAAGGACTTGGTTTTAAGAAGTATAAAGTTTTTTTTTGAAATTATTTTCAAATAAATAAGGAATGGATTGATTTATGAAATGGTGGAATTGAATTTTCAGAATTGTTTTGAAATATAAAATGGTGTGCTTACACCTCTTTGAAAGCGGGAACTATATTAAAGTTGGTTTTGAAAATTGTTTCCAATAGAGTTTTCTAAACAATCAGAGTGTGCTTTAATGGGATGAGATGTTTTGAAATTGATGTGAATATCTTGAAAGTGAGTTATTTTCTAAATGTTTGTGACTTTCTGAATTTTTTTTAAGATGTGAGTTGGGATTTTGATCTCGTGGTTAGCGGTTTTGAGGAAAAAGTATGTGTTGGTTGACCGTTTTGGTTTTGAAAAGTGGAACAAATTTTTGTTTTAACCTTTGGTATTTTCGTGAGCAGCCACATGCATGGGGTTATATGGGAAGATGGATGGTTGATGACATGACTCGATGAGTGTCGAGATGGATATGAGGAGGGTGACCGGTGTGGCACTGAAACATGCATGTGTAAGGCCCATGGGGTACCATTGGTGGATGCGCTAACCGCTGAACCATTTGCTTTCAAAGAAATGTTTTTAAAGAGAAACATGAAGACTTGATGAATTGTTTGGAATGGTTTACATTATGTATTTTTGGAAAATGTTGATGTTGTGGGATGTTTTGAGTCCAAGAACCCCTCCTGTTTGAACTGTGTTTTGGGTTTGGGTTAGGTCAGTAAGTTGTGTTATAGGGACAGTTAGTGGTCTCTTTTGAAAAATGTTTTGGGACGCATTTATGATGGTTCCCTTCATGTGTTTAGATCTGGTTTGTGGTATATCTTGACTAATGGACCATGATGGTTGGGTCCTTGGGTTCAATCATTGGATAAGGTACACCCCCATTAAATGTTAGTGCACAATTGAAGTGCAACCCAGATTGTTTCGCCGTTTGAAGACCCTCCAGTTGATCAATATAAGGAATCTTTTTCTTGAGATTTCTAGATTGAGTCTACACCCATTCCTTTCATTGATTTTTAGATCCTCTTATAACGGGAGAGTGCTCTTGGAAGGTTGGAAGAGACCTTAGTTTCTTAAGTTTCTTGATTCGTCGAAGGTGGATATGGTCTAGGGTTGTTAGTGTGGATGATTGTCTCGATAGTGTCTAAGAGGACCTTTGGGTTCTTCAAAGTTTCTTTGAATCATGAGTTCATGTTAAACCTCTGGTGTGGGAAATATGGTCATGATAGGATATTGTGGTCACTTTCTATAATTGTGTGTTGTTTGGGGATGTTGTATAAGGTCCCTCTCCATGAATTGTTTATATCAATTGAAATGGTCATGTTTGGTGATGCCTTATGATGTCATGTACTCGATTGACTGTATAGGTGAAAGTAGTGAAATCCTCTGAGAGTCCCTGTTATGTTGGGAAAATTTCTCCCTTGGAAAAACTTCAAAATCATCTATTTTAGAGGAATGTGAGTGTAGGTGTTCTTTACTTCTATTGTTTCTCACCTAAAGAAACAAGTTGTGATGTGTGTGTATCTTCTCAGCCCTTGTTTCAGTGAAATATCGGGATAAGGAAAAGCGAGTTTGGAATGTGTTATGTCTAGAAAACTTATTTGGGACTGTGGTGTAGTTTTTGGTGGCACCGAAAAGAAGAATTCTCATTCAGTGGGTTTCCAAATATTAACTACGAGGCCGAAGATGCTTCAATCATTTGAGCTCCAGCCATAGGTCTCGGAGAGAAGCTGGCTCGTAGTCAGGGGAAATCCCAGGGCCATTTAAACCCTTGTACAAAGTCCTATCCTTAGTATGAAAGATGGGAATAGTTCAAACCTTTGGTTTCGTCATGGTTGAGCACATAGTTTGTGCATGTTTAGAAGTGGTCGTGTGCTAGGAAGCCATGTAGAAAGAATTATATTCATAGTTAGTGCACAGTTTCCCAAACCATGCAGACTAATCCTGCGCCCTTCCTAAATCTTTAATTTCTTTTTGGGTCTTTCTGTGTCGGCCCATGCTGGTCGGTTAAGATGGTCAGTTCTTATGGTGGGGAGACCCACTATGATTCTCATGAATGTTACTTCATAAACATTTAATGGAAGTATATCCCTTTTACTAGAGAGTATGTTTGGGCCTCCCACTATTAGTGTCTTGATTCTGTCTTGGGAAAACAATTTAAGTTGTCTCTTATAGTGGGGAGCCCATTTGTGTCTCTTCATTAGAGTAACTCATAATTTTTTTTCTTTGGACTTTTCTGGGAAGTAGGTATTATCATTCGAAGATATCTAACTACCTACATATTCATTGGGTAAACATTGATATTGGAGAGTTCCAATGGTTTTGTTATAGTAGGGAAGTGTAACCTTGTTCAATGTTGTTGTTTTTTTTGGGTAAATTGATTGAGTATTGTTCAGATTGTATTTGAGGAGTTTTCATTTGGGATAAATCCTAAATGTACTTTATTGTTTCAGGAAAGTGGTGTAAGTTTGGTTTGTGACAGTATTCCTTCCATCATTGATCACTGGAGGTGTTTTGACCTTTGGGGGTGAAACCTGGCAAGGGTGTACCTATTGGTTTCTCAGTTGGGTTTGGTTGTTGCTTTGACCTTGCTGTGACTTTCCGGGGCGGAAAGTTTTCAAGGCGGGGAGAATTGTCATGTACGTAACCTATTTTAGGGTTATTTTAAATTTAGTTTCCACTCATGATTTGTTTTGGTGGTTTCCAAAGGTTTTATTGAGAATAGGTGAGTTTTCATGAATTGGGCCAAACTGCGAGCCCAATTCCAGATTTAAAAATAAATTTTGTTTCATTTATAACTTTTTCAATTTTTAATATTTTTGACTCATTCCAACTCCTAATTGTTCTCCCCTGATATATTAACCCCACATTTATATTTGGGGACTTTATAAATAAATAAGCATGGGATAGTATTGTTTTTATTTGAGAATTGGGCCAACCCGAAGGCCCATTTTCCAGTTTTAAATTGTTTCATTAATTTATTAATATCTTATTCAATATAATGTATTTTTCGGTGATTCCACCTCCCTATCGACCCTAAGAAGCCCAGGCGCGACCCCAGGCCCTCCTCCCACAATTTGGAGCTCGATAGAGTCGCGAAAATAGTAGAAACCTTCTGGATTTCAGAAATCGTCCAGATTTTGGAGAGGTAAATTGATCCTTTCATAACTCCTTCTATTATTAATCTTTTCCATCCATTCCAATTCCTAAATGACCTAATAATTCTTGTGAGACCATAACCTGAGTTTTGGCCGTTTTAAATTTCAGATACTAGTGTTTTGGGGAGATTAATTCTAGATTTCTCAAGTAAGTTTGTCCATTTCTTTTCCCCTTTCAAATTGCTTAGGGTTTCATTCTATTTTTTTTAGGGTTTCCTCCCTTTTTATTGAATTGAACAATGACCAGTGGGTAGGGGTTCGAACCTAAGGTTTAAAATTGGGTTTTATTGGTCCAAGTTTCTATTTTTAGGTTTGATCGACCCTTCTTGAGGTGCGGCGGTGGTGCGTTTGTGTTTTCGCACAAAGGATTCAATGGTTTCATTTGATTTCGTAGGTGATTCCAATGTTGATGAAATCTTTGTGTATTATCATGCTGTATTTATAATATTTTCAAATTTATATAATTTTATTATTGCTGAAAAAATTGGTTCTAATGATGTTTCCATTGCAATTGAATTTAAAATGCCAATTTGGCGTGAAATTGAGGGTTTTCCAAAGAAGTGTTTTGTTTGTTTATTTGGGGATTCCCTATAAAAACTTAGTTGTTTTTATTGATTTGTAGTATGGCATAAAATACTGTTTATAATGTTTATCCACTTTGGTAATTGCTGCAAAAAATGTGTTTTAATTGTGTTTGTAAAGAAAGTGAAGTTTTGGTTCCACTTTTGTGTGAAAATGAAGGTTTTACAAAGATATCACTTATTGTTTAACATGAGGATGCCCAAAAATTGATTTGTTGTTTTAATTGATATTTATTGGGCTTCCTTTTCTGTTTTGGTAACTTACAATTGTGAACATCATGTACAAGTGGGTTTCTTAAGGGGTTTTGTGTGCAAGACTACACGAGATTTTGTGAAATTGATTTATTCAAATTCAAAGAGTTTGTTGTGTGTTTTAAGTGGTATAAAATGAGATAGCTACTGTATTTGGTGTATGTGACCAGTAGTGGTGTTTTACATTAAAATGTAGGTGTGTTAAATCCTGAAATTGTTTGAGCACAAAGGGGGAAGCCCGGGTACCTAGGTGGGGCGGATTTGTACTAGTACGGCTAGTGGACCGGATGGGTTTTGTCCCTGTTTCACTTAGCATTTGGATAACGACAACTCTAACTAAACTATGTGGATGATGATTGGGGACCACTAGGTTATGGGTATGTTCCCTACTAGTGGATCGTGCACGAGAAAGGATTTTACTATGGTTACATTACACTGAGGTATGAGGTACATGGGGCCTGAGACTATCTAGTGCCTAGGGCTGTTCCCGGTTTTGTTGCTCAGTGGATTTGTGGTATTTTCCCTTGTTTTTGGGTGTCTTTGGAATTATAATGTAGTATCTAATATTCATATTTAAATGTGTGAACATTATGAAAGTTTTATCTTGAAAAATGTTTTCAATTTAAAGTTTCATTTTGTGGAATTTTTTTACCGCTTTTAATTGCATATTAAAACTGCTTGCTTTTTCACCTTGTATTGCATGCACCTTGGAATCATAGGGTGGTATCCTATTGGGATTAGGCTCACACCCTACTTACACCCCTTGGGTGTAAGTAGACCTTTTTTTTGACCCAGGGAAAGGAAAGGCTAAGGGTGATGGCGGTTCAGGGTGTTAGTCCTCATCCTTGGGGCGGAGTAGTGGAGACGACTTGGGGGTGATGACCCCTTGTCATGTGGAGTCCATGAGGCTATTTTGTTTCTGTTCCATTGTGTCTTTGGAACTTTTGTATTGACTCTAAACCTATGTATTCAGTTCTGGTTTTTGTTTAAACATCATTTGGTATAAATTTTCAGATTCAGTTTATTGATTGTTTTTAATGGTTTATGACTTCATATTCAGGTAAATCGTTCCCAAACATAAATAAATGATACCCGGGCACTTGTGCCAGACCGTGGGGATAGGGAACGCCCTTCGGGTCATGTCACGAGCTGGGTTTGGTGCCAGTTTGGGCGGCGACCAGATTTGGTTCGTGACACATTTCATATGTAACAATTAACAATCATTAACATAAAATAACAATAGATCACGTATCAACACATATTTCACAGAGCATATAAAGAACAATGAGTTGTTTAACATTGCAGATCAATAACAGCAACATGTTTTCCATATAAGATCAAAAACATAAATTTTTCTCCCATATTTTCCTCATGATATATAATACATTAAACAATTAATTAGAGGGATATAATATTTTAGGCCTCATAAAATATAAAGTAAACCAAACTTATATGTGATATAATATCACAAAACATTAATGTTATCATCAAATCACAATACATGAAAAGGATAATGGTCTAAAAATAATTTTATAAATTCACTATAATACAGCCCACAAAAAATAAATTGGTTTTATAAATATATCATTATCATATAAAAAATAAAAATAAATAACAATAATGGTATAATTGGACCACATAACCAGTTATAACTAATTAACATCAATGGATTTTATCGTAAAATAAAATTTCTTTAAAATATTCTCTAAAATATTTCCTAATGAAAATACACTTTTCACTTTTCATATCACCCATTTAGAACCTCATTTTTTTACAAATATTAAGTTAAATTTTTTATTTTAAAATAAACTTAATAACCCATATAGGATTATTAGAATTTATAAGTGGTCCTCATGGTGTGAAATTCCATTAATTCCAAATAACTTATAAGAAATCAATATTTTCATACTTTTGTAAAAAGTTTAAAAGTTCCTTAGTGTGAAAATGTCAAGAATAATAATTTGTGACCATTTTGTAAGAAATTTTCTCATGGGTTAAAATGAATTAAAAAATTAAATTTTTCCATTAAAAAACTCTTGAAAAAATTATTAGAAATCATTGTTATAGAATAAAAATGGGTTTTTAATGGAAGGGAGAAATAAAATAAGTTTTCCTTAAAAAAATTATTTCAATGTATTGGGTAATTAAAATGTTTAAATTAAAGAAAAAATGTATTATTAATAATTAATTAGATGATAATAAACTTCATGTTATTTTTTATAGGTTGATTTAGAAAATTTATCTTTAGAAACATAATCATAAATAAACCCAATAAATAATTAGATTGGATCATAAATCCCTTAGACTTCGGTAACCATTGAATTATTAGCCCCATGAAAGAATAAAATCCTATGAAAATTTAAGTATCATTAAAATATGAAGTATCATGATATAATATAAAAAATGGGGTAGTATGTAAACCTCATAATCATATATAGTTGTATAACAAGAAACATGTCTAAATGAAACAATATTGATATGAAGAGCCCTTACCACATGTCCAAATTTCATCATAACTTTTTGAACCACCTATATAAAAAATATATATTTATTATAAATAAGTATTATTACTATAAAAATATATTTCATACTATATATGATTTAGTTATGACCTTTCTCAATTGGTTTATTAATAATTCCTTATCAAAATAATTATTCTGAGTGATAACTTCCTCGTTTTCTTGTATGTTTGGGTGAGGTAGTTTTTGTAATTATACTATGATTATGCTTCCGTAAAAAAAAGAGAATAATTAAAAAAATATCCTATATATTAATTAGATGCAAATATTTATAATTATTCATAAAGGATAGATGTTGAAAAATGAATTACACCGTTCAAGGAGATGGAATGACATGCAAAAACATAAAGATTATTTTCACTTTTTGACAAATGGAAAATGGTAAATATTAAATAACCTTTATAGAGTCATTATTATAGCATATATATCATATATTTGCGTTAAATGTACCCTTATTACCATCCATTGAAATTATAAATGAAAAAAAATCACACTGCTTCTTGGAGGCGACAGTCCACACCCATGCTCGAGCGATGATATAATTTTACAATGAATTAGAATGTAAGAAGGTAAATTTGATATTAAATTTTCAAAAGTATAAATATATCTTAAAAATAATAAATATAATTTTTATAAATCATTATATCCATCCACGAGAGGTGATAATAGAAAACCAATTACATCAGTTTCTGAGGTGGTAGACTTCCAACAACACGATCAACTGTTTCATTTCCCATTTGAGGGAATAGAAGAAAGATGTAGGTTATAAAATAAATTTGAAAACATATATCTATGTTATATTAATTTTATATTATATTTTAATTATTAATACATAATTTAAGGTGAGAAAAAATGAATTAATTACAAAGTACTAGTGAAGAAAATTACCTTCACTCAAAAAAGCCTCTATTAGATATATTATTAAGGTCCCCTAGGTTAGTATTTTGGGAAGAAACACATATATTAAACATGTATAAGGATATTGGGAAGATATTTTGGCTATTTTTGGTTCAGAAAAGTATCTTATGTTGTGTGAATTAGTGTGGGGAGGTGGTACCCATTTATAATTGAGGTGAGTGGAACACTGGTATCTTTTCAATGATTAAAAATTAATACAGGTCACACTGATTGAAAAAATAGCCTAAAAATGAGCCACATAAAATAATTACACTATATCAGGTCTAAATTTATCCATAAAATAAAAATTATATAAATTTTTAGTTGATTTATCCTTGACCAATTTAGTTTAACCCTCTGTAAACTTGTTTTGACCTTAATAGCAATATATGTTTTTTATTTATTTTAATATTAATTATGATAAAATAAGGTGAATATATTACTTAATAATAATTGTTATGATTAAAAACATGGAATCTTTTTTATAAAATAAAATTCGCATAAGTTGAAGAATTTAATTTATCATTAAACCCCAAATCATGATGAAAAATTTGTTTTCCCCAAAAACTATTTCATAATTATTGAATGATTTTATATCAAAATTCAATGTAAAATGATTCCAATGATTTAAATTTGATTAATATTAATTAATGTAAACTTTTTTACATTTTAATTTTTTTAAAACAAAATAGAACTTTTAAATGCCTTTAATGAAAATTTAATTTCTAATAAAAAATAGTATAATGATTAATCATCAAAAAACTATTTTACTCAGAAAGTTCTCAACAGTTCAATATAAGTTAATTTTAAAATATTTATTTTAAAAAATATTTTCATTTGGTTAAATATATATTTTAAAATTTTAAGAATATTAAATATGTTATTTTCTCAAAAAAATTAATAAATAACATTTTAATGGAAAAAATATTTTTGAAGAATATAAAGAATTTTCCAAAAATATTAATTTTGTTAAAATAGTACCATTAGATATATTTTTAATATGTGTTTATTTATTTACACACTACCAATTTAATGTATATGTTATAATTATATATTATATTATTGTTCATTTCTACTTGGGGTTGCGCACATCAAAAGATATCTTATAGATTTACTTAAAAACAAATATATTATAAAATATCATAGTGTTATATTATAGACACTTAAAATGAATTTGAACCTCATATTTCAGTCAAATTTTTTACAAAAAATTAGGATATCCTTTTTTCTGTACATCCTCAAGCCCCCATGTATCTTGGTCAAATTTCTGGTTCATCTAGAGAACATTAAACTAGTTGGAAGTCTTGTTCAATTGCACCGTTTCTCTACAATCCAATATTTTTACTGGTTGTTTTCCATAGGAATAATCATGCACTGGTGGTATGAAGTCTGAATTTAGTACATGTTAAGGTTTATTTGTTTGAGTGAAAGCTATTATTGTAAGAAAACTCAACTAGAGGAATGTGTTGATCGAAACAACCTTTAAATTCCATAGAATATGATTTCAAGATTCCATATAGGGTTAAAGTTATTCTATCAGACTTACCATACTTATGATGATGATTTTTAGAGATGAAACGTTACTCTATATCGAAATATTGTTGAAGTCATCACCAAAACATCAAGGTAATAATCTGATCCTGATCAGATATAATATAATTTGGGACTCTATGTAGCATTAACACATACTTAATTTATATTCTAGAAATATGATCAAGAAAGAAATTTTATCAAATATTAATGATGTGCACCAAATTTCCATGTTAGTAGAATATAATAAAAATAAACTTATAGCAGCAGATATTTTTGGGGGTTTGGTGACCAAATACAATCTAATGATTGACCATTTTCATTTGGGAATAATTAATAGTTGTGACATACCCATATAATTTCGTCTCATAGCCTTAACTGGATAACATAGAAATTCCTGAGATACATATTATGTAATATCTCTCTTCATGTTGACCCATCAGAAATTCTATTTCAGATCTTTTTTCATCATCAAACAACTATGACAAATAGTGAATGATTAACTATAATCCCCATATAACATCTATTTCTTCAAACAGATATGGATGGGACACATAATTAGATAATGAACCTTATCATTCCATCACAATCATGGTTAAACTAAATTGAAGTTCTCACTATATTTTTCACCTCTACATCTTCCTTTTTCAAGTCTTTAATCCTAATACCGATAGATGGTTGAAAAATAATTTGAGAAAGAAAGGAATTATCCCCTTCCATCAAGACTCCTCAACCTATTATTTAAAAATCCAAAAATATTAGATCTTTCATAATACTCATCATAGATAATCTTGAATGATTATTTGAACAGGGATAATCCTCCACTGTTTTCACCTTCACTGGATGATAATGTATTGAGCAGTCATAATCTATAATCATCTTTAACCATCTTCTTGTGCAGAATATTCATCTCTTTTTGAGTGAATATATACTTTATGATTTTATTACCGGTATATATATCCCATATTTCTCCATAAAAATAATACATTATAATATTTAATGAAAAACATACCATTGGTGTCTCTAAATCATGAGTTGGGTAGATTTTTTAATGAACCATCAATCTTCGTGAGGTATAAGCTATAAAAATGTCATTTTTCCTAAGACATATCCATGTTACTTCTTTAATGAATCATTATAAATTTAGAAACCTTCTCTGTAGAATGGTAATGTAAGAATATGTGCGCTGACTAAACATCTCTTCAGTTCATTGTAACATTCCTCACATTAATCCATTGAAAGGAACCTGGATCCATTTCGAGTTAACTTTATGAGGGGATTAAAAATCCATGTGAAATTATTTATAAAGATTCGATAATATCTAGTTAAAAAAACTATAGATCTCAGAAATCACGGATGGTATGGTATTTTTCTTAGTAACATATTTGTTTGAAGGATTCACTCAAATAACCTCACATAAGATTATATAATCCAAGAATGAACTTTTTAAAATCCAAAATTCACACTTGCTAAATTTTTCATACAACTTCTCCTTCTTTAGGGTATTCAGTACAATTATAAAGTTACATGTATGATCTTTTTTCTCTTTGAATATATAAGAATATATTAAATACATAATAATGAAAAATAATCAAGGTAACCTCTAAAGACACTATAAATTAAATCTTGGAAGATTATAGGGGAATTTTTATTAATAAATTTAATAACTATAAATTTATAGTGTCCGTACCAAACATGAGAAAACATCTTAGATATGTATTCACTTTGGACCCTCATGTAATAGTACCCAATTAAAAGATAAATCTCTGAAAATTATTTATCTCAATATAAATAATCAAAAAACCATAAATAATTGGTAGATGATACTTATTATTAATTGTGATATTGTTATGTTTTTTACAATCTATGTAGAATCTCCTTGATCTATTTGTATTATTAAAAAAATATTTTCCCCATAAGGTGATACACTTGGATGAAAAAATACCTTATCAAGATTCTTCTTGAGTTTCTTCTTTTTTTATTGAAACATAATTTAGGACATTCTATAAGGAATATTTTAAATAGGTGTATCACCAGGAATGTGTTAAATAAAAAACTCAACTTTATGACTTAGAGGAAGACTATAAAATTATTCTAGAGACTCATCAACAACCCCCAAATAAAGGGAGTATTTCAATGATGAGTATCTCCTAATCAATATGAGATAAATTTATTTCATGGATTAGAGTTAAGTCCCATAAAATTGAAATATATTCCATTGGAATTTTATATTAATTATCCAACTTGTAAATGATCTTTGGTACATTTGGAATACAATATAAGATTTCCCTTCCCGGAAACCAACATGGTATTCATATATAGAAAGGAAATCCATGAGGAGAATAACACCAAGTCAAAATCAAGGGATAATTATTGTATTTAGATGAAGTGATTTACCGTAAACATCATTTAGAGAGTAATTTTACACATGATTTATGACCACCATACCATTAAGAGTTTCAAACGCAAATCAATATATTTGTATTGAGTTGGTAATTTAATACCCTTTTTATATTTATTTATTATAAATGATGGAATATATATGAATTTAAATAAAACATTCAATGTTCTAGTGTTAATGATATGCGTACCTTTAACCACATCATTATTGTAACCCACTTTGGTAGTTGTAACACATGATATTTCCCTTTGTCTTTGATATTTAGAAGTTTTTAATGCTGATCATCATCATAAAACATTGGATTTGTACACTGGGTAAAAACATTTCCATTCTATATGTACTTGAGGAATTAAAGAGTGGGTGGTTCATTAGTCAGACTCTTTTCATCCACTATTTCTTTAATCAGACCATTCATTACCTTTTGAAATTCACGATATTTATGACCCACCCTTCCACATTTAAAAAACATGATAGTTCCTTTCATGAAATTACCATAAAATTTCTTCATACATATCTGGAATTTATATTGGTGGAATTTCTTTACACCAGGATCTTTATTGCAGTTTATATGAGACTAGAACACCATTTACATATGAAAACCACATGTGTGGTGGGAATATCTAATTTCCATTTTAACCTTGAGAATTCATGGTACTATTTCATTATTGAAACTAAAGTAACATATATGTAATGCCTTTCAAAGACCTATTTTTTTCCACCAAATAATTGGTCAATTTTTATTTATGAGATAACTATTAAACCTAAATAATACGTTACATGCTTGTAAAATTTTCCTTATAAGTGCCCAATAATTTTTCCTCCATTTTGTTCACAAAATGGAAGTCCTTATCTATACTGGTATATAAAATTAGAGGGAATTACTTACTAAATAATAATATACTAACCAAATAACATTCCATGGTTTCAATTTCATCCTCTTGTCTCATACTCTAAATAGGGTTCTTCAATTTATATGATTCTTCTTCTGAATGATTAATTTATTGTACAATATTTTTATGTTCAAAGAACTACAGAACCAAGAATATCATCTCAATGGTTTTAATTCATTCCTAAAACACTAGTGCATCATAAGACCTTCTAAAATAAGGTTTTTTCTTCCCTAAGAAGGAAATAATAACAAGTCGTTCCGTCCTTTGATAGACTTGAATATCATGATGATTCATATTTTGATAAATTTTCTGGAGTCTAACAACAAATTTATGTATTTCATATCTCAATAAATTTTTCTTTTATGTTGGAAATCATTTCATTATCCATCACATCTATTGTTAGAATGATGTTTTCTGGTACTTTTAATTGACTAAAACCAAAAATAAAATTTTAATAATAAATATATAGTAATTCTAGGTGAAATATCATAAAATTATGAAATATTAATCAATGTATGTTTATATCACCAATCCTTATTTCTAATCTACCTAACCTTATTTTTTCCATGGTTATCCATGTAATTAAGAAAAAATTAGTATGTTATCTTACCCTTGGACTATCCCTATGTTTCTAATTAAAATTTATTATCCAAAACACCATATATTGACTAAAACATCACCTTTGATACCAATTAAAGAAACAATATATTTTTATACATTAATATCACATCATTTTAGATGAATATTTAATATAATTGACAAATACAAACATGAGGATCATAATTGTTTAATGAATCTGGAAATTAGATTCTCAATATTCTCATTTCAAGAAAAATATTAAACTGCTCTAACAAGGTATTCCCATTTTGTAATCTTTATAAGCATACCCTACAAAAAAAAATCTTCTTAAATAGGGGAAAAGAAACATATGAAAGAGTTACCTTAGAAAACTAGTAAGTGTAAAGATAAGAGATATCAATCACCAATCATATAGAATAATAAGATAATCCTAATGGTATGATATCATGAATATAAATTGTAAATTCCAAACCCAATCTATCATTGATCTTATGCGAGTTTTATGACATAAAACATTACCATTTCTATAGATATGTTTCATAAAGGTGTAAAATCATCATAAATATATCTTGAACTATAATTTAATGTCATAAGTGATTGGAGACATAATATTTATGGAAAAAATTTCATATTAAATGATTATGTACAAAGAACATAAAATAATATTTGTTCGGGCATAAAAACATATTTCCCATAGCGGATCAATCATGCCAACTAGTTTCTAGTAGTAGATCAACCAAATCACCTTGATTCACATGGAGGATCGAGAACATTGATTTTTTTCCCATAATTATCGTATAAAATATAATAATTTACCAAATTTATTGCAGTGTAAAAAATTATGGTCCCACCCATCACATAATTAATACTATACATATGGGTTCCACATGATCATATAACATTCATCATATTATAATATCATAACCGATGAAAGTGAAACATGTTTCATATTTATTTTAAATTCATCATAGTATAAATAATAAAAAATAAATAGGTATCAAGAAAATATAAACATCATAAACAATATAGATAAAGATAATGATTGTATAGTTATACCAAATTTCCATTAAAATTTAATTAACACCAACATATTTTGTCAAATATGTCAATTATTTTCAAATAACTTATATAACTTTATTGAGATAAATATACTTTTCACTTTAAAATTAATCATTTTAAATCTAAATATTTCCCAAATAATAAATAATTTTTTTTGAAAAGAACCCTAAAAAATATGAATGGTTATTTTCCACCATTTAGGGATAATGATGTTAGGTTATTTTGGTTCATGTTGAATGTGTATAAATAAAATAATACTATTATGATTTTATAACAAGTAATAAAACACCTCATTTGGTAAAGGAAAAATGATTTCTATTAAATATTCATGTGAAAAGTAAATTAAGGGTATAAAATACATTAATCAATCATAAATTAATGATAAAAATGTTCTTGGAGATATTTTTAGAAAACATAGATATAGATGAAAGATAATTTTCAACCAAAGTGAGTAATAAAATAAGTTTTCCTTAAAAATATTCCTTCGATATCATGAGTAATTTAGACATATAAAATAAAAAAAATATTTTTTATTCATAATTAACTATAGTATAACAAAATTAATTGGATTATTGAGAGGTATATCATAAAATTTGATCATTTGAAACATAGTTACAAACAATACTGAAACACTGTGAGATTATAACATAAATCTCTTACAACTTTGGTAACTTTTGAATCACATGTCTCATGAAAGAATAAAATTAAACAGAACATTAAATATCAATAAAATATGGATATTCATGATATAACATGTAAAATGAGGTTGTATATACCCCCAAATACATAAATTGGTCTATATCATCAAACATGTCTTAATGAAACATTATTGTGATGATGAACCCTTATCTTAGATCTGACTTCCTTTGTACATGTTCAAAATTTATTATTTACAAATATATATTTAATCTAAATGTATTTTAGATCCTTAAAAGTAATTATTATACCATATATTATATACTTATAATATTTTATCTGTCATTTGTGAAAAAATATTTATTAAAATCACTATTCCAAGAGTTCACTCCTTTATCATTCATGTATGTTTTAGTTTTGTAGTTTTGGGTCCTTGTTATTCAATTATGGCTAATTAATTTATATAATATTAATAATTATATATATATTATATATTTTCATATATATATATATATATGTTTATAAAATTTAGATATAGGAATATGAACTACAACACTCATGGAGACGGCAAGCCATACATACACATAAACACCATTTTTTACGTTTTCAGGGACAAAATGTAAGAATGATAAATATTATTTTAACGTTTATGAATCATTATAATATCATATATATACATTAAATATATCATTATTACAATCTTTATAAAGAAAAAAAAAAAAAGAAAACGAATCAAATTGCTTCGTTGAGGTGGTGGTCCACACCCACAAATGAGCGACATTATTGTTTTAAAATAGATTATAAGGTATATATGTAGATGTTATAATATAATAAATACATATATTTCTGTCATAAATAACATATATATACATTAAATCCATCATTATATATAGTTTTGGGAGGTGGTGATGGAAAATGAATTACATTAGTTCATGGGGATATAGTCTGTTGGACACATGATGAATATTTTTCCATTTTATAGAAGTTGAGGTGGATATATATAATTAAATTGAAATAACCACATATAAGTATGTGTAAAATAATTTTTTTATTGCATTTGATTTATTTATAATTAATTTTATGTGGTAAAAGGTGAAGTAAAAAAAAGATCTAGGTGAAGGTAATTACCTTTACATAGAAGAACTTCATTTGGATCTCTTATTAATGGCCCTAGGGTTAATATATTTCAAATAAAAGTAGATATAGAAACTTTATAAGGATTTATTGAAAATAATTTGGCTATTTTTTGGTAGAGATAAATGTCTTAATAGGTGTTAATAATTAAGGAGAGGAGGTGACTTTTATAACGGAGGTGAGTGGCATACTTATATATTTTCAATGTTTTAGGATAATATGATGTACCTTTCTTGGAAATGGATGAAAAATGGATAATTATAAAAAAATATGGAATATAGAAGAAATATTTCAATCCAACCGAAATTTTACATGTTTATAGGTCATTTAAACCATTACCGTTTTAGTTTAACAGCATAGTAAAGTTGTTTTAACCATAATCATAGTAACATATTTTTACAATTTTTACAATTAATTATGGAAAAAATTAATTTGGACTTATTAAATAATATTAATTCATAATATTTAAAATATTTAATCCATATTATCATATTAGATTAATAGAATGGTAGAATTAAATTTAACATTAAACCAACAATCATGATGAAAAAACGGGTTTCCAAATAAAAAGTTTACTTAAGTATAAAAATATTTTCTATTAAAATTAAACATAAAATTTATTAAAATGAACTAAATTGGATTAATAATAACATATTTGCACTAATTTTAATTTTAAATATTTTTTAATTTTATTTCCATTTAAATTCTTTAAAAATACTTCAATGTTAATAAAAATTAGTATTTTCCATAATTAATCAAAAAGTTAATATTTTTATAAAATTATAAAAAATTAACTCAAAGATAACTTTTGTAGGTTTATTTCTAAAAATAATATAAATTTTGTAAAAGTAGTTTAAAATTAATTATATTATTTTCTCAAAATAAACAATAAAAATCAGTTTGTGGAAGAATTATCTTTTTGATGCATTAAAAGGGTTTAACCCAAATATATATTTTATTTATCTAAAAAATTTATAAAAATTTATAATTTGTTTTTATTCTTATTTATACTACTAATTTAATGTCTATATTAGAAAAATATACAATATTATGATCTATTTTTACTTGGGGTTACGTGTATTGCATGCAATAAAGGGGATTTAATTAAAGTTAAACATATCATAATCTTTTAGGTTGTTATATTAAAACCCCATTAAAATGAAATTTTCTCTCTAAATTCCATCAATATGATAAAAATAAATGATCATATATTGGTTTCATTACATCCTCATGTTCCCAAGTAGATTCTTCTAATTTTTGATTCCTCCCATAATCATTGACCAGAGGAGTAGCCTTGCTCCATAACACTTTATATCTATGATAACAATTTATACTATTTCTTATTCATAAGAAAGAGCCTGAAAAATTGGGATGACCCTTGAGTTTTTTACATGTGAAGGATCAGGCATGTAATTACTCATTATAGATAGGTAGAAGACATCTTGATCTTTGGAGAGGTTTGGTGGAAGCATCGAGCGATTAGCCACCATCCCTGCTCAATCAGGAATCATGAAGGGTAAAATATAACTTTGGATCAAAGTTCCTTTATTTATGAATCTCACAACTTTATATAATGGAGAAATATATAGAAATAACTTCTCACCAACTTCAAACTATAGATCACTCCAAAAATGTATACCATAAGTATACAATTAACTCTGAGATGCTCTCATGTGCAGATGAATGGATTTAAATTTATCTTTCATTTCTATAGTAAGTCTTGTTAGATTTATCTATCCAACTATATTCCCAAAAAATTGATTTCATCACATCCAATGATATAGAGCCTCATAAGTATCCATTTTATTGGTTGATTGAAAGAAATTTTAGAGAGAAAACTTTACTAGAAGAAGGTGTTGATCCCAACCACATTTGAATTCCAGAGATGAAAACATCAACATATCCTACATGGATTCAATGGTTCTTTCATATTGACCATACATGTTAGGAATATAATATGTGATGAAATATAACTATTTATCAAAAGTATTTTGCATACTTCAACATTACTTTGAGATAATTCTTAAATCATGATCGTATACAATTGAATTTGGTACTCCATAAAACTTTACCACTTCCTCAATCAATATTATAAAAAGATGAACGAGGGATAAGTATTCTTCAATATTAATTAAGTGTAATTAAGTTTTAAAGTGATTGACTAAAACCCAAATAAAATTATGAAATTTATACATTTTGGGGAGTCTGATGAAAATTTATATGGTGATGTTTTCCCATTTACATTCTAGTATGAGTACTGGTTTTAAAATACCCTTATACATTGGTCCCTTTAAATAAACTAGAGACATAAAAAACACCACGATAATTTTTTTTCAATATCTATCTTCCTATTGTCTTACTAGAAATACTCTTTTAGATCCCTATACATCTTCATACTTCCGGGATGTATCGAGAATGGAGAACTATGTGCCTCATCCAATATCTCCTTCTTCAAATATGGTATAGATGAAATAAATAAATGGTTATGGAAGCTTATAATTCCATCACAATAATGGTTGAAATTTGAGACATTTATCACCTTATTTTTTCGGTTTTCATCATCCTTTAGGACAACATTAATTATTACATGGATAGATGGTTGAACATTCATTTGAGTAATATAAGATTTATTAATTTCCATCAAATATAACAAACAATTTCATTTAAAATATTGAAACATTGGATCATTTTTTTCCACATTATAGATAATCTAGGAGGACCCTTTCATATTCGAGCATCTTCTACCTTATTCACATTCCATGGGTGGTAATTTATTTATTACTAATAATCGTCAATCATCTACAACCATATTATTGAGTGAATATTAATATTTTTTTGAGTTAATATATACTATAAACTTTTATTATTGGTATATATATCAAATATTTCTCCATAAATATAATTACTCCATATCCTTAATGAAATGATTACTAGAAATAACTCCAAATCATTAAATAGTTTAATTATCACATGAAACTTCAATTTTTTTGATTCATAAGCTACAAAAAAATTATTTTTCTTGAGAAAAAATCCCATACCCTTCTTCAATGAATCACTATATATTTACTACACTTATTCTCTATATTTTAATTCCAGAATTGGTGTGACCACTAATATTCTATCAAGTTCTTTGAATTTTTTCTCACATTTATGTTTATAAATGAACATGGATCCATTTTGAGTTTATTTGGTGAGTATAATAGATATCCATGAGAACTTATAAAAAAATCATTAATATCCATCCAAACCATGAAAAATATAATTCTCAGCAACCGTGGTTGGTTTGGGCCATCTCATAATAGCTTTTGTCTTTGATGGATCCACCAAATACCCTTGTATTATATTATATAAACCAATAATGATACTTTACCAAGAAAAAAATTACACATGGTAAATATTTTATACAACATATCCTTACTTTGGGTATTTAGTAAACTTCTAATTTGATCTTTATCATTTTACTTTCTCTACAATATTTAAGAATGTCATCTATAAATACTACCTCAACCATATCATGTTAATATCTAAAGAAAATATTTATTAAATCCGTGAATATAGAAGGGTATTTTGTAAGTATAAATGAAATCATTATAAATTGATAGCGTCTATACATCATATGGAATATTGTATTAAATATTTATTCACATATGACCCTTAATTAATAGTACCTAGATCAAAGATCAATTTTGGATAAGTATTGAGCTCCACATAATTGATCGAAAAAGTCATTGATATGTTGTATATTATAATTTTTCTTGATAGGTATATGTTTACATTATAGGTAATCAATAACGGTTTGTGTTGATTCATTATAATCTTAAAAAATAAAACTTTTACCTCAGTCTGCTGCACATGGATAAAAAAATACATTTTCAAGATTATCTTTGATTTGTTTCATGAATTCCAAAAACCCAATTGGGTCCATTCTATAAGGAATATTTGAAATATGTGTAAAACAAATAATGAGGTCTGTTGAAAACTGATATTCATGACTCAGAGGAGGAAAAAATAAATTCATCCCTAAATATATAAAAAAACCCCAAACAATATGATTATATTAAATGTTGATTCCCTCCGTATCTATCTGAGATAAATATCCATCATTGATAGGAATTAAGACACACAAGATTGTTGTTTTTTTTATTGGATGTTCATATTCATCTTCACTCCAATAAATAATTATTGGTGTATTTGGACTATGAAGTGGGAGATCCCTTATTCAAAAATTGATATGGGATCTATATAAAGAAATCCAATCCTTTCCTAGAATCACAAAAAATTAAACTGAAGGGAGAAATCATATATTTACAAGAAGTAAATCCCCACCAACATCTATGAGAGGGGAACTATAAACGTGAATTTCATTATTTTAACCATTATTAGTTTTCCCTATTTACTCAATATTTAATACTTGAGCTAGAGATTCAATAACTTTTGAAAATTAAAAAGATATAGGGTAGATCCAGAATCCAAATAAGGAATTACCTGTTATAGAGTATTTGGTAATTGTACCTTTCACAACATCATTCTCATAAAAAATTGTTAGTTTTGATAACATGATATATCACTTTGTCTCTGATCTTAAGAGTTCATTGTTGATGATCATCAAAATAAAACATTGGATTAAAGAACTAGTTGGATTAATTCCCATACACCTTAAATTTAATGCATTGAAGAGTTGGTGATTCCTTAGTTGATGTCTTCTACTCTTACATTTACCAAACTATCTTATTCATTACCTTAAATGTTTATGAGCATTAGGACCAATATGTCCACACTAAAATAACCACATTCTTCTATTCATGAAATTACATTGTTGTTATTACACATATTTATAGAATATAGATTATTGTAATTTCAGTCCATCATGTGATTTATTCAAGTTTTCATGAGACTAAAACATGATTTTATTTTGAAAACTTGGGGAGTTATGTGAATCTCAAATTTCCATTTCAACTTTGAGTGTTTATCTAACTTTTTTCTTTGTAGATACTAAAGTATATTACAAATGATTCCCTTCATATAAGTGGTTTTAAATCAGCAAATAATCCATCCATTTTTCTTGAGAAATTGGTTAAACAATAAGATAAAATTGAACATACTAGAATTTTTTTCTCATAAGTACAAATGGATTCATACCCCACTTTCATAATATTAATGAATTTATCTGTAATTTTTCAAACAAAATATGAGGGAACTTTTTCATAAAAATATTTTCTTAAAAACATCCCATTACATGGAGTGAATTTCATTTTATTATTTGTTATTCTTAATAACATTCCATAACTGATATGATTCACCTTATAAATTATAATCGACTGGGATAAGCATTTCATGTTTTTAGAGGTACATAATTGAAAATATATTATCAATGGACAAGATCCATTTCTTAGGCACTTTTGGATAAATATACCCACTAAACAATCTTGGATTTTCCCCATGAAAGACTCTACAATATTTTGTTCCATACTTTGATCATTTGAATGCTCATCATGATTCATGGATTGAGAATGTTGTGTGATAATAGTATTATGATTTTGTTTTCTAGGTATCATATTATTTGGTTTATCCGGTGGGAAATAATTTAGTTTTCCATAACATCCATTGTTAACATGATGTCTTCTGCTTCCATTAATTAACTAAAAGTAAAATTCAAAGTTAAATAATAAAGATATAATAATTTAGGGTAAATAATCATATAATAATAAAATATAATTAATAGGATGTATGAATCCTGACACCCTCTTCTCAATCTATAAGACTTTAGGTTTAACCTTGGTTATCCATAGTCATCACTAAAACACTTAGCTATTATGATAAATTTAGACCGACCCCATGAGTTTCATCAATGTTTTGTAATAATAATCTTTAAAGATTGACTAAAACATATTCTCTGATACCAACTAAAGAAACTCTATCCTTTCTTACATAAATATTAAATTATTTTAGGTGAATAATTATAACATTTCAGAAATAAATTTCTAGGGACTATAAATAATTAGTGTCATTAGAGACTAGATGAAAAATATTATCATTTCTTGAACGATCATAAAATTTTCCCATAAATATCTTTCTAACTATTAATCATCACAGACATACCATAAATAATCTTTTATTCTGAACCTCGAAAAAGGAAACCTAAAAATGGTGAGCTTAGATTCCAAACAAGGGTAAACATAAGAGATATTAATTGGGGATTATATAAAATCATATAATAAGAGAAATTGTATAATATCATGAATATATCTTAGAATGTTTATACCTACTATATAAAGGATTATAAGAATTATTCATGGAATAAAATATATTAGATTAACATATTTGAATCATAAGAGTGATAAATCATCAACCATTTGTTCATTTCATAAGAGAGTGGAAATAATATAAGCATAGAAACTAATTAATATATTAATGTTTACTATCCATAAAATCATAATGGACCATGTAACAACTCCTTTTTTCCGTAGTGGATCATGAACATCTAATTTTTTCTATTACTGATCAAGAAAATCAAATTATTTCACATTCTGGATCAAGCATATCGACTTAATTTCTATAATTAAATACTGATATATAATAATTTAACCAATTCATAGGAGGGATATATAATTCTAGGCCTACCCATCACATAATTAAAACCATAAATATGTGTTCCATGAAATGATAAAACATTCATCATATAATTATTCCATAACCCATGCAATGGAAACATGTTTCTTAGACATTTCCTAAATTCATCCTATCATTATCCAAGGAGAATAAGATGGGTTCAAAAAAATAACATCATCATTAGCTATTTAAATAAATAATAACTATAGTATTATTAGACCATAGCCCCAATTAAATATAATTAACATCAAAGTATGTTATCATTTATGAAAATTTCTTTAAAAGACTCACACGCCATGTTTATGAGTAAAATACACTTTTCACTTTTAAATTAGTAATTTAAAATATAAAGTTTTCTATATATTAAGGTAAATATTTTATTTGAAAATAATATTGAAAAATAAAAAATATTCTTCAAATAATTGGGTAGTTATGATGGTGAGAAATTCTCTTCATACCTAATATTTCAAATGAAAACATTACTTTCACACTTCTTTTAAAATTAAAAAAGGACCTCTTTACGGAAATCAAAAGAATATTATTTGAAAAAAATATTATAAAATTAAATCATGGTTAAAAATTACCTTAACAAAATTAATATTAAAAAAAATTATTGAAGATATTGTTAGAAAACATGGATGTGGAAAAAATTATTTTCAACTAAATAGTGAAATAAAATAAGTTTTACTTAAAATAATTATTTTGAACTCTTGAGTACTTAAGAAAAGGCAAATGAATGGAAAAAATATATTTCATATAAGTAACCATAAAAAATAAATTTTTTGAAATTATTGAGAGGTTTATTTTGAAATTTCATCATCAGAAACATTATCATAAACAATCTTGATGTATAATGAGACTAAATCCCTTTCCAAATTGGTAATTTTTGAATCATATTCCACATGAAATAATTAAATCCATATGAAATTAAAATATCATGAAAATATTTGTTTTCATCATATAACATGTCAAATATTTTATTATATGGAGCACATAAAGAGATTTAGGTGAATAACATTAAACATGTCTGAATGAAACAATATACAAAGGAAGAACCCTTACCACAAGTATGAGTTCTTTCATACATGTTCAAACAACTTATATAATTAATATTTATTTATTATAAAAATGATCTAAAAACATTATCATGTATATCAAACCATTTTTTTTAATTATAACCTTTTATCAATAATTTATTAATAACTCTTTACTAAAATCATAGTTTTGATTCATAATTACTTTGTATTTCATGCATGTTTTGGTTTAGTAGTTTTTGTCCTTAAAGATTGAATATGGATTCATGATATCCATAATATTAATTTTTATGTAAATATCATATATATTCATTATATATATATATATATATATATTTCTTCATACATAAATTATAGAGATATAAAATTGTATTACACTGTTCATGGAAACTGTAGGTCTTACGTACACTTGAACAATGTCCCCAATTTCTGAAGGATGGAAATAAATATTGGTAAATATCAATTAAACATTATATTATCATTAATATATCAGATATATAATATATATTCCTTAAATAAATTATTATTTACATGCATTTAACGTACAATTGGAAAACACATTAGATCTCTTACTGGAGTTGGTAGACCATATATTCACATGAGAGACGTTATCATTTTCCATATGATTTGATGATAAACATGTAAATGTGATATTATAATTATATATGGATAATTATATAATAAATATCATATATATACTGAAATTACATTATTATATATGATTGTGAGAGGTGGTGATGGAAAATAAATGACGTTCGTTCTTGATGTAATATTCCACCGTACAGACGATTGCAGGTTTTGTTTCCAATTTGATAGAAGAGGTGAAGAATATAGGTTCAAAAATAAAAATAATAAAATCTCAGAATATTTTATATAATGGTTTCATTATAAGTTAATTATTAATATACAATTCATGTTGTATAAAGTAGAAGTAAAACAATAAAGTGCTTGATGAAGATGAATAACTTCTCTTAGAAAAACATTCTTTTGATATATTATTAGGGACCATAGGGATTGTATTTTGGGCAGACTGGAATCTCTATTTATGGATACAAATGTTGGGTAGATATTTTTGTAGGTTTTGGTAAATATAAATTTCTTAATGTGTGTGAATAAGTTAAGGCTTGTGGTTCCCATTTATAATTGAGTGAGTGTCACACTTATAACTTTATAAAGCTTTAAAATAATGGAAAGTCAATTTCACGGTAAAATGGCTTTCAAATAGACCATTACAAAAAAATATATGATATATGGTTATGTTATGTCCATTAAATTTAAATTATACATTTTTTAGGTTATTTTTAACCTTTTTTAGTTTAACTCGTCTGAAACCTATTTTAACCTTAACCACAATAAGAGATCATTATTGTTTTTAATATTCTTTATAACCAAAAATTGAGTGTAAATTAGGACAAAATATTAATTAGTAAGATTAGAAATATGGAATACATTTTATAAAATTAAATTCACAGATATTGGTATTACTTAATTTAATATTAAACCCATAATCGCGTTGAAAAAACATTTTTCAAAAGAAAATGTTTCGAATGTATAAAAAGATTTATATCAAAATTCAGTATAAATATTATTAAAATTACCGAAATTTGGTAAAAAAAAATTAAAATAGTTTTCTTTTAAATCCATTTTAAACAAATGGAACATTGTTAATTCATTAATAAAAACAATATTTTTAATTAAAATCACTATTTTCAGTATTCATAGAAAAATTATTTTTTTATGAAAATTATTCAAAAATAACTATAAGATAATTATGACCTTTATATTTGGTAAATGAATATATTTTTATAGGATAAATTTTTTTTCATGTATTAAAAATTTAATTATATTATTTCTAAAAAAAGTTGAATACTCCATTTTAAGGAAGAAGTCTTTTTATGAATAATATAAATAATTTACCAAAAAAATATTTTTTCTTTATCTAAAAAAATGAAAAATATTTTTAAAAATTTTCATATTTATATTTATAGATATAATTTTATAGATTGGTTGAAACGTTATAGTATATTATTATTCAATTGGAATCAGGTTTGTGTTCATCACAAGATATCAAATAGATTTAATTAATAACTAATATATCCTAAAATCACAAGGTGTTATAAAAAACCCTTATTAATCTTTTAGAATTTCTATTAAATTATATTTAAAGAGAGAAACTAATTTTTTTTTTAAAATATTAGTTTCATGAAACATATTATAAAAACATTCATATTGTACGATAGACACCATATAAAGGAAAATAGGTTTTAAACATTTTATATATTATAGAGAGAGGAAATTGTGTGAAGGAGACAATACATTGGATAAATGTTGGGTTATAATGGATCTATACAAATGTATGATAAATTTAAGAGCTTAATTAATTATTTTTAAAAAATTAGTAATATATTATATTTTATACTATTTATATTTAATAATTATATAAACATATATTATTTATTTAATGTTTATTTTTATTATTGGGTGTTAGTGATTTTGATTGATTCACACACACTTTTTAAAGTTGATATGGATTCTCATTATTCGACACCATTTTCATCATTACTATATTATTTATCTTGTAGTAAGATATGTTCCATAATTATTTATATTTTTTGTATTTAATTCCATAGAAGTTTTATTTATGATTCCTGAAGATGAAATTGGTTTAAGGATTGTTTTAGTAATTCATGATTAAAAATAGTGTTACATTAAAGATGAGTTAAATATAACTTATAAAGTAGAAATATAGAATCAAAATAACGTTATAAATATATATATTTTTAATTACATTCACTACTTGAAACTATGATAAGATGATGTGATCAAAAATAAAATATGTGATTCCTAGAAGTGGTAGCCCTACCATAACACAAGTGGTGTTTTCATTTTTAGATTGATGGGAGTGAAGAACATATTGATTTTTTCCAAGAATGAAATAAAATTTTATAATTCCAATAATACTAGTTTTAAAATATTATTATGGTTAAAATAGGTTTTTCTGACAAATATGAAGAAGAAATGGTTAGGGAGTGGGTTGTATACATGAAAAGGACTTCAATATTTTCTCTAATGTCAATATTGAAACATAAGACATCAAATTTTTTTTATCAATTTAATATAGATATAGAATAGTTCCTTAGAGGAACTAAAATATTTTTATATTCAAATTATTAACAATGAATTAATTTTTATTGATCTTGGTGGAAGTGAGATTATTTTAAATTTAAATAAGGAAATTTCTTTTCAAATAAAATCTAACTACGGAAAAATGATTGAATAACATTGGTTTTAGAAGATTGACTTGAGAATTTTTTTATAAATGTTATATTGAAATTTTTACTATATTTTGATCTTATTGAAGGTTAATATTTCATTTTAATTTAAAAAATGTGTAACCTCTATAATTTACCCCTTTTACCCTTATTAACAAGGATTAAATAATTACCGTGATGATATTTTTTTAGAAAACATTTATGATGACCCATCATTCAAATTTATGACAACTTGATTCTGAATTTTGACTCTATCTAGTGTAATTTAATTTAAAAATATGTATAAATGATATTTTAAATTGAATCTAATTATAGAAGAATCAATTCATTTCTTGGAAATTACCCAAAAAATAATTAAACTTATTATTCTCATTTCTTAATTAAATGAGTGAGCGTATATTATTTAGTTCAGAAATATATTTTAGTAAAATCATCATTTTATTGAAATAAATTATTTTTTTTAAAATAATTTTCATTCCTTTAAAAATGAAATTACTTTTAAATACATTTCTGAGCATAAAATGATTTTATTAAATATTAATTGAAAAAATTGGCATTTAAAATATTTCTTCAAATTAATTAAATAAAAAATGATATATTCATAAATATAAAAGTATATAAATATATTATATCATATTTATGAATAAATTTTATGTGATCCTAGCTTTTACTTATATAAACCGTCTAAATCTCTTTGTAAGAGTTAACGATAACATGATAAATTGTGGTAGATATTGGTGATGATTCCACTTTCTTGGATTTCATGGAAATTTACATGAACTGAAACATCTCCCACAATATTTTTTCTCAAGATACAATTATTGTAATTATTCATGGTATTGGTCTATGTAAAACCCTAGAGAAGATACATACCTTATATGGTTAGGTGAGTGTGCATCAGAAGAAGAAAATTAATAACATAACACCATTTCATATACTACCTGAATTGATTTTATAGTATGACTGCATATATTAATTCTTGATATTATAAATTCAATTTTACAATATTAATGTTTTAATTATAGTATTGTTCCTTTTTAATTTGTTGATCCATGTCAAAAAAGATATCTTAAAATTAAATAATTATAATTTTTGGTGTGTTACTTTTAGTACTCAGGTTTAACCTGTAAGTCTTTAGATTATTTTAGAGATTATTTTAGAATCCAGGAACTAATTTGTTATGAGTATCTAAGTTCTAGAGAGCCTAATAGTGGTGTTTTTAAAAATAATAAATATATTTTGACAAATGTTCAGTTTTTCTCTTGAAACTTGAATAACTCCCTATATGAATCTAGAATTGGAAATTTGAGGCTGTAATTGAGTTTAGAAAGGCATTATTTCCCTTTGTATTACTTGAAGCAGTTCATGATGAGAGTTTTGTTCGGAGGCAAGTTGGCAGGGCATTATGTGATGGGTTTATTAATTAAATGAGAAATTAATTAAAACCCTAAAGTAATTTCCCCTCCCCGCTCATGTTGGGCAAAAAACATGAGAGGAGAAGCCCTCTCCTCTCCTCCCGTGGTGACAGACGGAAACTATGATGAATCAACACAACAAGGTGCTGTCAATATCAGTTTCTAAATATGATCATCATAAAACTGAGGATAAGTAGGCTACATGCATCATTCTAGAACAGAATCTTTGGTTAATAAGCTTCATGGTAGGTAGTTTTGAGTTTTGTTTCGGATCCCATTAATTTTTAATTATTTTATGGTTTTAGAGACCAAATACAATTTATAGAGATCCCTCATAGATTGATATAAATGTTTCAAGGTAAACAGGGGTGAATCAATAAATTTCAAAGGTTATTCTTAACAAAAATTACCATCTATATGACATTTAGTCCAAATAGACATGCCATGTATCCCTTTCTATTTGTGGAGGAAGTGTTTTCGGGACTAAACACCATGTATTGGGGTTCCCCCCCATGTAGTGACCCAAACCCAAATGCCATTGGACATTGATTAGGAAAGCCTTTGGAAAGTACATGTCCATGTAAAATTACTTGACATATGTTGAATGATATGGTGTGACAAAAAAGATAATGGGAAAACTATATGGCCAAGTGACCACTTATCCTGAACACACCACATAGTTTGGGATTCCCTACGTGTAATGGATACAGTTGGCCAAGACATGTGGAATATGATCACATCCATGGGACAAGTGAGGAAAAATATTCTTGTGTATGGGTCGAACAAACTATATACCCCTACATGGTTAGTAAAACCATGTAGAAGAGTTACACAACTTGTTGTTCTGGCTAGTTTTCACACCATGTGGACTCCATTTCAGGTTGTGTACTACATTGAGATCTTCTTGAGATCTTCATCCATTCATATCTCAATATATGAAACTCAGGTTCATACTTGTGAATATAATATTCTGAGTAGTTTTACATGTATAATGCGGTGGTTCACTCCCTCTTGTCCAAAATGTTACGATTCATCATTTTTCAATTTTGATGCTTGTGTAGTGATGTTAGACCGATGAGGTAGATAAGTGTGGTTAATAATGCGAGACATTAGGATTGGTAATCCCCTATGGAATATTCAACATGTTTTCCATAACTCTTTACTTTGGTAGAGATGGGACTCCCCATGTTGTGGAAAAAGGTTTGGTATCTTTGGGTATATCATCTGGGGTCGGTCCTCCCCTAATGTAATAGGGAGGAGGTTCTCCATACAAATTTTATAGTTGGACAGTTTTCCCCTACAGAGCCATGGTGCAGGACCTGGATACTAGTTGGAAAGATAGAGTAGTTACACCCCTATTGGACCACCAAGTGGGTCTTTAATCCATGGATTATGTACTCCCTTACCATGTTAGGGTGTGGGTCCTCTAGATGTGACATATCAATAAAGTGGGTACTCCCATGTTGTGTTAGGGTGTGGGACCTGTATCCTTAGAGTCTAAACTCCCATATTATTCCAGGGTCAGATTCCTACATAAGTTTTATTGCAGAAGAGTTTTTACTCCCCCATCAAACAAGGTAAAGTGTCTTCAATTCTGGGGTCGGTATATGGAATCACTCCTTCTTATAACATAACCTCTCATTGTATTTCAAAAACATAGGATCCTTAATGTCTAGTGTCTTGGAAATCAGGAACATAATATATGAAAAAAACATAAAAAATTATTCTATGAAACTTGTAAGGATTCATCAAAAGTTCATCCAATGTACATTTAATGCATCTCATATTCTAGAGATAGACATCAAAGGAAAGGGTGAGCAGAAGGCCCAGTAAGGGTAAACAAGGGAATCAATGTACTTGTGATATTAATAATAACTTGAATAAAAACATAAATACATGAGAAATGAAAGAATATGAATATCACAATGAAAATAACTTGCATCATAACCTGAATATGTGGTGAAAACATTTCATTTATACATTCATGAACATATCACCAATGTCCATCCCCAAGGTGTCATAAAAATTACCAAGGTTATTCACCAAGGTATCATAAAAATTGTCAACTCTAGAGATTAATTATTTACCCAATACATTAGAGAGCAATTGGGGAACACCATTAATATGTCTTTAATTTCATGTGATCCACATATATCTTAATCAAACATTTCATAAATAACCCAAATGGAATCAAAGAAATGTGTTTCAGGACAAAATCGCGACGTTTAAAAAGTGCTTAAAAATAAGATCATTATATGATTTATGACCCATGGAATGGGAGTGAGGGTTAGATGTATGTCAATTACAGAAACAAATATATCATCATTATATATTTATGAACACCCATGGAAACGAAATAAGTCTTGGTATTCACATAAAAAATCAATAGAATTTCTTGAGAGAAAGAGATAGAAATGTTGAGATGCAATTTCTGCAGCATAACGGCTATACAAAATTAGAAAACATGGAAAAGAGATGGGACAAGGGTCAACCACTCATAAATTAATCATAATAAAATATGGGTTCTGAATAAGATCATCGTATGGATATTTGAATGACATACCACATGAAAATGCAACCTGAAAGAAAAGAGAAGATGTGATTTCTCTTACGAAAAATTCAGCCGCCTTACGATGTCACTTAAAAATTCAGAAAATAAATTGATGAGAGTGGAAAGGGTATCTAAACAATTATACATGAAATGGAAATAAATGAGAACATATAAGAACATACCCTTAGCATAAATATATGTAAATTAAAAGACACAACATAAAGGAAGTCGTGACTTAAAAGAAGAGGGTGAAAGGATCCCTTACCTTGAAGAGTAACTTCGAAAGCATGATGGTCGGGACATTGGGAGGCTTGAGGGTACCTTGGGAGGACTCCTTGGGAAGAAAAGAAACCAGAACATCATTAGGGATGATTTTTAATTGAAATGAATGAGGGAAAGGCTTGGTATTTATAGGAGAAGTGAGGGGACAAAGCATTAATTGGAAAGGGACACCTCATCGGTGGTATTGGCAAAACCATGGGATTACCCACGGTATTTTCCCATGGTATTGGCGAAAAGAGACACCTCATACCTTATCTTACTATTCATAAGTTTTCAATAATTATTTCATTATTATTACATTCTTCATGATGTCATTAAACACCTGAAACACAAAACTGTATTCTCACTATTCACTGAAAATTCAAATTTATCAGAAAATCCCAAAATTTCACCATAACCAAATATCGATGATCTGATTTCAAAAATGATATCCAATTTATGAAAATAATTTTCTAAATATTTTGAATTTAATTTTTTAATAAAAACACTATTCACTAAAAATTCAATTATTTTAGAAAAATCCGAAAAAATCACCTTAACCAAATATCGATGCTCTGATTTCAAAAATGATCTCAATTTTATGAAAATAATTTTATAAATATTTTTAATTTAATTTTTAATTAAAAAACACCATTCCCCTGAAAAAACTAATACTTAACCAATAATATATGAAACAGTTATTTACCTATTTTATTGAATCACATTACTTAATCAAGGTGCCTAAATTATATTAATACTTTCTTAAGTGAGGTTACTTAAACCATTTTATCACATTACTAAGAATTAGTGTAAAATCACTTTTCATAATTTACTATTCATCAAAAATTAATTTGATCTTATTATACTCTAAATTTCATACTGAACATAACTATTGAAGACCATTTTTTTTAAAATCATTACACATTATAAATTATTTAAGGTTTATATAAATATTTTTTAAATTTGATTTTTCTAAAATTCATCAATAATATGCATACTATATTTATCTGGACATTTGATAATTCACAAACTTTACCAAAAGAAGAAATCACAATTTTTATTTAAATTAAAGGATTACACAAGACAATTACGGTCTTGTTACATAGTCCCTTATAACACCTTCATAGGACCTAAGAGTAAGGTGTGCTAGGGTGATACAATCTTGGGGCGGCTTGACCAACATTTCCCATGTAGTGATTTCTATCATCTTGAACTTCTCGCAAAGGAGATTCTATTCCAGCATCACACGATGAAGTTCGGCTAGGGTTTGGTCTAGGGCAAAGCCCAAAGGTGCTACCTCCTTTTCGAGTTCCGTCAGATGGGCTTCGATTAGGCCGATACTACTGGAGGGGCCATCAAATATTCTTTCTATATTAATTAACCAAGATCACTTGTATTTATAGACAATAATCACAACATTTAGTTTCCAATGATCATATTGACCAACAGTCATATAACAGTAAAAAACCAATGGTATCATTTTAATTATACTCATTTTATTAAATGAAATAGTTTTGTTGAATATAAAAAAAAATAATACACAAAGTTAGGAAACAAAATTTATTCCAAATTTTGGGTTGTTACATTCTTCCCCCCATAAGAAATTGTGTCCTCGCAATTTTAAAATTGGCCTTGGAAATTTCGTTGAAAGTCCCAAATCAGAAAAAGAGTCAGTAAAACTATTACTTTAAAAGAAATAATGGTAAGTACAAAGGTCACCCGAGTTAACCCATACTAGAATTCCATGTACAGAAACATGGATATGGAAGAGAAAAAAAGGGTCAAGTTTTTATGGAGAGTGATAAAAAACATGATTAGGAGAAAATGAGCCAGAAAAAGATCCAAAACATAAGATGTGTTAAATGGTCTTGGATTACCCTATAGGAAACGTAAACCAATAATATTTTTGTTTTATGTTCCTTTTCATAATTTTGAGGAATTCATTTACTACATAAAATAAAAACATAATGAAATATACTTACCTTGATGTAGAGTTTCATCCCTTAATAAGTATCCACCAAGACTAATCTTTTCTCCAAACAATGAGCATTCAAAAATACTTGGTCTCATCAAAATCACAAGAGTCATTTTCTAGAGAATCACATAATCCAAAAAAGAAAAACTATATTTTACCCTTGTCTTTAGTCATCAACTTAAAGTAAAATGGTTTGTACGAGATCATATAATCCCCAAAAACGATAATCCTTTATAAAAATAAATATGACTATTAATATCCAAAAATCAACAAAAGTTACCAATGTTCTAGAAAGACCATTCCATACCCAATCACCCTTAAAATTATTCAGAATAATCCAAACTAAGATTGGAACCCAAAACTAATAATGATTTAATCACATAGTGTTCCCCAATAAATCTTAACATTTATCTCCAAATAACATCGAATACTATTAAAGTCTTATACCAAAGTTTAATTAAACTATTCACATATTCTCTATGCTAGGTTCATCATTTTCAGAAATAACCCAAATCACCATATGTCCATAAGAAATATATATATTCTAACAAAAAATCAACCATTCCTCTTAAAATTAAATCCTGTAGTATTTTAGTTTCCTTAGGCTTATTATACACCAAAAGAGAAATCATCATCCAAAATAACCTTTATCATTTAATCACCAAATCATTTTCCTTTACAAAGGAAATCCATTTGATAAAACATAAGTTTCCAAAATCAACTTATTCTCGATCCTTAAAAATAGCAGGTGCATTAGTTAGTTCGAAGGGCATAACAACAAACTCATAATTCCCATATCTTGATTGGATGGCAGTTTTTGGAATATCATCATTCTTCACCCTCAATTGATGACAACCAAAACAGAGATCAATATTAGAGAAGAATCGAGTCCCACAAAGTTGTTCTAATAAGTCATCAATTCTTGGAAGCGAGTATTTGTTCTTCATTGTGCTCCCATTCAGGTCTCTATAATCAATGCATAGCTGCATCGATCCATCCTTATTTTTCACCGAGAACTAGTGGTCCCCAAGGAGACCCACTTGGTCGGATAAACCCATTCTCCAAAATATCTCAGAGTTGTTTCTTTAATTCCTCTATCCCCACATTTTCCATCCTGTAGGCGGTCTTTGACATTGAATGAGATCCAAGTATGAGTTCAATGGATAACACTACCTCTCTTTATGGGGGAGGTCTAGGTAACTCCTAAGGAAATACATCAATGTATTCCTAGACTGTGGGGACATTTTCTAAAAGAATAAATCCTTTGTGAGAAGCTTATTTCATTTACGGATCATTTAACTAAAAATAATTTTATATCTTAAAACTTCATGATTAGTCAATTACATTTTTCTGTAATTCCTTCAAAATGATTCATAAAAAGATTGCGATTAATCAAAAATATCCCTTGGGTGTATTTTAACCAAGAGTGCAACAAGTCCTGTTGTCGTGTACCAGTTCTCGTTCGAGTCTATCTCAAAGTGGTTTTTTCAGGTTTTCCCCCTATGTACATCTATGCCAGAGCCACCTCTACCTACTCATATCCAGACATGGATGTATTTTCTTTATAAACCACTTACTCAATACTTACCAAAATACCAAGAATATTTCGTATATTTAAACTTTTCTATAGGGTTCTTCCTAATGTTTTCATATACTAATTTCCATAAATAACTAAACTATCCATTGATACCAACTATGGAATCCTTCATTTTTATAACAAAACTTTTCATTACATTTTACAAACAAAGGTTTTTTAAAGTATAGTGTCATGGAAATTAGGAACATAATACATGAAAACAATATAAAACATTCTTATAAACCAATTTTAAGGCTTCATTGAAGGTTCATCCTATGTACATTTACTACATCTCATATCCTTTAGATAGACATCAATGGAAAGGGTGAGCAGAAGGCCTAGTAAGGGTAAAAAAGGGATTCAATGTACTTGTGAAATCAATAAGAACTTGAATAAAAACATAAAGACTTGAGCAAAGAAAGAATAGGCATATCATAAGTAAAATAACTTGTATAATAACTTGAATATGTGGCTATAACATTTCATTTAGACATTCATGAACATATCACCAAGGTCCATCCCCAAGGTGTCATACAAATTACCAATGTTATTCACCAAGGTATCGTAATACTTGTCATCTATAGAGATTAATTATTGACCTAATTCATTGGAGCACTATCAGGTTGCACCATTAATCTATCTTTACATTCATGTGAGCCACATAGATAATAATCAAACATTTCTTAAATAACCCAAATGGAATCAAAGAAATGGGTTTCATTTCAAAATCATGACGTATAAAAAGAGCTTAAAAATAAGATCATTATGTGATTAATAACCGATGGAAAGGGAGTTTGGGTTATATTTATTTCAATTCCAAGATCAAATATATCATATTAATATATTTATGAACACCAATGAAAACGAAATAAGTCTGGGTATTCACATAAATAAACAATAGAATTTCTTGAGAGAAAGAGATAGAAATTTTGAGATGAAATTTCTGTAGTATAACGTCTATATAACATGGTTTTAGAAAACATTGAAAAGCGATTATACAAGGGTAACCCACTCACAAATAACTCATAATAAAATATGGGTACTGAATAAGATCATGTTATGGATATTTGAATGACATACCACATGAAAAGGAAACATTAAAGAAAATAGAAGATGAGATTTCTCTTATGAAAAATTCAGTAGCCTAACGACGTCACTTAAAAATTTAGAAAATAAATTGATGAGAGAGGAAAGGGTCTCTCAAAAATTATACATGAAATGGAAAGAAATGAAAACATATAAAAACATAGCCTTAGAATAAATATATTGAAATTAGAAGACACAACAAAAAAGAAGTTGTGACTTAAAAGAGGAGGGTGAAATGATCCCTTACCTTAAAGAGTAACTTCGAAAGCATGAAGGTCGGGACCTTGGGAGGCTTGAGGGAACCTTGTGAGGACTCCTTGGCCGACAAAGAGACCATAACTTCATTGGGGAGGATTTGGAAATGAAATTAATGAGGGAAAGGCTGGATATTTATAGAAGAAGTGAGGAGACAAAGCATTAATTGCCAAGGGACACCTCATCAGTGGTATTGGAAAAACCATGAGCTTGACCATGGTATTTTCACATGGTATTGGCCACATGGGACACCTCATACCTTATCTTACTATTCATATGTCAACCAGAATTATTGCATAATTATTACATCCTTAATGATGTCATTAAACACCTGAAACTCAAAACTGTATTTTCACTATTCACCGAAAATTCAACTTTCTCAGAAAATCTCAAAAATTAACCAGAACCAAATATCAATTATGTGATTTCAAAAATGAACTCCATTTTATTAAAATAAATTTGTAAATTTTTTTAATTTAATTTTTAAATAAAAACAGTATTCACTGAAAATTCAATTATTTCAGAAAAATCCCAAAAATTCACCCTAACCCAATATCGATGCTCTGATTTCAAAAATGAACTCAATTTTATGAAAATAATTTATAAATATTTTTAATTTAATTTTTAAATAAAAAAAACTATTCACCTGAAAAAAACTAATACTTAACCAATAATTTCTGAAATAGTTATTTACATATTTTATGAAATCACATTACTTAATCAAGGTGCCTAAATTATATTAATACATTCTTAAGTGAGGTTACTTAATCCATTTTATCACATTACTTATCATAAGTGTAAAATCACTATTTATAATTTACAATTCATCAAAAATTAAGTTGATCTTATTAGACTCTAAATTTCGTACTGAAAATAACTGTAGAAGACCATTTTTTGAAAATCATTACACATTATAATTTATTTAAGGTTTACATAAATATTTTTAAAATATCCTTTTTCTAAAATTCATTAATAATATTCATACTATATTTATCCGAACATTTGAAAATTCACAAACTTCACCATAAAAAGGAATTACAATATTTATTTGAATCAAAGGATTACACAAGAGATTTATAGTCTAGTTACATAGCCCCTTATAACACCAGCATAGTACCTAAGAGTAAGGTATGATAGGGTGATAGATTCTTGGGGCGACTCGGCCAACATTTACCAAGTAGTTATATCTATCAACTTGAACATCTCGTGAAGGCGATTCAGTTCCCCCATCACACGATAAAGTTCAGCTTGAGTTTGGTCCAGGGCAAAGCCCAAAGGTGCTACCTCTTTCCCAAGTTCCATCAGATGGGTTTTGATCGACCCGAGACTACTGGATGGGGGCATCAAATATTCTTTCTATATTAATTAACCATGATCACTTGTATTTATAGACAATAATCACAACATTTAGCTTCCAATGGTCATATTTACCAATGGTCATATAACAATAAAAACCCAATGGTCTCATTTTAATTATACTCATTTTATTAAATGAAATAGTTTTGTTGAGTATAAAAAAAACACACAAAGTTAGGAGACAAAACTTATTCAAAATTTCAGGTTGTTACTCGTTACCCCCTATCATGTAAGGTTGCAGGTTTCCATAGTAAAAGATGTGGTAGAGTGGTACTCTCCAGTCATACTAGTGTTTGGGTCCTCTATCCACCAATTGGTACTCCCATATCCTTTTAGGGTGTGGGTCATATGTTTTTTGAGTTTTACTCCCCTTTCATAAAAGGATAGAGGTCACCAACTTTAGATTTGTACTCCTCCGTCTTTGAATAATAGTGGGGAGGGAGTCCTCCATTTTAGTTTTTGATCCCTCATATACTTAGTACAGTTACGTGGATTGGTCTGATCCACTAGTTGTGTTCCATTCCTAGTTATGAGTTAGTTCTCTCTCGATGGGATGAGGTGTGGGACACTCAATATAGGGATGACCAAGGTTTTTCGGTTCAATTAGGATATAATACTCCCTTGGTTGTGGGGTAGTGTTGAGGTACGAGTCCCTTCATTCTCTCTCATTATAGATCATGCACGTGGTGCATGGTCTGGAGTAGCTATCACTCTATAATGTGTAGTGTTGATGGAATTCCTCTCCACTAGGGTATTCTAATAGCCTTGGACAAGGAAAATGTTAGTTTTGGTAGGACCCCTGGTTATGGGTACTAGAGAAAGACCATGTGAGTTGTTACTGATGGAGTACATATTTACGAAAAGTTCTATATGGGATGGTTGAGTTTGTGGAGTGTGTTCTCCTTGTTTTTTATAATTAGATCCTTGATTAGAATCCCTTTGATGGATGTGAGGTCAGATCCTTATGAGACATTGAGTCAGAGATGAGTATATCTGTGTCTTTTTTTAGTGTCCTTGTGGTGTCGTAATGTGTTTGGGGTGGAACCGCTTATGTCCTAAGATCACTTATCATGTATATCTGAGGATTTTTCAAGATGGATCTCCTCTATCGATCTGGTTCCCCCTGGCTAGGTTGACCAGACTATTGCTTTTGGATTCTCCACTTTCTTTTGTGGTTTTGGAGTACCTAGTGTGTATTGTTATACTCACCCATGAATGAGATTTTCCCACTCAGGTTGTGTCTTATGTAGACCAAATTCCATTCGATAGATTCTATAAAGTACCCAATGATATAATATCATAGTGAGCTAGACTGATTGAGGTGTTTACCGGAGCTAGGTAGATGAGTTTTCTGATAGTTTCATTAGACAAAAATCCCCTCCTTCTGACTAGGTTGGACACTATTAAAGTTTTCTGTTGTCGGGAGCATGGGTTTTTCCATTTTAAGCATTTATTACTTTTGTTGTTCTCTAGTTTGGGATATTTGTATGCATTTATTTTAGTCTCAAACATTTTATATCTCTTCACAATTTCATTAATGTGTGTTTGGGTGTGTGAATACATGTACCTTAAGAAACGACCTCACATATGTGTGATATTCCTACTTGGTGCTAATTGGCATCCCCAAGCCTATAGTAAGAGGGATTGGGGAGTTTTGGCGTAGGCCCTTTCAGTTTAGGTTGTGAGATAGTTGTATCAAAGGGGTTCCACTTTGTGACTGCAATTAAATGATATTGGTTTGGGTTCTATAACAACACCGTTAGTATGTTTTTATTTTTTCTATTTGGCCAAAGGTTCCACTATTAGTGTGGTGGCTGATGTATCTATTCACCAAGACTCTTCTAACCTTCTTTTTGAGTAAGTACATTAGGACACTAGACACATGTAAATAATGAATAATGCATCCTATTTCATTGGGTTGTGGTTTTTCCTTATCCTTATTAAGTCTTCTCCCTAGGTATACCCTTGGACCATGGAGCATCTTTATTTTACCTCAGGATTCCTCCATGATGATATCCATAAAAGATTCCATAGCTTGATTATAGTGATAATCCTTCATGTGATGAGACTTCAGTGCAGGGATCTGTTTCTGAGGCGGTACTTTTGTGTGGTCTGCCTGTTGAGCAACAACATTTTGTGAATCAGGTTGTTCAAGATGTGGAGGCCAAGGATACATGATAGTTTAGTGAATTGAATGATTTCTAAAGGTAGCAACCTCTGAGTTACCGGAAGGATATAGATCCCCAAAAATATGGTGAATTTATTGAAGTAGTCACATGCGTCTTCCTCCTCATATGGACATATCCCGAACAGATGGTGCTCCTATCATGAAGCCTTTTTTAAGTTTTAGTTGAGATATGGTGAGTTATACTGATTTTTTCCCATGATTTGGAGATTCATTCTAGGGTGGAATTTGAGAGGCTGTTCAGGGAATATTATTATCTTTAAAATTTATGGTCATTACTTATCTTGGAGCTTTGACAACTTCGGTAGCCTTGACAGGGTAACATGACTGTGGAGGAGTACTTGGAAAGTTTCAGAGACTTGTCTCTTTACTCCTTAGATATAGTATGATTACTGTTCACATGATATCATACCTACAAGTAGGTCCTCCACAGGCATGTCAGAGAATGTGTAGTCTCCTTCTGCCATCCCTCTTATGAGGGGGTACTGGAGTGAGCTGTGGTTAAACAGAGCATCCGGGAAAAGGGATAAATGGATATGGCCCACATTAATGGTCATGTGGATGAGGAGTCTAAATAAACATGAATATGGAAGATAATATGATCAAGGAGAAAGTAACATACCCATGCCCCAACACAGTCATGAGGTCTTGAAGCACATGATCCACTCCTGGGATCAGGTCAGCCATATGACAGGTGGTGTTACACTTGCGACAACAAGGGTCATCTTGATAGAGATTGTATGATCCACCATGCTTCTAAGAGGGAGAAAATTGATGGAACTCCATAGCAGAGGAATTTTTTGGAGAATGGAGTTCTGTAATATGGTAAAAATATTGAATGATCATGGAAATAAGCAATTGTTGGTAGCTAGATCGAGGTGTTTCCAGCACCACCCTCGGGTGGACCACGCTAGGCACATGGAGTAAGAGGATGTGGGAAAGCATATATGTAGTCAATGGAGCCCTTTGACCAAGAATATCTAAGGATAAATAAAGGTACACTCTATTTTATTTCTACTTTCTGTAGTAGTAATTGTTAGGAACAATTTTTATGTACTTTCTTCTTTCTGTATCTTGGTTGAAGTTTACCCAGGGCGACACAGGGCTTTGTAGTATCCTTGTATTTTTGTTGTTCGATGAAGATTTCAATACATGAAAAATATGAGATGTTCCCCAAGTTAGGTGATTTGTTGTTGTGAAAAAAATATTTTGGGTGAGTTAGTGCCTCCCAAAGAGGATAGTATCGAGGTGTTGTGGACGAGTCCCTCTGATATTTGTTCTTGGAGGCAGGTTGTGTAGGTTTTTAGGTAGATGGATCAATAAGACCCAGTGTGAGAGTTTGGGAAGACCATTTTTGTTCATTAGTACCCACATCTTCTTGAAATCATATTTGTATATGTGATTTTCAAGGAGGACGTGGGGTTTCTTGATGTAGAATTGGAATCACGGGGAAGATGGGTGCTTTTCCCACTAAGACACATTTTTGTGATATGACCAAACTGTGCAACAAAGTCAATGATTCCCAATGAGGATAGTTTCTAGGTCTAATGTAAAAGATCCTTATAATTTTGTGTTCTGCGAAAGGTTATTTGATGGAGTGTCAGAGAAGATCCTGGCTTGCAAATAGTGTTTTTTTTCTCGTACCTTTTTTGGATTGGAAGACCTAGTGAAGGGAAAGCCTTTTACAAAACCATTACATAGAGTTAGAGTTAGACCATATGATTTTTAAATAGTGTGTATTGGTAACCTACCATCCAAACTCATATGGTATTCCACTAGTGAATGTGGTAGTATTTCTATTTTGGATTACTCTCATTTCAGGAGAGGTGAAGACACACAGTGTATGCCACATGCTTTTCATGTCTAGATTCTCATGGTTGGATGTGTATAATCTCCCATATTGTTTGTTGGTACCCTTACATGAATGATATCAACCTTTAATTAAATATTATTGAGGTGGTTTTAGTGTAGTTTATCCATGGGTGGATGTGAGCTGTAGGGTTTCGTCAATAGCTTTGTTAGGTTTGCATGGTGGCGTACCACTAGACCCTCGGACTGAAGATGGATCATAGTGCTCAGTGATCTACATCTATCATAGGTAAGGAGTCATGTAAACATTATATTCAATATGTTTTCCTATCTGGATGTTGAAGTGGGTTTGGTTTTACCTTAGTGGTTCCCCTAAGTGCGTTCTTGGACATGGCATGAGAACCCTTGGTGAGGTCACTAGGGTTGGAGTTCCAGTGGAGAACTCATGTTTTTTTATTAACTAGATCCTAGGATTTTACATTTTGGGGAAGAATAGTTTTTATAGTGGGGAGAATGTAATGACTCTGGGTTGAACTATAAGTCCTAGGAAAATTTATGAGAATATTTTGAAGCTAGGCGCTAAGTCGGTGTTTCAATCCGGGTCCCAAAGAGCCTTGGTACGCTATTTTTAAAAATATTAAAAATATTTTGACAGGAACATGAAATATCTATTGAAATGTAAATAAGTCCCAAGTGGATTCTCAGATCCAAAATCATAGGTCATGGTTGTGTTATTAATGTAATATTTTCTTAAGGCATTTAATTACTTTCTCCAAACCAGGAGTTCTGGTTGGAGGTGAGTTGGAAGGGTAATATGTGGTGGGTTTATTAATTAAATAAAAATTCAATTTAAAAACTAAACTAATTCCCCATCATCCTCTCACATTGGGATCACTATAACAGTTGAAAACCCCACTTCTCTCAAAAATTTGTGACGAATGAAAACTAATCCGAATCAATACAACTTGATGCTTCTGATCTCAGTTTCTGATGCTGATCATCATTAGATCAAAGATCAGCAAGATCCAAGCATTGTTCTACACCCAAATCATTGAAATTTCACCTTCAAGGTTGGATAATTTGAGTTTTGGTCCAAAGCCATTTTTTGGAATTATTTTTTGGTTTTATATCCCAAATAATTTTTCTAGAAGTCCCTCATAGGTAGATCTGTAGGTGTTAGGGTAAACCGAAGAGAATTGGGCATTTTTTGAAGGTGATTCTTGACTGAAATATCCATCTACATAGTGCGTAGTTCATAGAGACATGTTTTTTTATCCCTCCCTGTTTGAGGAATAAGACATTTGGGGTCTACATACTATGTACTCGGGTCACACAATGTGTAATGACCCAAATTGTGTGGCCCTGACACATGGCTTGAGAAAGCCATGTGAAATTACATGGATGTGTAAATGTACATGACCGAGTTACAATGACACAAGGCATCCGACACAGGAACACGAAAATTACACAACCAAGTGGCCATCTAGCCTGAATACACCATGTAGTATGGGATGTATGACTTGTCAGGGACACGATAGTCCGGGCCATGCGGAAGAGGAACATGACCAGGGGTCGGGTGAGGTGGAACACGCTGTGTAGGGGCCAAAATCACGTTTTACCTATATATGGGTTAGAAAACCATGTTGATAGGATACATGGACAGGTTCTTAGGTGGGTTCACATGCCTTGTAGTCCCCTGATCATGCCATGTACTATTTTATGATATTCTGGAGATCTTTATCATTCAGTGTCTACTTATTTAGGACTCAGATCTACACTTGTGAATAGACTATCATGAGATGTTTTCCACGTAGGGCATAATGGTGGCCTCCATTTCACCTGAGGGTTATGATGTGGTGTGTTTCAATCATGATTCCTGTATTGTGGTGCATGACTGATGTGGTAGATCAATGTGGTTCATAAAGCGAGACGATGGCACCAGTACTCCCCTATGGCATCGGGGAACAGTTTCGATTACCTCTTTTCTTTGTTAGAGATGGGACACCCCAATACATGAGAGTGGGTTATATATATTTATGTAGTTATCCCAATATCGGAACTCCCTTAACAGATTAGGTAATAGGGTCCCCAAATATGTCATATTATTGGACAAAAATCTTCTACAGAGTGAGGGAAAGGGCCCTCCATAATAAATTTCTTGATAGAGTAGTTATTCTCCTGTTGTACAAGGGATAATGTCCTCTGTTCATGGAGTTGGTACCCTCATGCCGTGTTAAGTCATGATTCCTCTACATGTGATGCATAAATGTAGTGGGTAATACCCAATCATGATAGGGTTTATGTCCTCTATCCATGGAGTCATAAATCCCTTATCATTCCAGGGTTTGATTCCTCCATATGTTTTATTTCATTAAATTTTTTACTCTCCTATCATACCTGGGAGTGGGTACTCTAGTCTAGCGTCGGTACTCCTATATCATGTTAGAGTGTGGGTCCCCCATAGTAAATGATCTGGTAGAGTGGTACTCCTCTATCATACTAGGTTGTGCATCCTCTACCCACAATGTGGTACTCCCATATCATTCTAGTCTGCGGGTACTCTATCTCTTGACTTGAACTCCCCTACCATACCTGAGTGTGGGTCCTCACCTCTGGATTTATAATCGACCATATCTGAATAGAAATAGAGAGTGGGTCCTCTATTGGAGTTAGTAATCCCTCATTGTTTCGTACAATTATGAAAAGCATGGCCCTCCATTAGTTGTGTGTGATACCTGGTTAGAAGGTTGTACTATTTTAATGGAATAAGCTATGGTAATATACATACAAGGGTGATAGAGATTTTGTTGGTTAGTTAGGGGATAGTACTCCCCCGGATGTGGGCTAGTGGTGAGGTGTGGGTCCCTTTATTCTCTATCATTAGAGAGCATGCATGTGGTTCATGGTCTATAGAATCATTCCCTCAATTTTGGGAATTGATTAGGGGTGTGCCTCCCCCCTTGGTTTTTAATATAGCATTGCGTAGGGTTTAGGTTATCTTTGGTTGAAACTATGTTGTCAAGTACTAGAGTTGGACCAATTGATTTGTTCCTGATGGAGGGTATCTCTCAGAAAGGTTCCATATTCAATGAATGATCTCATGGAGTAATTTATCATTGTCTTGTGATATCATTAGAGCATCGAGTAGAGTCTCATTGTTGACTATGAGGTCGAAACCTCATGAGACATGGATTCTAAGAGGAGTATATCTAGGTGTTTTATGGGATTCTTTATGGTGTTGTAACATGTTTGGGTTAACACACCTTATGGTCTGTGTCGAATTTTCAGGTACAACCGATTGTGGTTCGAGATGGAGTTCGTCTCTCTATTGGGTTTCCTCAAGCTAGGTTAAGTGGAATGCTTTCTTACATTTTCTTTATTTGATTTTTTGTTTTGGGGTTCCTAAAGAGATTTTTTATAGTCACATCTATATAGGTTTTTCTCACACATGTCATGTCTGGAACATATCACATGACTTTTGACGGAGTTCATAGAGGGCTTGAGGAAGGCGAAGCTTAGTGAGATAGAACAAACATATTGTTTACCATAGTAGGATAGAGGAGATTTATGATTGTTGAATTTTACAGTGATCCCCTCCTTGTTGTAGGATGGAAGAATTTCTAGTTATCTTTTAGTGGGAATGTTTTTTCCTTTTTTACAATGTTAGTTATTTTTCTGTACTCTGGATTGGTATAGTTGTATGGACACATTTTAGTTTTCTGGTTTTTATATCTCTGCATTGTTTTACTGAGTTGTTTCTGTTTTCTTTCATTAAGGGACCTTATGTGTATCCATCTCATCAATGTGATATTCCTACTCAGTTCTAGTCACCTTCCCATTCCATATTAGAGGTATTCAAAGGGAGTTGCATCCTGAGTTCCATCAGGTGGTGTCATGATTGTTACATTCTACCATAGTCAAAGGAATTTCACCCCTGATATATTATTATTTAGCTGAAGAAAAATAAGGGTATTTATTTCTCATTAATACCTCCAATTCCTATATATCTTTTATAATTATATGATTTCACCAATGATCCTTTTCTTGTAGGGTTATCTAATAGATCTAGGATCACTATAGTTTGTTCGTCATAAAAATGGTCATGTTATTAATATACATCTTCCATGTTCAGTAAATATAATAGATTAGGTATTTAATTTTTTAACATTGATTTATGGAACACATGAGGATCCTATAATAGGTGTGAAGGGAGTGATAATTGATAATATCCCTCAAAGACCTGATCAATAATATGGAAGACACTTGTGTATTATAGAAAAATCTTCCATTTCCCCTAAATATCCAAAGCTATTTCCATGAAGATATCCAAATGAACAACTGTACACTATTTTCAAACTCCTATTATCATTTGTTTTTATCCGTATAGTTTCCAATTTTTTCCTCTTTAATATACCATTTAAATATTTGAACATTTCTATTTCATTTCATGGACATGATCGAGTAATTGTAATTTTTTTAACATCATCAACATACGATATAGTTCTACATATCTTTCCATATAAATCTTCACATGATATACTTTGAATAATATAATGGAATCTTTTGTAATATGAGAACTATACCATAATAATTTTTCAATCTCAATCTGATACAAGAAAGAGTTGTAGTCCCTAAAGCCTGACATCTTTCCCCATTCATGTCATAGAGAATTTCTCAATTAAAAGATATTCTCGGATAGAAATATTATGTAATAATTTTTTAATTTGACCGATTATAGAGAAGTAAATTTAGATTTTAGATATCTCAGGGAGACTAATGAAGAAATATATGGTGATATTGTCCAACATCTAAATCGGTATGGATAATAGTTTCATTATCAAATTATGTATATATCGTTCAACATTAAATTTTTAACACACTATTCCTTGAGAGTTGCATTATGGAATACCCCACTCCATGTTGTCCCATAAAGAACTCATTTTAATATTTATATACATCAGCATACATCTTGGATGGATATATAATGATTATTTATGTGAATTATCAAAGAAAACCTTCTTGAATTATTTTTTTGAAGAGAGACATATCCATTTAACAAACAGTATTATTTCATCACTACTATAAATGATCTCTAGAAGTTTACCCACAATATTTTGACTTTATCACATCCATTTCAAGATCCATGGTTTTAAGATGATGGATAATTAGAAAATAATTTATGAATGATAATATTTATTCCCTTCCCATATATCTTTGTGAAAAAAGATTTCTAAATCCTTCAGTATTTGGGGTCTTTTAATAAAAATCAATTATAAATTAGAATAATACTACTTTCTCAATGCATTATCCAACTAAATTTTCATCAAAGGTAGGTAAGGTATTTAGTATTTATAGTCTTTTATCAACTAAATCCATATCCATCGGTGTATATTGAACTCATTTTATGGAAATATCTAATTTATTCTTGTTTGATCAATATAAATATCATAGATTTCACCATAGAGATAATTTATACAAACCATTAGTGTATGGATCATTTCCACCATATCCAATTAATACATAAACTATTTTTATCATGAGTTATTAACTGACATGATGAAAAACATATCACCATTTCAGTTTTCATTAGGATGCTTCCCTATCCCTTTATCAATGTTTAAATATATTTTTTAGACCCTTCTAAAATGTAGGAAACTATATGTCAACATTCAATGAACAATTACCTATTATCCTCCTTGAATAATTCCCTATATTCATTAGTTTTTGGGAACTTAATTCTCATCCATGATATAATAGTCAATGGATTTCAAAATCAAAATAAATTTTTCAAAAATTTCCAGTAGTATCAAGTTAATCAATGTAAGCTACACATTTATATTACTATGGTTTCTCTTCACTCATATATAATTACATAATTCCTATAGAGTCTATATATATACTCTTAATTGAGATTATACATCCCATGAAGGAAACTTTTTTTGGAATAAATTTATATTTTATGAACATTGATTATATTTTCTATTTTCATGGGGTATTAAACACAATAATAAAATTATCTCTATTCTATTATAATCCCTTAAAATATAAAAGAATTTTATCTACTAAAACCACCTTGAATTTATCTACATCATATCTAAAAATTATTTTAATTAAATCCATAATGATAGTATGACAATGTATAGGAATAAATAGAATCGACATGTGTTCATAGTGTCTCTAACATTTTTTGAATTAATTCTTGGTTATATTATTTTCCCACACCCTTAATAGGTGGTATCTATATCAAACAACCACCTATAATACGTAAATTACTCTATTATGTTGGGAAATCTTGATAGTGATATTTTAACACTCATGGTATTCTATATGAAGACAGAATGATCCTTTCTTGTTTTCTTCATTAATAAGAGAACTGGTGAACCCCTTAGTCAAATCACTAGGGAATATAAAAGACAATTAAAATTTTCACTGACTTTTAATCTTCAATTATTATAACTCAATCGGTTGAATTCTGTAATAAATCATTGATTTATTAAAAAATTTAACTATGTGTTCAATAGGAAACCCATATTCACATTTCGTGGGTAGACCAAATATTTTTTGGTAAACACAAAAAAATACTATCATATAATAGGAATGCATTCTTTTATGATTTATCCCAGACCTGTTTGATCTAGATATCCATTTTTATCTGGTATCATAGAAAACTTCTGTGGATTTCATAAAAAGGGAGTTTTTAATAATCTTTGACCAAATATTTTATGAATGTACGGTTAGGGAAATGAATTGATGTTTCATTATCATAACAATTTATATGATATTTAGGCTATAAAATAAATTCCATGTCTATTTTAATATCTATATATATGAAGAGATGAATGACGTGATATATTGGAAGTATTTTACCATAAACAGTTTTAGAGAAGCATTATATTATTTTGATGCAATCCTAACACCACCTAAAGTTTTAAAAAATAATTTCATTTCCAATGGTTAATATGGTGAAACTATATTCTTAAAAAATATGGATGATATAAAAGAACATGAGGAAAATGTTTCACATAATGAATTTATAGATTGGGAAAAGAGGGTATATATAACATTCACTATATCATTATTATGACCCATATTATACATATTTATCACATTAAATCTTCCATGATCCCCTAGTCTAAAGAGTTTTTTATGCTTATTTTCTTTATAATCCATTGTATTATGACATCAATAACAGCAATAGAAAAAAAATCCATGAATTTGATGCTTTGATGTTTTGGTGAACCAGCATTGAGGATATTCTTTTACTCTATCATATTAATTGGATCATTTAAATTTCCTCAACATTAATGAACGCAATGGAAAACTATTCTATAGTTAAAACATTTTCCAATTCCATTAATCAATAGTTAATGATGTGTTTCCCATTTTCTTCATTTAGGTATTTAGAAATTAATCAGTTCATGTTATTTATCATTATGGTTTCTAGGAAAATATTATTTATTTTCGTCTCCAGAAGAATTATAAGAGTGTCCATATTACATTTCAACCATAAGTTCATGTTTTTCAATTTCTTTATAGATTACATTATATTTTATAGTTAATGATAATTTAAATCTAGTATTTAGGCCACTGATGAATCAATTTATCTTATATTTGGGATTAGTTATATAATATGAGGCCTAACCTCATAGTCTCAGAACGTTTTCATCATAGTTTCCAGGAGATTCATTACCACTTGGTTTTAACTATATGAATTATATCCTTAATTTTTTCTAATTATTTGGATAAAAATAGTAAGTGAATAATATTTTCATGAAATCCTCTCATTCTTTAGAGTAATCTCTATCCGTATTCATCATATTCTAAATGATATTCTAAAAATGGTTAACCACGCATTATATAATATAAACAAATCAATCGACCTTATATTAGATCACGACTTTGAGGATGTATTGGGTTTTATAAATTGTGTTGATGTATTTCTCATCAATTACTAGCTTGGGAAACCCACCGATGAATAGTGTACGTTACCTCATAATGGACATTATAGAAAATATCAACTTCCGTGGTGCATTTGGAAGATCAAATTGGTTTATATCATTGTTCATAGAGTTGAAGTATTGATAAAGAATCACAAAGGAGTTTTATACTCTATCCTCTATATCATTAGGTTACTAATCATGGAAATCACCATATTGTCTATAATAACCATTTTTACTCACATCCTATGGGATTGATCCATTAAATCAAATAAAGTAATGTTTTAGTATGATAATCAAATAAATGTGTAAATTGAAAACTATGAACATAGAAAATGTAACTCATAAATGATTAATATGACCAACAATTAAATCTATAGGTTTTAATACATATTATTCATGGTTATAATCTTATTAGGTTTTCTAACTTAATTATTTGTTTATAAACTCACAAATTTCCATTTAAATAATGTATAATGGTAAATAAAGATAATATGAATAAAAGTATATATAACCCCATAGAGAGTAAAAATAATAATACAAGTTGGAACACATCTTAGAAACTAAGGGAAAATAAAGTCAATACCAAAACAATATTTTGATGTATTATTACACATAGGTGAATCTGTACTAGGTCCCACATCCCATTATTTTTTTTGCAAAAGGGATTCCATTTTTATAATACTATAAAATCAATACAATACCAAAATTTTATAATGTTTTTGTGTATCTAGGGTAACCAATTTAAATTTTTAATAATTTTAAATTTCCAAAATTAACACAATTAACTATACTATACTATTATACCAACTAAGAAGTTATACACCTACACTACCAAGTCTGATGTGAGAAAAACATACATTACATACTGGATTTTATAACATGTGGGATGAACCTATATAAATACACTTACATTTTATATTAATTAAACATTTCCTTTATAACAGAATCACAAACAAGAACCTAATGGAGTTAACCATTTATGATTCGAAAGATTTAATATAAATTTTTTAAATAAATAATTTTCCCCTTAATTCCACCTTTATTATAATTCTTTCTTAATGTGTCATATTTTATACTAATCTCCAAAACCTAGTTAATATAAAACATAACAATGAGTGGTATCATAAGCTAGGTAATATAAAAGAACATCAACAAGAATTTAATCATGATATAAATTCATGTAAACATTCAAACATATACCATTTCATAAGAGGGTGGAATCATGATAGAAAGATCATGAGCCACAGATCATAACTTAATATTATAACATAAAAATATATAATGATCATAAGAATTGAAAATCATAAAATTTTCAACAACGCCTAACCAAAATTATGAAAATTCATTATCATGTGAACAATGAAAAATTTTCATTAATTTTATTAGCATCCTTATAGACATAACTTAACTAATTTTTTTTATAAAATTGATCTTTCAAATATATATTAACCAAAATTTTGGCCGCAATCATTTTCATTTCTCATTTTATATCAAATTAAAAAATAATTTTCGAACTATATAGGTCCCCATTTATCATATAATTATAATCCAAATCATTTTATACCACACCAAATTTATCACAAATTAGATCTTGAAGAACCCATGTAAATAAAATGGGTTCTATAACACCTTTAAATGGTATCACAAAAAGGAACTCAAGAGTTTGATCAGTTGTTACCAAATATTCAATCTGACATAAGTAGTATCACATAAAGGAATTTATTAGGCGATTACTGAAAAAATACTCTATGTTCGATAAATCCTTTTTATGTAGAGATGAAAATGGAATTGGACACATAATAATAAATTTATTAAAATATTTTTTTTTACATTTTATGAAAAATTGAAGATAAGGGTCAACTTCAAAATGAAATTTAGATCAAGTGACATTTAAAAATGTTCAAAAACATTTAAAAAATAATATTAATAATTTCACATGGTATAATATTTATTTGATTTTCAATATTTAAATGAAAAAAATTTGATTAAATAATGATTATGGACTATTAATAGAATTTACTTATTTTAGAGGATGAAAATTATTATTATAAAACATTTTATTAATGAGGGAAATATATCAATAAATATATTTTTGATGAGAGAATTTAAATTTAGAGGATGGAAATATATTTTAACGTATTAGTAAACGTAACTGATAAATATGAAAAACATATCTAAAAAGTACAGATCATAGAGGGTATCCATGATCCATAGAATTTATTAAAAGTAACAGGAAACATACAACAACAAAGGAGGTTCTGGGTAAAAGTGAAACCAATAACAAAATAGTCCAAAATAGTACTAAACCTATATTTCTTCCACCCCTTCCATGATATCCACTTAGTCCTCTTGGAAGCCTTCCTCTTCGAAACTTTTTCTGCCATTCACCACCCCAATAGTATGTGTCAAAGGGTCCATCATCTATTTTTTGGTCACCATGATGGAAATCCCATGGTCTTTCCCTAGGGCCTATATTAGCATGATCATTACTGACAATGCCTATAACAATATCTTCCAGATGCTATTCATAATGAGACCATCCAACCTATTTAGAGTTAGCCTGTGCAACCACTAAAGGATAAGAGACCACACCAACAGGATAACTAGATTTCCTTTCACAGCACTCTATATAAAGATATGAAAAAATAGGAGAATTAATTGAGTCATGAATGGTAATGGAACTCACTTTCGCATCACCCGTGGTAGGGGTAACCACCAAATTTGGAGCATGAGGCTGATTTAATGGTACTTTTTGATTAAGTAAAAACATAACAACACCATTATCCAAGGGATGAGAATCCCCTTCTCTTGATGATGGAAATACCGAGGCCTGAAAAATAAGGGCCAATAATGATGTAGCCCTATGATTAGAAAACAACTCATGGGTTAATTTCCTATAAGAAATAAAAACTGCTATAGAAACCGTAGCAGAAGAAGAAGATCTTATTGTACCCTTTCTGGGTAATGCCATAGTTGTTGTGGGAATTTCAATAGGAGAATCAAAACCTGATCCATAACATGAGTGCCTCTCCCACCAGAAGAATACTGCAAAGAACCACTGCATAATTTACCCTTAGAGTAAAATTGTTCCACCAGAAGAACAGAGGCATCTAGTTCCTTATCACTGTTAGAGGTATCACCCCATTTATATATTTTCCCATGTTTAAATGAATGAACATGGAGCCTTACATCACCCATAAGATAAGAAGGAATTCAAATATTATGACAGTAAATAAGACTATCATTGGATATCTTACCAGGAACAACATGAGAAAATGAAATAAAACCCCCATCTCCATTAGAGGCATTATTTTTTACCATATTCTCCTTGATGGGTGAAGGTGAAGTTACCTTCAAACAATCAGGGGTCTCCCTCCTCACATGAAAATAATTAAGAACACATGGTGATTTGTTTTTTCAACTATCAGTAATGTGTCCATATTATTTGTAGGTGGAATATTGAAAAATTTTATTGTAGTTTTCCTTAACTTGTCCAATGGTTGACTAATTTAGATATAATTCAAGTACATGCTCAAACATAATTTCCTGTTCAAATTTAATTTCACCAGAAATCAAGGAAAATGTATCAACATGTGGGAATGGTGTATCAAAATCAAATAGAATCTGAGAAAAATGACCATATCGATCTATTATAGTATCCTTAGAAAGAATAATAGGGTTCCCAACATCTAATGAAATATAACAAAGGATGCTTGGATGCCAGAATACCTAGTTCAATCCTTTGATGATAATCTAGGATTGTGGTATGGTATTCTTCACCCGAGAAGGATCAAATAGGCAAGGGTGAGATAAATAATGGGGTTTCTTATAATATAATTACATTTCAATAATTTATGATGCATATTTCATCATATTATTATCTTTATTATGTGATTAATGAAAATAATATAGAGACAACATGATTAGTGTGTAGGTGGTACTCATTATTGGGACTTTAATCAACTCATTAAAGACATCTTGGAAATGTTGGAGTTGAAAAAAAATTCTTGTGACAATAGGCTATGAAACATGTAATAGGGATGTAGGTGATGTTAATGAGGAATAGGATAATGGAAATTTTGAAGGTGAAGTGTGGCATAAAATAGATGGATTTAATCCCCTTTCATAGCTCTAAAATAGGGATGCTTCCATAGAATATATATCTAGATGAGGGGAAAAGATAGAATCACATGAGTTTAGGTGATATAAGTGAGGAAATTATGGACAGAAAACACCAATTTAAATTTATTCCTCAAAAGGACTTCTTAATGGTATATGTGTCATGTTAATATAACAGAACTTGGGATAATTCATAGAAAAAATTATTTATAAATATTAATAGTTCTTATTATTATTTTCTAACTAAATTAATTTTAATATATAATATAAATAAAATTAATATTTTATATAAATAATCATTTAAATTTAATATATTTAGTTTCATAAAATATAATGCATAGAGCATAATTGTTTTTATGTTAAATGCATTTTTATGCATAAATTGAATTTTTTACTTATTAATTGGATTTATTTTGATTTTAAAAAGCCATTCTATTTCAATTAAATAAAAAATGAGAAATTTACAAAATACACATGAGATTCAAATAATATTTTCCATTCATTAATAAATTTTATATCATAATCATATATATAGATAATCCATTAAAATCCTTATATAAGACAAAAGGATATGATAAGAAATTAATGTAGTGAAGGGGGGAATTTATTATAGAATATATATCTTAGTTCTTTACATGATATTGATAATCTATCGAAATTATTTCATTCAGTATATACTTATTTTTGTTCATACTTGGCTAGGAAAAGGTAAATATCATGATAAGAAACCTCCATTTCAAACTTAGAAAATTGAGCATCAAAAGGAAGATATATACTACTTGTTGAAATTTATTATAATTATTGATTGATTTCATAATATTATTACATCTATTTATATTCATTAATTCTATATCTATCTTAAAATGTTCATTTTTTACCTATAATGTTGATAAAATTCATTTAGTTTGGTTTGTTAGAAATGCTATTATAACTACAATATTTTTTAATTTGAGGCGTGAAGTAGAAACTTTTAAAATTTAAATTTTAATAAAACAATTATTTGAATTTTTAAATGATTTTTCTACTTAAACAATGAAATTATTTCAGAGGAATTATTTAATATCTATAATTTGTCTATTTGTTTTCAAAAATGATATCTAAATAACAAGTGATTAATAAAAATAAATTTTTTCGATTATCCCTGAATTAAAAATTTATTCATATACTATACCCATAAAGTCCAAGTTATAAAAATCATGCTATATTGTGATTAGAGGAAGGTAATAATTATTCTATTTGTGTCTATACTATTCAAATAATTTTTGTTACATAAGTAATTTTAATTTTTTTCACTTTTCATTGGTTTTTTAGTCAATAATGGGAGGAAATTAATAGTGTTGAATTGGTTAGTGTCATACATTATTACAAGAATGTAATTCAAATATGAGAAAATTTTATTATTGTGCTCAATGTGAATGAAATAACTAAAACTCGGAATAAGTAATAATACAAATGACTAATTTTTTACCCATTTTTGTTGTTGTAGTTATAAAATGAAATTGTTGTAAATTAATAAATTATCCATTCTGGAAATAAAAGGGGATTAAATGTTTACTAATTTGAAGGAATTTATATTCCACTGATGAATTATTATTTTTCAACAATCAGTTAATAGGATATTTACACTTATTATGATGAATATTCTTTAAATTAATTTAATATTTATATCTTAATAATATGAAATTTTTTCAGTGTAAAGATTTAATATCTGTAGATTTTGAAAAATACTATGTTTGATAGTATACAATATACAGAACAACGAGCTTAAAAAATAATGAAATATTGTTATTTAAATGTGAATATTATAACTTATCCCTTAAATAGACATGAATGAATAATATTAAACATATTTTGAAATATATAAGTGTATTACTCATTTAAAATGTATTAATTAATTATATGTAAGTAAGAACTCTATTTTTTGTATTGTTTTTTATTAATAGGTTTTCTTCCAAATGGGTTTTGTTGTTTTTATGAGATAATATTATATTTTTTTATGAGATTATAGAGAATTTATTTTAAAAAAATTAACTTCATTTTGGAATTCAAAATGTTAAAATTATATTCATAATTTTTTTTATAATTTTTTGAGATGTTTTAGTTTTCAATGAATATGGGAAAATACTGATTTTTATTTAAAATTACATTTAGTTTTTTAGTATTTAAATAGTTAAAATATATTTTTTATGAGATGTAAAATTTAATTTGAACATTTTCATTTTAAATAGTCTAGTAATTGGTTTTTAAAAATATAATAACCCCTGATGTTGGTGTAAAAAATATTGTATATTAAAAGTGTGTTTTTTAAAAACTATTTTACTTCTAATTTTGTTATTTTAATTTGAATTAATTTATTCCACTTTTGTTTTTTAAATATTGTGAAAATTATTCCACATTTGGGATCCATAGGTCCAGTTTTTTAAATAGGACCCCCTTATTTTTATTCTATATTAATAATAACCTCATTAATTTTTGTTACCACAATAAGGGATACATCAAGTAATTTAAGTTAAAAATCCAATTATAATGATTATAAAATAACTATTAACTTTTTATTAATTTTATTTTTTGATTGAATGTCATCTATACATATCCATGATTGGGTTATATGTTATTTTCTTTCCATTTAGATGTGATTGTAACCTTTATAGTATTTTATTTAAAAAATAGTAATAAGTGTCACACTCTTGTATTTAATAACTATAATATCATTAGAATGGGGTTACTAGAGGCTATTATAACACCCCCAATATTTTTTGGTATACATAATATTAAATAAATTCAACTGATTCGATAGTTTATGTTGACAAAAACGAACCATGATGTACTATTAAATATTAACATGATCATTTGAATAATAATGTGACCATTAAGTATAAAAATTTGAGAATTTGAATAATAACCAGACCTATGAAATTATAAATAGAATTTATTTATCCCAAAAATGAAAATATAATATATTTACATCAAGGAATAAGAAATTTAAAGTTTAAAAATTGAAAAATAAGTGTAGGTATATGTTTTGAAATGTAAATGTTTATTTATAATTTTACAATTCATATAATAATTTAAAGAAAAATTTATTTTCATAAATTGGATTCATAAATTAATTTTTTTTCTTATTATTATTAGAAAATTTTATGATACATTCATTGATTTTTCAACGTGTCATAAAATCTGTTATAATTTAAAAGTCGGTAATTTTTGAATAAATGAATATTTTAATTAAAAACAAAATTTCTCATATATATGAAATTATTTTAGAAAAATTAATTAAAATTTTAATATATAAACATTAATAAATGATTGGGGTGAATTTTTTGTATTTTTTTAAATAGTTTATTTTTTTCGTGAATGGTGATACAGAATAATTTACAATATTAGTTAAATATATGAATTGCTAAATAATAGACGATTTATGGATGATTTAAGCACTATTATTTTGAACTCACATACACTAGTTATTGTGCTTGGTCAAAATAATCATCACTATTGATAGTATTGAGCCAAAATAATAAATAAACGAATAAAATAATAAAAAATACCCCTCTCCTCCACTATAAATATAACCCCTCACCACCCATTCTATTCACATATTTATGACTTGTATATTTCTCATATTTTATCCAATTACTCTCCCAAACCTCTTCCCTATGTCCTTATCATTCTATTATTACCAAAATAACAATCTCTTGTTCCTTAAGGGGGTTCTGGAGGAGACTCTATACAAGAGGTGAAATCCACATTCGTTGTCTTTTAATGTTTTTATTTTATTTTATTTTATAATCCTATACCTATACTATATCCAAAAAATGAATTATAAATCCATTATCTTATATATATTTTAATATTATTATATTAATAGAACATCCATCATGAAACCCCTTATCCACTCCATTTTTTACTATGAAATGAAAACACTGTATATGATTTTTTGATTTACCTCCATCATGGACAATGCATTTTTTATTTTCTGTTACTACCTTGAAGGATGGCCATAAAACAATTATAATGATTAAATCTTATTTTATTATATATATTATAAGTTATATAATCTTTTTTAACCAATATATAAACATAAAATTAAATAAAATGTTATAAGTTCACGATGGTTGTAAAAACCACCTAAATATAGTTAATTATATTCACTAGCATTGTATATAATGAATCATTCTCATAAAATGTGACCAAATGATATATAAGTTGATTTAGACCTATTTAATTTAATTAATATCTTATAATTTCAATTAGGGAGAATTATTACAATATTACGTAAACATCCATACTTGAATACGAAGGAAAAATTCATGGAAACCAAGAAAATGAACACATCTAAGACAGTGAAATTAAACATTATAACTAATCATAATGGCATTAAATGAAATTAATAAAATTATAATAAATAAAATATATTACTAATAGGTTGTGAATTATGTAATTAACAAATATAATTTTATTTTCTTGGATACTAAGTATAAGTGTCGATCACTTTCTGACATAAGTTAAGGGACTTCGTCTCAATTTCAATTTCATTGGGACTAACTTGGTATTGTGAAACTAGTCATTTATATGTGGTTTATCTAATACCAATTTATGAAAATTTTACTTTTGTAAATATATTTCATTAAATATCTATATCTGTTTAATCAGAGATATTATTATTATTTTATCCTTATACCATTTTTACATATTATATTTAAATTAGATATAATTTTAACTTGGGAAATATTGTTAAATGAATATCCAATACACAATACAGATATTTCGATAAGTTATAATGTTTATGAATTAAATATACATATGAATAATTATTTTTACATGGTGTGATGGATGGGGGTTGACATTATATATCCTCTCAATGCATCAATATGCCTTATGAGACAAAATAGTTTGCGATAAACCCAACACATTTATTTTCATGTAAAATGAGACATGTTCCTACCCACATATATAAAAAATGTTCTGAAAGGTCATGATAGTAGTTGTTCATGTTGCATATACATGATGTCCAATAACTTATAATTTTCCTTTGTCATGTTTTATGTTTAATTACCAACATAATAAGGGAAAATTGAATATATTTATTTCTTCAAGTATATTAAACTGATAGAGCATTGGGGATGTGATCTCTTTTATCCATGAAATTTTATTAAAATAACAACCAACTCTAGGATACCGAGGATAGGGTTGTTACAGTTGGTATTAGACTAGGTTTAATAGAAAACATAAGAACTAAATGTTATGTGAAAAATAATAATCATAATTATTCCTTATATTGGTTTTTTGGATCAATAGTAATGATGATTATGAGATAATTTTGTTTGTGAATTATTTCTCGATGGAGACTACTGGATGAAATGGAATCAATACCTGCAGATAATGAAGGGATTTCCCTACTAAGAAAATCAACTCTGTTAATGTTGGAGATGAGCATATCATGAACATATTAATAAAAATTACTTAAGTTATGAAATATAACCATAGTACACCTATGTTATATCATTTCATGTGGAATGTGCCCAAATATTTTAGTGGGATTACTAATCCAGTGGTAGTTTATCAGCATATCAATTCCCTTGAAATGATATTATTTGGCATTGGGATGCAATGAAAATGAAAATTTATTACATATAATATATTGTCTCAAGGGCTATGCTAATAAATGGTGGTCATTTCTCCCAAATACTAAGGAGGAATATGAAATAGAACACATGGAGTGAAATGAATTTAATGAAAAATTCTTCAACAAAGTTTTCCCTCATGTGTAACAAACTGAAATAAATAGAATAGGAGGTCAACTGATTATAATGAAAATCTTAAGGCCTAAAATAACTATAGGGTAATAAATCAATTCCCATTATGAAAAAATTGTGAAAAGAATCATCCTAAAAAATTCATGGAAGGATTTGGATTTTCTTATATGTGTAGAGAAAAGGGTCATAAATATATTGAATGAAAGGGGAAGAAAAAAATCAATGTTGTTAAAGGATTCAAAAATAATGAAATATAAAAATAATCAAATTAATGTTCCAAAAATCATGGGAATCTATGATAGAAAAGGCATAAGTGGGATGGCTATTCTTATTAAATCAGTACATTTAATGTATATTTACCAAATTTTGTGTTGGAAGGTCGATTAATCCTATATTAAAATTTATCCAATGCTTTATATGATTCAATATCATCACACACTTTTATATATACCAAATTTTCCTACAAATTAAGACATGACTCTTTTTATTTAATAATGGATTATCCTATCAATAATCTGAAGAGAAGTCTAATTACATAAAAAATTATTCCGTTAGTCTTATTTATGACATTTAAAAATTCATCATTTTCATACATTATCATCATATATATGGTCAAAATTGATGTAATACTCAACATAGAATGTCTTTAAAAATATAATGTGAAAATTTATTGTAAGAAAGAAATTATGATTTGTAAGGAAGCTGTAAAATATATTGTCATTAGAGCATAAATTTCATCATCTTATTCTCATCTAGATCAAACTCTAATAGCTCTAATAAGTTAAATTATTTTGGATGAATAGAGAAAAACATCTAGGGATAAAGAAAGTAATCTTTAAATTGAGGGTTTACCAGTTTTATAAGAGTACATAAATTTATTTCTTGAAGAAATAATTGGACACCCCTAGAGTGTGAAGTTGATATTATCATAGATTTAATCCTAAGTGAGAGACCAATATCAACGATTACTTATAGAATGGACATTGTGGAATTAGTGGAGATGAAGAAAAAACTAAAAGAGTTAAGTAATAAGTGAATTATTCTTCCTGGTTTCATTCCGTGGGGAGACAATTTTCTCTTTGTTAAGAAGAAACATTGAACCTTGAGGTTGTGCATTGAAAATAGATAAATCTATGCTATTAAAATTAAGAATATGTATCATAAAAATTAATTGATAGTTTATTTGATCGAATTTTTTGAGATCAATTTGTTTTAGATTTAACCTCATTATAGGTATCATCAATTGCAAGTAAAGAAGGGATATATTTTAAAGATTTATTTTCAAATAATATTTGGATATTATGATTTTATAGTAATTCCATTTTGATTGACTAATGCTCCATCAATTGTTCATGGATATAATGGGTAGAGTATTCAAGGAATATCTGGATGATTTTTATATTATTCATTGACTATATTCTGATATATTCAAGAATCACTTGCTAATTACTTTTGGTAATCTCCGATGGAAATAGTAATAGAGTATATTTTCCATGTGTGAATTCTAGGTTTATGAAATTTCTTTTCTCGATCATATTATCTCCAATGATGGAATCACAATAGATCCTATAAAGACAATGTATATTAAAGAATGTACTGCACCAATGAACATAACTAGGGTATGTTGCTTCATTGGTTTTTTATGTTACTATCATCATGTCATTCATAATTTTCCTGATTGGATAACTCATTAAATAACCTCACACCTAAAGGGGATAATATCATATGGATAAAAGAATGTGAATATTATTTATGGGAAAACGAGAATATTAGTCGATGATACAATTTTGAATTTACCACTAGGAAATGATGGGTTTGTAAAATATAGTGATGCCTTAATGAAAGTATTTGGTTGTGTTCATATGAAAAATGATTAAGTTATTTAATATGAATCAATTATGTTTATGATTTGTGGAAAATGTTTTCTAACACAGGATATTGAGTTAGAAGATATAACTTTTTCCCTAAAGTAATGCAGACACAATCTCTATGGTGAAATATGAGAGATATATACAAATGAAAAGAGTCCGAATTAAATAATTACAAAAAAATAATTCAACATGAGCAAAGAACAAGACTTACGTTGCTCGAATAAATTTAATTCTCAATACACTACCACCCAGTATATGAAAATAAAGAAAAAAATGTATGAAAAATGAACAGTGATGGGCATTTGATCCAAATGATAAATGAGAAAGATCCTATTTTTGTGTATTTAGTAAATATGTATAAAGCAAATTTTAAGGATGGGGAAACAAAAATCATTTTTCATATGAGTACTAAACCATAATTACAAGAGATGATAAAAAGATCTCAATATAATGATGATTATTTTGAAAATAAAATTAAATATGTTAAGTATGGAATATTGGAATACTTGGTGTATAAGGATAAAATAATGAAATTTGGAAAGAGGTTATGAGCTCCATAATACATGATATAAAAATGGAACTATTAAATGATTATCATAGATCAAATCTCACTATACACCCATATAATACCGAGATGTGTAGAGATTTTAAGGATCATTTTTGGGGGGATACCATGAAGCAAGAATTTGTTGACTATGTGTCATGATTTCTAATTTTTTAACAAGTGAAGGGTGGGAGATAATATGCTACAGGAGACATGAAACATCTATATATTCCTATGTGTATGTGGGATAACAGTATTATAGACTTAGTCACTAGACTACCCAAGAACCCTAGAAAGAATGACATAATATTGGTTATCGTTGACCACCTTACCGAATTAGAGCATTTTATTTCTATAAGAGAGTATTTACCTCTTGAGAACCTAAAATGAATTTATATTAATTAATTTTAAGACATCATGGAGAATCTCTATTGATTATGTCTGATTAAGATCCCCATTTTACATCAAAATTCAGGAAGTCTTCAAAAGTATTTGGATACTAAAATTTATTTTAGTAAGACATATCTTCCTAAAATCGATTATCAGTCTAAAGGGACATTTCAAAAATTATAAGGCATGTTCATGTAATGATCATAATAATTCCAAGGTATACAAGATAATTATTTGACTTAGGTAAAAATTTCATACAAAAATAGTTTCTATACTACTATTCATACGACTATATTGATGAATTATATGGAAAAAGATATCATACTAAAACTTTTTGGGATAAATTTGGTGATTGGAAACATATAGACCTGAACTTTTTAAAGAAACAACCACAAAAAATTAAGACAATTTAGGATCATGTTAAAGTAGATCAAAGTAGGAAAAATTGTTAAAACGAGAACTATATAATGGATTTTTAATTTCTAGTGGAAGCTTAAGACTTCATGAAATTATCTCTATGGAAGGGGTCATAAGGTTTAATTAAAAAGGGAAACTGAGCTCGAGGTATATGAGACCATGTGAAATTCTGGAACGAATTGGAGTTGTAGCTCCCTAATTATCAATGCCGCAAAGTCCTTCCAATGTTCATGACGTTTTCATAATAAAATTGTTAACTAAGTACATTCTATACCTAACACATGTATGAACCTATGAAGATATAGAACTAAAACCAGATCATTCATACTACAAAGAGACTATCGATATTCCTGACACAAAAGAGATAGTAGTGAGGAATTAGATGACTCAACTAGTAAAAGTTATTTGGAGAAACCATGAAATGGAAGAAGTAACAATGGAAACTAAGGATATTATGAAGATTAACCACCCTCTTCTGTTTAGGAGAAAATATTCACGAAAACTTTCATGGACATAATTTCTGAAGAACGAAAAATTATAGCATCCCAAGATATTACATTACACATATTCTTAAATAAATTCAATTTATTCGTTAGTTTATGTTTTATAAATAAATAGTGATACAATATTAAATTTGAACTAGATTGATGGAAGATTATTGTGACAGTTAGGAATAATTTTGTGGAAATTATAATAATAATCTCAAATTTAAAATTATAAATAAAATGTAGTGATTTAAAAAATGAAAAATTGAATTATTTATATCATGGAATATGTGAATAAATGTTTTAAAAATGATAAATTAGGTCTTGGTATTTTTTTATAAACTAAATATTTATTTATATTTTTTTAATTAATATAAAAATTTAATAGAAAATTTATTTTCATAAAACAGATTCATAAATTTATATTTTATTTTCTTATTATTATAAGATAATTTTATGTGATATTAATTAATTTTTCAAAGTGATATATCATTTATTATTATTTTTAAATTGGTATATTTTGAATAAATGTTTATTCTATTTAAAAATTAAATTTATATTATTTATATACCTATTTTCAAAAATTAAGGCTCATTTTTGAAATATACAAATTGAAAAAATGGATAGGGTGTTTTTTGTATTTTTCTAAAATAATTGATTTTTTTGAATAGTTCAATATGATAATTAACTTTATTTGGATAATATAATTTTTTTTAGAATTTCTTTATTTAAGAAAATTATTTTGAATTGAAATGTAATATTTATTATACTTGGTCCTAATAATCATCACTATTGATAGTATTGAGAAAAACAAGAAACGTATACAATAATAAAAAACAGCCCTCTCATCCACTACAAATACAATCCATCACCACCCATTCTCCTCACTTGTTCTAAGCCAAGGATCTTGAATATATTATTTAAAATTACTCTAACAAACACATTCCCCATGTATTGGGATTTCCTGTATCACAAAAATACCAATTCCAGGTCACTCAATGAGGTTTTACAGGAGACACTACACATGAGGTAAAATCCTCTTTTGTTGTCATTTTAATTTATTTTAATTTATTCTCTGTTCATATCATATTCTTAAACCCTCTATCCAAACAAGATTTATAACTCAAATAACTTATATATACTGAAATTTTACTATGGTAATAGAATATGTCACATACAAGACATATTTTAAAGGTATTTTTCATTTAATTTACATCATTTCTTTGTTTTGGGGGTTTCCCTCGGTTTTAGGGAGGAATAGATGAGTATTCATGAATTGGGCCAAGCCGTGAGCCCAATTCCAGATTAAAAAATAAATTTTGTATCTTTTATAAATTTTTCATTTTTCAATATTTTTCATCCATTCAAATTCCTAATTGACCTACCCTAACCTATTAACACCACCAAGGTAATTTGGAGCTTTTAGAAGTTCATAACCAGGGGTTATTTGGGTTTTTGTCTAAGGGGTTGGGCCTGCCCGAAAGCCCAATTCCTGTTTTAAAAATAAAATTTGATTTTGTTATAACTTATTCATTATTTGGGCTTTTTCGGTGATTCCAAGTCTCACTCAAGCCCAAGTAACCCAGCCGCGCGCCTGAACTCTCTCCCACCCATTTGGAGCTCTGTAGAAGCGCGATTTTGTGACGATCTTCATAGGGTTCCTCAAATCGCCCAGATTTGAAGAGGTAAAGTATTTCCTTCATAAATCTCTCAATTCTCAGTCTTTTTCCTCCATTCTAGTTCCTAAATGAGATAATACATCTTGTTCGAACGTACCCTAAATTTGGGATCTTTTAAATTTCAGATACTGGAGTTTTGGAGTGATTACTTCAAGATACTTCAAGTAAATGAGCCCTTTTCTTTCCTCTTTCAAATTACTTTGGGTTTAACTCTTTGTTCTTAGGGTTTATTCGGTTATAATTGAGTTTACTAATGTCCAGAAACTAGGATTTCGAACCTAGGGTTTAACTTTGGGTTTTCTTGGCCAATTTGTGTGGTTTTAGGTTTGATCTAGTTCTCTCTTGGTGCGGCGGGGGTGCGATTTGATTTCGCACAGAGATTCAAGGGGTTTTGTTAATTTGGTAGGTGATTCCATTGTGTGTGCAATCTTTGTGAATTAGCTTGCTGTTTTTCATGGTACTCTAATGTTTATTTCACTTGAATGTTTCTGTAAAAATTGGTTTTAGTTGCATTTATAATGCAAATGAATTTTAAGTTCCAATTTTTGGTGAAATTGAGGGTTTTCCATTCAAATCATTTATTGGTTCATTTTGGGATGCCCCATAACTGAATTTTTGGTTTCATTAAAGGGTTATGAACTGAAATTTGGTTTTAATATCTTACAAGTGTTATCATAGTGTGAAAGGTGGATATAATAAAGAGCTTTGGGTGAAAAACAATGTGATGTTTTGAGAGGTTGTTTTATTGGAAATAAAATTATTTTATTGTGTGTTTTAAATGGTATAAAATGTGTGTAGCTACTGTACAATTTGTTTGTGACCAGTAGTGATATTTTATATGAAAATGGATGTGTGTTGTTTGCTAAAATTGTTTGAGCACAAAAGGGGAAGCCCGGGTACTTAGGTGGGGCGGATTTGTACTAGTACGGCTAGTGGATCGGATGGGTTTTGTCCCTGTTCCACTTAGCATCTGGATAACGACAACTCTAACTAAACTATTTGGATGATGATTGGGGACCACTAGGTTATGGGTATGTTCCCTACTAGTGGCTCGTGCACGAGAACGGATTTTTCTATGGTTACTCTACACCGAGGTACGAGGTACATAGGGCCCGAGACAACCTAGTGCTTAGGGGTGTTCCTGATTTTGATGCTCATAGAATTTGTGGTATTTACCCTTGTTATGGGTTGTTTTTGGCAGTACATTACAGTATCTCACATGTCTATTTAATGTGATAACATTCTGAAATTCTCGAATTGAAAACTGTTTTCATTTGAAAGTTGCATTTCTTTGAATTTTAACACTGTTTCACCTTGTGTATTAAAATTGCTTGTTTTGTTCACATTGTATTGCATACTCTTTGGAATCAACTGGTGGTATCCTATTGGGCTTAGGCTCACACCCTACTTACACCCCTTGGGTGTAAGTAGACCTGCTTATGCTTGACTCAGGTAAAGGGAAGGCTAAGGGTGATGGCGGTTCGGGATGTTAGTACCCATCTTTGGGGCGGAGTTGCGGGGATGGATTGCGTGTGATGATCCCCTTGTCTTGTGGAGTCCATGGGGATGTCTTGATGTTGTCATTATTTTTATTTGGACCAATTTTTGTGTCTTTAAACATATGTATTCAGATCTGGTTTTGTTAAGAATGGTTTAGCATGGAAATTTCAGATTCTTATCATTGGTTGTTTTATTTGTTTTATGCTTTCATACTCGGGTAAATCGTTCCCAAATCATATTGTTTTATACCCGGGCACTTGTGCCAGCCCGTGGGGATAGGGAATGCCCTTCGGGCCTTGCCACGGGCCAGGTTTGGTGCCGTTAATGGTGGCGACCAGATCTGGTTCGTGACAAAATGGTATCAAAGGAGGTTAATGTTTTTGGGTAATATTGTTATTTTGAGATGAGTCGGGATAGACAGGAGCTAGGACTGTCGGGGCTCGGGGTATTGGTTGTGAGTAGGGTGCCTGGCCCGCACCTCTCATGGCAGACCTTGAGTCACCAGAGGATGTTGGAATTTGCTGATTTACTTCACTTCTAGGTGAGACGTGTGGGCTGCAGACCACATGTGGACATCAGGCAGATGTGGAGTAGTTGTTTCTTTTATTACAAGAATGTGTTTAGTTTGTTTATATTTGATGTATTTGATTACAATTTTCAGAATTGTGGTATTGACTATTTCTTTTGTGACTGTTGCATTTTGTAGCAACATGCCTCCCCGGAAAGCTCCCACGCACCCACAGGAGGAAGCTGGAGAGAGTTCTCCCACGCCGATTGATCAGAGGCTAGTCGAGGCCGTGGTCCGGGCTGTCCAGGCTCTAGGATATGGACCAGCTCCAGCTCCAGCTCCTGTTAGAGAGGATTATACTGGTCCTAGAAAGGACAAGGCCCAGGAGTTCCTGAAAAATAAGCCTCCAACCTTTCGAGGAAGCTCAGAACCCCAGGAAACAGAAGAATGGCTCGAGAAGATCGAGCGTATGTTTGAGTTCCTGGAAACACCCGAGGAGCTCAGGGTGAAGTGTGCCTCCTTTCTGTTGGAGGGTCCCAGCCGTAAATGGTGGGAGTCAGTGCTTCAATCTGGGAAGAATGAGCAGATGCGCTGGAGAGATTTCAAGGCTGTCTTCAATGAACAGTATTGCCCTGAGGTGTTGGCTTATGCCAGGTCTAGAGAGTTCATGGAACTTGTTCAGGGGAATCTATCTGTGATGGAGTATGCCAACCGTTTCGCTGAATTGGTTCGGTATGCTCCAGAAATTGTCTCTAATGAGCAAGCGAAGGCCCAAAGGTTTGAGAAAGGCTTGCGACCAGAGATATACTCCCAGGTGTTCTTGTTTAAGCTGAGGACCTATGCTGAGGTCGTTGATCGGGCGTGCATGGTGGAGATTGATAGAAAAGGCAGGGCTGGTTTCTATGGTTCTGTATCAGCAGTGGGAAGTGGAAGCTCCTCAGAGAAGAAAAGGAAGCGGGAGGATCATGTGAAGAAAGGAGGGGGCAGTTCAGGCCACTCTTCCAGGCACACATCGACTGCTACAGAAGGCGTGTGAGTTTCACGGCACCTGACGGGAGTCGTCAGGTTTTTCATGGTGAATGGGATCCTCGGTCAGGTCGCGCAGGGCCTCCACTCCCAGAGTTGGGAAGTGTTATCTTCCAGTTATCTTCGATTGTGCTAGAGGATGGTCTTTCCCCTGAAGGTGCACTACCTCATGTAGTGAATGAGTTTCCTGAGGTATTCCCTGATGATTTTTCTGGTTTGCCCCCGGAGCGGGATGTGGAGTTTTCGATTGATCTGGCGCTGGGAACACAGCCGATATCTCTTCCCTCCTATCGCATGGCCCCCACCGAGTTGAGGGAATTAAAGATACAGCTGGACGACTTAGAATCCAAAGGATTCATTCGCCCGAGCGTCTCTCCTTGGGCCGCTCCTGTGTTGTTTGCAAAAAAGGCTGATGGATCCCTCCGGTTGTGCATTGATTACCGGAAGCTGAATAAGGTAACAATTAAAAACAAATACCCTTTGCCCAGAATAGATGATTTGTTTGACCAGTTGAAGGGAGCAAAGTGGTTCTCAAAGATAGACCTGCGTTCAGGGTATCATCAACTCAGGGTGAAGGAGTCAGATATCCCAAAGACAGCCTTTCGGTGCAGGTACGGCCACTTTGAGTATTTGGTCATGCCCTTCGGATTGACCAATGCTCCAGCAGTCTTTATGGCACTTATGAATAGGGTGTTTCATCAGTATCTCGATTCCTTTATTGTGGTGTTCGTGGATGATATTCTGGTATACTCTAGCTCCGAGGAGGAACACGAACATCACTTGAGGATCGTTTTAGGTACATTACGGGATCACCGCCTCTATGCAAAGTTGTCAAAGTGCACCTTCTGGATCAGAGAGGTGAGATTTCTGGGGCATGTGATCTCAGAGCACGGAGTTTCAGTGGACCCTGAGAAAATTAGTGCGGTTATGTCATGGGAGCAGCCGAAGAATGTGTTCGAGATCAGGAGTTTCCTTGGCCTGGCTGGTTACTACAGGCGATTCGTTCGGGATTTCTCTCGGCTTGCATCACCAATGACTGCGCTCACCCGGAAAGGGGTGAAGTTTGTATGGGGTCCAGAATGTCAAGCATCATTCGAGGAGCTGAAGAGACGGTTGACTACCGCCCCTGTGCTGATTTTGCCTGAGGCTGGGAAGGGTTATGTGGTTTATTGTGATGCTTCAGGTATGGGTCTTGGGTGCGTGCTTATGCAAGATGATCACGTGGTGGCTTATGGCTCTCGCCAACTCCGACCACATGAAAAGAACTACCCTACCCATGACTTGGAGTTGGCAGCGGTGATGCATGCTTTGAAGACATGGCGTCACTACCTCTTTGGCGAGAAGTTTGTGGTCTACTCTGATCACAAAAGCTTGGCTTATATCTTCTCGCAGAAGGACCTCAACTTGAGGCAACGTCGCTGGATCGAGTACTTGCAGGGGTTTGACTTTGACATTGTCTATACCCCAGGCAAGGGTAATGTAGTGGCCGACGCTTTGAGCCGAAGAGTTCCAGTGCAGGCTTTGAGGAAATCTAGTGATGAGTGGGCATTGATGGGGCTCTTTTCTCAAATGCATGTGGAGGCTAGGGAACACAGTGGAGGGGCATTCTTGGCGAGTGTCCAGTTGACTCCTTCTCTATTAGAGTTGATTCAGCAGGAACAGCCCAGTGATGATCTTTGTCAGCGGTCTAAGAAGTTCCTTCATGGTGGGGAGACATCCTCTGATTGGTCGTCATCTCCCGAGGGCATCTTGTGCTTCAAGGGCCGTTCAGTAGTGCCATTATCTCTACGGAAGGTGGTGATGAAAGATAGCCACCAGTCTCAGTGGGCTGTCCATCCGGGTGCCACCAAGATGTATTATGACGTTCGTCGGCAGTTTTGGTGGCCTGGTATGAGACGGGACATAGCAGGCTTTGTTTCGAAATGCTACACATGTCAGCAGGTGAAAGCAGAGCACCAAAGGCCATCCGGTTTGCTCCAACCACTACCCATTCCTACCTGGAAGTGGGAAGAGGTTTCCATGGACTTCATTGTTGGCTTACCTCGTACACCTCGGGGTAAGAATGCTATTTGGGTGGTGATTGATCGTCTGACCAAATCAGCCCACTTCATTCCGATTAAAGATACAACTAAAGTAGATGAGTTGGGCCATTTGTATCTTCAAGAAGTGGTGAGACTCCATGGTGTACCATCAGCTGTTGTCTCGGATAGAGACCCCCGCTTCACTTCTCGATTTTGGGAAGGCCTTCAGAATTCCTTGGGGTCTCAGATTAAGATGAGCACAGCATACCACCCACAGACGGATGGTCAGACAGAGCGGGCAAATCAGATATTGGAGGACATGCTTCGTGCATGTGTCCTGGACTTTGGAGGTTCTTGGGATAGCCATTTGGGATTGGTAGAGTTTGCTTATAATAATAGTTACCAATCCACGATTCGAATGGCCCCTTTTGAGGCGCTCTATGGTCGGCCTTGTCGGTCCCCCCTATGTTGGGCTGAGGTAGGAGAGACTTCATTGTTGGGGCCGAGCCTTGTGCAGGAGACTTCTGAGAAGGTCAAGTTGATCAGGCAGCGCTTATTGACAGCTCAGAGTCGTCATAAATCTTATGCTGACCGGAGGCGTCGAGACCTAGAGTTTTCTGTGGGTGACAGGGTATTCTTAAAAGTGGCCCCTCGTCTGGGCCATCGTCGATTGGGGAAGCAAGGTAAGTTGATGCCACGGTATGTCGGACCCTTCGAGATCACCGAGCGTATTGGTAAGGTGGCATACAGGTTGGCCTTACCTTCTCAGTTGACATCTATCCATGATGTCTTCCACGTCTCCCAGTTGAAGAAATACAATCCAGATCCATCCCATGTGTTGAGTTGGGAAGAACTAGAGATAGAGCCTGACTTGTCTATCGTTGAGAGGCCGGTGAAAATAGTGGACTCCCAGGAGAAGATACTTCGAGGAAAGTCTATTCCTTTAGTCCGGGTTTTATGGCAGCATGGGAATGATACACATGAGACATGGGAGCGAAAGTCATGGGTCAAGGAAGAGTACCCATTCTTATTTTCCAACCGAGATTCATGTTGACTTTCCGGGGCGGAAAGTCCTTCATGGTGGGGAGAATTGTCACATACAAGACATATTTTAAAGGTATTTTTCATTTAATTTACATCATTTCTTTGTTTTGGGGGTTTCCCTCGGTTTTAGGGAGGAATAGATGAGTATTCATGAATTGGGCCAAGCCGTGAGCCCAATTCCAGATTAAAAAATAAATTTTGTATCTTTTATAAATTTTTCATTTTTCAATATTTTTCATCCATTCAAATTCCTAATTGACCTACCCTAACCTATTAACACCACCAAGGTAATTTGGAGCTTTTAGAAGTTCATAACCAGGGGTTATTTGGGTTTTTGTCTAAGGGGTTGGGCCTGCCCGAAAGCCCAATTCCTGTTTTAAAAATAAAATTTGATTTTGTTATAACTTATTCATTATTTGGGCTTTTTCGGTGATTCCAAGTCTCACTCAAGCCCAAGTAACCCAGCCGCGCGCCTGAACTCTCTCCCACCCATTTGGAGCTCTGTAGAAGCGCGATTTTGTGATGATCTTCATAGGGTTCCTCAAATCGCCCAGATTTGAAGAGGTAAAGTATTTCCTTCATAAATCTCTCAATTCTCAGTCTTTTTCCTCCATTCCATTTCCTAAATGAGATAATACATCTTGTTCGAACGTACCCTAAATTTGGGATCTTTTAAATTTCAGATACTGGAGTTTTGGAGTGATTACTTCAAGATACTTCAAGTAAATGAGCCCTTTTCTTTCCTCTTTCAAATTACTTTGGGTTTAACTCTTTGTTCTTAGGGTTTATTCGGTTATAATTGAGTTTACTAATGTCCAGAAACTAGGATTTCGAACCTAGGGTTTAACTTTGGGTTTTCTTGGCCAATTTGTGTGGTTTTAGGTTTGATCTAGTTCTCTCTTGGTGCGGCGGGGGTGCGATTTGATTTCGCACAGAGATTCAAGGGGTTTTGTTAATTTGGTAGGTGATTCCATTGTGTGTGCAATCTTTGTGAATTAGCTTGCTGTTTTTCATGGTACTCTAATGTTTATTTCACTTGAATGTTTCTGTAAAAATTGGTTTTAGTTGCATTTATAATGCAAATGAATTTTAAGTTCCAATTTTTGGTGAAATTGAGGGTTTTCCATTCAAATCATTTATTGGTTCATTTTGGGATGCCCCATAACTGAATTTTTGGTTTCATTAAAGGGTTATGAACTGAAATTTGGTTTTAATATCTTACAAGTGTTATCATAGTGTGAAAGGTGGATATAATAAAGAGCTTTGGGTGAAAAACAATGTGATGTTTTGAGAGGTTGTTTTATTGGAAATAAAATTATTTTATTGTGTGTTTTAAATGGTATAAAATGTGTGTAGCTACTGTACAATTTGTTTGTGACCAGTAGTGATATTTTATATGAAAATGGATGTGTGTTGTTTGCTAAAATTGTTTGAGCACAAAAGGGGAAGCCCGGGTACTTAGGTGGGGCGGATTTGTACTAGTACGGCTAGTGGATCGGATGGGTTTTGTCCCTGTTCCACTTAGCATCTGGATAACGACAACTCTAACTAAACTATTTGGATGATGATTGGGGACCACTAGGTTATGGGTATGTTCCCTACTAGTGGCTCGTGCACGAGAACGGATTTTTCTATGGTTACTCTACACCGAGGTACGAGGTACATAGGGCCCGAGACAACCTAGTGCTTAGGGGTGTTCCTGATTTTGATGCTCATAGAATTTGTGGTATTTACCCTTGTTATGGGTTGTTTTTGGCAGTACATTACAGTATCTCACATGTCTATTTAATGTGATAACATTCTGAAATTCTCGAATTGAAAACTGTTTTCATTTGAAAGTTGCATTTCTTTGAATTTTAACACTGTTTCACCTTGTGTATTAAAATTGCTTGTTTTGTTCACATTGTATTGCATACTCTTTGGAATCAACTGGTGGTATCCTATTGGTCTTAGGCTCACACCCTACTTACACCCCTTGGGTGTAAGTAGACCTGCTTATGCTTGACTCAGGTAAAGGGAAGGCTAAGGGTGATGGCGGTTCGGGATGTTAGTACCCATCTTTGGGGCGGAGTTGCGGGGATGGATTGCGTGTGATGATCCCCTTGTCTTGTGGAGTCCATGGGGATGTCTTGATGTTGTCATTATTTTTATTTGGACCAATTTTTGTGTCTTTAAACATATGTATTCAGATCTGGTTTTGTTAAGAATGGTTTAGCATGGAAATTTCAGATTCTTATCATTGGTTGTTTTATTTGTTTTATGCTTTCATACTCGGGTAAATCGTTTCCAAATCATATTGTTTTATACCCGGGCACTTGTGCCAGCCCGTGGGGATAGGGAATGCCCTTCGGGCCTTGCCACGGGCCAGGTTTGGTGCCGTTAATGGTGGCGACCAGATCTGGTTCGTGACAGAATATCTATCATCAAACCCCTTATTCTCTATTTTTTATTCTGAAAATGAAAACATCATCCCTGACATGTTTATTTACTGCCATTGTGGACGTTACTTTTTTATTTTCCATTAACAACTTAAATTCTAGTCATATAACCATTATTACGGCCAAATAAAATTATATTATATATATTATATGTTATATAATGTTCTGGATCCATTACATAAACATTAAATTAAATAGAATGATATAATTTTTCCATATTCGTGAAAACTGCCAAGATAAAATTAATCCATTTCCATAAAATTTCCATCTAATGATTCATACTTATAATATATATAATGATAATTAAATTATAGTAAAAAAATTATTTTATAGAGGTTCTGAGTTGTGTAATTATTGAATATAAATATGATAATCTAGGACATTAAGTACAAATGGTAACAACATTCAGACATTTGATAGTGGACTTTGTCTCAATTTCTATTTCATTGATAATTACTTATTATTATTACCATAAAAATTCTTATGTGGTTTATCTACTACCCATTTGATATAATTTTAAATTTTAAATTACATTTCATTTACTATCCAAATTTCTTCCATCATGGATATGATTATTTTTTTTATCCATATACGATTCTTTACATATTCTATTTACTTTATATATTACATTAACTGGGGAAATATTGATTAATATATATACTATAATAAATAGGGATATTTTGATAATTATGATTGTTCATGAATTAAATATTCTTAGGAATAATTATTTGGACTTTTAGTGATTTGTATGGACTAAATTTATAAATACAGTTAATGAATTGATGGGTCTCATGAGACAAAATATTAGTCGACAAAACCTTCATGTTTGCTTCCATGTAGAATCATATGTTCTTCTATTCATATAGTTAAAAAATATTATGAAAGTTATTGATAGTAGAGGTTCATTTTTTATCAACATGATATCCAATAATTAATCATTCTCTTCATTCAGTATTTAGTTATTGCTTTCTTTGAGATTTTCACTATGACAGAATATATTGATTCATTTTAAATCCAATTTTATTAATGAGATGTTTTTTTAAGTTATTGATAATTATATAATGATTAATCTTTATTGATTTTTAATTACTTATTATTTATTTCTATAACCCTTTTGAGAACTTGATGTCACCCTTTTACTTATTTTATTTCCCCAATTTATGAAGATGAAATATATGAATAAGTGTCACGGAAGAAGTTTGTTTTCCTTTTTTATGTGGTATTTTAAATAACCATTTTAAAAATAAAACTCTGTATGTATATAGTTCTTCCAGATTACTAAACTGACTGAGCCTTGGTGATGTGACATATTGTATCAATTCCATTTTAATAAAATATCCACCGACCCCAGGATTCTGTGTCCAAGATATTATTGATATGTTCAGTTACATATATTATTTTAAAATCTAAAATATATTTCTTTTTAATGTATTTATTTTTTAATTGTGATGAAATAATTAACTTAAAAATTTATAGAATGCTAATGTATTAAAAATTCAATTAATGGAAAAATGAAAACAATTATATGGAAAATATTAAAAGTGATATAATTTAAGAAATTTGAGGTGATTCATGAGCTTTATAGATTAACATGGCATGTTATAGATGTATTAAAATATTTGTATCATATTCTACTTTTTTATGGATACTGTTAATTTCAAATAAATTAATAAATCTAAAAAATACATTTAATGAGATATTATAATAAATAATATTTTAATAAAGGATATAAAATTCTTAAAATTATTATATTCAAAAAACATTTTTAGATAAGTTTTATAATATCAACCCTGATACATTTACATGTCTTTTATCTCTTAAAATTTACATTGTTGAACAGAAAAGTGTAGAAATAAATATTTTCAAGGAAAGTGTAAAAGCGGTTAATGGTTGGAAAAACAAAAATAAAATGGTAAAAATGTGATCATAACTTTTATAATTTTTATTTAATGACATGATTTAGACCCATACACATACTATAGTCAAAATGTACTAGTTTAGAGACACAAGGAATTGAAAATTAATTTATACTAATTTATTGTTTTGAGAGATTGCAAGGGTTCCCCTTCCCTAACTTATAAAATAGACTCTTCTTACCTTTACATAACAAAACATAACCAATTTTTTTTATCTAAGATATAGCTAAGAACCTTCTTGACAACCCTACCCAAATTATAGATACCTCAGTTAAGGAAAAATCCCAAAAATATTGTTCTTAAGGTGTTTTGAAAAGGTGGTTTCCCAAAGAAGATGAAAATAAAGAACGTACCCAATGAGTCGGACTCAAGGGGAGGTAATTTTATATAAAAACACTATTTTAATATTTACTTAAACACATCCATAATATATTTTTATATTAAAATACAAAATCATGGAAAAAATTTGAAACCATCATGTCTAACCAAGACATCACGCACTCTATAAAGTAACAAAATTATTAAAAACCATTTTAAACATGTTAGACAAAATTTATTTAAATAATTTTTAGGATAGTGCTATGACCTTTTTATTAGAGTAATCCATGATAATATATTAAATTTGAGAGTCCAAATTTTCCCACACTTACAAGAACTCATATAATCTATTTTTTTGTTATTAAAGACTCTCACAAGGGTTTGGTTTTGTTTTTCAATCCACTCACCTTTCTCATTATTTTTGTATGCCAAAACCAACTATCCATTCATCCTTTCCAAAACCTATGTAGGAGCAGGGATGGGAAATATTTACCTAAATACACTATTTTTCATTCATATTTGTGCTTTCTAAAAATGTTTTAAAGATGGGTTTTTATTATTCTCCTATGATTTTTTATATTTTTTTACCCGGGTTTTTTAGTAAATTGTTGTTAAAGGTATCCTTAAACCATTTTATAAATAAGGTAAATTTTTAATTTTCAGAAAAAAATTTATTAAAGAATTTTTTTTATTATATATAGAATTTACATATTTTTTCACCATCCTGACTAATTTTTACATTGAAACGTACTTTACAAGTATACTTGTTTTTTAAGGAAATTGTTCCCATTATAATGGACGAGTTATTTTTATATAATTGATTTCATAATGGAAATTTTATTACCTAAAGAATGGTTTAATGTTATATTAATGGAATTTATATTCTTCAAGGGAAATAACACTTTATGTTAGTTATAATCCCCTTGGTATATTTTAAAACAATTGCATTCTAATTACTTCTCTACATGGAGTATTATTATTTAAAAAATATTTTCATGGAACTAATTTTTTTCACGGGTCAAAAAAGTTATTTAAATAATGGTCTGTTTTAATTTATATATAAAAAATGGATTTTTCGTCAATGTAACTATTATTAAAAGTCTTGAATCCTTTAAAATATTTCATTTTTTATTTAATGAGAAACACTATTTACCTTTTTGAAGATATTTTAGTGTTGAAATTTTTTTTAAGAAGAATCAGTATTTTGATATCCGAAATATATTTCACATAGTTTTAAAATTGTTTTTATCTGTTTTATTCATGTTATGTCCATGTAAATTATTTATGATTGGGCGAGACACATTATATATCATGGTGACTTAGATATAACTTATACAAAGGGTTGATTCCTATTATAGCTCCTGTGTGAGCCTAATATAACATATACTATAGGGGAACCTAGATAGAACTGGGTGAACCCTTTATAGAATATATAATGGGTTCATCAAGATAGTACTACAATTAATTTTGAAATGATTATGTTATATAAAGAATTATATTGGATGTCAGTTGTATGGTTATTCTTATTTTGAGGGTTTAGTAATGGTTTTAAGATGATGATGTACCAAGTGACCTTTATTCCTTTTATATGATTTATATTGTGTTTTTATTTAAATTTTTTGATTTGAATAGTAAGGATAATTATATTTTCTAAAACATTCACTATTCTAGTAAAATTTATATTTTTAAGAGATGGTATTACATGTGTTTTCATGTTTTCTATGGAATAACATATCTTTTATTTTGTCTCCTAATGACCTTATAGTGTTGATACCTCATTTTAATTTTTTTTCAAATGGTTTAAGGATGGGGAAGGGAAAGAATGAAATCATTTTGAGAGTTATAATTATTTTTTTGAAAAAAAATATTGATTCCTTTCAATTGTTTTTTCATGTGAAAATGGATGCCAAGTAGAAAATTCCACTTTATATTATATTGAATTGATATGTAAGGGTTGTGAAATATCTCTATAAATATCAATAAATAAAATATTGTTGGGTGTTTAATAAATTTAATTATAGTTTAAAGTCACAAGAATATTTAATGTTCAATTCTGGGTCCTTAAAATTTGTATCAAAACATTTTTTAGATAACTTTATTACTCAGGATGTTATTTTAATATAAGTTAAAAGTCCTCTATGAAAATAAATGGTAGTACGCTAGGTAGAATTTTTTTAATTTTGGATTAATATAAAAGAGTTAAAGAAAATATTGATAGGGATATATTAGTTTTATCATCCTCATAATTTCATAGATTATGATTTTATTTTTATTATCACACTTAACTTTTTGGTTTATTAAATTGGTGGATCTAGTTGGAACCAAAGTAACAATGGATGTAATGAAAAATGAAATTGTTTTCTGATTGTGTAACTAAATTGAATAATATATCTAAAGGTAAAACTTGTTGTTAATCTCAACAGGATATCTGGAGTTATGATTGACAATATATACCCATGTCAGTTTTCCAACTCATTAAATAAGGGAGATGTGAAGATCCCGGGATGTTCTGGTCATAATGATTATAAACATAAAAACATTCAATGAATTATATTCCCTAAATATTTAAATAATCACCAATGAAGATGTTTTAAATGAATTATAGGATTTTTGTATATGGTAAATAAGTTCATACATAAATATTCATCCATGGAAAAAATGATGTTTTTAACTGAATCTGTGAAGGGAAAATAATTTATCCTTGAGGAATCAATTGAAAATTTTCTATATTGGAATAATGGTCCTTAAGATAATTGTTTTACTTGATGAAAACCTGAAGAATGAGATAAAAAATATTATTTATATGAATGTTTAGTCACACCTAATTACATTATTATTGAAGACATGGACACTGAAAATTACATAGGAATTGTATGGAGTATATCATAGATATATTTTGATATTATTGAATGTAAAGTAAGGATTCATATTTTTTAGGAAGGAATTATCAAAGAATAATATAGAAAATAATCGTGAAATGATTTTGAATAACATTGAATGATTGAGGTGTGTATATATTGGAGGTCTAGATTTATTTTTTAAGAATGATATTAAGAATTAGGTCACTATTTATGTTTTATGTGATGGAAGTACTTATTAAACATTTATTTATAAGGTATATGTAAAATTTATGTTTATCCTATGAAAATTTATTTAATATAAATAAATATTTTAATTTGGTGGACATGAGTTGTAAGGTATTTCCTAACTTTAATGTTTATATGATACTTAACGATGAAGATCATTTTGAGTATTTTCATCACATTTTTTTGAAATTTTATAATAATTATATTAGAATAATTATAGAAATATTAAATACCACTTGATGAGTGAAAACTCTGTAATGACCCAGAAATTCTGAGGAAATATTTTTTTATTTAATAAATGGGAATTTTATGAGTCTGCGAAAGTTTACGGTGCTTGATTCCAATTCCCGGTGTGACCATAATCAATTTCTAAATTTTAGTTCGGGTAGGTTCAGTAAACATATGATCTGGTTTTTATAACTTTTAAAATAGTACTCGGAATAGAATTCCAAGGGCACAGTTGAACTCGTAGCCCTAGTATTCACTTAAGAAGTCTTTCACCTCGACGACAGTTGGTCTAGAATAAAAGTTAGATTTTGGGTTTTCATAAAAAAATAAAATAATGTGAGCTACACTTAAATTTATTTGAGCCTCCATGTGGGTGACTGGTAGTTAAAACCTCCTCATGGAAGTTGGAGGTGGGACCACCACACCTTAACCTCCCATGAGAGGTTATGGTGGTGGGGCCTACCCGAACATGACCTCCTGCGAGAGGTTACGACGTGGGGACCACCAGAACATAACCTCCCATGATAGGTTACGTCGGCGTGACCACACGGGGGCTTAACTCCCTATTGATGGAAGAGAGTAAAACCTCTCAAATCTCATTCGTTAATGAGGGAGAGCCTCATGATCGTCCTTTAATTCAATTGTGCAAATCTCTCCTAATTAATTCATGCCAGCTCTCATGAATTAATTAGGGGGAGCCAATTAATTTAATTATAATTTTTGAATATCTATGACAATGAAATATTAGATAAATCAATATAATATTATTTCACTTGTAATTTGGGTGGAAGTTGGGAAAGAGGAGAGCTTGTGTGGATTGAATTCTCCCAACGAAGAACGAAGAATGAAGAACGCGTTCTTCCAATGAAGAACGCCGGTGACGATCCTTCTTCGACTTCTTCTGCAGACACATACCGGCGCAGAGCATCTTCCATAGCCGACACAGCTCGGGTTTTGAAGCATGTAGCAGACGCGACGAACAACGATTCTCTTCGTCTACTTTCCGTGACTCCTTCAATGAATGACAAACGACAAACAAAGGTAGGGGGATTACATTGAGTAATATTCATTTTCTTTTTCTCATCATCATTTGAAAGGAATAGATGTCAACTGTTGACAATAGTTGATGTTCATCATACTCCTTTGATGAACCAATTTCTATCACCCCTAAACACGGAGGGTGCAGGACAAACTAACGGGGCCCGAATCCCTCCACCGATCTCATTATGATGTTTCCTCGGTGTGGTGATGAGGCGACGGAACGAAAAAGGCGGAAACGACAAAGGAAATGCTACCCGTAGCCTCAGTGAGCCATGCCGCCCCCCGTGATGCTTTGGTTCCCCACACTGAACCGCGGTCCTCCGGCCGAGCTGCCCTGGTCGTGCTGTCTGCTGGAGTACCGGCCAAGCACTCCCGGCCCGCACTATCGCCGGTATCCAAAGCCGCCCGTCTGGCCGTTCGGGAACCGGAAGCCCGACTTCCCTCCTGGCCGTGCCCGAACCGGCCGCCCAGCCTGGCCGAGCCGCTTCCCGGACACCCTGCCGGGCTCTGCTCACGCCGCCCAGAACCAGCCGCCCTGCCGGATTCTACGCACGCCTCCCTAAACCAGCCACCTGCCGGCCTCCCCACGCACCCTGTGAGCCTCCGGAGAATCGGCAGCCTTATAGAATCCCGACTGAGCCGGCGTCCTGTCCCCCTCACGACGCCCTAGAAGAACCAGCCTGGCCACGCCCTCCAGGCCGAGCCGTGTAGGGCCGCGCCTTCGTGAAGCTCCTGGACAAACCGGCCCCGAGCCCGGGCCGAACTACCCTCACGGCCGGCTGGGTAGGCCCTAGTGGGCCGGGCCGAACCTAACCGGCTGACCCACCCAATGGGTCAGGCCAGACCCAACAGGTCTGACCAGGTCGACCCAGAATGGGTTAGCCGAGACAGGGTTGGGCCGAGTTGGTCCGACCAGGTAGGACCAGACATTGGCTCAATACCGACCCTTTACTTTCATTGGCCATATCTTTGGAACCGGATGACCGTTTGATGAACCGTCAATGGAACTAGTTTTCTATGATCACGAAGGTCCCTTTGAGTTTAACCCACTGATGTTCAGGGTAATGTTGAGATACGGTCTGGTTGGATCGTTCACGAATCCAACCAGGCCCCCGGGACTAAAAAAATTATATCTCATAGACTGGGCGTCCGATTGATGTGACGTCTATTTTTTTGAGACCTCTATGATGAGGTGGACTGTTGATATACTTCTTTGTGGGACTTCATGACAGTTAGAGTATCGACATGTAGCTTGTGGAGTGTACCCTTCCTGAGTTGAGAAAGCAGAGTACGGAGAACTAGTAGCTGGCTGAGACTTGTCGACTGTTGACTGATTCGAATCAGAGTGATTTTGAATAGCCCATTGGGGATCTCCTGGTTGTGGCGGCAGACCCACGGCGGAGGAGTGCCTTGTTGTGGCGTCAGACCCATGGTACTAGACAGGAGGAGTACCTCTGCATGTTATTAGGGGGAGGGCCTAGTTGTGGCGGCAGACCCACAGTGGGGAGCGCCTTGGTGATGCAGACGACCCACAGTACCCGAAAAGAGGAGTACCTCAGCAATCTAAGGTTAGTGGGAAGTGCCTTGGTGTCATGGCATGCCCAATGTACTCGATAGGGGAGGAGTTCTCTTGCATCCTTGGTTTCGATATTGTGAATAAAAATCCGGGTTTAGACGAGACGGTAACTTTTGTGTTTATCTCATGATTGAGATGAATTACTTGATAACTTAGGTATATGTATGAGCATATACCTAAGTAAGGTTATCTGTTTATTTCAAACTTTTTGGTATATCCTTGTTGGATTTTGTGAGACCTTGAGGGTCTTGGGGTCCCTACTGAGTATCGTTATACTCACCCCTGTAGGAGATATGCCCGCACCTCGTTGTGTTGGTTGCAGACAACGAACAATGCTGACCGAGGCTCGGTGGACAGAACTGGACGGTACCTGGAGGTTGACCACACGGCGAGTCAGTACACGGAGGAGACGGACGAACGTGGAGTGCTGTGGATGATTTTTGTACCTACCATTCAAGTAGGACTTCATGGTGGATGATCTAGCAGCTGTTTACCTTACTTTAATGGTAGTTTCTTTCCATTTCTTTGTACTTTACAGTTGGGCTTGTATTTCTAGCCCCTTTTACTTTTCAACACTATTTTGTACACATTTTTAATTTGTGTTTGGATTCCAACTTGTACTCTATTTGTTTATAATTACATTTTATAAAGGCAATGCCTTCCTAGCATAGATATTTACACCTTTGGTGCTAGTTTCCAGCCTATGGCCTATGGAAGGAGGGCTTGAGGTAGTCACGACACAGGTCTCGAGGAAGGGTCATAACAAATTGGTATCAGAGGAGTCTATTATACTGCATAACTTAGGACTCTGATCTTCATTTTCTATAAAGAAATAGTGTTAAGGCCACCACGTGTGGTTTTCAGTTCATGGAGTCCAGTGTTGTTGTGGCGGCCGACGTGTCCACACACCAGGACCATGACTACTGATTTCCGACTTAGTGCATGAAAACACTAATTTCATGTGTGATTTAAATAGTTTTTAATTAAGTCATCTCAACCAGGACAACTCACCAGGTATAATCTTTTGACCATGTTGCATCTATTTCATTCAGGATGCCTCCCAGCGGACGACCAATTAGAGACCCTTGAGTTATACACACATATAGCCAACAGAGCGATGAGGCATTGTTGCATGGTCCTTTTCCAATGGAGGCACCAGTTGTACCACTTCTTGTTGGGCCACTGATGCCACTGGTCGCAGTTGTAGACGATGCACACTGCTTGAGCACGCTGTACGAGTTCCAGCGCCAGAGGCCACCCAGGTTCAGGGGAGAGATGAACCTGTAGGCAGCTGAGGATTGGCTGGAGGCTGTGCTGAGAGTCATAGACTGGTAGGGACTACAACCGACTTCATGGAAATCCATGCTGCAAGTCTTATTCAGGCAGCAGCAGGAAGATGGTTGATCCTGATGCTCCAGGTGCATGATGAGGCAACACTACTCTATGCAGACTTCGAGATCTTGTTTTGGGAAGAGTATGTCCCAATCACTCTCTGTGCAGTGCATATACAGGAGCTACCTCATCATCATCAGGGCAACATGGCTATAGTTCACTACTCAACAAGGTGCACAGACCTCTCACGCTACTCCCCTGATATGGTACAAGACCCATTATTCAGGGCCCGGACCATCGAGCAGGGACTCAGGATAGAGATCAGGGCTTCGATTATCTCCCTCAGTATCCCGATACAGGCATGGGTGTTGGAGCGAGCCCAATTAGGGGAGAGTTTCATTGCTGAGCAGTCTACAGTAGTGAGACCCCCCACTAGTCGAAAAGTAGTGGAGTCTTCTTCCGGTGGAAGTAGACAGATGTCACAGAGGTCCAAGAGGACCAGACTTACAGGTGGATGACCGCACGAATCAGGATCGGTTTTGTAGGGAATCTGGAGTGGAGACAGATCCAGACATGCCAGAAGCGGGCAGTGTTACGCATGCAGCAGGTAGGATCACATGGATCATGACTGTCTGGCCCTCCATTCAGATGATTAGCAGATGGTTGAAGGACCACCCAGGCAGAGACAGAGATTCGATCTAGGTGGTCCGTAGGGAGTAGGCAGATGTGGAAGATGATCTAGTCGTGCAGTTGGCAGTGGGAGACATTTCGAGGTGTTACTTCCACCACCACCTGGAGGTCCACCCCGACCATAGGGAGCAGGTGGATAGGGGAGAGCTCAGCTCTAGGTAGCTGAGGCTTATGATCACAGTGCTCTAGAGATGATTCGAGGTATGATCTGTGCCAACTCCACCTTATCTACAGTTCTTATAGACACAGGTTCTAGTCCCTCTTTCATCTACACATCCCTCGTTCGGATCTTGGAGATTCCGACGGATCCCTTGGCTCAATCCTTATGGATAGAGACTCCTACATGAGCAGACTCGAGGATTACACATTGTTGCCAGTAGTGTGAGTGTACTCTAGGAGGCAAGATCTTCAACTGGAATCTCCTAGTAGCGGCGTCGAGGCTTTATAACATCATCTTGGGTATGGAATGGTTATCTACAATCCATTATTAGATAGACTGTATTAGGAAAAAAGTATGGTGTTTCCACACGGATGGGATCAAATTCACCTTCACCGGTGAGAAGGGAGACTTTGTATTACAGGAAGGACTTACTCAGAGGAGGGTGCAGATGATCACTCATCAGTTATCCTGCCTTACCCTTGGAGCAGTTGATGTGGAGAGTCTGAGTTATCCTGTAGTGGTGGACCACTACATGGATGTTCTCCCTGACGATGTTCCATGACTACCTCCTCATAGAGAGGTGGACTTATACCTTGACATGTTACCTGGGATGACACCGATATCTACACCAGTGTATCAGATGGATCCCGTGGAGATTCACGAGCTATGGGTACAACTAGAGGACTTACAGGGGAATGGATTCATCCAACCCACTGTTTCTCCCTCGGCAGCTCTGATTCTGATCACCAAGAAGGCAGATGGAAGCTTGAGGCTTTGTGTCAACTACCATCGCCTACACTAGGTGACCGTGAAGAAAAATTACCTACTCTAGAGGATTGAATACCTCTTTGATCCGCTGAATGGATCAAAGTGGTCCTCGAAGATAGACCTCTGGTCAGGCTATCACAAGCTCAGAGTTCGAGATGAGGATGTGCAGAAGATGGCCTTCATGTGTCGGTACGACCATTACGAGTTCTTGGTTATGCCTTTTGGCATAACCAACGCTCCATCAGTGTTCATGGGACTCATGAACATGATCTTCCAGCCATACCTCAAATTCTTTGTCATATTCTTCATCGATGACATTCTGATCTACTCGACTACTAAGGAGGAGAATGCCTACCATTTGCAGGTAGTACTGGACATACTCTGAGTGAACTAGGTTTATGGTAAGCTCTCAGGGTGCTAGTTTTGGATCCAAGAGGTTCAATATTTGGGACCTATTATCTCGGAGGATATAGTTGTAGTGGATCCATCGAAGATTGAGGTGGTACTTGCTTGGGAGCCACCCATGAGTGTGACAGAGATACAGAGTTTCATGGATTTGGTTGGATATTACCGGAGATTCGTGCCAGAATTTTCCAGAGATGCAACACCACTATCAGCCTTGATGAAGATAGGGAAACCCTTCGTGTGTTCAGAGAGATGCTAGATAAGATTTCATGAGCTGATGTAGAGGCCGACCAGTGCCCCCATCCCGAGGCTTCCAGAGGAAGGAGTAGGGTACGTAGTCTTCTGCGATGCATGAGGGACTATACTTGGGTGTGTCCTGATGAATGATAAAGAAGTGATCGTGTATGGTTCTTGGAAGCTGAGACAACAGGAGTAGAACTACGCCACCCCTAACCTGGAGTTAACAGCAGTGGTATTTGCCTTGAAGATGTGGCGAAACTAACTGATGGGAAGACTTTTTACCGTGTACTCTGATCACAAGAGTCTCATGTATATCTTCTCTCAGAAGGACCTGAACTTGAGATAGCGACGTTGGCTTGAGTTCCTCCAGGACTTTGACTTGGAGATAGTCTATATTACTGGGAAGGGGAACGTTGTTGTAGATGCACTTAGCAGGAGAACTGGTATACAGCTTCTAGGTGAAGCGATGGAGCAGTTGACCGCTTTACAGATATCTTTTATGGATTGAGATATAGAATATTTCCTTCAGTCCCTTACAGTCACTCCCCAACTTCTTCATTGTGTCAGAGAGGCACAACATGGGAACGCTGACTGCGAGACACGATGTGCTCAGATATCCACAGGGAATGCACCTGATGGATTTTAAAAAGGTGGGTATCACTTCATCCTTTTTAGAGGACGTACTATGGTACCAGTGTCACTTCAGGAGGAAGTGTTGAAGGAGTTCCAGACATCCACTTTAGCGTTACATCCAGGATTGGTGAAGATGTACCAAGACCTTCGATGATAGCACTGGTGGCAAGGTATGAAGAGGGTAGTAGCATAGTTTGTCTCTCTATGCCAAACTTGTCAGCAAGTTAATGTAGAGCACTAGGTACCAGCTAGCTTGGTTCATAATTTAGAGGTCTCATAGTGGAAGTAGGATGAGATATCCATGGACTCTGGTACAGGACTTCCACGTACATCCATGGGGCATGACTCGATTTGGATGATCATCGACAGACTTACAAAGTCATCCCACTTCCTACCAATCAGAGAGAAGGGTTCAGTAGAGAACATGGGACACCTTTATGTGCATAAGATTGTATGGATACATGGAGTACATTATTCTATTGTCTTTGATTGTGACACACGTTTAACTTCCTGGCTATGGAAGGGGTTGTAGGAGGCTTTTAGGACATAGCTTCATCTGAGCACCGCCATCAATCCTCAGACGGATGGTCAGATTGAGCAGACTATTTAGAACCTCGAGGACATGCTGTGTTCTTATGTCCTCAACTTTGGTAACAGCTGGGAGGACCACTTAAATTTTGTGGAGTTTGCCAACAAAAATAGCTGTCACTGCACCATAGGGATGGAACCCTTTTAGGCATTGTATGGGTGACCTTGCAGATCACCCTTGTGCTGGACTGACCCCGGGAAGTCAGCACTAGTGGGACCATAGATGGTACAAGCTACCACGGAGAAGGTGCAGATCATCTAGGAGTGGATGAAGACTACACAGAGCAGACAAAAGTCGTATGCTGACAGGAGGCAGAGACCTGTGGAGTTTGAGGATGGAAGCCACATCTTTCTATGGGTCTCACCTCGATGAGGTCTATGGAGATTTGGCCGAGGCGGAAGGTTATCTCTGAGGTCCATCGGACCTTTCCAGGTCCTCATTAGAGTTTTTCAAGGTGGGTTACCACTTTTCTCTTCCACCTCAGTTGCATCGGGTGCACGACGTCTTCCACGTATCTCAGCTGAGGAGATTCAGGCACGACCCTACTCACATCATCGACCATGGAGATCTGGACATCGATGTTGGGGGGACTTTCACGGAGGTTATAGTGGAGATTGAGGATCGACAGGAGTGGGTACTATGTGGACGGTTGATACCTCCAGTGCCCATAAACTGGCAGAAAATGAACCTCCAGGAGATCACATGGGAGAGGGAGGCTCAGATGCGTGCTCAGTACCCTACATGTTCCCATAGTTCGAGTTGTAGCTTACGGGTACATAAAGCCCTGAGGATCTGAGAATGTAAAGACCCAAAAATTTCATGGGAATTTTTATTATTAAATATATGGGAATTTTACAAGTTCGCGAAAATGTACGGTGCTTGATTCCGAGGCCCGGTGTGCCACAGAATCAATTTCTAAAGTTTTGTTCGAGTACGTTCAGTAAACGTATGAGCCTATTTTTATAAATTTTGAACCGGTGCTCGGAACTGAAATCTGAGGGCACTGTTGAACTGAAAATGCTGGTATTCTTTTAAAAAGGCTTTCACCTTGATGACAGTTGGTCAAGAATAAAAGTTAGATTTTTGGTTTTCATAAAAAAAATAATAAAAAAATAAAGTGATCTATACTTTATTTTATTTGAGCTGCCATGTGGGTGACTGGTAGTTAAAACCTCCTCATGGAAGTTGGAGGTGGGGCCACCACACCTTAACCTCCCATGAGAGGTTATGGTTGTGGGGCCCACCCAAACATAACCTTCTGCGAGAGGTTGCGATGTGGGGACCACCAGAACATAACCTTATAGGAAAGGTTACGTCATAGGGAACACATGATGGCTTAACTCCCCTATTGATGGAAGAGAGTATAACCTCTCAAATCTCCCTCATTAATGGGGGAGAGCCTCATGACCTTCCTTTAATTCAATTGTGCCCATATCCCCTAATTAATTCGTGCCAACTCTCGTCAATTAATTAGGGGATCTGACTAATTAAATTCTACCTTTTGAATTTTTGTGTTAACGAAATATTAGATAACTCAATCTAATATTATTTCACTTGAAATTTGGGTGGAAGTTGGGAAAGAGGAGAGCTTGGAAGAATTAGAATTCTCCCAACGCAGAACGATGAATGAAGAACGCGTTCTTCCAACAAAGAACATCGACAAAGATCCTTCTTAGAATTTTTCCCCGGACACCTACCGACGTGGAGAGTCTTCCACATCCGACGCATCTCAGGATTTGAAGCATGCGGTAGACGCAACAAACAAAGATTCTATTCATCTACTTTCTATGACTCTATTAACTAACGATGAATAAAAAACAAAGGTAGGGGGTTTACTTTAAGTAATATTACTTTTCTTTTTCTCATCTATGTTTCAAAGGAATCGATGTGAAGTATTGAAAATAATTGATGTTAATCATACTCCTTTGATGAACCAATTGCTATCGCCCCTAAATGCGGAGGGTGTGGGCCAAACTAACATGGCCCGAATCCCTCTGCCGATCTCTTTGTGATGTTTACTTGTCATGGCGATGAGGTGAAAGAACGATGAAAGCGGTAATGACAAAGGCTGTGCTACCTGCGACCTCCACGAACCGCGCCACCCCCGGGACGCTCCGGTGCTCCAAGCCGAACCACGACCCTCTGACTGAGCCGCCCTGGCCGGGCCGTCCGTCGGAAAACCAGCCGAGCATCCCCGACCCACCCTGCCACCGACTTCCCTACCTGCCCAGCTGGTCGCGCCCGAACCAGCCGCCCGACCTCCCGCTTGGCCGTGCCTGAAGCAGACTCCTGACCAACCACCCCGCCGCGCCCGAACCGGCCACCCGACAGCTCGCCTAGCCCCGTCCGAACAGGCCGACTTCCTGGCAGCGCCCTACCAGGCTACGCTCCTCCAGATCGTGCCCCACCTGGCAGCACCCCGCCTGGCCGAGCCGCTCCTCGGCTGCCCTACCGGCCTCAGCATGTGCCACCCCAAATTGGACGCCATGCAGGCCTCCACGTGAGCCACCTTGAACTGGCCGCCTGCCGGCCTCCGCGCGTTCCCAACACACCTCCAGTGAGCTGGCTCCCTTGAGGACCCCTGGTAGAGCCAACATCCCGGCCCCCTCGCGGCGCCCTGGATGAACTGTCCCGGCCGCATCCTCCGGGCTGAGCCATGCCGGGTGGCGCCCTCGCTAAGATTAGGCCCAACCGGCCCCAAGCCTGGGCCAAACCTCTCTCGCGTCCGACTGGGTGGCGCCCAGCGGGCCGGGCCAAACCCAACAGGCTGGCCCGCCCATTATGTCGGGCCAGACCCAATAGGTCGGACCGGGTCAACCCTGACCGGGTCGGCCCAAACTGGGTTGGGCTGAGTCGGTCTGACCCGGTCAGACCGTACCCGAGCCCAATAATGACCATTTAATTTCTTTGGCCATATCTTTGTCCCCAGAAGACCATTTGAAAAACTTTCAGCGGTGATGGTTTTCTAGGACACGACAGTCACTTTGAGTATACCCCACTGGAGTTTTTAGTAATGTTGAGATATGGTCAGGTTGGATGGTATATATATCCAACTGGGCCCCTGGGACTAAAAAGATTATAATTCAAATATTGGGTGTATGATTGATGAGCCGTCTATTTTTTTGAGACCCCTATGACGAGGCAGACCTTTGAGATATTTCTACATGTGACTTCGTGACAATTGGAGTATCGATCTGTAGCTCATGGAGCGGACCCTCCTGGAGATGAGAGAGCGGAGTACGAAGACCTAGCAGTTTTCTGAGACCTGCCGACTGCTGATCGATTTGACTTGGAGTGATTCGACTTGCCCAGGGGGGAACTCATGGTTGTGGCGGCAGACCCACGGTGGAAAAGTGACTAGTTGTGGCGGCAGACCCGCAGTACTCAACAGGAGGAGTACCTCTACAGGCTATTAGGGGGAGCGGGATGTTGTGGCGGCAGATCCACAGTGGGGAGCGCCTTGGTGACGCAACATACCCACGATACTCGATAGGAGGAGTACCTCAGCAGTCCAAGGTTAGTGGGAAGCACCTTGGTTTCATGGAATTCCCACTGTACTCGATAGAGGAGGAGTTCTCCAACAATCGTGGTTTCGATATTGTGAATAAAAATCCTAGTTGAGCTGAGTCAGTAACTTTTGTTTTTATCTCATGATTGAGATGGGTTACTTGATAACTTAGGTATATGTATATGCATATACCTAAGTAATGTTTTCTGTTGAATTCATACTTTGTGGTTTATCCTTGTTTGATTTTGTGAGACCTTGAGGGTCTCACGGTCCCTACTGAGTATCATTATACTCAACCCCAGCATGGTCTATGTCCGCACATCGTTGTGTTGGTTGCAGACGATGGACACTGCTGAACGAGGATGAGTGGACATGACTGGACAGTACCGAGAGGTGGAGCACACGACGTCACGATTCTTGTAGGAGAAGGACAGACGTGGAGTTTTGTGGAGGATTTCTGTACCTACCGTTCTGATAGGACTTCCCGGTGGACGATCTAGCAGCTCTTTACCTTCTTTTAGTTGTAGTTGCTTTTTGTTTCCATGTACATTACAGTTTGGCATGTATTTCCAGCACCTTAAACTTTTCGACACTCTTTTGTACACAGTTTTACTTAGTTTTTTTCTTTGAGCTTGTACTCTATTTGTGTGTGTTTACAGTTTAAAAAGGAAATGCCTTCCCAGCTTAGAGATTTATGCCTTTCGTGCTAGTCATCAGCCCCTGGCCTATGGAAGGAGAGATTTGGGTAGTCATGATACAGGTCCCTAGGATGGGTCATGACAAACTCAAAAAATCTGGTAAGGTCACAATTGTTGAACGCACAAATGTCGGGCGATAATTGTGCATCACCTACCGCTGGCCAACCCGATATCCTGGTCATTATGACTTTTGTTTTTCCTTATATAATTTACCTAAAAAATAAATACTATATTCATTTCTAGAATAAATTCTTTAACATATAAATAATCATGATATCGAAATGTTTTTTGGAGATTATGTGATTAATGTTATTTTTGAAGGTGTTCATTTTTTTGGTAACCCTACATGATTAAGTTAAATAGAATATTATGAGATTTAATTTGAGGAAAATGGTTTAATTATATTTTTGGATTTTATATGATTTTAATGATACTTTTTTTCGATTTAGGTTATTTATGGAAATTATTATAATATAATAGAGATTATCATATAAAGGAAATTAAATTTTTCTATAAGACATTGAGAGTGATTGATGTTGTTTAGAGATAATGTTAAATAAATAGTTGAAGTATCTGTGATAAAATCCTTCAATTTTTTTGGTTGAAATATTATTATAGAATATTTTGAGGAATTAAAAGGTTATCTATTTATTAAATTATCTTTGCATAATATTGGGTATTACTATAGAATTTTTGAAATTAATGTATTTTTTCGTCGTGATAAGGTTTATTCATTTTGCGAATTATATTATACCATCCTTACCATTTTGGATTTGGTTAATGTTTAATGGAAGGATTAATATATTTATAACCATTATTGGATTATGTGATCTTTTATAAGATTATTCTAGTTCATTAGGAATAAAAAATCATCTTGATTACTCATCGTTTGGAGAAAAAAAATTGAATTTTCAGTAGAAATTTATTAAAATAGGACATACTTATTCCAAGTAAATGTATTTTGTTATACTATTTTTATTTATGATAATGTAATTTCTCAACTCTAGGAATAAGATCTTAAAATAAAATCATTATCAGTTTAATTTTCTTACTAAGAAATTAATTTCCATTTAATGAATCATAGATTTATGATATTGTTGTGGTTATGTTTCTCCTGAACATGTCCTCCATCCCTATGTATCATTCCCCGTACATTTGGTTTTACTTTCATATCTATATTTTCTCTTTAAAACAATGTTTTCCTATATTAAACCTAGTTATTTGTTATTTTAGATGTCCTTTGTAATTACCTTTTATCTCATTTCATGTGGACGTATTATTAACGCTTATTATGAAATTATAATTTAAAAAAAATTTATTTTGAGAATTCAAATATCTAGCCCTCCATCCCAAGTTCATACTTTGAAGAGGAAATTCTTTTAATGGGTAAGAATTTAAAATCCTATTTTTTAAAAAAATGAATACTATGTTTGATAGTGTATAAGACATGCATCACAGATCTTAAACGAACAATGAATTATATTTATATAAATGTGATCGTATAATCTACCTGTTAAATTGGTAAGAATGAATAGCCACAACATAAATTTATGAAATGTATAATTCTCTTTAAAATTTATTATGTTGTAATTAATTATTTTTAAATAAGAACTCTAATTTTAGTAATCATTTTATTATTCAAAAAAATAATTTGTTTTTCAGAAATGGGTTGTCTTTATTTTAATGGGTGAAAATTATAAATAATTTTTGGAAATTTTTGATAATTTATTTTAGAAAATTATTATTATTTTTTAATTAAACATGTAAAAATTATATTAGCCCAAATTTTATTATAATATAGTGAAATATTATTTTTTCAATAAATAGTTAAATATAATTAATTTTATTAAAAATTAATGTTTTTATGAGTTTAGAAATAAAAAAAAATATTTTTGAGGATTTATAAAATTTATTTTTATATTATGATTTAAAGTAATTAAATTATGGTTTTTGAAAAAAAAATTATACTTAATGATAATATTAAAAAATTTCATTAAAAGTGCATTTCAATGAACTACACTATTTCATCACATTTGGAAAGTTTAGTTTTTACTTAAACTATTTTAATTATTGTATTGATTTTTTTAAAAAAGAGTCTATATTTGTGATCAGTGATCCTGAATTTGGTAAGTTGTACCATTCTAATTCTTGTTGAATATAAATAGATTCTTCAATAATTTTTCTTACCATGGTAAAGAGTAAATCGGGTAATTAAAGATAAAAAAATGATAAGGATTAAAAAATGACTGTAAACCATTAATTAATTTTATTAGATGATTCATTTTAGTTTATAATCATCAAATATTCAGTTAAATGGAGTTTTAATTCCACTTTATGGTGATTATAATTATTATAATATTTAATTTAATGAAAATTAAAAAATTCCACAATCTTTTTTTTAATAACTATAATATTTTTTGCCTAGGGTTTACAATGGGATAGGTTATATTATAACTATCATTGTTAAATAAATATTATATTTCATCATCTTGGTAATTTAATTTCATTTTTTATTGACTAAATATTTACCTTAGAAATTTACACTACGTTAATTTAGTAATTATTCAATTAATGGGAAATCAAATAAATGATATTAAAATTATTAAAATTAACATATTTTTAGGTAATTAAGGTGATCCAAAAAATTAATAAAATATTAAGATATGTTACGAATTTATTTAAATATTTTTTTTGAATTTTAATTTGTGTCTTGATGTTATTAAAATCAAAATAAAAAATTCTTCTAAAATTGACATTATTTATATATTATAAGAAATAATATTTTAGTAAAATGATATTAAATTCAAAACAATATTTTATTAGGACATGTGAATATATTTTTGTTGAAAATATAAACCATGATACACTTATAATCTTTTTTTATTTATAGAAACTAACCACACCCACAAAGAATAGACATCCATGTTGTCACGGTAAGAGTGAAAGGGGTTAATGGGCAGTTTAAAAGAAGATATGGATAAATATTTGATAAAAAAATTGTATATATTTTATTGGATGAGTTTATATATAATATTAATCAACGTATAATCTAAATAAATTATTTTATATCCATTTTTAATTGAAAATTAATTTACATTAATTTAACGTTTAAAGAAATTCCATGACTACCCCTCTACTCTCCTATAAAAGAAAATGTCTTCATCCATTTAATTGACCCATAAAACCCTATTTTTTCATCCAATATCTACCAAAATAACTTCCTAACATCGATACCAATGTCCATGATACCTTAGTTAGGAGATAATACAATATATAGTGGTTTTAAGTTGTTAAGAAATGGAGGTTGTCTGAAAAAGAGGTTGATAAAGAACTAATGTGACGAGTTAGGATGTAAGTAAAAATCATTTTTTGAAAAACCATCTTATAATGTTTCTTTTAAAAATATATTTTTCTTCTATATACATTGTTTAAAATAAATTCATAAGGTTTTTACTAGTCTCCTATTATTTTTTAAATACATTTTTACCCTTGTTTGACTTTCAAAAAAATGATATAAATGGAATATTTTAGTTGTTTTCGAAACATGATACATTCATAATGTTAAGAAAAAATAATTTTAAGAATGTTTTGAACGTATACAACATGAATGGGTTTTTAATTTTCATGACTAATTTTTTCTTTGCAGCTTTATTTATGAGTTTTATTGGTTTTTTTTAAATTAAATGTTTTCCATTGTAATATTTTTTTTAAATACGTGATTTCAAAATGGAATGTATATTTTCATCAATATTGTTTTAATGGAATTTCTATTCATCATGGACTGAAATCCTTAGTGTTACTTATACTGCACTATGGATATATTTTTAGTGATTCTATCATCATTCATTCTTAATATTTATTATTATTATCTAAATGAGTTTTTTCTGGAACCCATTTCTATTCCATAGGTTAATGAAGTCATGAATATAATGATCTATTTTAATGTATAAGGAGATAATGATGATATGTTATTAGAAAATGTGTGTTGTTTTAAACATTTTTTTCATTGTTTTTCATATTTTTCACTACACTAGTGAATTTCATCTTTTTTTATGTCCCTTAATGGAATTTTTCGGATCGGGCCATGTTTTAAAATGTTTTTTCATAGTGTTTAAGAATGGTTATGGAAATGATTATGTATAGTTGAAAATCATGATTATTTTTTATAAAAAGAAACCTTGTTTCTTTTTAAAAGTTCTTTTGGTGGATAAAATGGATGTGGATTAGAAGTTTTCACGGTATAATATAAAGTGTTGTTATGCAAGGATTATGAAAAAACTCACTAAAATGTAATACTAAAATATAAATGGGAATGTATGAATTTGGACTCTAGTTTAAACTCACTATAATATGCAATTTTTAAGGATGGTACCTTACCAAAGAGATTTGATACTTAAGTGTTTTTATATAATGTTGAATATTTTTTTAATTATGAATTCAATTTTAACTATTATTTTAATTTTAAGTTTTTATACAATAAATTAGTTTAATTCTGCGACCTTAGATACTTTGGATGATTTTTTGGGATTTTTGATGAATATATATTTATTAATTTTCATAATCTCATGTGAATTATTATTTGTTTTAACTATTTGTATATTTTTTCATTTAATTAGGGTTAAATAATTTAGTTCTATGGAAAAATGAATTTATTCACTTCCAAATATTATTATGAAAAATTTCACCATTTCATTATAAGAATATAATTTGTCGTTAATGATTTTGAATCAATTTGGAGTTTCAATTCAAAATTATTTTATTGATTATTCTAGAGTCTAATATAAAGATCTGGTTTATTATAAATAACAATTTATCAAAAATTAAATGTTTAGAAATAATTCTGATTGTAATTTCATTGTTAAAAATCAATTTTAATCGAGATAATGAAAACTCATTTACCTTATAAAAAATGTGTAACATTGCGACTCTCTTCACTACCCTATTTTGACTGAATAACAGTACAACTATAAATTTCTTAAAAATTGTTACTTTATATTTTCATAGGGGGGTTTTATCTGATATGATAGATTTATGTTTCCATTCCACAAAAATAATTATCATTAGGGTTTGTGTATCCACAGTAGTAAAACATGTTAATGACAGGAGATATATGAATTATTTATTTCTATTTATATTAATTTATAAATATAAGATGTATCATATTACATGATTACTATAATGTTTATATTATGTTGAGATATTAAAATATAATAAATATGGTACTGAGTTATTATCGTTGGAGAAACATTGAAATAATAGTTCCAAAATTTCTTAGAAATTTTTTATAATATCATTTTTTTAATTTCTTTTAAATTAACTTCTAGAGGAGCTTGTGATGTGAAAGATTTATTTTATGCATGATTATTTTTTGAATTGGATTTTTATTTATTGAATATAATCACTATGAAACAAAGTGTGCCCATCATTATTTTTATTAAAATGTGACATAAAGTATTTATGAAAAATATTTAAATTGATCTAGAAAATTATTATTGATTACTATTTAATTATTTAATTTTTGACTTAAAAATCATATTTTAATGCTCATGGTAAATATGAAATTTAAAAATAGAAAATCAAACATTCAAACTAGAATAATTCAAATTTCTCAAGATAATTTATTTAATTGGTTTACTTATGATTTATTTGGATTTATTTAAATAACTTTTAATTTGATTAATCATATAACATGAAGATTGAATTAATTCAATTATTGTAGAAATGTTATTAGATAATGAATAATTTTATAAAAAATTTCAATTTAGAAAATATTCAATCATTTATTTTAGAATACTGGTAATAATTATCATGAGTGTTCTACTCTTAGAGAAAAACTCATTAATTTTTTTATTCCAACTACTAGTTTTATTGTATAATTTCCATTTTAAGTAATTTTACCATGCCAATCATATAAATTATTTTATCCTAACTAAAAAAATATAACTATTTATCCAATATTATATACCATTTGTCTTTTGAAATCCACATTATTCTATTGATATGAATTTTTAGTATTTTTTATGATAAAATTAAAACATTCAAATTTAACAGAGTTTAGTCTGAGGATGAAATTTTTGCATCCCTAACACTATAGTAATCAACAAATTTATATAAAAATGAATTTAATTCAACATATTTATACAAATAAATGTCATTATTTTATAATATAAATATATAATTGATGTAAATTAATTATGTAGATTCAAATAATTTAGTTTCATCTTAAATTTGTAATATTTGTCTATTTGACACCTGATATACACATTCCACTAATAAATAAATGTTAAAAATTAATCATAAGGGTGGAAAATTATAATGAAAACCTTATAGATATAATTCCATGTGGAGTTTTAAGTGGAAAATTAATATATTCAACTCCACATGCCAGGTTTATTTGTTTTTTTAAGAAAAAAACCAATCCATTATAACAATGAAAGATATTTTCATAATATTATGTATATATTTTTTCAATATGTATGATTTAACAATAAAATTTATATTAAAATATAAGTTACTCAGTTACATGGAGTACTATATAATTACATTCAATGTAGAAATATTTCCTTACTCTTAATTCTTAGATTCACCCAATGTAATCACTGATATGATTTTTTATAATGATAAAATGAATTAAAAATAATTTAATGAATAATATAAAGATGAATAAAATTAGGTATCATTGTGAAAGAATAAAATAATTTTATTAAAAAAATATTTAGTTTTCCAATTATATATCTAGAATTTATTTCTCCCTTGATATTTTCCTTGGCGATAAACCAATATAAAAGACACCATATATACTATCTATAATAGAGTAAGCAAACAAAATGAAATAATTTTTTAAACTTTTAACAGTGATTTTAAAAATATAATATTTTTATGTTTGGTTAATAAAAAATGTTAAAGAAAAAAAATAGTTTAATGATTTTATTAATTGAATATAAAAAGATTATGAATATTATCACAATGAATAAGTGCATTTAACCTCAAACTGATCTCTTATTTCATCAGGTATAAGGTAATATATACTTCCCCATGTTTTTTAACTTTACCAATGTACCACCATAGTATGGTTAAGGTAGTGGATATGTCAATAATTTTTTTAGAATGTTTAGTCAATATGATTTAAATGTAAAAACGTTAGAATTAATGAATTCCCCTTATATAAATTATGATGAATTAACATAGATTTTTTTTTGATTTTCATAAATGTTTTTTCATGTATTTGTTGATGAAATATTTATATTATTTTAAATTTAAGGATATTGAAACTCACTTGTATATTATACTCAGAAGCATGAGAGAAATAATTATTGAATATTTAATAATAGTATATTTTTGTATAGAATGTTTCATTACTAATATATCTATTAAGAGATTATAGAATATATACTGAAACTCAAATGGTCATGGTGTTCAAAGAATGAAAACGATACACCAAAATTTTAATGACCTTTCGAGAGATCCCAAATTATAAAGAATGAATTAGAACATAATTTGACCTCATGAATGGAATCTTGATTTCCAAAGGCTAGAAACTAGTAATGATGGAAAATATATGAATTGGAGAATAATATCCGAGTATTAGAGTAAATAAAATGGTTAACCATCTATTTTGAATATAAAATTCTTTTATTATCCCTTAAACATAGTAGAATAAATAAAACACATTTCACAACTCTCTATGAATAGAATAATGTAACATATAAACTAAATGTAAATGAACAAATATAACTCATATCCAAGATAACGATTTCACATACAACCCCTCTCAGGTCACACAAGTGAATCTTCAGCTCTCCACTAAAAATAAACAATACCTTTCCATTATATAAACGTTGACCAATCAAGAAAATATTCGAACAAATGTGCACAAGTGTGGGGTGAGTTAAATCTTAGTATAATATCCTTAAGACTCTAATTAGAATCCAAACACGACCAAAATCATCATTGAAATTATAATCAATAATTATTAATCAATTCCGTTATATCTAAATCAATGATTAATATAAAATTATTTCTATTAAATTGTATAAAAATTCATGACATTTAAACAATTTTCTCAAAAACTCAAATTTAATTAGAAAATTGCATAAAACCAATCCATGTTTTTTTGAAAAATGATGATATTTTTTATTACTTGATAAATTAAATTTAGAAAACACTTTTTTTATTTGATTATATATAAAACCATTTATTCCATAAAATAATAATCAAAGTTCCGTAATTTCTTGGTGATAATAGAAAATAATTTTTTCATATACAAGTTTAATAAATATTAAGAGTTTAGACATCACAATAAAATATACATTTACAATAAGTCAAATAACTATCATTTTTATTCACATATTTTCCTTCCTATATGATAATAAAAAAATAATATGTTAAACAAAATAATAATTATTATTTCACCAAACCATTTTACACGAAACTATGCACACACCCAACCATGTTCAATTAGCTCGATTTAAAATTTATTTTATAAATAAACCCTTCGTAATGAATTATCAACATAAAAATTATTAAAACTTCAATGAAAAATAAAATAGTGGTTTATCACAAATACCATTATTATCCATATTATTTGACTTATATAGTCAATAAATTATGAAAAAATTAATTATAAGTAACATATAATGTTATTAATCCTTATATCTAAATGATCCTTCAAGATTTTTTTCACAATCCATTTGTAGATGATTTCATAAGGTTAACATCACAGTACTCAAAACCCTAGATAACATCTCCCATATATGATATCATTATTCAAACTATTCAATCCATGTTTTACTAATTTATTAATCATATTAGATTGCACTTTTAATGATTCAATAGAGATTATAACATCTCATTTTTGTCGGCCTATAAACCTAACTGTTAATTATCGTTATTAGTGAATGAAATTAATGATCAATTTTTCACCTATTAATTTCACTTATTCACCATGTAACTTCAAAATTTATTCTTAGTTTTATATAATTGAAATTTAATTTGGATTTTAATTTTATAGGGACATTTAATACCAATATTTGGGTAGTTCATATTAATTTACATTATTTGTTTCCATTGGGTGGTGGAAACAGAACCCCAAACTTATCTCTAGTCTGATATGATACAATAAAAAATTTATTAAAGGATACATTTTACATGATAGAAAAAATAAAATAATAGCATAAAAAAATTAAATTTCAATCCATGTGTTTTAAAATATTAAATTTCAGTTAACTGTGTTTTAATTTATTATTTATTTCAAAAAATTACTCTCGAACAATTAAAAAAACATAAAAATAATTACATTCATATCTACCAATAAATAATTCAATTAAATATCTATATTATTCAACCATAAATGTACTTATAAAAATCGCATTGATATTTAATTACAGTTAAATAGTCCACGGTCGACCACTAACGTAATTTAGTTAATTAAAAACCATATGGAATATGAATCCTAATTTCAAAATCAAAATTAAAAAAAATATTCTTTTAATTTTATTATCCTCTTCACGAGATATAACTCAAAGGGAATATATTGATGTTAATTATGAATAAAACAATTAAAACATTTAACCGTAACATAATTATTATAAATCTATAATATTTTAATTTTAAAAATGTATCTATAATAAATCTCACTAATCATTTAATCATTATAGAATAATTACCCACTGATCTTTTCATATTTTATTTGATAAATTACTCTGAATATATATACCCAAGAACAATATGTCAAGGAAAGAACAAAAAAATGATTATTAATGACTACTAATCAATTCTTTATATTTATTAATATGAAATAATATTTTAAATAAAATATTTATTTATCATCCAATAAGAATGAGATAATATAAATTTAAAATTAAAATTATATAATTATTTAAAAAAATAAATAAATATCATAAAACAAATTATATCATTTATTTTTTGATACTAAAATAATTATATACTAAAATTTTAAAAATACGGATTTTATAATTAAAACCTTTATAGGACTTATGCCTGTAGAAATTTTAGTATGTCGATTTTCTACTTGAATCACAAATTATTCTAATAGCTAATTTAATTTGTTTTCTAATCATTGTTTTATTGATAAAATTTTCTTTAAAAAAATAAAAAAACGTTAAATGTAAATCCTATGAAAATTATATATTTGGTTAAATTTAAAAAAAACATAATAGGTTCAATATTAACCACTTTCCAATTAAATACATGGAACATATTGCAATAGCGCATTTTTATTTTATTAACATTTAAAACTTGAACATGGTTACACTTCCAAACATAATGATTCCAATACCAAATAATTAGTATTTTTTATAAGAAATATTTTCCTAAATCATATTATTCCAATTATATATAAATTTTATCTATGATCATATGACCCAAACACGATTTATAAAGTCATAGTTCTCCCATTGTCTTCCCAATAAAATATGTCTTCTATCATCCTTTTACACCTAATATATAATTGCTTCCCATTAAAATGTATTCTTACCCATAGTTATTTGGGATACATATATCCATAACATCATAAACCCAATTCCTCAACGAGATCTCTTTGAATATAATTTTTTATCATAACTACTTTTAATCCATGTTGGTCTTAATTAGTAGGTCATAATTTTCATTTAAATTACTAGATACCCATATTTTAACTTGTAATATAGATATATGAACACCTAATCTCCCATAATGATGTGATAATACAAACAGTACACAAAAAAACCTCTAATTTTGAATTTAGAATCCCAAAAAGTCATGTATAGAAAACATATGCAACCAATGAAACATAGTTATCCATCATTAATCATATAAATAATTTTTATAATAATTTATTCCAAATAATAACTTCCATATACAATTACCTCACCTTGCACTTCATACGATACCATTTCCTTCCCAAAGATCTTATAAGGATCGTCCCGTATTTCATAATGGTTTCTTTAAACTATAAAAAATATCCTTTATTCTATCTAATATGACTGATAAATTTTAATTTCTTAATCCTAAACATGGTTTAATGAAACCCCACTACTTTTACAAGAGAATTATATGGAAAATAACATTATATGACATTTCTTAATGAACCAATATGAGGAACATTATTGATTTTGACACCTCAATTTTTTGTGTCCCATTTCAATGAAATTGAAACAAACTATTGATCCTTTTTACTAAGAAAAATTGAAAATGATATTATTTTATTTTTATTTTAATTTTATTGAATTTATTTTCAACATATTATTAGGTCTCCTTATTCTATCCCATGGATGAAAAGCAGTCTCCATTTAGGTATCATCAATATCTAACTCTACCAAATCAACCATACTAACCACAATCTCATTTTGGAATGTTTTTATATAAAAATCGTTTATTATTTATATTATCATAGTGACATCTATAATCTATGAGGATGATTATTTTTATTTATGATAAAACATTGAATAGAAATTACAATCTAACAAAATTTATATGGATAATATATGTGGGACATGTTCCCTTTATCATGATCTAGAAAAAATTTGAACTTTGAAAAAAAAATTCTTCTCAAAATTGAAAATAATCTTCATTCATTTCAATGTTATCCCATTATATTTGACAACATTTTAAACTAATCCCCAAAACATTGTGCCTATTCTATATTGAACCCACTTAAAGATGTTGTTTATTTTTTTTAATATAGGTTAACATTTTTTATGATATTTGACTACATAATTATTTTTAAGGTAGTTTAGAATCATTATAAAAATTAAAATTGATTACTCATTTTATGATAGGTATTGAAAGTGATATTTTAGAGTATTGGAAACATTCTAAAAAATTACATGGTAATTTGAGTTTATTTTAAATGATGCTGAAGATTCTTTGTAGTGGAGAAACTATTATCTTAAAGTCATATTATGATGTGAGTTAGTACAATTTTTCCTATTATATGATGTATCCCTACAAATGAATTATTGAAAATATTGTGAACCATATAATTTAAAATTATAAAAGATATGTTTAGAAGAAGACACTAAAATTTAGAAAATGCATAGATATGTAAATTTTGTTAGAGGTAGTGTCATAAGAACCACTTATTATACATTGATTACATTTATATTCAATGAATTTAAAATTAATAATATTATTATAACCTATTTTTCATTGTCATGGAATACATTAATGTAATATTTTCCAAGAGTATTCTTCACAATGATAAGTTTATAGCAGTTACCCCCTACGAGGAGAACCCTGAAGTGATTTGATGATACTAACAAATATAGTTTTGTGTTCAAATAATGTTCTATGATGGGAGATTTAAAATGTGACTGTAAGTACAAATTAAACATAAGTGGATGGGGTTAGTTGGGTTCATCATGAATGAAATTTGATGAATGGATTGGTCATAGATGGATTTTTACATTCCATATTTTTAGAAGTTGATTTCTCATCCATTTTATTAGAATATAAACTTTTCCTAAAAATTCATTGCCATGGTGAATTGAATTGAATAATTCAGATAGTCAAAAAATATATTTCGAGCATATAGGTTGGTTACATGGATGTGAGACCTTCTTAATGAGATACTATAATAAAGAGATTATATTACAAAGTGAGCATTCAGATGTGTTTGTTGATTTTATGACATTAAGTTATTTCTATTAGGGGGTTTACCTGTTGTTAGACATTAATAATAGAATTTAGGAAATCCAACCTAATGAAAATAAGTAAGAATCCAAAATGGTCACACACTAAGTGTTTCCACAGATCTTGATTAAATTCTATTTTGAATTTAATTTAGTAAATATTATTCTTAAGACCCTAAATTAATTTTAATCACATTTTTATCGATAAATAATATTTTCTGATGCATGAAACATTTAAATTAAATATTTATCTAAATATAAAATAAATATAGGGGAGGATGAATAGACCACAACCGTGTCCAATGATAAATATTTATTTAAAATATGTTTAATATTATTAATCTTTGCGTGTGTTGGAGAATGTCACAAAAAAATAAGTTTAATAATAATATTATAATGTGGCTTGAGGTTTATTAATAATATAATATTATTTTGATGATTGGTAAGAAATTAAATAATATTTATCAACCAAAACTCATGGTTTATATGTAGATAGTTATGTATATTTTTTATAGTGGTACAAAAATAGACAATCATTAGCCATAATTAAATTCTCTCTCAACTCATCCTTATGTCTTCATCTCTAGAATGAGAAAATTAAGAGAGATTATTACAAGATTAAAAGACTAGTGATCAAGATGAATAGTGAATGATAGTCGATTATCCAGTCGTTCACATGAAAATCAATTTTGTTTCTTCGAGATCAAAGGAGAATATCTAGATCGCCGCTATAGGGATTCTATCCTTGGATCCTCGCGGTTATGAAAAGTGAATTAGAAAGGTTTTTCAGTAGACCAACATCATCAATGAGGAAAGGATCCTACACCAATATCATCATTTATTAAAATATTAATAAATTAATTATAAATATAAAATTAATGTGCATTTCCAAGGGTTTTGGGAAACTGTTTATTAAAATAAATTTTATTTTCATTTGAACCATAGGTACTTCGACAACACACAATGCCTATAACTAGTATCACAGAGGTCATATTTTAAATTTATAATTATTTATTTTATTTCTTATCTATACAAAATAGTGATTATATTTTCATTACATATTATTATTTATTTTATCCAATTTTAATTTATTGGTTATTGATATATTTTTTTTTTCAAAGTTTCATTTTAATAATGGTTGGGGAATAGATGTATAATGACCAATGATGCAATTTGGAAGTGCCAAGGATTCTGTCTTGATAGCTTGGGGCCATAAGACATGTATCCAAAGTACACATAGTGTACCCAAGTGCACTGCACATGGATATGTCATGGGATACAAGACCCTCCATGTAGTAATTACATATAGTGCATTAATTTTATTTCTCATTTTGATTGATCCAACTTGACACAATACATGTGAGATTACACAACATATAGATGGCGTACACTCCATGTTGTCTGCACAGGTTAGTGGTGAAATTCAAAAAATTTATATAGTCATTATACATGGTCAAACTACATGAGACTAATAGCCTAATTATTAATGATATACAAGTTGTGTATTTGGTGTACATGGTGTGTAGTTCCTCATTTCCCATGTTTGAAATACATGATGATCCATTCAATGGGAAAAATAGAAAACACAATTAAAATTATAGATTGAGTGTATCAAGGCATTACACATGGTATTGTCTCTCATCTGAGAGAATGCTTTGGCTTTTAGTGTCTATCTTAGGAACATGGAAGGTGGAACACACGATGTGTAGCAGGTTAGTAACAATGTGTAGTCTGTATAAGTTATATGATGAATCCCCAGTCATGTACCCATGATACATGATAACCGATGGGAAAGGTTTATGGTTGGATAGTACACTATGTGTTGTCTCCCAATTACAAAAAGAATTAAATTGCATTAAATTTTATATTTTAGCATTAAAAAAATATTTTATTTTTTAGAAAATTTAGTGTCGGACAATTTAATGTCCATTTTTAAAAAAAATAAATGATTATTTAATTTATTTTAATTAATATGTCATTATGGGTTCTTCCATTTATTTGACATGAATTCCATTAAATATTATTATCTCCAAATGAATTTATATCGTAATTTATATGAAAGGAAACTAATTAAATTAATTAATTCAAGTGTTTTTATCTTAATAATAAAGGATACATTGTAAATTAATGATCAAAATTTAATTTTGTGTATAAATCTCATGTATGACCGCTCATGAGCTTGATTAAGACCATGGTATGGTTTGGATTTTGATTAATTTAATTTATTGCATTGATTTGAAATTATTTAATATTAAATTTAATTTTATAGTTGTCATGTGGTACCACCCTCGATTATAATGTTGGAATTATGTGTCCATGGTTATCTATGTATCCCCTTTTAATCAATCCTTTGGTTACCCTCTCTTTTATGTGAGTTATAAATTTTTTTAATTAATAATGTTTCCCAAAGAATGTATTGGCAGTTTAAGACGTAACCATAATGACATCAACCTAGGTGATACATAAGTGGACAAGTGGAATGTGGTAACTCTTTCCAACACCGACAATAAAATTTATTACCAATAGGTCATAGTTTGATTTATTGTCCTCCCAAAAAATCAATCATTAGATAAGAAAATTAATGGTTCAATAATTATTTATTAATTTATTTCTAATACATTAATAATTTTATGGATTCAAGATAATTATCATATAAATAAATTAATTATTGGGAAAATAAAATTTTGTATAAGTTTAATATTTGTAAATTTTTTATCCAAACCTTGTTAACTAATTGATAACATCTGCTTAACATTAATAGGACATTTAAATGAGAAAACTAGATAATATTTAAATATAATAAATTAAACTCCATCCATTATATATATTAATAATGACTTTGGATTCATTTATTAAATAATCAATAAGCCCAATGTAATTGATTTTCTGTCCAAAAATTGATGTGACAACTACTTTTTTCGTGTGTTATATGAAGATTTTAGATTTACATAACTATTTTACATAAATTAAAATTGTGATTTCTATTATCTGTGAAATTTTGTTGTAAGTATTGGGGGAATCCAACTAAGTATTTATGGATTGGGGAATCCACTCAAGAAATAAATGATTTGCATATCCATAATTCAAAAATAAAATGCCACCAAAATAAATTCTTATAGATTATCCCACCCTTATTGGGGTACTATAATTGGGAATATCAAACCTTTAAACTAGAATTTCAATGAAACTGGGTATTTTGAGTTTAATGGTGAGGGATAGAGGGACATGATAAAATAGTATTGGATTTAATAAGCAAATTTATTAATATTTTTAACATAAAATTTAATGAAGTTATAATAATATACTCTAATAATTTTATGGAATGGAAAGTTCATTATTCACCCTATATCTATAATCTATAAGGGAAAAATAGGACCTCCTCCCTAGTAGTAACTTCTAGGAGTTGTTTAATTGGTTTTAGGATTTGTGGAGCTGCGAACAAAAATATTATGTGATGGAATCCTCACTTACTTTGTAACAAATCAACACACCAAGTCTTCATAGGAAGATGAAAGGTTGAGCTACCACTACCCAAGACTACCATTAATTGGTTAAGGGCTAGGGACCAATACAAAGTAGAAATATATCACACATGGGAGAACATAGATAGTTTTATGTGTATGCACGAACATGCAAACATCTATATTAAATAATTTAGAGAAAATAATTCAAATAATAAAAATTAATGCATGAAAAAATATATCCCACAATCAAGGTACAAAGGTTATTATAGTAATAAAAGTGAAAAATATAAGATTCACAAAATAGAAGTAGAAATCGATATACTCATAATGAGGAAGATATTATCAAACACCAACACCAATACACACCTCAGTCTATCTATCATGTTAAACACCACTTGGTTTGGTTCCTATTAGGACTCCTTCAAAAGGAATCTCAACTTTATAGAAAAATACATGCATGGGAAGGGCCCATGTAGTGGTGAGAATAAAAATACCTAGTAGGTTCCCCAAAAACCAAATTAAAATGGGAGAAATTGAAAGGAAAGAGTTTTCTCAACCCAAAACTAGATGAGGAAACCCAAGAAATAGAGAAAAATAAATTCAAAGATCATTAATCATCAACTATAGATGACATGTTAGATCCACTACATATAGAACGCCAATCAGTATATGTGACGTCACTACAAGGATGTCCAGAATGAACCAGATATACCTGTGTCAGACTATATTTCTTAAGAGGTGCCTAAATCACTTCTAACTACATTATTCTACTCTAGGATCAATGGAATCATTCATCCAAGATAAGTGACCCCAATAGCTCTTCTATCATTGATGGAAGTCATTCGAGATATATCACCCATTAAGAATAGATCCACCATCCTTGATGGAACTAATCTATGATATATCACTCTATTGAGCTTCTCTAAGAAAATAAAACATCCCTTCCATCCCACATTTCATACATTTGAGAGAAGACGCTATTTTGGGTATCCCCATTTAGAAATTCACACAGAAACCCTGAAAATCGTGATACTCAGATAGTGGAACACACCCATCCCTTATGGGTGAATCAATTAAACCTACTTGACTCCTTAAAGATATCATCACATAGAACTCGGATCACTCCCAAAACTAGAGGGGGCACCCAAAACTCAATATGTAACTATGGAACTCTAGAGCTCAAATCTCCCATAAAAGGGATCACATTCCATTTAGTGTTAGGTCATGGTGATTATACAAAACCCATCTAGAAAAACCTTGTAAGTAAGGGATTTTATAGATAATGATACCACAATCCCTTATGAAACTTCCCTCTACATAGGGGATCATATAAACGATGATTCCACAAAAACTAACGTTCCAGACTTATAGATAGGGGATTTCCAACAATGATGTTTTGTTCTTATGATAACAAAAACCTCAACTGGGGAATTCAATATGATACATGATCTTTCCCCGACCCTCGGCGGGATACACCAACTCTATGTAATCTCATCCAATCAAGGGGATCATAATCTTATATTGAGGATGTAATAACAAAGTATAACCTTATAGAGATGGAAAAAGGGAACTCAATGAACTAATATTGGTCTATGAATTTTTAATAATTTACCCACATACCACATGTCATACCATATCTCTCAATCCAAATCTATATCCACCATCAAATCCAACATAAAAAACTACGTTGATAGGAGACTCATGGGCCTCTATCTATGCCTTGAAGATGGAGACGTGTGAGGAATAAGTCTCCATGGGGAACAAAAAGAGTTTACCCTCAGTACAAAGTGTGTCTCTACAGTCTGGCCACTTGATTTGTCCCCTCATGTTACTCAGAATGTAAAAGGAATACAAAACATTTCCCCCACATCACTCGGTGTGCGACCTTGTTCGAACCACTGGGCATGTCCTTACTCGCACACATCCCCACTATCCATGTCACCTTACATAGTGTGTACCCACAATACTTGGTGTGTTGATCTAGTCCCGACCCTATCCAATGTAATCTCAATGCTCATGTATCAAAAACCATTCAAGTGTAATCTATACATGTATTTCCACACGACTATATCCCATAGAAAAAAATCCTAGCCATGTCCTCTGTTGCAAAACATGGGATTACTTCATGGAGTGTACCCCCAGTACCATGAATGTTGTCCCAATATTTCATCTTCCCAAAATGGGAAGAAAGCTCGATGTGTTCACCTATACAACACAATGCTTTATTTGGATTTTTGAACTATAAATCACTTCAATCAACCTGAATCCCCCAATTTCCACCCCAAATCCACATATCTGCACTCAAGGTCTCTCTATCTATCGTAATAGGTCTATAAAACCATAAAAAACATAATTTGTGTTGGGATATAAATCTATTAAATAAAAATACATATTGAAGAAATTCTGATGATTCAGGTAAAAATTGGCACATGGAACTCACTTCACAATGATCTAGTGATAATTTACATAAAAAAAATGTTACCCAGCACCTCCTCTCCTTAATTAGGAATCAATTAATTCATTTATCCTGAAGGGATCCACCCTCGTTTCTATATAGCAAGATAATCCAACGGGTAGGGGTTGGTTTATTAATTAAATATACCTCAATTTTTCACCACCCTAATAGATGCCATCAACCGGGTTCCTGACACTGTTAAAATTTATGTCACTCCTAGTGTAAAACATGTGTGGTGAACTAAAGGGTGGTTTCAACCTTATGGTCCAATTATTTTATTGGGATTTATTCCATGTTTCCATAAAAAGATCACATGTAAGATATGAAATATTTATTAATTTTAATATCACCAAACCATGGATCTCGGGGCCTCTAAATCCCACACCAACTTAGCATATGGAATTGGAAATATTACTAGAAATATTTTAATGTATTTTTGTGAAAAACTAGAGTAATAAAACTCTCACCTAATTAAAATCATTTCATATGGAAAAGATAAATCCTACACACATGGGAGAAGAATGATCTTGAAATTGGATCTCCCACGCTAGTGGGCTCACTATAGGGTTCCCATGCTATCTAAAAACACACACTCTAGGGAACCAAAATCCCAAAAGGGTCCCCTATAGAATTTTCCAAAACATAACTGAGTAACACAAAAGGATACTCCACATGTACCATCAAGAAAATATTAAGTTTTCATTTTGCAACGAGTCATGAAAATGCCTCCTTAGCCATGATTGGTGGAAAAATCCAAGTACCCATTCATTCTGTTCTCTCAATGTATAGCTGTATACCACCTCACTAACTCTACATAGATATGGATGTAACTTAGAAGTACTCATCATACATTTGATGAACTTCATCGACAACATCCATCACTAGAACCATCTTTTGGATTAAAAACAATATCTCACACTGGCTTCGATTAGTAAAAAAGTGAAATGTAGGGGCTATTGAACATTTCCTCAAATAGTAATATGGTGCTATTGAAGATTTAACTACACTATTCCAACATGACTCGAATAGATTACTCTACCTACCACAACCACCCATATCCTAGGTGTACTACTGTTGGAAGTAAATATCATTAGAACCTCATATCACAATTTTACTGGTTTCATTTTCAATCCTACAAATGTCGATATACTCCCCACCTTCATAAATCCCAACATGAACATACCGAGTAAATATCATTTCATATAATACCTTGTGAATAAAATCTCTGATTTGATCCTCCATTCAACACTGTAAAGGAGAGGGGTGACCACCAACAACTAGAGGCATCTAGCATTATCATAGAGCATCACATGTGCATCTCCAATGTCGAGAAAATGAGGGTAACAATGAAATAAATACTCTCAAAAAATTATCCCAAAAGTGTTTAATGAACTGGTTCTAATGTCTAAAATCTGCTTCTTAGGAGAGAAAACAAGGGCTTCCCAAGTGTAGAGATAGTGTCTTACTTGGACCTTCGTATGAAAATATATAACTTCACCATAGCAAACAATTATCCTCGAGCATCATATGATATGTGGTTTTAAATATTGGGGCAGACCTAGGTGTTATCCTATTCATAAGACCACTCTCAATGGGGAGGTAAACCCCACATATCCCCAAATATACATCCTAAACTCCACCACTATAGTATGAAATAGAAATTTCATTGAACCAACTCTCCAAGGGTCATAATATACATATGAAAACTATCGGGTAAATATGACCACATATGGGCTTTTCTTCCTCGACCTTGAATCACTCATCTAGAAATCAAGACAAATTCATCCAACAATCTAGAACCACTATCACCACCATTTCTCATAAACCATATAATAATGGATGGTAGTAAACCAATACACATGGGGGAAACTTTGTGGGGTCTATCACTGACATGACAGAAAGGTTCTCTGTAGGGATCTCTCCTATAATGTCGTTTTATTTCCAAACGAATTGTATAACATACAATAATCTCAGTTGGATCTTAAAAACATAATGGATGAGAAAAAAAGCTCCATTAGTATCACTTGGAATCATATTAGCATCATTTCATAATGAAAATTTGTTAATGACCCTAGGATACAACAACTAAGGTAGTAAAGTCGCATATTACACCCTAAATCATACTCAAGCCTCCAAGATAGAAGACCCTTCAGCTTGAAACTTATCCTTTCCCTCTTGCATCATTCTGGAAAAAAGTTCCTTATCTAACACCTAAAGACACCAACCCACCTCATACACACAATACAAAGGAAACAAACTTTCAAATAATGATCTATCCAATATGGGTGCAACTGACTCACCCATAGGGATTTGTAGCAAATCATATGAACACATCTTGGTGGGGGAAGTGTCTTTCCTTCTTATGATTCTAAAGCTAAATCAATCATCATTAATAGAGGGTTATATCACTCCCTCATCACCCCAAATAAACCTAATTAAAGGAGTATAAATTAAATTTAATCCCACACCTATATCTTACAATAAAAGTGTAATTGTAGAATGAATATAGGTCTTACCACTAATAATCCTTAGATCCTCTAGATCATTGAAAGTTGTTTCCTATAAATGTACTTTCAACCATTATCTAGCTCCCTGATCCTGGAAAATACTACTTAGGGTGGTGGTGGCAATAAATATAACCATCTGTCATCACCTCCTACTATCTATGCTCCTCCATGATATCCTACATCATATAGAATTCATGCTCCTATGACTGGATCAACTAGGGTTGTATATTAACCATATCCCTATCAGATGCATGGTGGGTTGAACAATCTTACGTGATATATACCAATCCCACACATAAGAAACACCAGCTCTCTTATAACTGACTTGAACTAGGCTGTAATGCTTTAGCTCTAGACCCCCTGTCCATGGATTATATCATGAAGTGTCTTAAACACTGATATCCTTGAGTCTTTTAGATGCTAAGGTCTCAACTCTTGTGTTTCCAGCACCAATATTTGGAGTATGTTAAAATATAATGAACTCTTCAAATAAATCATTCTCAAATAATTCATCATATGTAGGAATGAATAATGATATCACCGATTCCAAGATATCCCTATATAATCCCCACTCAAAGTTATCTTATTTTAAAAAATATATATCTCAATATATATACCAAGAGTGTCAGGAATGGTCTTTGAACCTTTTTGAAAACACTTATGAAGTCATCATACACTAATGAAGTTTTAGAAGATCCTAGATATGCACTGATATCAATGTGTATTGATAAAAATCTTTCCCGAAGAGATTCAAACAATATGTCTAAGTGAGAATCATCCCATCATGGGTTTGAATAACCAAACTCCCCCATCACCCCACATATTCTGGTAGAAGCATTTCCAATAGTATACCCATCAAATACTAATATTTCCTCACAAGTTTGAAAATGCACATTACTTTATCAGTCTAGTAATCAACGACCTTAAGGTCTGGCACACACCAATACCTGAGAGGCATATGCATATGAAACTCATGCTGTACACTCAACCTGTACTGATCCTCAACATAGACTTACAGAATGACCTAATACTTAATGGGTGGTGGATCAACTGGAAGACCACCCAGAGATACCACCTTTTATGTTTACCCAAGCACCAAAGCCCCGTCACTGAGAATATTGTCTTCAAAATTCCACCATGGAACCCTATCTGGATTCCATCCCAATGAAATCATAAGATAAATGGTAAATGATAATAATTCAATGAATATATCTAGGGATATTACTCAATAAGGGATTGAAAAGGACATCCCAGTCATATATGATGCGTGTACCAATATTTCCCAAAAACCAATGTCTAAATGATGTGAGTCTATAAGAAGGTTATTAGAGTCCTAGGGAGTGTATACATCATCTGTCACACCAACACTAGAGTCCATGTCCATGAATCCATAGTTGAAACATGTTATCATTTTCAGAAGAAATCCCTGAATAATATCGCATATAAAAAACACATAACCCCAATCCTAAAGAAGGAAATAATATAATATAATTCTATACCTACCTAACCCACTAAGGCAAACCATTATGATATAAGGACAATCCACCACTACACCAAATCTTCCTCCCATAGGCCAGGGGATGTCGAACAACACTGAGTAGTAATATCTAACACATAGAATTCTTTATCCTATAGTACCTATATGAACACACGCACACACACACAAACATACACATATCTATGAAAGCATATTGTGAAAATAATACAACTAAGAAAAAATAATTAATGAAAAAATATACATGGAAATTAGAGAAAATTATAATTACTAAAATAACAAAATGAAAAAATACAAGCCCACCAAAAAATGTAAATGAATTAAAAATTCATAGAAGGAGGGCCACATTAAAATGAAACCACCAGTACACACCTCAGTATATCTAGTTATCTATACTAAAACCACTGCACATCTTCCTAGGACCCTATCGAATGGAAAATCATTTGGATAAAACATTATTTTTATGGTTGATTTTATTTAGGGCTTAAAAAAAATACACTGTAGGTTTTCCAAAAAAACTGAAAATAAAAGGGATCCAATGAAATGAACCAGTTTTCTCTACCCAAATCTTGAGGAGGAAACCCAAGTGAGAGGAAAAAAGAAACTCAACATCAACAACTCCTTGGATATACATGAATAGTAATCTCATCTCCACATGTTATTCCAGTTAATATATGTTACATCACTACTAGGATACCTAGAATGAAACAAATATAATTATCTCAGAGTCTTTGTATTTTGTGGTTCCACCCACACTACCAGTCATAAGATTCTACTAAAGGCTCATAGGAATCACTCATGTTGTATAACTCAATCCATGAGTCCTTCCACTAGTGAAGGAACTCAACAAGAAGATGTCACTCATTAAAAATAATTCTTCTTTCCCTGATTTCGATCATATTATATATCTCACTCCACCTGGTTTCTCTAATCCAATGGAATGTATCCTCCATCCTAGGTGGAATGCATCCAATAGAATACGCTCATTAAGAATCCCCATTCAGAAAGTCATATTGGAACATATAATATATTGTTACTCAAATAGGGAATCCCAGAAATCCTTGATTAGAGACACCACTAACCCTATTAGAAACCCAGATGATCTCATCACAAAAGAAGGGGATCACCCTAGAATACACTAAGGGAAAATATAAAAACAATATGGAACTTTTTAAATATGAAGATCATATCATTAAGATAGGGGATCATTGATCATGTAGTGTTTGTAACGAATATTCATGAACTCCATCTACAAAAACCTTCCAAGTAGGGGAAATTATATACTGTGATAACATGAACCCTACTAAAACCACATTCTAAGTAGGGGATTTTTTAGCAGACGATTCCAAAAACCCTACTGGGATAGTCTTCTAGATAAGGGATAAATTTATTTATGGTGTTGGTCAGAAAGATACCATGGATCCCACTTAGGGAATTCAATATTATAGATGATCTTACCTCAACCTCTTAGAGAGATTCACAAAATATAACCAATCTTATCATGTTTTTGGGTTCAAAATCCTATTAAGAAGACATAATGGGACATTTTCCTTTAATATTCTTAGACAAATGGGACTCACTCAATTTTTTCTATTCGATGAGTCTTTAACTACAAACCCATTAACCCCATCTTGCATCACATAACGCATTCCAAAACCATGGCCACCATTACATCCACATAGAAATGTACTCAAGATAGGCTACTCATATGTCCCCTTCCGAGTGATTAAGATGATGAATTTGAGCTAGAAGACTCAAAGGGGAGTACAATATATATACCCCTTAATACACGATATGTCTCTAGAAGATGTCTATTGACTGTGTCCCCTTTAGGAAGTTGTCATGTAAATGGAATACATGGTGTGTACCACATGTCACATGACATAGGACCTAATTTGATTCTCTAGTAATTTCCTCGACTAAAAAAACCTCACTAGGCATGTCTCCATATATTTCATATACCCACATCACATACCATGTGTCTCTTGGCCCAATCCAAGACCATGTCCTTGATCATGATCATGTGTCGCAAACTATGCCCATGTCATCTGGTCATATACCGCCACACAACCAGATCCCATGAAAAAGTATACTTATACATGTCATCTTCTATATGACCTTTGAACACTTCATGATGTGAAACCCCCACTAAAGAACATGTAGGCCCTAGAGATAATATTTCCCAAATGGGAAGACCACACATCATGTGGTGTTGCACTACATGTCGTGTGATTGGAATTTTATAACAAGAAATACCTCTGAGAAACCTGAAACTTGTTATTTCAACATGATACTCTTAGATATCCTCCCAAGGGATCTCTAGTAGGCTTGTTAGTGTAAAAACCCAGAAAATAATGCATTAATGGGGGTTATGATATAAATCTTAAATATCTGCTTACTTCATGTATAAACACCAGAGATTCTGGTCCAAAATGATGGTTGGAACCTCCTAAACCTGGATCCAATTATGATAAGTGTCAAAAATAGGTTTGGAGGAAGCTCCTCTCCTTAGTTCATCCTTAGGTCGTCAATCATGAAAAGGGGGATTCAGCCTCTCATCTTCCGACCATGGAAATCGAATAAAGAGAAGTTGATTTCTTAATTTAATAAACCTCCATTTTACACAACTCCAATGGTCTCCTATATTAGGTGTCTGATATAACAATTTTTTTTTCAGGCCTATGGAAAACCAAAATTCAGATCTCAAACAATGTCTCAGATTTATGATCCGAAACTCTACTCTAGAGGTATTCCATGTGTCTAGAAAAACTAGTCATGTATGTTATAAAGTATTTAATATTCAAAATATAATCACATTGAGCCTCTTAGGTCCCTGGGAAACTATGGAGACTCAGTTCTTAACTTCAAAAATATTCATAGAAATTTTGTAATGTCTTACAGGGAAAAAATAATTGATAAATCCCAACCCTTCTTCTAAATAGGCGAGTGATGAATATTTCACTATCAAAGAAAAACATGTGAGTAATGTGGCTGAGATTAAATGTTTAATTCAATCATCTATGTCTAGTGAACATATGAAGTATCATGGAAACATGGATTATTATACCATTCCTTAGAATCTATGTGGCCTATATCATTAGAGGGATTTATAGGATATTTTTGAGATCTCTAAGGCTTGTTTTCAAAGAAATCATGGGGAGGGATCCCTTGTTAGGCCTTACTTACTCAAGATTATTTGTTACATTTATTTCCCAGAGGTTATTGGTTTTAAAATCAATAAATATATAAGCAACCATATGATGGTTTTTCCCCTTAGATATTTTCAATTTTTTAGATAATTTTAAAATGAAAAAATCGTAATTATCTCCCAGATCTCTTTACTCTTATTCATAGAATAGATTTGGAGGTGATGCATGAAAATCATTTATTCATTATGGTGAATAAATTAAAAGGTAATGTTAATATCTCAAATAAAAAATATTTTCCACAACCCCCTTTCATGAAGACGAAGACTAGGGTAAAGATATGTAGAATGATGTTTTGTCTTTCTCATGAGGAAAGAAGGACCACTAGAATAAAAACATCAACCAAACAAGTAATTAAGATGACACATTTTTCTCATTTATTATTGTGTGCATTTAAACTATTTTTACATTTTATAAATTGAATATACCTTTTGGAGAAATAATATTAATTAAAATACATGAACATGGTTGATTTAGAAATATTAATCAAGGGGAGGTAGTATATGAGTAGCTAATAGAGCTAATCATGTTGTTTTGTCTATGGATTGCTATGACTCCATGTTTCAAACTCTAGTGATAGTTGTTTCAAATGGTTTTTATTATGTGCCATCGATTACCAAAAAAATTTTATATCCTGGCATGATATTGATGGATTTATTATCATGTTTTATGATATAAATATTTCTTATTTTATAAAGATAATGTTCTTTATGGTATGGGAAATTTAAATAATAGTTTTTATTTGTTTTATTATATTAACCAAGAATAGACAATTGATAATGTAACTATTTCACATGAATCATAACACACTCAAAAATGTAATATCATGAGATTTCATGTATATGATAAAAGATTAACTAAATTATACCAAGATTTATATTTTGATTCATCTGATGTAGAACCACTTTGTATATGTCACAAATTTTTACATTGTTGAATTAAAACCCCTATTTAATGGAAAAGGTGAGAGGTCCAATATCTTCATTAATTAGATCATACCAATGTGTGTTGAATTTTTCCTAATGAATAAAGATGTGGGTACTCAAACATCATAACATTTACTGATTATTTTCATATATATGTATTTTTCTATATAATGAGGTATAAGTTAGATTCGTTTGATAAATTCAAGGAATACAAGAATTATGTTGAGGAAAATCTGGGAAATAAGATTAAGAAACTCCACTCAAACCATGATGGAGAATATCACAATAAAAACTTATTTGATTATTTATGGGAGTTTTAGATCCTATCTCAACTTAATCCTTATTAATCACCATAGTGGAATTGTGTAAGTGAAAGGAGGAAGCAAAAATTGTAAGACATTGTGAGATGAATGATGGATTGTGAGAGTATTTCATTATCCATTGGGGGATATATATTAAATGTTGAAGAAAAAATACTAAACCAAGTACCAAATGAATAAATAAATGGTATTCAATATGAATTTAGGTTGCATTGTAGACAAAAAAATTTAGGGCCTCTTCACTTAAAAAACCTGAATCATTAGGTACACAACATTCCCTTATAGTATATCATAAGGATACAAAGACATATTACCTATATAAACCCTTAGGAAATGGTAATATTGTTAAGAAATTATATATTATTTTAGAGGTAGATAATATATAAAATTGACATTGGTAATGGGATATAATTCAATGAATTTCAGGATCAAGACGCACACAACATGATACAATAAAAAATTCCAAAAATCCCCATGGTAGAAGAAACTGTTCTAGAGACACAAGTATTGTGTATGAGTGAAAGATATTTTATTGAACCATAATGATATAATATTCTTTTAAAAAATTATTGTGGCTCATTATTAGTTGATAATACTGATCATATTACCTACATGGAAGTAGTAATTGAAACAAATTTCACCAAGTGGAAAGAATGGATGAATTTTGAAATGGATTCCATGTACCTAGATAAGGTTTTGATTTTAGTAGATCCTCCAATTGATGTAAATATTATTGGTTGTAAATGGGTATTCAAGAAGAATTTATACATGTAAGGACAAGTAAATATATATAAGTAATGATTGGTTACAATTGGGTTTAATCAACATCAAGGGATTTATTAAGATGAAATTATTTAACTAGTTTCAATTGAGAATTCCATTAGAAATACACTACCCATTGATTCGTTCAATGACTCTGATATTTTAAAAATTGATATCAATGTATCCTTATATAACTTAAATTATCGTGAAGATATCTATATGAGAGAAACTGAGGGGTTTATTTCTCCAAATGATCACAATCTGATATTCAGGTTGCAAAAATCCATTTATGGACTAATGTAAGAATCTAGTTCATAGAACATTAGATTTGATGAATACATAATGATATTAGGTTTAATAGAGGTAAAATGTGATCCATTAGAGTATAAATGGTTTAGTGGGTGTGATTTTGTTTTCATAATAGTATATGTTGACGAAATATTACTTACTGGAAATGAAATACTAATATTACAGTTTTTACGGTATAGTTGAATAAATGCTCATACATGAAGGACTTAGGTGATGAATCACATATTACAGGGATAAGTAAAAATCATGATATATCCAAGAGGTTTCTATAACTCATTCTAATAATATATGTTTGTAAGATATTGAGGATGTTCAGTATAGAATAATCCAATAAGGTAATGTTTATAGTGTACTATGGAATTCCTCTTTTCTTTAAATGTTTTTCCTCACACACCTGTGGAATGATAAATAATAGAATGGATTCCATACACACTAGATATTTATTTAGTCATGTATGTTATAATATGTGTAAGGCTAGATGTTTCTAATAAATTAATGTCATTGTAAGATATCAATAGTACATAGGTGACTGCCATTTGATGATATTCAGGACTATCCTCATGTATTTGAGGCATACAAAGTTTATGTTCTTGATATAAATAGGATATAAAAAACAAGTCACCAATGGATATCAAGGCGCTAGTTTCAAAATATTTCATGCCGATAAAAAAAAAGATACATATTCATTTTCAATGGAGGTACAGTGAGAGGATGTTCTCAAATAATAAAGTGGTCACATATTATACAATAGAGTCTGAGTATATTGAGAATTTTAAGAAATCTAGTTAACCATTATGGTTGTGAGTGTTCATCCAAGATCATGAAATATTACCTATAATTAGATATCCTATCACACTCTATTGTGATAATACTATAGAAGTGGCTATCACAAATGAGCCAAGTTAATATCAGAAGATAAAGAAAATACTTTATAAGTATCATATATTGTGTGATTTTACTCAAATAGGATAAGTTTCAAAGAGAAATATTTCTCTATAAGGTAATGTAGAATACCCCTAGACTAAATCCTTAACTCGATAGAAACATGATTATCATGGGAGGTCGAGTAGTCAAAAATTCATTGGTATTTGGCTCTAGTATAAGAGGGAGTTTGATGGATTTGGTTTCCTAGGACGAATATTTTGTAGTTTTACGAAATATATATTCAATTATTAGAATTTTAATATAATATATTATAACATTTAATTCATTAATTATTTATGAATTTATTATAATAATATCATAGAGTATTTACTGCATTGATAAAGTCATAGTAGTTTCCCTCTATGATAAGAACCTTGATTTGATATGACTATATTGTTAAATTTAATTATGCACCTAGATAATGATCTATGTTAGGACACATAGAAAATGAATATTAGGTGTGAGTAATAATAAGTTTACAAGGCCTCTTCTCGTTTTGAACACACTTGGAAGGCCCCCAGATGAGAGACTATGAGAATAAATCTGGAAGTATAAATTCCACCATTTTAATGTCCTTAGATATTCCTTTTTGTGAACAAGTGTAATGTTCTTTATATTTTAAGATTATCATTAATGCATTTCATGAATGAAACACTTAGATTTGATGAAAAAAATCATCATTTTATATTTTGGAGGGAAGTGTGGTAGGTTAGGTGTGTCATGATTGACATGTTAATAATGGATAAATTGGGGTTGAATTTTTACCTTACATCTATATGGATATTGACATATCAACCCTTTAATTAAAATATAAACTTCATCTAAGATTTATGGTCTTTCCATAATGAAATTTTAATTTATGAAAGATAAAAAATATGTATCAATCATATAGTTTGTTGGCATGAATGTGCAGCGTTCTTGATGAGATATTGTAAAAAAAGAATTATATTACAATGTGAGCAAACGTAAGTGGTTTTCATCATTGTGATATTATGTTTTCTCTATAGAGGTAATTAACCCGTTACTAGATATCAATCTTGGACTTTAGGTAGGCCCACCTAATTCCTACATGAAGTAATCCTAGATGTTCTCACACTATGTTATGACATTGATATTTATTAAATTTGTATTTTAAAATTAATAGAATAAATATTATTCTAAAGATTAAAAAATAATTTTATTCATGTTTTATATCAATCAGATTTTTTTTTATTTAATAAATTATTTGAATTAAATATTAATTTGGTTATTAAATAAACTAAAAGGATGATGAATGACCCATCATCATATCTGTTAATAAATATTTATCGAAAAGTCAGTAAATATAATTTATGGTTGTCCACACTAGAGTGTGTGAAAAAATTATATTAATAACATTATTATGTGGCACAAAGTTTATTAAAAATTTTACAATATTATATGGGAAGGATAAAAATTAAATAATATTTAATTTCATTAACCCTAGATCTATAAATATATGGTTATTTTTATTGGGTAGAGTGGCTTGAAAATAGAGAATTGTTGTATATGATGATAGTCTCTCAGGAGTCATGTTTCCTTCTCCTTAACAAAAAATCTGAAATGCAAGAGAGATTATCTCAATACCGAATGAATTGAGAATAACCTGAACAGCACAAGAGATTAGATTCACCATGATATCACTCAAAAGATAATCAGAATTTCTTGGAGATTAAACTAGTATGTTTGGATTACTTCTAAGGTAATTTTATCCAAGAATACTCATATTAAAAAAAGTCAATCCAAAAGGTTTTTTAGAAAATAAAAATATTTAATAATGAAAGGATACTAATCCACGACAATCATTTCTTCCAATATTAATAAATTAATTAATTATTTAATGTGAAATATTTTATCTTGAGGTTTTGGGGAACTCTTCATTAAAAAATACTTTAATATTACGCCCACCAATGGTTCTTATAGTATGGATAGAACCTAAAACTTTTACACTTACAATACACTAACAATGTAAGAGTAGTATTATAATGAAAAATATTATATTTATACTTTATTTTTGTAAAGCCCCGACCCCAGTTACCCAGAGTCGGTGCATTATTACATAACATTGGCATGATCACAAGAAAGATCAAATCTCGAAAGACCGATTGGTTTAGTAGCCTTGGAAACACTAGATATATTCATAAAGTTTTACATTACATCATAAGGTGGAAAACTACTATAACAACATAGTCTCCATAGTACACACTCTTATCCCCACATACTATCCCTGAAGGTCATTCATAAATTACTTCTTCACTTCCTTGGAAAAATAAAAAATAGAAAAGGGGTGAGCTCAAATGCCCAGTAAGGATAAAAATATAGCGGAAACTTTCATAAATAAGAACAAACATTTAAGGCAATGTATAACTAAAACAAAAGCCTTTTAAACGTGAACTTCAACATAGTATGACAAAAGTAAAATGAAATAATGCCATTTACTTATTCACATGGATATTCTACTAATCTAATAATCACATGCAATATCAATAACCACTTTCATAATGATGGAATTCATAATGCCAGACTATCATAACCACATAGCCAAGGCCTCGTGCCAAGACTACAAATTAGATTTTTCCAAGGCCTTGTGCCAAGACACTAGTTTGTCTCATGAGACCTACCAATGCATCGAGGAGAAATAGCGGGCTCCAACCATCACATATTAAGTCCAATGCATTCCCATATGAAAAGGTTTAAACATAACATAAACATTCGTATTAAAAGTAGCATACAAAATGTAAATACTTCATCCATAAACCATGAATGGCATAAAAATTAACACATCCACAGTAAAACATATCACATAACCTTCAATACAATATAGAAGTTTTGTATCAACTTCAAATAATCATAAAATCCATCAAAGGATGTTGACATAGATGAAATCAAAACTATTTGAGATAAATATCACTTTTTTAAATCATTTAAAAGTCACACATTTATAATGGAAGTAATTTAAAAGAGATTTTTTGAATCAAAGTGTCCCATAACACTTTGAAGCTTTTGAAAAGAAATATCATTTCAAAACCTTCATGTCCATATAAATATATCCTTAAAATCATTTTGAAAACATGGACATTAATTAAAAATATTTAGAAAGATAAATCTTTAAAACATTTAAAATTATGACCTTGATAAAGAGTACCTTTCAAAAATTCTTAAAATATTCATTTTTAAATCATTCAAAAGTCACATAATTATAAAATAAAACATTTAATTTGAAAATATTCTTATAATCTTGTAAGGGAAGCTTTGACGATTTTATAATGGTGATAAATAGCCACACCCGCCGTATAAGTTAAAAAAACATTCTTACCTTAAATTTGTCGAAAGGTAAAAAGAGCCTTGTTTGGAAAACGATGGAAAGATTCCTTTAAAAACACATAAGGGTATAAATGACTTTAACCCATATTATTTTTAAATAGTAAATTTTTTTTGAAATACATTTCGAAGAAACATGGATGTGGATGATAAAGAGATCCCATTAGATAATTGCGTATAAACAACCTCGGATAATGAAGAGATTATGAAATAAACCCTTACCTTGTACTTTTCCTTGGTTGAGGGTAGGTTAACCTCCTGTAAAATGGTGAAATAATTGTTATAAAATTATACAAGAATCATATATATTAATATGATATCATATATGATCTTTTAACATTTCTTTGTTAATAATATCTTAGTATTATCGTCCTTTCGGGTGTTAACTTACTCGTTTTCTTTTATATGTTTTGTTACGTAAGCCATATTTGTAATGGTTATGTTGTATCTTTTTAATATTCATAATGATATCAAGTCCTTAAACATTATTTTTAAATCATCAAATGATAATTATACATGTATGGATATGATGGAGAATGAATCTCATCGCGTTCGTGGAGACAGTAGTCCGTACGTTCGCACGAGCGATAATATCATTCTTTCGATATTAAAATAATATATAATTGGATAGTATATCATATATACAGAATAATTATCATATTATATTTATTATTTACATGAGTTACACATCATTATTATACCCACCCAAATAATAATATATTGAATAACAATTACACCACGACGTGGAGACGGTAAGTCGTACGTACGCACGTATAGTGACATGTTATTCAAAGGGTGGATAGAATACTGAATATGGTTGTACCATATTTATAATAACATCACAGTATATATAAGATATTGGAGTTATTATTTTAGAATGGTAATAACAAAAAAAGAAGAAGTGGAAGAAGAAATGAATTTGAAAAAGGGTGGTGAAAACATTACCTCTTCTTCGGGTTCTTCCTTTTGATTTGATCAAAAGGGCTCCGTAGGATGTCTTTATGATCAAAATAAGGCCTCTAGGTTGTATTGAGGGAAGTTGAGAGTATTTGGGCAGAGATTGGCCGAACCAAAAGTCTTTGAATGTGTTAAGTAATGAGAAGGGGGAGTGCCCTTTTATAAGAGGGGTGAGGGGCACCTTTGGAAAAGCTAGAAATATTAATTTATAATAAATTCAAATTCGGCTTATAATGGCTACAAAGTTGATTATTCATAGGTTAAGATGGGGATAGGTCGAAAACAATTCAACCAATAGAATTTAGAAAGGTTTGGGTTACTATATTAACCTTATCTTTTGGTTTTAACTTCTAGTTAATTAGTTTTACATTTACCATGTCACTTTGTATTTTTATATTATATAGTTAATAAACCTACTATATACATCCAAGAGACCCCCAAGTGGTCCATTAATGATACACCTATCATGATATAAGTCTCTTGGACGAAAATTAGATTTTTAGGAATTTAATATCAATTAATAATATAATATTTGTTTTAAAAACACTTTCATGTCAATTTTGACACTATTCAATAGTTGATTTTTTTGAAACTCATAACAGAACGATTACTTAGAAAAAAGTCAATTAAATCAATCCTAATATGTCATAGTATCCTATAAAATTAGGGTAATTCATTAAAAGCCTCAAATTATATTTATTTGGGTATTTATAATATCAATTATTTTAATTTTTCACTATTATGGTAATTACTGCATCAACATTGTGTCATACATAAATTAACTTATTTAATGTCTAAAAATTATAAATAAACTATAATTATGTAGGGAATCTTATTATATTTCTAATTAATATTTACAATCGAATTTATCTTATGTATAACACTATATTAAAAATGTTTTAGTAAATAAACATTGATTTTAACTCTCTTAACTCTTCTTTGAATTAAATAATAATCAATGTCCTAATCTAATCCAAGTGGACCTAAATGATAATATTTTATTCCTAAGGTTGTTTTTGGTCGAGATACACTTTTCAAATAGAATTAGGACATGTTTTAGGGTGATATTAATATCATTTCTACCCTTAATTACCCTATTTACTTTTAACTGTGGTAAATAAAAGTAAAAAGTTACTATTCACCAAAAATTATTTTCATCTCATTGAACCACATTTTACTTCTTGATATTAACCGTGTCTCTTGGATTTTCGAAATTCCATTCATAGAAGCAGAAAATTATGTTTTATGAAAAATTCAGTTTTTTTAACTACCACTTAGTAGTTTCACTATTCATCAAAAAATTGAAGTTTTTCAGAACAATGCCAAAATTTCACCCTAAGCTATAATTGATATTCTGAATTCAAAAATGATTTCTATTTTACAAAATTCCAAACATATAAGTTTCATTAATTAATTTTATAATTAATTTCTGCTGTCACAACAAATAGCATGTTTTTAAGAAACAATATATATCAAAAGATTGACAATTGTTTAGGTCCAATTTCAAAGTGAAATTAATTCTAATGAACACCATTGGATAAAATGGGAAAAATATATTCTAATTATACTTTAAAACCACTCAAATTCATAATTAATCACTATTAATTATTTTGATTAAAAAAGTTGTTTTTAATTAAAATTTAGTAATTTTCACTATTCATCAAAATATTAAAGTTATCCGAAAAGTACCAAAATTTCACCCTAGGATAATCTTGATATTCTGAATCCAAAAATGAAGTCCATTTTGAGATATATAATTTATAAAATTTCAAACAGTAGGTATTACAATTCATAATGGCTAGTTTGGTAAGTCATGGCACGCTTTAACTCGATGTTGCGTGTAGTGCATGTTATTGAATTATTTTGAAAAAATAACACACTATGAAATCTTAGGGTGTTACATTATCCTCTCCTTCAATAAATTGCGTCCTCGCAATTTGAAATTGTTCTTCGAAAATAAAAGGTTGAAATAAAAAATATCTTTGTGGGAAAACCCACATCAGAAATTGGGTTACTAAAATTTAGTCTTAATATGAGGAAAAGAGAAATGAAAGGGTCACCACCAAATCATAATCTCTATTAGGAGAACATTGGTGGAAAGTAGAGACATATAATTGGAGGAAAAACGAAAATATTTATAGGTAGTGATTGAGGTCATCAATAACAAATATGTTTAAAATTCATGTCCTTAAATTCATCAATCTATGATGATTTGAAATACCATCGGTTCAACAAAACATAGGATATTAGGATAACACATTTTTGTTTTTAGGATTCCTTAAATAAAGTATAAGAATTAATTTCTTCATAAAATAAGAGAAGAAGAAAAAATATATTATTGACAAGTAGAGTTCCATCCTTTATCTAATTTCTACCACAGACTCATCTTTCACTCTAAAAGATAATAGAACTTAAAAATAATATTCTATTTATCCTATTCGTATAGGGTTACAAAAATGAATTTATAATTCATCTATTAGAACCATTAAAAAACAATATTCAATAAAGGACATCATGTGGGTCAGTGTTAGGTGATACACCCTTGTCACCCTTCGATTGTGGGTTCAAGTCTCGCGGCCTTGCCAGACGCGACGGGTTGCCGCCCGACCTCCGGGTTGTCCATTTATGGCAATACAAAATATTCCAAACTAGAACTATCCCAAATAATTCAGTCCAAAATTTATAAGGAAGGTAAACACAATAAAGATCCTTTTTCCGCGTAATAACAAGTGAACACCTTCATCATGTATTCTTTTAAAACACTACAACATCCTGAATTACCATAAAACCGTATTGATTACATTCATGATCCCTTATCCCTTAAAGAATAATAGATATACTCCTTTAATACAAAAATGTTTTAAACCCAAACAATGATGGAATATACAAATCATTAATCAGTTTCAATGTAGTCAAGAATATCCAAAATAATTTATCCAAATCAATCATGTATTATTCCAAAATCACTAACTCGGTATCAGAACTATTTTATGGTTTATCATTCTCTAAACCATATATTTTCCAAAAAGTTATCCTGCTATTGAGTCACTTTTCTTTGTTCCACACAATCTCAAGTCCTTAATGAAATAGTACTACAGTACAATCCTTTTATACTCCATAATTATTATAACAAGTAAATTTTTGATACAAGACTCAATTGACATAATCAACATAAGAACTCTAATCATTCCTCTTCATCTTTGGTAGTATCATAACTTGATTCTTATCCAATAGCATCATTTGAGGCATAGTCTGATGACTGGGACATAGGTTCGCGTAGTGTCCAAACTCCTTGCAAATGAAGCATTGTACATTTGAAACCATTTTCTTACCCTTTCAGTCACGTACTTTGTGCCCTTTTCCTCCACACTTATAACAAACTCCCATTCCTTTCAGGAAAGTTCCAGGGTGTTTCTTCCCACAGTTATCACATATGGGAAAATTCTTCTTTTCCCTCTTCCCTTTATCCATCTTTATCTCTTCCATCCTTTTCTTCTCTTGCTTCCCTTCAAAGCCATAAGGCTCAGTAAACTCTTTACTTATCTTATCAACACATGATATTATTTCTTCATATGATGATAATACATGGGAGACTATTTCTCTTATAAATTCTGGCTTAAGACCATGAAAGATATGATCCTTCTTTCTCTTTGGATCATGTGCATTGCTGGAGTTATCATTCCTTCTACTAGGCGCCATTTCTAAACAATGGCATACACAAGATTAGTTTATGAATAACAATACCTAATACCAAACTTGTAAAACACATAACATAAATTAAATAGTTTATGGATATAATCCATAATCATAAAAATGTCTCCTTTGAGAAAGTATATACTCATAAACCCTTAATAATGGGTTGTAAATAAAATGAGAATTATCCTAAGCATATCCCCCAGGAGTGTCGTAACCAAGAGTGCAGTAAGGCCCGTTGTCGTGCACCAGTTCCCGTTCGAGTCTTGCTCAAAGCGGGTTTTTCGGGTTTTACCCCCAGGTATATCTGTGCCAGAGCCGCCTCTACCTGCTCGTATCCAGACAGGGTTGTATTGCTTGGAAAACTCATAAAATCTCTACAATACCAAAATTCTAGGAAGTTCTTCTATAATAATCCTCAAAGTTCATCTTAGGTCTACATGCTCTAATCAGAGTTTATCTAAATCTAGCTTCCAAGGTTTGTACTAAAATTCCTCTGATACCAACTGTAACGCCCCGACCCCAGTTACCCAGAGTCGGTGCATTATTACATAACATTGGCATGATCACAAGAAAGATCAAATCTCGAAAGACCAATTGGTTTAGTAGCCTTGGAAACAATAGATATATTCATAAAGTTTTACATTACATCATAAGGTGAAAAACTACTAGAACAACATAGTATCCATAGTACACACTCTTATCCCCACATACTATCCCTGCAGGTCATTCATAAATTACTTCTTCACATCCTGGGAAAAATAAAACATAGAAAAGGGGTGAGCTCAAATGCCCAGTAAGGATAACAATATAGAGGAAACTTTCAAAAATAAGAATAAACATTTAAGGCAATGTATAACTAAAACAAAAGACTTTTAAACTTGAACTTCAACATAGTATGGAAAAAGTAAAATGAAATAATTCCATTTACTTATTCACATGGATATTCTACTAATCGAATAATCACATGAAATATCAATAACCACTTTCAAAATGATGGAATACATAATGCCAGACTATCATAACCACATATCCAAGGCCTCGTGCCAAGACTACAAATAAGATTTTTCCAAGGCCTTGTGCCAAGACACTAGTTTGTCTCATGAGACCTACCGATGCATCGAGGAGATATAGCGGGCTCCAACCGCCACATATTCAGTCCAATGCATTCCCATATGAAATGGTTTAAACATAACATAAACATTCATATTAAAAGTAGCATACGAAAAGTAAATACTTCATCCATAAACCATTAATGGTATACAAATTAACACATCCACCATAAAACATATCACATAACCTTCAATACAATATAGAAGTTTTTTATCAACTTCAAATAATCATAAAATTTATCAAAGGATGTTGACATAGATGAAATCAAAACTATTTGAGAGAAATATCTCTTTTTTTAATCATTTAAAAGTCACACATTTATAAAGGAAGTAATTTAAAAGAGATTTTTGAATCAAAGTGTCCCATACCACTTTGAAACTTTTTAAAAGAAATATCATTTCAAAACCTTCAGGTGCATATAAATAAATCCGTAAAATCATTTTGAAAACATGGACATTAATTAAAAATATTTAGAAAGATAAATCTTTAAAACATTTAAAATTATGATCTTGATAAAGAGTACCTTTCAAAAATTCTTAAATTATTCATTTTGAAATCATTTAAAAGTCACATTTTATAAAATAAAACATTTACTTTGAAAATATTCTTATAAGTTTGTAAGGGAAGCTTTGACGATTTTATAACGGTGGTAAATAGCCGCACCCGCCGTATAAGTGAAAAAAAACATTCTTACCTTAAATTTGTCGAAAGGTAAAAAGTGCCTTGTTTGGAAAATGACGGAAATATTCCTTTAAAAAAACATAAGGGTATAAATTACATTAACCCATATTCTTTTTAAATAGTAAAAATGTTTTGAAATATATTTCTAAGAAACATGGATGTGGATGATAAAGAGATCCCAGTATATAATTGCGTATAAAAAACCTCAGATAATGAAGAGATTGTGAAATAAACCCTCACCTTGTACTTTTCCTTGGTTGAGGGTAGGTTAACCTCCTGTATAATGGTGAAATTATTGTTATTAAATTATACAAGAATAATATATATTAATATTATATCATATATGATCTTTTAACATTTCATTGTTAATAATATCTTAGTATTATCGTCATTTCGGGTGTAAACTTACTCGTTTTCTTTTATATGTTTTGTTACGTAATCCATGTTTGTAATGGTTAGGTTGTATCTTTTTCATATTCATAATGATATCAGGTCCTTAAACATTATTTTTAAATCATCAAATGATAATTATACTTGAATGGACATGATGGAGAATGAATCTCATCGCGTTCGTGGAGATGGTAGTCCGTACGTACGCACGAGCGATAATATCTTTCTTTTGATATTAAAATAATATATAATTGGATAGTATATCATATATACAGAATCATTATCATGTTATATTTATTATTTACATGAGTTACATGTCATTATTATACCCACCCAAATAATAATATATTGAATAACAATTACACCACGACGTGGAGACAGTAAGCCGTACGTACGCACGTATGGTGACATGTTATTCATAGGGAGGATATAATACTAAATATGGTTGTAACATATTTATAATAACATCACAGTATATATAAGATACTGGAGTTATTATTTTAGAATGGTAATAACAAAGAAAGAAGAAGTGGGAGAAGAAATGAATTTGAAAAAGGGTGGTGAAAACATTACCTCTTCTTCGGGTTTTCTTATTGATTTGATCAAAAGGGATATATAGGTTGTCTTTCTGATAAAAATAAGGCCTCTAGGTTGTAGTGAGGGAAGTTGAGAGTATTTGGGCAGATTTTGGTCGAACCAAAAGGCTTTGAAGGTGTGAGGCAATGAGAAGGGGGATTTCCCTTTTATAAGAGGGGTGAGGGGCACCTTTGGAAGAGCTAGAAATATTAATTTATATTCGGTTTGTAATGGCTCCAAAGTTGATTATTAAAAGGTTAATGTGGGTATAGGTCGAAAACCATTCAACCAATAGAATTTATATAGGTTTGGGTTATTATATTAACCTTATCTTTTCGTTTTAACTCCTAGTTAATTAGTTTTACATTTACCATGTCACTTTGTATTTTTATATTATATAGTTAATAAACTTACTATATACATCCAAGCGACCACCAAGTGGTCCATTAATGATACACCTATCATGATATAAGTATCTTGGCCGAACCATAGATTTTTAGTAATTTAATATCAATTAATAATATATTATTTGTTTTAAAAACTCTTTTATGTCAATTTTGACACTATTCAATAGTTGATTTTTTTGAAACTCATAACAGAATTATTACTTAGAAAAAAGTCAATTAAAGCAATACTAATATGTCATAGTATTCTATAAATTTAGTTTAATTCATTAAAAGACTGAAATTATATATATTTGGGTATTTATAATATCAATTATTTTAAGTTTTCACTATTATGGTAATTTCTACATCAACATTGTGTCACAAATAAATTAAATTATTTAATGCCTAAAAATTATAAATAAAATATAATTATGTAGGTAATCATATTAGCTTTATAATTAATATTTACAATCTAATTTATCTTTTGTATAACCCTATATTAAAAATGTTTTAGTAAATAAACATTGATTTTAACTCTTTTAACTCTTCTTTGAATTAAATAATAATAAATGTCCTAATCTAATCCAAGTGGATCTAAATGATAATATTTTATTCCTAAGGTTGTTTTTGGTCGCGATACACTTTTCAAATAGAATTAGGACATTTTTAGGGTGATATTATTATCATTTCTACCCTTAATTATCCTATTTACTTTTAACCGTGGTAAATAAAAGTAAAAAGTTACTATTCACCAAAAATTATTTTCATATCATTGAACCACATTTTACTTCTTGATATTAACCGTGTCTGTCGGATTTTCGAAATTCCATTCACAGAAGCGGAAAAATTATGTTTTATGAAAAATTCAGTTTTTTTATCTACCACTTAGTAGTTTCACTATTCATCAAAAATTGATGTTTTTCAGAACAATGCCAAAATTTCACCCTAAGCTATAATTGATATTCCGAATTCAAAATGATGTATATTTTAAAAAATTCCAAAAATATAAGTTTCATTAATTAATTTTATAATTAATTCCCGCTGTCACAACAAATAGCGTGTTTTTAAGAAACAATATATATCAAAAGATTGACAATTGTTTAGGTCCAATTTCAAAGTGAAATTAATTCTAATGAACACCATTGGATAAAATGGTAAAAATATATTCTAATTATACTTTTAAACCACTCAAATTCATAATTTATCACTATTAATTATTTTTATTAAAAAAGTTGTTTTTAATTAAAATTTAGTAATTTTCACTATTCATCAAAATATTAATGTTATCCGAAAAGTACCAAAATTTCATCCTAGGCTAATTTTGATATTCTAAATCCAAAAATGAAGTCCATTTTGAGAGATATAATTTATAAAATTTCAAAAAGTAGGTATTACTATTCATAATGGCTAGTTTGGTAAGTCATGGTGCGCTTTAACTCGGTGTTGCGTGTAGTGCAAGTTATTGAATTATTTTGAAGAAACAGCACACTATGAAATCCTGGGGTGTTACAATTGTATACTACATAGGATATGGATGTACCTAAATAAAAATGTATAACAGTAAGTGTGAAATGAAGCAGAAAAATCAAACAATGTCCCTGGTCCACTATGATAGGGAAGAGGAATTTTATAATTTTCTATGGATCAAAGAAGCTTACTAAAGAAAACATAAGACACTAAATAAATGTTGATATGGGAAGTTCAAGACTCTCAATATGATATAATAGAGTTATTTAGCACATATGTATGTGTCTATTTGAATTTTAAAATGGAAATTTAATAATGTTTTGAACTAAAAATTATATATAAAAATCAATAATGGGTAAAATATGGTAATGCAAAGAACCTCCATGTGTCTTATAAGTGTTAATAATTCCTATAAAAAAGATATATATATTAGAGATGAGGATTTTGTAATGTAATAATTCCCTATAAAATAAAATAGAGTTACAAATCAAGATGAAAATATCACAATTATTTTGAAAATTTATATTAGTTTTAGTTAGTAGGGTGTTTTTATAGATCTTATTCTTGGAGAAAAATAAAATTGAATTATTTTCCCCTTTAAAAATTAATATAAAAATATTTATTATGGTTATAATTATATTGTTATACTTTATTATTTGTGAAACTTTTTCAATGATAATAAATTATTTAAATACGACAATGCTAAGTGTGAATAACATCGAATAAATAGGAGACTAATTGAGTGATGATGAGTGAAGAAGAATGAGTTTTTACATGTGAAGAAGGGAAAAACTAATATATGATGAATATAATTTTTTGGGAATGAATCATTTTATGTTATCATATAAAGAAATCTATGCAATTCAATAAATTAAGAACAAATTTATTGGCCCCATTTTTTAATGGTCACAAAATCATGTCTCTTGAGATATTAACTTGGTTTATGGTTTATGATATCATTTTATAATATAAGGTAGTTTGGAGAAACTTTGGATAAGTGTGGAAAAGACCCACTTCCATACATGACTCCCCATTGACGATGAGTCATTCCCAGACATGTCGCCATAAAGTTGAGAATTTGGATAAGTTTGGGAAGACCCACCTTTAGAGGCAAGTAACCATTAGGATGAAATTTTAGATAAGTATTCTAAATACCCACTATAAGAGACAAGTCACAATCAGAATGAAATTTTATTTATTTATGGAAAAGATCCACCATCATAGGATGACTCACCATCAAAACCTAGTCAACTAAAAATTTGGAAATCATTTAGATGACCTACCACTAAAGAAGAATATCCACTGAGATGAGTTTCCATTGAGCATGACCCACCATTATCATAAATCATCATTGGCCTGGATCACCTCCAGCTTATATAAAATTCTTAAATGTCTCACCCCTCAAAAGAATAATAATCAGTATTTTTGTTTATTTTTGTCACACCAGTTTTTGATGTCTTGGCTTTAATCCTGTAAGTTGGAAATCTTGATCATTTTTCGGGGTTTTGTGTGATATTAATTTGTATTTTTGATGTTCCTCCTATTCATAATAATCCTACCATGGTTTCCCCATATATTGGTTGGGGGTTCTAGAGAAAGGGGTGATTACTTAATGATTTGGGTGAAACCATGAGCCAATTTCTATATTTTTTTAAAAAAAAATGATTATTCTATAATTCCTTCATTTATAACATTTTTCACCCATTATACTTTCATCTTGGCCTCCCCTGACCTATGAAAACCACCATATCTATTTGGACCCATTATGAATTAACAATCATGGTGGATTTTGGTAATTTTTTCAAGTATTGGGTCATCCCATGAGCCCATTTTTAGTTTTAAAAAAATATTTCATTTCTTTTATATCATAATCATTTTTTTATTTTTTGATCACTACACCTCTCACTAGAGACCAAAAACCCTAGGTGCCTCACCATGTTCCATTTTACCTCTTTGGACCTCATATTCATCTGGGATTAGGGTGAACTTCATCAAGGTTTCTCAAATCATCGATATTTGAAAAGGTAATTTATTTATTTCATAAATAATTTCTTTTGATGATTTTCCCAAAACTATTCTTTTAATATTTTTTATAGACATAAGGTTCCTCTCCATTAATTTCCAAGCGATTCCCTATCTTCTATGGTGGTGGATGTAAGGGATTATAAAGAGTTCTCTAGTTATGACGGTGATTTTCCTACTCCTTTATCCACCTAACTCCTCTTACATGTAGTGTTTCATGGATATATCTTCAATTATAGTCATGAAAGACCTAGGTTTATGTTATAAAATGACATTTTATGGGTCATATTCTCATTTTGGGCTGGAATTCATAAAATTATGGTTTATAAAATCTTGTAAGGTGTTATCGAGTGTATGTTTCCCTTCCGTCGTGGTTTTGAGGTAGGTTCTCCCACGAAATACCATTAAAATTCATGATTTATCTATTTATTTTTGTTTTCACATTATATTTATTGTAGGTTTTTTTCACCCATTGGTTTAATTATTTAGTGTGCAAGATGGGCCGTTCTGCCCTTATTTTGGGAAAATTGTGTCATTTTGGTTAATGTGTGCACACTAAGTGTTTTTTAAATGATCTATATAATTTCAAACCTAAAATATAATGTTTAGAACATAGTTTATCTAGTTAAGTCATTTTTTTAATTAAAACTTTGTTTTCTATAATTTTTAGCAATAAATAGTGTTTTTTTAATTGTTGTGTGTGACATTTTCGAGAAAGTGCCCGGTCAGCTTTTGTGTTATCAAGGTGATATAAAATGATTGTTTTGGATTATGAAAAATATTTTCAGCATGTGAATAATAGTTTTTGGGTTCCTTATGTTTGTTCTAATATGGTTTTAGGGTTTCTAATTAAGTGAGTATTAGTTTTTAGGGTGTTTTGGAATTTGTTCTCAGAAAATGGCCAGTTTGGAACCTTTATAGAAATAGATGGGTTCTGAATGTGTAACCTGAGATTTTTAAGTGTTTAAGTAAATTTTATATTGCATTAAATGGTTTTTTACACTTAATTATGAATATCTTAATCAGTTATTTTTTTAAATGCTAATTTTTGTAGAATTCTTAAAGGCATGTTTGAAAATTTTCTTGTAAAAATGGGTTTAATGAGTACTTTTTGTTTTATCATTTGGATTCATTTTAGGGTCCTTGAAATTGATTTATTAAATGGTTTTGGGGATTAAAAATATAATTTTATATGGTAATGGTGGGTGTTTGGAATTAGAAGATCATTTTAATGGATTTTATGTGAAGAGGATCATTATAATTCTAGAAATTGTTTTATGAAAATTTTAAGTGGTTTATTGATCTGTGAAAGAAATGTGAACCTAGTTCAAAGGCTGTTTTTGTGTTTATTATTAGGAAATGAAATTTTTATGTCCAAATTTTATTTGATAATATGTGGATCTTTATTGATATCTAAAGGGAAACCCCAATATCTAGGTGGGAAGACTTGTACTAGTATGCTAGTGTTTCAGAGTGATTTCGTCCATGTTTCACATAGCATTTTTGACGATGAAAACACCAACTAAACTACGATGATGATGTTGGGGACCACTAGTTTATGGGTATTTTTTCCCTACTAGTGTCTTTTGCATGATAATGAATATGAAATTTACGGTTACTTTTACACTGAGATACAAGGTACCTAGGGCTCACAATTAAACTAGTGCCTAGGGGTGTTCCAGTGACTAGTGATCATTTGATATATTGTATTCACCATCGATATACAGTGAATTTGGTTTATAAAATTCATTAGAATGTGTGTTCTTTTTAAAGGTGTACTTTCTTCATGGAATCCATCTTGAAAATTGATTTCACTTTGAAGTTGCATTTCTTTAGAAATAGTTCTAGCATTCTTGTGTATAAAACATAAATTTTTTTTCTGATAACATCCATAGCATGGAATATTATTTTGAAAAAAATACTTTTATGTATTGTTTTTAAAACATGAAATTTATGTTTCTTTTATTTTAAGGGGAGGTGCATTGGGAATATAATATCGGGCTAACCTACTGAGTATTCATACTCACGCCTATGGTTTTCTTCTGTTTTTAGACATTGTGCTAGTTTTATCGTGAGTTACGTCACCTTGGGAGACATGGGATCATTGTGTAGGGGAGTGACCAGAGAGGTCATGTTGAGTAAGTTGGCCAGCAGGTCGGGTTGGTTTAGTTGTATTTTTCAGTTGTACTTCCATGATTGTCGTATAAATGATGTCGGTTCAATTTTGATATAAATGTGTACTGGCCTATCAATTCCTTATACTATTTTTATTATTGTTTATATTTCAGAGAAATTTTTCCCTTGTTTCCTCTATTGATTCCCTTGATTCTTGTCTCCATCCCAGGTGGAATGAGAAAGCCTTTCGGGACATGTCGTGGAGCGGCCTGAGTGACCAATTCAGGGTCGACTCATGCCGGTTCATGAAAAAATGGTATCAATAGAGGTCGGGACATAGAGAACCTTTCATTTTTTAGTGACCTTGTTATTTATGGTTTTAAAGGTATATATAGTAGTCTTATCAGAACTTGTGGTGTAAGTGCAGGAAGTGCGTCATGAACTCTTGCCCATTGAGATCCTCAAGCATCTATTAGAAGTCAAATTTTATTATTCTCTTTAGTTATAGTTGGTTGTTGGTGTTGGGATATGATAAGGGGAGTTTTACTAATGGTTTACCTGATCTCGCAGGGCCTTCCAAACCATGTGGAGCTAGGTCATGGTCCTGTAAAGGCTCTCGGGGATGGTGGTGTATTTTTCATGTGGCCGCTAACCAAATGGTCAAGTCACCCACCGAAACTAGTTCCCTTTTGTGGGTATCTTGGACCTATCTTGAATTCAAAAATTGTTTTGAAAATCATCATGTGAGAATTATAGAAATTAGTTTTCAAAATATAATATAAGAAAGGTTATGGAATGGTTGGTTTTGTGAAACAAATCGTAGGAATATAGTGAAAATGATTTAATGGGATCGGATATTTTCTAATCTAATATTGTGGTTTCATTAAATGACTGACTGAAAAATAATTTTTTATTAAAGAACCAAAACAATTTTGAGGGAAAAGTGAGAAACCCAAAATCCGAGTAACATGTTCGAGAAACCATAAAACCAGGACCAAACTAAAGGAACCACCCCTCTCCAGCCAATATAAAGGTTTTAAAACCCTCACCCGCACCTGACCATTCAGAAAGTTTTCCCGTGAATGAATACACGAGCTCAGAACCGATGGCGTGGCCATACCCTCTAAATCAAACAATTCCAAATGGAATGCACAGGTGAAGGTTAAGCTCTGGTTCTCATCTGGAGTGGCCCCTCTAGAGTCTTGGCAGAACACCACCAATCAACCTATAAAAACATTATCTTCTTCAAAAATTTACACATTCCAAACCAACATGCTTCCCAATCACATAACTGGTTCCACACATTTCATTAGAATCATTGATAGAAAATTTGAGATTACCCGTAACCAGATCCCTAGAGAACTTCCAATATACGGAGGATACCTGGGTGCTTGAAACAGATAACTACAAGTTTTCAAGATCATAAGCCAGCTGGTCCCAGGTCTGTATGTACTCCTCAAGACTGATCTTCCCTTTGTTGAAACCACTAATAAGAATTAAATCCTGTTTATCAACCAATGAGTATTGTTCCCCATTGAGTGACACATTTAAAGGTCTCTCTATCATCTTAGCAGCCTCCTCTTCGGATGCATTTAGCAACAAAACTTGTTCAACCACCTCTTCTTTAGATCTTAGTAGTAATTCTAGAGTTTTATTATCTCCAAAATCTAATTCTATGCTCATGGAATTTAGCTTTTTTACAGACCGAGTCTCCAGAGGATGAGGTAACGAGGAGTTATCTTTCCTACCTTTCCTCCTCCTATTGCTTCTGTTACTCCTCAGGCTTGCATCTTCACCAACCAAGATAGTAGGATTGGTTCCCTTTGTTTAAACCATGTGTTCACCATTTTCATCAATCAGACTACTGAAATTAGAACATGAGCTAGCCTCTGTAAGGACTTAAAACCTGTTGGACAACATAAATGGTTTGAGGGACCCTGAACCAGCACCCCCTTCCCACCCATAACTGACTTGCATATTCAGTTTCTCCTTCCCTTTTCCTGCAACATATTTTCCCAGCCTCGAAACCCCCACATAAGGATCAACCGCCTCATCTATTGGAACCATAGTCTTCTATGCATGATTTGGATTATGGTTTGTGTTTGTTGTCAATCACCAGTGGATGTTCATAATGTGTACCCACAAAGAGATCATATAGTATGGTCACTTGTGCGCTGTGTACCGGATGAAGAGGAAACATGCGCGCCATATGTTTTTCAAGATCAGAACATGGGAAAATGGCAAAGGGATAAGGGCCGCGCAAGTTTTGGGCTGGTCGCGCAAGTGACCTGTGTGCCATGAAGAGAATTGGGCACCGGTGCCTAGGAGAAATGGAAACATGAGTTCCTATTGTTTATAAATATCATAACTTCAAAATATGGTAATGTAAAGAAGGTCATGCAAGTATTTGTGTAGGTCGCGCAATTGAGTAGCGCGATAGAGGCTAGAGAGGATGAGTTGCGCGCCAAAACCTGCGTGTCGAGGGAAGACTTGTGCGGCACCGCGCAGAGGGTCCAGTTTTCCTATAAATAGTGGACCCCTCCTCATTAGTAACGAAGTTCAAGACTTAGAGATTTTTTGATCTCTCGTCGCGCAAGTGGTTGTTCAGTCACGCAAGTAGAGGCTTTGCACCGATTTTTGACTGCGTGACCAAGGCAGTTGGGGAGTTAAAGGCACAACGTCGTGCAAGTTTGGTGTTGAAGGAGGCAGTGTCGCGCAAGTAGTTTTGGTGTCACCTGTGTGCCAAATTTGTACCGTGCAAGTGAATTGCGCGCTAGGATTGAAACTTGCACGCCGAGCTTGGCTAAGCGCGCCAGGGTTGTTAAAGTTCCTCTGTCCTTCTTAAGTTGCACGAAAGCTGGAAGATCGCCCGGTACCCTCAGCACAAAGTGAGATTAGTCTTCTGGTTAGAGTTGGACTTCAACAGATCATCTACAAACGACAGAGGATGCATTCTTATTCAATGATGTAGAGACATTCACTTCTATAAACTAAGTGGGACTTCACCTAAGGGCAGTGGGCCAGGGGGAGTCAATTGGAGTGACCCGAGGAAAGCAGTGAGCTATCCTGAACCTTTGTAAAGGCAGTGAGCCTGGGACAGAGTGACTGTGCCGAATCTTTGTAATCCACAGTTTGTGAAGATTAGTGGAATTACGTACGACCGACAACTTGTCGGCATATGCTCCTTGGACGTAGCCTTTAGTGGTGAACCAAGTAAAAAGTGTTGAGTCTTCTCTTTGCATGTGAATGTTTTCTTTCTGATCATATTCATCTTACAGTTTCAACAAGTTCTTACCAACTTGGTAACAAGATCCATCACATTAAAAGAAAAAGTTGTCATCCTGATTCACCCCTCCCGTCTCAGGGTGTCCCGGGGTCCTTCATCATCCACCTCTCCACTTGCCTTCTGTTCTATATCAGGTAAACCACCACCTGATGATTTTTCCACTTGAATAGCCTCATACTAAATCAAAGCCTCCCCTACTCCTATACCCTCAAAAGGAATTGGTTCCTTACCATAATAAGGATCTTCAAGAACTTGCTTCAGCCTGTTAAAAACTCCTGAAACATTCGGATTAACCACTATTTCCCGTGTCTTCTACACAAATTTGCCCCTTGATTAGCCTCCAAAGTCCCCATGGAAATCGCCGGGTGGCAGTCGGGTCCCACCACCACCATAGGTAGCAATGATTGATACACAGCCACCCCATTCAAGTTGTAATTGGTGTCACCTCTCCCAATACCTCTTAAGCCTCCAACCACCTGTTCCATCATGTCAGAACCATCCCAGTTCTCTGGAACCATACCACTTCTTCTTCCTCTCTTTCTGTGAGGATCATGATCTCCCCGATGACAATTACATGTAGAATTACCCAGAAAATGGTAGGTAGGTCCATCCAAGACTCATAGAGAACCCGCTGCTTGCACCTACAATCCTCCCCAATGGTTACCCAGACAAATTCGAAAGGATTCATTGAAACATCTATTTCCCCATAGACTCGCGGGTTGATGGGTGACATACTGCTTCGGTTTGACTATCAGTGTAGAGGAATATACATGAAAGATTACCAAGAATCCTAATGATATAAGTATTTTGGAATGGTAAAGGTAAAATTGGAAATCTCACCCAGACCGCAGTAGAAGGAGAGTCATGCTTCATATGGAAATCGAAAGACCAATGGAATAAGATGACCTGAAATCCCTTGAAGAAGTGGGGGCAATCGACCATGCCCTAATGAGGTCCTCCTATGAAGAAACTCAAACCATGATGTGATGATGATCCAGTAGGCCCACCATTACCCTCTCCTGCACGTTCCATGTGTCGAAGATGAAACAGTCAAAAGAATCAATCGGATGCCGCCTCTTACTGAACCGAGCAACCAAGGTGAGGTTGAGAAGATTTGAGGTTTCTCTGAACTCCGATTTCGAAAACTGAAGATTCGAGAACACATAAACAAGATCCGGTACTTTTGGTCATAAGTATGCCTTCTAAAAAGGAGGTAGGAAATTGGTGTTAGCAAAGGGATTGAAAGATGATTCAGCTCTCTTGATTTGTGCCGAAGGTCCATCCTCGACCAGGATGGGAGGAACTAGCATGAAGGCCGTCATCATCATGGAGGGATAATCGTCGTCGCACTATGGTATGAGCTCTCCCCTTCTTCCATCTCTTAGAGTTTATTCAACTCACAAAACTTCAATAGTATGTAGTTTCTTTAAATAAAATGTTTTAAAAAGATGGATCATTTTAAGGTGATTTTGAAACATTGTTTTAAATGGGATATTTTTCTTTAATGGAATGTTTTTGAATTTGATGATTTTTTTTGGAAATTGGATTTGAGTGGTTTTTGTTTTCCTAGAAAGGGCCTTGGTCTCTTTGGCCATCAGATTATGAAAATAGATCTTGCTGAATTTCAAAACATGGGAATGCGTTTTTGGAAGTAGCTTGGTTGTTTTGAAAGTTGTACAAAATAAAAATGGTTAGGTTTTTAAGAAAATGGTTCTTGATGATGTGTGGTTTGTTTTTTGAAATCCTAAAATGGTTTTGAATTGGTTGTTAGTGTGCCTTTGTAATGTACATGATTTTTTTAATGATTTTGTCTTTTTTATCCTTTGGTATTTTCATGGGTTCTCACATGTATGGTTTTATGTATATCTAGATGGATGGGTGGTATGAAAAGGTTGTTGGGTGCCTGAGTTGGCATGAAAATATGCATGTGAGTGAGTTATGATGAATAAACATTGGTGAATGTGGAAATACAACCTATTAGTTTATTTTTCCAAAGTGTTTTGAGATGATTTTTTTGGAATCAATTTATAAACTAATGGTAATGTGGAAGGTTTTTACTATGTGTTAGATGTTTTGTTTATTTGGTGTGCTTACGTGTGATCATTATGTCATACTCTTCTTGTATCTTGAGACGAGATCTTGTTTGTGGCTCAATTTTGGAGTAATGTTAAATGGGTTTCTGAAGATGTGTGGGATGTTGTGAGGTGGCCATAGATGGTTCTCTGTAGGAAATATTTCTAGTTGATCAGAGCAAGGATACATTCCAAGGGTAAAATTCACTACATTGAATAAATCATTTGACCATTTTCTGTAATAGAGAGCTGTCTGTGCTTGGATTAAAGTTCCTTTTTATTATGGTGACTCTCTTGGTTGTGGTAATAGTGATTGGTGGTGTTGATGTGTTTCACCATGTTCCATTTCCATTATTCTCCTCATTTGGAGTGAGGGAGAATATTTTTGTGTATCCTTATATTTTTTGGGGTAATGGTATTTTTTTAATAGTGAGCTTCATGGGGTTGTTGTGATATTTAAATCCTTACTACGGTGATTAATATTCTTCAAACATCAGGGCTCCAGCCATAGGCCTAGGAGTGAATCTTTTCACAGAGTCAGGAAATCACTAGAGGTTGGGAGAGCTCAATTAAGATTCTCTCTCCACCATTATGGTAAGGCGGTTTTTGTGTCTCTATTTTGGTTCCTCATCAATGTGAATTTTGTCTTTTCAAAAATATTAGGGTGGAATTACCCCTTATGAAGTGTCTATGACTGTGTCTTCTTGGATGTGGGTTTCCGATCAATGTCCCTCTGTGGACTGCCTATGTAAATCGGGGATGGTCTTGGTTTTACTTTTTCAAAGGCAGAGTGTGTTGGGTATTTCCTTTGTTTCTTTTTTGGTTTCAGTTGACTAATGATTGGGTCCCCTTCCCTCCCCTCCCTTGGGGGTGGTGTCTGGATCCGTGAGAAAAGTGTTGGCCCAGTTTTTATCCACACTATTCAAGAGTGGGTAGTTTAAATGTTCATGTTGTGTGCCACTTAGCTTGGGGTGGTAGGTTATGGTGGGGGACTTTTTGTGGTCCTATGGGCAAGAGGAAAATTCCTAGTGCCTGTTTAATTCTCACTTGGTCCTTTCTAGTTAGTTCTTAACGGTGGGGAGACCCATCATGGCTCACGTAATTCTTTCTTTTAATGATTTGTCATTTGTTAGATGTTATCTAATGATGGGGAGCCTATTTTGGACAACCCCCTCCCAAATATTTGTCTTTCGTGAGTGTTCTATGGTTTGGGTTGGTCATTGGGATATTTGGGAGAAAGCCCAACAATATAGTCTTTGATTGGTTGTGGAATAGTGGCATGATCCTTCCCTTGATTCTTGGGAAGTGTTTTTGAGTTGTTGTCTCATTTTGGGAGAGAGGATTTAGTTCCATTTTGGTGGGTGATATGTACATGGATTAAGAGGCAGTATTGTTTTGACTAAGGATCCATAGGCATTGATAAATAAGCTTGAATGTGGTGTGGCTTCCCAGGGGCAGAATGCATTAATGGTGGGGAGAATTGTCACAAATGATTTTTCATGTGTTAGTTTTGACTCAGTTAATTTGAATTACCAATACATTTATTAGATTTTGGGTGAGTTGAATGTTAGGTTTTCTCATTCCATATACTTCTAATCATGCTACCATAGGATCCCCATTTTTTGTTTGGGGGTTTTTTTGGAGAAAAGGGTGGTTACTTCATGATCTAGGCCAAATCATGATCCCATTTACAGGTTTAAAGAATTGTTTCTTTTATAAATCCTTAGGGTTTTAAAATTTTTCACACATTAGACTTTCCAATCGGCCTCCCATTACCCATTAAAATCCCTATTTTCATTTGTAACCCTTAAGAATTCCTAATAATGGCCGATTTGGGTTATTTATTCACGTATTGGGAAGTCCGTGAGCCCATTTCCAATTTTAAGAATTTATTTTCATTCTTTTATATCATATTAATTTTTTTAATATTTTTTTTCATTAAACTTCCGACACAAGACCAAAAACCCTAGGTGCACCACCATGTTCCATTTTTCCTCAATGGATCTCATCTTCATCAGGGATTAGGGAAAAATTCCTCTAGGTTTATCAAATCATACCGATTTGAAAAAGGTAATTTATTTCTTTCATAAATCATTCATTTTTTACTATTTTTACACAAAATATTCATTAAATTATTTGTACAAACCTATAGAGCCTCTCCATTGAGTTCCAATCTGTTACCTCTCTTCTAAGGGTGTGGATCTAAGGGATGATGTAGAGTTCTCTAGATATAAAGGTGAATTTCCTTCTGATTTCTCCCCCTTCAATGTTTTCTAGTATTAATTTTCTCCTAGGGTTATGTAAGACCAATGGTGATGTTATACCATGATATTTTATATTTTTTCCCGTTTGGTGCTGGTATTCATAGGTTTAGGATTTATAAACCCTCAAAAGGTGATATCAGGTGTGTGTTTCCATTCGCCCATGGTTTTGAGGTAGGTTCCCTCAAGCACTACCTTTATAATTGAAGATTCGCATTTTTATTGATTTTTTCATCTTATTTGTATGATAGGTTTTGTTTTTCACCATTTTGATTAATTATTTAGTTTGGAAGATGGGAAGTTTATGAATAGTTTTGTGAATATTGTATTTTTTTGGTTAAAGTGAGGGAACTAAGTGTTTTTTTTTGAATGATCCAAATGTTTTTCACCTAACTTATAATTTTAAGAATCTGGTTTAGCTTTTTAAATAAATGTTCATCATGAAAATTTGGTTTTCTAACATTTTTAGTGTCAAATAGAGTTTTTTATTAATTGTTTCATGGCTCATTTTCAGAAAAGTACCTGGTTGGATTTTGTGTGCTCAAGGATATATAAAATGATTGTTTTAGCCTATGAAAATTATTATAAGCAGGGGAATAAATTTTTTTGGGTTCCATATGTGGGTCCTAGTCTATTTATTGATCTTATAATGATGTGAGTGTCGGTTTGTAGGGTTTTTTGGCTTGTTCTCTCAATAAATGGCATGTTTGGCACCATTATAGAAATGGATGGTTTTGAATGTGAAACTAGATTTTTGAGGGGTTTATGTAAATTTTATATTTCTTGAAATGGTGTGTTTAATTCGATTTATTAATAGTGGAATTGGTTATTTTGATAAATTCTTTTTTTTGTGAAGAATGCATAAAGGCCCGTTTGGTATTTTTCGAGAAAAATGGTTTTCATGTGTACTTCATGTTATATCATTTGGATCCAATTTATGGTCCTTGAAATTGATTTATTAAATGGTTTTGGGAATTAAAAATTTGGTTTTATAATTTAATGGTGGGTATTTGTTGTAAAAAAACATTTTTAATTGATTTTAGGTGCCAAGCCTCGTTATACTTCTTGAAATTGTTTTATGAAAATTTTAAGTGGTATATTGATCCGTGAAAGAAATGTAAATCATGTTTGAAGGATGTTTGTTTTTCTATTATTTGGGAATGAAATTTTCATGTGAAAATTTTATTTTATAATATGTGGAACTTGATTGAGCACAAATAGAAACCAAAGTATTTAAGTGGGTGGACATGTATTAGTATACTAATGATCAAGAGGGGTTTCGTCCCTGTTTCACATAGTAAGTTTGATTATTATAACACCATCTAAACTATGATGATGATGTTGGGGACCAATAGGTTATGGGTACTTCTTACCTAACAATGGATCTTGGATGAGAATGGATGTTTCATTATGGTTACTTTTAGACTGAGATACGAGGTACCTGGGGCTCACAATGTAGCTGTGCCTAAGGGGGTTCCTGTGACTAGTTCTCACTGGATATGTTGTATTCACCACAGGAATATAGTGTATTATCCTAGAAGAATTGAGTAGCATGTGTGTCTTATTTAAAATTGAAATTTCATTAAATAATTCCTCTTAAAAACTAGTTGTATTTTAATGTTGTATATCTTTGGAAAATGATCGAGCATTCTTTTGTATAAAAAATGCAATCTTTTTTCTGATAAATTCCATAGCATAGAACCTTTTTTGGAAGACATAAATTAATATATAGTATTTGAAAAATGAAATTGATGTCCATTTTATTTTTATTGGATGTGGATTGGGAGTAGAATATCAGGCTAACCTATGGAGTTTTAATACCCAATATTATAGTTTTCCCATGTTTTTTATCCCTTGAGCAGGTTTCATCTTGAGTTCGTTCCCCTTGAGTGGCCTGGGATCATTGTATTAGAGAGTGACCAGAGAGGTCACATAGAGTTAGTTAGTCATCATGTCTGGTTGGTCTTATTGTATCATTCAATTGTACTTCTAGTTTTGGCATATACATGATGTTGTTTTAATTTTTATATAAATGTGTATTAAGCTATACATTTTTAACAGTGTTTTTCATATTGGTTATATTTAGGCCAAATTGTTACCTTTTTTACTCAATTGATGCCCTCGGTTCTTGTCTTCATCCAAGGAAGATAAGGTACACCTTTTAGGACTTGTCGCGGAGCATCCTGAGGGACCAGTTCATGGTCGACTCGGGCAAGTTCCTGACAATTTTGAATTTAATATCTCTAATAGACATGTAATAGAATTTAATGCCTAGAGTTATCTATATGGATGTCATTCAACTATTTTAGGATTGATTTAATGATTGTGTCAATCAATCCATACAAGTGGAGGATTCAGACAATGCTTCATTCATGCAACTTATATATTAGGAAGCATACTTCATCATATGATATAAAATTATATAGAGACATATAAAGAGTACATAGAAGAGAACAGATAGATTAAAAGAAATAAAGAGCACTTTGAAGTGTGAGTCGTTATAAAGAGATTTACCCATATATTCTTTACCTGTAATTAATTGTAGAAAAATATATCACATCAAACACGTTGTTTTGTTCCTTCCATAACAATAAACAGAATATACAATACTCTATTTTACTGAAATTTTGTAAATGGAAAACTCAAGATTCCCATCATGCAACATCTATAGAGTCTCAAGTTTCAGAGCACATTAGATCGAGCATCACAACCACTTATATATCATTACATTCTCTTTATGTTTATTATGACTAAATTTTGAGTAATGTGTGATTTAATCATTATATTAAAAACACACAAATTCTCCCTTACATTATCTAGAAGATACTAGATATATTCGTTAACTCCATTTTGACTTGTTTTCCCATGTGCTTTAAAATAGGTCATTATATGAAATAAGTTTATTCATTTCCCATTTTTATTCTGGAATTGATCTCTATGTGTCCAGGATAACTGTTTAGATTTTGTGTATACCCAAATCAGGTTGAGGATTAGGATTACCCCGTAGTCTAATGTTACCTCAATATCTGAGAAATACCTATAAAAAATAGAACACATATACATAGTAAATTTTGATTAACTCGGATATTTTAATTATTTTTTGGATTTTATTTTACCCTATTTTGAACATAAATTATATTGGGTACTAAATTGACCACCATATGATACTCACTCGATCAAACATTTGGTATCATGGATAAAGTAAAATATTTTCACTCTGAATTTAATTTGTTTTTTAAGATGATAAATTTCTATCAATTAAAAATTTATTTATTTGAATGGATAATAGAAAATAAGGGTTTTCAACTAACATACAACTTTTTCTAATGTACCTAAATATTCTCAATGGAAGATAAAAATGAAAAATCATATGGGAAGTATGAGTATGAAATTTTTTCTATTATAAAGAATAAATATTAACTACCTGCAACTCATGGAGGTACAACGTTTTGTGAAACTAAACATGGTTATAATAATAATTCAAAATACATGAATAATCTTCAATGTGATTTAGGAGAGGAATAATTTCATAGGATATCTTCTTGAAAAAATTCCCTTGAAATATGGGATATATTGTGATTTTTAGATGATGGAATATTTATGTCAACGAAACAATATTGAACTCTTATACCATTAAATATGATACATTTAAAAAGAAAATTTATGAGAATATTTTCAATATTTATCCCAAGATAATAAGGATTGTGAAGATAAGGAGTTTCGTGGTCCATACAATGTTACACAAAGATATAATCATATAACAACTGAGATGTCTTCTACAGATTTGGAGAGTTAAATTTTTTGCAATAAGGGAATCTTGAAGTTACAGTAAAATTCCTATCAAAATAATGTATAAGTAATTCGATGATGAATGATGAATAAAAGAAATTTAACCATGAAGAGGATGATGGACCTAAATGGAAATCTATTTCCTTCAATTCCACTTCATCAAAAAAAGTACGAGCTGATAGCTCCATTTATGAGTATTCAGTAGACGACAGTGAGGTGGGAATATCCCATTTATCTAAAAGGTTTATGAAATTTTAAATTGAGAATAAATTATTTCAAAAACTAATCTATAGAAGAAATAAATATAATAGTTGTAATTGGATGGACATGAAAAGAGATGAAAATTCAAATGATATTACATAATAAGAGCCTGTGAGAAAACGACATGTTTCAGCTAACTGTATTTTGTTGAAGTACAAGAAGATGATTAAGGATATATATTGAAAGTTTTAGAAATAAATGAATGCCACATGGAGTTCCTCTGAGGATAGCACCAGTGACTCAGACTCAACACATGAAGAAAATACTGATAGATAAAATATGTGGTTCATAAAAAATATATTTTAGGCACCTACTATATATTCTGTAAATAATTATGATCATTCTGAAAAAGAAAAAATTATGATGATAAGTAAAAAAGAGGAAATGTTTTGGTACTAGAAAATTATTGAGGCGACTTTTAGTGTAATTAGAGAAAAGTATAATTTTCTAAATAAACAATTTGTTTTACCTATATGTTTTAGAACTGACCATACTATAGGAAAAGAAAATAATGCTCAATAGTTGAAAGGATATGAAAAACTAAAAATGTAAAATGAGAAACTAAATAAATAATTTGAGAAATCTACAAATTTAAGATAAACTCTCACTGGGATATTATGAAAATATTTCTCTTAATATATTACTTTTCAAGGTTACCATAATAGACATAGAATAATTTTTAAGTGAATCTTTATTCCCAAATCAACTTCGAGATATTTTATAATAACTTTTTGTTCATGTTTCCAAATAATATTTTAATTTAAAAGAGTTTACACTATTATTATAGGAATACCATCAGGAAAATATGGGTTCCTAAGGCCTTAATATATAATATATCTTGATCCAAGAATATTCAAGTACCAAAAAAATTCGTGATATAAACATTGTTTTTTAAGAAAGGATATAAAAAAGATCATGTAGAAATAAGTGGTACTTGGAAAGAGGATGTTCTAGGCTTATGAAACGATATTACAAAAAAATCGTGAACCTGATAAAGGTTGATGATGGATACCTTACATTTTTTGACAATGCTAATTGGAATTTAATTAGACTCGGTCAAATCAATGACATCAACTCAGTATTAATTTATCTTTTACTTTTTGTTAACGGATTAAAATATAATATTATTATCATTTTATGATTATGTGATGATGGTTTTCATGTTATTTTTTAGTATAATTCTTGTAATTTTTTTAATTCTAAAAAAGATTTAGTATTTACTTCATTGAGAAATGAGAATGTGTATGATGTTAATCTTGATCATCCAATTTCCAAAAATATTTCTTGGTAAAGTGTCATTCATAGAAAGTCTTTTATTTTTCAAATAGGAATATTCCACTTTAAAATTGAATCAATTAATTATTACTAGGAATACATTTGTCAGAGACCTAACCAAAAAAAAATTCCCAAATGATAAAGTCTGTACCTATTGAAAAAATGAAATCAACAAAAGCAATATTTTAAATTTAAGAGAGATGTTTCAACTTCTCAACCTCTTGAGTTTTTATTCATGGACTTGTTTCTACAATATCAAGTTTTTTATTTTAATTGGGAAGCAATACATTGATGTAGTTTTTGATAATGTTTTTAGGTATTCTAATGTATTCTTTTTAGATCATATAATTAAATAGTTATCTTATTTTACCAAGTCTTCTAAATCTCTAAAAATAATCATTGATCTTAAAATCAATACCATAATAAGTGATAATAGTAGTGAGTTTTAAAATAAAGACTATGAATCAATTTTCTCAATAAATGGCTATAACCATAACTCTTATTCTACTAGGAACCCCTAGTAGAATTAATTTGTAGAAAGGAGAAACAGAACACTTAAAAAGATAACTCTAACACTGATTAATGAATATGACTTACCTATCAATTTTTTGTAGAGGATGTAAACACATCCTACTATATAACTACTATAGTTTTAATTAGACCTATTGTAAAAAACAACTTATGAAAACTCGAATAATAAAAAGTATAGGATTAATTAATTTATAGTTTTTGGTTGAGTAGTATTTATTCTTAACACAACGGATAATAATTAAATTTTTTACACAAAAAATGGATGAGGGAATATTAATGGGCCATCCAACTACTATAAAATCCTATAGGGTTTTCAATAATGGAACAAAGACTGTGGAAGAGTCTTTCCAAGTCAAGATTGATGAGACAGATCCACATGAAACTATGACTCCATTACAGAACTGTCTGTATGACTTTTCCACCTTGAACATAAACTATAAAATGTTCAATTCTACTATAAAATATACAAAAATATTATCCAATTCGGAAGAACTTCAATAACTAGACCCATAACATGTAGAAGGACCTAAGGTGACCTACCCATCTTTTTATTGATCTAAAAGGAATATTAAGTACCCTCCTTTAGATGTAGTTTCTGGAGTCATACATAAAGGTACAAGAACTATAGATTCTGTAATAAAATATGTTAAAAATCATTATTTCTATCACATATTAAACATAAAATTTTCACTGATGCAATAAATTATGTACTCTAGGTAATTTATATGAAAGAATAACATAATCAATTTATAAGAAATAATTTTTGGAACTAGTTCATAGATCTGAAGAAACCATGACTACATGAAGTAAATGGATGTTTGAAATCAAGGTTGATGAGTTTGGAACCATTTGAAGGAACAAGGATATAGTAGTTGCAGGAGGGTATAATTAATAGAAGGGCATAAACTCCGAGGATACATTTTCCCATGTAGCAACACTTGAATCCATTAGATTACTACTAGACTATGTAGCACATCTATATTTGAAAGTATGTCACATTCATTTCAAAGGTGATTTTTTGAGTTGGTATATAGTTGATGATTTTTTCATAGAACAGACCCATGGATTTCAAAATACACATTTCCCATATCATGTTTTCAAGTTAAAAAAATATTTATATGGTTCTAAATATGCTTCAAGAGCGTGGTATGATATGTTTAGTTCATTCCAAATTTCCCTATTTATAAAAATTATGTCAATTTTTTTAGCTATACAAATATATATGGATGATATTTTTCGTGGATAATAGAAAAATTATTTATATAATGATTTACCAAATATGATGAAAAATTAATTTGAAAAGAGTTTCATTGGTGCAGTGAACTTATTTTTTGTTTATCGATTTTTCAAAATAAACTTGGAATTATTTTAAATCATATAAAATATACTAAATAATACTAAAAACATTTTATATGTGATAGAACTAAGATTAGTGACACCTATATGAGTACCACCTATAAATTTGATCTTTATGAAGCCGTAAAATAAGTTGATCAAACTAGTTGTAGATTTATTATTGGATGTCGTGTCTACTAAAATTATAGCTCACCAAACAACATGTTCAGTGTTTATATGTGTGATTTCATTCTAGAAAACCCTAAATATTTACACATAAACGGTTTAAAAATCATTTCTAAAATACCTCTTGCATATAACCAATTTAGGACTTCATTTTCCTAGAGTATAATCTATTGACCTAATAAGTTATCCAGATGAGGATTTCGCAGGTTGAATGTTAGATAAAAAAATCACCTCTGTAACGTGTATTTTTGGAAAGTCTCTAGTTTCTTGGTGTTTTATGAAAAGTATTTTGGCTACACTCTCTTCTGCTGAAGCTAAATACACAGTTTCAGCTAGCTATGAGGCTCAAATTTTTTGGATGAAACACAAATTACTAGAATATGGATATCAATTTTTATATATAAAAATAAATTATGATAATAAAATTCGAAGAAATATTTCAAATAACCATTAATCTTACTCAAGAACAAAACACAATTATCTGATACATCATTTTTTAAGACAAAAATTTCAAAATGGTGATATAACTCTTAAGTAAATTGAAACTGAACACTATTTTACTGAAATTTTCACTAAGCCATTAAATTATGAGAAAATAAACTACATAAAAAAGGAATTAGGCTTGTTTAATTTTCATTAAACATACTTTTCTAGGATCCTCCATTATATTTTCCCCATATTTGGAGTTTTACTCACTACTGGAGTGTTACCCACCATTTTAAATTTACCAACTATTAGACCACCGTTGAAGTTTTACAAAATATTGGAATTTTACTGAGCATTGTATTTTTACCCACTATTTGTGTTTTATCAACCAAGGAGTTTTACCAACCATTATATATTCAGCCACTTTTTTTACGCGCCATTGTATTTTTACAAACTATTAGTATTTACCCATCGTAAGAAAAAACTAACCATTTTCAAATGTCCCACTATTGGTTTTAGGTTGCTAATATTATTTTTATTTATGGAAAATGTATTTAATTTTTATATGATCCAATTTTTTCACTTAAAAAACCCTAAATACTTATGTGATATAAATTAGAAACTTTCCTTATTTGAACACTATCACTCCCTCACACCTTACTCTTAAACATCTTCGTGACCCTTTTTCTCTCGACCTCTAGAATTACCTCGACCTCATCGGAAAATCCTGAGTTTATCACTATTATTATAGTGAACAGAGCCGTAAAATCTTATCTGAATGATTCATTTCATTCAGATAAGTCAAATGGAGAGTCTATCCAACCAGCATATATTATGCATGTAAAGATAAATCTTTTGAAGTGAGTTGTATTACATGATATGTAATCTCATTTCCAATGGTTGGTGTCGAGAAAGTATCTAGTGAATAATGTTTTGAAAGACTAGAGATGGGTAAATTGGGTCTATAATAATTATATACCCTTAAGTTCTAGGTTAGTGTATCTATTCAATCCGTAGGTCGAGTTTATAATTGAGGAAGTCAAAGACAGGGTCACAAGAAGATTAAATGGGTAAAAAGTTTTTTTCTTTTCAATAAAAAGGGAATGAGGTCTAAAATTACCTCATAATGGTGATTAAAATGACTATAAAATATCTAATCCTAATAACATTGATAAATATTTATGTGAGGATTACTTGGAATAGTTGACTAAGGATGAGATAGTTGAAACCCCATGAAAAGATAGTGGATTGATGATGATGAACACCTCTATGAGAATTTTAGTCTTATTAAACATCCAACTAGACCAAAGAATCTCTTAGAACATTGTTTGGAGCTTAAGGATGGGGTTTAATAATCAGTTGAAAGAGAGTAGTCATCTTGGGATGATATTTTGGAGTAAGAGTTTTAAGTGGAATAAGGTTGTGACCTAGATCTTTCCAAGAGTTAGCCAACTATTTTTTATGTTTCTTCTATCCCTCACATATTTCTCATTTTTGAGAGACTCTTTTCATAGAATGAAGTGTAGAGGATGGAAACAAAGATTCTAGTGAATAATTGTTCAAAAGAACTTGTAAATCATCAAATGGAAACAATTATAATGGTGATGTGAAAGAAGAATAAGTGTGAGAAGATGAAGAAGAATGTGGATTTTGAATAGGTGAAGGAAATAAAGATAGATATAACATTGATGGTGGTTGTCACAATTATGGTCTCGGTGGCCACATTTGTAATGAAAATGTTGACATTCCTGAGGAATTTATTTATTCTCTCGGATTATTAGTTGTTTAGAAATAAAATGAGATACCCACATTAGTTAGAGATATAGATATTTATATAGTAGATGAATGAAAATCCTCGATTGAATGAGTGGGTTCCCCAAGACTAGATAGTAACCCTGCTGATCCTATTAATGGAGAACATTCTATACCAACATATGATATGTTTAGGGTTGATGCGAAGGAATTTTATGAACCACAAATTTATGGGAAGGAGAAGGTTGAGACTATTTTTTTTAACGTACATTTGATGAGCAAACAAATGATGGGAAGAGATCTGATAACCAGTTCAGTGTTGTTCCTACATTTTTGAGGCTATAGTTTTTAGGATCTATGGTATGTCTTCTATCATTTTGGGGGACTCAACTCTTGATGAATTTGATAAATACCCCGACTATGTGATAAAAGGCCTATAATATAATGATTTAGATGATGGTGGTGGTCCACAATAACATTGTGTACCTACTATTCTAGAAAAGATGCATCATTAGGTATCATTAGTAGAACTTATAGATGTTGCACCCGAATTTTAGATATCTTCATCTAATGTTCCCACAACTATGGTAGGATCTATAACCTTAAATATACTTATCATCTCATCAGGGACCAATGAAATTATATGTAGAGATGACTTGGAATCTGTTAGAGAAAGGATTCTATCTAATTTTGGATTGTTATTGAGAAATTAGGCACCTTAGGTCACTATGTTGAGTGGGAGAGATGTAGGGTATCTGTTTGAGTTTTTGATACAATACATCTATACAAAGAAAATTCATCCCATTCCAGATGTGGAGATAGGGAATAAGAGGATAGAAAATGTGATAGAGTCTTTGAGATGTAACTTGTATTAGATGATATATTCCTTTATAGATTATATAGAAAAATTTCTATAGATGATGGATAATATTTCCTCTATAGTTTCTACTTTGAGTTCCCCTCCTACTCAACTTGGTTTTGAATTGAGTAGGGAAGTATTTAGACAGAAGATTCATTGTGTTTCAGGTGATCCACCTTGCATACCTCAAGAAATTTTGAGACAGATCCACCATAGTAGTGATCATTTGCATATGATGGCTATAGAATATATAAAGAATATTAAATTTCATAGAGAGAAAATTTAAAATCCAATAATCTATTCCCTTTTTTGGATTTAAATTAAGCATGAGAATATAACTCATTTCAAATATATTACTAGGAACCTCAGAATTACTCTATTCACACACGATTTGAAACAAAAAGTTAGTCCATTTGAGGTTATAACCTGAGTGATCTTGTTTTTCATAGAAGGGAAAAACGTCTTTTATAGTGATATAGAAAGGGGTTGAAATATAATTATGCACTTCATAAATCCTATAAATCCTTTTAATTTTGGTTATCAAATTGTAGTGGTAACTCAGAATTCCATTCTAGTCACTTCCCATTTCACACCAATGGTTTCTAATTCATATTTTTTAGGCAAGGTATTACTAGAGATCCAAATGTATATTTACCTTATCTCTTTCAACCTTTCAGGCCTACTCCCAGAGAATCTTACCAACATATAAGGCCTATCATTATTATAGAGACTTCTTCTAAACCTATTGAACCTACAACCATCCCTATAATTACATCCACCTCCTATGATGTTCCTTATACTTTTAATAAAGTTTCTGGAAATGAAAATCCTGAGAAGAGTTGATATTAGCCCATTAGTCTTAAAAAAGTATTTTTATGACATTTTTGTTGTATTTCATGTTGTATGTACTTCTATTTCCTTTTTTAGAGACAATTATCTTATTATTTCTCTTCTATTTCTTTAGATTTCCTATTTCATTTTCACTTATTAATAATTTCAAAATGGGGAGAAGTAATCTAAGGAATTTATTTATTCATTTTAAAGTGATGTTTCTTTGATAAAATAATTTATAGTATTTTAAAATGTATCTTTGATACGGATGAATATAGTTATATAACCATAATATTATCCTTTTATACCGTCATTAATGATATTTATTTTAATACAATATGTGTTAAATTTATTCCTTTGACACTATACTTTATATTATTTTTTGACTACCTCTAATATTTCTTACTATTGTATTTTCATTGGTACCATAATGATCAAACTATCACTATATATTTTAAATGTTATAAGCCAATTTATTTTAAAACATCAATTTATCCTATACTGATTTATAACAATTTCAAGACTTGGGATTACAAAAAGGGGGAGATCGTTGGAACCCTCGTTTTAATGATTAAAAAATATTTTCTCTCATGATATTAATGAGTTTTATACTTTTTGATATCATTGTATAATATAAATTGATTAGGTGAAATATTAGATAAGTATGAAAAAGAACCACCACCACTGACAACTCACCATTGAAGATGAGTCACTAGCAGAATAGTCACTACTAGGATGAAACCACAGATAATTTTGGGGAAGACCCACCATCAGATACATGTCACAAAAAGGATGCTTTTTTGGTTAATTATGGGAAATAGCCACCGTCATAGACAAGTCACCATTTGAATTAAATTTTGGGTATATATAAAAAAGAAACACAATCAAAGGTTGAATCACTAGTAGAAAGTATTTACCTCCAAATTTGGAAAAGTGTTGAGACGACCTACCACCATAGAAGACTCATAGTTGAGACATGTCACTATTTAGAAGGACTTTCAATCATCCTGAATAACTATTGGCATGACTCATATATAGCTTAAGTCACCATCTAAATTGTATCACCATTCAGAAGAGTCACTACAACTATTTCGATTTATTTGGGATTAAATTTCTCTAATAGCTTTGTTATCAAATTTAATTATGAATGTTATTTTAATTATTTCTGTAAAAATATTACAGGAATGAATTAAAGTTTGTGTCATTAAATAAATATGAGGAGTATAGGATCTAGATGATTCTTCTTACATAAAGATTATATATTAATATGAATACAATATCTTATGGCACACATTTCTATATAGAGATATACAAAGTACAAAAATGAGATATAGAAGATTACAATTAACTAAAGAGTGTTGCGAAGTGTGTGACTTTATAAAGATCTTTAGTTGAAGAATCATTACATATGTTAAACTATAGAATATTGAAGCAGAAAATATATCTAGTTCCCTTCCTACAGTCATAGAATAGATAGATTACAATTCTCTATTTTTGTAAAATATCTTAAAATCATGACTTTGGATTCAAATCAACCTACATCCAAGGAGTCTCTAGTTTTAGGACACATTAGAGAAAACATCAAAAAATTATCTATATATTTACTTTGTTTTTCTATTTATTATGATTACATTTTGAATAGTGTGTGATTTAGTCTATATATTAACCCCGCACATTGTCTTCAGTAATTTAACAAGAAGATATTAGATATATTCTTTAACTCATTTTCACCAGTTTACCCAAATGTTTTAGAAGAGATCCTTGGGTGAACTATGTTTGTTCTTTCACCGTAGTTTTTGTCGAAGAGTTACCTACATTTCCTAGACAATGTGTTTTCTATTTTGTATACATTATCTAGGTCATGGATGAATATTATTTTATATAATTTTCTAGGTTGAAGTTGATTTCAATGTGTAGAAGATTAGGTCTCATCTTGAAGCTTAACCTCTTGTATTTATTCCACTGTTTTGTTTTTGTTTATTTTCTATGATTTAAAATGAATTTGTTTAAACTAAAAACAAAACCAATGCCTTGATATTTAAACTTAACTATTTTTTCTATAAGGTATTGATTAGGTAAATTTATTTCTAAAGTTAAATAGTTTTCATATTGTTTTAATTGATGCTTTATCAATCTTTGATGAATCACCTAAAATATAAAAAATATTTCACAATTATTTTTTGATTAATTGGGGTATTTTGATTAGTTTTTGGAAGTTTTTTTAAAAAAATTAATTTTTTTAGATACTAAATTAACCCCCCCATAGATACTCACTCTGAACAGATTGTTTTTGTCAGTCCATAGTAAGATATTCACCAAAAAAACCATTAAAAAATAAATATCCTCATGATTTGAAGAATTTATTCATATCATGATATATTTTACTAAATATTTTCATACATACATGGAGTTTATGGAAAATTTCACATGTACATAGAAAAATAAGATAATTATTCATACAAAGTAGTGTTTAAATTGTGATATTATTAGGGGTCATAAAAATATGAATTTTATGTTTTGTAATAAGGTAGATATAATTGGAAAATATTAACAAGTTTTTTATAAAATATTTATAAATTATGAAATTAATTTTAGATGATATATTTATATTGGAAAAATATAGAACAAGAGGGTGTTAGAAAATAACATGAAAATTACAGTGAAAAAGAGAGAGTTCGAAACATCCTTTCGGGATTAAATAAAAGTAATTATTTAATTTTTTAGAATTTTTTTTTGTAATTTTTATAAAGGGAATGGTTCTCTAGTACCTACCATTTACTCATAATGTTTTGAATTAAATCCATTAATGTTTAACTATTAAAAATTATACTAAAATATGTTCTCCCATTGATAAGAATTTATTGTGCATAATTGAATGGATAATATTTCTATACATACCTCATTATTGAAGAAGGATACTGAAAAATTCATTGAATGAAAGACCGCTTTTGTGAATCAGGAAAGTCTTCAGTCCATTTTTGATAGAATGAAATAATTTTCAATCTGAAAATTTTCAAATTTATAATAAATCATTTAAATATATTGAAATTTAAAAAGATGATTCCATTTATAAATTTATTAATGCATTCAATTGAATTATGTCTCCAACTTGTTTATATGACGAAAAACTTGAAAAATCATGTACAGTGAAGAAAATCATCAGAATTGTTTCAAATTAGTTTCATATAATGTTCTCATAATAGAAATATATTAGTCATGATGGTTTCATTATTTTTTAACTTCACAAAACTCTAATTAATAATATAAATAGTAGATTGGACATTGTCCAAATTAATGTTAAAGAGGAGGAAATTTATTTTATATTATTATAGGATCTGAAGATATTGGATGATAATATATGTTATATTGATGACAGAAATGTTGATGATTATGTGGATACTCCTTCCCTTATATCATATAACATCACAAAAATGATTGGTATGTATAAAAATAACCTCATTTTTAAAATATTTAATTTTGTAAATATTGACCATTATTCTTATTTGTGTAATTAGAATGTCCAAAGTGGCCAGGGTGATGTTAAATATAAAATAAAATTACAAAACAATGCAGGCTCCATGAATAGAAATCATGATCAACCAAAATGAAATTAGAATATGTCGTCATTTTTATTGAGATGATTTTTTTAATTTAAAAAATTAATTTATAATATTTGACAATTTAATGATGATGAAAATATTAAGGATGCATCTTATAAATTATGAATGACTCCAAATGTATAGGAATGTAATTAATTATAGGTAGAATCCCAAATCAATAATGATTTTTCTAGTAATGAAGAAGTGTTAGATAAAGAGTAAACCCAAAAAATGGATGGAAAGATGGGTTTAATATAGATTTTAATTAATACAACAGAAAATTTACAACTATAAAAGTACTTAGATAATCATAAAAAAATAAAAATTGAGAATAAATGATTGTTAAAAGGAGTTCGTAGGTTAATTATTGAAAATTCTATGAAAATGATTATTATTGATGACATGATATCTAAAATAATGCTTTTATAGCATGATATTGATTAGGTAAAAATGAATATTTTTGATCCTGAGAAGAAAAATGAAAAAATAATATTCATTTATGTTACATACCAAAGATTTAGAAGGATAACATTGTGTTTTATAGCATATTTGATATGCAACATTGAGCTTAAACAAACCATGAAATATTTTTATTTAAATATTACCATTATGAACTTCTCATTAAATATGTAGGTATGAATAATAAGAAAAAATTTATGAAATATAAATAATGTATCACTCAATATAAATTTAATTATATATTCTTAGTAAATTATCGATCAATTTTTATTATTGTAATTTTTTTATTCAAAAATACGTGTTCTTCTGAAAAATGTTATTCATTCCTTTTGTTGAGAAAATATTATATTTCAATTATAGATATTTTTAAAAATTTATTTTATAAAATTATTTTATTGTTTAAATTATTATTTCAAAATTACATTAGGGTGAATATTTGTGATGTTTTGGAAAATATTGTTTTTTAGTGAATTGAAAAAATAAAGAGTTTTTAAAAATTTCAATTATTTTCAGTAAATAAAGTATTTTAAAAGATTTATTATTTTTTTATATTATTTAAATTAAAATTAATATTATTAAATTAAATTTAATAAAATAATTAAAATTTAATCATCCTTATATTAGATTTTATTATAAGTTAATTTTTGGGATTAAAATCATTTTTTTCCTGAAAACTATTTTAATGTGCATAAGGTTTTTCTATTTTAATTTAATAAAATAACCCCTAATGTGGAATTATTTTAATTAAATTTATGTATTAAATTTATTTAAATATAAATATAAATTAATATATTGATTATTAACAGTTATATAGTTAATATAAATTTATCTTCTTCTACAAGAATATACTTCTTGAAAAAAATAATTCTCCCCCTGTACGTGGGTTTAATATTAAATTAAAAGTTTCAAGTTATATGAATTGAAAATTTTAAAATAAATTTAATATTTGGAATCATAATTATTTATATTATAAAACAAAATAAATTTAATATTTCATTATAATGAATAGTGAAATCAGTAAAAATATTCTACCACGGTTATGTTAAAAACGTTTTTATTATATAGTTAAACTAAAAATATATAGGTAAAAAATAAAATAAAATCATGTATTAAAATCAATGTTATGGAAATATTTAAACATTATATTATCAAATTATTAATAATGGTCTATTTTGGATCCTTGTAGCATGATAACAATGTGGGCATTACTTTTTCTTTTCAAAAATTGAAAGTGTGTCTTCTCACAAACATATAAAGGGCCCCCTCTCCTCTCTTGTACACACATCCATATACATTTTTCATAAAATTTCAGCCAAAATACCTTCTTCAAACAGCTAAAAATTAAAAAAACCATTAGTATCAAAAAATATATTCTATTAAGGCCTCTCGTGCTATCCTAAAAAGGTTTTCTAAAGAAGAGGTATCACACTTAACCAAGAATTTTTTTATTTCTTCATTAAACACAATAAAATAGTAATAAATTACTCAGATATAATTATAAAAATATCTACCATATATATATTATTTCTCATTTTGATGGAATAAATTATATGCATTCCTATTCTATTAAGTCGGAAATGAAACCATCTTTCATTAGTGCGTCAGACACCACCTCACCTACCGATATAATCATTTTTTCATCATTGCCTATTATATATTGTTATTATGATGTATTTAATGTATTTGTATGATAAATTAAAAATAATAATTATTATTTATTTTCTTATATAACATAAAACTTCTTTCATTCCATAATTGTGGGGGATACAATTACTTCACTCGTGTATACGATGACCTCCCTTCTCACGAGGTGATGTAATTAATTTTTCACTAAATATTTCCATGGAATGTAATAAAGAAATTTTTAATGAATATTTATGAATTACATTAAATAATTATGATATTAATGAAATATTTATCATTCCTAAAATATAATATATCATTTCTTATACGCTAAAAATGATAATTTCGTTCATGTGTACTTGTGGACTACCATCGACATGAAGCGATGTGATTCATTTTTCATTACCACATCACATGGATGATATATAAAAATGTATTAAAGTAAAAAATAATGAATTTATTATTCTATTATAACATTTTAATGTAAAAATAATACATAACTTTGTCCCATAATGATATTTTAAAAATGGAAATGTTACTTATACATATATATGAACTACCATCTCTGTGATTTTATTATCATTAATTTTGAAAAATGTCCATTAATTATTGGTTTTAAAAGTATAATTAATATATAATTTATATAAATATTTAATTTTTATGATGAAATAAATTCATCTTTGAGCACGACCAATTGATTGAAGTCATTTAGAAACAACGAACTGAACATCCTCAAAATGCCTGGCATAGACTAAACTAAATAAGTGGTTAAATTTTTCATTAAAAAAATAAATTATTTAAATATAAGGTATTAATACTATAAAATTATATTATTAAATCAAAAAATTGATATAATATTAATATATACTATTTAAAGGAAAAACATATAAATTCTGGACTCCAGGAAAAAGACATCTCTACTATTCCATCACTGAGGGATATTTTAATATAACACACATAATTTCATTTTTATGGGGTATTTTATTCTCCTTTTACATGTAATATCATGAATCCTACATAAAAATTTTTATTCTAATTTTCAATTTCTATTATTTCATCTAAGGGGATTTGAATTTAATGTTAAAAACTGGTAAATAATTTCATTACAAATCCATTTTTATTTTGTAATATTATTTATTAATTGTCTTTGATATTCTAGGATTATGTGTGTAATTAATTTTGATAATTTTATATTTTATTTTAACTTTTTCCATTTTTATTTAAATATTTTTCCCATAATTTATTCATTTATTAATTTTCAATTCAATATTATTACAATTATAAATGTTTCTCATCTCAAATTATCTTTATTGGGATACATATTAGGTTATACAAATATATTCTTTTATGATGTGTATCTACTACTACATGGATATTTTTTTTCATGAAACTCCTATTGTTCATGAAATTTAATACTTAAGCATATTTTTTTATTTCACGGGGCCGATGATTAAAGAGTTACCAAATTTTAAAAGGATTTAAGAAACAATCTCCATTTTTTTCAATATTGTTTATGTTAAAGGTTCATTAGTGGGAAATAATATGATAATTGTTTCTTAAACCATATCTATTTTATTATACAATGGTTATTAATGTGGTTCGAATTTATAATTTCCATTCACTCCCTTATTTTTTAAAGAATTATCATTAAATATTTTTATAAGTGATTCTAGTCCAATATCTTTTTTTGATCTAACATATTTCTCTTCTATATCAATGTTCTATAAAATGTTTTCAAAGGTTTGGTTTTTTTAAACATAAATGATTTGATAAATCAATTTTTTTGATATTTGAAATTATTTTAAAATTATATGAATGTCAAATTCCTTAATGTTTTATGAATGGTTCACTTAGAATCCCATTAAAATAATTAAGAAAAAGATATTTCTTCAAAATTATTAACATGAGAAAATTCTCCCAATATGATAACCACTAAATTTTTTAAATAATATTTTTTTAAGATTCAAAAGTTATTATGAAATTAAATTATTTATTTAATGGTTGATAAAGTTTTAGTGTTTAATTATTTTTTCTTCAAACTTATATGTTTATTTTCATCAATAAATTCTCAAAGTGATCTTTCAAAGTCATTCTCTATCTAACATGGAGTCCTATGATGTATCATGATGGAAATAGATTATTTTTTTTATCAAGAATGATTTTAATTATATTTTAATTTTATTGAAATTAATCATCTTGAAACTCTCTTGATGTTACTAATTAACCACTAGTATATATTGAAATTATACCATCTAAACTATTTCTCAGGATGGATTATGAATACTTCATAGAGATTGTCGGGGAAACCATATCATTTTAATAATTTATTCATGTTTCAATGAGATTCGAATGGAACCCACAAAATTTGTATTAGTTAATAATTTAATGAAAGGAATAATATATTTTTAAATAGGTTTAATAATGGTATGAAATTTATATATAATTTATTCAAGTTATAGTTCTTAGAAATTATTTAAAAATGGTTGGGCCCATTATTGCTCATAGGGGAGCCTGATATAAATAATACGATGGGTGCACCCAAATAGAACTATAATTACTTGGGTAATTCTATTGGAAGTGACCCATATGGTTGTTCCAATTCATAAGGGTTCTGTAAGAGTTCTATGATGGTAATGTTCCAAAATACTAATACATTTTCATTATGATTTCTATTGGGTTTTAATGATTAATTTGGTCAGGATTGAATTGACATGGATCATAATTATTGATTATTATGGATTTTTATTTTGATAAATATTTATACCATGTTTCTTGATTTTTGACCCATGTTTTTATGGGTTTCAATATTCTTATGTTATTCTCATTAACATTGATTATGTCATAATTTCCTTATGTTCTTATTAATATATCTAATGAAATTCATTTGTTAACTCCAATATTTATCATTAATACGAATTTGAGTTTTGCCTTTTTATGTTTCCTTTTACACATGTTATGAAGAATGAATATTAAATGGTATATATCTATATTAGTTTTTAACAAGATGAAGCTTATGGGAGGAATTGAATACTTAATGTGGACAATGACAAATTGGGTATAGGGGTAAAAATAATCACTTGAATTACTATGGTTTTCATATGATATTACTTTTCCAAATTATATAAAACTATATACCTAAAAGTTCTTTAGATATGAAATTGAACAAATATTTACTTTTCTTGTTTTATATTTTCAATTGTGAAGATTTTTCCACCTTTATCTATACCAATACCATAATTGTAATGTTTGGGATGTTTATACTAGACTCATGAGTGAAGGTTGATGGAAATTATAGTTGGTTTTAGAGAAGGGTTTAGATAACTTTTCAGATTATGATGTCCTCAAGTGAGGTTATCTTAAGAGTTATGGATTCGATTATGTGTTTAAAAGTTAAAGGTTAATAATAATTTCAATGTCATAAAAAACCACCTTTTAAGTTTTTTATAATAAAATACTAAGGTTATTATTGAAATTTTGTGAGCCATTTTATTTGGATAGTGTATATATAGCCTCTAGGTTCAATATGAAGTGTTAATTGAGTACGAAATATAATTTCACAAATTTAATTATATTGATAACCTATAGGTTTTATATGATATTGGATGATTAAAAATATTTTTAAGGATATTCATCATGTTTATTAGTATTTCATAAATATATAATTTTATGAAAAAGGATAACCATATGGCTGGGGTAAAACCCTCCTGATTTGGAAAGGTCGTAGGGCCTGATCCCACAACAAATGGGAAACAAAGACACAACTTTTATGATTATAATATGTGATTTACTTATTCATATGAATTATTGTTTTTAATAAAATAGTTTTAAATATAATTATTATATAGATTTTTGGAATATATGATTTTTCATATAAATGTCCTTGGGAATGAAAATTTATTCGGTGACTAAGTGATTAATGTTTTTTTTGAATAAGATCGCTAATTTTTTCGGAATATATGATGTAATGTTTGAGATAAATTTGGATGATAAAAAATTATTTAAAACTGATGTTATTGAGGTTATTGGATATATATTGTAATTTATTCATGTAATTTTTTTAGTTGGAATTTTGGATATAACTGTTGAATTTTATAGACTAATGTATTATTTGATCAAATTATGGCTTATTAATTATTGTAATTAAATTACCTTGATCAAACCATTTTGGTTTTAGATAATGTATTTTTATAAGAGGAATATAATTTTTCCTTTTTTTGACTTATAGGGACCATTATAAGGATATTTTAGTGAGTTTTCCAAACAAAATTCATCTTGAATACCGATAGTATAGGGGAAATGATGAAACTGTGTGGTAAATTGATTGATGGAAGAAATTTAACTGATAATTTTTTTATATCTCATTATTTTATACATCTAGATGGAAAATTAATTCCAAAAATATTGTATATGTATTATAAAACAAAAATTTTGTCCCTTTTCAATCATTTTTTATGGAAGAATGCCCTTTTTTATACCTATTTGGTTAAAGTTTGTGTGTATGTTGACTTTATCCTAATGATTATATTTATAGTGATCAATGAAATATATCAATATAAATCATTGTTTTGGAATTATGATTTTATTTCATTTCTAAATCATCACTTCCCACTATTTTTATCCAATTATCAAACCTAGTTATGTGTTATTAATTATGTCAACCATATTTTCTTTTCCCCCTTTTCAAAATAATATCTTTTAATGATTTTTATGATGTGGGTATTTGAGAAATAAAATTTAAATTATAAAAACTTTTATTACCAGGACAAATTTCAAATTGTGAGTTTAAAAATTTATTAATTGGGATCAGTAGGACATGATACCTAGATATTTAAAAATAAAAACATTATGTTCGATAGCATATTTGAGAAACAACATCGAGTTTAAATGAAGAAATAAATATTGTTATTAAATATGAAAAATGTAATATATATTTTAAATTACTGTTTGTGAATTGTATCAACTAATTATTAAATATTTATAATCTAATATTCCATATAAAATAATTTATAAATTATTAGTAACAAATCAATAAAATTTTAAGGTAATTTTATTCTTGAAAAATACAATTTCTTTAAGAAATGAATTTTTATATGAAAATGTTATAATTAATTTATAGAAATTTTAGAAAATTTATGAAATAAAATAAACTAATTTCTAAAATCAATATATCTAAAATTAATTAGTGTGAATTATTTTTATTTTCTGGGAAAATTTTATTTTTCGTTGAATTATGAAAAATTATGAATTTTGAAATTTTTTTACTTCATTTCAAAAAATTATTTAATTTAAATGTTAAATTATGATTTTAATATTATTTAAATTTACATTAGTGTTATTTAGTTATTTTAAATCCACTTAATTAAAATTTAATTATATTTATGTTGAATTTTTAAAATGTTTTTTTCTAAAATGAATGTTTGCCGGAAAACTGTTTGAACGTGCATAATATTTTTCCATTTTAATAACTTAAAAAAAAACCAAAAAAGAGGAATTATTGAAATTAAATGGATAGAATATATATATATATATAAATTTCAATTTTAATCAAAATAATTTTTATTACTACTAATATATTTAATATAAAATTATCATTTTCATGAAAAAATATACTTCTTCAGAAAATCGCATTTTCATCGCATCTACAGGTATAATTTTGAATTAAATTAAAAATTTTATATAAATTGAATTAGAAAAATTGTTTCAATAACTAGAATCATCATAATTTATATTTTAAAAAATGTTCCACTTATTTTCTGTTTATAATGAATAGTGAAAACCTAAAAAATATTTCAGCACGGTTAAGTTAGAAATTAGTTTACCAAGGGTAAAACTGAAAATATTAGAGTCAATAATTATGTAAAAAAATATATAAAATAGATTTTATGACCATAATTTTAACTTATATCATATAATTGTTGATAATAATCTATTTTGGACAATTTTGGAATTATAAATACATGGGTATAAATTTTTATTTTCAAGTATTCAATGTGTATCCTCTCCCAACATATAAATGGCCACACTTATCCTACACTCTATATACCCCAGAGCCTTTTGTATTAGCCAATAACTATAAAAATTCATTTTTCAATTCTCCCATACATGACTTGCAGAGAATTTTTTTTATAAATACATCTTAGGAAGGTGTTTATTGCCGAACTAAAGTGGTTTTCTGAAAAAGCGGTATGATTCTTAACCAGGCATTTTTATTTTATTTATTATCTCACATCATTAAAATATTATTAAATTATAAATATACAATAAAAAATACCTCCAATATATTAATATTTTATTATATTAATAGTGTATCCTAAATCCATATCTTCTTCCATCAAATGGGAAACAAATCCATCATTCAAGTGTATGGTAGACTACAACCGCATAAACCAACACAATTAATTTTTCATCATCACCTTTAATGGCTAGTTATAATAGAGGATTTAAAGTAAATTTATTATTTCTTAAAAAATTTATACTTCTTTAATTAATATATCACATATAACTTCTAACTTTCAATTCATTAGGGGGTCTTATAATGTCACTCATATATGTGACGAACTACCACCTCGTAATGTGTTGTTATTTTTTTCACCAAAATTTGGCATGGAAGGTAATAAGGATAATTATAATTAATATATGTTCTATAAATGAAATTATTATGATATTAATTACATATATATCTATATTAGAAGATTATATATTATTTTATTTCTTGTATGGAAAAATGATAATGTCAATAGGGCATACATGTGGACTACCACCTGCACGTAGTGATGTGACTATATTATCACCAAAAAAATAAAATGCATGATATATATAAGTATATTTAAAGAAATAATTTGGTAATTATGATATTATTATTTTTATAAAGAGAAAAAAAGTACTTACCTTCTTTCCATAACGATCATTGAAAAATGGAAACGTTACTCATGCGTACGTACGACATACCTTCTCCATGATTGTAACATAGTTAATTTTTAATAACCATATTTTATTATTGGTTTTTAAACAATAATTTTTTTATAAATATGATAAATATTTAATTACTATTATAAAACTATTTCTTGTTTGACCATGGTCAACACACTGAAGCTGTTTTGAAATAATTAACAAAACATCCTCGAAACACCCGTTATATACATAACTGATTAAGTATTCCAATTTACTAGTAAAGATAACTACAAAAATGATTTATGTATAAGTTATGAATACTATAATTTCTTTTAAAAAATTATAATTATTTATATAATATTACTATAAAAGTGTTAAAAGACAAACATGGAATGTATGGACTCGAGGTTGGGGATTTCATCCAATTTTTTTTGTTTGAGACATATTTTGATGCTATAAACCTACTTTTGTTTAAATGGTTTATATAATTACAATTCTATATTTAATATAAATTATCCCCCATAAATCAATTTATTTTATGTTTCAAATTTAACTATTTCTTCCAATGGGATCTTTCTTGAATGTTTCCATGTTATAAAGAAGCTCATTACTCAATTTGATTTCATTGGGTTATATTATTTATTCAATTTCATCAATATTTTTTGGATTATATGTGTAATAAAATCTTTCATTACATTTTTTTATTTAAAACTATTTTATTAATATTTTAATTTATATACACATAATCGATTCAATGATTAATTATTACATCATTATTTTTTTTATTAAAGGGGTTTCTCATCTCAAATTGTCTTCTTTGGTACAAATGTTATGTTATAGACCTAAATTATTTTGTGTGGGGTATATAATACCACTTAGATGTTTTTAATAAGGAATATATTTTTCAGGATATGTAGGGTTTATAAGATTTTATTATTTCATTGAGATTATGATTAAGGAGTTTATAAGGTGGAAAAAGATTTTTGTTATAATCTAATTTATTTTTAGGATTGCTAATGTTGAAGGTTATTAGGGAGGAAATAAGAAGATCATAATTTCTTTAGGAAAATAAATTTTCTTATAATATGGTTATGAATGTGGTTAACATTTTTAATTTCAATTACCACCCTTATTTATTCAAGAATGATGAAGAAACTTGTTTGTATGTGATCCCAATTAGGTATTTTTATTTTAGATTTGGAATATTTTTCTTAAATACATATTTTTTTCACCAATGTTTTTGTAAGTTTACTTTTATAATCATAAATTATTTTTTAAATATTTTTTCATGATCTAAAACCTACTTTAAAGACGTTTTAATATTCAATTTTCTTATGGTTTTCCAAATGCCACTCTTTGACTCCCATTTATTTTTTTTGAAAAGAATATTTATTTTTAACATTTTCAACATGAATATATTTTCTAGCTGTCATAACCAATATAAATTATATTGTATAGTTTTTAATGTTCTATAGGTTACTTTTAAATAAAATTATTAATTTAATGTTTAATTGAGTATTTGGTTTTAAGTATAGTTTTTCAAAATAAAAAGTCTATCTTCCATTAGAAACTCTCTGAGAGATATTTCAAAATCATTTTCCATCATGGATGAAATTATTTTATGGTACTTAAGGAGAAAATGTTATTTTACTTAGGAATATTATTAATGATATTTTTATGGTATTTTTATTCTTCCATATAAACAAACCATTATTTTACTTATGTTCTATTTGGATATGTTTAAGTGACACCATCCCCATTCTTTCTATATACGGATTATGATTGTTTTAAATAGATGGTCATGGAACTAATTTCATTTAGGAAGGTTAATCACGTTTCAAAGAGATTTTCATATAAACCATTTCTTTTACATGGTTTAAAAAATTTATAAAAGGATTAATTCATCTTTTGATTAGTTTTATGATGAGTTTCAAATAATATATGCTATATTCATGGTATTCTTCATGTAAATTTTTTTTATGGGTTGATCCCTATTATAGATCACAGGTTAGTCTGATATAACTTATATGATAGTTATTACTAGATATCACTCAAATGATTTACATAAAATACTATAATAAGAAAGTATGGTTATTACAACTTGTGAGGGTTCTATATGATTTATATTAAGACAATATACCAAGATAATAATATGTTTTTTATTATTACTAAGGGATTTTAATGATTCCATTGATCAAGATTGATATTTCCGGGATCATTATTATTTATTCTTGGACTCTTGGCTTTGATAAATCTTTATGCTATGTCTCATGATTGATGATGAAAATATTTACAGGAATGAAAATTATTATGATATAATTATTAACTTTTATTTCTTCATTCCAAAATTATACACTTCCTTTTATCACTGATGAAAATCAATTTTTAATGTGTATGTTTACCCATTCTGAGTATTGAGGACCTCTTATTATATTTCATATTATTTTGATTATGAAGAATAAGGTTTAAATGAACTTTTTATATAATTGTTTCTAATTGGATGATGTATGTGGGAGATGTTTAAGACATAATTTGGATTATTAAATGCTTGTTATATTGAAAAATACACCTATGAAATCATTATTATAGTTTATACAAGTGTTTTTTTGTAATTATCTAAAACTATTAATATAACATCCCGGTTTTAGGAGTTGTCCAATGGTTCCCCATACCCAGTAGGTCACATGGCCTCAAGCACATTTCCTCAAATTCCAGATGATGCCGACTAGTAGTGAGGTCCTTTGGTGTGATAGTGGAGAAACTATTCCCTCATTATCAGAGAAAAGAAGTAGAAATAAACAGATATCTATAGCAGAAGTAGTAATAACATGAAACGGGAAAACTATTGGAGAATGAAAGGAATAAGAAACTAGAGCACATACATAAATGATGCATGGCGCATATGTATATGAAAAAAAGAAAAAATAAGTCAATATTCTATAATACAGTACTAAAAATAATAACAAAATAAAACCAAGTAAACACCTCCCCAACATCACAAGCGATGTCTTGGTCTCATGCTCCCTAGCTCTCTAGAAATAATGTACCTGAAGTAGAAAGGAACATTCCCTTTTATAGACCTGTAATAATATAATCTATTTGGGATAAAACCAGTACCCAAACAGGGTGTGAGACGAATCCCAGTAGTGAACCTCCTAATGATATGTCCCTAACATTCATACTACAGTAACCGAAATGAAGCTATAACCAAGGAAGTTCTTAGAAGTAAATAATGATACAGTTTCAATTACATCCATTCTCATTTATTAGTTGAGTAAACAAAATTTATAAGTAACCCTATGGGAAGTAATCACAGCCAAACCCCTCTACTTCAACCAATCAAACACAAGCAACCACCTGGGAAGTACTCACAGTCTAACCCCTCTTGTTCAAGTTTAACACACTCTCTCTAAGGAAGCACTCACCGTCAATTCCACCATTGGTCAGGTATCCATAGCTATAAACACTTTGAGGATGCACTCAATGTACAATTCCCCCTGTGGTCTCGTAATGAAGAAATAAAGACACTATAAAGGAGCTCAAATTATATCCCCCTATGGTTTTCCATCGTAACAGTAAATAGAAACTCTAGAAAACAACCCAAATTCCATTCTTCCTTTGGTTCACTACACGAGGTTCCTATAGACCTGTTTAAAGAAATCGTGCAAAAGAGGTATATGACACCCAAAGTAATCCCCAAAAACTACTTGGCCAAATAGTTTACAACATCTCACATAATGTCAGATAAAATCACTCCATCCTAACAATACTGGGCATGGAAAACAGAGCGGTCTAATAGGAAAAGTTATAACAAGGGTTCAAGACCATGAAAACATGGAAAACACATCCATAGAAAGGTACATAACCCTATTTATATTAATAAATCCTCTACTAATGCACACAATTAATAACATGATATAATAGGGCTACAAACCATATACAAAGAATATCCCGAACAAGGTTACTGAGAACTTTTCCACATAAAACTCAAAGACTAAATATGAAAAGGCACCAACCACCTACCTCAGTGTTGTACGATCGATACAAGTGAACCTCATGCCTTGAATCACCATAGAATTCCATAGATATACAAACATGTTGAATACATTCAACCAAGGATATATCACAAAATAGGTGAAATAAGGAAATGAGGCTCTAGATGAAGGAATAGATTACTGTGGCAATTCCAACACAACCGATAGAGTTTTATTTGGAGAACGGAGGGTGAGTCAGAGGCTTGGAGAAGAATCGGAGGTCTCGTTTGCTCCTGTAACAGAAGGACCTAGAAGAAGATATTGTTTGTGAATGAGATGTGACCCTGATCTATTTAATGAAATAAAAATGAAATTACATGGCATGTTCTTAAAGGGTACATAACATGTACTAGATTTAGCTGACCACTGCTTTAGGCAGTCTTTGGGTCACCCCACATGACCATGTGTTCAGCAGTTACATGACCAACAAATGGCTACCTACGGCAACCGAGCACGTGGTGTGTACTTATTAGTATATGGTGTTCACTCCTAAAATTTCTAGAAACTTCTATTTTTCTCAAAGACACAAGAAATAAATATTCATACCTAAAAAGAAGATTTGGGTTTTTACAATCATCCCCCTTATATAAATTCGTCCTCGAATTTCCCTAACAAAGTAGTGTAGATGAAGAATCCTCCAACAGCTCTGACCACATCGATCGTACATCGTCCTTCCTCTCCCAAGTTTTATCCTGTACTCACCCACGTTTCCATAACAAAGTACTGTAGATGAAGAATTCTCCTTGAATTATTTATGCACCTCCAACTCAAACTCCTCGGGTTGAAGGACATGAGATGGGTTTGAGAAGTAATGACGCAACTAAGAAATGTGGAAAACATCATACATAAAATGGTAACTCTGAGGTAACTTCAATCAATAAGAAATCGGCCCAAATCTCTCGAGTACCTTAAATGAACCAACGTATCTCGGAGAATGCTTGACCAGTGTCCTAATATTAATGTGTCTAAACCCTGGTGTGACATGTAGAAAAACCTGATCTCTGACCTCGAACTCCAGATTTCGTTTCCTTCTAACAACATAAGACTTTTTTCGTGATTGTGCACTATCTATCCTCTTACGAATCAACTATATCTATTCTGTGGTCTCCTAGTCAAGACGAGGTCTCTATAGAGCTACCACTCTAACCTCCAGCCATCATATGGGTGATCGACATGGACTACAATACAAAGCCTCATAATCTTCCATTTGAATAGTTTCTTAAAAACTATTATTCTTTAAAAGAAAATACAGAAGAGGTATGTGCTCCTCCCAAAAACTCCAAAATCTAAGGCGCATGCTCGAAGCATGTCCTCCAACACCAGAATCATTCGCTTAGGTTGGCCATCTGTCTGGAAATGATAAGTTGTAGTTAGAAGTACCTGTGTACCCAAAGCCCTTTGTAATCCCTTCCAGACCTGAGAAGTAAAATATGCATCTCTATCTTAAACAATGGAGTGTGGAACCACATGTAGACATACAATCTCCTAGATGTACAACCTTCCGATCTCATCTACACTGAAGCACTCCTTGATTATAAAAAAGTGATAAACCTTTATGAGTCTGTCAATGAAATCCCATACTGCATAATTTACTCATGGAGGCCTCGATAACCCGGTCATGGAGTCCATCGCGATATAATTCCACTTCCACTCGAGAATGGGTAACTGCTGCAAAAGACTTACTGGTTGTTGATGCTCCGCCTTCACTTGCTGACTGGTGGAACAACTCATGACAAAACCAAAAACATCTTTCTTCACACTTGGACACCAATACTGACAGTGTAGATCTCGATACATCTTTGTGACACCAGGATGAACTACCCATACTGAAGAATGAATGTCCCACATCATCTCCTCACTTATTTATACTGACACCCATATGCACCCATGGAAGAACATGATATCATCCTCACCCATGGTCCATCCAGGAATAGAGTCCTCTGCTAACACACTCTACCATAGGACTAGGCCTTCTAAATATGATAGTTGCGTTATTCTCACTCGGTCAATTAGAGTAGAGGTAACAACTACAGTAGAAAGGAACGTCTGTCCCTATCTGTCGTGCACCACCAAATGCATCTCATAGAACAAATCCATAAGCTTCCACTCACTACTGTTATCCTAAACTGCTTGTATCTGACTCCTCCTACTCAACACATCAGCTATTCTGTTTCCATTCCCAATCATATAGGCAAGACCAATGTCAAAGGATTGAAGGAATTCAACCATCCTTTGTTGTCTCAGATTCAGATCACGTTGAGTGAAGATAGACATGATACTTTTTTGATTGGTGAAAAACACAAAATTCTCTCCCAGTAGAGAATGTCTCCAACCACATAAATCATGAACATATGTAGCCAACTCAAGATCATATGTTGGGTAATTCTTCTCTTGTGGCCTCAACCATCGAGTCTTGTATGAAATGACTCCACCCCCCTGTATAAGAACTTCTCCAAGACTAATACTAGAAGCATCAAAATACATATTATAACTCTTTCTCAGCTCTAGGAATACTAGTATCAGTGCTAAAGTCAACATCCCCTTCAAATTATGAATGGATGACTCACATGAATATGACCACAAGTACTTTTCACCCTTTATAGTCTGGCCCATCAGTGGCGCTACTAGGAATGAAAATTCCGGTATAAAACACCAATAGTAACCAGAAAGCTCTAGAAAACGTTGTACCTCACATACATTCTTTTGCTGCTCCTAAGAAACTACTTCTCTCATTTTCTCTGGGTCAACTGACACTCCTATCACTATGATAACATGACCCAAGAAGTTAATTTTTTCCATCCAAAAGTGGCCTTTTTAGATCTTAGCATATAACTGATGCTTTCTTACTATACTCAAAATAATCTCAAGATGTGTTGAATGGTCGTGTCGAGTGTGAGAGTACACCAAGATATCATCCATGAAAACTATAACGATTGAATCCATGTGTGAATGGAATACATGGTTCATCAAAGCCATTAAAACTGTAGTTTTGTTCATGAGACGGAAAGGAATAACAACAAACTCGTATAGACCATACATACATCGAAAATTTGTAAGTGGTATAAATTATGGTTTAACGTGCAACTGATGATAACCGAATCTTAAGTAAATATTTGAGAACACCTGGGATCCATGAAGCTGATCAAAGTGATCATAAATCCTAAACAAGGGATATCAGTTCTTGATCGTCAAAGGGTTCAACATCAGTTAATCCAGACAAAGTCTGAGGGTATCGTCCACCTTAAACACAAATAGGTTAGGCGAAGCCCAAGGGGAAGTACTGGGTCAGATGAAACCCTTAGCCTGTTACTCCTCTAACAACTTCTTGAGCTCCTGAAACTCTGGTGTAGCCATCCTATAAATAGAAATCTACACTGGTGCTCCTCATGGAATGAGCTCAATATAAAAGTCTATTTCTCTTTTTGGTGGAAAACCTGAAAATTCCTCTGGAAAGACATCCCTAAAACGATTGACCACTGGAGGAAAGTCCAATTGTGAAGTCCCTTGATAATCTAGATATAGACTAGAAATATGGGCTGCAAGTCCCCCCAACCCATGATGCTCGGGTCCTTTTCTGCTTTCCGGGACATTCCATTCACCCTTACAATGAAACTATCCTCTCTTTAGTGATTTGAAACTCACCCTACGGCGATAAAAGTCAACAACTGCCTGTAAGGGAACTACCCAGTTCAACCCGAGAATGAAGTCATAGCCTGTCATCTCTCAGACATAGAGGTCCCATAAGAAGTGACGCCCACCAACCTCAAGAGGGCGCTACTTGCACTGATGTACACTAGCCATCCTTATCCCCAACAGAGTGTCTAACAACAAAATACATGAATAACTAAAGATACAGATCCCAAGGCTATCCAAAACAACAATATATATGAAACTAATGGAAGCCCCTGTATCCAAAATTTCATAATATAATACTGATGCAACTAGAATTGTACCTAGAACTATAGAGGGTTCTGGATCCTGCTCTTGCTAGGTCTTCTCCACTGCAAAAGCCTTACCTACAATGCAGACCTGTGAACCCTGAACTGATCCACCATGTGGCTATCAGAAACCATACATCCGAACATTGCGTCCACAACCTCCACCTCTTCCTGAACGGCCTGAAGAACTCCAGTTCCAAGACTAATTAAAAAATAGTGGTGCTGCTCTAGCATGAGGAGTCGAAAATAAACCGCTATCACCAACTACTGGTGAAAAAAATTGACAGAAACGCTGAAGATGACCCATTATTTCAAATTATCGAAACTGAACTGGGTCTCTCGAGCTATGTGGACTCGTATTACCACTCTTATCACACTAGTACTATACCACTTTGCTACTAGAATTAGTATCCTGCCAACTAAAATCTCTATTTGTAGACTCTCTATGGTACTTCCTGCTGTATGTCTAAGGGGTACCAACACCGGATGTCGAACTACCCTAGCTCGTAGCTCCATAATCCCTCAGATTTCACTCAATGATCAGCATTTGGATGACTATAGAGGTTAGGGAAGTAAACCTAAATATGTTCACATGAGATCATATGTCGGTCCTCAGACCATCCTCAAACTTTCTCACCAGAAATAACTCAGAACCTCTTAGGATGGGCATGAAGCACTGTATCTTTGTGAAGAAATAAGAATACTCCATAACTTACAGAGTACCCTGATCTATTCTCAAAAACTCTCGGGCTCGATCAAACCTCAATGTATCCAGGTAATAGTAGTAATAGAAGCCTAGATGTAACTCATCCTAAGCCATAACCTACTGGCATCCTACCCATGAGATCAAATCCCACTATCTCTTGGCGGAATACCAAAGCATATACGTAGAAAAATTCAACCTCCTCTCTAGAGGCATCTCTATATGCTGGAAGACAGATAGCATGGATTTTAACCATGTCTCTACAGACTGAGGTCCTCCTTCCACTATAAAGGTGGGAGGATGCTGCTGTTGAAAAACCCACATAAACTCTGCCATATACGGGGCGAGATGCGGTTCTCCTCAAAAGGTCTGCATGAACATCATAAATCTTTCTCTGAACTGTGTATCGACACCTATCTCAAGAATAACGGCTGGTACCAAGACGGGCACAGATGGAGGATCTGCTGGTATTTCCTAATCTACCATGTCCGGTGTATGGGAACCACCCTACAACTGGCGTAAAACTGGAGGACAACTTAGTGGAATGACTCTGTAAGGTCAAATTCACAACTTAAAACACGATTAACTAGGACTGATACATTGATGTGAAATAAGGGAAAAAGAGAAGGAAAGCATTGTCGTTCTTCAAAACATGGATACACGTCGTGTGTGTTCCCTACATGGCATGTTACATTAAGAGTTCACATGGGCATGCACTCCTTCCAACCCTTGTTGTGTAGCACCCCATACACATGGTGTGTTCCTCCGAAACACGACATGTACATGAATCGTTTTCAGTTTTCTGAGTTCTTATACATGACATAATTCACACGATTCCCCTAGTTTAAGACTATATGTCGTGTTTGCGCCAGACACAACATGTAATAGAAGAAATTCACCGACCCGTGTTATTTGTCACACAACTGGTTACACGATTGACTCTATATGGCGTGTTTTTGATAGACACGGCATGTAATAACTACCCTTTATCCACCAATGTCATTAGTTTCACAACCAGACACAAGGTCTAAACACACGGCGTGTACTTACGGTACATGGCGTGTTCAACTAATGATTTCCCATCCCTGTGTCTCTGCCCACACAGTCAATGAAACGGTTAGATACTACGCAGTGTGTACATATAGTACACGACGTGTACTTAAGAAAAATAGTTCCTTCCTGAACAGAAGGATACCTGGCATTTATTTATCATTACATGCAGTGTATTCTGGGTTTTTCCCAAACAGTAAGCCGCTAAAACTCTTTCGGAACCCAGAAAACACTGAAACGAACAGTAAAGTGCCCAATTCTGATACTTAAGTGCTCATAATCTCCATAAATAAAATCTTTTCCTCTTCTACATGCCATATTCAATCATAAAAATGCAATGATCCACCAAATTCTGATCCATAAGGTCCCATAACACCTAAAGAACCAATGTTTGGAATTCATTAAAACTAAACCATACACAATTAAATATTATATCAAAAAATAAGGTATTATATCAATGAATATATCAAAACAATATACATGTATTGGAAATCATCTATCACAACAACATGCAATCAGTAATTCACCCTAAATGGCATGGAAAGAATGAAAGACATGTGATCTCTAGAAAGTGCCTATATGATTTCTGGGTTGGAATACCCTCATCTCATTGGGTTGCAATAGAAATATAACCTCCAAAATATCAATGATTACAACACAAAACATGTGAATCACCCAATGGTAAACTCAAATCAACTTTAATAATTGATAAACTAGATAAATTGCAATATATTAAGTAAATTAAATTTTCCATGTACACGGGCTAGATACTCCTAGGAACAACTTATTAAAAGTACTTATTCCTTCCAATACCTGACTATAGGCTTCAAATTTGAAGTCAAGTAGAAAATAATCCCTCTGATACCACTTGGTAACATCCCTGTTCTACGATCCACCCAGAGGTTCCCTGTACCGGGATAGTCACATGGCCTAAAGAGAATTTCCCCAAATGCCAGAGGCTACCGACTAGTAGTGAGGGCCTTGGGTGTGGAAGTGGGGAAATAATGCCTTCATTGGCAGAGTAAAGTAGTAGGAATAAACAGATAGCTATATCGGAAGTAGTAATAACATGAAACGGGTAAACAATTGAAGACTAAAAGAAATAAGAAACTAGAGAACAAACATAAATGATTCTTGGTACATATGTCTAGGAAAACACCCAAAAAAGTAACAATGTTGGAATAGAGAACTAAACTAAATTACAAAAGAAAAGCATGTAAACAGCTCCAAAATATTGCAAACCTCATCTTGGTCCCATGCTCCCCATCTCCACAACAATCGTGTACCTAAAGTAGAAGGTAGCATTCCCTTATCTAGACATTAAACAATATAATCTGTTTGGAAACAAAATTATGGCCCAAAAAGGGTGTGAGATGAATCCCAGTAGGAAACCCCCCAAATAACTATGGGAAAAAGTCAGTGATTATATATGGAAGGAAATATGAAAATGAAGTAGTAAAAAAGGAAGTACTCAAAAGTAAATAATCCTATAGTTTAAATTACATCCATTTTCATTTATTAGTTAAGTAACCAACATTCATAAGTAACCCTACGGGAAGTAATCACATCCTAAACCCTCTAGTTAAAAAAATCCAACACAATCAACCCTATGAGATGCACTTAGAGTCTAACCCCTCATGTTCAGCTTAACACATACTCTATGAGCAAGAACTCACTTTCAATTTTCCATCTATTCTCGTATCAGTAACAATAGATGCTATGGGGAAGCACTGAATGTCCAATTCTCCTTGTGGAGTTATAACAAGGAACTACAGACACAATTAGGGAGAAAAAAGTCCACCCCCTATGGTTTCGCATCGTAACAGTGAAAAGACACTCTGGAGAAGCCATTAACATCCATCCTCCCTATGGTCTACAACACCAGGTTCCAACATCCCCGTGTAAATCCATAATGCACAAAAGTTATATGGAATCCAATGTAAACCTCATAAACTACTTAGATAAAGAGTCTACAAAATCTCACAGAATGTTAGATAAAATCACTCAATCTTAACAATAACAGGCATGGAAAACAAAGCAACCAAATAGGAAAAGCTAAACCAAATGGTCAAAATCCATAAAACACGGGCAACCCACCCATTGTATGTCAAATAACCCTATTTTCAATAATAAATCCACCACTTAGGCACACAAGGCATAATAATCAATAACATGGCTAAAAACCATAAACATGTAATACCCCGAACAAGGGTATTGGGCATATTTCCTCAAATAACTGAAATACAAACTTTGGAAAGGTGAAAAACACCTACCTCGGTGTTGTATGATTGATACACGTAAACCTCATGCCTTGAATCACATGAGAATTCCGTAGATATAAAAAAATACTAAAATTTTTCAATCAAGGATATATCGCGAAAGAAGATAAGTTTGAAAACAATGCTCTAGAAGAAGTAAGAGCTTATAATGGCGATTCCAACGCAACTGATGGAGTTAGATTCAGAGAACACATAGAGAGTCAAATCCATAAAGAATAATTGTAGGTTTTATTTGCTCCTGGATGAGACAGACTGACTAGAAGATCTTTTTTTGAATGAGATGTGACCCCAGTCCGTTTAATAAAATAAAAATAGATTACACGGTGTGTTCTTCAAGGGTACATGATGTGTACTTGCTTTAACCGACCTCCACTTTAGGCGGCCTCCCAGTCACCCCACATGGCCATGTGTTTGGCTGTTACACAGCCTGCACATGGCTATCCATGGTAACCGTGTACATGATGCGTACTTATAAGTACATGACATATACTCCTGAAAATTCCAAAAATTCTTCTTTTTCAAAAAAACACCAGAAAGCAAGATTCATACCTGAAACAAAGATCCATTTTCTTACAATTAACCAAAAAGTTACTTAGTTATATAAGTAATTCAATATTTTATTTTAATGTTTTAAGCATTGGATTGTGATAATTGAGTAACCTTCCTCAGTATCAAATCCAAAAACTAAATTTCATGATTTTAGCATCAGATCTGGGAGTAAATGATTAGGGATGTTATAGTTGGAATCATTGTTGGGTTTAGAAAACATTCAAAATCTGGATGTTTTCAAGTGATACTATCTTAGGGGTTATATATACCATAATGGGATCAAAATTTTAGGGTTAATCATAAGATAAAAGTGTTAGACACCCTTTTTAGGTTTTAAGTACTACTGATTAAAGGACATTAATGCAATTCTAGGATACATTTTATTGGGATGGGGTATATGTAACCCCATTTTCAACATTATGTTTTATTTAAAGGGGAAGACTATTTTCATAAGTTTAAAGGATTTGAAAAACATCAGGTTTTTTATGTTATTTGATGATTAATTTTATTTTAAAGGGTGTTCATTATATTTTTGGTAAAGTTTTAAGGATATAATTTTAGAAAAAAGACAACCCAATGCATGTCCAACAAACTAACACAACCTAAATTTTCTTAATAATTCAACCCACAACCTCAAGGAGACAAGGGTGAAACACCATCGACTATCCTATGTGATTTCCTGGTTAATATGATTTTTTTATTTAAATAGTTTTAAATATAATTATTTAGTTGATTTATAGAAGAATTTTTTATAATATATATGTGCATGGTATTGAAAATTGATTTTTTTGGAAAAGTGATTAATGTTATATTAGAATAAGATTGTTATATTTCTTAGTATATAAGCTGAAAGGTATAATAAAACCAATGAGGTTAACAAAATATTTTATAATGAAATTATTGAGGTTTTTTGGGATATGTGGTCAATTTTTGTGGAATTATTTAGTTCAAACAAGGGTAATTTCTATTGATTTTTTGAGATTAATGTATAGTTACATCATATGAAGGATTATTAATTTGGGAAATTAACTTAAATTGAGATAAAAAAATTGGTTTTGGTTATTGTATAAAGTGAGGATGAATAAATTTCAATCATTTTATAATTATATGATCTCAGAGAAGTGGATTTTACTACTTTAGGAATAAAAAAATTAAACTTAAATACTCTTTGTTTGTATAAAAATATGAGATTGGGGTGGAAATTGACCAGAGGATGAAATTATACTCTTCAAGTAAGTTTATTCCCTTATATTATTTTTCTAGATGGTAACATAATTCTTAAACTCTAATAAAAGGAAAATGAACCAATTTTTTATTACTACTACCATCGTTTATGATGAAATAATTGTCGTGTTCACACCACTTTGGTTTAAGGTTTTTTGATGTTTACTTTCTCATGATCATTTAATTTCTTGTGATCGTTGATCTCTATCACTATGAATCATTATTTTGGAATTAATATTTTCTTCCATGTCTAAATCAATAGTTACTACAATGTTTCTCCGATTTATAAACACAATCTCCTGTTATTTCAGATAACCTTTATATTTTTTTCCCTCCTTTTGAAAGGATGTTTTATTAACCATTTTTGAAGTGGGACTTCAAGAAAGTTATTCTAAATTTTTTAAAAATTGATTATTGAGATAAAATTAAAATTTTGGGTAAATAATTTATTAAATGTGGTATGATGTTACCACATGATATTTTGAAATTAAAACATCATGTTCAATGTCGTATTCGACACACATGACCAAGCTTAAACAAATGAAATACTATTTTTTAAATCTGACCGTTATAAAGAATTATTTAAATTGGTGGGTATGAATAATATTAAATATTTTATTAAATATATCTAATTTTTTTTTAAATTTATTTATTTTATTAATTCAAATTAAATAACCATTCAATGTTTTGTTATGTAATGTTATTTTCAAAAATATGTTTTCTTAAAAAAAGATTTTCTCAGCATTTTGGGAGAGATTATTATAATTATTATGTAGATATTTTAAAAAATATATTTAAAAAATCTAAATTCATTTTTTGAATCATCATATATAAATTAACATATGGATTAATGTATTCATTTTTTAGAAAATATTTTTTAGTGAATAGTGAAAAATAATGATTTTTTAAAAAAATGTCATTTTTTCAATAAATTGCCTTTTTTAAAAAATTCACTATATAATCAATATGATTTCATGTGAAGTAATAGATATTTATTTATATTTTGTTAAATTAATTTCGTTTTAATCATATTTATTTTAGATTTTATTATAAGTTTTTTTTTTCTGTTTTTAAAAATGGGTTTTTCTCTGCAAAACTTTATTAATGTGCATAATGTTTCCCCATTTTAATTATTTAAAATAACCCTTAATTATAAATGAATTAAATTGAAATTATATTATATATATATATTAATGTTAATTTATAATAAAATAATGATTATTACAAGTCATAAATTTATTATAAAATATTTTTTTTGAAAATAATCTTCTTGAAAAATCATTTTTTCATCACATATGTGAGATTTATTTTAAAATAAATCCTCCACTTATATAGTTAAAATTTGGTAAATCTGATTCCATATTTTGAATTATAATAATTTAAATTATATAATAAGGGCATATAAAATAATTTCCATAATGAATAGTGATAATAGTAAAAATGTTTTATAGCGGTTAAGTTAAAAACAGGTTTAGAAGGGGGTTAAACTAAAATTATAATGGTTTAAAAGAATATAAAAAATTGTGTAAATAATATTTTATTTCTATATTTATACCATATATTATTTATTTATTTTTAATGGAATAATATTTTTCATTTTTTTAAATGAAATTTATTTTATAAATATTTATTTTAAAAAAATTCATAGTGTGTCTTATCCCCCCACATTCGAAATGCCACCCATTGGCCTCCATTAAACACACATAGAAAGTATTTTTCAATCCCAAAAATACCCAAATAACATACCAACTTCCCTCCTTAGAACTTACACCCCCTATTTTGATCATAAAATTTTATGCAGTAAGCTTTTTGTGCCATCATACAGAGGTTTTGAAAAGAAGTGGTACTATTCCTAACCGGAAGTTTTTATTTTATTTATTATTTAAACTCATTAAAATATAATTGAAATAAGATTATATAAAATCCATTAAAAATAATATAATGATATGTAATTTATTTAATTTAATAATCTATAAAAATATCCTCTTCCATCAAATTGGAAATGAAACAATTATTCTGGTGTACGACAGGATACCCCCCCATGAACAGATGTAATTATCTTTTCATCATTTCATAAGAAGACATTTTATAATGATGTATTTGATGTATATATATTATATTTTTCAAATAATTACACTTTTTTTAATTATTATATAACGTACACCATCTTAATAAGTATTCTTAGGGGGATATGATAATGTTGCTCATGTGTAAGGCGTACTTATACCTCTCAAAGTGATGTGATTAATTTTAAACTAATGATTTATATAAAAAAATAAGGATAAATATAACCAATATATTTGATATGAATTAAGTCATTATAAAATTAATAAAATATAAATATTTCAGAAAACATAATATATCATTATAATAGTTACATTGTAAAAATGATACCCTCATTTGTGCATACATGTAGACTATCGCCTCCATAAAGGGATGTGATTATTTTTCAGCACCTCATCACATGGATGATTTATATAAATATATTTAAAGAAATAATACATTATTTGAGATGTTTTGATAATTATTTAACTATAAAATAATAATTACCTTCTTTTAATAATGATCATTGAATAAGGAAATTAATCATGCATACATATATCTAACTATCTCCATAATTTTAACATAAATCATTTTTTATGAACACATTTATTTATTAGTTTTAACCATATATTTTGTTTATTAATTTTATAAATTTCCTATTATTATGATATTATTTTTTTTCTCTTACCATGACCCACACACCGACATTGTTTGGAAATAATGAACCAAACACCATCAAAACACCAGAAAAGGACTTAACAGATCAAGTATCCAAATATGTAATTAAAAAGAAGTAAAATAAATAATTTATTTATAAATAATTATTCATGTAAAATATTCATAAAAAATTGAAAATATTTTATATAATATTATTATATAATAGTTAAAGGATAAATAAAGATTGTCTGGACTCCAAGTAAGGGATTTCATCTCAATTGTTTTTCATTGATGCTTATTTTAATGTTAACCAACTAATTTAATTAATTTTTTATATATACTAATAATTTTATAAGTAATATCTTGAAGCTTTTATACAGAATGGTATGTTATGTTTCAATTTTAATTATTTCATCTAAGGGGATTTTAATTTAAATTAACTAAGTGGTAAATAATTTTATAACTCATTTTATTTTCATTGGATTATATTACATACTCATTATCATTGATATTAAAATATTATGTTTGTAAGTATTTTTTTATATTAATAATTTTTAAAAAAAATTTAATCTGCATTTACATTTTATACAAATAAAATATTTGTTGATTGACTCTCACTTAAATTTTTTACTCGTTTTACGGGTTGGTTCTCTAAAATTGTCTTGTTTGGGACATACATTATGTTGTACAGTAATATTATTTTATGAGGGGTTTCTAATAAAAAATGGATATGTTGTATAATTAATTTTAATTTTCATGTTATTTAATTTATATCTTATGTTTTTCATTCATGGTCTTACGATTGACTAGTTAGAAAAGTGAAAAGGGTTTACAATAAAATATCCTTTATTTTCACGATTTTTTATATTGGTGATAATTTGGGAGGAAATAATATAGTCATATTTTTTGGAATAAAATATATTTTATCCTCATATGGTTATGAATGTTTTTCATTTGTTTAATTTCTCATTTCTATCTTATTTAATGATGAAATATCATGATTTTTTTCAAGTTATATCGATCATATATATCTGTTTTAGATCAAAAATCCTTCTCTTTCATTTGAATATTTTATAATTGTTTTTCAAAAGTGGTTTTTGATAAACATAAATTATTTTATAAATATATTTTTAATGATTTGTGACTTTATTTAAAAAAAATTAAATAATTAATTTTGTTATGTTTTTTCGAAGGGGTCACATTAAGCTCACTTATAAAAATGTTTGAAAAGAATGTTTATTTTTATCATTTTAAAAATGAAATGATTCTTCTACTATCATGACCACTCAATATTTTAATGATTTATTATTATGATTCATAGGTTATTTTCAACGAAAATGTTTTTTTAAATGTGTGATAAATTTCTAGGTTTTAAATAAGTGTTTTGAAAATGAGAAGATATATTCCTTAAGAAATTCTTCAGTTTATCTTTAAAAACCATTTTCAATATAAGATAAAATCCTTGGACGTTACTCAAAGTGAAATATTGATTTTCCTAAAGAATTTTGGTAATGATATATTAATGGAGTTTTCATTCATCATTATTACAACCATTTATGTTACTAAGGATTATCTAGGATATGTTGAAATTATACCATCGTCAATATTTCTCTTGATGGGTTATGATGTTTTTCAATGATTTTTGAAGGGAAACCATTCGTCTTCCATGGTTTAATCTTGTTTCATTGAGATTATCATGTATCCTGATTACATTCCATGGGTTAATCACATTCTGAAAGCAATAATGGATGTTTATATGAGTTTTAGGATGTGATCAAATATTTTTATAATTAATTGAAGTTATAGTTCATGGAAATTATTTTTGAAGGGTTTATCCCCCTTCTATCCCAAGGGTGATATCAATATAAATTTTATTATGGATACTCCCATATAGGGATCCAATTAATTTAGTAATTATATTAGATGTTGACTATATGGTTATTATAATTTTTAAGGGTTCAATAAAGGCAATGTTAAAATATACTAATACATTTACTTTATGATTTCAATGAGTTATAATGATTACATTGTTCAGAAAAAAATCACATTGCTCAGGATTATTGATTCTTATGAATCTTGCATTTGATAAATCATTAAGCCATGTTTTATTATTGAGTAAATATGTATTTATGTTTGGGGATACTCTTTTGTCATTCTCATTCACTTTGACTATTCCATCACACCCCTATTCTCTTCTTCTTCTCACTGGTAAAATTTATTTATTAATTTTTAGGATTAACCTTATTGAGAATTTGATATCACCCTTCTTATGAATCATATACTCTATGTTATAAAGAATAATAATTAAATTATTTTTTATAGAATGTACTTAAATGTGATGAAATTTTCATGATATATTAATGAATTAATAAGTATTATGAAAACCTAGGTATAATGGAAAAAAATGCTCCCTTGAATTTATTTACATAGTCTATGTAAGAGTTTATCCTAATTATCTAAATGTCAAAAACAAAAATTTTATTCTGTATATTAGTGAATAAATATTTCGTTTTTATGTTGTTTGTTTCATATGGAAAAAATTGGACCTCCTTCATTAGTATGAAATCCATAAATGTAAAGTTTATGTTATTAGCACAAGATCCAGGAGGGCGGGTTTGGGGATATTATAATTAATTTTGAAATATTATAGGAACAATTGAGTGATTTATATAACAAAATAAAAAATTATCTATTGAAAATTAAATTGGATATAATGTAGTAAAATATTAATGTGTTATTTTTCAATTAAATTCATGGTTTCAGATCATTATCTTAAAAAATCATCATTTATCTATAATTTTTTAAGAAAGGAAAAAACTTATCATATATAGTAAGAGATAATTATTGTACAAATTTCCACACCAGATATACATTCCATGTTAGTGTAGAATTTTTTTGTGTGGTTTCCATGGCTATAAAGCTTTAAATCACTATATGTTTCTTGATGTTTCATTTAATACATGCAGATATAAAAATCCATGGACCATGGATAAATATTTTTTTTCCCACAACATAAGTGAATAAAAATATATTGAGAATATTTAATGATATGAATGATATTTTTTATCTTTTCCTATGATAACTTGTTAAAAATAAAAGGTGTTGGAGTGGATGTATTTTGATTAATGTGAAAAATCACAAAATAATTTTATTTTTTGACGGAATAAATAATATACTATGGTGTTTAGAAAAAATATATTATAATACAAATGAATTTATCAGATGAATTAATAGTTCCCTAGACATTATACAAATTTTTGGATTTGTGGTAACAAGAATGTGTGGAACTGATAGTAATTTGGATCATGATAGGGAATTGAAAATAGGTTACTATATGTGTATGATAAATTAGAAAATTTTATTACTTAGAAGAAATAATAATACAAGATAATATAGAATGTATATTTTTATCCGAAAAAATGTTTACAGAAGTTTTAAATTTCATAAATAACAGATGGTCACTATTTTAAAAATATTTTCAAATTGAGATATTGTGAATAAGTGAAAAAATTGAGTTTACATTTAAATTAGATGACCAATAGTGCTACTTTACCGGGATGTATGGGGAACTATGGATAATACCTGAATTAGTGGAGATAGATATTGTATAACTATCATTGATGAATTCAAAATAATGAGATGAAGTTTATTTATGTGTCTCATATATCTTCTAATGATATAGTTTAAATGTCTTATAAATTGAGTAGAATAATATTTTTCTTGAAAAAACATATATTTCAAACACTGGTATTTATGATCACAAAAAAAAATTTAGGAGTATCTTGATAATGATTGAATTAGTTCGGAAATATATGGACAGTATAATACCCCAAATAATTTATTGGAATAATATAAGTAGAATATCATTATATATATGTCTAGAATGATTCTAATTGAGTATGAAAATCAGGTAATTTATTATTACAAGTATTTACCATTAATGGATTAATAATATTTTTGTTCCTCTAATAGAAAAATTATACAATTTACCCTAAGTAAAAGTGTCTCAAGAAGAATCAACATTCATTATAGATTAGAGTTTTTGGGATTCCATGTTTGATACAAAAAAAATGTAAAAAGTAGTGGTATGTTTAATGTGATGGATGCAGACAAAATACTTACTTTTCATATACAAACATGATCCACTTATAGGTGATACAACAAACAATTTTGATACTGTTTTGTTTAGTGATAGTATTATAATTATTAAAAACAAATAGGAGGATCAAAATTCAATCAAAAACAATGATGAGTTTTAATTTTTCCCTACTGACCCAACATCATTTTTTTAAGTTAGTGAATGAAATTTTAATTTATGAAATATATTACTTATATATAATTGAACAATATTTTTATTTTAGTACCATAGTGAGTATTTCAATACATAAAATTCGTGTATATACTTAAAAGTTTTTCAAAAGTAAAATAACGAGTTAAAAAACATGATTGAAATTTCAAAACACAATCTATATTAGTATTCCTTCAATGGTTAAACACAAGAATATAAATATATATTTTGACCATATTTAAAAGATACACTACATTAATGAATCATTGGAAAGAATTAAAATGAATGAAATATTGAAGTTCTTACCTTAAATGAAGGTTGAGAATAATATTGATAAAAATAGTTCTTTATGAATAATGTAAATGAGAATAGAGATGTTGTATGATGTAATAAAATACTTCTTTGTCTATGGTGCTCATATATTAATGTCAATTATATTGTAGAAACATTTACCCTTATTCAATGCAGAGGACCATCATTTTATTTGGGTTTTAGTTCCCAAAAATTATATATGATTTATAATTGGATGTAAATTCAATAAATAAAAATTTCGAGGAAAATAGTTATATTTTTATTGAAAAATAACTTTTTTTATTAGTGATAAATATTTCATAAGTTCTTAAAAAAATTTATATGTTTAGTTATATATGGGAAAAATATATATATTCCTCAAAATTTAAGATAAATTACTATATGATTTCTAAGAAGACCTTGTGATAAAAAAAATATTAAAAAAAGACTAAATTTACATAACACATTTTGATTTTATATATCAATTATACTATATTTTCAATGAATGAGTATAATTTTTTTACTTGTGTCGACACAAATTTTGAAAATTCATCAGATATCCTTGCATGGGTAGATATTATTTTTTCGAAGGTTTATAAATCTACCACACTTCTAGTCACATTTTCATTTCTGATGAAAAAATATCCAAACTTTTATTATTGTTATTTTTAATAGATTAATAAGTTTTCATTTGTATAAATATTAATATAGTTATAACTATGGTCAAAGATACTTAATGGAGTGATATTAATTAGAAATAATTATCAATGTTTATTTGTAATTATATAAACATTACATCCTCAAGGATAGATATTATATATGTTGAAACTCTTTCTTCATGGTGTATATATTACATAATAAATGTCATGAAATGAAGAAAATTTAAAAATATTTCTCTATTACATATATTTATGGATCATTGTATGATAATAATGTTGATATTTATTTAAATGGATATTCATATACTCACTAGACCAGTGGTGTAGATAACAAAATGTCCATATTTTGAGGATAATTTTTTGTTTGTAAGATTTTGTTCATATTGAATTATATGAATCAATAATCAGTCACCTTGAACGGTAATGATATTGAGTTTTTTCATGACTTAAAAACTATATATATATTTTGAATGATGATACATGTTGATGAAATGAATTTTATCACTGTATAGACACTATTTATTTAAAGTGAAAAACAATATTTCATATATATATTTATATTGATTTGGTGAAACAATATATATTATTGCACAATGATAAAAAGGAAATTTTTTTGAGGGAGAATACGGTTTAAGTTATTTTGAAACTATTATTTTTCTTGAATGAAGAGGAAATTTTTTATGTTCGCAAAATTTCAAGATCAATTGAATCTTTTGAGAAGTCTAGGAATCTAATGGGAGTACATCCCAGTTCATAAAACTAAAAAAAATTATTTATATATTTTCCCATGTTCTATATACTCAGTAATTTAATCAAATTTAATAGAAGTAGTTTATAGTAAAGGAAACATGTATTTATTTGAAATGTATTTATACATTTTTGATAGAATTAGAGATATTCCTTGAATATTTTGAGGTCAAAATATTGTATGATGTTTCAATGATGGTGTAATTATTTGAACATTTATAAGAAATATTTTTTTCATTGAGAAATAGCTTTTATTTTCTATATTTATAATACTCTTATGGACATAGAGTGAGTTACTTCATCGTTGAATATTTTTAGGAATTTGACACCACCCTCTAGAATAATTATTTTTGAATATTTTATAATAATAAGAGTAATATATGTTTAAAATTTCAATAATAAGTCATAAATTATGGGGGGGGGGATAGAGTTAATATTTTAGATGAAACTTATATATATATATATATATATTTATTTAAAACCATATCCAATATAGGAGGCTATTGAATCGAGATGAGTTTTTTTAATTCATTATAAATTCATGAATCTTCTATTCAACTTTTTTAGGAAGAACTAATGTTGATTATGAGATGAAATCCATTGAATTAGTCAAACATGGGTAATACACTATTTAAAGGATTTGTAGATAAATAATAATCTTTTATGGAAAATTATAATAATTTAAAAACCTTTTTAATTTATTTAGGAAGAAGTGGAAGAAGCAAAGTAAACATGAATATATTGCCTGAATATTTAAGATATGGAAAGGATATGAACTATATACATCTAGAAAAGAATGTTTCCCTGAGAAACTATGAAGTGATCTAGAACAAAAAATATATGATTTCAAGAAGATAAGTCCCTATGAAAAATCTTTAATTATCCATAGTCATTTATATGTAACACTATAGTAACTCTTAATAAATAAAAGTATTACAAAAATCATTGAATAAATATTAATAATGTGTTAGAAACTAATATTGATATATAAGTGTGATTAGTGCAAGAGTAGATGATATGGAAAACGAAATAATCATTAAACAAAATTTAATAGTAACAAATACTAATATAAGTTTCACGTGTTAACCAAAAATTATATATTTCTACATGTTAATAGGGAGTTTCATTTTTTTGTTCTTAAGGTAGAATATAATCAACTTATTATTTTTCTATTAATAATTTTTTTAAATAACATTTATAATGGTCAAATTCATGATTCAATCTAGTATTATCCATGGTAATACTATATTAGTGTTTTGAGATTTAAATATAATGATTCTAATGGTGTTAAATTATGATTAGTGAAATGATGGTTTTAGTGATGATTTAAGAGGAATAAATAGGTATGGAATAAAAAGAAATTTTCGAGAAGGTGTATGATAAATATAATTTAGTTTTCAAGATTCATGTTTTGGTTTTAAACCTTTCTGGATAGGTATGGTTCTATAATGAGATAAAATCCCACATTATACTATTTATTTAAATTACATAATGAAAATTCGAAAAATTACAAATAAGACCATATAATGAAAAATTTCATCATCAGGTAGAATAGTTTCACTGTATGTTATCGTACTAATGCAGAGAAGATAATGTGGACATTACAGATAGAGAATTATGAGATAATTCTTCATATGGTATGGAGATTAAATAGAGATAATACTTGTGATTAGTGATGTATATTTATGATGAATGGGAATTATATAGATTATTTCTTGTTATAAAATTTTGTTTTCCTTTTACATTTGTGAAATTGACATTCAAGTGAGATAATATGTATATAAAAAAAGAAATATAGATGATGAATGGTTTTTAGGATTCTATTATAATTATAGGGATAGAATTTGTGTTTAGATCAACCAATCGTGGTTGATATATGGGGAGTAGAGGCTGAATATGAAAATTAGATTGTTTTATTTTTGTTTTAAAATACCACATGAGATCATTCAACAATTAACAGTAATTATTTGAGTTTAAAAGAACGTGTATCTTTAAATCCATGTTTTTCAAATATTTAAACAATTCTTATGGTCATTCCTTTAAATAAATCCATGTATTGAAAAAAATAGTTGTATATTAGTGTGATATAAAAAGAACTATACTCTAAGAATTTGTTTAACCTAAATGACGGGGGAACTCATTTAAAGACTTTTTATAGTCCCTTTTTTCACCATTGTGATTTTAAGGATGTTTTTTATGAATAAACAGTTGATAAGTTGGGATTTGGAAGAAAATGATAATTACCATTATTTTACCCCTAATAGTGTCAATAACTCCCAATATTATCCAATCAATCCCATAGACACAAGAGACTCAAATTCTACATTATTTTTATATATATGTGTGTGTGTGTGTTTTCAGTTTTAATTTAATCATATATTTTTTTATTTTATTTCTCCACCTCAACTTGAACTTGTCCAACATCACATATGACATCTCATATAAATAAAAAATAAATATTCATTTAATTATTCAATTTTTTTAACTTTATACCCTTACAATTCTTAAAATCAACCTCAAAATTCCATTTAATATCTTTAATTATAAATATAAATATTTAAGAATATACAATATTCACGAATTGGGGAATTATAATGAAAATTTATGCTACTTTCTCTTTATGTCCCTCTTGATCCATTATTGGATGAATAATTATATTACACATTAAATAAATACTGAGGGATGTATATTACCAAAATTATTACCATTATAGTGATCCTTTTATCTACATCATCTGGGTAGCTTCCATGTTCATTTATCTAATTCCATTTTTCATTCCATTATTTAGATGTAATTGGTTAAATCATGTATGTTGAAAAAAATTATTCTAAAAAAATATTTTTATAAAATAAGAAACATAGAGACTTAAAAATTCATAAAATCTTATGAAGTGTACTTTGTTTCAAAAAAAAAAGATAAGCTAATGGATTTAACTACCTCAAATATCATGATTTCTAAAATCATTTAAATTCTAACCCATCATTTTTAATATATTCTAGTATAAACATCCAACTAAGTAATAACCACCCATTAATCCCCCCATTAAACTTGATTACTCAATGTTCACTATAAAGATATATATATATATATATATATAATTAGATATGCACATTTTACAAACTAAAAATTAGGTTATCTAATGTAATCGAATTACAATTACCAAAAATATGTTTTAATATCATTTTTTGATAATATAACTTTTCAACCCCAGGCATATGTTCTAAAAAGTGTTATCACATATCCTCATGTGTATTACCTTTATCAACGGTGAATAAAATATAGTTCATTGTGACAAAATAATGTTTGTAGAATGAGTTTTCATTGTTTATATAAATGAGATTGAGTAAAAATTCCATTGAGATGTAAATGTATTTTTATTTAAAGCCTCCAATATCTAGTAGACAAATATAAATTGTATTAAAATTTTATGATTTATAAATATGTACACATGTTGACTCAATTTAAATGAATAGAAATAGATTATTTAAACGTTTATTATTTCAATGAATCCACCCACCCAATTTATAAAGTGGATATGTGTCTATTACCTAACAATGCTTGAGATCATATTGTGATTACCATTCGAAATAATCTAATGTATATTCCAATTAATATCCATATATAGATGGTATTTATAATATAATTATGATTTCTCAAGACACAAATAAAATAACTTCAAAGGAAAAATAACCAACATAGGTTTAACTGGCGATGATAAAAAAAATTTATAAAAGATATTGATTTATTGAGTTAGTTTTTGAAACCTGACTATTAAAGTACATGGCACAATTTTTTTTTTATTTAAATCCAATTTTTTCAAAAAAAAATATTCATATTATATATCCATAAAATACATATTTTATTCTATTATTATATCCTTTGAGAATACACATTATTATTCTTGAACAATATTAAATTACATCTATTTTGTAAATTCCATCGATAAAAAATAATTTTTTAGAGTGATAATAGAAAATCAGTATTTCAACTACATTACTATAAAATCAATGTTTTTCTAATTTAACTAGAACATATTTTTTCTCATGACATCTTTGGAAGATAACTATTTTCCTAACATATCAAAAAAATAAAAATTTTATAAAGTGAGGTGGAAATCATCATACTCAGTATTATTTATTCCTATATGAATTTTAAATTGATATTCCATTAAAAAAATAATCTATATCATTCCAAAAAATCCGTTTTTAGTACACACTCATCCACACTATAGAATATTAGAATAAATTTAATTAATACAAGTTAGAAAAAAAATCAATTCACAATGAATATTATTAAAACATTATTATTACTAATTCTGTACATACAAATCACATTTATAAACCAAATCCCTAGTCATATAATTTAATCAATGATCATAATTATTTAAAAAACCAATGATTTAGCTATCACATATATATTTTTGAAGGAATATACCATGATTATCCCTCTTGAATTTTTCACAATCCACACAACACATGATCTCATAAGGTATAATCTAATGTCCTTCATTACCTGGCCACCTTCTCGAATATATGATTACATTCACCTAATGAGGCATTCCATTTTACTATAGTCTCTCAATATATCGAGAGGCCCCTCAAAATGAAACAATAGAATATACTCCTATTCTAATATTTATATTCCTTCCCATCAAACATATATTAATCCTCCATAAATAATTAATTTTAGTATCATAATGCTCATCCGCTAATTTCCCATGTTCTCTATATAACATCCCAATGAATTTCACCTTTATAAATTAATATTTTGAAATATTATCCATCTCTTTCTTCCACAATACTTTTCAGTGGTCATATCAAAACAATATAATTCCCCAATTTATTCAATAAAGATTATTTTTTAATTTTTTTTAAATTCAACAAAAATTATTTAATTTAAAATATTAAACAATTTTAGTAAATATAATATCATAACAACCTGATTAATATGTCAAATGTACACTCCTAAATTAATTCTCCAGGTCTTGACTATCTAATTTGAAAAATAAAATCTTGACATGTTTAATGTAAGAATTATAATTAATTGGTAGACCTATTAATCCCATCATAACTCTATATCATGAAAATTAATCATATAAAATGTATCTTTGCAACCTTAAAATGATCCACCCATAATTACAGTAGTCAAAATTTCTAAGTGAAAATATGATATGAACATCGAGTGGTATCATCACTCATAAGATTTGATTGAAATCAAAACAATACAAATTTTCCCCAATTCTTATTTAATACACCATAAAAAATATAAATAACTTATTATCACTATTAAATTATTTAAAAATATTAAAAAATTAAAATCAATAAAATTGAAAAAATAAAGATAAATTTTTTTAGAAGAATATGAAATAATTTTAGAACTATATATGAAATATTATTTAAAAATAAAAAATATATGAAAGATATAAATTATCTTTCAAAAAAAATTAAAATATGATTTTCATTAAATAAATTGTATACTAATCCAATAACAAAATATATATATATGATCAAAATATGAAATCAAATATGATGTTGGATAAAATCAAGCAATCAAAATAGTTATAATGTCACTATTAAAGTGACATTGAGTTCCCGGCTTCCTTCCACCAGAAATATAATAGTTTAATCATAGAAATTACTAATTTCTACCATTTGAATAGAAATTATGACTATATAAATACTCTATTATATAAAATGATTTCAAATTATGTGTTTTGATGGGATGTACTATTGGATTTTCCACGCATTTTACTAGTATCACTAGTATATTTCCTAGATTATACATCCCTTTTTTCTATAATAAAATGTTTTGATAGAGTGATGATAGTCAAATTATCAATATTTTTGGGAAAATGATCTTTTACATTTCAAATTGAAATGTGGATCTGGGATCACTTGACCATGTGATCTTAATATTTAACACACAAGTTTTATAATAATTATGATAAATTTAAAATTCATTGGACACATACACCTGAGAGAATATTCTATGTACTAATTATTATTAGAGTGGAATTAAGGATTTAGAAAAATTTAACATGCTATATTTCCTTGCATTTATGGTCTATAGAATATTAAAATCATTATCGATAGAAACTATGAAATATGGTACTACATACTTCATCTATCTAATTGTAAAATTTAAAGGTCTTATCCTGTTAGGATTGATTGAAATAAAGAGTTTAATTCATGAAGTCAGAGTTAAGGGTAGATTTATTAATATTTATAAATATATTATTTATATATAGTATCTATTTTTTGATGGTATTTTATTACACAATAGACACCCTAAAACATAATGATTTATATTCATAAAATATTTAAAAAAATTAAAATTTGGAATCCATTATTTTTTAATGGTGAATATTTTTATTTATGATGAATAATAGAAAAAAAGTGTAAATATGAAAATATAATGTTCATATACAATATATTATATGAATTAATTTTGATATAATAATTATTTATATTTAAAATAATATTTTCCAATATTGAAACGATGCGTTATTAACACATGCCTATCATGGGTGTTGGCAATGGGAAAAATTTACTCATATAATAACATAGTAAATAGGTTAACCATGGTTTTCTTCAGATAGGATCAAATAATAATCAATTTTGTCACATTAAATTAGCGAAATAAGTTCACATTTGTTTTTGAAAAAGTATGATTTTAAAAAGAATGAATGTAATTTTATAACGTATAATCACAAATTGATGAAGAGTGTGATGTATTTAGGGTGGGATCACCTTTTGTTATGTCAACACGGTCCTCCAAATCATTCCCCTTTTTCTGATTTAATGATATACGAAAGACTCAACGATCGAGTTGTCAATCACCCATGGTTGAAAGAATTAATCAAAACCACTCATATGTGAATGAAATTAATTAAATAATTCCCAAACTGATAAGGTATATACAAATAGCTATTTTTCACGTTATAAATCTATAAATAATTAACTAATTCCACACACATTCCAATGATCTCTAGACACTCAGCACCTTTTTTTTACTCAAACGAGACAAACTATAATATATGAAGGTATTTCAAAGAATATAAAACAATGTTATAAAAAATTTACCAAAAAAACTAAATAAAATTAAAATATTAAAATTATGAACCACTAAAAATCAAAATTATTCAATAGAAAAGAAATGTTTTAAATTTTATCACAAGGCTCAAACATCGAAAAAATTAAAACTTCTTTCTCCCTAATAACTAAATATTATTTTCCCTGTATATGAAGGGCAATTGTGTTTATTGGGTAATAAGAGATAATTATGAAACAAATACATGAGAAACTAGAAAATAATAAGTAATTCAAGTTTACAATTCTTGATTACAACCCCTCATTTTCCTTATTTAAAACCATTGGATGGAAGTAAATACAAATATTTATAGGGTTGTGGTATGGAAAAATTCCTCTCTAGTTTCTATCCAATGTATGTATGAGTTTATTTTGAATAGAAAATGGAGTATTCTTGATATGCTGCCATCATAAATGTTTTTCCAATTTCCCTCCCACATTGACAGTCAAAATATATGTTTCAATGGACATGGGTAAAAATATTTATTCCCTAATTACTCTGAACACTTTTTCTATATGAAGATATGCTTTCTCTTACTCAACATTAGAGAATTAAATTAATGGATTAATGATTTATCTTCTCTATGATATTTAATGTAAACATGATAATTTGAGTTATATTTTATATTCCATCTTGAATCACCTAATTTTGATGTTTGTAGCTTGATTTATGCCACAATTAATCAGAAGGCATACATTCTGTTTGTCTGAAATATTACTAAACGTGATTGATTTTTCTCATATGGTACTTCAATTGTTATCATTTTCTATAATATTAAGTTTAATAACATGAAAAATGGAATCCTAAAAAATACACACTCTATTTTTATCAATATTAAATTTTTTTCTTGAATAATAGAATTGGTAAAAACTGATAAAATTAAAGAGTTAATAAAATTTCCTCATTTTATCCAAAAATTCCAAAATAATTTAAATATCAAGAAATTTTGTTGAAAATTTTAATTTTTAAGGGATTAAATCATCCAAATACACATTATAAATAATTGAAATGTTAACTCTATAAATTTGCCATCAAATAGCACTTGAAGTCCATGAAATGTAAGTATAAAAATATAATAATAAATAAGTAAGAACACATAATATCCCAAACCATGTCAAGTCACCATCAACCCGACGCCTGACCTAGCCCACGGTAAGGCCCGAGGGGCGTTCCCGATCCCCACGGGCTGGCACAAGTGCCCAGGTATCAAAATGAATATTTGGGAACGGTTTACCAGTATAAACAACCAGGAATATCCACAAGTAAACTTAACATTAAAAAAACGTTGCAACCACAAGTTTTTAAACAAAAACATGAGTCTCAAAAAAACAACTACAACCCAACCATAACTAACTCAAAAATGGGTGGCCAAAAACCATTTTAGCAGCTGCCACCTGATGGGGAAATACCACCATCCAGCCATCACCACCAATACCATGTTATAAGAATCAACTAACAACTCGGACCACCACTCTCAAAACCTTTGTCTTTCCCTACATCAGACAAAATCAGATCTACATACACCCAATGGTGTAAGTAGGGTGTGAGAAATCGCTCAATAGGTTGGCACCAGAGAAAATATTTCATATGTAATGGTTAGGCGACCAAAACACTTTGCATGATTAAATTATAGAATGAAATTAAATGCACTAACAATTTAATGAAAATAGTTTTTAAAGAAAGACAGTTTAAATATGGAATGAGTTTTTTGGTACTAAAAGAAAATGAAAACATTCATATATTTTTACACCACAAAAGTCACACAATCAACCCGTGATGAGTATATAATTTCATAGGAGCAACAAATGTGGGAGAGTCCCCAAAGGGTCTAAAGCTGTGTGGGGCCTCAGAACCTCACATCTCGGTGTACCAATGAATCTATATCATACGTTCCCGTGCATGAGCCACTAGTAGGGAAACACCTCCATAACCTAGTGGTCTCCAGTCATTATCCAATGTTTAGTTAGATTTGTAAGTGTCAATCCAGCTAAGTGAAACTCGGCCGAGGCCACTCCAGAATCACTAGCACGCTAGTCTAGTCCCCCCACCTAGTACCCAGGAATCCCATTTTGCGATCAACGTTCAATGTTCTCCCTACTCATCAAGGTCAAGACACAACACACCTGGATGTCATCCAATTCAAACACCATACCACTATGATGTGAACTAAGTCAACCATCACACTTAAAAATTCAATATAAATAAATGAACAAATAACAATTAAAGCTATTACACACAACAGAGATCCTCATAAATAGAACACAACGTGAAAGAACTACACAGTCTAATAAACTAGACAATTCCAAGAGCCAAACTAAAATTTATCAAACATTTGAAAAATTGGTTTAGTAGTTTTAATGAAAATAAAAGAACACAATAATCAGTGCCAAAGCTCACTCAAAAACAAACTAAGACTGTAACAGGAATCAAATCTCAGCTGATGAATTTGTTCAAAAACCAAAGGCACAACATAGTGAAAATCAGATAACCTAAACATGACACTAATAAAAATAATACATCAAATTCTACCAACCAAAACCAAAAACTCACATCAGAATTTTAATAAAAGGCATAATAATTTAATTAAACCAACATAACAATTGATCAGATAACCTAAGCATGCAAAACCAACTCCCTCAAAGTAGTTACGCAAAAGTGATACAACGCAACACTCCCGCTATGAAACAGTCGCACCGCACCGATCCATCAAAAAAGGTCCAAAAAAATTAGACCAAGTAACTTCAATGCGAACCCAGTAAAGCATCAGCGGTCCATAAAAATAACATCAGCAATTAAATAATTTAATTAACAGTTGATAAAATTCAATAATAATTAAATAAATTAATTAACAATTAAACAAATTCAATTAAATAAATTGATTAACAACTAATTTTTTTTATAATATTCTAATAAATTGATTAACACTTAAAAAATGAAATAAATTAATTAACAATTATACGAATCATAAATAATCAAATAAATTAAAACCAACCCCCTGACCACGGATATCGTCAAAATCAAGACCGAGGGGCGGCGCGACGGCTGTACAGCGAGAACAAAATGGGTTGCGGTGGCTGTGTGGCGAGCGGAGGGAGGCAACAAGGAAGACCATCAGATGCTCGACCGAATAGAGGTGAGTCGCGCACACTCGGGGAGTTTCGTCTTGATGAAGGCGGTCCGAGGACTGGCGTGCGACTTCGCCGATGTGAGGCTGGACAGCGGGGATGGTCAGAGGGGGAGAAATGTGTCACGACCCCCTCCCACCAACGATGCCCCTCCTGAGATGGAAATGGTGAAAGGAAGATAATGACCCCCCGAGTCCTGCCTCCAGTAGGCCCCGGGGTGGCGACTAGCACCAAGGGTATGAGTTTTCACAAATATGGGAGGCATTACCCTTTTTATTATTTAGGATCGAGAAATAGGACAAGTCAACCACCAAAAAGGAAAAGAACAAGCGTATATAAATAAACCCAAACCAAAACCACATGCATGTTTAAATAATTTTACAACAAGGTACAAGTACAAGAAAGCTCAAAGTACAATACCAAAAGAAAACAAGAGTACAACAACTGCAACAACTCCAACGGTCCGACTAGTAGGGTCCCGAATGGCCCTGGTAGTCCTCTTGGAAACCTGAAAGTAAACGTAGGGTGAGCATACAAGTATACTCAGTAGGGAAACCTAAAGCTCTCGTGCACAAGTGGGGATACATCCGAATGTCTTGTGAGAACAACAGAAGAAACATAGCAAGGAATTCTATCCCCCAACCTCACCAGCCACACTCACCAAAAACACAATCACAACAAGTAGTAGTAGTATAATAACAAGAGTATTGAGTACCCCGCACCATTTCCATTTAGTTAGCTGCTCTTCCTAACGACAAACGTCCTGACGCTGCCACACTCTCCCCGCCCGCACACAGCTGGGCCTCACAACCACGTATCCCGCCCTCACACACCTGGGCCTCATCCCGAAGATTATTGGGAAATAGTAGAACCTGCCCGAAGAGTCTTGGGATAAAGCCACCCCAATCGAAACCTACCCGAAGAGTCTTAGGTGTAAGGTCACCTCAAGCCATCACACTCTAGGGGAGAAGGAGCAGGAAGGAGCTAGTAACTATGGAAAAAACACCCTCTCCCATGAAATGGGAGTGTTCGGAACTAAGTGCTCAACATGGGTGGGGTGCAATAAAACACAAAAGATACATATATATATATACCAACCACACAGCCCAACCTATGGCTTCTAAACAGAGAAACTGAGAATGTGCCTCGACACTGCTACTACGAAGCATGCATACAACAAACAACCCCAACCCCATTTAGGTTTTCACTTTTCTGCAGAATTAGTTTTTTTAGTTCCTTAATTAATGGGAAATTTTCCACAACCAACCACATCAATCGTTCATAAAACATATCCATGCCATCCACAAATCAAGTTAGGAAAACACAAGCAACACAACCAAGTCCTTCTTATCAACCAACCAACCCATTGATTATTAATCCCGTTCCATTACCATGACCCACCATTTATTAAATCTTTCACTTTTTATTTATTATTCACAACCCACTATTCGTTCACAAACAATCCCATCCCTACAGCCCTGCTTCCAAACACCACAACCAAAACACACCGAAAATCATACAACAATATCCATTTAATACCATTTCTCGCAGCCCTGCTGCCCATTACCAACACAACATTTACACCAACCCATAACAAAGTCAACTGCAGCCCCACTGCTCACCCTATCCACAACAACCCACAAAACACCCCCATCACATTCCACATATCCAAGCCAACACCCACATGTTCGTTATTCCCTTTTGTTTAACCGGGGTGATCACACAAGGGTTCCAGATTTTAAACAGCCAACTTTATGTGATTAACTAAAATCCACATTCCACAAAATTTCCATCGATAAGAAAGTCCAGAAGTAGAGGGAAACATTTAATTTCATAAGCAAAGGCCCCCAACGACCATGATTTTCAGTAGGTAGCAGCTGCTTCACAACATAATATCACAGGATATAATAATGTAACTGGATTCACAAATTTCCCATCCCTGTTATATAAGCCATTTATTATCTTTATTTATTGGTTCAACCATATATCATGAAAACAAGAGGATACCCACCCCGCATGATGCAAAAAATAGAGAGACAAAGGTAAGATACCTACCTCAACAGGTTCTGATCACAATGCTCCCCCGAATCGGCATTAGAAGACGTCCGTTGACGTCAATCACATCTGTCTGGTCCTAGAAAAACCTCCTCAGGTGAATGTCGGAAAGGAAAGGCCGATGGAAAGAAAATGGACCCAGGCTCGGAAGTTCCTCCTCGTCGTTACGATCCCGTTACTGCTACCGGATCGTAAATCAAAGCTCGGACGAAGAAGTTATGGAAGAAAGAGCCTTCGAGTCTCTTGGGAGAACTCTGCTCAGAGGAAAGGGGAGGAGAGGGGTGAGTTGAAAAGGAGGAGGGGACCCCTCCTTTTATAGGTGAGAAAAGAAAAAGTACACAGCATGTACTTTATGGTACACGGCGTGTACTCGGTTATTTCACATGGTCTCCATGCGGCTTCCAACACGGCTCCGCGACCGTTGAATGGTCAACACACGGTTTGAGGGAATCGCATACGCAGGGAAGGACTACACGGCATGTAGTTTGGACACACGGCGTGTACCCATTTATTTCATATGGCAAAGACATGGCTCAAACACAGCACATGGCCGTTGAATGGTAATGCGCTCGCGGGGAAGGACTACACGACGTGTAGTTCTGGACACATGACATGCACCCATTATTTCACCCAGTAAGGACACGACCTTCAACACGGGGTATACCTGGCAAGGTGGTACACGACATGTAGTATGAACACTCGGTGTGTACCGACTTATTTCACACACCAAGGACACGACCTTCAACATGGGGTATACCTGGCGAGGGGGTACACAGCGTGTACTCACACTACACGGCGTGTAGTTTCAAAAAACTGAAAAGTGTGGAAAAAGTCCATTTTACCCTCTTGAACACTTCGTGATCTTCTTTTTGGAAAAGGAATGGGCCAGAGAGGTCCGGACCATTACATCAGATACCTCTTAAAACATTCTTGTACCCTATAATTCAAAAACCAACCTAGAGGAACCCAACAAGATACCTCATAGGGTTCTCATTATAACAGGAACCCATCCAACAATCCTAATCATAGGTGTTAGGAATTACCTCTCCTATGTCAAGATATTATCCTCTTTAGGCGGCACTGACTCACCTGCACGGGTTTAATCGCATTCGCATTAATGCGTCTTGATTAAGGATTGGGCCTTCCCACTTCCATATATTAGGATTTTCCAACTTGCACTAACCCCAACACCACACAACCAACACACTGCCCGAACATGTGGTTTGGGGAAAAATTAATTCTCCCATGTCGAGATATTATCTGCATTAGGTGGCACTGACTCTCCTGCATGGGTTTAATCGCATCTGCATTAACGCATCTCGATTAAGGATCAAGTTTTTCCCTTTCCCCACACATCTGGACATTCTACACACTTCCAGAGAACAAGGAAAAAAAAGGTCTCACTATCGACAAGCCAAGCATTCCATAAATATCAAAGGTACGGAGTACAAAATCAACACAAAGCTCAGAAGAACAAGGGAAAACACAAGTAAAAACAACTCTGGGTACTGAGTGTGCATCTAGGTCTCCCGCTCCGAAGTTCTCTCCTCGAGGCCGCCATGCCTCCACAACACACGAACCAACAGAATGGTTCATCCACAGAGTACTTTCTCTTTACGATCCTCGATTCTGACTGTTTGTTTCTCAACGGTCGCATCGTCTCCCATATCTAACTCTCCCCAATCAATAATGTGAGAGTCATCGTGTAAGTACCGACGATGTTGGGAGATGTGGAAGTTGTCATGAACCTTCTCCAACTGAGCTGGCAGGGCCAGCTGATATGGCACCTCACCAACTCACCTCAATAGCTCAAAAGGTCCGATGAACATAGGTGAGAGCTTTCTCCCAATCCCAAACCTCCGCTGCCCCAGTCGAGGGGAATCCTTCAAGAAAACATGATCTCCCACCTCGAACTCCAAAGTCCTCCTCCGACGATCAGCATAAGACTTCTGTCGGTCCTGAGTCGTTTTCATCCTCTCACGTACAAGCTGAACTTTCTCTGTGGTGCTCTGCACTACCTCTGGCCCAAGAGCACCTGTCTCACCAACCTCTGCCCAAGAAATGGGTGAATGACATGGTATTTCATACCGAGCCTCAAATAGTGCCATGCCAATAGTATAGTGGAAGCTGTTGTTGTAGGAAAACTCTACTAAAGGAAAGTGTCATACCCATGATCCTCCGAAATCCAGATTGCATGCTCGCAGCATGTCCTCCAATGTCTGGATAGTTCGCTCTGTCTGCCCATCGGTCTGGTGGTGGAAAGTAGTGCTAAGGCGTAGCTGGGTTCCAAAAGTATGTTGTAACCCCCTCCAAACTCGTGAGGTAAACCGAGTAACCCGATCTGATATGATAGTATTTGGGACTCCATGCAATCGCACAACCTCGTCTACATACCTCTGTGCTAAGGTACTCACCGGGCCTGACTCCTTAATTGCTATAAAGTGAGCTGATTTTGTCAGTTGATCCAGCACCACCCATATAGCATCATAAACACCCTGAGCTATGGGTAGTCCTATGATGAAGTCCATTGAGATGCCATCCCACTTCCACTCGGGGATATCTAAAGGAGGCAACAAACCACTGGGAACATGGTGTTCAACCTTCACTTGCAGACACACTAGGCATTTAGCCACAAACTCCACCACTTCCCGTTTCACCCCAGGCCACCAAAACTGTTCCCTCAGGCCTCGGTAAATTTTTGAAACTCCTGGATATACCGCCAAGGCTGAGCTATGGAACTCACGGAGAACTCCCTCATGCATTGTCTCCGGGACAAACAACCTTCCATGGAAAATCATCCGATGTCGGCTGTCCTCTGACCATCCTTCTAGAGCGTTCCCCTGATCGACACGATCACACATCACTTCCGTCTCGGAGTCCCCCCACTGAGATTCTTCCACCTGATGCAACAAAGAGGACTGCACCATCATCTGAAACAAACAGCCTCTAACACATTCACCTCTGGCATCCAAGTGCAAGGTAGCCAACTCTCCCATCGCCTTCCAAGCATCAGTGGATTCCCGAACCACTTCCTTATGCGACTTCCTGCTCAAGGAATCAGCCACAACATTTACCTTACCTTCAGTGTAAGAGATCTCAAAGTCATAGCCTTGGAGAAACTCGACCGATCTCCACTGTCGTAGGTTCAGGTCACGCTGGGAGAAGATATAACGCAGGCTCTTATGATCTGAGAAGACCACAAAGCGCTCCTGAAAGAGGTAATGTCACCACAACTTCAGTGCGAACACTACTGCTGCAAGCTCTAGGTAATGGGTGGCATAGTTACACTCATGAGGGCGTAACTTCCTAGACCCATAACAGATCACCCATTTCTTCTGCATCAGCACGCACCCCAGACCAAGGCTATAAGCATCAAAAAACACCTCATAGAAAAACCCCTCCTCTGGAAACCTGAGTATGGGAGCAGTGACCAACTTCTCCTTCAGGTAGTCGAAAGCCTTCTGGCATTGCTCGCTCTATAGGAAGACCTGGTTCTTTCTAGTCAAAGCTGTAAATAGAGCAACAACTCGAGAGAAGTCCGAAACGAACCTGCAATAGTAACCTGCCAACCCCAGGAAACAATGAACTTCTGCCAGGCTCTTGGGTGCCGCCCAATAAACAACTAGATCCACCTTCGACGGGTCCACTGACACTCCATGCAGAGACACTACGTGCCCAAGGAAGTGTACTTCTTGAGTCAAGAACTTACACTTCGACAATTTCCCACAAAGCTGGTGGTGCCGAAGGACATCCAAGACTGCCCTGAGATGCTCAACGTGCTCCTCCTATGATCTTGAGTAGATCAGGATGTCATCGATAAACACAATGACGAACTGGTCCAGAAACTCTCGGAAGACAAAGTTCATAAGTCCTATGAACATAGCCAGTGCATTCGTAACTCCAAACGACATCACTACAAACTGAAATTGCCCATACCTGCACCTGAAATCTGACTTCGAGATATCACTGTCCTTTACCCTCATCTGATGATATCCAGATCATAGATCAATCTTGGAAAACCAACCTGATCCCCTCAGTTGGTCTAAGAGATCATCTATCCTTGGAAGTGGGTAACGGTTCTTGACCGTTACCTAGTTCAGCCTTCGGTAGTGTATGCATAGCCTGAGACCACAATCTGCCTTCTTCACAAACAAAACTGGAGCACCCCATGACGATACGCTGGGTCAAACAAAACACTTCTCCATCAGATCATCAATCTGAATTCGCAACTCCCGCAACTCCGAAGGTTCCATCCGATAAGGGGCAATCGAAATCGCACGGGCACGAGGCTGTAAGTCTATCCCAAACTCAACATCATGTCGGGGGGGGGGGGGGGGTAGAGTCACAACCTCCTCAGGAAAAACATCAAGGAACACCCCAAAAACATCCGGGATATCCATCATCTTTGTATCAGCTGGAACCACGGATAACCCGCCTAACAAGGAAATGAGAGGCTTCACATGTCGGCTTCCCACATGATAGCTCCTATCGCCAACAAAAGATATGCGTTGCCCATCTATGTCGGAGAACACGACTATTCTCTGGAAGCAGTCGATAATGGAAATAACAGAAAACAACCAGTCGATGCCTAGGATGACATCGTATGGCTGCATCTGTAACAGAAGAAGGTCCCCACTAGATCGATGTGGTCCCAACGTCATCCCACATCCCCGGAAAACACAAGATATGCTAGTATGGCCTCCAACTGGTGTACTCACCACTAGTGGTACGGAAAGTCTCTATACGTCTATTCCCAAAGCATGGGCTAGACCAGGTGCAACAAAGGAGTGCAAGGCTCCCGAATCGAACAAAGAAGAAACAAGATTGATGAACAAACAAATCGTACCATGAACCACCTCTAGTCCTGCCGGAGCTGTCAACTCTACTGCGTGCAACTATCCACGCCCAGCTCCTCTGCCTCTCTGATGTCGTCCACCTCCCCGACCATGCCCAGGTCGAGGTCCCCGAGGGGCACCCGGAGGTCGGCCTCCTCCCACAAAGTCTGGCCTCGGAGGATCATGGTCCTGCTACTGTTGGAAGGTCCTCGCTAGAAAATGGTGCTGCTGGGGTGGGCACTGAACCTGCCCACCTCCACCGTACTGAGATCGGGTCGGGCACCGAATATGAACGTGCCCAAAACCTCCACATGAAAAACACCTCAGTCCTAGGTTTGTGAAAAAGGGATGAGGACCTAAAGATCTGAACTGGAACTGATGGGGCCTGCTCCCCACTGGACTGAACCTGGAAGGTCCCATTGCAGGAGACCTGATGCTGACTGCCTTCCCCTTCGACGAGCCTGGCTGGTTCCCCTCTTGGGGTGCACCTCCCAGCGGGTGAATCCTCTCTAAAACCTCTTCCTTCTTATGTACCGCCAAGTACGTTGGAAGGGTGAAGGGGGTGGCAGCATACTAGAGCGAAGGACGAAGCGCCTCCTCTAAATGTCTCACCCGAGACTCCTCATCCGGAAAGAGATCTAGAGAAAAGCGCAGGAGATCCTTGAACTTGATCGCTAGCTCTTGTACTGACATACTCCCTTGCTGATGGGAGAGTAACTACTGCCGCTTCTCCGCCTTGATCATGGAAGAAAGGAATTCCTCTCGAAATTCCTTCTCAAAGTCAGCCCATGGAACCTCTTCCACTTTCCTCTCTCCGAGGTAGAGTGTCCACCACTTTCGCACTGCACCTCTCAGCTGATTGACTGCTAGGGGAACCCAGTTCTCCCTCGGAGCACGGATCAAGGTAAAAGCGATCCATAGCTCCTCAAGCCACCCCTCCGTCTCCGTATCCGATGTACTGCCCTCATACTTCTTGAGGGTCTGCCGCTGAAAAGAACGAAGAGACTTCTTCCACTGGCTATCCTCCTCCTCTCGAACAATCCTCAACTGATCGACCACCTGAATTTGCTGGGCCTCGGCCGTCTGAGCCACCCAGGGATGACTTCCAAGTGCCATAGTTGTACGGTAAACAAGGATCGCCTAAGCCCAAGTAGTAAGGAAAACTCCCGGTTTTATTTTATCATTTTATTTAAATTTCTTTCCCAAAACACCCATATCAAGTAAAACAAAATCATGATGATGCATGTACCTTCCCTAGGGTCTCTACCCTGCTATCAATGTAGTCTCACTTAGTCATTCGGTAGGATCAGAGTCCTTGCATCGGATCACGGGGGGCCTATAATACCGTGTCCTTGCCGGTCTTCCCTGGCCTATGTCATGCACCAAGATTAACTAACACTCTTTCCCTACCATCCCATGCAATCCTCACTGTGCCTAACTCCGGACTCCATCCTATCTCTCAACCATCACCTCTGATACCATTCTGTCACGACCCCCTCCCACCAAATATGCCCCTCCTGAGCTAGCAATGGTGAAAGGGAGATAATGACCCCCAAGTCCCACCTCCAGTAGGCCCCGGGGTGGCGACCAGCACCAAGGGTATGCATTTTCACAAATATGGGAGGCATTACCCTTTTTATTATTTAGGATCGGGAAATAGGAAAAGTCAACCACCACAAAGGAAAAGAACAAGTGTATATAAATAAACCCAAAACAAACCCACATGCATGTTTAAATAATTTTATAACAAGGTACAAGTACAAGAAAGATAAAAGTACAATACCAAAAGAAAACAAGAGTACAACAACTGCAACAACTCCAACTGTCCGACTAGTAGGGTCCCGCACGACCCTGGTAGTCTTCCTTGAAACCTCAAAGTAAACATAGGGTGAGCATACAAGTATACTCAGTAGGGAAACCTAAAGCTCTCGTCCACAAGTGGGGAGACATCCTAATGTCCCGTGAGAACAACAGAATAAACTTAGCAAGTAATTCTATCCCCCAACCTCACCAGCCACACTCACCAAAAACACAATCACAACAGGTAGTAGTAGTATAAGAACAAGAGTATTGGGTACCCCGCACCATTTCCCTTTAGTTAGCTGCTCTTCCTAACGAAAAAAGTCCTGACGCTGCCACACTCTCCCCGCCCGCACACACCTGGGCCTCACAACCACGTATCCCGCCCGCACACACCTGGGCCTCACAACCACCTATCCTTCCCGCACACACCTGGGCCTCACAACCACGTATCCCACCCGCACACACCTGGGCCACATCCTGAAGATTCTTGGGAAATAGTAGAACCTGCCCGAAGTGTCTTGGGATAAATCCACACCAATCGAAACCTACCCGAAGAGTCTTAGGTGTAAGGTCTCCTCAATCCATCACAAACTAGGGGAGAAGGAGCAGGAAGGAGATAGTAACTAAGGGAAAAACACCCTCTCCCATGAATTGGGAGTGTTCGGCACTAAGTGCTCAACATGGGTGGGGTGAGATAAAACACAAAAGATACAGATATATATATACCAACCACACAACCCAACCTATGGCTTCTAAACAGAGAAACTAAGCACGTTCCTCGACACTGCTACTAGGAATCATGCATACAACAAACAACCCCAACCCCATTTAGGTTTTCAAATTTGAGCAGAATTAGTTTATTTAGTTCCTTAATTATTGGGCAACTATCCACAACCAACCACATCAATCGTTCATAAATCATATCCCTGCCATCCACAAATCAAGTTAGGAAAACACAGTCAACACAACAAAGTCCTTCTTATCAATAAACCAACCCATTTATTATTAATCCCGTTCCATTTCCATTACCCACCATTTATTAACTCTTCCACTTTTTATTTATTATTCACAACCCAATGTTCGTTCAGAAACAAGCCCATTCCTGCAGCCCTGCTGCCAAACACCATAACCACAACACACCGAAACCCATACATCAATATCCCTTTAATACCATTTCTCGAAGCCCCACTGCCTATTACCAACACAACATTCACACCAACCCACAACCAAGTCAACCACATCCCCGCTGCTCACCCTATCCACAACAACCCACAAAACAGCCCCATCACATGCCACATATCCAAGACAACACCCAAATGTTCATTATTCCATTTTGTTTAACCAGGGTGATCACACAAGGGTTCCAGATTTCAAATAGCCAACTTTACGTGATTAACCAAAATACACATGACACTAAGTTTCCATCCATAAGAAAATCCAGAAGGAGAGGGCAACATTTAATTTCATATGCAAAGGCCCCCAATGACCATGATTTTCAGTAGGCAACAGCTCATTCACAACATAATATCACATGATATAATAATGTAAATGCATTTACAAACATCACATCCCCGTTATATAAGCCATTTATTGTCTTTATTTTTTGGTTCAACCGTATATCCTGAAAACAAGAGGATACCCACCCCGCATGATGTAAAAAAGAGAGAGACAAAGGTAAGATCCCTACCTCAATAGGTTCTGATTGCAACGCTCCCCTGGATCAACTTTAGAAGGTGTACGTCGGCGTCCTCCACTTCTATCGGGTCCCAAAAAAACCTCCTCTGTAGGAATTTGGAAAGTAGAGGCCCAAGGAAAGAAAATGGACCGAGCCTCGGAAGTTCCGCATGGTCGTTACGATCTCGTGGCTACTGACGGATCGTAAATCGGAGCTCGGACGAAGAGGTTATGGAAGAAAGAGCCTTTTTGTCTCTTGAGAGAACTCTGCTCAGAGGAAAGGGGAGGAGATGGGTGAGTTGAAAAGGAGGAGGGGACCCCTCCTTTTATAAGCGAGAAAAGAAAAAGTTCATGGCGTGTTCATTATGGTACACAGCGTGTACTCGGTTATTTCACACGGTCTCCACGCGGCTTCCAACACGGATCCGCGCCCGTTGACTGGTCAACACACGGTTTGAGGGAATCACATACGCGGGGAAGGACTACATGTAGTGTTGTTTGGAAACACGGTGTGTACCCATTTATTTCACACAGAAAAGACACGGCTCAAACACGGGACACGACTGTTGACTGGTAACGCGTACACGGGGAATGACTACACGTCGTGTAGTACTGGACACACAGCGTGCACCCATTAATTCACACAGCAAGGACACGACCTTCAACACAGGGTATACCCGACAAGGTGGTACACGACGTGTAGTATGGACACAGGGCGTGTACCCACTTATTTCACACGACAAGGACACGACCTTTAACATTGGGTATACCCGACGAGGGGGTACACGGCGTGTACTCACACTACACGGCGTGCAGATTCAAAAAATTGAAAAGTGTGGAAAAAGTCCATTTTACCCTCCAGAACAATTCGTGACCTTATTTTTGACAAAGGAATGGGCCGTAAAGGTCCGAGCCATTACAAAATGGGCAGTGGGGGTGAGCGGAAAGTAGCCGGAAGAGAGGAAGAGGGCATGACCTTGGTGAGCAGGTGGCTGGTGCGAGGTAGGTCAGGGTGCGGCAGGCTGGGAGATAGGCGAGAGGGGTCCGACGGGGAGGGAGAACAAGGAAGCGCATTGTATGGAGGGAGGAGAAGAAGGGGAGGCGTGCTGGAGGAAGAGAATGGAGGGAGAGAAGGGAGGGGTGGCCAAGTGGAAGGGAGAGAAGAAGAAAGGAGGAAGACATGGAGAAGAATAAGGAGAGGAGAAAAACATGGGGGGGAAGAAAGGGTAGGAAAAAAAGGAAAAGAGAAATAAAAGGGGGGTGGCAGATAGGGTAGAGATTAAGAGGGGGAGAAAAAAAGAAAATAAAAATAAAATAAGTGATGTAAATAAATAAATAAATAAAAATAAAAAAATTGAATAAAAATAGAAAGATAATAAAATAAAATAAAATAAAATAAAAGAAATAGGGTTTACTAATAATAATAATAAAAATAATAATATACTAATAATAATATAATAATAACCAAGAAAACAATAATAAATTTTATCCGGTTATTTATCGTTCATGCATCGGGCACCAGGCGTTAACTTGTGAAGTCGTACAGCTTCACCCGTTTCTTGCCCGCGTGCCGAGCGAGGTAGGGCCAATGCGCACTCAACAGCACCACAATGGACAACCCACATCGGGTTCAACATACACTACAACCAACCAATGGAAGAAAACATGAAATTAAATCATGTAATAAAAAATTAAAATTATAGTTGTACCTCGATTCGATGTCCGGGCGTGAAAATTATCCCCACTATGAAAACTTTCCGCCCTCAGAAAGTCAATTTGAATCCTGATCAGAGAATAGAAATGGGTACTCCTTCTCAACCCAAGACTTGCACTCCCAAATCTCATGCTTTTCATTCCTGTACAGCCACAGAATACAAACCAATGGAATGGACTTCCCACGCAGCACCTTCTCCTGAGAATCCACTATCCGCATTGGCTGCTCAAACACTGATAAGTCTGGCTCAATCTCCAACTCCTCCCAATTCAACACATGTGATGAATTGGAGTTATGATTTTTCATTTTTGAGACATGAAATACGTTGTGAATCGATGTAAACTATGAAGGCAAAGCCAACCTGTAAGCCACCTTTCCAATCCGCTTAGTAATCTGGAAAGGGACAACATACCTCGGTGTCAGTATCCCTTGCTTCCCCGAATAACGATGACCCAAACGAGGGGACACCTTCAAGAACACTCTTTCCCACACAAAAAACTCAAGATCCCAATGCCTCTAGTCTGCATAAGATTTTTGGTGACTATGAGCGGTCAACAACCACTGTCTAATCAGCTTGACCTTCTCAAATGTCTCCTGAACAAGGCTCGGTCCCAAAAGTGAGGTCTCGCATACCTCATCCGAACACAAAGGAGACCGACGAGGCCGACCGTAGAGCGCCTCAAAGGGTTCCATTCTAATAGAGGATTGGTAACTGTTATTATAAGTAAACTTGACCAATCCCAAATGGATATCCCATGAACCTCCGAAATCCAAAACACATGTGCGAAGCATCTCCTCCAGAATCAGATTCTCCATTTCCATCTGGCCATCCGTCTGAGGATGGTATGCCATGCTCATTATAATCTACGACCCCAAAGCCTTCTAAAGGACTCCCCAAAACCGATATGTAAAGCGGGGGTCCCTGTCAGAAACAACTGCTGAAGAAACACCATGAAGTCTGAACACCTCTTGAGCAAACACACGACCCAGCTCCTCCACCTTCACGGTATCCTTGATTGGGATAAAGTGATCTGAATTGGTCAAGTGGTCAATCACTACCTAGACTGCATTTCTCCCCCGAGGTGTACGAGGCAGTCCAATAACGAAGTCCATGGCGATCTCGTCCCACTTCCAGGTAGGAATGGGTAATGGCTGGAGTAGGCTAAATGGTCTATGAGGCTCCACTTTCACCAGCTGACAAGTGTAGAATCTCGATACTAAGTATGCCATGTTCGTCCTCATACATTGCACCAAAGCTGGCGACGGACATCGTAAAACATCTTGGTGGCACCAGGATGGACGACCCACTGATACTGGTGGCTATCCTGCATCCCCACCTTCCGTAGAGACAACAACACCACAACACGACCCTTGAATCACAAGATCACCTCAAGAGAATAAGACCAATCAGAAGGACTATCCCCTCAAGAAGCGATTGCATAGATCGCTGACCCAACTCATCACTGGGATTCTCCCGCTGTATCAACTCTAGAAGAGCGGGAGTCAACTAAATGCTAGCCAAGAAAGTACCTCTGTTGTGATCCCTACTCTCCAAGTGCATCTGGGTGAAGAGCCCCATCAATGTCCACTCATCGCTGGACTTTCTCAAGGCCTGCACTGGTACCTTCCTGCTCAAAGAGTCGGCCACCACATTACACTTTCCTGGGGTATAGACAATGTCAAAGTCAAAACCCTGCAGGTACTCGATCCAGCGGCGCTACCTTAGATTGATATCTTTCTGAGAGAAAATGTAGTCCAGGCTCTTATGGTCAGAATAGACCACAAATTTCTCCCCAAAGAGGTAGTGACGCCATGTATTCTAGGCGTACATCACTGCTGCCAACTCTAAGCCGTGAGTAAGATAATTCTTCTCATGTGGCCAGAGTTGGCGAGAGCCATAAGCCACTACATGATCATCCTGCATGAGCACACACCCAAGGCCCGTACCTGAAGCATCACAATAGACCACATAACCCTTTCTAGATTCTAGTAAGGCCAACACAGGTGCGGTGGTCAACTACCACTTCAACTCCTCAATGTATTCCTAACACTGTGGTCTCCACTCAAACTTCACCCCATTCCAAGTGAGTACAGTCATGGGGGATGCGAGCTGCGATAAGTCCCAAACAAATGCCTATAATAACCTTCCAGGCCAAGAAAACTCCTGATCTCAAACACATTCCTTGGCTTTTCTCATGACATCACCGCACTGATCTTCTCAGGATCCACTAAAACCCCTTGTTCTAAGAAGACATTCCCCAAAAACATCACCTCCCTGATCCAGAAAGTGCACTTTGAGAGTTTTGCATACAGGCGGTGATCCCGCAAAGTGCCCAAAACAATGAACCGGTGATGCTCATGTTCCTCCTCAGATCTAGAATAAACCAGGATGTCATCCAAAAATACCATGAAAAATGCGTCGAGATATTGGTGGAAAACCCTATTCATGAATGCCATGAAAATTACAGGATCATTCGTTAATCCAAAAGGCATGACCAAGTACTCGAAGTGACCATACCTTCTTTGGAAAGCCATCTTTGGGATATCTGCTTCTCTCACTCTAAGCTAGTGGTATCCCGAATGAAAATCGATCTTGGAGAACCACCATTTCCCCTTCAGCTGGTTGAAGAAATCGTCAATCCGATGGAAAGGGTATTTAATCTTGATTGTCACCCCATTCAATTTCTAGTAATCAATGTATAACCAGAGGGTTCCATCGGCCTTCTTCGCAAATAAGACTGGAACGGCCCAAGGAGAGATGCTCAGGAGAATGAATCCCTTGGATTCGAAATCGTCCATCTGTATCTTTAATTCCCTCAATTCAGTGGGGGACATGCGATATAAGGGAAGAGATATAGGTGGTGTTCCCAGCACCAACTCAATCGGGAACTCCATGTCCCGCTATAGGGGTAAGCCTGAAAAATCATCTGGGAAGACCTTTGGGAACTCATCCACCACACAAGGTAACCTTCCCTGAGAAACACCACCATCATCTTCCAATGCGAGCGACGACAATTGTAACACCCCAAGATTTTATGAAAAATATTCTTTTTAATTTCAGTGATGTCTTGTGTTGTACGCTACACCAAAATTATCTTGCACTACACTCATCCCGGACTTGGCTTGCATTACACACAATCGTGACCTTCCACGATAGCGTATGTTGTATGCAATACCGAGTTTCACAAAACAACGATATGTAATATAAACTAGCTGTTATGAATATTAATACCCACTTATTGAAATTTTATTTTTCAAAATGGACCTCATTTTTTTATTTATAATATCGAAAATAACCTAGGGTGAATTTTTGGTATTTTTCTAAAAACTTTCAATTTTTGATGAATAGTGAAAACTTTTGGTTACAATTTTAAAAACGAATTTTTATTTAAATAATTATATATTTTATTGAAATTTATTTTATGTCAAAATTGATACATAATACCTATTTAAGTTAAATTTAATTAATTGGAGTCTTTTTATAATAATTTTAGATATAGAAATATTTTATTGAACTTTTCACTGTCTTTTACCCACCTCCTAGAAGAATTTGCAAATTTACATAAAACATAATTTTACCACTTCCATGAGTCAAATTTCAAAAATCCGAGAGACACAGTTGATATTAGTATGTAAAATTTGGTTCAATAATATAGAAATAGTTTTTGGTGAATTGTAACTTTTTACTTTTCATTACCATGGTTAAAACTAAATAGGGTAATTAAGGGTATAAATGATATTATTATTAACCTAACACATGTCATAATTCTATTGTATAAGTTTAATTCGACCAAAAACAACCTTAGAGATAAAATATTACCCTTTAGGTCTACATGAATTAGATTAGGAAAGTTATTATTATTTTATTTAAAGAAGAATTAAAATAGTTAAAATCAAAATTTATTAACTAAAACATTTTTAATATAAGGTCATTCATAAGATAAATTAGACTATAAATATTAATTAAAAATATATAAATTTTTTCTACATAATGGTATTTTATTTATAATTTTTATACATCAAATAATTTCATTTATTTTTGACACAATGATGATGCACTAGTTACCTTATTAATGAAATATTAACATAATTGATGTTATAAATACACACAAAAATGGAATTTTAGACTTTATATGAATTCCACTAATTTTATAGGTTAATATGACATGTTATTATTTATTTAATTTACTTTTTTCGAAATAATCATACTATTATTATTTTCACAAAAATCAAGTACCAAATAGTGCCAAAATTGACATAAAATAGTTTTTAAAACAAATATTATATTATTAATTGTTATTTTATTCCTAAAAATCTAAGGTTCGGAAAAATGACTTAGATAAGGATATATATATTAATAATTAACCACTTGGGGTTCATTTGTCTTGTTATATTAAGTTTATTAACCATATAGTGTTGAAAAAAAAGACATGGTAAAAGTTAAATTATTTAACTTAGAGTTAAATATAAATGATAAGGATAAAATAGTAATCTAAAATTGTCTAAAACCTATTGGTTGAGAGGATTTCGACCCATCCTCACCTTATCTTTAAAATAAATCAATTTGGAGCTATTAATAACCGAATATGACTTTATTATAAAATAATATTTTTTGTTTTTTCTAAGGTGCCCCTCTCCTCACTTATAAAAGGGCACCCCTTCCCTCTTCTCTTCACACTCTTTTGAGCCTTGAAGCTCATCCAAACATGGCCAATTACTCTTCTCAGCCTCTCTAGTTATATCGTAGTGGTTGTGGTATTCTAAAAATATCAACTCTAGTGCCGTAAGAAGAAGTTTAAAGGAGGTGCGTCGAGGAAGAGGTAATCTCTTCTACCGATTCTTTCAAGTTTCTTTCTTCTTCTACTTTCTATTAATTAGTTCTTTAATTATAAGGTAATAACATAAGTATTAATTATATACTGATATGTTATTATAAATATGAAACAACCCCATTTCACCTTCTATCAATCCTACAGAAAATGAAATCACTACGCGTGCGTACGTACGGAATACTGTCTCCACGCCGTGGTGTAATCTGTTTTCCACCAACACCTTACTTGGATGGGTATAATGGTGTAAAGAATAACATAAATATTATTATTATAACATCATACTGATTATAAGATATTATATCATCTACTCCAATTCCATTCAATAAATATGGGAATGATATCATAGCTCGTGCGTACGTACGGATTACCGTCTCCATGATGTGATGAGATTCATTCTCCATGTTAACCATTCAAAAATGATTATAAAGTATAAATAATGAATAATAATGAAATATATGACATAATGAAGCTAATTAATTATGTGTATATATATATTTCATCTACTTAATTCCGTTCAATTCAATATGGAAATGAAAAACAGCATTCATGCATACGTACGACCTACCGTCTCAATAAACGATGTATTTCTTTCCATTTATCAATCTATTAACATGGAATTTACAAAAGAACGGGTAATATAAAGTCATAAGTGAACTATATATGATATGATAACAATGAATATGATTATGTAATAAGTCAATGACATTATTTAATCATTATACATGAGGTTCGGATACGTACAAAGCATTTCTGACGTAAGGTAATAGATAACTTTTCCAATCTCATTTTTATCTGAGATTGTTTATTCGTAAGTATTTACTGGGGTTATATTTATCATAAATGTCCCTGTTTTCTAAAAAAAATTGTTTCATGTATGTTTAACGTCCTTTTTACCCAATTTTGACTTTTACTACATGGTATGTAAGGAATCTTTCTTCTGTTTACCATATGAGGTTCTTTTTGACTTTTCCGGAAAAAGTACGAGAAGAATGTTTTTTTAACTTATACGGTATGAACAGATTTTTACGGTTTTATAACACCTTATTTTAATGAAGCTTAATCTACATGATTTAATGAATATTTTTAACAAAATACTTTTCTTTTAAAATTGCATGGTATTTTTTGAAAATAAAATGATTTTGAACAAGAAAGGATATTTTACTCAAGAATTCTTTTCAAGTGTTTTCTCAAAACCATTTTCCATATAAGATGGTATTATTTCATATGTGTATGTTTCAAGTATAATTTCTCTATGATTCACATGGTTTCAATTTTCTTATGATGAAATGATATCAATTTTGTTTTGTATGGATTATTCTATGATGGGATGATGTTTATGAAACCCATTTTTTACTTTGGGAAATGATGAATGATTTATGTTCATGTTGTGGCACAAGTAAGAATGATTTCATATTGAGATGGGAGGGAACTATATCTCCCTCCAATGCATTGGGTAAATATTTATATCTCATGAGATAGACATTGCTAGAATGGTAAGTTAATCTGGTTTAGTGATACAGGACTAGAATGAGGAGTGAACTCAATTCAGAAAGGGTCTTTCTCCACTAAGATGGTCATGGCAGCAATGCATTGGCTACTATGGAAATCATATCATGTGCCTAATGGTTTCCAAAATTAAATGTTTTATTCCCATGCTATTTTATCATTATTGATGTTCCTTTATGATATATTCCTTTCATACTTCCAAAAATTATGTCATTGTTCAAGATTTTTATGTTTAGATTTTATGTTCAAGTTTTTGCATTCAAATGTTTATGGATTGTTTTACGTTCCCTATGTTTACCCTTATAAAGAATTTGAGATCACCATTTTTATGTTTTATTTTCCCCAGGATATAAATAAAGTTTTTCGGTAATAAAACAAAAGGGGAAGATCTTTATGGGGATGTTAAAGATCATTCACCACGATTAGAAGTTTATATTCTATGTTTCCAATGAAACTAAACTATTACGGTCCTTCGGTGTTTCTTTTTGTTACGTATTAAGTATTTCGAAAAATTAATGTAATGTCCATGTATATCATGCTTTGGGTCTCTACAGTTGGTATCAGAGGCAAAGGATGTAGGAATGAATCCGATCCTTGGGAACTCTCACATGTGAGCGTTGGACGAAGCATGGCTCTCCGCCCAAGGGCTTTATGAGGAAATGACTGCCACTGGGGATAGTGGTGTGTCCCGCCCAGTGGGTGTAGCCGCCCATGGAGTGCCTTGATAGGTATCAATTATAGTCCACTGGAAGTAATTCCAGACCGTTACAGTTGGTATCAGTCAAAAGGTTTACTTATCCTTTGGAAACTAGAATGCGAAAACTTTAGTGAGATCATCACAGATATTTCTAAGGTATGTCTAGGGATGTCCCTATGGTTAAGTATAAGTATAGGTTATAGTCCTATAATTACGGTAACAATCATATAATTAACCCTATGATGTTATATATTAAAGGTACTCCCCCTTTATTATGTTGTTTTCCCTAGCATGATTTTTGCCTCTCACACTATTCATTTTGGGTTTTAGACGATGGCTGGAACCCAAAGGAACCGTGTTGATAAATGTAATAGACAATGCAATGATTTTACTCATGAACAAACCAATGTTATGAGAGATGGAGTGAAAACTCTTACTGCTATACTTACACAAGCTATGAATCATTCTGGATTTCTAAATGATCCACTAGTGCAGAAATCGTTTTTTACGTCACCATTTTTTACGTCGGTTATATATAACCGATGTAAAAATGCGGCGAGTAGCTTTTTCACGTCGGTTATTTTAATAACCGACATTAAAAATCGCGCCTGTTGGGTTTTTATGTCAGTTATCAAATAACCGACATAAAAAACCAAGGCGCGGGGGGTTTTTTACGTCGGTTTCCAAATAACCGACGTAAAAAACCCGATATCAACGCGTTTTTTACGTCGGTTATCAAATAATGGACGTAAAAAACCAAAGTGTGGTGTGTTTTACGTCGGTTATGTTATAACCGATGTAAAAAACCCCCGGGGGCTTTGGTTTTTTACGTCGGTTATCAAATAACCGACATAAAAAAGCTAAAAAATAGTTTATAACATCGGTTATATAATAACCGACGTTATAAAGCATTTAAAAAAATTAAAGCTCGTCTTCTGTCATTTACGATTTTTTCGATTGACAGTCGTCGGGTCGTCTCTCTCTCACGTGGTAAACCCTAATCGGCTCGTCGATCGCCTGCATTACACTCATTTTGGCTTCATTGTTTCTCTTCTTCACTGCTCTCGGATCTATCATCTCAACTCACGACATTCAAGTAATCCTTCCACGAATTTATTTCGTTCGTTTTTGTTTCGATTCTTGATGTGTTTTTCGTTCGTTTTTGAATCTCGCGGATTTTTTTATTGCAAATGGTTATTATGTTCATTCAACTCGCAACATTCAACTCGCAAATGGTTATTAAAACATTGTGGATTAGCTTCAGCAAAATATGATAAATAATGGGTGGTACTGTAACGTTCCATTCATCCAGCAACATTATTATTTCCTACTTAGCTAGAATGTGTCTTTCTGGATGAAGATTGGTAGTACTTATTTTCTTAAAATCATAATTTCAATATGATTGTCCAGAAAATTATTTTCATGAATGAAATTGGACCAGGTACAATCGGTAATACCTATCCTTAAAATTTCATTCAACATTCTTACATCATAATATTTTTTCAAAAAATTATGATTTTTAGAACTCCTAGATCAGAAAACCATCATCTGTTTTCATCTGCATTCATAAAAATATCAATTCATACCTATTACAATCAAATATTTCATTCTGGACTCATGGTGAGTCTGATAATACATTTCTTCTTTCAGTCATCTCCTAAAAATGATGGACCTTTTCATGCAAGGTGTATCTGATTTCTTGAATACGATGGTATGTCCGATTTTCAACAAAACCAAGTGGGGTGATTTCTTTTATTATTAATAATTCATAAAAAAATTATAATACCTAAATATTATTATCATCCTTTTCAGATTTTTCATTATAAAAAAGGTAAAGGGTACTTTCTTTTCATTCTCAAGTTAAATTATATTTTTTATAAAGGTCTTTTCTATCTAGGTATAAATAATTTAAGGATAATTAGATTGAATTAGGTATATTATCTTATCTTACCATCCAAACACATTTTTACGTATTAATAATTATTATGTTTTGTAAAAACAATTATGACCCCCATTTCATTTTTGTTAGTTAATTGATCTACGAAAGAGTTATAAATGATTTGATGATCACGATTCACCCATATATATGGTTAGTCATTATGTGACATTTGGGTCCATAATATCCTTCTAATGCATTCGACAATGCATTATATATCATAGATAAATATGGGATACAGATGGTTATACCATGTCCAATGTGTTATGTGATGTGCCTGGTAAGAAATATTATAATAAATTATAGGAGAGCTGATTAACATATCCCAATATGAGGTGAATGAAACTATGTTTTACCTTGACATATGTTATGACTTATATGATTATGTTTGTGCCACACTCTTATGTTATTCCACATACCAATGTTGTGATCTTGTGAATAAGGTTTTTTAAATCATGTTCCCACTATCATATAAATCATGTCTTATGTTATGCTAAAATTGTTATACTTGGACTCAGGTTTTATGATCTATGATTATATAGAACTTTTTCACTTATCTTTTTGATCATGTGATTTGTGTATGCTCTTATACCCCCATGGATATCTTTTTATGAGATTAGATATTATATTTATATATATCATGTTTACCCATAATGTGTATCATAAATCAAAACTTTTATTATTTTCATTCCCTAAGTTATAAAAATAAGTATTATGTAGGATGATTCAAAAATTTAATCTGTGAGATGTGTTGTTTTATGTGTGAAACCCAGGCCAAACACATATGTATTTTTTTATTGGTATTACATATATATTTTTTGACATATACTTTTTTTACATTACCATGATATTAACATTACTTTTTCTAAAGAAATATTAATGTCCTTAGATTATATATCGGATCAAAAGGATATAGTAATTCTAATATATAATTAGAATGATAAGATAATATAACAATATTATTAAAAATAAAACAAATGGTCTATATTCATATTTTTAACATGACACTTATGATGTATAGCTATTTGGTGTTGGGTACTTATGAAAACTACTACTACTTTCAAGATTTGTTTTATATTTTAAATTGTTTTACATTCAAATTATGATTTTTTTCATATAAACATGTTTTGTCTTATCTTAAAAATATATATTTTTTGTTGATATTTGTTATAGGTAATAATGATTCGAAGTTGGATTACGACACATCGAATGAGAAATGAATTTGAGGAAGGTGTTGATGCCTTTTTGGAATTTGAAAAACGAAATGTTCCAAGTAGTGAAATTTTTTTCTGTCCATGCCTGAAATGTTTGAATATGAAGAAGTTGAAAAGTAGAGAGATAAAAGATCATCTGATATGTCATGGTTTTAATCCGAGTTACAGCCCTTGGATTTGGCATGGTGAAACTGGACGGAATGTCACTGATGATGATGATTCGCAAGATTGTAACTCCGATGGAATTGAAGAAATGATTCGCGATATTGTAGGAGAACAAATTGAGATAGAACCGACAGTTGCACGTCTATATGGTGATGCTGAAAAACCATTATATCCCGGTTGTACAGATTTTACGGTTCTGTCGGCGGTGTTAAGATTGATTAACCTAAAGGAGAAGCATGGATGGAGTGACAGAAGTTTTACAGAGCTGCTACAATTGATGAAAGACATTCTTCCAAAAGATAACGATCTTCCAGATTCACATTACAAAGCCAAGAAAATATTATGCCCGATGGGATTGGGATACAAGAAAATACATGCCTGTCCAAATGACTGCATTATATATAGGAAGGAATATGAATTTGTTTCAGAGTTTCCAAAATGTGGGACATCACGGTATAAGGTGAAAGAAAAATCACAGGGTGATGTAGAGATTACAAAGCTCCCTTAAAAGGTATTTTGGTATCTTCCTATAATTAATTGTTTCAAACGTTTATTTACTAATTCACATGATGAAAAAAGGTTAAGATGGCATGGTGAAGAGCGGGTATGTGATGGAAAAATACGTCATCCAGCTGATTGTCCACAATGGAAGAAAATTGATGCGCAGTATTCTACATTTGGAAATGAAATAAGAAATCTCAGACTAGGGTTGTGCACAGATGGAATGAATCCATACCGAACACTCAGTAGCACACATAGTTCATGGCCTATTTTATTGGTAATTTACAACCTCTCTCCTGAAGTTTGTATGAAGCACAAATATGTCATGTTGAGTACAATGATCTCTGGTCCAATACAACCCGGTAATGATATTGATGTTTACTTGTCACCGTTGATTGATGATTTGAAACTGTTATGGGCTGATGGTATTAGGGTGTATGATTCTTATAAAATGGAATATTTTCAACTGCATGCAGTGCTTCTGTTCACTATAAATGACTTCCCAGCGTATGGAAATTTGTCTGGATACAGTGTTAAAGGGCATAAAGCATGTCCAATTTGCGAACAACAGACGTCCTATTGTCAATTGCATCATGGGAGGAAAACAGTGTACATGGTTCATCGAAAGTTTTTGCCTAAGGAACACCCTTATAGAAGACTAAAAAAGGCATTTAATGGCTCACAATAATTTGATACTTCTCCAAAACCTTTATCCCATGATCTGTATTTTGAGAGGGTGAAAAACCTTGACGTGACATTGGGAAAGACACAGAAATCTGGTAATGATAGACATATTTGGAAGAAAAGGTCAATATTTTTTGAGCTACCATATTGGAGGTATCATGAAGTGAAACATAATATTGATGTCATGCACGTGGAGAAGAATATCTGTGATTCTTTGATTGGAACATTGTTAGATATTAAAGGAAAGACTAAATATGGGTTGAATGCAAGATTAGACTTACTATCAATGGGAATACGTTTGGAGTTAGCTCCCACTCCTAAAGGAAGACGAACATTTCTTCCCCCGGCTTGTCATACATTATCGAAGAGGGAGAAAATTAGCTTTTGTCAGTGTCTTCATGATACCAAAGTGCCTCAAGGTTATTCTTCTAATGTAAAAAATTTTGTCTCATTGAAGGAATTGAAGTTGATAGGTATGAAATCACATGATTGTCACGTCATGATGCAACAAATTCTACCAGTTGCATTGCGTGGAATATTGCCCATTCGTGTCAGAAAGACTATAATGAAGTTGTGTTATTTTTTCAATTCAATTTGTAACAAGGCGATTGATGTGAATGCATTGAACATTTTGGAAAAGGATGCAATTTTAATACTTTGTCAATTGTAAATGTATTTTCCTCCAACTTTTTTTGATATAATGGTGCATTTAATGATTCTTCTGGTTCGAGAAATAAAGCTTTGTGGACCTGTATATCTTCGTTGGATGTATCCTTTTGAAAGGTATATGAAAATATTAAAGGGGTATGTTAAAAATCTATATCGACCTGAAGCCTCCATTATTGAAAAGTATATTTCTGAGGAGGTAGCAGAGTTTTGTACGAGCTACTTGGCTGTGGCGCAACACATAGGTTTGCCTCCATCTCGCCATGAACAAGTTAATAATGAGGGAAAGGGGATTTGCGGCTTGAAAGTCAAATCATTGTCAGCTGAACAGATGAAGAAGTTAGAATCATACATCTTGAAGAACATAGCTGATGCTCAACCATATATCACATTGCATATTAATGAGTTGAAACAATGTCAATCAAAAGAAGAAAGAAATATGGATTTTGAATGAGCACAACAAAACTTTTTTGTCATGGATTAAAAAGACTTTGCTTGGTAGATCAGATGTATCAGAGACATTAAAATGGATAGTGGGTGGTCCGTGTTTAAATGTGATAACATGGTCTGGTTATGACATTAATGGTTATAAATTTCATACAAAAGCTCAGGACAACAGAAGTGCAGTTCAGAATAGTGGTGTATTGGTGTTTGCAGAAGCAATGCATTTTTCGAGTGCTAAGGACAAAAACCCAATTTCTGCATCAAATGCATATTATGGAGTGATTGAAGACATATGGGAGGTTGATTACTTTAAAATTAAAGTTCCTATTTTTAACTGTAAATGGTATAACGGTAACAACAGTGTCAGACACGATGAATTTGGAATGACACTTGTTAATCTAAATAGATTGGAAGACATGGCTGATTCTTTTATAATGGCAACACATGCAAAACAAATTTTTTATGTAGTAGATCAATCAGATATGCAGTGAGCTGTTGTTTTACAAGGGAAAAAACAATATGTTGGTGAGGATGAACTTGATGAATATGATGATTTATGTGAGATCCCTACTTCAATGGAAATATTAACAGAACATAATGACGACCATGTTGAAGACATAGTTTGTGCCATAAGGAATGATCACAAAGAAGGAATTTGGGAAAACAATCCATCTGTACATTCCTAAAATTACAGGTAACATATGTTTATTTCTTGTTTACATTTATTTTTTCCATAAATGTTAGATATTGTAAGTTTTTTATTTATTAAAACATGTTTTAAAATAAAATAAGTATATGTTATTGTTTGTTTTAAGTTTGTTTAGTTTACTTTATCATGTTTATTGTTGTACCCCTCTTTCTTCCAGAGCCACCGGTCAGCCGGTGTTAGCGCACCGGCCAGCCGGTATGGGCACCGACCAACCGGTTCTTGCCCACCGGCCAGCCGGAGGACCCAAGCAGTAGGCTTTCCCACTGCCTGGTGACACCGGTCAACCGGTGGATGACCACCGGCCAGCCGGTGGAACCCAGACAGAAAGTCTGCTGTCTGGACCACCGGCCAGCCGGGAGCTCAGCACCGGCCAGCCGGTGGACCACCAGCCAACTGGTGAGACACCACCGGCCCGCCGGTGTGCCCAGTCAAACTAGCCGTTGGGCATTGATAGTTGTATTAAATTGTTAATTATTTTTTGAAAAGGCAATTCACCCCCCTCTTGCCATCCTCTACGACCCAACAGTTTATAACCATTACATGAATTTTAAAATGCTTATTTTTGTTCACTGACAATTACTTTACCATGTTTACAAAGTTTACCAGGTTTACCATTTTTACCATTTTTACCATCTTGACCATCTTGACCATCTTTGCCATCTTTAACATTGTTTAACATGCTTACCATATTACCAATGTTTACTATTATGTTACTTAGTACACTTTTCTATTTTCTGATTACAGTAGTATTAAAATATTTGAATTTGTATATTTTTTCACTGACAACTACTTTACCATGTTTACAATGTTTACCAGGATTACCATTTTTTCCATTTTTTACCATCTTGACCATCTTGACCATTTTGACCATCTTTGCCATCTTTAGCATTGTTTAACATGCTTACCATATTACCAATGTTTACTATTATGTAACCTAGTACACTTTTCTATTTTCTGATTACAGTAGTATTAAAATATTTGAATTTGTATATTTGTGAACTGACGTTTGTTTTTTTTGATTTGAAGGATAATGACAGATCATTCAGATGATCAACCACATGATTCTGGGGAGGATCATATTGCTGGTCATACCTCTGGGGATGAACATTCACATGCTCCTATTACAACAAAGAGTTCAAAGGTTGGTAAACGTGGTTGCACACGTTTACCAAAATTATCGCTTGCCCATACGCAGGATCAGAGGATAGTAGTTGAGTTTGATGATGATGATATTCCTAGAGGTCCGAATGCCAAATATTTTAAGAGTTTTGTTGCAAATCAGGCTAAGACCAAAGTAAGCATTCTGTATGATGATTAGAGAGGTGTGGATAAAGCGATTATCTCTCAGTTGTGGGAGACGATTTTGGTAAGATCTTTTGTCATTGTTTGACCATTCATTTAATGTTTCTGGTATATATAATATGTTTAACCTCTTCTTTATCAGATGACATTTGATATTCCTGACACTGGAGGAGTCAGGAAGAAATGCTTATCGTTGGCTGCCCGGAGATGGAGGGATTTCAAATCAACCCTCACATCTGATTTCATTTATGGTCATAGGAGTCATGACAATCCATGTCGTATATATCCTTTTATAGATGAAGACACATGGAGACAATTTTTTGAAAGTAGAAAAAAAGAGTCATTTCTGGTAAGGGCAATGTAAACTTTTATATACTTTCTTATATAAATGATTTTATTAATGTTTTGTTAATGATTTATTATTCTTAAATTACAGAAAACAAGGAAAGCTCATCAGGAGATCCAATCTAAAAATGTATACCCTCATAGTTTATCTCGGGGAGGGTATACATTATTGGAAGAAAAAATGATAGCGGAAAAATTTCAACAACTAAGAGCTGAGTCTTCAAGCTCTCGAGAGGTGGCTCCTCCATCCCCTCCATCTAGACATGAAAATTGGAAGAGAGCTCGGAAGGGAAAAAAGGGCAATATCGTTCGGAAGAATCGAGAATCGTAGCTGAGAGGATTGTAAGATAACTATTTAATTTATTTAACTTAACTTTTTTCTTCATATAAGTTTCAATCATTACAGAAATGTTCAGTTAATTAATACAGGACTCTCTTGAGGAGCAATGTTTAGAGGGGACATTTACAGCTACTGGGAGGGAAGATATTTTATTTGCAGCATTGGGAAGGCCCGAACATCCTGGTCGTGTAAGAGGATATCCGACAGGTGTATCGGTAAGAAAAGTGTTTCCACGTTCTTCAACTTCTAACATTGAGGGGGTTTATAAAAAAAATAGAATCCTTGGAGGCTGAAGTTCAAAATATTAATGCGACGATGGAATACAAGATTAGAGATTCGGTGCAGTCTATGTTTGCAGAAATGCAAAGTCAATTTCAGACTGCAGCTCCCACTCCTCCACCTCCCCCTGCAGACCCCATTATTTATCCTCCACCTCCGCCAGTAGCTCCCACTCCCCCACCTCAGCCTGTGGACCCCATTTTTATCCTACGCCTCCGCCGTAGCTTCCTACATATTGCGAGTTGTATGTTGATGATTCTCAACATCATATAGTAGCATACGGGTTGGTATATTGTATAGGAGATACAGTTCATCATCAACAATTAGAGGTAGAGAATCAGAGGGTCATTGTACAGGATGTTATAGATAGATCAACTAGGGTACCAATACCTACAGATGAGGTGGTGACAGTTGGACAGTGTATCGGCCATTTTTTAGTTTGGCCATACAGACTTCTTCGACTCATTACCATAGAGGTATAAATGTTATATCTTTTATTTTATTTTTTTATTAAAGTTGTTTTATCATTTGAAAACTACTATAATTCTCAATTTTTTTTTCACAGGAATACTTCAAAGGTAAAGAAATACTGTATAGACAACAACAAAGACAACAGGCTATGACATCAGATACAGATTCCAGTGGTCTTGACAGATTGTCAGGATATTCACATTTGTTGTTGGGTTTTTATGAGTTTCCAATGGAATCTCATGTTTGTAGACGTGAAATAAGTGTGGGGATTACAAAATCTGATATCATGGAGCTTGTTACTGGAGATAATTTGGGAATCAAAGTGGTGAAATTTTTTTCCATGTAAGTCTTAACACCTATTCCCTGCGTTATATTTATTAAAAATGTATACTTATATATGTTTTGTATTAGGTATCTTTATAAAATTTGCGAGAGGAATGAACTGACAGAAGTATATGGATTCATGGACCCGCAATTGATTTCCCCTGAAGCATGTGCATTGACTGAGGAACAAAGAATGGTTTATATTGCTGAAAGATTTGAAAAGAATATAATCCAACAATGTTGGATGATGCCTTTTTGTGAGAGGTATGAAACACATTTCTCTCAAATAGTTAATTATCTTTTAACATAAAAAACCACTAACATTAAATTTCCTTTTATCAGTGATCATTGGATGTTAGGGATTTTTTTCCCAAGGGAGAAAGCTCTTTATTGGATATGCTCTGTTCATGGTGATGTGCGGGAAAGTTTTAAGAATATATTGGAAAAGTAAGTTTCAATTTTTCAATAGTTTTATATATTATAATGAATTTTAAATTTACCCCATTCGTATTATTTTCTAACAGTGCATGGGTCTACTTTCGAAAAAACACAAAGAAAAGAAATGCAAAGATCAAATATGTAAATGCGAAGGTAAATTTCCATTTATAATTTGTACTTTTTGATTTATTACATAAAAATAATATATTGAATTTACACTCATTCAAAACAGAATTTTCATGAACAACAAGGCCTCATCGAATGCGGATATTATATGTTAAGATTTATGAATGAAATAATAACAACTGGGACAGTTGTGAATTTTGACCTGGTACGATTTCCTCTTAAACTTTTCCATCATATTTCAATTTGATTTATTCATTATACACGTTAACTATCTTCTTTTTCATTTGTAGCTTTTTGATGACCCTCAACCCTATACTGCTGAAGACATCAAACGCGTACAAGTGGAGTGGTCAAATTATTTTACAGGTTTGATTGAATTTTAGTTGTTTGTAATGTAAAATGTAATTTTGAATATTGTCATTTTAATTGTGTATTTGGTAGTTGTTTAGGTTTGATTTAGTTTTTTTTGAAGTTGACAATGTATGTTTTGAATGTTATATAAGTGAATGTTTAATTTTGCTTGACTTCTTGTTTTGGTCTACTTTTGATGGTTCTTCTGGTATGGATTTGGGTCTGTGGGGGAGGGGTTACAAGGGTGTGGGGGTGTGTTCAGTGGGGTTGGGGGTGTCCAGCGGTCCGGGAGGGCTGTCTGATGGGGTGGGGGGACAGTCCTGGGGGGTGGCAGGGATGTCCAGGGGTGTGGGAAGCCGGTCCAGGGGTGTGGGAGTGCTGTCCAGGGGTGGGGGGTTGTCCATGGGTGTTTGGGGCTGTCCAGGGGTGTGGTGGGGGCTGTCAAGTGGGGTGAGGGGGTGAGGAGGTGTTGTTCAGGCGGGTGGGGGTTGTCGAGGGGTGTTTGTGGGTGTCCGGGGGTCGGGGGCAGTCCAGGAGTGTGGTGGGGGCTCCAATGGGGTGGGGGAGGGTTGTCCAAGGGGTATACATGAGGGTGGGAGCTCCAACGGGGTGGGGGAGGGCTGTCTAGGGGGTATACATGAGGGTGAGGGCTCCAACGGGGTGGGGGAGGGCTGTCCATGGGGTATAAATGAGGGTGGATGCTGTCTAGTGGGTAAGTTTTATATGTTATCTATGTACATGCTTAATTTTGGTGTACTTCTGTTTATGTGGTACGATTTCTTGATTTGTTTTCTGGTTGATTCTGGTGGAGAGAAGATCACTGCATTCTGTTTAAAAAAAATTGGTTTTATCACATCGGTTATTTAATAACCGACGTGATAAAAGGTCTACGGAATGGTTTATCACGTCGGTTATTTAAAACGGACGTGATAAAAGGCCTGGAGAATGGTTTATCACGTCGGTTATTTAATAACGGACGTGATAAAAGGCCTGGAGAATGGTTTATCACGTCGTTTATTGAATAACCGACGTGCTAAACGGCCCGAACAATGGTTTATCACGTCGGTTATTTTAGAACCGACGTGATAAATGACCTCCCTCCGGTTTATCACGGCGATTATATAATATCCGACGTGATAAACCCCCCTCCCCCGGTTTTTCACGTCGGTTTTATATGGACCGAGGTGATAAACCACGCTCAGCCTGGTTTATCAGGTCGGTTCTTATATAACGGACGTGATAAACCCCTCACCCCCTGTTTATCACGTCGTTTGTTTAAGAACGGACGTGATAAACCATTTTCCAGGCCATTTATCACGTCGGTTCTTAGATAACCGACGTGATAAACCATTCTCCAGGCCTTTTATCACGTCGGTTCTAAAATAACCGATGTGATAAACCGTTCTCCAGGCCCTTTATCACGTCGGTTCTAAAATAACCGACGTGATAAACATCATGATTTTATGCTTTTTGACGTCGGTTTTTAAATAACCGACATCAAAAACCTTATTTATAACGTTGAACGTATTAACGTCGGCTAGAAACCGACGTAAAAAATTAAAAATAACCGACGTAAAAAACGTTTTCTGCACTAGTGATCAGAGAAGGGAACACTATTCTATTGAGTCCTTCAGGAGGCAACGTCCACTATCTTTCAATCGGTCTTCTGATCCACTTGTTGCTGAACAATGGATCAATACCATTGAAAAGATATTTTCCATAATTCACTATTCAGAACATGAAAAATTCATTTTAGATGTTTACTGTCTAGAAGGTGAAGTAGATTAGTGGTGGACTCTAATTAAGAATACAAGGCCCCAAGAGGAAAGTAAAGTTGATCGATTCTTCAGTGGCTTAAAACCAAATCTTCGATGGGAATTAGCTATAAGAGACTTCAGTAGCTATGAAGAAATTGTGTGTTGTGCTATCAAGTTATAAATGGAAGTTGGTGTTACATATTCATCTCATGGTTTTGATAAGAAACGAAAGATGGAGTTCAAGGAGAAATCTCAGAATAATGGTGAAAAGAAGATGAATGTTTCTTTATTCTCAAAGTGTGGAAAGAATATTGGTGGAGATTTTCTTAAAGGGACTAGAAAATTTTTTATGTGTGGAAAAAAGGTTATCAAGCAGCTGAGTGTCGAAGTAATGGAAAAAGGGTTTCTAATGATGTGAATAATGAAAAGACTGCAGAGAACACACCACAAACACTTTGATACTTCAAATGCAAGGAAATGGGGAATTATAAAACCAATGCCCTAATCCAAGGGTTAATGATGATCAACATCAACACCCCCTTAAGGAAAAGGACAAAGGGAAGTCAAATGCGATCACTAATGGAGATTTTGAATATGACAATGATTTTTTGAAATGATTAAGTGTTTATGTAATGGGATTTCAAAAATAGTATCATGGAATCTCATTTATGGTATCATGGAATTTTGGAATATCTATGTATTGGTTTTCGATAATTATATGGTACTGATAACCATGAAAAGTGATTGAAATATTTTTGGATAGCGGATGATATGTGCATATTGAAGGGATAAAGATAAAATTAAATGTTTGATAGTATTCATGAGCTCATGACTGATATAAGGACAAAGAGATATCAAGGTTTGAGTATATAGAAATTTTGGGATTTTGGTATGTGGAAAGAGTTAACTTTTGACAGCACTCATGTTTTCCCTAAGGATCTATGGTAATACATGATTAAGGGAATCAAATGTTTGGAATGTGACCAACAAGATATATCTTATGATATATGGGGGATAAATGATGGTATTCAAGTTCTTCTTATGTGACCTTTCCAGTAATCGTTTTCTTTATACTGTGAGATTGGACAGATGTATATTGGATAAGTCTAAAGATTTGAATGGATTATGTTGTACATAAGATAGTATTGTTTAATGCTAGAAATTTTTCGATATTATTGATGGAATGTTATAATAATGTAGTTTTAGAAAAAGGACAACCTGCAAGACGAGCGACAACCCGTCGCGTCGGACCAGGCTGTGGGAATCAAACCCACAACCGAAGTGAGACATGCCTTTATTTCCTACCACTAGCCTACATGAAGTCCCTGGTTAGTAGAAACTAGCTTTATTTTATTAAGAAATATGATATATGATGCATAAGTCCATTGTTGGAACCATATATGATTAATCTCACTATAGATGGACTTATGTATTTTTGATAACTTCTTCTAACCTATTGTTTGAGATAGATGGAATGACTCATAATTCTATTACATGATCTTCTAACACTTCGTGAATGACAAATTCAACTTCATTTCTTTAAGAGATGAAGTGGAAATTGTCCAAGGTATTACCAATGGTGAGATTGTACACAAAATCAAGAAAGCATTTCTTCAAATTCCAATTTCATCAAATTTAGGTAAATGATCTTGAAAACCAAAAATGTTGTCCTAGTGACCTTATATCTGATGAATTAGATGGTACCATAGATCATCAAAAATTTATGGCTTTGTGATTGTTGGATTTTTCATAACAATGTTCTCTACCACTCTCTATTAGAACTTGATTGTTAGATTTGTCTTCAAAATCCATATTTTCACCTATGTTCTCTTATTTGGAAACCCAGTGATGAGTTAATTTGGGTAACAATTACATTTCGTACATTAGTTTTTAAAGATAAGTTTTGGAATTACTTTTTACAATGTGAGTTTATATTAAACCTTTCATGTAGAAAACCATTTATAACCCCGATGAATTTCGAGGGCGAAATTAATTTTAAGGGGGGTAGGATGTAACACCCTGAGATTTTATGAAAAATATTCTTTCTAATTTCATTGATGTCTTGTGTTGTATGATACAAAAAAAATAACTTGCACTAAACGCATCCCTAACTTGGCTTTCATTACATACAATCATGACCTTCCACTATAGTGTATGTTGTACGTAATACAGAGTTTCACTAAACAATGATATGTTATATAAACTAGCCATTATGAATAGTAATACGCACTTTTTAAAATATTATTTTTCAAAATGGACTTCATTTTTGGATTCGGAATATCAAAATTATCCTAGGGTGAATTTTTGGTATTTTTCTGAAAACATTCAATTTTTGATGAATAGTGAAAACACTGGGTTACTATTTAAAAACCGAATTTTTATTTAAATAATTATTTATTTTATTTAAATTTATTTTCTGTCAAAATTGATACATAATACCTATATATGTTCAATTTAATTCATTGGAGTCATTTTATAATAATTTTAGATATATAAAAATTTTATTGAACTTTTCACTGTCTTTTACCCACCTCCTAGAAGAATTTGTAAATTTACATAAAACAAAATATTACCACTTCTGTGAGTGGAATTTCAAAAATCCGAGAGACACGGTAGATATCAGTAAGTAAAATTTGGTTCAATAATATAAAAATAATTTTTCGTGAATAGTAACTTTTTACTTTTATTTACCACGGTTAACAGTAAATATGGTAATTAAGGGTAAAAATGATATTATTATTACCCTAACACATGTCCTAATTCTATTGGATAAGTGTAATTCGACCAATACCCCTTAGAGATAAAATATTACCCTTTAGGTCCACTTGTATTGGATTATGACATTTATTATTATTTTATTTAAAGAAGAATTAAAATAGTTAAAACCTATGTTTAATAACTAAAACATTTTTAATATAGGGTTATTAATAAGATAAATTATACTATAAAAATTAATTAGAAATCTAAAAATATTTCCTACATAATGGTATTTTATATATAATTTCTAGACATTAAATAATTTAATTTATTTTTGACACAATGATGATGCAGTAATTACCTTATTAATGAAATATTAACAAAATTGATGTTATAAATACATAATTAAATGTAATTTTAGACTTTTTATGATTTCCAATAATTTTATAAGATAATATGACATGTTATTATTGATTTAATTAAATTTTTTCTAACTAATAATTCTGTTATAATTTTCAAAAAAATTAAGTAACAAATACTGTCAAAACTGACACAAAATAGTTTTTAAAACAAATGTTATATTATTAATTGTTATTTTATACCCAAAAATATAAGGTTCAGCCAAATGAATTAGATAAGGATATATATATTAATAATGAACCACTTGGGGTTCGTTTGGATTATTATAGTAAGTTTATTAACCATATAGTGTAAGAAAACAAAAAGACACAATAAATGTTAAATTATTTACCTTAGAGTTAAATCTAAATTATAAGGATAAAATAGTAACCTAAACATGTATAAAACCTATTGGTTGAGAGGATTTAGACTCATCCCCATATTTTCTTCTAAATAAATCAAGTTTTAGTTATTAAAAACCGAATATGACCTTATTATAAAATAATATTTAATGTTTTTCTTAAGATGCCCCTCTCCTCCCTTATAAAAGGGCACCCCTACCCTCTTCTCTTCACACCCTTTTCAGCCTTGAAGCTCCTCCAACCCCTACCAATTCCTCTTCTAAACCTCTCTATTTATATCATAGATGTTCGGGTATTCTCAAAAGACCAACTATAGTGCCCTAATAAGAAGTTTAAAGGAGGTGCGTTGAGGAAGAGGTAATCTCTTCTACCGATTCTTTCAAGTTTCTTTCTTCTTCTACTTCATATTCTTTAGTTGTTTCATTGCAAAGTAATAAAATCAGTATTACTTATATACTAATATGTTATTATAAATATGAAACAACCCCATTTCACCTTCTATCAATCCTACGGAAAACGAAATCACCGCGTGAGCGTACTTACGGAATACCTTCTCCACGCCGTGGTGTAATATGTTTTTCCACCACCACCTTACTTGGATGGGTATAATTGTGTAAAAAATAAATATATATGATTATTATAACATCATACCGATTATAAGATATTATATCATCCACTCCAATTCTATTCAATAAATATGGGAATGATATCATCGCTCATGCATACGTACGGATTACCATCTCCACGACGCGATGAGATTCATTCTCCATGTTAACCATTAAAGAATGATTATAATGTATATATAATGAATAATAATGAAATGTATGAAATAATTAAGCTACTAAATTTATGTATATATATATATATATATGTTGTATACTTAATTCCATTTAATTCAATAAGGAAACGAAAAAACAGTGTTCATGCGTACGTACGGCCTACCGTTTCCATGAATGGTGTATTTCTTTCCATTTATTTATATATTATATATATGTATATTCTTTGGGTAATGATGAATGATTTATGTTCATGTTGTGGCACAAGTAAAAATAATTTCATTATAAGACGTGTGGGACCTACATCTCCCTCCGATGCATTGGGTAATGATTTATATCTCACGAGATAGACATGGATGGAATGGTAAGTTAATCCGGTTCAGTGATACATGACTGGAATGAGGAGTGAACTCGATTCAGAAAGGGACTTTTTCCACTAAGACGGTCTTGGCAGAAATGCCTTGGATACTATGGAAATCATATCACATGCTTAATCTTTGCCACAATTAAATGTTTTATTCGCATGATATTTAATCATGATTGATGTTCCTTTATGATATATGCCTTATGTACTTCCAAGAATTATGTCATTGCTCAAGATTTTTATGTTTATATTTTATGGTCAAGTTTTTTCATTCATATGTTAATGTATTGTTTTACGTTCCCTATGTTTACCCTTACTAATTATTTTAGCTCACCCTTTTTATGTTTTCTTTTTCCCAGGATATAAAGAAAGGTTTTAGGTAGTAAAACAAAAGGGGATGATCTTTATGGGAGATGTTAAAGATCTTTCAACACTATTAGAAGATTATATTCCACGTTTCCAAAGACACTAAACTATTATGGTCCTTCGGTGTTTTTTTGTTATGTATTAAGTATTCCGCAAAAGTAATGTAATGTCCATATATGTCAAGCTTGTGGTCTCTACAGTTGGTATCCGAGGAAAAGGAGGTAATAATGAATCCGATCCCTGGGAACTCTCACATGTGAGCATTGGACGAAGAATGGCTCTCTGCCCAAGGGCTTCATGAGGAAATGGCTGCCACTGGGGATGGTGGTGTGTCCCGCCCAGGGGGTGTAGCTGCCCATGGAGTGCCCTAATATGTATCAATTATAGTCCACTGGAAGTAATTCCATAACGTTACAACAACTGATAAGAATTACTCCCCAACTCAGGGAGTGGGGGTCCTGTGCGACCCGACCTAGGGTCCCATTATCCATAAAATATCTGGGGACTGCCATCTGGTGTCGTAAAGCTGACTCAATGCCGATAAAAGTCAATATGAACTTGAAAGACTACCTTCTAGTCCATGCTGAGGATCACATCAAATAGGTCCATATCAAGGACCATGAAATCCCACTCCATCTCGACTCCCAATACAGAGAGTGCACACGACGGGCACCTAAGACCCTGCCCCATTTTCTTACCCAATGGTGTTACCAACTCCATTGAAAACGATAATATTTTGGTTGGTAGGTTCACCAGATTCATAGGAATAGAAGATATTAATGAAATTGAAGCACCAATATCATATAAAACTGCAGCTATAGAAGATGCAATCAGAATGGTACCTCAAACAGTCGCAGGTCCTATATCAGATCCCACTGGTGCCTGATCTACAACATGAAAATGCCGGGTCCCTGCCTGGGAATGACCGCTCTCCTGAGGCTTTGCCCAGATCTGGCTTTACCCTGAAGACGATCCGGTCCTACCACCATGACCAGAAAACCACGACCTCAGTGTCCTGGTTAGCTCTGATTGCACTGATACTCCCCCGGAAGCCACAAATCCAGTCCCACTCTGGTGAGGGTGCGTCACTCTGCAAAAGCTCTGTGCATGCCCAATGATCCCACACCAGCAGCAAGGACTGGGAGGGGTGGGACATATAGATCGTATGTTCCCTTCCCTTCCGCACTGATGGCACACAACAAACCTCATATTAGAAGCCCCAGATAAAGTCTTCCCGGAGGGATGGCCTGAGGATCCACCACTCTTCTTCCACTGATCATCACACTTCCTCTTCTTCTATGAAGAACTTCCGTTGCCAAAACCTGACACTGATCCAGAAAACCCCGACATTCGTCTCTGGTCAATCTCAACCATGAAAGTAGGACCGACCACTTTGGCATAATTACCCATCTTGAATAATAAAACCTAAGAGTGTATTTATGGTCGAAGGCCCTTCTAGAACTTCTGAGATTTCAAGTAATCACATGAAACGATTTCAGCTTCATACTGAACTAGCTCAGCAAAGCTTTTCGCATACTCCATCACTATCTGATTCCCTTGTGTAGGCTCGGAACTCTGGATAGTGCTTCTTGTTAAAGACAACTTTGAAATCTTTCGAACTCATATGCTCATGTTTCCCAGCCTGAATCACTGATTCCCACCATTTTCGATTGGAACCCTCTAGCTGGAAAGTGGAACACTTTACCCTGACTTCATCGGGTGTGTCAAGGAATTCGAACATGTGTTCTATATTTTCAATCCATTCCTCTGCCTCCTGGAGTTATAAACTACCTTGGAAAGAAGAAGGTTTATTCTTCAGAAACTCCTAAGCTCTATCCTTCGTGGAGACAAATTTATCCCCTCTAGCCGGATTAGGGGCAGGAGCAGGAGTCGCCACTTGTCCTAAAGTTAGAACATCTCATTCCACGACCTCTACCAATCTCTGATCAAGCGACGTGGGAGAACTCTCTCCAGATTCCTCCCGTGGGTGTGTGGAAGCTCTCTGGGGAGGCATATTACTACATGGAGCAACAATTATAAAAAAACACCATCAATATCTCATATATCAAGAGAAAACAAATTTTCAGAAAGATAAATAATCATCACTCAACCAAATTTGAAAAAATAACATTGTGTCAAAAATCTACTTTCCCGCCTGGTGTCCACGCATAGTCTGCAGCCTATACATCCCACCTGGAAAAGAAGTCAAACAAGCATCCTGACATCCCATGGTGACTCAGTGTCTATCACGAGGTGTGCTGGCTAGGCACCCTACTCGCAACCAGAATTCTGAGCCCTGAAAGATCTAACTCATGTCTATCTAGTCTCATCCCAAATAACATAAACAAACAGAAAACCGCCTATGATAACTTTTTGTCACAAACCAAGTCGGGTCGCCGTCAACCCGATGCCCAACCCGGCCCACGGCAAGGCCCAAAGGGCATTCCTGATCCCCATGGGTTGGGATAAGTGCATGGGTATCAAATTGAAAATTTGGAAATGATTTACCTGTATAAACAACAAGGAATAACCACAAGTAAACTGAACTCAAAAACTACGTTGCAACCACAAGTCTTTAAACAACAAATGTGAGTCTCGAAAAAACAACTACAACCCAACCACAACTAACCCAAAAAGGGGTGACAAATAACCAAGTTAGCAGCCGCCACCTGATGGGGAAATACCACTGTCTGGGCATTACCACCAACACCAAGTTAGAAGAAGCAGCTAACAACTCGGACCACTGCTCTCAAAACCTTTTCCTTTCCCTGCATCAGACATTATTAGAGCTACTTACACCCAAGGGTGTGAGTAGGGTGTGAGCAATATCTCAATAGGTTAGAACTAGAGAAAAGATTCTGCATGTAAAGGTTAGGTGGCCAAAACACTTTGCAGGATTAAATTATTTAAAGAAAATAAATTCACTAATAATTTAATGAAAATAGTTTTTAAAGAAAGAAAGTTTAAATAGGGAACGGGGTTTTTGGTACTAAAAGAAAATGAAAACATTCTTACCTTTTTACACCACAGAAGTCACACAATCAACCAGTGATGATTATATAATCACACAGGAGAAACAAAAGTGGGAGAGGCCCTAAATGGACTAAAGCTGTGTGGGGCCATAGAAACTTACGTCTCGGTGTACCAAAGAATCCATATCATATGTTCTCGTGCACACGCCACTAGTAATGAAACACCACCATAACCTAGTGGTCTCCAGTCATCATCTAGGGTTTAGTTAGTATTGTAAGAGTCAATCGAGCTAAGTGAAACTGGGCTGAGGCCACTCCTGAATCTCTGGAACGCTAGTCTAGTCCGCCCACCAAGTACCCAGGCTTCCCCTTTTTTGGTCAACGTTGAAGGTTCACCCTACTCATAGATGTCAAGACACAACACACCTGGATGTCAACCAAGTCAAACACCATACACCTAGAATGTCAACTTAGTCAACCATCACACATACACATTCAATATAAATGAATGAACAAGTAACCATTAAAGGTATTACACAGAATAGAGATCCCCAGAAATAGAACACAACATGCAATAACTACACATTCTAATAAACTACAAAATTCCAAGATCCAAACTAAAATTTATAAAACATTTGAAAAATTAGTTTAGTGGTTTTAAAGAAAATAAAACAGCACAATCATTAGTGACAAAACTCACTCGAACGCACACTATGGCTGTAACAGGAATCAAATCTCAACAGCTTCATTTGTTCAAAAACCAAAGGCACAACACAGTGAAAACCATACAACCTAAACATGAAACTAATAAAAATAAGACATCAAATTATACCAACAAAAACCAACAAATCACATCAGTAATTTAATAAAAGACATATTAATTAAATTTAACCAGAAGACTAATTGATCAAATAACCTAAGCATGCGAAACCACCAACCTCAAAGTAGGTACGTAAATGTGATTCAGCACAACACTCCAACTGCGCAACAGTTTCACTGCATGGATCCATAAAAAAGGTCCTAAAACAGTAGACCAAGTAACCTCAATGCCAACCCAATAAAGCATCAGTGGTCCATAAAAAAAATAACATCAGCAATTAAATAATTTAATTAACAGTTGAAAAAATTAAATAATAATTAAATAAATTAATTAACAATTAAAAGAATTCAATTAAATAAAACGATTAACAACTAAACACATTTAATAATAATCAAATAAATTGATTAACACTTAATCTATTGCAATAATTTAATTAACAATTAAACAAATGAAAAATAATTAAATAAATTAAAACCAAACACCTAACCACAGAAATCGTCAGAATGAAGACCGAGGGGCGGCGCTACGACTGTCCAGCGAGCACGAATCGGGTTGCGGCGGCTGTCCGGTGAGAAGAGGGAGGCAGAAAAGAAGACCCGCAGATGCTCAGCCGAACAGAGGAGAGTCGCGCATGCTCGGGGAGTTTCAGAATGACGAAGGTGGGCGAGGACTGGCGTGCAACATGGTCGAAGTGAGGCTGGATAGCAGGGAAGGTCAGATGGGGAGAAACGGGTGGTCAGGGTGAGTGAAAAATAGCAGGCGGAGAGGAAGAGGGCACGAACTGGGTGAGCGGGAGGCTGGTGCGAGGCAGGTCGGTGCGCGGAAGGCCGGGAGATGGAGGAGAGGGGTCCAACGGGGAGGGAGAATAGGGTAGCGTGGCGGATGGAGGGAGGAGAAGAAGGGGAGGCGTGTAGGAGGAAGAGAAGGGAGGGATAGAAGGGAGGGGTGGCTGAGTGGGAATGAGAGAAGAAGAAAGGAGGAAGAGAAGGAGAAGAATAAGGAGAGGAGAAAAATATGGCGGAGAAGAAAGGGAAGGGAAAAAAAGGAAAAGATAAATAAAAGGGGGGTGGCGGCTAGGGTAGAGATTAGGAGGGGGTGAAAAAAAGAAAATAAAAATAAACGAAGTGATGTAAATAAATAAATAAATAAAAATAAGAAAATTGAATAAAAATAGAAAGATAATAAAATAAATAATGTAGAATAAAATAAAATAAAGAGGTTCTACTAATAATAATAATAAAAATAATATAATAATAATAATAATACAATAATAACTAAGAAAACCATAATAAATTTTATCCGGTTATTTAACGTCCGCATATTGGGCACCACATGTTAACCGATGAAGTCGCACAACTTAACCCGTGTCTTGCCCATACGCCGAGTGAGGTAGTGCCAACACGCACTCACCGATGCCACGATGGACAACCCACATCGGGTTCATCCCACACTACAACCAACCAATGGAAGAAAACATGCAAATAACTCATGTAATAAAAATTTAAAATTAAACATGTACCTTGAGTCGATGTCCGGGCGTGACACATACTCATGAAATCAACCAACTAGAAAAAAATAAAAATAAGATATCATGCCTCTTGAGAAATTATTTCATGTTCTCCATTTATATCCTTCAATTAATTTTCACATCATTTATCCTCTCATACACAAAAAAAATACAACAGACTAATTTTTTCTCATCTCAGTAATGTCAATTTTCAATATGGTTTTTTATCAACCAATCAAATTCATGATTTTCCATTGGATAAATAAATTACTATACTTAACCCTTTGTCAGTCAAGTACATCTGTTTATCATGATAAAAGTTGAAGGTTGTTTAATGGATTTGTGTTTTTTGGAAGAGTGTGACAAAAATTTTGAGGCAGAATAAGGAGGAGATGATTCTTTTTGAAGATAAATTTCATAAATCTAATTTTCACTAATTCAGGGAATCCACCTCATCCCATTATGTATAAAATCATCACCAAAATATTATCAAAATTTGTTTCATGTATAATCCATTCACTCTGTAATTCTTAATTTTTACCGTAATAATTTCTTCCACAAAACACTTAATTGATTCCTTTAAAATGTTAATAAAGGATAACATTTTAAATTGAAACCTCTATAAATGAATTTTTTTATCATGGTATCACTATAAGGGAGAAACATTCATCAAAATAATTTTTTATCAGAAAAAACATCTATTTTTTTTAATTTTCTACCTTATGTATTACCGAATGATGTAGTAGAATAGAATATTGCTTCCCCAACTCATATGTTCAACTATGTGATACAATTTAACATCATTAGAATGTTTCATAGGGAATATTGGATTTTAATTCTTCTAACATAATTGGATTCCCATGGATTAATGGGGATTTAGGGACTAAATGTAAAAATAAGGTCATAATAAAAAGGATTCTCAAGGGTAGGGGAATTTAAAACAAAAAAAATGACAGAATCCTTTCAAAACAAATTACTTAAATATCCTATATTTTGAATAGAATAAATAAAATTATAGTTAAATCCAACATTGTTTGGTTCTCTCTGTAAATGTTATGAATACAATAGACATGAAAAAATTGTTTATAAGATTCAAGGGAATTTGATTTTAAACATACATAGTATGATGTGACATGGGATTCAAATATCGTAGTGTTTTTATGAAATTATAATGGTTTTAAACATGAAACAAAAATATTTTCAACATTAATTTTTTCTCAATTTCATAGGATTAATTAGTTCACAAATTGAAATGGATTTCAAAAATAGAAAATATATTTATTTCACACCACAAGGTTCAAGATCACATAAAGACTGAAAAATAATCGAATAAAAATTTCAAGAACTTTATATTTTTTTAAAAAGAGAAATAATCTAAATTTCAAAACTATAAAGGATCCCTCACCACACTTAAATATTATAGTGTAAAAAATTCATTAAATAATATTTAACATCTAGGAATTTTTTAAATGAATCACAAAATTAAATTTTAAGGACACATACAACCTTACTTTTATGATGTGTACATTGGGTTAATATCCTAAGTTTTCACACTAAAAACCAAGAAAAAGAAAATATTATATTTTTTTATGAAATTAAATAGTGTTAGAATTATAAAAGATTGATGTATATTGGTTTAATCCACCAAGTAGGCCCTTGGTTATGACTACTTACATATGGGATTTTCCAATGGGTTGTCTCTAATCATATGGTGGTTGGTTTTTCTTTTAGATAACAACCATTATTTATTCTTTTTATCAATAACTTCTTCCTTTTTTTAAGTCCTACACAGATATAGTTTATAAAATGTATCCTTATTATAATACAAAAATAGAAGGGTTTGGATAATTAAAGGAATTAGTCACCCTATTCTTTAAAAACATCATTTGTCATCTTATAAACATTAACTTTTTCCTAGGAATGCTAATTTAATGTCTGTGCATTTTTAATTTTAGGTTGGGGAATGAAAGTGAAAATTTCCTTTTTATGTTAATTAAAGAGAATGGAATCCATACCGAAATCATCCCCTCTGTGTAAATAAACATAAAATTCAGTTCCTTGATAAAAATATACTAGGATATATCATGTAATCCCTAAAACAACTGTTAAACATATTTAGGGAGCTCCAACTATTTCTCATTAGGTGAATAATATTTTTCTTCATCTTCATCCTTCAAGGAAACATAAGTGTTTCTAATATGAAAATTTAAAATATGGGGAGGTGAAAAAAAATTATTCATCAATGAAATATGAATGAAAAGAGTTTATAAAAAATTTATATCAATTAATTGGATTAATTTCAATTGATTTCTTAGAGAAATGTGATTCGTAGAGTGGAATTTCTTGTGTTTAATATAGGTATTCATGCTCCTCCAGCTTTTCATAAAATTCCACCACTTGAGTTGTTTATTATTCTTATAAATATATAGAGATATAAAAAGTTGATAGATCATGTAATTTATCAAGAATATGAAGGTCATATTCCACATCATATTCATTCTAGAATTCATCAAAATATTTTTGATCTCCCATACATACTTTATAAGAAAATATTCTTCATCAATATCCTCTTGAAATGGTTGACCAATGACGATTGGATATGTTTAATTCAATTAATGTCTCAATAGGTTCACAAACATGATAGAAGAGTTTAGAGACTTATTATAACACTAGTTTTGGTTCTAATTATTATTTTGGAACTAAGTGATACTCCTAGGATGAATGTACATATTTAGCATTCAAAATTATTTTTCTATCCCGGTTTTTCATTGTTTCACTAATACTTCCCTATTGAGCTTGAAAATACTTGTGAACTTATTTTTCTTGGTATTAAACCTATGAGTAATAAATACATGAATAATAAAACTAATTTTAATGTATAATGGATAAAGATATTTTTTATATGAAAAAGAAAAGAAAATATTTATAAAATATCAGAAATTCATAATTGGATCTACCTCCGTAGAATTGATTCAATGTTTTGACATGTGAATGTAGTGATGTTTGGAAAAAATAATTATTTGGTAAGTTAAATATTTATTAAGTAGTTAAACCTAGGATGTATTCGAATAAGAGTGCCTAAAAATTACATTTTTCATTTTAAATTAGAGAAATAATGGAGGTTGTTTTTGTAACACCCCAAGATTTCATAGTATGTTATCTCTTCAAAATATTTATATAACTTGCGCTACACACAACACCGATTTTGAGCGCCCCATGACTTACCAAACTAGCAGTTAAATAAAAGAGGTTATGAATAGTATTAGTGAAAATTTAAATTTTATATATATCCTATATAATTTTAACATTCATATTTTGTGTTTCTTAGACATAATATATGAAAAATTCAATTTTTCAGATAAAAGTGGAATTGTTCAAAAAATGCAGTTTTTCCAACTTTTAATGGAGAACCCTTTTTAAATCCCATATTTGACACTTTTATATATTCAATTTAGTGAACTTAAATTCTTCTTTATAATTGAGACATACAAATTTAGTTTGGATAAATTTTAGGTAATTTTCTAATAACTTTCATATTTTGATGAATAGTGAAAACAACAAAATTTTAATTTGAAACAACTTTTTTAATCGAAATAATTTATAGTGTTGAATAAAAAAATTGGGAGGTTTTAAATGATAATTATATTTTATTTTTTTCATTTAATTTAATTTAATTTATTTTATGTAATTTCACATTTAAACTGAACATAAACAAGTGTCAATCTTTTGATAGTTATTATTTCGCAAAAACACGCTTCTTGTTTTGAAAATGAGAATTAATTTTAAATTAATTTCATCCACTTTTGTGTTTTGAATTTTTAAAAATGGATTCCATATTTGGAATCATGAGGTCCAAATTGTTTTAATAGAAAATTTTTATTTTTATACATTATGAATAATTACTTTGGTAAATATTTTATTCACCATGGTTAAAGGGTAAATCTGATAAATAAGAGCAAACAATAATATTATAATAATTTTAAATTTCCTTAACATGTGTCCTATTCCTATAGGTTGATACATATCTGACCATGGAAATCCTTGGGTCGATTTTGGGACCCCATGTATCCACTTGAGAGTGATAATGACACTTTATATTAATTAAATTAAAGTAAAGACCAAAATGACATAAACATATATCTTTTAGTAAAACAATTTACACATGAGGTTATATAAGTTATTGTTTTGACTATAAATACTTATTAAAAAGATAATAATATTTAATACATAATGAAATTTTATTTATTATTTTTATACATTAAATAATACAATTTATTTATTACACAATGATGATGCAGTAATTACCTTACTAATGAATGAATCTAGTAAATGGTATTGTAAATATTAAAATAAATATAATTTGAACGTTTTGATTCTATAAAATAATTTTATAGGTTAATATGACATTTTATTATTGATTTATTGTATTTGTTTTGAATTAATCAAGTTTTAATGTCTTTTAGAAAAACCAAATACTAAATAGTGTAAAAATTGACATAAATGAGTTTTTTTAAAAAGTTTAAATTATTAAATTATATAATAGTCATAAAAATCAAAGGTTCTGAAAAAGAACTTATATAATTATAGTTATATTAATAATGAGACACATGGTGTTATCTTTTCTATTTATAGTATGTTTATTAACCATATAATGTAAAAATACAAAGAGACATGGTAAATGTCAAACTATTTAACTGTGAGTTAAATATAAAAGATAAGGTTAATATAGTGACCTAAACCTGTCTAAAACCAATTTTTCGAGAGGTTTTAGACCTATACCCACCTAATCCATTAAATAAATAATTTTGGATCCCTCATAAAACGAAAATGATTTTATTATAAAATAATATTTCAAGCTTTTCCAAAACTGAACCTCAACTCTCTTATAAAACGGAACTTCCCCTTCTCTTAATTACACACCTCCAAAGCCATTAGGCTCGGCCAAAACCTGCCCAAATATCATCCCAAATTTTATAACTTCATCCTAGAGGACTTTTTTTTTGACAAAAATCCAACCTAACGATCTATTTTGATCGAATCAAAAGAAAGAACCCGAAGAAGAAGTAAATATTTCATCACCTCTTTCAAGTTATTTTCTTATTTCAATTAATCTTTCTTTGTTGTTTCCATTATAAAATAATAAATCCAGTATCTTCTATATACTGCGATGTTATTATAAAAATGGTACATCCATATTCATTATTCTATCCATAATATTAATGAAAAAATCACCAAACGTGCGTACGTACGACTTACCGTCTCCACGTCGTGGTGTAGTTTGTTATTCAAACACTTCATTATTTGAATGGTTATAATAATGAGTATAAATGATTTAATTAATAAATATAACATGTTAATTATTATTTATATATGATATACCATCCAATTACACATTATTTCACCATCAATATAGTGATATTGTCACTTGTGCGAACGTACGGATTACCATCTCCACGACGCGATAAGATTCATTCCCACGTTCACCATTCAATAATGATTATAAAAATATATATTATTAATAAGTTTGTGATATATGAATTAATAATGTTTATGGATATATATATATATATGTATGTATGTACTTATATATATCACAGTCAGTTACATCCATTCGATAGGATATGAAAACAGAAATAGCGTTTATGCGTACGTATGACCTAGAGTCTCCATAAACAATGCCTTAAATTTAAAATATATATCTATTATAAATATTTATATTCTAAATATATATGATATATAAATCAAGGTTTATATTCTCGAAGTATTTAAATCATGATCTAAATGATACGATCAACAATAACAAGTTCAAACATGTACGATAAAGAAATCAATTATTACCCAAAATGTTAATTTAATAGGGAAATAATTATTACATTGGTAGTATAAAGTAATAAATGAATCATTTATGATATAATATATATTAATTTGGCTCTCGTATAATATAATCATATACCGTTGTCATTATACAAGAGGTTAAACAGACCCTCGACCAATGGAAAGTGCAAGGTAAGGTTTATTTCCACAATGTCATTATTATCCGAGATTGATTATGTGTATGTTTTTACTAGGACATATTTATCATCAATACCCATATTTCATAAAATAAATTTCAAAAGAAATCATTTAATGTTTTATGGGAGGGTCTATTTAACTAGATCATCATTTTAAATGTTTTAAGGATTTATCTTTCTAAATCCTTTTAATTAATGTCCACGTTTTCCATATGATTTTAAGGATTTATTTATATGGACATGAATGTTTTTAAAATGATAATTCCTTTCATAATTTTCAAAGTGGTATGGGAAACGTTTTTTCAAAAATTTATTTAAATGTCTTCCTTTCTAAATTTTGTGACTTTTAAATGTTTTCATGAAAAATGGATATTTATCTCAAGGAGTTTTACCAATCATATTCATCTATGTCAATATCCTTTGGTGGATTTTAAGCTTGTTTGAAGTTTATTTATTATGATACAAATCTTCCATATTGTATTGAAGGTTTTGTGATATGTTTGATAGTGGATGTGTTATTTTTATACCGTTAAAGGTTTATTTATAAATTACTGACATTTCATATGCTAGTTTTAATTCGAATGTTTATGTTATGTTTCAAACTTTTCATATAAGAAATTTATTGGAAATATTAAGTGACGGGTGGAGCCCCCTATAGCTCATCAGTGCATCAGTAGGTCTCATTAGACAATTAGACATTGAATGTGTGAGGCCTTTCCCAAATTTGATATATGGTTTTGGTCGAGGACTTAATAATTTTTAGATGTCTTGGCCGAGGCCTTGAGAAAATGTTTTCAGATTCAGTGAATTATTAAATAACATTGGTTTGATATAAGGAATCATGTTTCGAAAGACTGATCAGTTTAATTGCCTTGGAAGTCCTTTGTACATACAAAAGTTTTACATTACATCATGAAATTAAAAAAACATTGTGCCCCCTTTGATCACTCTTATATCCCTTAGCCTATTCCTTCAGGTTAATCATAATATACTTCTTTGCATCTAGGGAAAATAAAACATAAGAATGTGGTGAGCTCAAATGCTCAGTAAGGATAGAAATAAAGAAGAAACAATCATAAAAAAGTATAAACATTTAAGGAAATTTATAAGACTAGAACACGTGCCTTTTAACATAAACATCTGCATAATAGGGAAAAGATAAATCAAATAATTCCATTTACATATTTACATGGATATTCTACTAGTCGAATAGTCACATGTAATATCAATAGCCAATTTCAGAACGATGGATGCATAATGCCGGAAATTTTGAAACATCTTGTCCAGGACTCGACCAAGACATCTAAAGAGTATTTAGGCCTCGACCAAAACTGTATATCAAATTGGGAATGGCCTCAGCCAATTTCATGTCTAATAGTCTCATGAGACCTACCGATGCATCGAGGAGCAATAGCGGGCTCCACCATCACTTACTATGTCCAAAAACTTCCTCATATGAAAGGGTGAAACATAAATGTGGATGTGCTATTTTTATGCCATTCATGGTTTTTTGTTAAAATATTGACATTCCATATGATAATATCTCTTACGAGGAACAACCAGTCCAGATTCTTGACCATAGAGAGCAAGTGTTGCATAATAGGGTGATTCACCTGGTAAATGTTTTGTGAAAAAACCATATGGTTGAAGTGGCAATGTGGGAATCTGAAAATACTATGAGGGATAAAAACCCACATTTATTTGATAAATGAAAAATATTAACCCATCAATAAGGACTTGGACTTAAACATTACATAACCTTGAATCAACCAAGATTCTCTTCCAACTGAACTACCTCTAGGCTTAAACATGGGATGGATCGGGCATATACTTTCTCAACATTGACACATGAAAAACATTGTGTACCTGGGATAAACATGGAGATAATACCACTCTGAATGCAACTGATCCAACATTCTACAGGATTTCATAAGGTCCAATGAACCTTGGACTCAACTTTACCTTCTAACAAAAGACATAATACTTTTCCATGGAGAAACTTTGAGAAATACATGAGCACCTACCTCAAAAGAATGATCTCTCCTCTGATTATCTTCATAAATTTTCTACCTATTCTGAGCTATTCTCTTGTGATTCTAAATCAATTGAACTTTTGTCTACCATCTCTTCTACCAATTCTAGTCCCATCAGCTTCCTTTCACCCACTTCGTCCCAAAAAGCTGGTACCAACTCTAAGGACCTGACATTAAACATTACATAATCTTGAATTATTCCTAGAATTCACATTGAGGATCTTTTCAGGTTTAGAGATTTAGAAAATTATACTATAAATATTATATAACAACATGAATATAAATTAAATCATGATAATATATATCAAATATTTTATGGGTCTGGAGATGTAAAATAAAACAAAAGGACTTAAGATAATACATTACCTTTAAATTGGGTTTCTCCCTTTGGTTTAAACCATATGGTTTACTTGAAGTTCCTTCTTCCAAATGTAAGGATTCTCCGGTGATGAGAGGGATCCTGAGAGCTTATTTAGGTTGGGGTTTAATAAGCCAAGGGTCTTTAGAGGTGTGAGGAATGGGTTAGATGTGAGGGGTTTTTATAAGGGAGAGGAGGGACTCTTTAGGAAAGTGTGAAAATATTTTTTAGTAATATAACAATATTCTGTTTCTAAAGTTCCAAAACTAATTAAGGTAGAAGATAAGATGAATAATGGTCGAAATAAAATCACCCAATAAGATTCATTCACATTTTAAGCCTCTAAATCATATTGGATAAATGTAAAAACATTTAAAAAACATGTATATTCATATTGTAGTTTGTTTTATCTATTCCAGTCAATACAACAGCTAGGCCTTAAAAACCATTTCATATTATATTATATTATTATTTTTCAGTATGACTTAGAATTGTGTGCAGCATAAGATTTCAATGAAACTCATTATTGTGTATCAGGTATGACATCGAACATAGAATCCCCTTTAAAGTAAAACTAATATTTAATTCACAAATATTAATAAATATGGATAATTTCTTATTCTTTATTTACCTGGGATGTTACATCCTTCCACCTTTTTGGAAATTGCATCATTGAAAATTTTAAATTCTGATTGGAAACTTCATTAAAATTCCCAATTTGGAAAAATAGTAAATAAAACTATATATTTAAAAGGAAAAAATATAAGCAAAAAGGTCACCCGATACAATAGATACTAGGATTCTTTGTAAACATGGATATGGAGGAGAAAACAATCCATCATGTTCTGATGGAGAGTGATAGAAACCGTGAGTATGAAAAAGTTAACCACCAGAAAATATCAAACTTGTGATGGGTTAAATTTTATTTAATATACCTATTTATCAATATATTTTCATTCCATTAAATACTAAATTTAAATGAAAGTAGCGTCAAAGCGTACGTACGACTTACTATCTCCATGAACAATGCATTTCATTTCTTACCTCTAAATGTTATGTAATATTATAAATACATAAAATTACTAGAAATATATGATATATGTGATATATAAATCATGAATATCATTCTGGATATAATAGAATCTTGACCACATTGATAACCTGTAATTATAAGGTGTTCATTTTGACTCAAGTACCAAATATCAACAAAACAACCATTATTAACATAAATGATTACATAATGTTTATAACATGGTAATAAGTAATATAAAAGGAATAAAAAACTTGAAAAAATTTCTTAATCAAGTATAAATTATCTTAATTTTATTATTCAGGAGGAACAAGGAACAAACAAGTCAAGAAGGACACGAGGTACGAGATTTCTTATCCCACTTTCAAGTCTATGAGATTCAATTTGTTTCCCACTTATTTATAGCATGTGGTTTATTGGGTTCTTCCATTAGATATATATTATCATGATTACCTTTATATTCATATTATTTTTTGATTAATTTTGTTGTTATTTACTATTGGTCATACGACTCGATTGATTGCAACGTGGTAATGGGTTTTCATCTCACTTTTTTATTCACGTGAGATTCATGCTATATTTGCCACTATTTATTTTTGTGTGGTGTTTTTAAAACCCATGATTTTATTCATTGTGTAAAATACTTAAATTTATGGGTAATTAAATCTTAATTGTAGGATCCATCTTTCATGGGGTGTATGTTTCGTAAGTTACCAAATCGTTAAGGGATCCTTTCACCCTCCTCTTTTTAAAAGACTTATTTTTGTTATGTTTTTTAATATATATATTATTATGTTGGGATATGTTCTTATATATCCTAATTGCTGTAAATTTTATGTCCATGTGATTTGATACCCCTTTCTCACTCATCAATTAATTTTCTTAATTTTGAAGTGACGTCGTTACGCTGTCAAATTTTTGTAAGAGAACTTCTTAACAGAGTTTCAATTCTTTGGGTTAAACTTCTACTTCTTGATTATGCCGTGCTAGGAATATGTGTGAACAAACTCTAATTTTTTCACAAATAATACCCACTTATTTTTATTTTATTTTTATTTTCCCCACATTATTATGTTATTGATTTATCCTTAATCTAAGGATATAGTTTTTATAAGGGACTTCATCTCAATTTACATTCCATTATGTATTCATTGTTATTATGCACCAATTCACTGTTATGTGGTGTATATAATGTCCTTTAGAATATTATATCATGAATCCCTTTATTCCCATGATATTATAAAGTTCGGATTAAATATTATTCCTCAATTATTTTTATTCAAGCATCTCTCTTTTTGTTATAAACTCTTTAACTAAAATATCATTTTAAATGTTTTAAAATTTTATACTTATATATATTAAAGTCCATGTTTTCAAAATGGTTATTAGGATTATTTATATGGGAATTAATGTTTTTAAATGATCATTCATTTAAAAGATTCAATGTGGAAAGGGACACTTTGATTAAAAAATCTCTTTATTAAATGTTTTAAATGGTTTTGAAAATGATTTGATAAATCATGGTTTATTTCAATATATTAATTAGATATATTGTGATTGAAATGTGGAAATGTTATCTTTCCTTTATTCTTGTGTTATGTGTTATGAATATTTTATGGTTATTGAGAATTGTTTATGTATACATGTGGTTCCGTGATAAACCTAGGGCGGGAGAGCCTGTGATAACTCTCCAAAGCATTGGGTATCGTGACAGAGGTAAACATGAATGTTTCTCCTAAGAGATTTAGGAAATATACTATGATGGGTTTTCCAAATGTGACTCCCTCTGTAGCTATGATAGCTAAAATGTAAGTATGATATGGATCCCTCAAGTTACCTTTATAAATTATAATTACTATGTGTTATTTCATAAATATTATGCTTTAAGAAGGTATGTTCTGATTAAAAATTATGGTTTCATTGATTTGTATTTATTGATGGGTTAATGTTTTCTTTTTTCTTTATTTAAAAACAGTACTGATATTTTTATGCTCATACCATGTTTTTAAAATATTTTTCACATGTTATAATGAAGAGTAGGAGAAATAAAGTATTAAAGAAGATTTATATGAAGAAAAGAACTCTTGTTTTATTTAAGGAGTTTTATTTTTGTGAAAAAACGGTTATAGTTGAAGTGTATAATTTTTAATATTCAAGTTGATAAGAAATAGTTATGGCCTAATTTTCTAATACTCTAAACCTGAAAATATCCTCAATGTGAATTATTGACATAATTCAAGATTATGAAATGTTTAAGGGAAAGTCCTTATAGTTGATATAAGGACCCACCCTTATACATTACATAATCTTGAATTAAATGAATAATTCACGTTGAGGATCTTTTCAGGTTTATAGTTTTAGAGAATTAGGCCATAAATATTAAATTACATCTCAAAAATTACAATGTTCACACTTCTACTCAGTTTCCATTTGTTTTCTAATATAAAAACTCTTGAAAAAAGAGTCATGTCTTGTCCCATGTTTTAGATAGCATGATTTTTTCTTGATCCATCCTTGAATCTATTCATCTTTAGGTCCTGTGAAAAACATTTCAAAACCTGGGTTGAGCATAAAAAATCTGTAAGGGTTATAAAACAAAGAAAGATAACATTAGTTCATCATTGTATACATAACATAATCTCTTTAACATATCTCATGAAATCATAAGATTTATGAATAACATATAGAAAACATGAATCCTGAAAGGAAACCTGGGGCATCCATATCATATTTACATTGTAGCTATCAAATCTATGTAGGGAGTTACATTTGGATTTCCCATCATATTATATTCCCTAAATCTCTTAGGAGAAACATTCACGTTTACCTCCGTCACTTTACCCAATGCATTAGAGATCTATCTCGTGCTCACTCACCCTAGGTTTATCATGGAACCAGCCGTATATGTAATCAATTACCATGGACCATAACATATTCATAACACATAAAAAACATAAAGGAAAGATAATATTTCCACATTTGAATAAAAATATATAAGATATATATATTGAGATAAAAAATCCATTATAATAACCATTTTCAATACCGAAATACGTAAAAGAGTACATGATATTTATTTTCCTTTTTAAAAACATTACATCTTGTTAAGGAATCCAAAGATCAAATAATGCTCGCGGCGGCGGAAAATCCGTTGTCACCACATACATTAAAAACAAACAATCTTTTTCATCTTTTTGCAAAATGATTCATTGAAAAAAGATTACATTTGACTAAAATTAAAAGTCAAAGGGTTTTATACACTATATAAAATAATGTTTTGTATAAATGAAAATATGCCTCAATGAAAGGAGATTGAGATGAAGTCCCCTTTTACGTGTTCGACTTGACCCATTCATTATGTAATATCCTTAAAATAAAACTAAAGTTAATTTATACTTTATTAATAACATTTTTCAAGTTTTTATTCCTTTTATATCACTTATTTACATGTTATAAACATTATATAATCATTTAAGTTATTAACAATTGTTTTGTCTGTATTTGGTACTTGAATAAAAAATATACCACTTATAATTACATATTGTTCCCGTGGTCAAATTTTCAATATTTAAAGAATTATATTCATGATTTAGATATAATATATATCATATATATAAAATATAAACATGTTTTTATAAAATTAAAAAACATTTAGAGGTATTAAATGAAATGCACCGTTCATGGAGACAGTAAGCCGTATGTACGCATGAATGCGACTTTCATTTCTATTTCATATTTAATGGAATGTAAAAATAATGATATAATGGTATATTATAATTCCAGTATAATATCATATATAATTTCATTAACCCCATACTTTATATGTCCCATATAAATCATTTAATGAGTCCTACCACTTTGTGGGGGCGGTAGTCCGCACTTCCTAAAATGAAATTATCACGTTTACCAAAAATGGAATCCAAAATGGTACTCTATAAATGAAAAATAATGTATCATAAAGAAAAAATAAACATAATAAATATCATATATAAATACATTTCCATATTAATGTCCACCATGATAGGCGGTAGGAGATAATTGAACAATCATCGTTTTGTGAGGCGTTAGTTTTCCATCCACAGAAACAATATGTTCTTTACCCATTAGATGGAGGTGTGTGTAAGTGTCGTTCGAATAAATCTTATAACAACATAATATTATGTTGAGATTACTATTTTTTTCATAAAATAAAATTATAAAAAGAGTTTAGTGGTTGGATAAGTAATATAAAAGAAAATAATTTAAGATAAATCATTACCATTAATTTGGGTAACTCCCTTTGGTTTGAACCAAAATGCCTTAGTAAAGTTCCTTCTTCCTAAGTTAATGGATCTAGGTGGAACAGAGGGATATTTAGTGCTTATTTAGGAATGGGTTGGATGAGTAAATGGGCTTGATAGGAGTGAGCAATGGGTTAGAGTTGATTTCTTTTTATAAGGGGGAGGAGGTGCTCTTTAAGAAAGTGTGAAACTATTATTTTATTATATAATTATTTTCAGTTTATAAATGTCCAAAACCTATTAAAGTAGAAGATAGTATGACTAATGGTAGAAATAAAATCATATAATAATAATTGGATACATTTTGGATATTATTTTTGTCATTATATTATTATTTTTTAAAATCAATTATTAATGTGGTAAACACAACATCATTATTTTGTCATAAATAATTTTAATTATATGATGTTTAAAAATTATAAACAAATAACATGATGTAGGAAATTTTTATATCTTTATAATGAATATTTATAGTCGAAATTATAGCATATATAACCCATTGTAAAAATTAATTTACTAAAAGATATTTGTTTGGGTCATTTTGGTCCTTACATTAAATTAATTAATATAATGTGTCATTATCACTCCTAAGTGGCTCCATGGGGTCCTAAATTCGACCCATGGATGCCAATGGTCGGATATGTATCAAAAAAAATCAGATTATGGCACATTTTAGGGTAATTTGTTATTATTATAATAATATTTTGTTACCCTTATTTACCAGATTTACACTTTAACCATGGTAAATAAAATTTTTACAATAGTAAATATTTAAAATGTCTAAAAATAAAAGTTAACTATTTACACAATTTGGAGCTAGAGATTAATAACATAGAATCCATTTTTCTAAATTGAAAACACTTTAGTGGAAGAAATTAATTTAAAATTAATTTCCATTTTCAAAACAAAAAAGCATGTTTTTTAAGAAATAATAACAATCAAAAGATTGACACTTGTTTATGACCAATTTCAAAGTGAAATTAATTCCAATAAATAGAATTAGATTAAATGGAAAAAAATAATCTAATTACATTTTAAAACAAATTAAAAAGATGATCCAACTATAAAAATAAATTAGATTATGAATCATATTTGAATTAAAATACACTATTTTTCAATATTGATTAAAAATTATTTTTTTCAGAAAAGTAACAAAAAATTGCCCAAAGTAAATTTTGAAGTCCAGATTCTAAAGAAGAATTTTATTTGGTCAAATATAACATATTAAAGTGACTAAAGATAGATTTAAAGAGGGTTCTCCATCAAAAGGCGATAAATCAACCTTTTAAAGTAAATTATGCTTGAAATTAAATTTTTTCACATTTTCAGCTTCAAACTTTTATTGGATAAATGTAAGAACATTTGACAAACCTATATAATCATATTATGATTATTTCGGTTCATTATTTCCAATATAACTACTCAGTGTTAACTAAAATCTAAAATAATAATATTATATTATTATTGTGCGATGTAAGATTTCAAAGAAACCCATTGTTGCGTATTGGGTGCACCATCAAATATAGAATCCCCTTTTAAGTAAAATTATTATTTAATTCACAAATATTAATAAATATGGAAAATGTAATATTCTTTATTTACCTAAAATTTTACATCCTTTCCCCATTTTGTAAATTATTTCCTCACAATTTTATTCACTTATCAAATAAATTGGGGTATTTATCCATCATTGCATTTTTAGATTCCCACATTTCCTCTTCAACCATATGGTTTTTTTCATAAAACCTTTACCTGGAGAATTACCTTATTCTGAGACACTTTCTCTCTATGGTCAAGAATCAGGATTGGTTGTTCCTCATATGAGATATTCTCCTCAAACTGAAATAACACTGGACATAAAACATGAGATTGATCTAGAATATACTTTCTCAATATTGAAACATGATAAACATTGTGTACCTTGGACAAACTTAGAGGTAAAGTTACAATGTACGCAACTGATCCAACTTTCCCTCGGATTTTATAAGGTCCAATAAACCTTGAACTAAACTTCCCCTTCTTACCAAAACGTATCACACTTTTCCATGGAGAAGCCTTGGGAAATACATGAACACCTTCCTCAAAATATAGATCCTTCCTCCAATTATCCATATAACTTTTCTGCCTACTCTGAGCTATTCTCATGTGCTTCTGAATCAACTGAACTTTTTATGCCATCTCTTCTACCAATTTCAGTCCCATTAACTTCCATTCACCAAATTCATCCCAAAATGCTAGAGTTTGACACCTATTCCCATATAATACCTTAAATGGATCCATATTTATAATGGAATGAAAACTTTTATTATAATAAAATTCAACCAAAGAAATATGTTGGTCCCAACTTCCATGGTAATCCATCGAGCAAGAACATACCAAATCTTCCAAGGTCTGAATAGTTCATTATGACTACCCATCTGATTGTGGATGAAAATATGTACCTAAGAGCCTTACCTTAGGCAGAAGGCAGTTTAAGAATTCCTTTTGGTTCAAAACAACGGGAGTTACCGAAATTAAATGTAATGATTTCTCTTAAAATTCTTTTTATTATTTTACGTCTCCAACCCATAATTTTTTTTATTACTTTCATTTATAACAACACTAGAATCCTTAATATACTAGAATATTTTTATGGGAATTATTCTAACTAAACTTATACAGACCTCCATCTAATGGGTAGAGAACATACTATTTCTGTGGGCGATGAACTAATACCTCATGAAACGATGATTGTTCAAATATCTCCTACCGCCTCTCATGGTGGCCATTATGATGGAACTCTATTTTTATATGATATATAAATTACTTTTAAGTTTTGTTTATGATTCTATATTTTCATAATTTATAGCATACCTTTATAGTTTCTTTTATGGTTAAACATGATAATTTCATTTCAGGAAGTGCGACTTACCGCCCCCTAAAGTGATATGAATAGTTTATTCCATAAGTGGGATTCATAAAGGATGGAGTTAATGAAATTAAAAATTATATTATATTGGAATTATAATATACCTATTTATCACTACGTTTTCATTCCATTAAATACGAAATTTAAATGAAAGTAGCGTTCATGCGTACGTACGACATACCATCTCCATGAACGGTGCATTTCATTTCTTATGTCTAAATGTTATGTAACATTATAAATACATATAAATACTGGATATATATGATATATATGATATTTAAATCATGAATATAATTCTAGAGATAATGGAATCTTGACCACATGGACAACTTGTAATTATAAGTTGTCCATTTTGACTCAAGTACCAAATATCGACAAAATGACCATCATTAACTTAAATTATTATATAAAGTTTATAACATGGTAATATGTGATAAAAAGGGATAATAAACATGAAAAAGGTTATTAATCATGTATAAATTAACTTAAGATTATTATTTAGGAATAACAAGGAACAAACAAGTCAAGAAGTACACAACGTAAGAGGTTTCTTATCTCACTTTTAATTTCGTGAGATTTCTATTGTTCACCACTAATTTATTTCATGTGGTGTATTGGGTACTAACATTTGATATATATTATCATGATTATATTTATATTAATGTTATTTTGTGAATCATTTGGTGGTTATTAACTTTTGGTCATACGAATCGATTGATTACAACGTGGTATGGGATTTTCATCTCACTTTTTATTCCCACTATATTTATGTTATATTTGACAGAAAATCATGTAGTGGGGTGTATGTACTACCCATGATTGTATTAATTGTGTAATATAATTTAGTTAATTTGTATTTAAATCTTCATTTTATGATCCTTATTTCATGGGTTCTATGTTTCGTAAGGTACCAAATCGGTAAGGGAACCTTTTAACCGAATTTCCATTCCTTGGGTAAATCTTATAATTCTTAATTATATCAGGATATGATAATGTGTAGAATTATGGATTATTTATTTATGTTATAATTTCCACTCTTCTTTTTGTGGATATAATTTTGACACACATAATCACTGCATTGATAAATTCTCATGTCATCAATATGAACATGATAAGAGTAATTTTAACTCAATTTCTATTCATTAAGTTAAACATACAAGTCATTGGTGTTGTTTTTACAAAAACATGTGTGAATGTTCTCTGATTTATTTACCCTGAATATAAAATAATATTGAGTGTATTTATGTTGGTCACACATAATTATGTAATTGATTTATCATTAATCTATGGAACCATCTTTATAGGGGTTTTCGTCTCAATTTACATTCTATTAAGACTTCATTGTTGTTATGAAGCAATTCACTCTTATATGGTGTATATACTATACTTTGGTATATTATATCATAAATCCCTTTATTCTCATGATATTATAAAGTTATTAATAAATTTAATTCGTCAATTATTTTTATTAAAGCATCACTCATTTTGTTATAAACTCTTTAACTAAAATATAATTTTAAATGTTTAAAAGATTTATTCTTCTAAATATTTTTCATTAATTTCAATGTTTTCAAAATGGGTTTGAGGATTTACTTATATGTACATTAATGTTTTCAAATTTTAATTAATTTAAAAGATTCAAAGTGTTATGCGACACTTTGATTCAAAAATCTATTTATTAAATGTTTTAAATGGTTTTGAAAATTATTTGATAAAGCATTGATTATTTGAATATCGTGATTTGATATATTGTGATTGGAAGTGGGAATTTAATATTTCCTATATTATTGTGTTATATGATTTGAATATATTATTGTTATTGGGCATTTTTTACTTATACAGGTGGTTCCGTGATAACCCTAGGGTGGGTGAGCCTGAGATTGCACAACAATGCATTGGGTAATGTGATGGAGGTAAACCTGAAAGTTTATCCTAAGAGATTTAGGTAATATACTGTGATGAGTATTACAAATGTGACTCTCTCTGTATTTGTAATAGCTATAATGTAAGAATGATATGGATGCCTCAAGTTACCTTTATGATTTATAATTACTATGTGTTGTTACTAAATATTATGATTTAAGAAGGTATGTTATGATTGAAAATTATGGTTTCATTGATTTGCATTTATTGATGGGTTAATTTTTCCATTCCTTATTTTATAACCCTTACTGATCTTTTTTATGATGATCCTATGTTTTTGAAATGTTTTTCACTAGTTAAAAGGAACGGTAAGAGAAACTAAGTATTCAAGAATATTTATATCATGAAGAGATCTCTTGTTTTATTTTAGGAGTTTTATTTTTGTGAAAAATCAGTTATAGTAGAAGTGTCTAATTTGAAATATTCAAGTTGATATGAAAGAGTTATGGCCTAATTATCTAAAACTATAATCCTAAAAATATCCTCAATGTTAATTCTTAACATAATTCAGGATTAAGTAATGTTTTAGGTCGAGTCCTTATAGTTGGTGTTTTAGACAACCTGACTTTTCCTTAATCCCATTCTTGAACCTATTCATCTTTAATTACTATGGGAAAAATTTCAAAAACATGGGACAAGCATAAAAAGCTCAGTAAGGGCTATGAAAGAAGGAAAACATTAGCCCATCAATAAATTCAAATTAATAGAACCATAATTTTCAATCATAACATACCCTACAAAATCATAAGATTTATGAATACCACACTCAATCATAAATAATAAAGGTATATTATGAAATTCATAACATAATTACATTTTAGATATCACAGATACATAGGTAGTATCATTTTTAATACCCATAATAGTATATTACCTAAATCTCTTAGGAGAAACATTAACGTTTACCTCTGTGACATTACACACTGCATTGGAGAGCTATCTCGGGCTCACCCGCCCCAGGTTTGTCATAGAACCACCCATATAAATAATCAATGACCAATAACCATAACATAATCATAACACATAAAATAATAATAAAATAAAGATAACATTTCAACATTCCTATCACAATATATCATATAATGGTATTGGCATAATCAATGCTTTGTCAAAACCATTTTCAAAACCATTTAAAACATTTAATAAAGATATTCTTCGAATAAAAGTGCCCAATACCACTTTGAAGATTTTAATGGAATTAACATTAATATCCATATAAATAAAACCTAAAACCCCTTTTGAAAACATGGTCATTAATGAGAAATATTTACAAGAAAAACTCTTTAAAACATTTAAAATGTTATTTGAGTTAAAGAGTTTTTAACAAAATGAGAGAAGTTTAAATACAAATAATTGAGGAATAATTGTTAATCAGAACATTATAATATAATTAGAATAAAGGGATTCATGATATAATAGGCCAAAGGACAGTATATACACCATATAAGAGTGAATTGGTGAATAACAACAATGAAGTCTCAATGGAATGTAATTTGAGACAAAATACCTTACAAAAACAATATCCTTAGATTAAGGATAAATCAATTACATAATAATGGGTGAAAAATATAAATACACTCAATATGATTGGATATTCAGTGTAAATAAATCATAGGACATTGACACATATTATTTTTAAGGAAAAACCTATGATTTGGATGTTTAATTAAATGAATGAAAATTTAGTTAAAATTATTCTTATCAAGCTTATATAGATGACTTGAGAATTTATAAATGGAGATATTATGTGTATAAAAAGTATATCCACATAATGGGGAGTGTAAATTACAACATAAATAAATAAACAGTGATTCCACATATAATCATATCATGGAATAATTATGAATTAGAAGATCAAACAAATGAATAGAAATTTGATTAAAAGGTTCTCTTACTGATTTGGTAACTTATGAAACATAAAAACCATGAAAGAAGGATCATAAAATGAATATTTAAATACCCATTAATTTAATTATATGACACAATGAATAAAATCATGGGTAGTACATACAAAACACAAAAGGAAATAGTGGTGAATATTACATGAATCTCACGAGAATAAAAAGTGAGATGAAAATACCTTACCAAATTGTAATCAATCGAGTCGTATAACCAAAAGTTAATAACCACCAAATGATTCACAGAATAACATGAGTATAAATAGAATCAGTATAATATAAATCAAATGGATATACACAATACACCAAATGCAATAAATTAGTAGGGAACAATGGAAATCTCACAGAACTAAATGTGAGAAAAGAAACCGCTTACCTCGTGTCCTACTTGACTTGTTTGTTCATTGTTATTCTTAAATAATAAACACAAGTTAAATTATAATTTGTTAAGAACCCTTTTTCAAGTTTATTATCCCTATTATATCACTTATTACCATGTCATAATCATTATGTAATCATTTAAGTTAATAATGGTCGTTTTGTCGATATTTGGTACTCGAGTCAAAAATGAACACCTTATAATTACAAGTTGTCCATGTGGTCAAAAGTACATTATATTCGAAATGATATTAATGATTTAGATATCATATATATAATATATATCTTGAATATATATGTATTTATAAAAGTACATAACATTTGGAGATAAGAAATGAAATGCACCGTTCCTGAAGACGGTAAGCCGTACGTACGCATGAAGGCTACTTTCATTTATATTTAATATTTCAATTGAATGAAAACTTAATGATAAATTGTTATATTATAATTCCAGTATAATATCATAAATAATTTCTTTAACTCCATACTTTATACATCCTATTAATGGTATGAATTAGTCATATCACTTTGAGGGGGTGGTAGTTTTCACTTCCTCAAATGAAATTGTCACGTTTACTCATAATGGAAACCATAAAGGTAGGATATAAATTAAAAATACATAAGATAAAAGAAAAAATAAACATTATATATGTCATATATAAATAAATTTACATCATAATGGACACCATAATAGGCAGTTGGAGATAATTGAACAATCATCATTTCCTGATGCGTTAGTTTTCCATCCACAGAAATAGTATGTTCTTTCCCCATTAGATGAAGGTGTGTGTATGTTTAGTTAGAATAATTCTCATAAAAACAACCCAATATATTTAGGATATAGGTTTTGTTATAAAATAAAGGAATAAAAATGGTTTATGGGGTTGGAGATGTAAAATAAAACAAAAGGACCTAAGAGAAGATGATACCTTTAAATTGGGTATCTCCCTTAGGTTTCAACCAAAATGTTTACTTGAAGTTCCTTATGCCTAAGGTAAGGCTTCTAGGATGAAGAGAGGTATTTTTAGAGATTATTTGGGAAGGGGTTGGATGAGCCAAGGTCTTGATAGGTTTGAGGAATGGGTTAGAAGTGAGGGATTTTAATAAGTGGGAGGAGGGGATCTTTAATAAATTGTAAAAATATTATTTTATTATATAATGATTTTCGGTTTTTTAAGTTCAATGAATAATTAAAGTCAAAGATAAGATGAATCATGGTTGAAATAAATTAATATTAATGGAATTGTTCAGGTTTTGGATATTTTTTAGATTTTATAATATTATTTATTAAAATCATTTATTAATGTGGTAAACACTACATCTGTATTGTGTCATAAATAATTTTATTTATTTGATGTCAGAAAATTATAAAAAAATACCATGATGTATAAAATATTTTTAGAATTCCAAATAATATTCATTGTCAAAAATATAACCTATATAAACTTATTTAAAAATTAATTTACCAAAATATATTTTTTATGTCATTATGGCCATTACTTTAAATTAATTAATATAAAGTGTCATCATCAATCACAAGTGGCTCCATGGGGTCCCAAAATCGACCAATGGATGCCCATCATTGGATATGTATCAAAAAATAGGATTAGGACACATTTTAGGGCAATTTAATATTATTATAATAATATTTGTTTACCCTTATTTACCAGATTTATCATTTAAACCTGGTAAATAAAATACTTACTAAAGTAATATTCATAATGTCTAAAAATAAACATTACCTATTTAAACAATTTAGACCTCCTGATTCCAAATATGGAATCCATTTTTTCAAATTCAAAACAAAGAAGTGGATGAAATTAATTTAAAATTAATTCCCGCTATCAAATCAAAAAGCGTGATTTTATGAAATAATAACTATCAAAATATTGAATGTTTTTTTATTTCAATTTAATTGTGAAATTACTTCAATGAGAAAAATTGGAATAAATGGTAAAAACATAATATAACTACAATTTATCAAAAATTAAAAATATAATATAAACATATAAATAAATTAGATTAAAAGGTAGTTTTGAATTAAAATACATTATTTTTCACTTTTCATTAAAAATTGAATTTTATCAGAAAAATACCAAAAATTTACCCAATTTTTTTGATGTCCCGATTCTAAAGAAGAATTTTATTTTGTCTAATAAAACATATAAAAGTGACCAAAACTATATTTAATGTGGGTTCTCCATCAAAAGGCTTTAAATCAACCTTTTAAAGTATATTATGCTTAAAATCATATTCTTTCTTATTTTAAGCCTCTAAAATTTATTGGTAAAATGTAAAAGATTTAACAAACATATATATTCATATTATAGTTATTTATATCCATTCCAACCAATACAACATCTAGGAATTAACTACAATTTAAAATAATATTATATTACTATTTTTCAGTATGACTTAGTATTGTGTGCAACTTAAGATTTCAAAGAAACCTGTTGTAGCGTATTGGGTACACCATCGAACATATCATCCCATTTAAAGTAAAATTTATTTTTAATTCATAAATTTTAAGAAACTTTAAAATTTTATATTCTTTATTTACCTGGGATGTTACATTCTTCCCACCTTTTGGGAATTGCGTCCTCACAATTTTAAAATTGTGATTGAAACTTCATTGAAATTCCTAAATTGGAAAAAGTGTAAATAAAACTATCACTTTAAAATAAAAAATATAAGAAAAAAGGTCACCCAAGACAATATATACTAGAATTCTATAATAAAATGGATATGGAAGAGAAAAAAACATCATGTTCTGATGTAGAGTGATAGAAAACATGATTAAGAGAATGTTAACAACTAGAATATCACAAACTTTTTATGGGTTAAATCGTATTTGATTCCCCAGTAGGAAAAGTTAATGGAAAAAGTTTTTGTTTTATGTTAATTTTCATAAATTTGATGAATTTATTTAAGATCATGAATAAGAACATACAGAAACATACTTAATTTTCTTGTAAACATTTATCCTTTAATGCATTTATACAACCAACACATCTTTTCTTCAAACGATGAGTACTCATGATGACTTGTTCACATTGAAAGCACTACAATAAACTTCAAGAGAATAACATAATCCGTAAAAGATAAATTATATTTCTACCATGTCTTTTGACATTAACCATAATCAAAAAGGTTAATAAAAGATCAGATAGTCCCTAAAAGGATAATATTTTACAAAAATAAAAACTACTCTTAATCTCCAAAATTTGTTAAACTATATCCAAAGCTCAAAAAAGACCATTCAATAAAAAATTATCCATAAAATTATTCAAAGTAATACAACCCCATAAATAATAAATATAACAGGTTAATGATTCTGTATATATGATATACCATCCAATTACATATAATTTTTCCATCAATTATATTGTCGCTCGTGCGTACGCAAGGATTATCGTCTCCATGAACGTGATGAGATTCATTTCCACCTCGAAATCATTCCAGAATGGTTTTCATTTTATGATTACAGATAATGTTTATGAAAATAATTTCACTCTATATATTAATCAAATACATCATATCCATAACAATCATGGCTTACCTAACCAAGCATATAATGGAAAACAAGTCATTTAACACCCAAAATGATGAAACTACTATTATATTATTAACAAAGCAATATTAGAAGATCATATATGATATCATATTTATGTATATTGTTCTCTTATAATTTAATAACAATGTTTTAACTAATATACAAGAGGTTAACATACAATAGACTAATGAAACGTACAAGGTAAGGGTTGATTTCACAATCTCTTTATTATCTGAGGTTGTTTTTAAATAAGTATCTACTGGGACCTCTTTATCATCCATATCCATGTTTTCTTAAAAATGTAATTCACATTTTTTACTATTAACTAGACTATTGTTTAAAGTCATTTATACCCTTATTTGAACTTATATGTTTTGAAAGGAATCTTTCCGCCATTTTCCAAACAAGGTACTTTTTGACCTTTTCAACAAAATTAAGGTAAGAATGTTTTTTATGTTATACAGCGGGTGCAGATATGTTCCACCATTATATCATCATCGAAGCTTCCCTTACATGATTATAAGAATATTTTCAAAATAAATGTGTTATTTTATAATTATGTGACTGTTAAATGGATTCAAAATAGAAAGAGGTATTTCTATCAAATAGATTTCATTTCATCTATTTCAACACCCTTTGATGGATTTTAAACTTGTTTGAATCTGATTTATTAATAAAAATTATTCCATATTGTATTGAAGGTTTTGTGATATGTTTGGCTGTAGATGTGTTTTTTAATACCATTCATGGTTTATGGTTAATGTATTGACATTTTGTATGCTAGTTTTAATATGAATGTTTATGTTTTGTTTCAACCTTTTCATATGAGGAATGTATTGGACTTAGTATGTGATAGGTGGAGCCCACTATACCTTCTCAGTCCATTGGTAGGTCTCATGAGACAATTAGACGTGGAATTGACTGAGGCCTTTCCCAATTTGATATATGGTTTTGGCCGAGGCCTAAATCATTTTTAGATGTCTTGGATGAGGCCTTGACAAGATGTTTCATAATGTATAGAATTATATATTCCCTAATTATTAAAATAATATTGATGGTTCATGTGGTTATTCGACTAGTTGAATACACATGACTATGTTTTATTATGGAAATATTTACTGAGCTCATATTCCTACCACATAGTGTTCGTGTTTATTATTTGTAAAGGAATGTGTTATTAATTATCCATCATGCCTAATGTTTATGTTATCTTCCACTATATTGCTTACCCTTATTGAGCGTTTGAGCTCACCTGTTTCTTATGTTTCAATTTACCAGGATTCTTAGAAGTGTATTACGACTGATAAACTGGGTTAAGCTATGGTATTATGGTCACTCTAAATGGATCATTTATGTTGTGTTTTATTTTCTAATGTGTAATGTAACATTCATGTATGTAATCTATTTTCAAAGACTACTAAACTATCGGTATTTCAGGACTGGATTCCTTGTAATCATACCAATGTTATTAATGTAATTCTCTGGAACATACAAACCTAGTGGTAAAACCCAAAAACACCGCTTTGAGGTAGACTTAAACAGGAACTGGTGCACGACAACAGGCCTTGCTGCAATTTTGGTTATGACACTCCCAATATATTTTCTTAAAATAATTCACATTTTCATTACAAGCCATTATAAAGGATTTAGGAGAAAATACTTCCTCAAATAAAACATTATATGAGTATAGATTATATTCATAATCTTTTTAGTTTATGTTAGGTATTTTACAAGTTTGGAATTATGCATTGCGATTCATAAACTAACCTAATTTATGCCATTGTTTAGAAATGGAACATAGTAGAAGAAATGAGAATTCAAACAATATGTATGATTGAAAGATAAAGTAAGATAATATATTTCATGGTATGAAGACAAATTTTAAAAGGAAAATAGTCTCCCACGCATTATCATCATATAAAGAAATAATATCACGCGTTAATAAGATATGTAAAGAATTCTCTGAGTCCTATGGATTTGATGGGAAGAAAGAGAAGAAAGTATGGAAGAGAGAAAGATGGATAAAGGGAAGAGGGTAAAGGAGGATTTTCCCATATGTGATAACTATGGAAAGAATCACCTTGGTAAATACTTGAAGGGAATGAGAGTGTATTGTAAGTGTGGAAAAAAAGGACACCACGTATGTGATTGTAAGGGTAAGAAATTTTTTTCAAATATACAATGCTTCAACTGCAAGGAGTTGGGACACTACGAGAATCAATGTCCAAATTATTAGAGTATACCTCAAATGCTTTTATTGGCTAATAATAAAGTTATTATACTACCAAAGATGAAGATGAATTATTAGAGTTCTTATGTTGTTATTAAATTATTGTTTCATTTGAGTATTTTATTAATGATGTACATGTTATATGAATTATAGAGTATATAAGGATTGTACTGTAGTATTATTTTATTATGGATTTTAGATTGTATGGTACCAAGTAAAGTGACAAAGTTTCATGTTATTTTTTTATAAAATACATGGTTGAAGGATAGGTAAACCATAATATGGTCCTGATACTAAGCCAGTGATTTTGGAATAAGAGATGGTAGATTTGGATAAATTATATTGGATACTCTGGACTTCCTTGGAACAGATTAATGGTTAGTTTATTCCATCATTGTTGGAATATTAAATATATTTTATGTAAGGAATATATATAGTATTCTATAGAGAATAAGGGAGAATGAATGTAATCAATAAGGTTTTATGGAATTTCAGGGTGTTACCATGTTTTAAAATAATACATGATGAAGGTATTCATATGTTATTACGTGGAAAAAGTGGTCTTCATTTTTATTACCTTCCTTATAAATTTTGGACTACGAGTTTGGAAAAAAGTATTTTGGATAATTATAAAGGTTGGAATGGATTATGTTTTATATTGGATACTATTTTAAGGTTAAATCATTTCATAAGATTATTTTTGGATTTTTATAAAAAGGACAACCGAGAGGTCGGGCGACAACCCTTCACGTCCAGAAAGGGCGCGAGACTTGAACCCGCATCCAAAGATCCACAAAGGTGCATCACCTACCACTGGCCTACGTGATGTCCTAGTTTGTATAATTTTGTTTATTTTAAATTGTCTGATAGATTAATTATAAATTCATTTTTTGGAACATTATACGATTAGGATAAATAAAATGTTTTTGAATTCTATTGTCTTTTGGAATGAAAGATGAGTTTATGGTGTGAATTACTTGAAGGATGAAACTCTACATTTAAAGTATATTTTTCCCATTATTCTATGAATAAATTAATTCTTAAACCATAGGGAAGGTATCTTAAACCCAATAATGTTTTACTATAATACCTTATTTTTTGTTGAACTGACGATATTTTTAATCATCATAGATTGATGGCTTTGAGGTCCTCAATTTTACACTATTTTGTGATTGATGACCTCAATCACTCCATATAAATATTTACATTTTCCCTCAGATTATGTGCCTCTATTTTCCACCAATTTTTTCTTAATAGAGGACATAACATGGTGGTGACTTTTTAATTTTCCTTTCCCTCCTATTAAGACTAAATGTTTTTAAACCAATTTCAGATATGGGTTCTCCACAATGTTGTTTTTCTATTTTAAACCGTTTGTTTTTGAAAAACAATTTCAAATTGTGAGGATGTAGTTTATTAAAGGAGGGGAGAATTTAACACACCAAGATTTCATAATATGTTCTCTATTTAAAGTATTATAATAACTTGTGCTATTCGCAACACCGAGTTCGAGTGCACCACGACTTTCCAAACTAGCTGTTCAAAAAAAAGAGGTCATAAATATTATTAACCACATTTTTAATTTTAAATATATACTATATAATTCTAACATTCATATTTAGTGTCTCTTAGGCATAATATAAGTAAAATTCAATTTTTATGATAAAAGAGGTCTTTTTTCAAAAAAAATGCAGCTTTTCCGCCTTTTAATGGAAAACCCTTTTTAAATCAAATATTTGACACATTTATATATTAAATTTAGTGAAAATAAATTATTTTTTGGAATAGGTACATAAAAATTTAGTTTGGATAATGTTTTGGTAGTTTTCTGATAACTTTTATATTTTGATGAATAGTAAAAAAATACTAAATTTTAAATAGAAACAACTTTTTTAATCGAAATAATTTATAGTGTTAAATTATAAATTTGAGTGGTTTTGAAGTATAATTAAATTATATTTTTATCATTTAATATCATATAGATAATTTTAGGTATTTTTATATTTAAACTGAACATAAACAAGTGTCAATATTTGGATAGTTTTTTATTTTTTTTAACGCGTTTTTTGTTTTGACAATGGGAAATAATTTCAGCCACTTTTGTGTTTTGAATTTGGAAAAATGGATTCTATATTTGGAAGTAGAAGGTCCAAAATCTGTAAATAGGTAACTTTTATTGTCAGAAATTATGAATAATTACTTCCTTAAATATTTTATTTACCATGGTTAAAGGGTAAATCCAGTAAATAAGGGTAAAAAATAATATTATTATAATATTAAAATACCCTAAAATGTGTCTTATTCCTATTGGTTGACATATTTCTGACCATGGGAATCCTTGGGTCGACTTTGGGACTCCATGGAGGCACTTGATAGTGATAATGACACATTATATTAATTAAATTAAAGTAAAGACAAAAATGACATAAACATATATCTTTTAGTAAATTTTTTTTTAAAATGGGTTATATAAGTTATCTTTTCAACTATAAAAACTCATTAAAAATAAGAAACTATTTCCTACATAATAATATTTTATTTATAAATTTTAGACATTAAATAATTTAATTTATTTATGACACAATGATGATGTAGTAATTACCTTATAATGAATGAATCAAATAAATGGTATTGTAAATATTATGATAAATATAATTTAAAAGTTTTGATGCCATAAAATAATATTATAGGGTAATATGAGAAGTTAGAATTGATTCAATGTATTTTTTATGTAATAATGTTTTGATGACCTTCCCAAAAACAGAATACTAAATAGTGTCAAAATTGACATATATGAGTTTTTTAAAAAATATATTATATTATTACATTATATAACAGTCCTATAAATCTATGGTTCTTCCAGAGAACTTTTATAATTATAGGTATATTAATAGTGAACCACATTGGGTTCTCTTGGCTTTTTATTTTATATTTATTAATCATATAATATAAAAATACAAAGAGACATTGTAAATGTCAAACTATTTAACTAATAGTGAAATATAAAAGATAAGGTTAATACAGTGAAATAAACCTATCTAAAACCTATTGTTTGAGAGGTTTTTGGCTCATCCCCAACTTAAAATCTAAATAAATAATTTTTTATCCATTAAAAACAGAAAATTATTTTATGATTAAATAACATTTCAAGCTTTTCCTAAAGTGACCCTCACCTCTCTTATAAAAGGGTAGTTTCCTCTCTCTTAATTTCACACCTCAAAAGCCATTTGGATCGTCAAAAACCTAACCCAATATCCTACCAACTTTCCTACCCTCGTCTTAGAGGCCTTAATTTGGTTATAAAGAAAACCCAAGGAGCCCTTTTGATCAAATCAAAAGGAAGAACCCGAATAAGAGGTAAATATTTCATCACCTCTTTCAAGTTCTTGTCTTCTTCCACTTCCTATTTCTTTGTTGTTCCATTATAAAATAATCACTACAGTATCTTCTATATACTATGATGTTATTATAAAAATTTCATAACCTTATTCATTATTCTATCCATTATATTAATGACAAAATCACCATACATGCGTACGTACGGCTTACCGTCTCCACGTCGTGGCGTAGTTTGTTATTCAAACACTTAATTATTTGGATGGGTATAATAATGAGTATAAAAGATGTAAATAATAAATATAACATGTTAATGATTCTTTATATAGGATATAACATTGAATTACATATGATTACACCATCAATATAATGATATTGTCGCACGTGCGTACGTACGGATTACTGTCTCCATGACGCGATGAGATTCATTCCCACATTCACCATTAAATGATGATTATAAAAATATATATTATTAATACGTATGTAATATATGACATAATAATTATACTGGATATATATATATATATATGTATGTAAGTATGTACTTAATTATATCTTATTCACTTAGTTTTGTTCAATACAATATGAAAACAGAAACAACGTTTTTGCGTACGTACAACCTACCGTCTCCATAAACGGTGCCTTCCATAAAAAATATACATATCTATTATAAATATTTATATTATAAATATATATGATATATAAACTATGTTTTATATTCTGGAAGTATTTAAATCATGATCTAAATGATACGATTGAGAATAACAAGTTAAAACACATATGATAAAGAAATCGATTGTTACACAAAATGTTAATTTACCATGGAACTAATTATTAAATGGGTCATATAAAGTCATAAATGAATCATGTATGATATTATATATATGAATATGGTTCTTCTATAATTTAATAACATATTGTGGTCATTATACAGGAGGTCAAATGTACCCTCGACCAAAGAAAAGTGCAAGGTAAGGGTTATTTCCCCAATATCATTATTATCCAATATTTTTTATGTGTATGTATTTAGTAAAACATATTTATCATCGATACCCATATTTTGTAAAAAAATTTCAAAAGGAATCATTTATGGTTTTATGGGAGGATCTGTTTAACTAGATCATCATTTTAAATGTTTTAAAGTTTTATCTTTCTAAATCCTTTTAATTAATTTCCATGTTTTAAAAACGATTTTAAGGATTTATTTATATGGACTTGAATGTTTTTAAATTTTTAATTCCCTTAAATTATTTCAATGTGGTATGTGAAACTTTTATTAAAAAATTTCCTTAAAAGTATTTCTTTTTTAATTGTGTAACTTTTAAATGTTTTCATGAAACAGGATATTTCTCTAAAAAAGTTTTACAAATCATTTTCATCTATGTCAACATCTGTTGATGGATTTTAAACTTGTTTGAAACTTATTTATTATTATTAAAATCTTCCATATTGTATTGAAGGTATTGTGATATGTTTGAATGTGGATGTGTTATTTTTATACAATTCATGATTTGTGGATAAAGTGTTGACATTTTGTATGCTAGTTTTAATACAAATTTTTATGTTTTGTTTCATCCTTTTCATATGAGGAATGTAATGGACATAGTAAGTGATGTGTGGAGCCCACTATAGCTCCTCAGTGAATCAGTAGGTCTCGTGAGACAATTAGACGTGGAATTGGCTGAGGCCATTCTGAAATTTGATATAGGGTTTTGGCGGAGGCCTTAATCATTTTTAGACATCTTGGATGAGGCCTTGAAAAACATGTTTCAGAATTTCCAACATTATACATTCTCTCATAATGAAAATATTATTTATAATTCATGTGGTTATTCGACTAGTAGAATTCCCATGAATATGTTTTATTATGGTACTTTTTACTCACCTCATATTCCTGCCATAATGTGTTCATGTTTATTATTTTTAAATGCATGTGTTTTATTTTATTCACCATGCCTAATTATTATGTTATCTTCTGCTGTATTGCTTAACCTTACTGAGCATTTGAGCTCACCCCTTTCTTATGTTTTATTTTACCAAAATTCCAAGAATTGTATTATGTTTGATAGTCGGGGTTAAGCTAAGGGATTAATGGAATTATAAAAGGATCATTTATGATTCGTTTTATTTTCTAATGTGTAATGTAATGTTCATTTATGTAATATAATTTCAAAGATTGCTAAACTGATCAGTCTTTCGGGACATGATTACATACTTGAACGATAGTTTATCGATTTGGTAACACACAAAACATAAACCCCATGAAAGATGGATCATACAACAAAGATATAACTACCCATAAATTTAAGTATATTAAACAATGAATACAATAATGGTAAGTACATACACTACACAAATAGAAATAGTGAAAAATATATCATGAATCTCACGTGAATAAAAAATTGAGATGAAAACCCCTTACCACATTGTATTTAATCGATTCATATGACCAAAAGAAAATAACCCCCAAATGAATCATAGTATAGAATAAATATAAAAGGAATCATGATAATATATATCAAATGGCAGTACCCAATACACCGCATGTATTAAATAATTTGCAAACAATGGAAATATCACAGAATTGAATGTGATATTAGAAATCCCTTACTTCATGTATGACTTGACTGGTTTTTTCCTTGTTCCTCCTAATAAAAAACTTAAGTTAATTTATACATGATTAAGAACCATTTTTCAAGTTTATTATTCATTTTATATCAATTATTACCATGTTATATACATTATGTAATCATTTATGTTAATAATGGTCATTTTGTCGATATTTGGTACTGGAGTCAAAAATGAATAGCTTATAATTACATGTGGTCCATGTGGTCAAGATTCCATTATTTCCAGAATGATATTCAGGATTTAGATATCATATATATCTATTATATATATGTATTTATAATAGTACATAACCTATCGGGATAATAAATGAAATGCACTTTTCATGGAGATGGTAAACCGTACGTACGCATGAACGCTACTTTCATTTCTATTTCGCATTTTAATTGAAGAAAAACTTAATTATACATAGTTATATTATAATTTTAGTATAATATACTATGTAATTTAAATAACTTTATCCTTTATGCATCCCACGTATGGTATGAACAAGTCATATAACATTGAGGGGGTTGTAGTCCGAAACTTCTAAAATGAAATTATCGCATTTACTCATAATGGAAACCATTAAGGTATGATATAAATTAAAAATACAGAAGCATAAATAAGAAATAAACATTATATACATCATATATAAGTATAGTTCCATCATAATTTCCACCATAAGAGGTGGTAGGAGATAATTGAACAATCATCGTTTCGTGAGGCATTAGTTTTCCATCCATAGAAATAGTATGTTCTTTACCCATTAGATGGAGGTGTGTGTAAGTGTAGTTATAAGTATTCTCATAATAAAACCAATTATATTGGGGATACTTCTGCCATTATAAAAGAATGGAATAAAAATTGTTTAAGGGGTTGGAGATGTAAAATAAAACAAAAGGACTTAAGGGAAGTCACTACCTTTAAATTGGGTATCTCCATTTGATTTGAACCAAAAGGTTTAATTGAAGTGCCTTCTGCCTAGGGTAAGGATTCTAAGAGGAAGAGAGATATCTTGAGAGCTTATTTGGGCTGGGGGGGATGATCCAAGAGGATTTAGAGGTTTGAGGAATATAATATGACCCGTGGTCGAAATAAAATCATGCAATAGAAATTGGATAGGTTCTGGATATTGTTTTAGATTTTATAATCTTATTTATTTAAATAATTTTTAATGAGGTAAACACAACATCTTTACTGTGTCACATATAAATTTATTTATTTGATGTCTAAAAATTATAAAAAAATACCATGATTTATGAAATAGTTTTAGATTTACAAATAATATTAATAGTCAAAAAGTTAACTTATACAACCCTATTTAAAAATTAATTTACTAAAATATATTTTTTATGTCATTTTTGTCTTTACATTAAATTAAATAATATAAAGTGTCATTATCACTCCCCAGTGGCTCCATGGGGTCACAAAATTTAGCCCTGGATACCCATGGTCGGATATGTATCATCCAATAGGATTAAGACATATGTTAGGGTAATTTTATATTATTATAATAATATTTGTTTACCATTATTTACAAGATTTACCTTTTAACCATGGTAAATAAAATATTTATTGATGTAAATATTCATAATGTATAAAAATAAAAAGTTATATATTTAAAAAATTTGTACCTACTGATTCCAAATATGGATTCCAACTTTCCAAATTCAAAACACAGAAGTGGAAGAAATTAATTTAAAATTAATTCTAGCTGTCAAAACAAAAAGCATGTTTTTAAGAAATAATAACTACCAAAAGATTTACATTTTTTTATGCCAAATTTAAAATTGAAATTATCTCCAATTAACAAAATTTGATTAAATGTTAAAAACATAATACAATTACACTTTAAAAACAATTAAAAGGATAATATAACCATATAAAAAAATTAGATTAAAAGATAGTTTGAATTAAAATATAGGATTTTTCACTTTTCATTAAAAATTGAATATTATCCGAAAAATAACAAAAATTTTCCCCTAGAAAATTTTGATTTCTTGATTCAAAGAAATAATTTTATTCAGTCATATGTATCATTTAAAAGTGACCAAACTAGATTTAAAGAGGGTTCTCGATCAAAAGGCAGTAAATCAACTTTTTAAAGTATATTATGCTTAAAATAAGATTCTTTCCTATTTTAAGCCTCTATAATTTATTGGGTAAATGTAAAAACAATTAACAAAAATATATATTCTTATTGTAGTTAGTTATATCCATTCCATCCAATACAACAGCTAGGCGTTAACTACCATTTCAAATTATATTATATTATAATTTTTAAGTACGACTCAGCATTGTGTGCAACATAAGATTTCAAAGAATCTCGTTGTTGTGTATCAGGTACGCCATCGAACATATCATCACCTTTAATGTAAAATTTATATTTAATTCAAAAAATTTAATAAATATGAAAATTTTATATTCTTTATTTACCCAGGATGTTACATCCTTCCCCCCTTTTGGGAATTTTTCCTCGTAATTTTAATATTGGGATTGGAAACTTCATTAAAATTCCCACATTGGGAAAGGAGTAAAAAAATATAACTTTAAAATAAACAAAATAAGAAAAAAGGTCAACCGAGACAACAGATACTAGGATTCTATGAAAACATGGAAATGGAGGAGAAAAAAACCATCATGTTTTGATGGAGAGTGATAGAAAACATGATTAGGAGAAAGTTTACCATAATAAAATCATAAACTTGTGATGGGTTAAATGGTCTTCGATTCCCCAGTAAGAAAAGTTAAGGGACAATGTTTTTGTTTTAATTAACTTTTCATGAAGTTGAGGAATATATTTAAGAGATTGAATAAATACATAAGGAAACATAATTAATTTTCATTTAAACTTTAATACTTTACTAGATTTATACAACAAACTCATCTTTTCTCCAAACCTTGAGTACTCAATATGACGTGTTCACATTGAAAGAAATATAATCAACTTCTAAATAATCACATAATCCACAAAATATGAACTATATTTTTCCCATTTATTTAGAAATTAACCAAAACCAAAATGGTTAGTTTATTATCAGATAATCCTCAAAATGGATAATCTTTTGCAAAAAGAAAAACACCTCTTAATCTCCAAAATATGTCAAAAAATACCCAATGTTCAACATTGACCATTCAAAAAACAACAATCCATAAAATTCTTCAAAGTAATCCAACCTAATATTGAAACCCATTTCTCAAAATGATATATTCATGTAGTCTTCCAAGATAAATCTTAACATTTATCTCCAAATAAAATCGACTACTCCTAAAGTCTCATAATGAAGTGTAATTAACCCAATCCCCATATATCCCAAATATAAACAAAGATTATTCCAAACTAAAATTCCACCATAAATCCTAAAAAAAAAATATATTCCAGGAATAACATGTTCATATATCAAACATTAGGGTTACATATATTATAAAAAGTCTTCCAAAGTAACCCCTTCCTCAAAATAGCCTTAATACCTTTAAGAATTTCATCATCTTAAAATCTACCATAACTCTTGAATCCCTTATATGTTGACTTCTTACTCATTTAACGTTATTCATGATCCAATAACCATTCTTTACCAACATATTCTGAAATACTTCTTTCCTAAATACAAAATAAAGAGTCATATCCTAAGATTCAATAATATAAAAACATATGTTAAGAAATAATCTATACCTTCCATTTGTCGTTGTCAGTTTCCTCATCCTCAATCGGAATGGAATTAGGTATTGGTAAACATATATTTGTATGATCCAAGTGATCCCATTCATGAAACTTCTTCGTAGGAAATATGTTTGTGTAATTACCATGCACACCACATTTAAAAGATTGAATTGATGCCTTAGAAATAATTTCTTTCCCTTTCCTAAAGTCTACTGGATGCTTATTTTTTCCATGGAAGGTTCTTGATTTATGACCATAATTTTTAGATTTATTGCATCTTTCCAACCCTTTGAAACATTTTTCTATGTGTTTCTTTTCACATTCTGGACACGTAGGTTTTTTAACATACCAACCTTTATGATTATTACAAATACTTATGTAGTGATTTGTTTCTCGCATATGTGATTCCTTAAAAAAGTCACCATGGTTCAAGTGGTCAATCGTGACTCTGTATTGTTGGTTGAGAAAAACCTCAAGATTTCTCACTACATCTCCCATTTCTTTCAGTTGCTCATTCAGAAAACCATTAATCCTATCTTCACATCAACTGTTACTTTGGTGCCTGCTAGATCTATCCATTTACTAAAACCAAAAATGTTACGACCCCCTCCCCACAAAGTGTGCCACTCTTGGGCCGGCAATTTGAGATGGGAGATAATGTCCACCGAGTCCCGCCTTCACTAGGCCCTGGGTTGGCGACTAGCATTGAGGGTATAGCGAACACACAAATGGGAGGAATTTCCTTCTAAGAGAACACATACAGAAGAGAGAGATAAGACAGACACCAACCAACTCCAACTCAAACAGTAAGATAAAATAAATCCCATGTACACATATTAAATGTCATGCAACAAAACTATAACTGAATGTAGGAAAAAATGCATTACCCAAAAGAAAGTAAAGCATCAGTAACCACAAGCCAGAACAGCTCCTACAACCACAAGCTATTAGTAACCAGCCTGATCTCCAACCCGCTCAAAGTGACCTGAAAAGAAGTTTATATATACATAGGATGATTATAACAATAAACTCAGTGGGATCCTCCCTGAAGCCTCTCGTGAAAAAGTAAAGAAAGCATGCTAAATCACAGTGAACAACAAGTGAAAGTAACTCATCACCTAAACATGTATACTATGTTCCCAGCCTCTCAATGGCTGCTCCAACCAAGTAATGCATACAAGATTATATAATATAAATAAGAATATAAAGGGTACCCCACTACTACTTCCCCACTATTTCCCCACTTTTCCCCAACATAACACGTCCTAATCATCTCTCTCCAAAAAGGATTTCCCACAGACACCAGGGAGAAGCACCACAACATATACCTCAAGCAAAAAAACCACCACGTACACATAAGCAAAGTAACCAGGTTGTTTTTGGGAGCCACCACAGCTCTCCTAACATGTATCATACATTGAAAATTATACCTCAAGCCATTACATCCCATACACCAAGTAAGGATCCTCAAGCCATCACAGCCTATACACGTTACACATATAGTATTCCATAGAAAACTATATCCAGAATATATGTGTGTGAATAACCACAAGACATTATAGCCCTCTACACACGTATATGGGGAAAACTAACCCTGTGCTTTCCAGCACAAGTAATTTCCAAGAGAAGATAGCGGGGCCAAAGGTGTAATCAACCATCTATCCTCCCACCCGAATTTTGGGGAAAACACCCCCCCCCCAGGGCACAGAATCCCCGGGATGTCAGTTGCCTTTACTGATAGGGTGTATTACCATATTAAAATATAAAAAGTATAGAATATACTATAGCTCACGACCACACTATGGGCATAACCTAATCTTAGACTCAACTGCAGCTAATGTCTCTTGGACTCCGGGCTCCTTCTTCTATGACTAGGTATCCTATAAGAACAGAACCATTTAAATATTTTTAATACATTACTTCATTATCTTTTTATCATTTGCATTTTACAATAATTAATTATTTAAAAATTAATTAAAAAATAACAATTCCACATTAAATTTCATTATCATCACACCTAAACTACATTGTTCCTTCAAATCACAACATCATCATTGCACCCTAGAAAGATCCAAACCCCATGGTTTAACATCATTTATTCAATTATTTATTTACAATATTAATTTCTCATATTCCTAGGAATTATAGAAAAATAATCAATGCTTCTAAACACAATGGGCTCAACATGGGGGGGGGGTATATGAACTACCCGTCGAGTATTTTCCACCAATAGTAATATCATTTACCCATCATACCTTGAGAAGCTAAACATGGAAAGTACGTGGAATACCCCGTGTGTCTTTTCCCCTTTCGGAGGAAGGGTAAGCAAGAACATCTAACTTGAGCAGTGGGGAAAGTAAAGAAGATAAACAACTAAGAATAATCAACAGAAAACCAAACATTCACATCCAACCCAGTTTATAATCCCTGGTGTCCTCCCAAACACCCATATGTATATACTGATATATCTCACCGCTCTAGGCATCAACTACTAAAACAACATGTTGGCCTCCATTCCCACACATATTACAACATCCATCTATTCAAACATCACAACACAAGCATCAGGAAAACAATAATCATAGAGGTTGTGTTCTTGGCCCCTGAACAAGCAAGAGGGTAACTCAGAACCATTTAAGGAATTATCAAATAATCTGTTCTTTAATCCATATTTAATTAAATGATTTATTATTTATAGGTTCTATATTCGAGAAACCTAAACAGTAAGCTATCACACAAAAATTAAACATGCTTACTGCATCAATCTGACTAACATAAAAAAATACCACAATAAGATCCAGATTCATTTACATGCCTCTTAATCTTTATCCAAACAATTATCGATTAATTATGGTTTACGTTCTTTACCAGTTTCCATCAAGAATGAACAACTAAACAAATCAAGCATAGATATCCCACTATCTAGCAAAAACAAGAGGCAATACCATACGATTGATATCAATTTATTTATCTGGTTCAAATATTTATTCAGTAAATTCCATTGTGATCCAGTGGCTAAAACATTATAACTCTATAGTTTCACGTAAATATAAAAGAGAATAAATGAATCCCCTACCTTAAAAATGTTCTCAAGGATATTTATAGGAGAATGACCTCAAAGTAGATCATGATCGCCTAAACCGTGACAACTGCATCCCCCCAAGGATGTCGCAGCACGACCACACTAATCGAAACCCAAGAAACTCCATTAAAAGCATGAAGATAAAATTCCATAATATGGAAATGAGAAAAAGGAGAAGGTTAACCCAAAAAAATGGTTATTAATCATACCTTATATCAAAGATTGATGGATACTGCTTGGTTTCACCAAAACAGGGGGTGCACTTGCACTAAGAAGAACGTCGAGGGAAGCCAATCCACCAGGAAACGTTTAATATCACGATCCCTATAGAATCGAAGGAAATTTTAAAGCATCTCACACCAGAGAACAAGAAGAAAGAAAAATTAAGGAATATATCATGTCCCATAAGAAGATTTAACGGAGCAGCAGCTTAATATATAGTGGATTTTACATTAAAATAGGATCGTTTTAAACCATGTGGTTTGACCATGAAAATGCATCCTAGTTATTAGGAATATTAATATAGGAGTTATGGGATTTGATTCATCCTTCAATCCCATATAAAAGGCCATAAATAAATTTTACGTCAAAGAAAACGTTAAATTCGAGAAACTGAAAAAATCCAGAAATTTGGAAAAGGAAATATGAAACAGTTTTGGAAACACTGTTCAGAAGTTGTGAAACCGTGTCTGACTCACCGTTTCTATCTCACCGTGTACGTCTCACCATTTCTGACTCACCGTTTCTATCTCACGGTTTCTGTCTCACCATTTATGACTCAACATTTCTGTCTCACCATTTCCGACTCACCGTTTCTGTCTCACCATTTCAGTCTCACTGTTACTGTCTCACCGTTTCGGACTCACTGTTTCTTTCTCACCATTTCTGTCTCACTATTTCTGTAACACCATATCTGACTCACCATTTCTGTCTAACCATTTCTGACTCACCGTGACAAAGTTCATAAAACTGGAAACATTGTTCATAGAACTGGAAATTTGGAATGGTGTTGGGGATGAGTCACCTTGACCTCCCAGAACACCTCAAACAGTAGATTTCAGCCAAGGGATGGACCAGAGAGGTCTGACCCATTACATCAGATACCTCTCAAAACATTCTTGTCCTTGAGAATCCAAAACCAACCCAAAAGGAAACTGAAAAGGGGTCTGAACAATGACTCCTCAAGATACCTCTAAAAAAAGATAAAGCCATAAGAAGAAAAAAAATAAATTCATCTTATAAAAATGAAAGGTCTATAACCACAAAGTGGACAACGTTACATGAAAAGAGTTTAAACATCAAATGAATCTGGGTACTGAGAACGTATCTGTGACTCAAATTCCCTGGTACTCTCTTCCATGACATCGTGTCATCACAAGACACGAACCAATCTAATAGAGCACTTGCACAACACATTCTCTTAACGGTCTTGGATCTCCACAGGTCGCTCCTCGAAGGTCACATCATCATCAACATCGATCTCTCCCCAATCAGTGACATGAGAGTCATCATGAAGATAACGACAAAGCTGTGATAGATGAAAAGCATCGTGTATCCGTGTCATCTATTTGGGAAACACTATCTTATATTCCACATCTCCAACATGATCCAAAACATCAAAAGGACCAACAAACTAGGGAGAAAGCTTACTCCCACGACAAAATTGTCGCTTCCCATGATGGGGAGTCACCTTCTGAAACACGTGATCCCCAACATCGAACTCCAAATGTATTTTCCTTTGATCTTCCTATGATTTAAGATGATCCTGCGCTGTCTTCATCCTCTCATTAATCACCTGAACCATCTCTATTGTATTTTGCACTACTTCTGGTCCGAGAATTGCTGACTCTCCAACCCAAGTCCAGCACAATGGAGAACGACAAGGACAACTATACAAGGCTTCAAATGGATCCATACTAATGGTGGAGTGAAAAATATTATTGTAATAGGACTCCACCAAGGGTAAGTTCCTCATCCATAGACCTACAAAATCAAGAACACAAGAGCATAACAGGTCTTCAAGAGTTTGGACGGTTTGCTCTGTCTGACAATACTTTTGAAAATGAAATGTAGTTCTAAGGCATAGCTATGAACCGAAAGCATGATGGAGACCTCTCCACACAATAGAAGTAAAGTGTGGATCTCTATTACATGTGATCATCCTAGGGACTTCATGAAGTCACACCACCTCCTAGAGATACTACCTTGAAAAAACACTTAATGAGTTCGACTCCTTGATCGCTATGAAGTGGGCCGATTTTGTTAAACGATCCTCTAACACATAAATAACATCATGTATTACTGGAGCTCGAGGTAAACTAGTAAAAATGTCCATTTAGATGTCCTCCCACTTCCATTGAGGAAAATATAATGGCTGGAGCACACCACCAGGGACACGGTGCTCAACATTGACCTTCTGGCAGACTAAACATTGAGACACAAACTCTGCAACTGCATGCTTCAGCCCAGGCCACCAAAACTGACTCCTCATGGCTCAGTACATCTTTGTCACGCCAGGATGCACCACTAATGGTGAACTATGGAACTCTCTGAGAACCATCTCGTGCATCGCCAAAGGACCAAAAAAGAATTTTATGATACAACACTTAGTATTGTTCATCCTTTGTCTAACCATCAGGGGCCTCACCACAGACAACTCAGTCTCTCCAGACCTCCACCTCAAGATCCCCCAACTAGGACTCTTCCACTTGCTGCAACAGAGATGATTGCACCATCATCTAGAAAAGAAAACCTCTTCCCCCAACATATCCCATATCAAGATTTAACACTGATAGTTCTTTCATTACTCTCCACGAATCACCGAATTCACACAGAGCATCACTACGTGAATTTCGACTCAGCGCATCAGATACAACATTCCCATTTCTAGGTGTATATTTTATTTTGATGTATTATCCCTATAATAACTCTATCCATAGAAGTTGTCGTATGTTTAAGTCACACTGGGCGAAAACATACCTCAAACTCTTGTGATCAGTGAAAACCACAAAGAGATCTTTAATTAGTTAATGTCTACACAACATCAGAGCAGACACCACAGATTCCAACTCAAGATCATGGGTGGATTTTTTACATTCATGAGGAAAAAACTTCTGAGACCCATAATAAACAACTGATCTTTGCTGCATCAGAACACAGCCAAACCCCAGATGCGTTGCATCACAGGAAACATTAAACTGAACTTCCTCAGCTGGGGGACAAAGAACTGGAGCACTTACTAACTTCTCCTTTAGAAACTCGAAAGCTGCATGACACTAATGATTCCATATGAAAACCCGATCCTTCATGGTCAAAGATGTTAGAGGATTTCAACTCTAGAGAAATTGGCTACGAACCTCTTGTAGTAGCCTGTGAGACCAAGGAAACTCTGCACCTATGACACTGTCGTGGGGGCTGCCCAGGACTCAACTGCTTCTATCTTATATTGATCCACAACTACCACCGCTAGAACACAACATTCCCTAATAAAAGGACTTCTCGAGCCCCAGAAGTGACACTTTTATAACTTCCCAAACAACCGATGTTGATGAAGAACTCCCAAAATGGCATATATATGCTCTGCGTGCTCCTCCTCAGATATAGAGTACAAAAGGAAGTCATCGATGAAAACCACCACAAACTTGTCCAAAAACATACAGAACATAGAATTCATCAATCCCTTGAACACAGCTGGAGAATTCGTCACACCGAATGACATTATGACAAACTAATAATTCCCTTAATGACAACAAAAACCAGTCTTCGGGATATCCTCATCCTCCGCACACATTTGATGATATCCTGACCATAAATCGATCATTGAGAACAAACACTCCCCCTTTAGTTGATCAAATAAGTCATCAATCCATAGAAGAGGATAACAATTATTTACTGTCACTTTATTTAAGCGATGATAATCGACACACAACTGCAAGCTCTCATCAACCTTCTTCATGAACAAAACTGGTGCACCCCATGAGGACACACTTGGCCGAACAAAACTACACTGTAATATACCATCAAGCTATATACGTAACTATCACAACATAGAAGGGTCCATCCTATATGGGGATATAGTGATAAGAGATTATTCTGGTTGTAGCTTGATCCCAAACTAAATCTCTCATCAAGGGGATAATGATACAACTTCTTCAGGAAAGACATCAGGGTATTCTTCTATGACCCTAAGAAATGCCAACTGCTGAACCTCTAAAGAACTCAGCATCATCTCATCCATCATGGATGATATGGATGGAACATGCCTATGACCCTTCCGAGGGTATCGCTCTCTAATGAACACCACCAGCACTCCATCTGCATCGAAGAACACAACCTGCCTCCTGAATCAATCCATGATTTCCTGCCCCAAATACAACCAATCCATGCTGAGGATGACATCATATTGATGTATTTTTAAGCATAGAAAATCTCCCCAAGAGCGGTGCTTCCCTAAAACTTGCTAAAAGTTTCTACATACATCAAACAAGTATTATCACTATCCAACTGGCATAGTTAACGCCAAGGGCACTAGAAGCCTCTCTACCACAAGTCCCAAATCATGGAAAGGGGTCGGTGATATGAATTAGTGTGTTGCTCCTGAATCAAACAAGGCATAAAACAAGGTAGAAAACAAGAAAAGGGTACCTCAAACGACGTCTGGATCACTTGGTGCTAGCAATGCTAATGCATAAAGCTGACCACGACCTCCTCCACGGCCTCTTTGAGCCTGATGACGAACACTACCATGTCTGATCTTTGCTCTCTAAGGATGGGGTGCATCATAGGGCTATCCACTTCCTGCCCCATCTACCCTCTGCTGATCTAATGTTGGTGCAACGTGCTGCTACTGCCTCGGCTGGAACTGCCTCAAGGGAGAAACATTGAGAGGAAAACCTGGTGCACAATGACTGCTCGAAAAGGTCGGGCACTGTCACTGCTGATGACCTCATCCACCATAAGAAAAATAAGTGCATGATCCCTTGACAAAGGACTGAGAGATGCTTCCCTAGATAAAAGAGATGCTAGGTACTGGGACCTAACCCCGGTCGAACAAAAACTCTTCTACCCTGAAAACCGGGAACCCCGGACCACAACACTACTTCGTGAAAAATCATGACAACTCCCCTCTCCTGATGATCTGGTTCTAGAAAAGTCCCCTTGACTACCTTTTCCATTTCCATAACATCAAGATATGTCTTCAGCATAAACTGGGATACCTGGCACTGGATCTCTGGATGCAAATCCCCCTTGAAATGCCTCGCCCTGGCCTACTCATCTGACAACAGGTCTGAAGCATATCGCCAACGTTTCCTGAAACGGATTCCAAACTCTCACACAATGGAGCTCCCTTGTTGATGGGTAAGAAGCTCCTGGAGACTGGATGCCTTTGCGGTCGAATAAAGAAACTTGAATCCAAACTTTTCTTGGAATTCCTCCCATGAGATCGCTGACTCCTCGCAATCCGCAAGGAACAAGAACCACCACTGCCTTGCTGATTCACGTAGCATTGTCACAACCAAAGACACCCAGTGCTCCTTCTAAGCACAGATCAAACTGAACCCTATCTCGACCTCCTCCAACTAATCTTCTATGACTACATCTGCAACAGATTCCTCATACTTCTGCAGACTCTGGCATTGAAACTCTTAGTGTGTCCTCTTCTAAGTGTAATCATCGTCGACCTATACCCGGTGGCGATCTACTGGCACAACTTTCTGGATATCTTCTATAAGATCCTGATGAGGACATCGACATAGATCTATACCTATAAAATAAAAAACAATTAGAGCTCCTAAACCTGGAATATCAGAGACTCATCATTAATTAATTACTTAATCATTTTCTTTTATTCATTTTAGGTTAACCTATCCCAAGTAATACCTATTAAAACACATGAACAAAGAAGAATGATGCATGACCCTTTCCCAGGTCTCTATGCTCCAACTAGTATCACCTTGTTAAGTAGCCATTGTAAACATAAAGATCCATACATCTGATCATAGGGGGCCTTAAACACCAATGTCTCAGCCAGTCTCCAGTGTTTACATCACTTGCTAAATATGAATGGCACAGTTTCCCTACCAACCCATGCAACCTCACCTATACCGAACTCCAAACTGCATCCTATCTCTCAACCTCATCTTTGATACCACTCTATCATGACCCCTCCCCACAAATTTACACCTCCTAGGCCGAAAAAATGATAAGGGCGATAATGAACCTCAAATATCGCCTCCAGTAGGCCCTGAGTTGGCGAAAAGAACCGAGGGTATAGCGAACACACAAATGGGAGGCATTGCCCTCTAAGAGAACACATACACAAGAGAGAGATAAGATAGAAAACAACGAAATACAACTCAACTAGTAAGATAAAATAAATCCCATGTACACATATGATATTTCATGAAAAACTACTACAACTGAAAGGGGTAAAACTGCAAGTACCAAAATGAAAGTAAAACAATAGCAACCACAAGCCCAGACAGCTACTACAACCGCAAGGGAGTAGTAACCAGCCTGATCTCCAACCTGATCCAACTGACCTGAAAAAAGTTTATATATACATAGGGTGAGTATAACAGTAAACTCAGTAGGATCCTCCCTGAATCCACTCAGGATAAATTTAACAAACCATGCTAAAGCACTGTGAACAACAAGTGAAATTAACTCATCACCTAAACTTGTATACAATGTTCACAACCTCACCATGACTACTCTCACCAAGTAACATATACAGGAGTATATAATATATTAATGAATATCAAGTGTACCATGCTACTACTTCCCCACTAGTTTTCTGGTTTTCCCCAACGTCACATGTCCTAAGCATCTCTCTCCAAAAGGCATGCCTGCAGACACCTAGGTGAAGCACCACAACATGAACCACATGCAAAAAAACCACCACGTCCACATAAGCAATGTAACTCGGTAGTTTTTGGTAGCCACTACAGCCGCCATAATGTATATCATACATCGGGTATTATACCTCAAGCCATTACATCCCATACCCCGAGTAAGGATCCTCAAGCCACCACAACCTATACACGTTACACCTACAGTAGTCCATAGAAAACTATATATAGAATATATGTTTGTGAATAAAAACAAGCCATAACAACCCTCTAAAATCATATATGGAGAAAAGTAACCAATGTGCATACCAGCACAAGTAACTACCAAGAGAAGAGAGCAAGGGCCAAAGGGGGTAGTCAACCATCCATTATCCCACCAGAATGTTAGAGAAAACACCCCCCAGGGCTTAGAATCCTCAGGGTGTCAGTTCCCCTTACTGATAGGGTTGAGTAGCGTATAGAAACATAAAAAGTACAGAATATACTATATATCACGACCACACTATGGGTATAACCTAGTCTTAGACTCAACTACAACTAACGTCTCTCAGACTTTGGACTTCAACTAATGTCTCTCAGACATGGAATACCCTGCACATCATCACCCCTATTGGAAGAAGGGTAAGCAATACCAGGTGCCTTGAGTAGTGGGGAATGTATAGAAGATAAAAAATAAAGAAGAATCAGTAGAAAAACAAATTTTCACATCCAACCCATTTCATCATCCCTGGTGTCCTCCCTGACACCCACATGCATATACCGATGCATCTCGCCACTCTAGGCGTCAACTGATACAACAACAAGTAGGCCTCAATGTCCCAACATATCACAACATCCATCCTGGCTCACATCACAACAAAAGAAGCAAGAAAACAACAATCATATAGGTTGGGCTCTTGGCCCTCGAACAAGCAACAGGGTAACTCAGAACCCTTCAAGGAATTATCAAACAATCAGTTCTTTAATCCATCTAGAATTAACCGATTTATTATTCGTAGGTTCCATATTCGGGAAACCTAAATATTAATCTACCACAAATAAATTCAACATTCTTACTACACCAATTTTACTGACATAAAAAAATACAACAATAAGAACTAGATTAATTTCCATGCCTCTTTATCTTTAGACAAATAGTTATCAAATAATTCCAGTTTACTTTTTTACCAATTTCTATCAATAATGAATATCTAAACAAATAAATCATAGATATCACACTATCTAGTAAAAACCAGAGGCAATACCATATGATTTATATCAATTTATTTATCTGGTTTAAATATTTATTAAGTCAATTCCATAGTGATCCAGTGGATAAAACCCGATAACTCTACAGTTTCATGTAAAAATAAACGAGAAGAAACAAATCCCATACCCTAAAATGTTCATAATGAGCTTTATTTGGGAACGATCCACACAACGGTTCAGAATCGCCTCTTCCCGTGACAACTACATCCACCCGAGGATGTCACGGAATGACCGCACTAACCGAAACACAAGAAAATCCATTAGAAGCATGGAGATCACATTCCATAATATGAAAAGAGAAATAGGATAATGTGTACCTAAAAGAACAATGATAAATCAAACCATATATTGAAGATTTATGGATACTTCTTGGTTGCACCAAAATAGGGGGTGCACTTAAAGCAAGAAGAACGTCGAGGGAATCCAATCCTCTGAGAAAATATTAATCTCCGAATTACTATAGGAAGGAAAGAAAGGTTCGAGCATCTCGCACCAGAGAACAAGGAGAAATAATAAGGGAGGAAGATATCTTGTCCCTTTAGAAGATTTAATAGAGAAATAGTTTAAGATACAATAGATTTTCCATTAAAATTGGATCACATTAAACCATGTAGTTTGACCAAGTAAATGCATCTCGGGTCATAAGAAAATTAATATAGGAGTTATGGGATTTGATTCTGCTTTAAGTCCCTTAATACAAGGCCATAAAATTATTTTATGTCATAAAAAACGTTAAATTGGTGAAACTAGAAAAATCAGGAAATTTGGAAAAGGAAAATATGAAACAGTTCTAGAAACACTGTTCATGAGCTGTGACACCATGTATAACTCACCGTTTCAATCTCACTATGTCTGTCTCACTATTTATGACTCACCATTTCTGTCTCACCATTTCTGACTCACCATCTCCGGCCCATAATTTTTGTCTCAACGTTTCTAACTCACCGTTTCTGTCTCACCATTTCTGAATCACCATTTTTGTGGCACCATTTCTGTCTCACCGTTTCTGAGACACCATTTATGACTCACCTTTTCTCTCTCACTATTTTTGACTCACCGTGATACTGATCATAATACTAGAAACATTATTCATAGAACTGGAAATTTGGCCAAGTGTTGTGGATGAGTCACCTCTACCACCCATAACACCTCAAACACCAGATTTCAGCAAAGGGATAGACCAGAGAAGTCTGGGCCATTACAAAAATGGTCAGTGTGAGTATATTAGTAAAATCATCATATAATATCTTATGAGGAGGGTTAATACAAAGATAGACTTATTCGTACCTACCTTTATGATTATTAACTTAACTTCTATAGGGATATGTTTCCCGCATATATGATGTCTTATAAAAATTACCATAGTTCAGGTGGTAAATCATGACTCCAGATAGTTTATTGAGAATAACCACAAGAGTTCTCATTGTATCTCCCATTTTATTCAGTTTCTCATTCAGAAAAATGTTACAATTTTATTCACATCCACTGTTACTTTTCTTCCTACTAGATCCAACCATTTACTAAAACCTAAAATGTTAGTGTGATTATATCAGTAAAATCATCATATAATATCTTATGAGAAGGTTAAATCATAATATATACTTATTAATTATTATACATGTTTGTTAAATGTTTTTACATTTATCTAATAAAAGTTAGAGGATTAAAATGTGAATGAATCTAATTTAAGCATAATTTACATTAAAAGGTTGTTGTACCACCTTTTGATGGAGAACTTTCTTTAAATATAGTTTTGTCACTTTTATATGTTCTATTTGACCAAATAAAATTCTTACTTAGAATCAGGACATCAGAATTTACTATAGGTAAATTTTTAGTATTTTTCTGATAAAATTCAATTTTTAATGAAAAAGTGAAAAATGTGGTATTTTAATTCAAAACATCCTTTTAATCTAATTTATTTATATGGTTATATTATATTTTTAATTGGTTATAAAGTTTAATTAGATTATATTTTTACCATTTAATCTAATTTTGGTTATTTTAAATAATTTCACTTTGAAATTGGACATAAACAAGTGTCAATCTTTTGATAGTTATTATTTCATAAAAACACGCCTTTTATTTTGACAGTGGGAATTAATTTTAAATTAATTTATTCCACTTATGTGACTTGAATTTTGAAAAAATGATTCCATATCTGGAATCAGGAGTTTCAAATTTTGTAAATAGGTAACTTAAATTTTTATACCTTATGAAAATTACTTTAGTAAATATTTTATTTACCATGGTTAAAGGGTAAATCTGGTAAATAAGGGTAAAACAATATTACAATATTAATATAAAATTAAAATAAAATGTGTCCTAATACTATTGGTTGATACCAATATGACCGTGAGTATCCATGGGTTGATTTTGGGACCACGTGGGGCCACATGGGAGTGATAATGACACTTTATTTTAATTTACATAAAGCAAAGGAAAAAATGACATAAAAAAATATCTTTTTGTAAATTAATTTTTTCATGGGGTTATATAAGACATATTTTATACTATAAATATTTATTTTAAATCTAAAATTAATTCCTACTTCAAGGTATTTGTTTTATAATTTTTAGATATCAGATAAATTAAATTATTTATGACACAATAATGATGTAGTATTTACCTCATTGATAAATGATTTAAATATATAAGATTATAAATATTAAAAAAAATTCAAAACCGGTCAAATTATTATTTTATGATTTTATTTAGAACATTTGTCATATTATCTTCATCTGTAATTAGTTTTGGACCTTTATAATCCAAATATCATTATATAATATAATAATATTTTCACACTTTCATAAAGAGCCCCTCCTCCCCCTTATAAAAATCCCTCACTTCTAACTCATTCCTCACACCTCCCAAGCCCCTTGGATCGTCCAAATCCTACCCATATAATCTCTCAAGATTCCTCTCTTCCACATAGAAGCCTTAACTTAGGCAGAAGTCACTTCAAGAAATCCTTTTGGTTCAAACCAAAGGGAGTTACCCGAATTAAAGGTAACATATTCTCTTAACTTCTTTTATTTTATTTTACTTCTCCAACCCATAATATCTTTTTATTAATTCCTTATATAAAAAAACAAATATCCTCAATATACTGGGATGTTGTTTTCTGAATTTTTCTAACTACACTTACACACACCTCCATCTAATGGGTGAAGAACATACTATGTCTGTGAATGGAAAACTAACTTCTCACGAAGCAATGATTGTTCAATTATCTTCTACCGCATCCTATGGTGGCCATTAATATGGAACTACATTTATGTATGATATATATTATGATTATGTTTTTTTATTCTTCTTAGTTTTAAAGTTATAGCCTAACTTTACGGTTTCCATAATGGGTAAACACAATAATTCCATTCAAGAAAGTGCGGACTACCACCCCTCAAAGTGATATGATTTGTTAATTCCATATGAAGGACATATAAAGGATGGATTTAATGATATTATATATGATATTATACTGTAATTATAATATACCTATGTATCATTCTGTTTTCATTCCATTAAAATACAAAATAAAAATTAAAGTAGCGTTCATGCGTACGTACGACTTACCGTCTCCATGAACAGTGCATTTCATTTCTTATATAAAAAAGATATGTACTATTATAAATAAATATATATATATACTAGATATATATGATATATATGATATTTATATAATTAATATCATTCTGGAGAAAATGTACTATTGACCACATGGAGGTCTTGTAAATATATGGTGTTCATTTTTTAATCAGGTACCAAATATCGAAAAAACTACCGTTATAAAATTAAATGATTGAATAATGTTTATAACATAGAAAAAAGTGATATAAATGAAATAATAAACTTGAAAAATGTTCTTAAGAAAGTATAAATTAACTTTAGTTTATTATTCAGGAGATGAAAGTACAAAAAAGTCAAGTCAGACACGAGGTAAGGGACTTCATCTCCATCTCCTTTCATTGAGGCATATTTTCATTTATACAAAAAATTATTTTATATGGTGTATAAACCCCTTTGTCTGGAAATTTTATTAAAAATGAATATTTTATCTATGAATTGTTTTAATAAACGACAAAAAAGAATGTTTCTTTTTAACATTAGCGGTGACAATGACCTCTCCACCACCATGAGTATTATTTGATCTTTGGCTTCCATAACGAGCCGTAATGTTTTTAAAAAAGAAAATAAATACCATATACTCTTTTACATATTTTGGTATTTATAATGGTTATTATAATGGGTGGTTCTGTGAGAAACCTAGGGTGGGTGAGCCCGATATAGCTCTTTGATGCATTGGGTAATGTGACGGAGGTAAACATGAATGTTTATACTAAGAGATTTAAAAAATATACTGAGATGGGAATTTCAAATGTAACTCCCTACGAAGTTGTTATAGCTACAATATAAGTATGATATAAATTCCACAAGTTTCCTTTATGATTTATGTTTTCTATGTGTTATTCGTAAATCTTATGATTTCATGAGTTATGTAAAAGTGTTTACGTTTTTTATGTATTGATGGATTAATGATTTCATTAATTATTTTATAACCCTTACTGAGATTTTTATGCTCATCCCATGTTTTGAAATGTATTTCACATTACTTAAAAATGAATAGAATCAAGGATGTGATCAAGGAAAAATCATGCTGTCTAAAACGTAGAACTAGAAATGACACTTTTTTAATGAGTTTTTATTTTAGGAAAACAATGAAAACTGAATAGAAGTGTCTAATTTGTATTTTTGAGATGTAATGTAATAGTTAGGGTCTAATTATATAAAACTATAAACCTAAAATAATCCTTAATGTGAATTATTCATTTAATTCAATATTATGTAATGTTTAAGAAAATGTGAAAAGGTAGTTGATTTTATTTAGAGATAAATGTGACAATTTATCCTGGAGTACTATGTGAATAAATACTTCTGAGATTTGGGTTTCAATCATATTTTGGATTACATTGAAGAATTTAATTTATAGTTGTTTATTGAATGGTCTTTACTGAACATTGGGTATTGTTTGACAAATTTTGGAGATTAACAGTAGTTTTTATTTTTTGTAAAAGATTATCCATTTTGGGGATTATATGACATTGTGCCAAATATTTTGGTTCTAGTTAATGTCTAAATACATGGGAAAAATATAGTTCATCTTTTTTGGAATATGTGATTCTCGAGATGTTTAGTATAGTTCTTTCAATGTGAAAAGGTCATGTTGAGTACTAATCTTTTGGAGAAAATATGTGTTTGTGGTATAAATCTAGTAAAGCATGAAATTTTACATGAACGGTTAGTATGAATCCTTATGTCCTTATTAAAGCTCTTAAATAAATTCCTCAACTTTATGAGAATTAACAAAATACAAAAAACATTGTCTGTTAACTTTTCTTACTGTAGAATCAAAGACATTTTAACCCATCACAAGTTTGTGATTTTCTGGTGGTTAACTTTCTCGTAATCATGTTTTGTATCTCTCTCCATCAGAATGTGATGGTTTGTTTTCTCCTCCATATACAAGATTTCATTGAATCCTAGTATCTCTTGAATCATGTGACCTTTTTTTTATCTTTTTTTCTTTTAAAGTGATAGTTTTATTTACTCGTTTTCCAATGTGGTAATATCAATGAATTTTACAATCCCAATTTTAAAATTGCAAGGTTGAAATTTCCTAATGGGGGAAGGATGTAACATACTGATTAAATAAAGAATATAAAATATTCATATTTGTTAAATTTTTTGAATTAAATATTTATTTTAATTTAAATGGGATGATATGTTCGTTGGCGTACCAGATACATAATAACGGGTTTCTTTGAAATATTATGTTGCACAAAATGCTGAGTCATAATGAAAAATAATAATATAATATTAAATTAAATTGTAGTTAATTCCTATAAGTTGTATTGGTTAGAATAGACATAACTAACTACAATATGAATATACTTATTTTTTTAAATGTTTTTACATCTTGCCACTAAATTTTAGAGGCTTAAAATTAGAAAGAATCCAATTTTAAGCATAATATAATTTAAAATGTTGATTTATCGCCTTTTGATGGATTACTCTCTTAATATGTAGTTTTGGTCACTTTTATATGATCTATTTAACCAAATAATATTCTCCTTGAGAATGTAGACATAAAAAAATGTGGGTAATTTTTTGGTATTTTTCGGATAAAATTCAATTTTTAATGAAAAGTGAAAAATAATTTATTTTAGTTCAAAACTATCATTTAATCTAATTTATTTATATGGATAGATTATATTTTTAATTGTTTCTAAAGTGTAATTATATTATTTTTTTTTCAATTTAATCCATTGTTGTACATTGTAAGTAATTTCACTTTTATATTGGACAGAAAAAAGTGTCAATCTTTTGATAGTTATTATTTCTTAAAAAAATGTTTTTCTGTTTTGACAGCGAGAATTAATTTTAAATTAATTTCTACCACTTATGTGTTTTGAATTTGTAAAAATTTATTCAATATTTGGAATTAAGAGGTCCAAATTGTGTAAATAGGTATCTTTTATTTTCTGACATTAGGAATATTTATTTTTGTAAATATTTTATTTACCATGGTTAAAGGTAAATATGTTAAATAAGGGTAAAAAAATATTATTATAATAAGATAAAACTATTCTAACATGTTCTGTAATCCTAATGGTTGATACATATACGACCATGGGCATCCATGGGTCTATTTTGGGACCCCATGGAGCCACATGGGAGTGATAATGGCACTTTATATTAATTAATTTCAAGTAAAGACAAAAATGACAAAAAAAAATATCGTTTAGTAAATTTATTTTTATATAGTGTTATATAAGTTATCTTTTAGACTATAAATATTATTTGGAATTCTGAAAATATTTCATACATTATGGTATTTGTTTAAATTTTTTTGCATGAAAGAAATAAAATTCTTTGTGACACAATAAATATTCTGTGTGTACCTCCTTAATAAATGATTTAAATAAAAATGTTATGAAAACTAAAACAATATCCAGAACCTATCTAATTACTATTTTATGATTTTATTTCTACCACAAGTCATCCTATTTTTGACTTTAATTTGTTTTGGACAATTTGAAACTGAAAATATTTATATAATAAAATAATATTTTCTCACTTTCATAATGAGCCCCTCCTCCCACTTATAAAAAGACTTCACTTCTAACCCATTCCTCACTCCTCTCAAGCCCCTTGGCTCATACAAAACCTGCCCAAATAAGCTATCAAGATCCATATATTCCTCCTAGAAGCCTTACCTTATTCATAAGGGATTTCATGTAATCCTTTTGGTTCTCACCAAAGGGTTATACCCAATTTATAGGTAACGTCTTCTCTTAAGTCATTTTGTTTTATTTTACATCTCCAACACACTAAACTCTTTTTATTCATTTATTTTATAACAAAACCAATATCCTCAATATACTAGGTTGTTTTTATGATAAGGATTATAACTATACTTACACACAACTTCATCTAATGGGTAAAGACCATACTGTTTCTGTGGTTGGAAAACTAACGCATCACGAAATGATGATTGTTCAATTATCTCCTTACGCCTCTTATGGCGGCCATTATGATGGAACTTTATTTATATAAGATATATATTATGTTTATGTTTTATTTATGCTTCTGTATTTCTAATTTATAGAACACCTCTATGGTTTCCATTATGAGTTAATGTGGTAATTTCATTTGAGGATGTGCGGACTACCTCCCCCTCAACGTGATATGAATCATTCGTACCATACGTGGGACATTTAAAGGATTCTGTTTTTAATATTATATATGATATTATAATTTAATTATAATATAACTATGCATCATTAAGTTTTTATTCAATTAAAATAAGAAGTATAAATGAATGTAGCGTTCATGCGTACGTACGACTTACCATCTCCATGAACGGTGCATTTCATTTCTTATCTTGAAATGTTATATACTGTTATAAATACATATATATACTATATATATATATTATATATATGATATCTAAATCATGAATATCATTCTGGAGATAATGGACTCTTTAACACATGGAGAACTTGTAATTATAAGGTGTTCATTCACTACTACAAAAACGGGCAAGCAAAGCGCTACCTTTATCAGCGCTAATCAAAAAGCACTGATAAAGGATAATCTTTATCAGCGCTATTTAAAAGCGCTGATAGAGGGATGATTTATCAGCGCTTTTCTAGCGCTGATAAAGGAAAGGTTTTAACAGCGCTAGAAAAGCGCTGATAAAGCCCCCCTTTATGAGCGCTTAAATTTTAGCGCTGATAAAGGGTGGATTTATCAGCGCTTTTCTAGCGCTGTTAAAGGTCACCATTAACAGTGATAGAAAAGCGGTGATAAGGCCCCCCATTATCAGCGCTGTTAATGGTGACCTTTAACAGCGCTAGAAAAGCGCTGATAAAGGCCCCCTTTATCAGCGCTAAAATTTAAGCGCTGATAAAGGGGGGCTTTATCAGCGCTTTTCTAGCGCAGTTAAAACCTGTCTCCGATTTTATTAAAAGGAGGCCGACAGTCTCCTCTTTTTTATCGTGCCCTAAGCTCTCGCGGGACTATACCCTTGCGACTGCTTCCTCCCCCCGATCTTCCCTTTGCCGGACCTCCGCCGTACTCCTTCTCCTTCTTCTCGACCCTCTTCCGTGGATCTTCCTCCCTTCCGAACCCTACTCCTCCTCTTCAACGGTTGGCGGCTCCTCCCGTGCACCCCTACTCCGGCGGTCGCATCTTCCAGGCAGCGCAGAAGGCTCCCTCACCTCTTTGGACTTCTGATTTCTTCACCCAAGGTATGTGGATGCCCTAAATATTGTTTTTCAGTGTAGGTTTTTATGTGGTTGTCATTTATTTGTCGCCTCTGCTTCCCCTCCTCCCTCTTTTCAGACTGAATCAATGTTATTCACTCTACTCCTGGTGATGATTTTTTTTGCATATGTTTTCGCTTATTCGTTCTTCAAATCTGCTGCTGCTGTGTGTTTTTTTGATTTGATTTTCCTTATGTTAGTAATGTTTATTTCTACTGCATCATGAATTTACTCCACTTTAACTTCAATTGGTTCTGTTACTGGTGTTGATAGTGAGTCACATTAGGGGGGGCTGGTTTGCAGGGGGTGTGAGGGGGGGCTGGTGTGTGCAGGGGTACGGGATGGGTAGGTTTGGTGTGTGCAGGCAGGGGGGAGAGGGGGTTGGCGTGTGTAGGGGGGAGGCTGGGTTTGGTGTGTGCAGGCAGGGGGGAGAGATAGGCTGGGTTGGTTTAGTGTGTGCAGGCAGGGGGAGAGGGGACAAGATGGTTTGCAAGAGGGAGTGGGTAGGGGGCATGAGGGGGGAGGGAGGCCGGTTGGTGGTGCTGCTAGAGGGGGATGGGTCTGGCGTGCTGGTGGGGGGGGGGGGCTGGCTGGTTTGTAGGGGGCATGCTGGTTTGCAGGGGGGGAGTGTGTGTGCAGGGGGGAGGTTGGCTGGCAGGCGCAGGGGTGCAAGGAGGCTGGTGGTGCAGGGGTGCAGGGGGGGGGTCTGGTGTGTAGGCACGGGGGAGAGGGGGGCAGGCTGGTTGGTTTGCAGGGGGAGGGGGAGGCTGGTGTGTGTGTGCAGGGGGGAGGGTGCAGGGGTGCAAGGCTGTTGCAGGCTTGTGTAGGGGTGCAAGGGTGCCATACAGGGGTGGAGGGGTGTTGTGCGGGGGTACAAGAGGGGGGAGGGGAGGGGGCAGGGAGTGCAGGGGGAGGGGGGAAGGGAGTGCAGGGGGAGAGGGTTGTTTTGTTGTACGGGGTACAGGAGGGGGGAGGTTGGTGTGCCTGGGGGAGGGGGATAGAGGGTGTAGGGGGTTGAACATTTTGTGCATGGGGGTTGAAATTTTTGTGCGGGGGGGGGGGGGGGGGGTCTGGGTTTTTTGTGCAGGGGTGTAGGAGGGGGGAGACAGTGCAGGGGGGAGGGGGCAGGGGGAGAGGGGTGTTGTGTTGTACAGGGTACAGGAGGGGGGGGCTGGTGTGCCTGGGGGAGGGGGCAGAGGGTGCAGGGGGAGGGGGCTGAAATTTTTGTGTAGGGGGGCTGGTTTTTTTGTGCAGCAGGCTGGTGCAGTGCAGGGGGTCCATCGGGTTGGGTCTAGGGGGGTTGGGTTTGAGTGGATGGTTCGGGTCCGTTGGGTTGGGATGGGTTGGATTGGTTTGGGTCGGGTTGGGTCGGGTTTACACATATAACCCGACCCAAATTGACCCGACCCTCGATGGGTTGGGTTGGGTTGGGTCCTTCGGGCATGCGACGGGCAACCCGACCCCACTGGGTCGGGTTGGGTCAGGTTGGTTGCTCCGGAAGCTTGTGACCCGACCCGACCCAACCCGAACTTTTTTGTTCGGGTCGGGCCTTGAAACACCTCCAACCCGACCCGACCCGACCCATGGACACCCCTAGTTTATATGATGCGCTATTGTGTCGTGTGGTGAACCTTCTGTATGTTGACTATAAAATGTAAAATTAATTTAGTAGATTATCATGTCTTAAATTGGTTAGTCATTGTGCACCAAACTTATTCTTTGGAGGTTGTATACCTTACTCGAATCACCCCCTTAGGGTGTGTTTCTTATAGGCCCATGACCCCTATTGATCTTTGGCTTGAAATTGAACCACCTTTGACATGTGTTGATATATCCCATGCCCATGGGTTTATTAAAGGGAAATAATGATATTTATGTGTAATGGACATACCCATGGACTACTTGATCACTTATAAATGAATTAAATAAAAGTTGAATGGTAAGGCCATGTTCCTTAACCATTTTTAAACAATGTAGTGCTATTGATTATATACCTTGGACCCCATCTTACTAATTATCAGTTATAAGACTTAAATTTATCGAATTAATTGATAAAATGCAAGGGTGATATTCCTTAGACTTGATCATAATATGATATGGATGTGATTACATCATTATTACCTTCTTTAATGAATATGATGTTTCATATTGATTATTTGGAATTAATAGACATTAACTTCCATATTTCTTATTCGAAATTAATGGAATTAATATTCTATATTTTTTGATTGGAATTAATGGACATGGCGTTCTGTATTGCTTATTCAGAATTAATGGACATTAAATTCATTATTATTTATTTGGAATTAATGGACATGATGTTCCATATTTCTTATTCAAAATTAATGAACAATATGCTCCTTATGGTTTACATGAAATTAATGGACACGACATTCTTTATTGTTTATTTGTAATTAATGGACATGATGTTCCATGTTGTTTATTCAGAATTAATGGCGATGAATAATGATTGGATGGATGCTAATCGTTTAACAATAGAGTATGAGAACAGAGTGAAATAGTTCATCAAGTTTGCACAGTATCATGCAAAGGATCCTTCTCAACTCCTTTGTCTGTGTTTACGTTTTTGTTATTCTAGACTAATTACTCCAGAGGAGTTGGAAGAACATTTGATATGTCACGGAATAGATAAGAGTTATAAATGTTGGAATAAACACGGGGAAAAAGCAAATACAGCTATTGGCTGGAATAAAACTACATTTTATGGATCATCAGATATGATTACAAATATGGATAATAAAGAAGACCGTATAGAGGATGTGATTACAGATATCAATGATGATGAAGATCGTATTGAGGAAATGACAAGGACAGTTGAACATGAACTCCGTGATTTCCCAAAATTTTTTGAGAAGTTAAAGAGTTGTGCAAAGACGCCATTGTATGGTGGTTGCACTAAATATACTGCATTGTTAACTGTACTGAAGTTGTATAAATTGAAAGCAGGCAACGGATGGAGTGATGTCAGTTTCATGGAACTACTTGCTCTTTTGAATGACATGCTTCCAGAAGATAATGAGCTCCCAAGACGGGCATATGAAGCTAAAAAAATGCTACACTCGATGGGTATGATTTCTGAAATAATACATGCCTGCCCGAAAGACTGTATATTGTTTCACAAGGAGAAAAAATCACTTACAGAATGCCCAAATTGTGGTGCTTCTCGATACAAGAAAGATGAACGTAGTCCTACGAAAGTTTTATGGTACTTTCCAATCATTCCAAGGTTTAGGCATCTATATGGAAGTGAAGAAACTGTAAGACAATTGTCGTGGCATGCAAATAAAAGAAATAAAGATGGAAAATTACGTCACCCGGCCGACTCTCCTCAATGGAAGAGAATTGATCATGAGTATCCTGAATTTGGAAATGAGTTGAGAAACCTGCGTCTTGCGTTATCTACCGATGGAGTGAATCCTTTTGGTTTTCAAACCAGCACTCATAGTACTTGGCCTGTTATGTTGGTAAATTATAACTTGCCACCCTGGTTATGCATGAAACGGAAATTCATTATGTTATCTTTGCTTATCTCAGGACCAAAACAACCAGGTAACGATATTGATGTATATTTGGATCCCTTGATCGATGATTTGAAGTTACTGTGGGATTCAGGTGTTATGTTGTATGATGCTTATGAAAAAGAATACTTCACGTTGAGAGCATTGTTGAATGGGATGATAAATGATTTCCCTGCTTATGGAAATTTGTCAGGATATAGCATTAAAGGAAGTCAAGGGTGTCCTGTGTGCGAAGAAGATACAGAATCAATTAGGTTGAAACATTCATCCAAATTTGTGTTTCTAGGACATCGTAGATTTCTATCCTGTCGATATAAGTACCGATCTTGGACGACATCATTCAATGGAAGTTCAGAACAACGCAAAACACCGCCTCCACTAACAGGTGATTAGCTGTTTGAGAAAGTAAAAGACGTGAACATTGTTTTTGGTAAACCATTTTCGAAAAACCTTACGAAAATCGGTTGGAAAAAGAGATCAATTTTTTTTTGAATTACCATACTGGAAATGTTTGTACGTCAGAAATTTTCTTGATGTGATGCATGTGGAAAAAAATGTATGTGACAGTGTTATAGGAACATTGCTAAATGCTCCTCGCAAAACAAAGGATGGAATTAAGGCAAGGCTGGACAAGGTTAACATGAGAATAAGAGAAGAGTTGGCTCCCGTGAAGGGTGAAAATCGAACGTTTCTTCCTCCAGCTGCGAACACTCTTTCTAGGGATGAGAGATATCAGTTTTCCAACTTCTTCAATGATGTAAAGGTTCCAGAGGGATATTCATCAAATATCAAAAACATTGTGTCAATGAATGATTTGAAGTAAAAAGGTTTGAAATCACATGACTGCCATGTTTTGATGCAAGATTTAATTCCTATAGCTTTACGTTGCATTTTTCCCAAGAATGTTCGTCATACGTTAAGCAAACATTGTTTCTTCTTCAAAGCTATATGCAGCAAAGTTTTAGACCTGGAGAAATCGCCAGCTATGGAAAAAGAAATTGTCAACATATTATGTGAATTAGAAATGTTCTTCCCACCAACATTCTTTGATATGATGGTTCATTTGATGGTTCGTTTGGTGAGAGAGGTTCGACTTTGTGGTCCTGTGCACTATAGATGGATGTACACCGTTGAACGGTATATGAATATTTTGAAAGGGTATGTCAAAAATCGAAGTCGGCTAGAGGGTTGTATTGTAGAGCGATATATTGTTGAGGAAGCCATTGAATTCTGTACTGAATACCTATCTGATGTGGAAAGCATTGGTCTTCCCAAATCTCGTCACACTGGAGGCATTGAGGGTGAGGGAATTTCTGGAAGAGATGTTGTGACAATCAATATTACTGATCGGGAGCAGGCCCACCTTTATGTTTTTCATAAAAGTTGGGAGGTTGCTCCATATATTGAAACCCACAAAGAAATTTTGAGGCAGTTGAATCCATCAAGGGCTGAAAAATGGATAGCAAATACACATAATCACCAGTTTATAGGATGGTTTCGAGACCATATTTTTAAGGAGTTAGATGAAAATCCGAATTCAATTTCAGAACGACTTCGATGGCTAGCTGCCGGACCAAGCGTGTATGTATTATCTTACAATGTTTATGTAATTAATGGTTATACATTCTATACAGATAAACATGATGAAGATAGTACCATGCAAAATAGTGGAGTAACACCTGTGGCTGAAGCGATTCATGTTTCTGGTAGTAAGGATAGAAATCCTATTTTCGCGAATATGTCATACTTTGGCATTATCAAAAGAATATGTGAGTTGGATTATACGACATTCCAATTGCCTATTTTTCAATGCAACTGGGTTGATAACAATAGTGGTGTTAAAATAGATGAATTGGGATTTGTGAATGTTGATTTCAGTAAAGAAGGGTACAAAGATGAACAATTTATAATGGCATCACAAGCGGTACAAGTATTTTATGTTCCAGACCCCGCAAACCGAAAGTGGTCGATTGTTCTGTTATCGTCCAAAACTACTGAAGGGTCCGATGAAAATTCAATTTAGGATGATCCTTTCAGTGGGACGTCGCAATCATTTCGCAGCGGTCCCAATGAAGACGATGTTTTGTATGTTAGAGGAGACCATAATAAAGGGATTTGGATTATCGATAGAGGTGTCAAATCCATTCAGCCTTTGAAAAAAAAGAGTTGATTTCTCACTTAAAAAATAAGTCCATTTTGAACAAAACAGAGACACTTGGAGTTGTGTCAGCCACAACAGGCCACAGATTGAGGTGGGTTTACTCGTACACGTCACATTTGAAGGTGACTATGCATACACGATAGTTGACCTTCTTAGAGAAGAGTTTCTAGAAGAGTATAAAAGACATGAAGCAAGGAAGATCATTAGAGTGTTGGAGAAAATGTGGTTGCTACAAACAATGTGGAAATCGGATTGTGCAAAGCGACCTAAGTTACAACTTGCAGGTATTGTACTCTATTTTTTTCTGGAAGGTTTCAGTTTAAATGCATTTTGGAATGATCATTTCTAGCCATTTTTCTTTTAGGTTTTTTTGACAGCTGAGGGGAAAGGGTGGGGTCTGCAGACATTGGAGGATATGTCTAAGGGTGATTTTTTGTGTGAATGTGTTGGAGAAATGTTAACTCCCGCAGTTCTGAAAAGAGTCACTATTTAAAAGAAAGTCACAAGTTTAAATACATCTCAAGATGGTCAGTTTAAAGACATTTTGAGGGACACTACTAAAGACATGCTCAGATATGCACACATCCCCCACTTTTAGATAGTTGTCTACTACAATGATCTTTCAACCAAGATATGCATTAGAACGCTCATGATACATAGAGCAATTCACTGCCCAACTTTGAGAATGATCTGAAGCCCAAATAATGACAGCATTATGTTTTTCCTTGAAAATTCTCTTGGCGAACTGGAATGGCAGTAGCTGCACACATGAAGAGACAAGTAGAGACGCAAAATCACAAGAGTGAGTTGCCATTCCAGTTCTCCAAGAGAATTTTCAAGTAAAAACATAATTCTCTCATGGTTTGTGCTTTAGATCATTCTCGAAGGTGGCCAGTGAATTTCTCTATATATCGTGAGCGTTCTAATGCATATCTTGTTTGGAAGATCATTGTAGTAGACAAAGATCTAAAAGTGGGGGATGTGTGCATATCTGAGCATGTATTTATTAGTGTCCCTCAAAATGTCTTTAAACTGACCATCATGAGATGTATCTAAACTTGTGACTTTCTTTTAAATAGTGACTCTTTTCCGAACTGCGGGAGTTAACATTTCTCCAACATATTCACACACAAAATCACCCTTCGACATATCCTCCAATGTCTGCAGACCCCACCCTTTCCCCTCGTCTGTCAAAAAAACCTAAAAGACAATGGCTAGCAATGATCATTCCAAAATGCATTTAAACTGAAACCTTCCAGAAAAAAATAGAGTACAATACCTACAAGTTGTAACTTAGGTCGCTTTGCACAAGCCGATTTCCACATTGTTTGTAGCAACCACATTTGCTCCAACACTCTAATGATCTTCATTGCTTCAGGTCTTTTATACTCTTCCAGAAACTCTTCTCTAAGAAGGTCAACTATCGTGTATGCATACTCACCTTCAAATGTGACGTGTACGAGTCAACCCCGCCTCAATCTGGGGCCTGTTGTGGCTGACACAACTCCAAGTGCCTCTGTTTTGTTCAAAATGGACTTATTTTTAAGTGAGAAATCAACAACTAACATACGGGAAACTGACCAAACGCCTTCGGATTGTGTTGAAACTTTAGGACAACGATTCTTGGGTTATATGTGACGTGTACGACTCAACCCCGCCTCAATCCGAGACGCGGTGTGACCGGTATCACTCCAAGTGTATGTATTTTGTTTAAAATGGACAATATTTTACGTACATACGCCAAACCGATCTAACGGCTTCTGATTGTGTTGATACTTTTGCACAACAATCCATGACTCATGTGTGATGTGTATCAGTCAACCTTGCATCAATCCGAGGCCCGGTGTGGCCGACACCACTCACAGTGTCACTGTTTTGTTATAAAACGACTTAATTTTAAGTGAAATCAACAACTGATATACGACAAACCGACCAAACGCATTGGGATTCTATTGAAACTTACGGAAAACAATACATGGGTCAAATGTGACGTGTACGAGTCAACCCCGCCTCAATCAGAGGCACGGTGTGACCGGTATCACTCCAAGTGTATGTATTTATTTTAAAATGGACAATATTTTACGTACATACTCCAAACCGATCTAACGGCTTATGATTGCGTTGATACTTTTTCACAACGATCAATGACTCATGTGTGACGTGTAAGATTCAACACCGCATCAATCCGAGTCCCGGTGTGGCCGACACCACTCACAGTGCCTCTCTTTTGTTCAAAATGGACTTAATTTTAAGTGAAATCAACAACTGACATGCGGCAAACCGACCAAACGCATTTGTATTCTGTTGAAACTTAAGGAAAATGAACCATGGGTCAAATTTGACGTGTAAGAGTCAACCCCGACTCAATCCGAGGCCCGGTGTGGCCGACACCACTCAAAGTGCCTCTATTTTGTTCAAAATGGATTTATTTTTAAGTGAAATCAACAACTGACATACGGGAAACCGACCAAACGCCTTAGGATTGTGTTAACACTTTAGTAAAATGATCCATGGGTCATATGTGACGTGTACGAGTCAACCCTGCTTCAATCCGAGACGCGGTGTGGCCTGTATCACTCCAAGTGTATGTATTTTGTTTAAAATGGACAATATTTTACATACATACACCAAACTGACCAAACACATTCGGTTTCTATTAAAACATAAGGACAGCGATCCATGAGTCAAATGTGACGTGTACGAGTCAACTCCACCTCTATCCGAGGCCCGGTGTGGCCGACACCACTCAATGTGCCTCTGTTTTTGTTAAAAATGTACTTAATTTTAAGTGAAATCAACAACTAACATACGACAAACCAACCAAACGCATTCGGATTCTGTTGAAACTTTAGAACAATGATACATGGGTCAAATGTGACATGTACAAGTCAACCCTGCCTCAATCCGAGGCCCAGTGTGGCCGACACCACTGAAAGTGCCACTGTTTTTGTTAAAAATGGACTTAATTTTAAGTGAGAAATCAACAACTGACATACGGGAAACTGACCAAACGCATTCGGATTCTATTGAAACTTAAGGACAATGATCCATGGGTAAAATTTGATGTGTATGAGTCAACCCCATCTCAATCCAAGGCCCGGTGTGGTCGACACCACTCAAAGTGCCTATGTTTTGTTCAAAATGGACTTATTTTTAAGTGAAATCAACAACTGAGACATCCACCTCACATGTAGTGTAGACCCTCCCCCAAGACATGGCATGAATTTTTGAGATACACAAACATGGGGTGGATTACATGGCTTTCCTACATGGAATATATCCCACTACACGTCTTTAATGAGCCAGCTACGCAGTTTATCCCTTGTACAGATACACATGAAGAATCACACGGGATCGACGTCATGTACTAACATAGGGAAAGGGTGCATAAGAGGACACAAGATCAAAGGGTAACAAGTATATGTTTTTAACATGCCATGTAATTTCCTATTGATATGACATGTATATTCACACAGGCAGCTGAACATTGGAGTTACCCAGGGTAAAGGGACAAGGCATGTGACCCTTTAAATGACACATAATTTTATATACCATGATTGATCTCTTTGAACACTATATCAAGGACATATTTCATTAGGGTTGGCTCCCATGATCCTTCTTAGGATAGTTTTGGTATCTTTTCCTACTTACGGTAGTAAGATCGCTTCAGCAGGACGTCCTAGACATAGTTGGAGTCTCTCTGAAAGTCCTGGAGTGAGATCATATATCTATTTTTGAGGTCCAGGTAGAGTCATGTATCAACGCAATCAATCCTACCAGACATCGATCCTATATATATATTGTTAATATTGATGTCTCATTACAGTCCCCCAGTTTATGATATGTTACCTTTTTTGTATTAATATACATAATTACTAAGGGGGATGGTTGGGAGAGTTGGGATATCCTTTTTATGTATTGCAGAATGATTCAAGGAGCACGGGCTCTGCACGATTTGTCAAAACCAAGTGGCAATCCAAGGAGAAACAATTCATAGTGGAATGTTCTAGTATTTATCTTCTGAGTTGTGTAGGAATATTTTGTGATACTATGTAATGAGGTAGTTTTTGTTTCTGGGTAGACGGTATCTAACTCATGGTAAGAACACTGTTTGGTTGGGTTGTGATCAGTTGATGACATGCTTGTGGTTGATATACTGGTTTTTGTGCAGGTCAGTGGTTGATATACTGGTTTTTGTGCAGGTCTGCTCGGCTGGCTGTACTGGTGTAGGTTTTTTATTAGCAGCAGGCAGGGATTTAACAGAGCTTTTTAGTGCTGTTAAAGGCGACATTTAACAGCGCTAAAAAGGCGCTGTTAAAGGAGATATTTAACAGCGCTAAAAAAGCGCTGTTAAAGGAAACATATAACAGCGCTTTTTAGCGTTGTTAAAGGACCCCCCCTTTATCAGCGCTGAGCTTTACAGCGCTTTTCTAGCGTTGTTAAAGCCCGATTTTAGCGCGGTTATTGCCCGTTTTTGTAGTAGTGATTTTTTACTCAAGTACCAAATATCGACAAAGTGACCATTATTAATGTAAATGATTACATAATGTTATAAAATTATGTAATCATTTAAGTTAATAATGGTTGTTTTGTTGATATTTGGTACTTCAGTAGAAAATGAACACCTTATAATTATATGTTCTCCATGTGGTCAAGAGTCCATTATCTCCATAATGATATTCAGGATTTATATATCTTATATATCATATATATCTAGTATATATATGTATTTATAACAGTACATAACATTTGGAGATAAGAAATGAAATGTACTATTTATGGAGACAATAAGCCGTACATACGCATGAACACTACTTTCATTTCTATTTCATATTTTAATTGAATGAAAACTTAATGATACATAGTTATATTATAATTTCAGTATAATATCAGATATAATTTCAATACATCCTTCTTTTATTCGTCCCACGTATGGTATGAACGAGTCATATAACTTTGAGAGGGCAGTAATCCGCCCTTCTCAAATGAAATTATCACATTTACTCATAATGGTAAACATAAAGGTATGATATAAATTAATAATACAGAAGAATAAAAAAATCATAAACATTATATATATCATATATAAATTTAGTTTCATCATAATGGCCACAATAAGAGGTGGTAAGAGATAATTGAACAATCATTGTTTCGTGAGGTGTTACTTTTCCATCCACCGAAACAGTATGTTCTTTACCCATTAGATGGATGTGTGTGTAAGTGTATTTAGAATCCTTCTCATAACAACATCCTAGTATATTGAGTATATTGGTGTTGCTATAAAATAAAGGAACAAAATGAGTTTAGGGGGTTGGAGATGTAAAATAAAACAAAAGGACTTAAGAGAATATGTTACCCTTTAATTGGGTATCTTACTTTAGTTTGAGCCAAATGGTTTACTTGAAGGGACTTATGCCTATGTTAAGGCTTTTAAGAGGAAGATATGGATCCTTATAACTTATTTAGGCATGGAATGGACGAGACAAGGGGCTTGAGAGGTGTAATGAATGGGTATGAAATGAGGGATTTTTATAAGGGGATGAGGTACTCTTTAGGAAAGTATGAAAATGTTATTTTATTATATAATGATTTTCGGTTTCTAAAGGGAAAAATCAAATTATAGATGAAGATAAGATGACTCAGGGATGAAATAAAATCATCAAATAGAAAATGGACATGTTTATGATATTTTTTTAGTTTTTATAATCTTTTTTATTTAAATCGTTTTTAAATGAGGTAAACACTTCATATTTATTGTGTCATAAATAATTTTATTTTTTTAATGTCTAAAAATTATAAAAAAACCCCATGACGTAGGAAATAATATGATATTTCCCAATAATACTTGTAGTTGAAATGAAAACTTATATAACCATATATAAAAAATAATATACTAAAAGATATTTCCTTATCTAATTTTTTTCTTTACTTTATATTAATTAATATAAAGTGACATTATCACTCCCATGTGGCTCCATGGGATCCCAAAATCGACCCAAGGATTCCCATGGTTGGATAAGTATCAATGAATAGGATTAAGACACCTGTTAGGTTAATTTTATATTATTATAATAATATTTTTTACCCTTATTTAACAGGTTTACACTTTAACCATGGTAAATTTAATATTTACTGAAGTAAATATTTATAATGTATAAAAATAAAATTTACCTATATAAACAATTTGTACCTCTTGATTCCATATATTGAATCCATTTTTCCTAATTCTTGACACATAAGTGGTAGAAATTAATTTAAAATTAATTCCTTCTGTCAAAACAAAAAGCATGTTTTTAAGAAATAATAACTATCAAAAGATTGACACTTCTTTATCTCAAATTTAAAATTGAAATTACTTACAATGACCAAAATTGGATTAAATGGTAAAAAAAGAATATAATTACAATTTAAAATGAATTCAAAAGATAATCTAACCATATAAATAAATTAGATTAAAAGACAGTATTGATTTAATATACAGTATTTTTCATTTTTCATGAAAATTTGAATTTTATTAGAAAAATACAAAAAAATTATCCAAAGAAAATTTTGATGTGCCATTTCTAAATAAGAATTTTATTTGGTGAAATAGAACATAAAAAAGTGACCAAAACTATATTTAATGAGAGTTATCCTTCAAAAGGTGGTAAATCAACCTTTTAAAGTATATTATGCTTAAAATAAGATTCTTTCTTATTTTATGCCTCTAAAATTTATTGGGTAAATGTAAAAACATTTAAGAAAAATGTATATTCATAATTTATTTATTATTATCCATTATCTCCAGTATAATGTCCTGGCGTTAACTACCATTTAAAATAATATTATATTATTTTTTTTAGTTTGACTCAGCATTGTGTCCAATATATGATTTCAAAGAAACCTGTTGTTGCGTATTGGGTACGCCATCAAACATATCATCTCCTTTATACTAAAATTAATATTTAATTAAATTTTTTTCATAAATATGAAATTGTTATACAATTATTTACCCTGGATGTTACATCCTTCTACCCTTTTGGGAATTGCGTCCTCTCAATTTTAAAATTGGTATTGGAAACTTCATTGAAATTCAGAAATATGAAAAAGGGTAAATAAAACTCACTTTAAAAGAAAACAATATAAGAAAAATGTTCACCAAAGTTAAAAGATACTATGATTCTACGAAAACATAGATATAGAGGAGAAAACAAACCATTAAGTTCAAATGGAGAGTGATATAAAACATGATTAGAAGAATGTTAGCCACCAGAAAATCACAAACTTGTGATAGGTTAAACGATCATTGATTCCCTTGTAAGAAAGGTCCACTGACAATGTTTTTTTATGTTACTTTTCATAAAGATGCGGAATTTATTTAAGAGCTTGAATAAGAACATAAGGAAACATACTTAATTTTCATGTAAACGTTCATCCTTTACTAGATTTATACCACAAACTCATCTTTTCTCCAAATGATGAGTACTCAAGATGACTTATTCAAATTGATAACACTATAATCAACTTCTAGAGAATCACATAATCCACAAAAGTTGAACTATATTTTTCCCATGTCTTTCCACATTAACCAAAACCAAAATGGTTAGTTCCAGAATAGATAATCCCCAAAAATGATAATATTTCACAAAAAGAAAAACTACTCTTAATCTAAATAATTTGTCAAATAATACCAAAAGATCAAAAAAGACCATTCAATAACCAACTATCCATAAAATTCTTCAAATTAATCCAAACTAAAATTGAAACCCATATCTTAGAAGAATTTATTCACATAGTCTTTCAAGATAAATCTTAACATTTATCTCCAAATAAAATTGACCATTCATAAAGTCTCATAATGAAGTGTAATTAACACAATCACCATATATCCAAAATATAAACATATATTCTTCCAATATAAAATTCCACCATTACTCATTACATTTTTTTCCTAGATTAATCTTTTCATATATCAAACTTTAGGGTAACACATATTATAAAAAGTCTTCCAAAGTAACCCCATCCTCAAAAGAGCCGTAGTAACTTTAATAATTTCATCATCTTAAGATCTACCATAACTCCTTAATCCCTTATATGTTGACTTCTTACTCATTTAACGTTCATCATGATCAATTAACCATTATTTACCAACTTATTCTCAAATACTTCTCTCCTCCACACCAAATCTTGAGTCATATCCTAAGATTCAATAATATCAAAACATATGTAATGAAATAATCCATAACATTCATTGGTCATTGTCAGTTTATTCATCATCAATTGGAATGGAAATAGGTATTGGTAAACATATATTTGTATGATTCTATTGATCCTATTCCTGAAACTTCTTCATAGGACATATTTTTGTATAATGACCATGCACACCACATCTAAAAAATTAAATTGATCCCCCAGAAAGAAATTCTTTCCCATTTCCTAAGGTCAGCTGGATTATTCCTTTTTCTATGGTAGGTTATTTCTTTATGACCATCTTTTCCACATATAAAGTATCTTCTCGTCCCTTTGAAACATTTTCCTATGTGTTTCATTCCACATCCTTGACACATTTGTTTTTTAAAAAACATACCTTTATGATTATTACCTGAACATCTGTTATATGAACCCGACCTTATAACATTACATAATCATGAATTAAATGAATAATTCACAGAGAGGATCTTTTCATGTTTAGAGTTATAGCGAATTAGGACATAACTATTACATCTCAAAAGATTACAAAGTAGACACTTCTACTAAGTTTCCATAAAATAAAAACTCTTAAAAAGAAACATGTATAGTTCCATGTTTTAGATCGCATGTCTTTCCTTGATCCCATCCTTGACCCTGGTAATCTTTATTTCCTGTGGAAAACATTTCAAAAACATCAGATGAGCATAAGAAGTGCAGTAAAAGATACAAAAAGAAGGAAAACTGTTAGTTTTTCAAAACAAAAAGTAAACCACGAATACTTTATCAAAGTAATACTTTTCACCTTTACGAAATAGTAAATACTCTTCACTAAATAAAATATCACCACTTATCCTTTGTAACCAAAATATTAACATAAACCTATATAATGAACACATAACATATAAAGGTCACTTGGGACATAAAAATACTTAAATGGAATAACCATACGGTCGACTTCCACACATATCACTACATGGAATATCCATACACCCGACTTCCATACCCAATGCATTGGAGGTTATAACGTAACCACCCGTCCTGTTATTCACGGCACCACCCGTCATTTGGTTTATCACGTAACCACCCGTCAAATGTCCAAGTACCATTATAAAATCATAACACATAAAACAATTATAAAGGAAAGAAAACATTTATACATTTCAAGAACAATAAATCACATAAATATATTGACATAACAAATCCATTATCAAAACCATTTTCAATACCAAAATACATAAAAGAGTATATATTATTTATTTACTTTTAAAAATATTACGTCTTGTTGAGGAAGCCAAAGATAAAATAATAATCGCGATGACGGAAAGGTCGTTGTCTCCGTGTACATTAAAAAGAAAGATACTTTTTGTCATTTAGTAAAACGCTTCGTATATAAAAGATTCCTTTTGAATGAAATTAGAAGTAAAATGGGTTTATATAGCTTATAAAATAAAGTCTTGTATTAGAATAAAATATTCCTCAATGAAATGATATTGAGACGAAGTCCCTTACCACATCAAATCTTTTGAAAAGGTTTTCAAAAATTCATGTCCATATTAATAAATCCTTAAAACAATTTTTAAAACATGGACATGGATGATAAATGTTTAAAGAATAAATCTTTAAAACCATTTAAAACAATGTTTTAATAAATGAATCCTTTTTCCATTTTGAACATTTAAATTATAAGCCACATGAAAGCAGACCATTTTAAAAAAATTTAAATGACTTGAGTATAGATATAATATGGATATAGTTTGTCAAATGGGCTATATATACACTTTAAAAATAATAAAAGTGCATATCATCAAGAAGTGTCTCAAGGAAGAGAAATTGAGACGTAATCCCATTCAAAGATCATGTCATTAGTGCAAGGATAAATCAATGACATAATTACGCGTGACAAGTATAAATACACCCAATATAAGTGGATATCAAGTGTAAAATAATAATAGGTCATTCACATATACTCTTGTAAAAACAAAACCAATGACATATATATTTAACTCAATGAAATGAGATTGAGTTATGATTTCCCATACATGTTCGTATAAACGACGTAAGAATTTATCAATGAGATGATTATGTGCAGAAATGGTATATCCACACGAAGGGTTGTGGAAATTAAAACATAGTTATTCCACAAATAATATTGGAATAATAAAATAAAGAAGTATATGTTTAACCTAAAGAATTGAATGTGGGTTAAGAAGTTCCCTGACAGAAATCTGACAGCCTAACGACGTCATTTTAAAATTCCGAAAATGAGACGATGAGAGATAAAAATGGTATCTCATCACTTGGACATATCAATTAAAGAAATAAGGATATATAAGAACATATCCAAACATAAGAAGATGTAAATTAAAAGACCTTACAAAAATAAGTCTTTTAAAAAGAGGATGGTGAAAGGTTCCCTTACCGATTTCAGTACCTTTCGAAACGTACTCCCCATGAAAGATGGAATATACAACGTTGATGTAAATACAAATAAAAGAAATTATATTACAAAAAAATTAGAATAGTGGGAAGTACATACACCACTCAATGTAAATAGTGGAAAATTTAGCATAAATCTCACATGAATAAAAGTGAGATGAAAAATCCCTTACGAAAACTCAATAGCCTAACTGCGCCACATAAAACTTCCAAAAATGGATTTATGAGATCAAATAGGGTATCTCATAATATTAACATAAAAATTATATTATGAGGAATATTAAATAACATTCCCAAACATATGAAATATGATCTTAAAAGAAATGATATAAAAGAGAGTACTTAAAAAGAAAGAGAGATGTAGGATCCCTTATCTCAAGTCCGACTTGTCTTGTTCGTTTCTTAATATTACTGAATAATAAACATTGGTCAATTTATAATTTCTTAAGGACCTAAATTAAAGATTATTATTCAGTTTATATCACATATTATAATCTTATAATAATTGGTTAATAATGTGAGTTCATATCAGTCATTTTTGTCGATGTTCGCTATAGGAGTAAAAATTGAACTTGTTGGAAAAACATTTTCCATGTAGTTATAAGTAAATCATATCTAGAATAGTATTAATGATTTAAATATCATATATATAAATTATATATTCATTTTATACTATTCCGTAACATTTGGAGAAAAAAAAAGAAATGCATCGTTCATGGAAACAGTAGGTTGTACGTGTGCATGAACGCTACTTTCATTTCTTTGGCACATTAATGGAATTAAATATAGATGCGAGATATATATAGATAAATATTATAATTCCAGTATAATATATATTTTATATAGGTCACATAAGTTAATCAATTTAATTCTTTATACATTCCATGTATTGCATGAATCAGTCACATCACTTGAGGGGGCGGTAGTCCACACTTCCTCAAATGACATTATCACATTTGCACAACATGAAAAGCATAAAGGAATGTATTACATACAAAATATAGAAGCATAGAGAGTAAATAAATATAATATATATCATCAATAAATATAGTTCCATCATAATGGCCCCCATGAGAGGTTGTAGGAGAAGATAGAACAATCATCATTTCGTGAGGCAGTAATTCACCATCCACGGAAATAGTATGTTATTTAACCATTAGACGGAGGTATGTATAAGTGTCGTTAAAATAATTCTCATAAAAAAATCCTATTATACTGAAGATACTGGTGTTTTTACAAAATAAAGGAATAAAAAGAGTTTAGGGGGTTGGATAAGTAAAATAAAACAAAAGCACATAAGAGAAGACATTACCCTCAAATCAAATAACTCTTTTTGATTTGTGCTCAAAGGCTTCGTTGGAAAGACTTCTGCCCAATGTGAGGATTATAGGAGTAATAGAGGGATGTGGAGAGGCAATATGTGAAGAGTTTGGACGATCCAAGGGCTTGTGAGGTGTGGGTAAGGAGGTATAGGTGGGGGCCTTTTATAAGAGGGTGGAGGGGGACTCTTGAAAAGTCATGAAATGTCACTTTATTTTAAAATGTTTTTCGGATTTTAAAGGTCCAAAAAAGATATATTTCGAGTATAATGTGATAAGGGTTCTAAATACACCCATACAATAGGTTTTATACAAGCTTATGTCTTATATGTTACATTATCCTTTCATTTAATTAAAATCGTTCATAAATGAGATAATTGATACATCATCATGGTGTCAAAAATAAATTAATTTATTTAATGTCTAAAAATTATACGAAAAATACTATGATGTAGGAAATATTTTTATATTTCCAATGACTATTTATAACTAAAAATATGACTTGTATAACCCCATGTAAAAATTGTTTTAGTAAAACAATACATGTTTGTGACATTTTTATTTTAACTTTAAATAAAAAGTTATTAATGTCATTTTCTTACACAAGTGGCTCCACGGGGTCCCCATGTTGACCCATGTATTTTCTTGGTCGGACATGATTCATACAATAATGGTAGGACATTTTTCAAGGTCATATCATATTATTATAACATTATCTTTACCTAAAATTACAATAATTACCTTTAATCGCGATTAATAAAACTTAAAAGTTACGATTCACCAAAAAATATTTTCATCCCATTGAACCAAATTTTACATCCTAATGAAAACCATGTATGTCAGATTTTTGAAATTCAAATCATAGAGGTGGTAAAATTTCATTTAAACAAAAAATCATTTTTTTAACTACCACTTAGTGGTTTCACTATTCATCAAACATTGATGTTTTTCAGAAAAATACAAAAAAATCACCCTAAGATATATTTGATATTCTGAATTCAAAAATGATGTCTATTTTACAAAATTAAAAACATATAAGTTGCATTAATAAATTTAAAAATTAATTCCCGTTGTCAAAACAAATAGCGCTTTTTTAAGAAACAAAATATATCAAAAGATTGACACTAATTTAAGTCCAATTTCAAAGTGAAATTAATTCCAATGAACACCATTGTATTAAATTGAAAAAATATATTATAATTTCACTTTTAAAACAATTTAAAATATGATCAAATCATATAAATAAATTATATTAAAAAGATGTTTTTAATTAAAATACAACATTTTTCAATTATTCATTAAAAATGAACTTTATCAAAAAAAAAATAACAAAAACATACACAAAGTAAATTTTGATATCCCGATTATAAATAAGGATTTTATTTGGTCTAATATAACATATATAATTGTCAAAAATTGGTTTTAAAAAGGGTTCTCCACCAAAAGGCGGTTATTCAACCTTTTATAGAATATTAGAATGTTTACGCTTAAAATTGGATTCATTCACATTTTAATCCTCTAACATTTATTGCAAAAAAATTAAAATTATTTGACAAACATATATAATCATTTTGTAGTTAGTTCTGTTCATTCCCGCCATTATAATGGCTAGGCATTAACTATCATTTAAAATTATATTATTTTATTTTTATAGTGCAACGTAAGATTTCAAAGAAACTTGTTGTTGCGTATTGGGTACGCCATCGAGCATAGCGTTCCCTTTAAAATAATATTAATATTTTATTAATAAATATGAAAAAGTAATATTCTTTATTTTCCTGGGATTTTACATCTGTAGGTATTTTTTTCTCACATATATGATGAATTATAAAAATCACCATGGTTCATGTGGTCAATCATGACTCCAGATACTTGTTTGAGAATGACCACAAGATTTCTCATTGCAGCTCCCATTTCATTCAGTTGCTCATTCAGAAAATTATCACAGTTTGCTTCACATCCAATGTTTCTTTTATGCCTGAAATATCCAACAATTTACTAAAACTAAAAAGGTCAGTGTGAGTATATTAGTAAAATCATCATATAATATCATACGATGAGGGTAAATACTAAGATAGGCTTATTCATGTTATTTTAAACTCATTCACTTTATCTAAAATAAATATGACTCTTTCTAAAATCCTAACGATTATGGTTATTTATGATGTAATATATATAAATATGATTCTGGTATAATTTAATAACATATCTTGGACATTATACATGAGGTTAAACGTACCCTAGACCAAAGGAAGGTGCAAGGTATGGGTAATTTCACCATTCTCATTATTATCCGAGATTGTTTATGTGTAAGTATTTACTGAGACATTTTCTATCATCAATACCCATATTTCATAAAAATGTTTTCAAAAAGAATCTTTTAAGGTTTTTTGGGAGGGTCTATTTAACTAGATAATAATTTTAAACGTTTTAAATATTTACCTATCTAAATCATTCTAATTAATGTCCATGTTTTCAAAATGATTATAAGGATTTTTATATGGACATGAATGTTTTTCAAATTTTAATTCCTTTAAAAAGTTTCAAAGTGGCATGGGACACATTGATTTTAAAATGTATTTAAATGTATTCCTTTCTAAATTTTGTGAATTTTAAATGTTTTCAAGAAAAAGGAATATTTCTCTCGAAGAGTTTTACAAACCATTTTCATCTATGTCAACATCCATTGATGGATTTTAAACTTGTTTGAATTTGATTTATTATGATACAAATATTCCATATTGTATTGAAGGTTTTGTAATATGTCTGACAGTGGATATGTTATTTTTATACCATTCATGGTTTATGGATAATGTATTGACATTTCACATACTAGATTTAATATGAATGTTTATGTTATGATTAAACTTTTTTATATGAGGAAGGTATTGGACATAGTAAGTGATGGGTGGAGCCCTCTATAGCTCCTTGGTGCATTGATAGGTCTCATGAGACAATTAGACGTGGAATTGGTTGAGGCCATTCCCAAATTTTGTATATGGGTTTGGCCAAGGCCTAAATTATTTTTAGATGTCTTTTCTGAGGCCTTGATAAAATGTATCAGAATGTCTAACATTATACCGTGCCTCATTACGAAAATATTACTAATGGTTCATGTGGTTATTCGACTAGTAGAATACCCATGAGAATGTTTTATAATATCGTTATTTACTCATCTCAAATTCCTTCCATAATGTTTTAATGTTTATTATTTTTAAAGTTATTGGTTTTAAACTATTCAACATTCTTAATGTTTATGTTATCTTTCACTGTATTTCTTACCCTTACTGAGCGTTTGAGCTCACCCGTTTCTTATGTTTTATTTTCCCAGGATTCCAAGAAGTTTATTATGTTTGATAAGAAGGGTTAAGTAAGGTGATTAATGGCATTCTCAAAGGTCCATTTATGTTGTGTTTTATTTTATGATGTGTAATGTAACGTTCGTGTTTGTATTCTATTTTCCAAGACTGCTAAATTGATCGGTGTTTCGGGACATAATTTTCTTGTATCATGCCAATGGTATGTAATAAGGTACCGACTATGGGTAACTGTGGTCAGGGCATTACAGTTGGTATTAGACGATGTTTATCCATAGCCTTGGAAATAATATTTTCGAAAAACTCTAATTACAGAACATTAACCCAAGACAGACTTTGAGGATTAGTATAGAAGAACTTCCTAGAATTTTTGTACTGTAGAAATTTTGTGAGTTTTCCAAGAAATACATCAATGTCTGGATATGATCAGGTAGAGGCAGCTATGGCATAGATGTACGTAGGGGTAAAACCCAAAAACAAAGCATTGAGCTAGAATCGAACAGGAACTGGTGCATGACAACCAGCCTTGCTGCACTCTTGGTTACGACACTCCTATAGGATATGTTTAGGATAATTCACATTTTCATTACAAGCCATTATGAAGGATTTAGTAGTAAGTATTTCATCAAAGAAAACATTTTATGATTATATATTTTATGCATAATATTTTCAATTTATGTATTGTATATTACATGTTTGGAATTATTCATTGCGATTCATAAACTAACCTAGTGTATGCCGTTGTTTAGAAATGTATCCTAGTAGAAGAAAGGAGAATTACTGCAATACGCATGATTGATTGATTGAAAAGGAACATATCTTTTGGGGTATTATGCCAAAATTTAAAAGGGAAATAGTCTCCCTCTTATTATCATCATATAAATAAATAGTATCATGTATTAATAAGATATGTAATGAATTTTCTGAGTCCTATGGCTTTGAAGGGAAGCAAGAGAAGAAAAGGATGGAAGAGAGATAGACTAATAAAAGGAATAGGGGAAAGAAGGATTTTCCCGTATGTGATAATTGTAGAAAGAATTACCTTGTTAAATGCTTGAAGGGATTGTGAGTTTATTATAGGTTGGAGAAAAAGGACCCCAAGTATGTGATTTCAAGGGTAAGAAAAAGGATTCAAATATATTATGTTTCATCTGCAAAGAATTGGGACACTACGTGAATCAATGTCCTAATCATCAGAGTATATACACCAAATGATGCTGTTGGATAATAATCATGTTATGATACTACAAAAGATGAAGATGAATGATTTGAGTTCTTATGTAATTGTTAAAGTATTGTGTCATTTGAGTATTGTATTAATGATGTACATGTTATAAGAATTATAGAGTATATAAGTATTGTACTACGTTACTATTTCATTAACTATTTGAGATTATATGGTAACAAGTAAAGTGAAACAGTTTCAGGTTAAACTTTTAGGAAATTACATGTTTGAAGGAAAGTTAAACCATAATATAGTCCTGATACTATGGTAGTGATTTTGGAATAAGATATGGTAGATATGGATAAATTATATTGGATACTGTTGACTACCTTTCAACTGATTAATGGTTTTTTTATTCCGTCATTGTTGGAATATTCAAAAATTTTGTATATAAAAAATATATATAGTATTCTATAAGTAATAAGGGAGAATTAATGTAATAAATATGGTTTTATGGTAATTCAGGGTGTTGCCATGTTTTAAAATAGTACATGATGAAGGTATTCATATGTTATTACTTGGAAAAAGAGATCTTCATTTTGTTTACCTTCCTTATAAATTTTGGAATGTGAGTTTGGACATAAGTATTTTGGATAAGTCTAAATGTTTGAATGGAATAAGTTTGACGTTATATAATATTAGTGAGGTTAAATAATTTATTAAGACTATTTTTGGATTGTTATAAAAAGGACAACCCGGAGGTCAGGCGACAACAAGTCGCGTCTGGAAAGGGCACAAGACTTGAACCCGCAACAAAAGAGAGACAAGGGAGAATCACTTAACACTGGAATACATTATGTCCTGGTTGGTATAATGTAGTTTTTTTAAATGTTGTGAAAGATAAATTATAAATTCTTTTTTTGGAACCCCATATGATTAGGATAAATAGAATTTTTTTGAATTCTATTATCTTTTGGAGTGAAAATGAGTTTGTTGTATGAATTAGTTGAAGGATGAAACTATAATTGTCGAGAATATTTTTTACACGTATTACATGAATAAATTAATTCTTAAACTATAAGGAAGGGATCTTGAAACAAAAAATGTTTTATCTTAATACCATATGTTTTGTTGAACTAATGATATTTTAAGTCATCATAGATTGATGGCTTTGAGGCCCTCAATTTTACACTTGTTTGTGATTGATGACCTCAATCACTCCCTATAAATATTTACATTTTCCCTCCAATTATGTGTATCTAATTTCCACCAATGTTCTCTTAATCGAGATCATAATATGGTGGTGACATTTTCATTTCCCATTCACTCTAATTGAGACTATATTTTATTTAACCAATTTTTGATGTGGGTTCTCAACAAAGGTATTTTTCTATTTTTAATATTTTATTTTCAAAAAACAATTTCAAATTGCGAGGATGCAATTTATTGAAGGAGCATAGAATGTAACACCCCATGATTTCCCAGTATGTTATCTTTTCAAAGTATTTCAATAAGTTGCGCTACATGAAACACTGAGTCCAAGCGCACCACGACTTACCAAACTATCCATTCAAAAAAAAAGAGGTTACAGATATTATTTATAGTGACCCGAGCCTTTGACATAAAACATTTCATGATTTTAAGAATAATTAATCATCAGAGTACAAGCCAAGTATCGATAAGTCTAGTGTCTTGGATGACTAGGTACATATAACATAAAAAGTGGGGATAAAAAACCTCTTTATTTAACCTCCATAAAGAGATTCTTTCTTCCGTTTCACCCTTACATCTTCATAGGGTACCCTGGGGAACACATGAACAAAGGGATGAGCTAAAAAACCCAGTAAGGGAATGAACATAAGGATACATCTCAAGCACATGAGTTTGGAAGCATGAAATAATAATATCAAAAGCATGAAACTTGTAAAATAATTTAATATAAGCATGGGAACATATAATCATGGAATCATATAAATGTGGCAGAATCATAAAACATTTCTTTAGTATGGGTCAAGGCTAACCGCCAATCCTGTTACCCATTTTAGTACGAGTCAAGGCTAACCACCAATCCCATTTCACATAGCTTCTCATGAGACTTAACATTACCCAATTCATTGGAGCGCTATCTGGGTGAACCTATCTCAAAATTTTCATGAATATTCTCGCAACATAAATATTCTTACCACATATACAATTATACATAATCAACCATACAGAAACATATGGGTACCCATGGAAAGAATTGGGTTCCACGATCATGAAATAAATCACAACCAATGGGCGTATCATGATAGTGTCCATGTAAGGAAAGAATTAGAAAATACAAGGACGTTCATAGGTTACATTTGGAATATAACATGGTAAGTGGTGTCAAACATAAGTGACAACATATTAGAAATTTATTTTAGAAACATTACCATTAAAACATTTTGGTGCGATTTTAAGGAAAATACTGTATATCTTTTAAAATAGTAAAGAAGATATTATATTATATAAAACCAGAATAGAACCAATAAGGTTTCCATAAAAAAAATACAGAATTTACAAAGATAATGGTGTCTTAAAAAAGAATATATAGTGCACTTGAAATTGGGTAAATTTTAGGGAAGTTCCTTTAAAACGAGTGTGCTTATTGGGAAGTATCGAAGAGGGATTCACATAAAAGAAAGTATATCCCTGAAAGAGAATGAGAGATTGATATTAGAACATGAGTTTGGAGCATATAAAAATAATGTTTAGGTTCTAAATAAAATTAAAATAATACCATATTTTGTTAAAAATAAAGATAGATCAGCCCGAAGGAATAAAGGAAGCTCGGGTAGAATCCATCATGGTTTATTGGCATGGTATCAGGTGTAACTAAGAGGGATTTATGGGAGAGATAAGGGGTTTTTCATCACTTATAATACATTATGGAAGTATGGGGAAGGGGTGTAAACATATCCCATCACTTGGTATTACACAAAAGGACATAGAATAGAGAATAATCGTGATTAAGAGTGAAAAGGGGAGGATCCCATACCTTAAATCCATTAGTGTTCTCCACTTGTTATTAACGAACTAAATAAAAAAAATAAGTCTTATTAATTAATAAGTCCAAAACCTCTTCTACATTCAATTTATTTATTATAACCCTTTTTGTGTCATTCAAAGCCTTTTTGATTAGTTACATGGTTCAATTTCATTGTACAGGCACATTTGTTTACATGGCTTTAAAAGATCGGTTCACTTATATTCAAGTTTGGATTATATGCAAGATGAAAGAGGTTTTCCATAATTGAAGTAAAATTTTTTAGTTCTTATCTAAAAGATTACAAGGTTTTAATTTTAATTTGGTAACTTAGAGTGAAGTATAATTATTATATATATAACCATAGTGATAACCGTTTTTGTTAATCGGTGGATTTGATTACAAAGAATGTGTTTTGCATTATAACTTAATTCCATTTTTTCCAAAGGATTACAGAACCAAAAATAGATTATATTACATATATAATAATCTGGTTCAACCATATGAAAAATGGTTTCATGACCATAATTAAAGATAATATAGAAATTGATAAATCGTTGTCCTTGAATGTGCTAAATTTGCACATCTCAAACGGTGCTTTCATTTCTTTCAAATAAAAGTGTTGGGAAAGGAGAGAACATAATGAAATATACCACTAGACTTAAGACATTACATTAAATGTATATTACTGTATTTATCATTCTATTATGGTGAAGGGTGGCGAGGAAAGAAATAAAAAATAAAAGAACTTAAAAGAAAAGAAGAAATTGGGAAGAGGAATTTACCTCTTGAGACTTCCTCCTTTAAGAACCTATTAAGGGGAGTGGTTTTGGTATTTTTAGGAGGATGAGAGATTTTGGACATGGGGGAGGAACATGGGGAGATATTTGAGAAAAATAATGTCATGGAAAATGGATTTAGGGGAGTGGAGAGAAGAGGGAGTGCAGGGGGGTTTTATAGTGGAGGAGAGGAGGGATTTCATAATATTTTAATCATTAATTTCTTATTTCTTCACAAGACAAGGAATAGTAAGTATTCCATGACCATTAATAGTAAATTAGTCATGTGAATTCGAAACATGGGTGGTGACATCAATCCATGATGAGAAGAATAGTCTATTTGGCTTTAATGTATATACATGTTAAATTACCGTATTTTACTATTCATCAAAAAAATCATGTATTTCAGAAAAATCCCAAAACTTCACCCTACATTTTTTTTGATGTGTAGAATCCAAAAATGAATTCCATTTTTCCAAAATAATTTTCTAAATCTAAATTTTTTAATATTTAATTTAAATTATAATTTATTATCAAAACCAGTTTTAAAACATTCATTAACTTATTCTAAAATATAGGTATACTGTACTTAAAACTTGAATATTATTTTTATACCACCATAGGTGAGGTTAAAATTCATTAGGGTAAATCACTATTCATAGGGTTATGTTACTATTCATTAGGGTGGGTTACTATTCACCAAAAAATATTTTTGTTTTATTAGACTTGAAAAAACATCTTGAACACAACTGTGAATGTCAGATTTTCAAAATTCCAAACAAAGAAGTGAAAAAATTATTTTTAAAGGTCAAATAGTACATAGTAGTTTCATTATGTTGTGTTTTCATGTGATTTTATAACGTACTTATGAGAAGGGAATTTCCTTTGAAAAACATTGGGTCATTGCATTCTTCCCCCCTTATGAAATTTTTCCCTTGATATTTCATTTTACATTCTAATCCAAAAACAGGTCTGGGTACTTTACCTTCATTGCTTCCTCCAATTCCCATGTTGCCACTTCGTATATATGTTTTCTCCATAGTACCATGACTACATGAGTAGTCTTGTTGCGTAGAACTTTGTCTCTATGATCAAAGATCTTCACTGGTATCTCCTCGTAAGAGATATCATCTTCAATGTGCACCACCTCTGAGTTTAGTACATGTGAGGGATTATGTATATACTTCCTCAAGACTGATACGTGGAAAACATCATGAATCCAGCCATATTCGGTGGAAGTGCAAGATGATAGGCCACAACTCCTATGTGGTCAAGGATCTCAAAGGGGCCAATATACCTTGGGATTAGCTTCCTTTTCTTCCCGAATCGCATGACTCTCTTCCATTGTGATATTCGAAGGAAGAAATTATCTCCGACATCGAACTCCAAGTCCCTTCGACGGTTGTCATCATATCTCTTTTTCTGAATTTGAGTAGATTCGATGATTTTCTAGATTACTTGAACCTTCTCTATCATTTCTTGAACAAGATCAGGTCCAAGTATCTTTCTTTATCCAACTTCATCCCAACAGGTTGGAGTTCTACATCCCTTTCCATATAGAGCTTCATATGGAGCCATCAGAATACTCAAGTGGAAGATATTGTTTTATGAGAACTCTACCAATGGGATATGTTGATCCCATCCACCTTTCAATTCTAGAGAGTTGGCTCTAAAAATATCTTCATTTGTCTAAATAGTTATTCTAGACTAGCCATCAGTTTGGGGGTGATAGGTCATGCGGAAATTTAATTTAGTACTCAATGAATATTGAAGGCTCCTCCAGAATTTAGATGTGAACCTTGGATCATGGTCAGAGACAATTGAGAGTAGAACACTGTGCAGTCTCACCACTTCCTTCACATATATCTTTTCAAGTTTTTCAAGAGATAGATCTTCCCAAATAACGGTGAAATGGGATGTCTTCGTGAGTCGGTCAACCAAAACCCATATCACATTATTTCCCCTCACCGTCTTCAGGAGACCCATGACATAGTCTATAGTAACATTTTCACATTTCAAATTGGGTATAGGCAATGGATTCATCATACCTTTGGACTTTTTTCACTCAACTTTAACTTGCTGACATACCAAGCACCTTTATATATATTCCACAATCACCTTCTTCATGTTATCCCACCAGAAGTGTTCTCGGAGATCACAGTACATTCTGGTACTCCCATGATTGATAGAGAAGGTCGATCTATGTGAATCATTCAATAGCTCCATCTTTATTTCTGGATCAGATGGTACACATAATTGTGTCCCAAATATTACAACTCCTTCCTCATCAATTTTGAAATTGGAGGATTTCCCATTTTTAACAGCTTCCAACCTTTTCTGAATTTACACATCCTTTCTTTGAGTATCCGTTATTTTCTCCAAGAGGGATGGTTGAGAAATCATTTGAGAAAGGATTTTTTTTAAAGGTAATTATTTGGTCAAAGACCAAAGAACAATTTATTGATAAGAAAAAAGATTAAAAAAGTCGGAAGGATGAGATATTTTTATAATCTCTATCAAACATATATAATAAGTCAGTAGGAAGAGCGTCCAGCCAGGTCATGCTCTGGTGTACTCCTTTGTTAGCAAGAGAATCTGAAACATCATTCGCTTCACGGTAGGCATGAGTAGCTATGTAATCAATCCCATGGAGCGAGTTCAGAAAATTCAACCAAAGTTCGGTAAGCGTCCAGGAAAGATGAAGGTTTTCATTCCAGATAGCATGAACGATAGTGGTAGAATCACTTTCAATCCAAATATTTCTCCAACCTCTTTGAAGCACAAAATCAACTGCATGGATGACCCCAGAATTTCAGCCTCCAGAGATGAAAAATGTCCATGTCCAACATAGAAGCAACACTGACACTGGACAACTGAGTCTCTGAAGATGGCACCACAACTGACAGGGCCTGGATTTCCTTTAGAAGCACCATCCACGGTCCCTTTTATCCATCCTGGCATCGGTGATTTCCAGAATACTTAAAAGGAACGTTTGGGATTGTTGTATATTCCAGGCACACTGAGATGATGAAGGATCTCAAAGTCAACCATGTTTTTGCAACAGTCTTTTTGAGTTGAAGCAGCTTCAAGAATCACAATAAGAATTTGATATTTTCCTGCATTGAGACTAAATGAGTGTTTATTATGAATAAGATCATTTCTGACGTACCAGATCTCATGCAGGAGTTCGTCCACTGGCACAAGAAAAATATTTTTATCCTGTAGAGAGGCTTTATATCTAATGCATTTAAAAAAAAAACAAACTACTAGAGTTAGATAAGGGCCATATGCAATTAAATAATTCAAGAACATAATTCCATAAATTAGAGGCTGTCACACAAGACAAAAAAGATGATCAACATCCGCCCAGTGCTGATTACACAAGTGACATTAAGAGCAGAGTTGTATGCCAAAAGTTTGCAGACTGGCTTCAGTTGGAAATCTATTATGAACAATGCGCTAAATAAGGGTGATCCAAAATGGTTTGATCCAAGTCTTATTAAATTGACTCACCCATTGATAATTAGATTCATTTCCAAAAAAAATTATGCTTATAGTAGTTTTTAGAGTCTAGGCTGCCATTTGATGCAGGTTACCAAACCAGGAAGTCAACATTAGAATAAAAAGGGTGATTATCAATGATCTGTGCAATATTGTCTGGGAGGTCATGTCTATGAAATTGTAAGACATCCTTTATATAATGACTAGTATCTTCAAGAATAATATTAGGAGGTAACAATGATATCAGGGGGTTACCACACCATTTTTCACACCAAAAATTAATGGAAGAATCATCACTAACCATCCATCTAGAATTTTCCATGATCTTGTGGTACGAGTCCCTAATAGAAGGCCCGATCGAATATTTGATGAAATTAAAATTCCTTTTTAAGAGTTTAAAGATGAATCTATGTTTCAAGAATTCGTAAGATTTAGAAGTACAATTAATAATACACCATGTAAGACAGGCATGAAGAGAATTATTGAACATCTTTAAATTTTTTATACCAATTCCACCTTTATCAAGGGGTTTACAACAGGATTTCCATGGGATAATGACAAGATTCTTTTCAGAAATACTTATTTTCCAGATGAAGTTTTTAATATAAGTATTAATTTTCCTAAATATGCTGATAGGAAATTTATAAATCATAAGAGAGTAGACCATTTTAGAGACAATGGTCAATTTGACCAAACATATTTTTCCATCCATTGGGAGAGATTTCCCTTTCCATGTAGAGAGTTGGTTTATGATTTGATCAATGATATTAGCAAAGTATCTTTCTTTAGTATGACCCCAAAATATTGGGACGCCCAAATAAGTGAAAGGTAAAAGGCCTTATTTAATTCCAAGATTAGTGGTAATGCTAGATTTCCTTCTGACATGAAATCTCTTTCCAAAGAAATATACGATTTATTCCAAGAAATTTCTTATCTTGGGAATTCCTCATAGTTATTAAGATATTTCTTGAGGACATGAATATTTTTTTGATCCATTTTGAGAAAAAGGATGATATCATCTGCATATAAAAGGTGGGTAGGGGTATTTAGGTTTCTGGAAACTTGTATAGGCTTAAGCATAAATTGATCGACCAGATTATTGAGAATTCTACTTAAGTAATCCTCAGCAATAACAAAGAGGATGGAAGAAAGAGGGTTTCCATGCCTGACACCTTTAGAGCATTTGAAAAAACCTCTAGGGGTTCCATTAATCAGAATAGAAATAAAATCTGAGTGAAATAATGTTTTAAGTCTTCCAATGAATGAATCATAAAATCCAATGTTATTAAGACTTTGAAAATAAAATTCCAATTTATGGTGTCAAAATCCTTTCTGATATCAAGTTTGATGGCCACACACCACCTCTAGTGTTTTTACATAAACTATTGGTACATTCGGAGGCAAGACAAATACAATCATGGATGGACCTTCCTTTAATAAAACCAAACTAATTCCATGAGACTATTTTATTGCAAATAGGCACAAGTGTATTGCAATAATTTTTGTAATGATCCTATAAAGTGTGTTAATCCGAGCAATAGGTCTGGATTGATAGACCTTGGAGGCATTTTTAACCTTAGGTATTAAAGTTATAAATTGAGCATTGATTCCATGAGGAAGAGATCCATGAATAAAAAAGGTCTTAACAGGGTTACAAACATCATTATGGATTATATCCCAATGATTTTGGTAGAAAATATTATTGAACCCATCCGGTCTAGGCGCACTATTTGGATTAAGGCCAAAAATTGTATCCTTAATTTCATGATCGTGTGGAGTGCTTAAAAGAGACTAATTGTCTCTTGCATCCACCATTAAGGGAATAATATTAGATCTGAGATCAATATTTATCTCTGGTCCATTAAAGATGTTGTAAAAGTATGAGATAACATGATCCATTGTGGCCTCTTCAGAATCAATGATCAAATCATTATGAATAAACTTAGAAAGAGGATAATTGGCCATTCTGATTCTTTGAAGGGAATTATAAAATTTAGTATTATGATCACCATCTGTAAGACATTTAGTCCTAAACATTTTCTTACGAATATTATCCTTAAATGTGAGAAAGTACTTAAGTTTAAGGGAGATATTTTCTTCCAATTGAGGATCCATATTAAAATCTGAATTTGTGCTTTGTGTTTGGACGCATGTAAGTTCATTTTCAAGAGAGGAAATATCTAGGACTATTTGAGAATTTGTACTTTTACACCATCCTTTAAGGGTCTGTTTTAAGATTTTCAACTTGTACAGAAAAGAAAAGGAATCGTTATGTTGTTTCATAGTGTTCCAAGTGTTATGAATAAATGTGACACAATCAGGATTCGAAGACCAAGCATTATTAAATATAAAAGGAAGAACAAGCTTATGATCATTCATAAGGATGATAAATAGGATATGATTATGGTCAGAGTTAAGTCTAGGTAGAGTTAAACTGGATATATTATCCCAAATATCAAGAGCCCTCATGTTACCAAAATCCCTGTCAAGCTTACTGGAAACAATTTAGTTAGAGTTTTCTCCCCATAGAGATAATGCCACCAGATTTTCAACGCAAAGATCAAAGCCTCCAACTCTAGATCATGTGTGGGATAGTTTTTCTCATGGATTTTCAGCTGCCTTGAGGCATAGGCTATCACTTTATCATTTTTCATTAGCACAAAACCTAATCCTTTCTTAGAATCATCAGTATATACCACAAAGAGTTCTCCACTTGAAGGGAGTGTGAGTACCGGCACATTGATAAACCACTTTTTCAACTCCTTGAAAAAGTCTTCACATTCCTGTGTCCAGAAAAACTTTACTCCCTTCCATGTCAGCTTGGTCATTGGGTTTGACAATCATGAAAAGTTCTTCATGAATCATTAATAATACCCAGCTAGACCTAAAAAGTTGCGGATCTCCGTTATAGAAGTTGGCCTCAGCTACTCTTCAATTTTCTTCATCTTGGAAGGGTCCATAGATATTCCTTTCCTGGTGATACATTCCCTAAGAATGATACTTCCTCCATCCAGAACTCACATTTACTGTACTTTCCATACAATTTCTCTCTTCGAAAAGTCTTTAACATATTTTCCCAATGGTGTTCATGTTCCTCCTTTCTCTTGGAGTATATAAGAATATCATCAATAAAGACCACCACAATTTTTTTGATGTAATATCAAAAGACACAATTCATTAAATACATGAAATTTTCTAGAGCATTATTGATTCCAAAGGGCATCACTATGAACTCATAATTTCCATTCCTCATTCAAAAGGCAGTCTTGGGAATATCTTCTTTCCTCACTTTTAGTTAGTGATATCCGGACTGAAGGTCCACCTTAGAGAAATAACTGGCCCCTCGAAGATGATCGAACAAGTCACCTATCCGTGGAAGGGGATACTTGTTCATTATAGTTATTTTTTTGAGCTCACGATAATAAATACAGAGGCACATTGATCCATCCTTCTTCTTGACGGAGAAGATTTGAGCACTAAACGGTGAAGAACTCGGGCGTATAAAACCCTTCTCTATATTATCCTGTAACTACTTCTCCTGCTCTTCTAGGTCTACAGTGGACATTCTCTAAGGTGTCTTTGAGATTGGAAGAGATCCCGAGATATGTTCAATTGAGAAATCAAAATCTTAGTCACGAGGAAGACCCTACAACTCTTCAAGGAATACATCAGTGTAATCCCCCACGATGGGCATATCTTCAAGATTGATTCTATCCTTTTTCCCAATCATTTGAGCTAGATATTCTTTCTCATAAGGAATAAGTATCCAAACTTGACACTAGGATTATAAAGGAGACTCATCTTCTTCCTTCCACTTGGGAAGAATCGGAGGATGCTTCAGGATGTGAAAATTGATCTCCCTTTCCCAACAATTGATTTTGGCCTTGTACAAAGATAGTCAATCCATGCCCAAGATAACATCGAACTCCACTAAAGGAAGTATGACAAGATTTTCCGGGAGGTTCAGTCTACAAACATTAACCCAGGAGGAGTTATAAACCATGGATGCAATAATTTCCCCACTCGCTGTTCTCAAGGAAAACTTTTCCTCCAAATTTTGAGTCGGTTTTTCAGTTGTTCTACTAAAATTGCAAGATATGAAAGAATTCGTAGAACCAAAATCAAATAGTACGTTCACTATTCTTGAATGAATAACAAGCGTACTTGTCACCACATCGTTTTCTGGCTCCACCTTAGGAGTAGTGATAGCATAAGCCCTTTCTTGTCTCGTTGGAGGTTGTTGTTGATTTCCTATAACAGCCCTTGTCTTAGGGAAATTGTTTGCATAATTCCTAAGCTCATTGCATTTATAACACTGCACTACAGGCTGAGTGTTGATCTGAACCTTCTTTTCATCTTCAACATTAGCGGGATTTCTCATATCCCTTCGGCAGTTCTGGCCATATGACCAAACTTTCTGCATTTGAATCAATTCTTGGTTCCCTTGAGATAGTCACCAAGATGCTTCTTCCCACAATTCTTGAAAAGGGGAAAGTGAGGATTCTTTCCATCATGGTATTTGTTTGATGAACAACCCATGTTGTTCTCCATTTTCCACTTCATCCCACTAGGCCCATGAGACCACTGAGAGTCTCCAATCTCCATTTTAACCTTGAGGGCACAACAGACAATCTCTTTATAGCTATCGAAGTCTCGGATCGCCAACACTTTTCATAGACTCGGCTTTAGTCTGGTAAAGAAGTGATCCACCTTGCGTTCGGTGTTCATGACAAAGCCAGAGTTGTACCATGAAAGCCTAGTAATGTTTTCTTCAAACGACCTAATGGACTCATCATCCTTCTGCTTGAGTCCAAGGAACTCTCTTTCCATCTTGAGACGGAGGGTTCGAGGAATATTTTTTTTAAAAACATCCTCTTGAATTCCTCCCAATCTATGGAATCAATTTCCTCTTGGGACTTTGTATTCTTGCTCAGTTTCCATCATTGATCAACTTCCCCATCAAAATTATTGATCGCCAGTACAACCTTCTCTTATTCTGAGCACTAGAGGATGGAGAAAATATTTTCATCAGAGTTAATCCATTGTTCTACTAGGAGGGGATCAGAATACCCACTAAACATGGGAGGCCACTGCCGCATGAAGGATTCTACGGCAACCTACTCTTTCCTTGGACGAAGAGGACTTTCCACATGATTCAAGTTGAGCCAGCTGAGCAAGTACTTCCATGATGTTTTGAGCACCCACTTATATCACATCAGGCATGCCATTAGGGAAATAATCACATTTCTAATCACATTGGTTGTTGGAACATGTTCTTCTATTTCCCTCCCTTAACTAAGAAAAATTACATATTATTAGAGGTATTTAATACTTAGCTGTTGAGTATAAAATGAAACTTTGTACATAAAATAACGAACTTATAAAGAAGAAGTTTATCCTGACTTTTATTCCTTAGTTTTATATCTAGGTTATCCTCGATCTATTTCTCAACTTATATTCTTATGGGATTCTTTTTGTCCCATAATATCGGTTTGTACTAAGCTCGTGAATCTACCAAAGCATATCCCCCAATAGTGTCGTAACAAAGAGTGCATTAATGCCCGTTATCGTGCACCAGTTCCCGTTCGAGTCTAGCTCAAAGCTTTGTATTCAGGTTTTACCCCTAGATACATTTGTGCCAGATCCACCTCTACCTACTCATATCCAGACATGGATGTATTTTCATGATAAACCACTTACTCTATACTCACAAACATTTTGGACTGTTTTCTTATTCTTAGTCTAATCCTTAATGTTCTCACTAAGGACCTCTATTGTTAATCTCCAAAAATAACTAGACCATGCTCTGATACCAACTATAGATACCCAAGACTTTTACATAAAACATTTCATGAATTTAAGCATAATTAATCATTAGAGTACAAGACAAGGATCGATAAGTCTAGTGTCTTTTAAGACTAGGTACATATAACATAAAACATGGCGATAAAATAAACTTCTTTGTTTAATCTCCATAAAGAGCTTCTATCTTCTTTTGAGCCCTTACATCTACATTGGGTCCCTAGGGAACACATGAACAAAGGGATGAGCTAAAAATCACACTAAGGGAATGAACATAAGGATACATCTCAAGAACATGAGTTAGGAAGCATGACATAATGATATCCAAGGCATGGAACTTATAAAATCATTTAATATAATCATGGGATCATATATACATGGAATCATATAAATGTGGAAGAATACTAAAACATTTCTTTAGTACGGGTTATGGCTAACTGCCAATATCGTTTTCCATTTCTGTACGGGTCAAGGCTAACTGCCAATCCCGTTTCAAATCGCATATCATGAGACTTAACCATACCTGATGCATTGGAGCTCTATTTGGGTGCATACATCTCAACAGTTTCATGAATATTCTTTCCACATATATATTCTTACCACATATACAATCATACGTAATCAACCATACACAAACTTATGGGTACCCATGGAAAGAATTGTGTTCCAGGATCATGACATAAATCATAAGCAATGGGCGTATCATGAAAGTGTCCATTTAAAGAAAGAATTAGAAAATACATGGACGTTCTTAGGGTAAAATAGGCATATAACATGGTAATTTTTGTCGAACATAAGTGACAGCATATGAGAAATGTATTTTAGAAACATTAGCATTAAAACATTTTTGTGCGGTTTTAAGGAAAATTATATAGATATTTTAAAATAGAAAAGAAGACATTATTTTATATAAAAAGGGAATTAAACCCAGAAGGTATTCATAATAAAAATAAATAATTTACAAATATAACGGTTTCTTAAAATATAAGATAAAATGCACTTGAAATTGGATAAATGTTCGAGAAGTTCCTTTAAAACAAGTGTTCTTATTGGGAAGTATCGAAGAGGGATTCAAATAAAAGCATTTATATCCCCGAAAGAGAATGAGAGTTGGATCTTAGAACATGAGTATGGAGCATAAAATATAAATTTTATGTTCTACATAAAAAGAAAAGAGAAATATATTTTGGTAAAAAGAAAGATAGAGCAACCTGAAGGAATAAAGGAAGCTCGGGTAGAATCCATCATGGTTTATTAGCATGGTATCAGGTGTAACTAAGAAGTCTTGATGAGAGAGATAAGGGGTTTCTCATCACTTATAAAACATTATGGAATTATGGGGGAAGGGGTATATACATATCCCATCACATGGTATTACACAAAAAGGCATAGCATAGAGAACAATCTTTATTAAGAGTGAAAAGGGGAGGATACCTTACCTTAAATCCGTTGGTGTTATCCACTTGTTATTAATGACCTGAATAAAAAAATTAGGCTTATTAATTAATAATTCTAGAACATCTTATATATTAAAATTATTTATTATAACCCTTTTTAGTTCATTCAAAGCCTTTTTGATTAGTAACAAGGTTCAATTTCATTGTTCGAGATCATTTGTTTACTTGGCTTTAAAAGACCGGTCACTTATATTCATGATTGGATTATATGAAAGATGAAAGTGGTTGTCCAGAATTGAATTTATATTCTTTAGTTCATATCCATGAGATTACATGGTTTTAATTTTAATTAGTTTACTTAGATTTAAGTCTAATTATTATATATATAACCATAGTGATAATAGTTTTTGTTGATCAGTGGATTTGATTACAAAGAATGTGTTTTCCTTTATAACTTAATTCCATTTTTAACAATGGATTATAGAACCAAAAATATGATATATTACATATATAATAATCTAGTTCAACCATATGAAAAATGATTCCATGTCCAGAATTAAGGATAATATATAAATTGATAAATCATTGTCCTTGAATTTTCTAAATTTCCACATCTCAAACAGTGCTTTCATTTATTTCAAATATAAGTGTAGGTAAAGGAGAGAAGATAATGAAATATACCATTAGCATTAATACATTCCAGTACATGTATGTTACTTGATTTATCATACTATTATGGTGAAGGGTGGTGAGGAAAGAAATAAAAAAGAAAAGAACTTAAAAGAAAATAAGAAATTGGGAAGAGGAATTTACCTCTTGAGACTTCCTCCTTTGAGAACCTCTTAAGGGGAGAGGTTTTAGTATTTTTAGGAGGATGAGAGATTTTGGACATGGGGGAGGAGCTTGGGGAGAGATTTGAGCAAGATAATGTCAAGGAACAAGGCTTGAGGGGAGTGGATAGAAGAGAGAGTGAAGGGGGGTTTTATAGTGGAGGAGAGGAGGGATTTCATAATATTTTAATCATTAATTTATTATTTCTACACAAGACAAGGAATAGTATGTATTCGATGAACAATAGTAGTAAATGAGTCATGTGAATTCGAACCATGGGTGGTGACATCAGCGATGATGCTAGGAATAGTCTATTTAGCTTATAATGTATAAATAAGGCAAATTCCCGTATTTTACTATTCATAAAAAAAATCAAGTATTTCTAAAAAATCCAATAAATTCACTCTAACCATTTTTAAATGTGTAGAATCCAAAAATTAAGTCCATTTTTCAAAAATAATTTTCTAAATATTATTATTTTAATATTTAATTAAAATAATAATTTATTATCAAAACTAGTTTTAAAACATTCATTAACTTATTCTAAAATATAGGTATATCATACTTCCAACTTAAATATTATTTTTATACTAGGAAAGGTGAGGTTACTATTCATCAGAGTATATCACTATTCATAAGGGGATGTTACTATTCATATGGGTAGGTTACTATTCACCAGAAATTATTTTTGTTTTCTTAGACCCCATAAAACATCTTGAACACAACTGTGAATGTCATATTTTCAAAATTACAAACATAGAAGTGACAAACTTATTTTTAAAGGTCACTTAGCACTTAGTGGTTCATTATGATGTGTTTTCATGTGATTTTATGACATACTTAGGAGAATGGAATTTACATTGAAAAACATTGGGTTGTTATAGTATTAACCACATTTTAATTTTTATATATATCCTATATAATTGTAACATTCATCATGTGTGTTTCTTAGACATAATATATATGAAAATTTCAATTTTTATGATAGAAGAGGTATTTTTTTAAAAATGTCGTTTTCTACCGTTTAATGGTGAAACCTTTTTAAATCTAATATTTGACACTTTTATATATTCAATTTAGTGAAATTAAAATTTTCTTTAGATGAGGTACATAAAAATTTAGTTTGGCTAAATTTTTGATACTTTTCTGATAATTTGCATATTTTGATGAATAGTGAAAAATACTAAATTTTAATTAGAAACAACTTTTTTAATCGAAATAATTAATAGTTTTAAATTATAAATTTGAGTGGGTTTAAAGTATAATTTGACTATATTTTTATTATTTAATATAAATTTTGTCATTTCATGTAATTTCACATTTAAACTTAACATAAAAAATTGTCAATCATTTGATAGTTATTATTTCTTAAAAACACGATTTTTGTTTTGACAACGAGAATTAATTATAAATTAATTTATGACAGTTATATGTTTTGAATTTAGAAAAATGGATTCCATATTTGGAATAATTAGATCCAAATTATGTAAATAAATAACTTTTATTTTTATTCATTATGAATAATTACTTCGGTAAATATTTTATTCAGCATCGTTTAAGGGTAAATCCGATAAATAACGGAAACAAAATATTATAATAATTTCAAATTACACTAACATGTTCAATTTTCCTATTGGTTCATAAATGTCAGACCATGGTCATCCTTGGGTCTATTTCGGGACCCCATTGAGCCACTTGAGAGTGATAATGACACTTTATATTAATTAATTAAAAGTAAAGACAAAAATTACATAAATATAAATATTTTAGTAAAACAATTTTTCTATGGTGTTATATAAGTTATAATTTAGACTATAAATACTCATTATAAATATAAAATTATTTACTACATAATGATATTTTATTTATTATTTTTAGACATTAAATAATTAATGTTATTTATGACAAAATGATGATGCAGTAATTACCATATTAATTAATGAATCAAATAAATGGTTTTGTAAATATTAAAATAAATATAATTTGAATGTTTCGATGTCATACACAAATTTTATAGGTGAATATAACATGTTATGACTAATTTAATGTATTTTATCTGAATTAATCAAGTTGTTATGACTTTCAAAAAAACCAAATACTAAATAGTGACAAAATTGATATAAATTAGTTTTTAAAACAAATATTATATTAATAAATTATTTAATATTCTTCAAAGTAAAAGATTCGGCCAAATAACATATATAATTATAGGTATATTAATAATTAACAACATTGGGTTCTATTGTCTTTTTATAGTATGTTTATTAACCATAGAATAAAAAAAATTAAAGAGACATGGTAAATGTCAAACAATTTGACTATGAGTTAAGTCTAAAAGATAAGGTTAATATGGGGACCTAAACCTATTTAAAACCTATTGGTTGGGTTTTTTACACCCATACATACCTTAGTCACTAAATAAATCAATTTCAAGCTATTATAAACCAAAAACTATTTTATTATAAAATAATATTTCAATCTTTTCCTAAAATGACTCTCACCTCTCTTATAAAAGGGTATTTCCCCTTCTCTTAATTTCACGCCATAAAATCCATTTGAATCAGAAAATAACTATCCAAATATCCTCCAAACTCTTCTCCTTTCATCTTATAGTTCTTCCATTTGTCAGAAACCCAATTTACGGTGCTCTTTTGTTCAAATCAAAAGGAAGAACCTGAAGAAGAGGTAAATATTTCACCACCTCTTTCATGTTTTTGTCTTCTTCCACTTCTTCTTTATTTGTGGTTTCTATTCTAAAAAAATAAATAAGTATGTTATATATATTTTTATGTTATTATAAAAATGGTACAACCATATTAAATATTCTATCCATCATATGAATGAAAAAATCACCAGATGTGCATACGTACGGCTCAACGTCTCCACGTCATGGTGTAGTTTGTTATAAAAACACATCATTATTTTGATGGGTATAATAATGAGTATAAATGAAGTAAATAATAAATATAACATGTTAATGATTCTTTATATATGATATATCATTCAATTACATAATATTTCCCCATCAATATAATGATATTGTCGCTCGTGCGTACGTACGGATTACCGTCTCCCTAACTCTATGAGATTCATTCCCACATTCACCATTCAACGATGTTTATAAAAATACATATTATTAATAAGTATGTAATATATTAAATATTGATTACACTAGGTATATATATAAATATATATACTTATATATATCTTATTCACTTATGTTCAATATGATATGAAAATTGAAACATCATTTATGCGTATGTACGGTCTACCATCTCCGTAAACGGTGCCTTCCATTTCAAATATCAATCTATTATAAATATTTATATTCTAAATATATATGATATATAAATCAATTTTTATATTATGGAAGTATTTAAATCATGATCCAAATGATATGAAAAACAATAACAAGTTAAAACATGTACGATGAAGAAATCGATTATTATCCAAAATATTAATTTAACATTGAAATAATTATTAAATGGGTAGTAAAAAGTCATAAATGAATCAAGTATAGTATAATATATATGAATATGGTTATGTTATAATTTAATAACATACCATGGTCATTATATAGAAGGTTAAATGTATCCTCGACTAAAGGAAAGTTCAAGGTAAGGGTTATTTCCTCAATCTCATTATTATCCGAGATTGTTTATGAGTAAGTATTTACTAGGAAATATTTATCATAAATATCCAAATTTCTTAAAAATGTTTTCAAATGTAATATTTTAATGTTTTATGGGAGGGATTACTTAAATAGATCATCATTTTAAATGTTTTAATGATTTATCTTTCTAAATCCTTATAATTATTGTCCATGTATTTAAAATGATTTTAAGGATTTATTTTTATGGACATGAATGTTTTTAAAAAGTTAATTCATTTGAAAATTTTCAAAGTTGTATGGGACACTTTTATTCATAAATTTCAATAAATGTCTTCCTTGAAAAATTGTGTGACTTTTAAATGTTTTCATGAAAAATGGATATTTCTCTAAAAGAGTTTTACAAATCATTTTAATTTATCTGAACATCCTATGATGGATTATAAACATGATTGAAGTTTATTTATTATGATAAAAATATTCCATATTATAATGAATTTTTTGTGATATGATAGAATATAGATCTGTTATTTTTATACCATTCTTGGTTTAAGGATAATGTATTGATAATTTGTATTCTAGTTCTAATATGAATGTTTATGTTATGCTGCAACCTTTTCATATGAGGAATGTATTGGACATAGAAAGTGATAGGTGGAGCCCACTATATCTCCTCAGTGCATCAGTAGGTCTCATGAGACAATTATACATGGAATTGGCTAAGGCAATTCCCAAATTTGATATATAGTTTTGGCCGAGGCGTTAAACATTTTTAGATGTCTTAGAAGAGGCCTTAGCAAAATGTTTCAAAATGTCCGACATTATACATTACCTCATTATGAAAATATTATTGATGGTTTATGTGGTTATTCGACTTGTAGAATACCCATGACTATGTTTTATTATGGTATTATTTACTCATCTCAGATTCCTTCCATAAAGTGTTCATGTTTATTATTTTTAAAGGCTTGTGTTTTAAATTATTCACTCTGACTAATGTTTATGTTATCTTCCACTATATTGCTTACCCTTACTAAGTGTTTGATATCACCTATTTTTAATGTTTTATTTTAACATTATTTCAAGAAGTGTATTATGTTTGATAGGTATGGTTAAGGTAGGGGATTAATGGAATTCTGAAAAGATCATTTATGTTGTGTTTTATTTTTTAATGTGTAATATAACGTTCATGTATGTAATCTATTTTCCAAGACTGTTAAGTTGCTCAATATTTTGGGACATTATTTCCTTGCATCATTCCAATGTAATTTAATAAGGCACCGACTCTGGGTAACTAGGGTCAGGGCATTACAGTCTTTTGAATTTTTCAATTTTAAAAAGAAATAAGGTGATTAAATAATGGTTGAACAAAAATTAATGTAGAATTTGATGTCTTTAGGGTAGGATAACATTTTTCAATGTTATTATGGTGATAAAAATCACAAATCCTTTCTAATTTAATGATAAATGAAATAATCCTTGATTGACCTGTTAAACATCGTTGGTTGAAGATATCAATATAAACCTTTGATATTTTCATGAAAAATAACAAAATCAGTCACAAAAAACTAAAGAATTTCACAATAAAGAATTTTTTCTCATTTAAACTATAGAATAAATTTTCACTTCTTCAAATCATATGTTGATGATCACAAGACACCCACCACAAGACACAATCTACTCCATCGATACAAACTATGCTAGACATATAGAGTTCAATGAACATCAACCAATGTTTTAAACAATGAATGACACCAAACCCACAAATAAAATCTCATTAATAGAATTTAGAACTATTAAAAAAATAAATAATGAAATAGAAAAATATATTTTAAAATTAATAAAGAATACTCTAGCTATACAAAAGAAAACTCCCTCTTCCCTGACCACTTGAAATATTTTCACCTCAAAGTGAGGGTAATCGAGTTGAATGAGGAAGAAAATAGAAATTTGAAAATAATGAAAGATAAAATAGAAAATATAAAGTAATTATAACTTGAAATTCTCTATAAAACCACCTCTTTCTCCATCTTCAAAATGATAGAATTAATGTCGATACATGTATTTATTATATTGAGGGGTGGAAAATTATTACACTAGTTTCATTCTACTATAATAATGATTTTGTTTTTCATAGAAAATTAATGATTATTAAAAATAATTAATTTTAAAAAATCACCCTATATCTCTTGTAAATACTCACTCAAACTCTCATCCTTCATAGAAAAATTTTAAAAAATTTATTCCCAAATTACTGAGGATTTTCTTGTATGAATAGACCATCTATCTTTCGCCACGCTAGAGAATTAAATGGTATGTTTGATGAGTTATATTCTCCATGAAACTGGATGTGAAAATGAAACATTGAGTTCACTATAAAATTATTCTAAAATCACCTTTTTTTTATTTTCGTGAGTTATGCTTCATTTAGCGAGGAGGGGTCTATTTTTTTGGCCATAAATATTGTTCAACTTGATGAATTTTACTTTTTTCATGGAAGTTTGAATGAGCTCGAGGACCTGAAAAAGATGTTTAATCCTATGAAAAAATGAAGAAAAAAAATTAATCACACCATTTGGATAAATAATGAAGATATTTTCATAAAAGAAATAAATGATTTTAAACTATTATAAATAAGTAATTAATAAATTTTCCATTTTAGCCTAAAATTCACCAAGAAATTAAAAAATTCTATAACTAAAATCAAATTGTTAAATTGTAAAGGATTAAGTCATTTAACAGAAAAGAAAAATAATATAAACATTATATCGATTAGTTATTCATGAAATAATTAAAATCCTGTTTTGAAACTCAGTTTAAAATAACAAATGACTCTTTTTGAAAAACTAAAAATAAATTTTATATTCATATATAGAACTTATTTTATTTAAATAAAATTTTAATTTGAAGTTATAATTTATATTGATATTTCTAATTAATTTTTAAAATATTATATATTTAGAATATAGGACTAAAATTATTGGTTTGTAAAAATAAGGGTGTACTATTTATTCTTTATATTCAATGGTTATATAGAATAAGGTGAAAAATTCAAACTAATTTTTTTATATTTAAACTATTATATCTCAATTTATATTCAATAAATTATTCATAAAACTCATGTGTTTTATTTCATCCATTGAATTTTTATGTTTTATTGTTGGTAAACAATCCCTCAAGGTTACATTGACACATTTTTAGGTTGATTATGTTTGTTGACAAAGATGGTTTCCTTGGTCTATTGTGGTGTTCAAAAGTTATTTTTGAAAACATATGTTGAAAAAGATCTATGAAAAACGAATAGATGGTCTGGAGGTGGTAAAAAAGGAAGACATATAAGGTGGAATAGTAAATGTAAAGGTTTTATGAAAGAAATTTGCATTCTGAATGCGATTTCAAATAGGGTTTAACGCACACAGAGGGAATCATGCATGATGCGTTGAATATTCCACACATGGGTCGGCGATGCCTATAAAGAAGATGTTACCCCCTCATTCAAAGTACCTTAACAGTTGTATAGAATCTGATATCTGAAGAGCATAATAATTTCATGTAAAGGTAGTCGTATGAAAGAATAGGAGATTCATGAATGCTAAGGATGTTTCACATAATATTAGAGTTGTTCTTAAGAGTAACATTTCCCATAAGGGGATGTTTTTTTGGGAAAGTCATAAAACATGTGTGCAAGGTTCAATGAGGGTTTCACGAAAGTTTTTGATTTTCCCAGTACATCAATGGTAATGTGGCATTAATTAGTTTATAAAAGTGAGATATAAATAATGTATCTAATTCTAGTGGATGATGCATTCCATAGAGATAATGAAAGTACCATGTAGTTTATAAACTATGAGTGGATATTCTGGAGAAGTAGTGAGCACATTTCAATTGAGAGAGCACTGAGTTTTCAAATGGTGATTGGTTGTAAACTAGGAGGGATATTGAGTCCACTCTAAAAATTGTATATATCAATGATATTTTAGTTGATTTGGTGCATTGAATCATTGCCATTGTATTATCCTTATATGTAGCACTGTGTGGGTGACCTAAGTTAAAATTGATGTGCTTCATGCCTCATTTAATTTCTCTTCATACTTTGCTATGGGAAAGATATAGAATAGAGTTTCGTTTAACAACCAAACAAGATCAAAAGGGGATATTGTTTTAATCTGTCACACCCTGATTCAACCCCCTCTCAGGGTATTTTACCAAGTGGACATAACATTTATCCTATATATATTAAAGATATTTAATCATTCTAAGATTAATGATTCCATAGTTGAGATGTGATTTAAGGTAAATTTTACCTAATTAGTTTCTTATTAAGATCTTGTTTCTCAGTTTTATAGTGATTGAACCATACTAAATTTTATCTTATATAAAAATTCTATTAATCTAAAATAATTAGCTTTTTAAATTTTATATGTAGTATTTTCTTCCTAATTAAAAAATTTAAAAAAATTTTTGTTAATGTAATTTTAGTTATAGTTGGAGTATCCCTTAAAGACGCAATAAAATGTAGTTTCAATATTAGTAATAGATAAAATTTTTAATCTAAAAAGTGTTCATTGGGTTCTATATATACTAATTTCAATATAGTCTTATTCTATTATTATATATATGATAAATTCAAATTCTATTAATTGGATTATTTTATATTACTATAATAATTACCCATTATACGATCCTTTGTAGTATCCATCATTTAATTGATTTTAAAAAAATTATTAATCCATAATTATAAATTCCATATTTTACATTTGATTGAAATATATTCTTTACGTCATCTATACAATTTAATTGATAAATGAAAATTGAAAATGTTATTACATTATTTTATTTTATTTTGTTTAATATTAAAATTAACATTTTGTTACTATCTTTTAGGTACTTTTATCACATATTTTTGATAATAATTTTTATAGAAATTGTTTTGGGTTGTTTCTGTAGAATTTTTGTTTTTTGTCTTTCTAGACCATTTAAAAATTATGAACTAGTTGGGTAAAAACAATTTTGGTCAACCTAATATATTATGAACCATATCATGTATTTTATAAGGAGGCACATGTTTAGTTCAAAGTGTGCAACCAATCCTTAAAATCACATGTTATGGGACAATGTGGAGCCCACAGTAGGGGAAAAATTATTATATTCTGTGTAATCAAACCATTAACCATTCTCTAGTAGACTAATTGGGAACGAATAGTAAGTCCATGTTTTATCAAGCCATGCATCCTTGTAATATCATAAAATTTAAAATGAACTCTATATTATATAGTGTATAAAAACAAACATCTGAACTTGAATTAACTTTGAAATGTTATCATTTTAATTTTATAATTAAACTATATCTGTAAAATTAAAATTTTTGAATAAGATTAAATAAATTATAAAAAATATATAACTTTCACAATAAATAAAAATAAATTTATTAATTCCTATGAAATAATAAATCAAATTTTTCAATAAAGTTATTTTATTCTACAGAAATATGTTTTCTTCAAAAACAATTTATCGCATTCTATGAGAGAATAATATTTCTAATTTTAGGATTTTATTATAAATTTTATTAAATAAAATGATATTAAATTTTAATTTATCAGAAAAAAATTGATATAGGTCTATTTTTTGAGAATTTTATTGAAAATTTTGTTTTTTAATGAATAGTGAAACATGCTGGTTGAAAACTATCTTTTGTTTTCAACAACATAAAAAATAACATTATAGTTTGGAATTTTTTTAAAATTCATTACATAACATTAAATTTAAATAATACCATAAATGTAAAGGGAATGATAATTATAATTTAATTTGGTATAAATATAATTTTAAACATAAATGTTTTTTTTGGAAAATTCAATTTTCTTCACATTTTATCATTTATTTTTAAATTAAATTATGCTTCAAATATGAATTGAACTTTATAAAATGGATTCCATATTTATAATTAAAATAATAAATATTATTAAATATGGTATACTTAATTTTTTATGAATATTAATAGTAACAATAGAAACCTTTTTACCAGGTTAAAGGTAAAATGAGTTAATTAGGATTAAAAAAATGTGAAAAGGCATAAAATTACATTAAAAACATTCCTTAGTTTCTTTTTATGACTATATTTTATCAATAATCATCCAAAATATTATAATAATACATTTTATTATTTATATTTCGTTTTCACCATTATAATATTTTATGTAAAGGATACTGTAAAAAATTTATTATCTTGCTTTTAATTTATTAGTTTTGTTTAAAAAGGATAAAAAAATTATGTTTGATTATGAAATATTTTTTTAAAGACAAATAATTTTCTATGTCATGCTAGTTTTTTTAATTTATATTGGGGAAATAATTACCATTATTTCTTACACTGAACCGACACTCTTCTTGTGAAAGTAGAATAAAAATCAATTATATGATTGTAAAAACTATAGAAGTAATATTTTATCAGTGATTTAGGGAGTTGGAAAAATTATATATATATATATATATGAAATATTATTGATTTTTGAATGGATTATCTTTTAATTCCATTATCATCTTGTTTACTTTTCTATCCAATTATATTATTAGTTCCAAAAAATTCATTAATGATATTTTAGAATAAATAATATTTTATCAAATGATTTAAAAATAATAAAAATACTAAGTCAATCCAAGTGAATGGGATATGTTTTAAAATATATAAAACCATATGTTTAGTGTTAAATCATCCTTTAATTGTAATTTTATTAACACCTATATATTAAAAAATACTAATATCATGATAATTATACAAAGGGTTATGAGGGGTTGAATCACATAGATAAGGGTAAAAGAACATAAAATAATCTTGTAAAATAAAATTTAGATGAAATTATTTAAACCCATACTCATCATATGCAATAATTATACAAATTTTTATCAATATTAACATGAAAATAAATTTATATTAATTTAATACATTAAGAAACTCTAAGAATGACCCTCTCATCACTTATTAAATGGAACCTCTTCTTCTCTCTTCCACAACCCATTTGAGCCATCTAACTCAGGTTATAACTAAAAAAATACCTTTTTATAATCCCTCAACATAATATATTAGACTTATTTTGGGAAGAATACCAACTTAGTGTGCTTAATATTTAAAGAAATAATAGTTGCCTAATGAAGAGTTATATCATTTAGCCAAATATTTTAGTTTTATTTTTTTCTTTTACCTCAAATTTTTTTATTAAAATCTGATAATATATTTATATAAGTATGTAATATATAATTAAATTTCATAATCAATTTATTAAAAACACTTTTTTTCAAATCCTTTTCCATTATATGTGAATGAAAAACATCGTTCGAGAGTTTGTGTGGACTACCACCATCACAAAGTGTTGTGTTTAATTTTCTATCATTTCCTATGATTTATTTTAATAATTATTCAATATATGTATATAATATACATTAAATAATTATCCATATTTAAATAGAATTTATTTTATTTTATTACCTTTATATCCATTGAAAATAGACAATGTCGTTCATGTGAGCGTTTGGAGTACCACCTCTACAAAGTGATGTGATTCTTTTTTGAGAACCAAAACACATAGATGATATATATATATATATATGTGTGTGAATATTTAAATAATTGATACTATGTTTATTATATAATATTCATTATAGAAATATAAAATTATAAATTCTTTCATTTAATATTTTTCATTTGTAAAATTGAAACTTTACTAATGCATACACGTGACCTATCATATCCATGATTTTAATATATATCATTTTTCATAAAATTATTCCATGGTCATATTTAAAAGTATCATTGATATATAAGAAGGATAATTATTTAATTATTAATAATTTGGATGTGATTGAATAATGACCACTTTTACAACAATCAACTTATAAATGTACTTTTAAACATATGAGGTGAATATAATCAAAACATATGATGAGAAAATAATTGATTAATAAATTTTATATAAACAAGTAATAAATAAAATAAAAGAAATAATAAACTTGAAAATGGTTCATAAGAATGTAAATAGTTAAAATAATTTTATTACTAATGAAGTTGAACAACATATACGATGATCAAGATTTGAGATATGTTGCACATTACCTTAAGAACCTCATTTTATATTCCCTAATGATTTATTTTATATATATTTTTTCCATGCCCATATTCTTAAAAATTATTTTAATATGTATTTATATATACATAACGTAATAATAATGATGTTTTTATGTGTTTTTTTCATTTTTCTATGCTTTTGAAAGAAAATATTCAATGGAATGAGATATACAACTATTTGAAATTGTTTCATTATTGATATAAAAATAGTATTTTTTATGATGGAAATGAAAGGTTGTATGTGTTTTATTGAATATATGGTCCATTTAAATTTTTTATGATTGGTTAATGCCAATATTTCTATCCAATGCATTGGGTAATTATTATTTCTTCAAAAGAATTATATTGGATGCTGAGTGTATTGGTTGTTCCAAATCTAAGGATTTATCTAAGGGTTCATATAAGTGTTATATAAAGATGAATTATAGAGGAACCTATATAAATTTTCTATTATTTAAAATGAGTTATGATGGAAATCATTTTAATTAACAAGGTATTATAATAATCTTTTGTGTTAAACGAATTATTATGCCAGTTTATGATAAAATGGTATGGTTTGAAGATGTTTTTTCATGGGTTGTGTTGTTTTTAAAGAAAACATCATGATTATGATTTGAATTTATATTTTCATAGAAATTTTTTTTATGGAAAACGTTGGATAGTAAATATTATTTCATGTGTAAGTAATCAAGAATTTCTTCTCAATGTTTATTATGTTAATGGAAAACTCTATTTTATGATATCATGTTTTTTAAGATGGAATAACATGTTACTTTATCTAATTTTATATGTGTGATACAAATCATTTTGTACTCAACAAAATGTTTTATCTTTTTTTAGAGGTTGAAGGATGATGACAAAAAAAATTCATGTTGAAAATTGATATGATTTTTTAGGAAAAGAAAACATTTTTTATTTTAAATTTATTGAATTGTGGGAAACATGGATAAGTAGATGATGTTTCCACTTAGTAATATATTGGTATGTTATTTTAGAGTTATTAAATAATTATTTAAAATATAATACTAAAAGTATATTTGGGAATGCATGAAAATAAACTCTTATTTAGTAATAAAATTATGAGTTGAATAATGATCATGCCCATATAACTTGCATAAGAACAAAGGTTTAGATATCGTTAGATGTTATGATGATTAATATGAGGATAGTTTTGGGTTTTATAGATTCCATTATTATTAATAACTTTATGTATAATACTATATTACAATTTTTGGTATAAGATAATATTTTTTGTTTTCATTGAAATTAAAGTATTAGTTAGATATTTATATGTTTATATGGATATTGCATAGATTCTCCTAAGCGTAATTGATCGGAAGGGGTAATATTTGTTATTAACTCAATCATCAACCAATGATGTACCTCTAGGCCTATGATTATGAACATGGATAGATACTTCTAAGGGATATTCTTGAGTTAATTCTTACATTTTCTAAAAAATGTTATGAAATATTTGAAAATAAGGTTTTATAATTAAATGATTTCCTTGGATCAAATAGCTTGAACAAGAAGTTAAATTGATTTAAAGGAACTTCGTTAAAGAGTAATACATTCAAAATACATTTACATGGTCAATTTCATTTACTTAATGAAATTATTGGTCATTATCTCATAAATTTATTTATTTTGGGTAAAAGATATTCAAAAAGATTGATGGAAGGAAAAAAAACACAATCCTCCTTTCTATACCAGTGGATAGACATGGAATTATAATTTCAATAACTAGCTCAAGAAAGACGTTTTTTTCTAAAATTCAACATGAAAGAAAAATACTTTATAGTATATCCCATTCCAATTCTATTAATAAATATCTTGATTGACTATGTGATAAATTTGAATATGTTATGGAAAATAATCATTCTCATATAAATCATTTTGGGGAATATCATATGGTATATTATCAATGTTTTTAGAATCTTTGATCCTAAAACATTATTTCAGTCCAAAATTTAGTTTCAAAAGAGGGTGATCTTTGAAAAAAAATTATTTTTCATTTATTATACGAATATTTTGATTATCATATTTTCCATCACTTTTTAAAAAAATTTCTGTGAAACTATATCTAATGGTATTATGAAATACTAGTTTGGGAGGATGTTAGTAAAAATTATGCAAAAAACCTTGGATTGTTTACAAATTTGGGTACCCATCAACATCCATTTCAAGATATATATGTGAAAAATGTGTGGATAAATAAAGGATTCTTGGAATGTTCTGAGGTATTCTAATAACCTAGTGACTCCACCTGACATTTCAGGGGACCTCAGAATTTGAAATCATGGATTTAAGGAATCATGATAAATATTTTCAATGTATAAATTATTATAATAGTTTTCCATACATAATAATTTAGAATATTTACTTAATTGATTCATATTTCAGACTACATGAGGTAATTCTAAAGGAATAAGTTAAAAAATATTGGTTAAATGTTTTAGAAAAAAGATTAATAAAATATCTGTTTATGAAATGAGTTATTAAAATTATGATATAGTGGGATTTTATTAAGGATCTTATGGTATATTTTAAATTTTATGAGGATTATGAAGCCCCAGTAGATTATTATATTTCATGTTTTTGTCAAAATTTTATAACATATTTTGGGTGAAATTGAAACCAATTAATTTTTATTTAGTTGAAATGTGATATTTTAACAACACATGATTGATGGATAAATAAAACACTGAGTTAATTTGTGCTTGCTGATAATAGGAAATTGTGATTAAATTATTTTTTATGGAAAAAAATAATCTTGAAAAAACATAGGAGGATAAAAAGTTATTTGAAAAATAATTTTATGTTCGGTGATGTTTATCATTTTTTGGAGACATCATAAGATCAATGCAAATTATGGATATGGTTATCACATGAGGATTTTTATCTATAATTTATTTATATTAATATATCTTTACAAAAAGTAAAACCCAAACACTGTGATACAAATTGTTGCATCCGGTAAGGTTGTGGGGCTTGAACCCACATCCGAAGGTTTATAAGGGTGCAATTCCTACAATGGGCCAATATGATTTCCTGGTCAGTATGAAGACTTTTTCATTGAATAATTCTAAGGATAAGGATTATGTTTATTTTGGGAAGAATATTATGGTATCAACTATTTTTTTGAAAATTTTATGTGATTAATGATACATTGTGATAAATGAATTGTGTTTTTATAGATGTTTGAGGTATATTTAAACCTTGTGTTTATGATATAAAAAATTAGTAGTGGAAGAATAATTTTATATTTTTTATAAAACAATTTTATTATTGATAAGCATTAACTTTTATAGGATCATTTATTTTTAGGTAATTAGGTGTTATTACAATTTGGGAACATATTTTTATCATATAGATAAACATGCAATTGAAATGTAATTTGTTGATGATGTGATTGATGTTATTTTGGAAAAATATCTCTTTATTTTTTGGGAAAATTTTATGATTAATTTAAATAGAATATTTATAAACATGATTATATTTTATTTTAGGAATAAAGGTTGAACTATATTTTTGAAATATACATTTATTCAACGTTTCATTAGGATATTTTGGGTTATTTATAAAATTGATTTGAATATATTATAGATTATATTATTTTGAAACACACATTTTATTAATATAAATTTATGAGTGCCTAAAGTCGATTGGTGATAAATTTTAAATTAATATCAATAGAATATTTGATAAAACCCTTTTGTTCCTTGGGTTTCAAGACAAGATTAAGAATATTTTGAGGAATTTAAAGGATAAATGTTTATCAAATGATCTATATTGAATGTTGGGTTTTATTTTTGAGTTTTTGTTGGGGCCAAATCAAATGATCCTGAAGGCTTCTGAGCAGCGGGTTCCCCTACTCGCAGCGGCTAGTTTTTTCCTCCGAAGTCTTCTCCTTCCCTCCTCTAGTGGCTTCATTCCCAGCGTGTCCTCTTCTAGAGCTCGGAGTGGTGCGGCATCAGATCAGGAACGGTGCAGGCTTGTTGTCGTTCGAGTCTTCGGATTCCCGAGTGCGGCAGGGTTGGAACGGCTCGACATCGCATCTGTTGTTATCTGGTGTAGATCGTCGACGGCTCTAGAGCGGCTCGAAGGAGGGGAGGTTTTTTAGATCTGGTATTTTTATTTTGTTTTTTATTTTGGTATATTTTTGCGTTGGAGATGGGTTCTAATTCTTGGAGAAATGTGTCGTGTCATCGTGATGTTGTTGTCGTCGGCTCAGCCCTTCTTGCGGATCTAGTTTCTAGTGGTTTCATCCAAATCCGCCATGATTCGCTCACCTGGAGGTCCTCCACAATCATTTGTGATGTTTTTTCTCCTTCTCCCATAGTCCTCTCATGGATGTTGGTAGCCAGATTGGATCCTTCCTCATCTCCGATCCACCTGGATTCAAGCCCAGGGTGGTGCTTCTTGTTTGGATCGGCTATGGGCCCCTCTCCGGTGATTCTTCTTGGGTAGGATGTTGGGTCATCCAGCCCTTGGTGGTGGTGAGCCGGCTCCTTGTCCCATGGGGTGTCTGCCTCAGCTGTGGTGGAAAGCTGATATGGTGATGGACAAAGTCAGTGTGCTGATGGGGATGGTCTTGATGGCGGGTCTCGACACTGGTAGCGATGACCGTGGCTATGGTGGCGCAGGTGGGAGGTGGACTTGCAAATAACTTGTGGAATCTTCTAGATTCGATGAATATTTTTCAATGTGTGTTTGGTTTTTTGAATTTTAGAAGGAATTTGGACAATGCTGGTCTTCTGGAGGTGCTGCGGATTTGGAACTGTTGAGAAGTTTGAATGTCGTTTGTCCGAGGTTGCGCCGCGGTTTCCAACAGAGTAGGGGCAGCATCTGAACGACCTGGCCTTCCTCACTATGGTCTGTTCATCACCCTTTGTGGATGTTCTCTTTTCAGGGCCCATCTCATTTCGCTGGAAGGGTTGGGTGGAATCAGATTGGATCATTGGAGGGTTTGTGGATTTGTCTAGGGTCACATCGGTGGGCGATTGAGGAGACCGGTTCTGAGATTTGTCCATCTCTCCTAATGCATGATTTCCTTAGTTCGTGGTCCTCGGCCATTTCTTTGTGACTTCAACTCCAACTGTGATGGTTTTTCAGTTTGAAGGCTTGAATGGATTTCATACATTGTGCTTGGATGGTTCTAAGTGGTGAAGTGGTGAATTGGTGATGTGGTGGGGTCATGAATGGTTTCTCACTTTTCCCTTAAAATTGATTGCATAATAATAAGAAAACAATTTTCAGTCATTATTTTTGCATTTTTGTAGATTAATGTTATATTTCATAAAATAATGGTTTATTAATTTGGTGATTTATCTTTATATATGATAATAATTTTGGGTTGGGTTAATTTATAAAGGGACGAGGGAGATCTTATTATCCTTTTGTAGAATATATGATCTCATAGATGTTGATTTTGGTGCCTCAATCATGAAAAATTATTATTATTTTTCAATATTTGGAGGAAAATATTAAACTTTGATAGACATTTATTAATGGGAAAATTTTACTTATCAAATAAGTATATTTAATTATGTTATTATGGTGGAGAGTAAATTAGTTACGCCAATCTAGGAAAATTTTCTTTTAAAAATGTAATAATATTACATTCATTTTGGGTGAATCGATGATGTTTTTAACATCTCTTCGTTTTACAGTTTAGTGGTAATTAACATTTTCAAGATTATTTAGTTTATTCTGATCAATATTCTATGTCACTCACCATCAACATTTGGTCATTATATTTTTCCTCCATGACTATATTTTCACTAATAAAAATTCATTTGTATTTTCAAATATATTGTGGGTTATTTTAGATGATCATCGTACTTCCATTTCCATATATTCAATATAATTTATTATTAACCCCTTTTATGACGAGTGCTTTCAATAAGGAGATTTTAAATTACAAGACCATTGGTTACTGAGATGCATTTAAAATTTTGATGAAGACATTTATTTGAGGGAGTTATAATGTTATAACCTATGATTTTAAATAAACACAATGTTTGATAGCCCATACAACTTGCAACACTGACCTTAAATGAAACATGTAAAATTAATATATAAATGTTATATTTATAAATTTAAATTAAATTGGGGTAATTAATAGAATTTAACACATTATGATATATATATATATAAAGGCCATATTCTTTACAAATTTATTAATTGATGTGTAGAAAATTATCACTCAATTTTTAGTAAAGTAATTATATGTTTAAAAAATAATCCTTCATAAAAAATGTTTTTATTGATTTTTTTAATCATGTAATATAATATATTTTTGGATCATTGAGAAATTTTTATTGAAAAAATGATATCATATTTTAAATTATCAGGAAAAAATTATATTCACTAGAAAAGATGTAAATTTTATGAAACTTTTGTTTTTTCAATGAAATGTGAAAAATAATGAATTTTATTAAAAATAATCTCCTTTTTAGAGAACATAAAATGTCACATTATAATTAGGAATTTTTTTAAAATTTTAATAGTATATTTTGATTAAATAAATTCCAATAAATATTATTTGAATCAATATTATAGTTGAATTTGGTATAAAAACATTTTTAAATATAAAAGGCATTTCCCTTAGAAATTGCTTTTCTTTGCATTTTGTGGGATTAATTTAAATATAAATTATTCCACTCTTGTGAATTTTATTTTTGAATAGATACAATATTTCAAATCATTATAATTTATAATAGTTAGTAACATTAACTTAGGTTCTGGTCAATATGAATATTTACCATAGTAAATTTTGTTATGATGATAATATAAAATGAACTAATTAGGGTTAAAAGTAATGCGATAAGGATTATAATTGAGTAAAACATATTAATTATTTTAAATGGATGAGTATATTTCAAAAAATCATTTAAAAATTCAAAATATGACCTTATATTTCTATTTATATTTTATTTTTATTTTTATAATATTTTATGGTAATGGATAAAGTATAAATAATAACTATATAGATTTTTTTTATTTTTAATATTTGTTTGAAATGGATAAAAAACATATTTTTTATTATAAAATTCTATTTGAAATATGAATTATTATTTTTCTTAATAATTTAATTTCAATATTTTGTCCTTAAATAATTATTATAAGGGCTTACACAACGATCACATAGTGCTTATGAAAGTAGTTGAAACATCAAGTAAATGATTTTAAAATAGTTAAAAGTTATAATAAATGGGGGAGATAAAATGTTCCATGAATTTTTTATATAAATATAACACCATAAATTTGTATTGATATTTTTTATTCTAATTACCCTATTATGTTGAATAACTTAAAGTAAAAGAAAATGAAGAGTACAACAAGTGACATTAATGATACTTTATAACAAACCATATTTTATTAAATGATTTAAATTTAATCAATATCTAATCATTATCCAATTTATTATTATATGGTTTAAAATATCATCCATATTCAATTTATGTTCCATTATTCATTTTATATTAGCCTTTTTGAGCCCTAAATCATAAAAAACATTGATATCATCAAATTTATCAAAAGGGTTAATGAGGTTTATAGAAAGGGATATGCGTAAAAAATAATATAAAATTTATCAAATTTTTTTTATGAGATTATTTCAACCCAAAATTTTTCTATCCTCCATAGCTATTGGTTTGTGTATAATTCTTACATTAGAGGGATTCAGGTGTAAACAAATTAAGGTTGTCCAAGGAAGTAGTGGAGCTTTTAACCTAATGTTTTTAGGTATTTATTGTTATAACTACTTAAAATCATTGTAAACCATGATGATATAAAAAAATAGTTATCTCATATATAATAAAATTTTATTACGATAATTTAACAACTAATTTTCATCTCTTTTTCCATCCCATGTGGACTAAAATAATATATTATGCCTACTTATAAACTACCACCTCCTTGAAGTTATTTGTTTCGTTTTCCATTGACTTCTCTCATAGATTTCTATACAAATAGATTATATATATATATAAATGATATTCATGAAATAATTCAATTTTTTTAAATATTATATATCATCTATTTACTCACCTCTCCAAACATTGAGAAATTATTTCTATGTTTGTGTACATGTGTGTATTACCACCCATATGAAGTAAAAAGATTCATTTTTCAAAAACACATCATAAGAAAGATTTATATGAATAAATGTGCGTATTTAAATAAATATTATAATATCTATGAAATTTAAAAGGTTATTCATTAGTAAGAATGAATTACCATATACATGATTGTAATTTTGTACACTTGTTCACCATGTTCATCAAAAAATGAAAATGTTATTCATTAGTACAAATGACTTTCCATATCTAGGATTGAAAGGTAGTACATTTTTCATAATAATAATTCATGTGTGGTTTTAGAATTATAATTAATGTATAAAAATTAAAATTATTTCATTATTATTGGTCTAGAGATGGTGGAATAATGTCCCCTATGACCATATTCAACATCCCAAATTCATTTTTATCATATGAGATGAATTTCCTCAAAACATCTATAGTGAAATTCATTGATTATGTAATAGTTTTTAACATGAAAAATAATAAAATACAAGAAATTATAAGAATGTATATTTTGGTTAATAAAATATATATTTTACATAAAATATTTATTTACTAGGATAAGGAATGTACAAGATGAGCGAGACTTGAGGTAAAGGACACTTTACCATTAAAACCACAATTTAAATGTTTTATAAATTAGTTTTCTAAATCCCTTTCTTCAAGGTCCATATTCATAAAATTGTTATATATATATAATATGTACATAATAAAAATATATAGAGGATTTTATGAAACCATATACTTTCTTTAGAAGGTTTTAAAAATAAATATTTATAAGTGTTTTATATGGAATGATTTGATGTTCCTTAAAAAAGAAAACAAAATGTTATATTTTAATATATAGGACATAAATGGAATTTTATAACTATAAAAACATTATTTATATATTTATTTTCATTAAAATAGTCAATTTTTTAATAAGTACCATACATAAAATTTTCTTTTAATTATTGTTTTTAAAACATGATTTTAATGGAAAGAAATTTAAAAATAACCAAAAATGTTTTAATTAGTAGTAAAAATATTATATTAATTATATTAATGATGGAAATAAAATATTATATTGGTTTAATACATGATTAAGGCCTGGTAAATTACTTATCATTATGTGGCCCTAATATAGCTCTCAATTGCATTGTGTAATAATAATGTTCTCTGAAGAATTTTGTAGGACGTTGAACGTATTAGTTATTCCACATGTAAGGGTACTTATAGTGGCTCATATAAGGGTAACTTGAATATGATTTATCATGGAACCTACCTGAATTTTATATGATTATTAATGATTTTAAATGAAAATAATCTCATTATAAAATGCATACTAATGATATTTTGTTTTTAAGGAAGGACTATGCCGTTTTTGGATAAAAAATAACGTTTTTAAGAAAATTATTTTCATGGGTTCTCATGTTCTATAATAAAAAATAATTATTAAAAAGTTGAATTTTTATTTTATTATAATTTGTTTTATGTTTGTTTAGGAGCATATATTACTTCATGTGTAAATAAACAATTATTTGAGTTCAAATTTGATTATGTTAATGTGAAAACCTGTTTTATTGACCAATGTTTTTTAAATGGATGGATGTACCTCATTGAGATTTTAGTTCTCATACCATATTTTTTAATTTTTTCCATTGTTTTTAAGGTTGAACAGGAACACTTAAGAATTCACTTTGAAAATGAAAAAGTTTTTTCATGAAATTCAAAAATATTTTATTTTAATAGTCGTGTATTTTTGGAATCATAGATACTCCGAGTTATTTTCCAACTTATAATGTATAATTATGCCATGTAAGATTTATGACCTAATTCTCTAAAAATATTCGGATCAAAAGATATTTGGGAATGTTGGAAAGTGAAATTTTAAAATAAATAAATTATAGATTAAATAGGGATGAAGTATTTATTGGGAAAACAATGCAACACTCTCTAAAAGAATAGAGAGGAAAATTGGTTTGGAACATAGTTAAGGATAACCATGTGGCCTATCTCAGGAAATTGTGTTATGATATTTAATCCTAAAATGATTTTAATAAATTTATTGAAACCCATGTTATAAATTATAATATCATATTAATCAAAACTAATTCAAAACAATAAGTTTTGGAGGCTCTCTAGAGGTTATTTTCTATCAACCTACAAGTTTTCATTCTCTAATCAAAGTATTTGTGGATGCGGTTGATCCCTATTTGGTAAGGGTTACCTCTTAGCTTGGTATTTTTTTCTCTTCCCCTACTTTATTTGAAATCACTATATCCCGATTTTTAGATGGATAAATATCTTTATTCGATGAGTAATAAATATTTGATATTCCTACCCTTTAGTTATCTATTGGAGGGTCTTGTTTTAGGTGATTTATTGACCATGAGACTAAAGTTATGAAGTTCCATAATCATTTTATCTAAACATGAATCCTTATTTTCTTGCTATATTTTAAATAAATTTTTAATCTTTCTCCGTACCTTGAATTAAGAATATTTAATGATGGATTTCCAAAAGAAATGAGACAGTACGGAAAAACATTTTTAGAATGATTTAATAATATTGAGATGATTTTGTTAAATGAGTTCTTGAGATGAAATTTTTCTTTTAAATGATTTCATGTTGATTGTTAGGAAAATTGATTAAAATTAAGGATGGTTTATAATGGAATAAAATTGATAAAAACCTATGATCTTTCTGAAACATAAATAGTATGTTTAAACATGAAATTGGGAAATTAATATATAAATTATTAACAAAATTTATACTAATTATTTTTCCAGGATATAGTCAATGATTTATTGTAAGAGATCATTATCTTGAGTATTTAGTGGGTGACTAGGACAATCATTCTAGGAATAAAACTCCATAACACATGATTTTCTATGAAAAAAATATCCAAAACATATTTCTTTTAATTTTAATGGTTTAGAATTTGATAGATTCTATCTTGATGGCCTTGGACTTTATGTCGTGTGCACACATTGAGCCATGATTTATTAACATAGTAGTGTGAGATCATAGAGACAATAATTAAAAAAATAAGGGGATATGGCCATTGTTATTTGTTTTCATTTAATTATAATATGATACTTATTGTTGAAGAAATTTAATCATAACGTCCTTTTTAATGAAAATGTTCATTTGAGGCTTTTTTGATATGCATAAAATCTACTTGATTTGATAACATATTTGACTGAAAATGTAAAAATGATTTTCCATGCCAAATGTTTATTTAAATTGAATTATTAAAATTTTATTTATTTTTTATTTCCTTATATTTTTTTTTGATATCCTACTTGGATAATTTTCTCACATCCCACCTTTGCCTTCATAGACATTAATATTATGTTATACCAGGTCTAGGAAAATTGACGAATCCACTTTGGGATGGATGGTATGCATGATTAGTGGGACATTCAGTGGTGGTGTTGACTGTTAGATATGGGATCCACTGATTATATAGATATTCATGGACTATATTATGATGGACATTATTTTTTTATTGGATGTTGTACCATTTTATCATTATCTTCATAAATATAGTATTTTTCTCTTTGAGGTGTTTTTTTCATACATACAATACATTAATGTATCTTCTAGTTTATTATATTCATTTATGGTTCTTATTATAAAGTCATTAACTGTGACCATTTCATGATTCATAGACCCTAGTAACCATCCCATATGCATCAGTAATTTCCATCGAGTTATGTCAGAAGTGGATCTGGTACTAGTGTACCTGAGTTTCTAGGTTAGTCCATGAAAAATTGGTAGTAATGGATGGCTGAAAATCTTTCCAAGAAAATTATATATAGTCAATGATGTCCTAGTAGATAATAGGTAGGATCATTGGGGATCGAGGTGTAGTTTTGCAAGTGTGTTCCTATCCATCTCTGATCATAGTGATCTCAGAGACACCATGTATATTTGCGAGAAGTATCTGTGAGGAAAAAATTAATCTGATTATATACATTCAACAAACATGGTCTAATTATTTTAATGTAAAAAATAGTATTCTCTCTTATGTAATTGATAATCTTATATCTATTGATTTAGTTTATGGTCTACGTATCTTTCTGGGTAATTCCATGTTTCTTATTCATATTTCATAGTACCATAACCCCAAGAAGATGTTTAAGTAGTCCACAGGAGGGTTCATCCAGTGAACCATGGAATGTGAACCCCCTAGTTGATCAGAATCTGATAAATATAGTGGTGTGAGCGGTCCATGATCTCATACTATAGTGACATATGTTCATATTTAGACTCCAATATTATAACTTTGAAGGGATGAAACTAGAGATCATGCCCCAAAGGTTCTTCGATAGAATATTACATCTTTATATGAAATGAATAATCCTTTAGAGGTGTATGAATGGATGAAAAACAATGAGTTTCTTTTTTAAGTACTTGGAAATTTTCTATTCAATAAATGTGAAATGTGATTAATTTAAACTGGATGGCCCTAGTTGAAAGTAGTTGAATTATATGGTTATAATTAATATACAAGAAGGATTATAGGGGAAATAATTTAGAAATAATTTTACTTATAATTTATATTTAGAATCGATTGTTTTTTGAAAATTAAATTGAATTTTCAGCCTCCTAAAATGTGATAGAACTGTTACTCAGTATGGAACCTATTTGTTAAAAATGTTCAATTTTCTACTGATGTTGTATCAAATGACATGAAGAATAGATGGATATACAATATATCTCTTTGGTCAATGATTTGATCCATGTTTTTTAGGATAATGATGACATATTCTGTATATGTAATTGATAGAGATTTTATGGATGATCTTGACATATAATTTATGTTAAGGTTTAATGGAGTTCCTTATACTCTTAGAAGAGGATTTGATAATTATTTTAATTTAAAGAGTTATCATGATGTGAATCATTGTGGATCTTGATAACATGCATCATCCATAAATTTTGTGGTGTATAGAAAATTCCTATTTACTTGTTTTGAATGTAGAATAACTAGGTAGTCAAAATCAAAATGTATTGAGGCACCAAATATTTATCATTCATGTGGTTGCTAAGGCCACTTATAGAATTTTTATTTTATATATTCTACACCAAACATTATAATTGGTTGATCAACACCAAAAATATATCTGGTGTTGTAATATGATTCATGATCTATGGGGTTCTATTCATAGGAAAGCAAAATTAAGATTCTTGATATAGTAGGTGAGTTCCCATATAATAATGATTTGGGTTTAGTGGTTGTGATTGTTGAAATCTCAATAAATTAATCTTTAATTACTTCTCTATTCATTACAGTTGTATCTCATTCTATTGTATGGAATTTAACATTTATTCTGCTAAATCATCCTACAAATCATATCTTATCATATGGATATTATTATACCTCTATATTAAAAAAAGAGAGGGGTATCCAATGACTCTCTTTAGACATCTCTTTATTATATATCATGATAATCTAGATTTTTTTTGTTTCTCAATATATAATTCTTATATTGGTTTATTAATTGGTTGATCTCCTATAAATCCCAGATTGACTATTATATTTGGTGGGTCTCCTTCAATACCTCTGAAGGTTTGTGCCATAACTTTTTGGGATAATGGGACCCATGTTTGAGTAGATATGGACCACCTATAATGGAGTTAGATTTGATGATATATGTGTATACATTTTTCATGGAGTATGAATCATTTAGTGGAGACCATACCCCAATAACCATTATGTTTCCCAACATATTATAATTATAATGTTTTGGATTACCACATGTAATGGTGGTAGAGTTCTTTACTAACATGGTACCAAATTCCCAACCTATCTCTTTTCCATATTCCCATATACTATCAACTAAATTAAAGGAGTTAAATTTCCATTTAGAATGTATTATGGATAAATTATTTATTTTCTTAACTATGTCACCTTCAGAAGCAACTGTGATTTTTATGAAAGATGACAAAACCCCTTATCTCTATATTGAATACCGAAAAAGTAGTCAACTAATGATAAATAAAAAGTATCCATTCAATTAAAATTATTATATTTTAACATTATTTCTGGGTAAAAGTTGTTATTGAAGATTTATCTTCAGTATAGTTATTTTCTTTAAAGAATCATAGAATTTGATACCCTGAAGACCACATTCAACAGTTTGTATAGCGATTATGAGTACATCATTATGATTTTTTGTTTAACAAATACCCATGTGGTTTTCTTGGTTATAACTAAAAGGATATACAATAAGTATCTCATTTTATTCATCGTTGTTTTTGTGGTTGAAATAGTGGATAAGTCTAATACGGAATATGATTATGTTTGTTATCAAAGGAAAATTTTAGAAATTTTTTGTTATTATTGGCTTTTCAATATTTTGTAGAAATGTAATATATGGATTAAAAAAATTTAGTTCTTGGGAAACATGGCCTCAAAAAAGGTATTTGGGGTGATCATGTAAAGACGAAGGATGTTATGAAATGATAACAACCACAACATGTTTTGGATATTCAGATATTCTTGGGATTTGTAGGGTATTACAGCTAGTTTGTAAATTTTTTTATCAATGTTGTATTCTATGATGACATGTATCACTCAAAAAGGAGTAGTGTTCTTGTGGGATAATATATATATTAATTATTTTAATGAATTTAATTATTTTTTACTTCATCCCCAGTTTTAAATCTTTCATTGGATGAATTGAGATGTGTGCTCTTTTGTGACACATTTATCTTGGTATTGGTTTTTGTTCTCATTCATAGAGAACAGGTTGTCGCACATTTCTCATAATATAATAGGCCACATGATAATAAATATATTACTCATTATCTTAAACTCATATATGTGGTGTGTTCAATAAAGAGTATGAGAATTTAAATTTTTTTTAGAAATATTGTTCATATATTTTTATAAAAAAACCCTTGGTTATATATTCTCATAAAAAGAATTGAATATTAAATAGTGGTGATGAGTATAGCACCAATAATTTTATGATCTTGAAATTTATTATATCCTAGATAAGAGGAATGTTTGTTCTGATGATCTTATAAAGAAAAATCTTGCTCAGACAATGAAATAATCATCTGAAGTATGGAATTTGTTGACCCTTTCTTCTCCATTACATTTCATAGTGTGGGAGGAAAATATAGAGATTTTGTAATGAGAATTTAGTTAGCCTAATATATTATTAGAATGACTATTAACGAGTAGTATATCAATGAATTGATCAATATAATTAAGGACTCCCTCTATGGATTGGAGATCATCTTACAATGGAGAATATATTTCAAGGATATCATATGTTTCAAGAGATGGCATGAATTATCTTCCTCTATGAGAAATGAAGTGATGATTCATTTACTATGTTCCTAGTGGGAGGAGCATTCTGGATCCAAAAAGATGTACTATAATATGCGATAAATTTTCTTAGGGTCATTTATATGAAAAGACATCACTAATTTTGTTTCCCATTGTTATACCTATTAGCAGGTTAAGGATATGAACCTTAAACCTTTTAGTTTTCTTCAGCCAATTCATGTACCATATTAGAAGTGGGATGATATTTCTACTTATTTATTAGATGGATTTCCACATAACACTTGATGGAAGAAATAAATATAGTTAGTGATTGAGAAACAAACCAAATTAGTTCACTTTATTCATATTTTAGATATATATGATATTGAGGACATGAAAATCTATATATATTGGAGACCATATAATTTCTCATAGTTCAATCCGTTATTGTCATTGATAGAGATCCTCAGTTCACTTATCATTTTTTGAGTGGAATCTATGATGTAATGGTATCCCATGTCATATTTAGTGTGATATATCATCTGCAAATGCTTGGCTAGAGAGAATGAGCTATATAGATTCTTGAAGGTAGGCTTTATTCATGCATTCTAGACTTTGGTGGAGTTTGTGATGGCTACATGGGGAAGTTTGAATTTTACTACAAATAAATTTACCATTCAACAATCAAGATGGAATAATTTTAGGCCTTGTACGAATAATGATGTAAATTTTCTTTTTTGTTGGTATGAGATAAGAGAAACATATTTTGTAGGGCCTAGATTTTGTCAAAGATATGATGAAAATGATTTAATTTATTTACATAATAATGGAGGTGGATCAATGCCAGTACAGACCTAATGATGATCTTAGTTAATTAACTTTTGAAATTTTAGTAGTAAACATGTTTCTTTGGTAGTTTCTCCATGGTTGGGTTACTGATGAATGGAACAAAGTAAATGATAGAACCAAAATATTTGAGACTATTTGACTATGTTGAGAAGATTAATGAGATAGATTACAATTGGTATTTTCCACCTTAGTTTAGGTCAATAGATCATGCATTTCATGTTTTTAGCTCATAAACTGTCTATATGACCCATATTATGTCTAGAGAAAGGTGGATCTTGACGTTTAACATCATTTTTCCATGGCAGAACATCTATATTAGATTTTTGATTGTAAGATTAAGTTTCTATATTAAAATTGATAACCTATCGTTCATGTGATTTGGAATAATTATTACGATTCACACCATACTTATGAAGATGAGGAACTAATCAGGTAGAAGTTACCTCATTATTTTTTATATGGTGACCTATTGATAATATTTATAACTATAGAAAGTATTTATGGTGGGAAGAATGTGACATCTTCGTGGGGAGGGGGGTTTCCTTGTGTGGAGGGTTCGAAAAGGCCACATAAGGGAATTCTCTTTCAAAAGAGAGTCATGACTCCATATTTCATCTATGTTATCCATTAGTCTTTATCTTCATCAGTTTGAATATTGTTTTAGGTTTTTTCATGAGACTTTTGGAATTTGTTTTGGTTTTTTGGCCAGTGATTGGTTGGGGCACATGGGGAGGGGGAAGGGAGGTCTAGTAAGCTCAAACTATGCATCCTATCCTTAAATCAAAGATTCATTGGATAATGTGTATAATATTATTAGTATATTGTTGTTAAAATTTATGACCAAAACATACACTTTTTTTCAGTATCCAAGGTGGGAGCATATGGTTGGCACATAGTTCATCAAACCTTATACCCAAAAGATGTTACTCTCTTTTTATGCTTAGTAAGGGTTTATGGTTACGAACAGGATAAATGATAACCATGCGTCCACGCTTTGGAAATCTTGTGTTAAGATTTTAATCACTTGAAGTTTTTAATTAATATCTGAGAGAATCCATTATAAATTATATTCTCTATATAATAGAACCAAAATCAACCCTATATGTTTTGGAGGCTCTATAGAAGTCATTTTTTCTATTCAACACTTTTTTCTTCCTAGATCGAAGTGCTGATAGATGTGATTGATCCCTATTTTTTAAGTGTAAATGTTTTTTTGGTAATTATCCTTTTTTAGTCGCTCAGATTATATGAGAGCTATGGATCCTCTTGTTATTGACAGATTAAAAAATCTATTTCATGAATTGTAATTATATGTATTCTTCTTCAATATTCCTCAAATTCAACTCTCCAACAGAAGCTCCTATTTTGCGTGACTGATTTATCATAATACTTAGGGTAGGTGGTTTTATAAGGCATTTCACTACACTTGAAACCTTTATTTCGTTCTTGATAAAAATTAATTCTCAATTGAAATAAGGACCTTGAATATATAGGATTTGATAATTGATTTAAAAAATTCTTTTAATGTTGAAAAGAAAACTTTTTTCCATTGAATTGAAAATAATGGATGAATTTTTAAGAAATTAGTATTTTTAGGAAAAAGTGATTTGATGAAATTATTTGATGTTGATTATTGAGAAAAATAACAATAAATGAATTATGATTTTCAAAGGAATGAACATGATAAAAACCTATGATTGGGTTGTGAGATTGAAATGGAATGTTGAAAAATAAAATTGAGCATTAAAAATGTGAATGCTCGATAGAATTGGAAAGAATTATTTTTCAGTGATTGAATGAATAATTTATTATAAGAACACATGATAATGAACTGTTAATGGTGACTAGGATTAGAAGGATTTAGTCTACCCACATTGAAATGGATTTTTGATGAAAAATATAGCTAAAGAAAATTCAACCTGATTTTACACAATAGGTTATTGATTGATTCAATCACTATGGACTAAGAAATAAAAATATGGGCACACATTAAGCTGTGATGGATTGGTTGAGTAGTGTCAGGATCTTATATCCAAGAACTATCAAGCCTTAGGGTACATTTCTATAGTATTTAGAATAGATATGATTATTACACAAAAGTTTTTATTGAATTGATATATTCATTAAATTTTTATTGATGAAAATATTCACTTAATATTTCTTTGATAAACATTCCATGCACGTGATTTGAAGGATTATTAAACTAAAAATGTGAAAATTATTTTTTATGCCTCATCTTTATTCTAGAAGATGTATATGTTGTATCATTATTATATAATTGTTTATGGAAAATTTTTGTGACATCATAGTGGGATAATTTCTAAAATCCATACATTTTCCATCAGGTGTTTGTAGATTATTTTATGTTATTTCCATTAAACCATAAAGTTCCCCATGATGTTTTGAGGTGGGGTGTGTTATTGAATAGTAGGACCTTATGTGATGGAGGTGTACAGTGGAGTGGTTCCCCATTTATTTCACAGAGATTAAAAGACTATGTATTATTGGAAATTGTTTAATTTATTGGATGATTTACAATTTTGATCTTATATATATGCTTGTGGTTTCTCTCTCCTTGAGAATTGTTTTTCATACAAACTTTTTAGTTATTTATATTTTTTTTCTATATTGATTGAATTTTTATATGGAGAAATCCTTCCATATGACTGTTCATGGATTTATGGGTGGTATTTTACATCCTCTAGGGATGGGGAATACTCATTAGGTTGTGTCTATGCAAGACCTGGAACTATTGTACTATGATATTTGGGTTGGATTGTGACATTTAATTTTTTTATGGAATATTATGATATGTTTTTGTATAAGATTCATTTTGAAATATCATTATTTATATTATTATTGATCCATTATCATTATTTAGTTATTCATATTTCTATGAAGTATCTCATGATCAAGAGCTGTAATTATACCAGCATCCAATCATATGTTTTCCACCATTCTATAATAATGAACAGATTATGGGAGTATCCTTACCATTTATCTATGTTGTCTACATACAAGTCCTTGATTCTAACAAAATGTTTTTTATTCTTGTCATAATTTATTATTTAGTTTTTAAGTTTTTTTAAATATATTAAATATTTTTAATAATTATTATCATTTATATTCTAAAATTATATATAGATATATGTGAAGGTTCATCGATTCGTTAACACTTTCTGGAAGTCACACTTCACTCCATTATTTAACTATATAAAATTCTCATTATGAGTTTTCTATAATTATCTACAAATAATTATTATAATTAAATCATTATGGGATAAATTTCATATAAAAATTTGGTATTATACCTAGATGGTAAATTGAGACATACCAAATAAATGTTTTATTAATATTTCAGTTTCATAAGGCTAAAAATATATTAATCTACGTCTCATGTCAAATTAAATAATTTATAAAATACTAAAGGTGAATGTTCATTATTTAAATTTATTTTCTTTTTTTTCATCCTCATCAATTTAAATATATCAATAAACAATATACATATTCTTCTTTTATTATTAACTATCCTTCATAAATATAGGTTAGCCTCCCCCATTTATCTTATAAAATAACCAGTATTATATATATATATATATATCCCCATACATTACATATGTGTGATAATTAAATTTATCTTTCATTTCATTATAAATATAATAAATCCAAGTTTATGAGAATTATAAAAAACTAAAAAGAGATGTTAAAAAATATATATTTTTTATTAAAGAAGTTTCCAAACACAAAATATGAATCAATCTAAACAATAATAAATAAAATTTTAAAAAATCATATATATGGGAAGAAATGTCAAAAAAAATGCACTTAAATGAATTATTATTGTGATTATTATTATAAGAAAAAAAAATATAGTATTTACGATTGAAATTGTGTATAAATAAAAAATATTTGATAAAGAGGATAATGACATAAATTGAAAACAATTATTGTAATTCAAAAATGATATTTTGGGATTAGTTGACCACTGAATGTATATAGATCTTTTAATAGATTGTAGTAATTTGAAAACTGATATTTCCATTTAAATAAAAATTAATTCATTTCCATTAACAATTGTATATAAAGTATGTCACACATAAAAATTCTAATTTTATTAATTATTTATTAAATATATTTAGTAGTGTCATGAATTATTTTATAAAATGATAATAATATGTTGAATCCGGTTATAAAAATTAAAAAAATTGTGAAATATTGGGGTTATTGAATGTCGTTTCAAATTTATAGAAAATAATATAACATGGTATGTGTTTATGATATATATTATCTTTGTATTCCTTTGTAAAATGGGATTTTAATTTAAGATAATTATTTTATTAAGTATAAAATATGTCTTATTATAAAAAAATGATTTTAATTATAATGTATTTAATAATAAACTATTAATTTAATATTTTAATAATAATATATAATGTAAGAAATTTTAAAATATTTTTTGATGAAATGTAGTGTATTTTTTACCCCAAAGGGAACTTTCTAGTCCATAATTACCCAAATGTCAATACAATTTTTCAAATAGAATTGTATAGACCATTCATCTAATACAATTTTTGGATCATCATTTTCTAAATGATATTATTTTGTAATAGACATTTTTAGGGATGAAATATAGAATTTATTTAACAAATTTCCATGTTTCCATATGAATATACACATATCTATGCATTTTCCATTACATCTATTATCTTTAGAATACAAATCCTCTCATTATCAATCATAATTAGCACTTCTAATATCACTATATGGATTAATAAAATAACTCTTTATGTATTGAAAGTGATAAGTAATGTAATGATTTCATAATTTATCTCACTTTCATTCTTGAATCTCTACTATAGAAAAACCCTTTAAATATCAATTTATCATTTGATTATTATAATATATTTTACTTATTTATATTTAATATATACATGATTTTTTTATTTTTTCTATTTCATATAGTTTAAGGAGTTTAGAATGCAATAGAATAATTTATTAAATTTTTTTAGAGACTATGTTATTATCATTATTAGAATTTATATTTATCTCTAGTAAATATTTATTTTTCTAAACATAATTATATTTTTGTATCAATCAATGTGATATAACTTTTATATATCCATTTTACTATTTATTACGACACTTATGAGATATTTTTTTTAATTATGTGAACATTAAATACTAGATATATATTAATTATGAGTTTTCATTGTAGAGTTTTATATCACTCACATGAATATGCTAAGTTATTCCCTACGACAGATAGCCACTTATTTTGAGGGGGGGGGGATTAGTAGTTTTATATTATGAATTACACATCTTATAAAATTGAAAATATTTAACCCCTTAATGATTTTAATCTTATAAATAATATATCACAACCCCATGTTAAATTCAGAAATAATCATAGAGATCATATCACAAGATATTTACAAGGTTTATAAAAATCATACTGCTTTCTATCTTGGTTAGATGGTTTATAGAAATTTCTCTAAAAAATATCTTTTTTGGTACTAGATAAATTACATATACACAAATATCCCATAATGAATTTTTTTATACACCACAATTACAATCCACTAGAAATTGTTATATATATCTATCACAAGCTACATCTATTTTCAATAAGTTATTGAATTTATTTGACATTTTCACAGTTTCTTCTCCACTAATTATGAATTGATCATCTTCTATAATACAACATGAACAAAATGTATTTTCATGTATAATCCTCAAGAAAATTAGTGAAATGATTAATTCAAAAAAAATCTTCAATAAATTGAATAATCTAGCTTCTTCTCTTCCCCCATCTATCCTAAATATAGATATCGTGTTGCCTCATGAAAATCATAAAAAGTGTTTCTTGAGATTTCTTAATAAGTTTTCAATTATACAATTCATTATTTATCACATTTTCCGATAGTTATATTTTTAGATTAATTTTAATATTATTACCATTTATTCCAATATATAATTTAATATTTAATATGCTGTATTCCTTAGTAGTATATCCTACTCTTTTTACAATAACAAAATCTAAAAGATATTTCAATAATCTAATGAATTTTACATTTTCAAAAGTCATTATCATCAAACATATCTCCAAAAAACTCATTTAAATCTCCATAATTTTATTTTTCATGTAAATGACATAAAAATGACGATTATTTTTTAAAAATGGAATCTCAATTACCGCATTTACCTTCTTATTATACATAGATCATATGTAATCGAAAATACAAGTCTATTAAATCATATGGATCAATATTTATATTTTTTAGTTCATTTGTTTACATTATAATGGGTGAAACTATATGTTTGCATCATCATTTTGAATTTAAAAAATTACAGAGATGTAGTTTATTGCATAAACTATGAAAATAACCATTTTTGATGAACTATGGCATCGTTTATCTTGTTTTATGTTTGATCATATAACATTATATAATCTATTTTAATTAATTTCTATTGATTTTTAATGTCATTAAATTGATCACACATCATTGTGATTTATATTGGATTAAAAAATATGACTATAAAATTTTCAAGATATATTTTTCCCTTTAATTATTTTTACATATAGTGAAATTGGGTTGGAGAACATGCAAAATTAATATAATTATTTTATAATTTGGGATATATAAATGTGAAACATGTAAAAATAAAAAAATACAATGAATATAAAACTAAAAGTGTATTGGAAAATATTAGGGAATGTGTTTATAAATAATATCTGGAAATATTATTATTTCTTCAATATGACAGATGAATAGAGGCATTCATCGATAGAAACTAAAACTATTTTTTTGATGTCATCAATTATCAACTAGAAAAAACTAAAATTTCAAAGGATAATGACAATTCATTTAAGAATAATTATATGTTGTATGAATAATATGATATTAATATTTAAAAGATAAAAATATGTATTAAAATAATATGACTTTTTTTGAGAATCAGAGGAACATTCAATTGATAATGTTTATTTTATTGGAAGGAATAATTTTTAAATTTTGATGTATGTTATTTTAGGAATCTATAAAGTGCTAATAATAGTTCTTATTCTATTTTTATATTAGAGGTGGATCATTATCAAAAAAATAAACACATTTTCTAAAAAAAATCTATTGAAATATGTAATGATAAATCTACTATTTTTTAATCTAATAGTTTTTATTTTCTAAATAAAATATTGGCTATTCAATGGTATTTTTATGTAAAATTGTATTCTCAATTTTATTTATTTATATAAGTGTTTTTAGAAATGTCATGAATGGAAAATCATTACATAAATTTTCTATAAAGAAACTAGTAAAAATTTTGTTCCCTAAATGGTGATAAAGTAAAATAATTCTTCAAAAAAAAAAAGTAGAACTAATTTACCATATTGTATTCTAAAGTAAGATATAAAAAATTATTGTGTTTTGGTGGATTTTTGAATTGGTATTGATTTTTTTTGAGATTTATGGAATAAAATTTATAGAAAGGGAAGTCTGATGATTACTATTTCATATGGGTAAAATTTTGAGTTCCGTAAATATAGAAATATATGGAATACAAAAATTTCTGTACATAAAATAGATATTAAAGTCATAAAAATTTCAATTGAAATTATAGAAATGGTGGAAATTATGATGAATAATTTCATTTCAGATAATTGATTCATGATTTAATTTTTAATTAACAAATAAAGTAGAAAAATGATGAGAAAATAAATAATTAGGAGAATAAAATATGTTAGTTTGCCAATGGTCATAAACTAAATAATCATGTTTAATATGTCCTTACCATGATTTTTGATAGAGATACAACCCTTAATAATAAACACTAAATTTATTTTAGGATAAAAATAGAATTTTATGGAGACTTATATGTGTAAAATTATTTTTAATTTAGATATTGGAATTTTGGAGCTATAACCAATATATTAAATTCATGAAACATATTATAGTATACTTTTTGGGGGATGAACTATCAAAAAAAGAATATGAATATGTTTTTTGGAGGGGAAATGAATTTCATGATATGGAAATTAATATATATTTTTTGATGAAGGTACAAGAATCCAAAAAATCATTAAAAAGATAGAATGATTATAAATAAATAGAAGAATAAATGATAATGTAAATGAATATAGAATAATAAAGTTATTCTCTTAAGTATATTGAAACATGATACCCCAATACATTAAAATATTACAATACAATCTAGAAATGAAGGAGAATTTTATCAATATATGTGCTAAAAAATGGGGTTTCTTTGATTAAAAGACACTATGAGCGTTTTTTCATCCTAAAAATTGTTTAAAGGATCCACAGTATTCATAAATTTATTGAGTTTATTTTTCTTTTTTTATAATTAATGTTTTTTAATATATCGGTAGTGCTAGTTTACTATGTTCTATGAAATATTTATCAATGGTTTTATGATTCAAACTTAAATAACTAATAATCATTTTAATTAGTTCATAAAGACCTGTAATCAAAATTATTCATTGAGTTCGTTTACTAAATAGTTTATTCTTATTTATGATGGTATTACATGAAGCAACTGATTTTGGATATAATGTATTAAATTCATCTAAATTATCAATATTTAGTTTTATTCCAAAACTAATACACTTCACATGATGTTTTAATTATTGGGATATGTTTTTCAGATTAAATTACACTTCTTGTGATAGACTCATTTCTGAGGATATGGTTGAATTTTTTTGGTTATTAAGAATGGATCTAAGATGATTTTGATTTATACAAGATTTTTAAATTTTTTTATGGGATGATGAACTATCTCTCATGTTTTATATAGTGAAAAGTACTCATGTATTCATATGCATCAAAACATAAAAACTAAAATAAGGCTTGTTATTTTTAATTAATTATAAACATGATAAATAATATTAGAAAATCATTTAAAACATATGTAAAGGGGTTTTAATATAGAAATTGGTAATAAATACAGAGGTTTGGATTGTTAGTATATTTCATAAATAGGTGTTTAATTATTTATCCAAAGTAGTCCTTATTAATATGTGATTTAATGGGGGTGTTTGAATATGATGGATGTTCATAATAAGTGATGTCGATATGTTCTATGTGATGTTGATGAATGATTCAAAACAACCCAATAAATGGGAATATTGTTGAATAAAATCTATTGAAACTATTTATCTTTAGACATGATATTTTACCACATATATATTGTTGATATTAATGAACCATTATAAATAGAATATTGAGATGATAATGATTAATAAATCTAAGATGCTACTAATTAGAAGGTACCAGAACATTATACATCTTTTAAGGATTTCTATAGATATTTGATATATGGGTTTGCTTCTGATTGATACTTTCATTATATAATCCATTTTACTTTTTGAATAAATTTATAAAATAATGTTTTGGAACACTTGTCTCATAAAATTTTATATTATATATTGAGGATAATCATGTATCAAATATATTTTTCAATATTATATCTCTATAATATTGAAATAAAAAAGATATTTTTATATTTTTGTTAGAATTCAATAAACTATTCATGAGATATATATGGAATTTATGTAATTGATAGATAATTATTATTATTAAATAATATTAGTTCATATTTATTATTAATTTAATAATAAAAAATGACCTAATATTTTATAATTTTGTAGACTATATTTTATATGTTTTAATAATTTTATAAAATTTATTAAAATTACTCTATTTCACTTATATGAACATGTGATTTGGAATTCATTCTAAATAAATTTATTTTTAATGAATAATATTTTGGTGTTATTTGAAGAGTTAGGAGATGAATTAATTTGGATGATATTTTTGTGAGGTGATTCAATAGTTCTAGAATTGAGTTCTAAAATATTTTCGTAGAATGTTTTTGAAATATTATCAATATATTTGAAATGCATGAATATAATTCTATCATATAAGATTTAATATTTTAATTAAAATAGTATATATTTTTAAAAAATTCAATACATATATATTTATTAATGAATAATCTTCTGATTATGTCAAATAATTCGGGAGGATTATAATTATAAACATATACTATATATGATTAACTCATATCCCTGTATTATTCAATAGAAGAGTTTCTCAAATAAAAAATGTAACCAATGTTTGTGTAAGGGTTTCTTTACTGTTTTATTTGTTACATTAGTGTAATATGGAGATATGTAATAGTAATCCAATTTTTTGTTATAATAGATCTGAAATTTCTTAATCATGATAAAATTAAACTATACTTCTAAAAGCATATCTCTGAAGCTAAAAATATTTATCTAGAAACTTCATATGGGTATAGATTATTATATTATTATCATGTATGATTTTAAATAAGTTATCAAGTATATTTTAAAATTTAAATCATGTAATTATATAGATATCCTCAATATTTTAATACTTTTATGAATAAATTATTATGTGAGTAATCATGGGATAGATATTGATATTTTAAGATTAATTTACACTAAGTGATTATTCTATGAATTTGAAAAATTTTATTCCATGTGTGACATGTATAAGAATTTTTTTGTGGGAGTCATTGATGCTTGAATGTTGTAATAATATCACAAATGTGTAGAATTAAATATGATGAATAAGTTGTTCCTTTGATATTGGATGAGGTTTCGATAATTTTTTTTGTCATCACTTTTTCAGAAAGTAATTATTGTTTCTCAAAAAGAAATTATGCACATTGGAATATTAATATAAAAAAACTTATTTCAATTGAAAATTTTCAAGTTGAATACTGGAATATTATAATTTTTAATAAGTTATGTGTTGTTGAATAAATATACCATGTTTAAGATAATAAGAAATATGGGGATTTGTTTTAATTGTTCTTTATAAAAAAAGATACAAACATGACCCACCTACTGATGTTCTACTATGAAAGTAGTAAAAATGAATAGATATTGAGGGGAAAATGATAGTACAATTAATTGTAAATTATAAATATTATTTAAAAAAATGTAATGGGGTTGATCATACTCCCGCTAAGAATATTATAATTTAATGTTTTATAAAATTAATAATAAGTGAAATAATTATAATAATATTATCTTGAATGTATGATTGATTGGAATCCAAAAAATAATATTATAACTAAGGGTGGTGATATAATAAACTTAGTCTAATGGAGATTAATTCACATCTTATTATTCATAAGGGATTTAATATGTATTCCTTTGAAAAAAAATTATTGATGCATTTGATATATTCATTTACATGTAACCCAATGTTTAATAGAACCAAAATATAAAATAAAATTTAAATAATAGATGTTGGATTAGTGGGTGTTTGTAAGATTAACAACATTATGAAATATATATACCGATTCACTCTTTCTTTAAATATTCTAATTAATTCCTAATAATTATTCAATAAATTTTAATAATGTCTTATGATGATTTGAAGGTCGATTTTTTGAATGAAAGGTATCTTTTATATTGTTATTAATATTTAGATAAATAATATATTTAAGAAAATTTAAAAATTATTTTGATGAATTATATTACTAATTTATTTTATTTAATTAATAAATTATCAAACTAATTATGAGTGTGAATATAAAATAATTTGAAAGTAAAAAATCATTTTTTAGAAAACTGTTATTGTATGTGAAATTTTTTTTTATATAAATAAAATATTGTAACAACTTTATGAAAGATATTTTCGTTGAATTTATAGATTATATATTCATCCACATTTTTTGAATTCATCTAACAGTATTAAAATTGTAAATAATAAAAGTGAATAATTTTTTTCACAAAAACATATTTTAAAAAATTCCTGGAATTTGGGAAATTGATTTTAAAGTAATATTTGGTCACTTATATAATTATGAAATGATAAAATGGATTCCATATAATAAATAAAATTTTAAATATTCGTAATGTTTCCATTTTAATTATTTTTTTCATAATTAATATTAATGAATATAAAAAATATACAAAGGTTATGGTTAAATGGGACTACCTAGTAGTTAAACTAAGAGATAAGGATAAAAATTAATTTTAATTTTTTTAATACAATTAGATGAATAAATTTCAATTTTATATATTATTATTTTGGAGAATTTTCTTTTTTATTAAACTATAAAAATAAATGTGATGATATATTGCTGAAATATTTTAATTAATTCCATTTGTATGTCCCTTCACCCACTTATAAATTTCCGTACTTTTCAATAACTATTCACATAGTTTGATATTTCTATGTTATCCATTTCCTACAAAAAGAATCACAGCTTCATTCCATTCATTTTTGAGATATTAGTCTTACCCTATACTAATTCTATGAAGGAGTTACCTATAAGACAAATGAGGTCCATCAAAGTATAGGTAATGATTATACCTGAAAATTTCAATGCCTAATTAATATTCTATATATTATAAATTTATTATATCTAAAATAAACTATTGAATACAGTATCATTAATATGCTAATATGTTAGTATAATTATGGGATAATCATTTTATACTTTTATTCCATCAAAAGGGAATTTAATTTATCACTGTTTCTTATGTGAAGACTATTAGCTCTATATTATGACATGATTCATTTTTTGTCACCATATTCCATTACTGTCAGTTGTGAGGAATTTAATTTTTTATTAATTTTATTAAGGGAATAATTATATATCTTTAATTATATTATCTTTTATACTTTCTTACCTTCCTATATGTTGGAAAACTATGAGGCCGCTCACACATACTTGTACACTACCAACACATGGTAAAAAAGTTATTTTTTTCGTGAAAAATTTCTATTAATGATTTTAAATTTGATAAATATGATATGATAAATATTATATAGATGCTTGATCAATGATCAATGTACCTGGGCCATAACTTTCAAATAAAAAAACACACTAGTTGACACAAAAAAATGATGATGAAAGTGAAAGAATATTAATTAATTAATGATCAGTCATTATATGTACTAACCCACCAAGGTAAGGGGAAAATTCCTTCATATTAGAGTAAGGAATATTAACAAAAATATCTATATAACAAGGTACCATAGAGTAGAAACAAAATAATAGTTGATATAAAAATGAAATGAAACATAAAAAATTAAATGGTAAAGCTCGCATAATGTAATGACATCAAGGATCTATATGCACCTCATCCAAATTTCCAAACCATCCAAGATACTCTATCTCGATCATGGAATCTTTGGGCTCTACCCAATTTAATCCCATGTTAACATGATTCTGCTCAAGCATCCCAATGTCATGGTGGCCCAAGAAGGGTTCAAGAAAGTAAATAAGTATGGAATAACCATTGTGTTCTTTTATTACACAAAAATATTTTGATATTTACATATAATAGGATTGTATAAAATCTGTTAAAAATTATATGAAAATAAATAAATGAGTGTTGTTGATACACATGTATGTGACTTCAATTGACCGTACCTTATTCAGAGAGTGTTGTGGTTACATCGAGCAAGTTGTTTCAATCGTTAATCCATATAAATACCATATCATTTGTTGTATCAATATAACCCCTCATTATCATGAACAAGTGGGTAATAATAAAACTTGTAAAAATCTATGTCTTGATCCTAGGTGTATTCTACATGTCTCAGAGCACCCATATTACTAGTTTCTTGAAGGAAATTTGTGATCATACATTGAAGTCACTTCCCCAATTATCAAACTCCATGCGCCAAATCCAATCTTCTAGATCCTATGAATTATGGGCATCTCTATCATGAATATGAGATGTGATAAGTCATGACTCGATGGATCCTAGGAGTGACCTAGACAGATAATAAAAAAAATAAAAAAAAGTTCATCATAATACTCCCCCACGACTACTTGACATGATTATATATAGGCTATAAAACCTAAAGATTTGTAGTGTCTAGGGTATCCTGTATAGATCCATGGTATAATCTTGATGTCTCTATAATTATGTATCCGTCCCAATAGCCACATCCTAGGTGGAATTGGGAATCTATGCATATATCATCACATCAATTCCATGACATACCTGTATCAATTGAGGTCCTAGTCCAGATTTCATCAAACATGTGTGGGTATCCATGTAGACATAATCAGTAAGCACATTAATGAAAAAATAATAAATGAGGGAACATGAGAAATCATGATCCCATCCACGCTACAATAGCCCTTTTATCTAACATGTTAGACACAACCTTCATGATGACACTAATAATCATAACTTGATGTTCCTAAGACACTGCATTATTGGGTCTGTCTATCATTAGGTAACTACTTGGGTGCCCTAAATCACATTAGAAGAGGGGAACCATACATTGGATCCTCAGTCCCAGTCATGTTTCTTGGGTATCAGAAGTCTCGATGAGCCAGTCATCGATATGGTCACTCAGTGGTTCTTAATTCGACTACATGGGATATTTTACTTGAGATACGCCACACCTCTATATGTTGTTTGAAATTAATTTCACAAAGGGGACACTCTTTAATTATCACCCGAGACACACCACTAAAGAGTTTGGATAACAAAAATACCAAACAACTCATCGCCTCATCAATTGGAAGATAAGGTAGTTATGGAAGAAGACCTAGCCAATAAGGACATGATATTTTTCTAACTGTCCTATTTAATTTCATTTTGAATGTTAATTTACATATAATATGTTAGTTTATATTTTTAATTTACTAGAATAACAACCCCTAATGCATTATTATTCTCATATTTATCATAAATAAAATTCATTATGCTGTATGGAAATTATTGAAGACCACCTATCTTTTTTATGAAACGTCAACCCTTTACTCAATGCCCTAAAACACACATAGTGGTGCATCCAATATCTTCCTAACCTATCCCAACACAACCAATCACTTCCCATATTCTTAGACACCTAACATTTAAAAGAACATGAATTTTTAATTAATAATAATCCCATTATAGTTAATTAAAAAAATGATAATTTTACAATAAATTTTATTTAATTTTGAAAACCAAGAAAAATCTTGGTATAATTTCTTACCATTCATGAACATGGACCAGAAACGCATGATACATCCACCACAATGCACTAACATATTCATTTCCCAAATCCCAAACAATATTCCACATTTACATCAATATTAAATTAAATTTAATTAAATTTTAAAAAAATAATGGTGTGACAATATATTGGGGAAATAATGATTTGTAATAATGGGATGTTATATTTTGACTTCCTTTTTGAGGGTATATAAAATTATCCATCCTTATCATTCTATGCAACCATTAACCGGTTTAATTTTAACCAAATATCAATACTAGAGAAGATAAATTGTTAGATACTAAAATTTAAATAAGGAAATAGTATAACAGACTAATAGACTCACCTTAAACTCAAATTAATTGAATCAAAATATGCCCAAATCCATTGAAAATTGATAGAGAGAGGTGGTGGAACGAATAAGTGTCTCATCATGAGGGTTAGGAAGGAAAAATAGTGGAAGGGGTTTAAAATAATATATGGTATAATTGTAAATTTTGAACCTTAAATGGGCCACATGTTTGGTCAAACCATTTACCAAAAATGTGGACGGTTTTTCCTCCCAGTCGTCCATGTTTCTGGATTTTCTCACATAAATTACTAAACCATTCACTAACCATGTGCAAGGTTTTGCAACTATAATGAATTTTTTAATGGTTTCTTATATACTTTTACATGTTTTCACTTAACCATGTTGTATCCATGATATAAAATCATGCCCCATAAAAAGGATATGGACGTAACCAATGATTAAAGGTACTATGTTATTTACCATATATTTTGAACAAAAAAATGTGCTCTCTAATAATAATACTACAAAATTAACCAAAATAATTCATCAGATCCCAAGGGTCACCCGAGAACCCAAGATAACGTCACAAAAAAAGATTTCAAAAAACTATACTCTATCATAGATAAATATTCACATTTATATTGAAGATCATTAGTAAAAATTGGATAGATCAACCAATAAAATAATTCAAATTCCATCGAAGATTTTTAGACCATATTGACATAAGATAATTCAATCTCCGACTAAAATAGTCATCATACTATGTATGTCTCATTGGGCATTGTAACATTGGTGTCGTCCTACTTGGGTCTTAAATTCCAATTATATATCTATTATCAATCCTAAAACTCCCCACATTACTCAAAATAATATCCATAAACATAAGGATTTAAATAGTCGAAACATCTGTCATCTCCCAAAATAAGATTCCAAAACATAAATATGACACTATATGATAAAATAAAAAATGAGACACCAACATTTCACGATAAATCTAGTAATTTATCTTATGGTGTTCCCCATTGTATAATATTTAATATAAATAAGAATCATTATATTGATGAAGACAGAACTAAAAAATATCAAAGAAAATGAAGACATCAACATTATGACCACACACCTTGATTTGTTCCCCAAATTGCACCACCCAACAAAAATTAAAACTCTATTTAAATTCCAGTACCATTTCTCAATTTTAAATTTTATTTTAGGATGGGTTTTCAGCCATTAAATATAGAAAATGATGATACCAAATTATCTTTACAAATCATTAGGTAATAATAATATAATTCTTATCATGTTTGAAAAAAATTATCCGATGTGTTTTCCAAAGAACCACATCCATAATCATGAAAAACTACTCATTATAACTTTATTAGAAAAATTCTTCGATAATAGTCTGATTTAGATATTGAATCACTGAACATGTCCCAAAACTGAATACATTTTCTTTCAACAGTACCCAATGATTATTATAAAACACCCAATGATGTCTCAACTCATCTCATTGTTTGATTATTCTAGAAACCCCTCAATTACCAAGTATTCTATCATTCTATAATTGAGATCATAGATGAAATAATGATCAATATTACACTCTATCCATTAAAAACTTCTCAGGATCGGTTTGAACTATGAGATTCCATCCTACATGACACCTTAATCTAAAATTATATATTATCACGAGGCTAAATAAATTGATTCCACTTGGTCACTAGAATAAAGAAGCCACTGATATATTTCAATTACTTGTTTTGTGTTTTGACAACCGTTACAAGTAAGGGTTACACAACATGGGTCCAATGTAACTATCCCCACAAGATAAATTAACATATTATATCCTCAAGAGATCTATTCGTGATCATAATGACCAATATACAATTGAATTATACTCTTTCCCTACTCTATGAAACATTATATAATGAACCCACTAAAAACAAATTCTTACAAAGGGTCCCTAAACATAACTTCCCAATGTTCCACCCATCACTATATGGAATTCCGTTTACTAATCTTCGAGAACAACCTCTATAGTTCCCACATTCAGACACATGATCTGCTCCTCCTAAGAAATATTTTATACTCACAGAATGATCATCAATTTATAATATATATATATATATATATATTCAATTTCTCTATATACAGAATTGGAAATCTCTCATTACTGTCAAAGATTTAGAACCCAATACCACCATCATCTCACCAAAACCATCTGGCCTCATCTCAAACTTGACATCCATCCTATTATAGATTAAATAGTACCGCATATATACAATGTTTAAACCACACATACCTCATCCAAAAAATGTTCATATGCTCCAGTACCACACAACTATCGAAAAACCTTACAGACGTTCTAATGAGTCATGTCACGAGAATAGTTTGACCATTCTCTATGACATGTAAAATTGTGAGTCCAAACACATGATTATCCTTAATTAAAAGTTATACTAAAAATATTCATCTACCCATGCTTTTATTTTTATATGCCTCATAAGGATTATTATCCACTATCATAATTTACTTCAATTATAAAAGTAATGTAATCCCTTGTTTGAGTAACATCCAAGGGTCCCTAGGTATATCTACGAGACTAAAAATAATTATTAATTAAATTTCATAAATAATGCGTTAGTACTCACTGCACCAATCTCAATCACAGCACAATATCTCATGTTATAGCTACTAACTAAGGGTCCTTAGACAAACAGTGACGTCACCCACCCCTATTCATCTGCCCACAAAGGCACTGATTCTCACTGATTATCCACATATGTAACTTATCCTGGGATCATAATTATATTACTGGTTGTCACTACTATAACCGACATCATCATCCTTGATGAACGATACTACAGTAAAAATATCCACTAGCCTGGTTAAATAAAATTTCATTTCAGACTATATGAGAATGAACAATATATGTGGTTACTGACATATTATATTACCAAAAAATTATAAAAGTAACCAACATTTTACATTCCACTAAAGAATCAAATAAAAACACTGACATACAGGGAAGGAATACATGTAATGTGGATCCTATGTGTCTAATATTGTTACATAGTATGCATATTTCAAATATTGGTGAAGAGAAAAATCTATTAACCACCTATATTATATTAGTAAAGTTACTATAAATCCATTTGAAATAATTGATTTCAATCACCAAGCATGACGCATGAGGTGAGAATTATATACAAGTATAACAGTAAAAATCCCACACATCAATTTCTTCACTGATAATGAAGACATCAAACTGAAACTAGTGTTCCTTACATACTATCCAAGCATCCAAAATAAGACCCTAAAAAATAATATATCTCCACGATACTATACCTTAAATAGTAATAAGCCTCAATGATACCATTTTTTATTTCCCCTCCATGGTTCACTATAAACATTTTCTAGATAGTAGCACCATGTGTCTTTAGGCACCTTCTGTCATACATCATAGGTAATTGATTAGATGTGGGGGTCTCAGGTATTCTAGTGAGGAGATTTTATACCATATTTAGTGAAAAAAATCATCATAAATAAATAATAGGGTATATAGGGAATAAAAATAATATAATTTCTTTTAATTAAATTAAATGAAACATAAAAATTGAATGGTCATGCTCATATAATGAGATGAAATAGAGGATCCATAAGTACTATGTCCCTATCTCTTGTCTATCCAGGATACTCCCTATCAATCAAAAAATTTATAGGATCCTCTTAACCTAAGCCTATATCATGAGAGATATCACTCTGGTAACCAAGTTTATTGGTGGTCTAATAAGTACGTGAGTAAATAACATAGTATGAAACCACCAACATGGTATCATAAAAAACTATCTATATTGTAATATGTAAACTAGATAATATAAACTAAAAATAGTAAAAATATCGAAGGAATGTAAATAATTTTCTGTCATAAATAATGGGATCTATTAACGTGATCAAAAATACATTCTTCTTCTAGTGTGGGGTTATCTCTGAGTACATATTGTTAAGTGTGCCTCCATATCAATCTTTATATGAGGATGTAGCATAGATACCATCAGGATCATAATCAAATTTTCAACTCCCAACATGAACAAATCTTTGACCATGTAAAATGAATCACATGAATCACTCTAAACACTTATATGGTCAATAGACTATAGCCAATTCACAAGAATAAATAGAATTCACTGACTTAGGCGTTATAATCCATGTCATCTAGACAAATTTTTTGATCACTGACATCATGGTAATATTGATTCATAAAAAATGATTCCATGGGGCTCCACAGGTCAAATTCCATGGGTGAACTAGGTATCTAATAAAAATAATAATGATGATTTTGATTATAATTATGATAATAATAATTACAACACCACCATAATTTTCTCCAAACCCCAAATGGATGGATTGTAGATGGTATATATATCACAGGGACCCATTTCATTAACAAAATATCATATATAAATAATGTCTAATCCCAGTATTTTAAACTTATTATACATTTCTCAACAACCACATCCCATGTAGAATTATGGATTCATACAGAATTCATGAATCCAACACCATCATATATATCTATCAAATGAGTCCCATAGCCATTTCATAGGAAGGATATTGTGGAATCCAAATTGGAATCTCCATTAATTATATGAAGGAATATAAAAAAGATGGTGTTCAGATGAATGTTGAAATTGATCACAACTACTTTAAAATATTAGTATGACTTTTCAGTCATGAGATCTTAGCTGACACCCAATAACATATCAAAAAATTCTCAAAACACACCCTCTTATGTTGGGTCATTCTTTGGGGAACCTATTGGTCCCCACTATGTCATTCCCACTTAGATTCACCTAAATTAGGGTGCTCAATCACATGAAAACCACTAAGGACAAAAATTTCATGACAAACCTATCAGGTCCAAGGTCTCTTGGAGGTTCTAATATAACCTACATTGTCCATTAAAAATAATAAATTTCACACCTATATAAGGATGTGTCTATGAATAATAAAATTGTTCCATCATATCATGATCATCCTTGACACATCATTATATAGGTGAAATACTATAAAATTGGGCGAATGGACAACATGGAGTTATAGACTCATTCTCCCAATTTTATAGTATTTCACTTAAACTACTTATATCAATATAATTTCATCTTTTATAAAATTAATTTACCAATAAAGTACCATTTAACTATGATAATACATCATAAGAATCATAAATAAAAAACTTTAGGCTCTAATTAATGTATCCAAGAAAACCTAGAATTTTTAGTCAATTGCAAACATTATTCATATCCTAAAATCATATGTCGTGGTTCTTCCAAGATTTTCGAAGGATATCAAATCATAATATTCCACATCATACATTCATGAGAAACCAAAACATACTAAACATTAATTATTAATTAACCATTATCTCATTATTATTAATAAAAATTTTAACTACTATTACTAATTTACTTGAATTTTAGTTTGTTTCTAAAATCTGGCTAGAATTTCTCGCCACTAAGGAACAGGGACCAATGATCTTTGAGTGGTCCACAACTATCCCTTGGAATCATCCTACAAAAAATTTATTATAAAAGTTAATGTTTATGAAATTAATTTAATTTAATTTATTTAAAAACAAAAGTGAAATTCACGAGATGAGGTACTTTTGATAAAATTATGATCAGTAATAAGTGGGAACCATCTAGAGACAACCTCTATACAATATTATAAAAATACATGTCACTGAAATGTTATTCTACCATACATCAGTTGAATAAGATTGAAATACATAAACTAGATAAGTTAAATTAGGATAAAATAAATGGAAATCTATGGTGGATTCATATAGAGTACGAGAGTCACCATTAATACCATGTAATCACATCCCAAAACACATAAAACCATGTATAAATGAAGGAGGGAGTGGGAGGAAGGTGTATAGTCATGAAAAAAATGGGGAGATTAAATAATTGGGAGTTGGGTTTAAAATATCATTGGAGAAAAAAATATTTTTTAAATTTTAACGATTCACAAGTATTTATCCATACAGTTGGAAAAACATTGAAATAATCATGTTGATGTATTTACCTCCTAGAAATCCACCTTTCATGGTTTGGTTTCATGTTTAACCAAATAATGCACCAACCATGTGGGTTGAGCAACAAACCCACTAAAATATCTACATGAATTCCACGTTAATTCGACATAATTTTACAATAAACATTCTTTAATCATGAAATAAACCATTCCCCCCAAAAAATTTAATCATAAATGCCTGTAGCTTCAGGGTACGCCATGATTTCTCCTAAACCATTAAATAAAAAATGTTTAACCCAAATAGAATCCTCTATAAACTCCTAAAAAATATCATATGATCCGAAGTCTCACCAATAAATGAGATTACCTTCCAAGCTGAAAAGATGATATAACAAATTAATTTATGATTTTTAAACACATGATTTTTTTGTACATCTGATAAAAAACCTAACATTCCCTCAAATACAAAAAATAAAGATTTTTCATGGTATTTTCTTCTTTTACATGAACATAATATTATATTATATGTAAACCATGTATGTTATTTTAAGTAAGGAAATTTTTCGGGTACATATGAAAAATATATTAAAGATTATTGTACAAAAGCTTATAAATACTTACAAATCATGTTAGAACTGATGTATGGATTTATCATCTAAAAATTTTCTATGATACATATGTCATATTCCCCTGTTATTTCGTCATTGTGGTGTATATAATTCCTATCTGATATGTTATTTAACATGTCTCTTAAAATTCATTGTATTTAATATTTTATTTTATATTATTTTTTATGAGGTTTATTATTAAAAGTTTACCAAATTTGTTATGGTTTTATATTACAATTTCACTTTCTATTTGAATTTTTCATACATAAAATGTTGATTATAATATTATTTGATCTATCTTTAACAAATAGTATTTATTTTATTCTCCAATATTTATTTAAAAAAAACTGGTTTTTCTAATCTATTTCCTATATCGATGAGTGGGAAATTTTGAATGATTGTTTTTATGGAATATGAATTTAGTATTTATTAATTTAGGTATATTTTTTTCAATAATCATATTTTTATAATTTTTTAAAATGCTTCTACTATTCTCCAATGATGTATTAAATACATTTTTTTCATGACTTCATATTTATAAATATATTTAATATTAATATTATTTTTTTTCTAAATGGGGTATATTTTATGAAATATGTCAATGTAATATTGGTTTCAACATGTATGGAACAAATGAATTTTATCATTGTCATAAAAACTAGTTAATAGGAATATTACTTAAAAAGTTTAAAAGGATATTATCAATGAATTTTTTTACATATTATTCTTGAATTTTATATATTTTAAATTTGTGTATTCTTACTAAAAATAATATTTTACATGATAATTCATCTCGTGAAAGGATTACAATTATGTAGCTACTGGGTCTATTATAGACCTCCAATGAACTATGTTTGGTTTAATGTTGATGATAACAATGAGTACACAATAGATTATACCCTGACCAATAGAGTGTACACATTCGGTTTCCCAAAACCTAGAATAGTGTATACATGCCGTTTTGTAAATCCTAAAGATGATATATTGGTTATTAGACTAGAAAATTCATGTAAAAAATGACTTGGTGGATAGACGTGAAAAATGATTTCTATGGTTATGGTTATTTCAAAATTTTATTTCATATATATATATATATATATTTATTGTTATAACACTAATGATATGATTCTTTGAGCCACTATTTGTTATTATTATATGATTTATGAATAATGATATTATAACTCGTTATTCAGGGATTATTATATATAAATTTATATTTATAATTTTTAAATATTAAGGGAATGTTATCTTACCTATGTGATCATGTTATGTATATATATGATCAATAACTAATACACCCATTTTTACACTTACTTGTAATTTTATATGTCCATTACTTATTATTAATTTCACCAGGTATAAGGAATATGATTATTTAGGGTATGTCTAACAAGTGTACTGTATGATAATGAATTTACGGGAGATGTTTATGATAATTCATAAAATAAGGAATTAATCTATCTATTTTTCAATGATAGTAAACCGTTATCACTCTTATTCATGCATAGTTTTTATATGTATTGAATATAAATTTAAAATTATGTTGTAATCATATATGTAGTGATTGGATTTCATCAGCAAGCATCATATTTAGGTATTGGAATTTTTTAACATTTGGTTAACAAAATGTTAGTGAGAACCCTTTTGATGAATATATTTATAAGATAACATCACAATTCATTTGTAATGTACATATTTTATGGTTTTATAAGAAAATACATCACTCTCTAGATTCTGGAATTGATTTTTTTTAGCATATAAGACATCAGGGTAACAAATCTGAAAGTGGTATATTTGTTATTAAATTTATCATTAGTGGTGAAAAATTAGTGGGTCTAATTAAAAAAATGTTTTACATACTCTACATAAATATTTTCTTCATAATCCAAAGAATGGAAATAAATAAATTGCAATCTTAGATTCCTAGTAAGGTTAAGCATAGGAGATATCAATCATTGGCTACAAGTGATCATATGATAAAAATATGGGTATGATAACATGATCATAAATTATCAAAATTATACCTGAATAGTATAATATCATTAAGAATAATATATTTTTAAAGATATTTTCTAATACAAATTTCATAATCCATTATTTTTTATGAATAATAAATATTTATTCATGATCCATGAGAACAGATCATATGTTCTAGATTGATGTTTGTGTCTTACAAAAAATCATAGAAAATAATTTTCATTGTAATGGTTCACTAATGATACAATCATAGTGGATTTTATTTGAACACCATTCCATCATTTCTATAGCCATGGACCACTCAAATGTATATCACACTGGAAAAGCCCCTTACTGTAACAATATCACTCTATATTATATTTATTATAATATATAATGATACATGTAATTACAAAAATACATTTTTGGGATATATATTTATAGTCCCAAACATTATAAAATGAAAACCATATATATATTCCAAATGATCTAAAAAATTCATAATAACATTATATCAATATATAACAACCCATGAAATGTAAAAAAGTTCATAATTATTTCTGTATTTCATCAGATCATTACTTGTCAAAAAGTAATGAGTTTCATAAAGGTTTTATAATATCATAATTGAGATATATGAATGAAACATATTTTATATTTTTAAAATTAAATCATCATTATAAAAAAGAATATATAATTAATGTGAATGGTATAATAAGATAATATCCCATGTGAAGAAAAAAAATTAATAACAGATGTTTACATAGATGAAAAATAGGTTTAAAATAATGTTTGAACCTATCTTTGAAAACTTGATAAAAATATACTATTATTTTTATAATTTTTCAATAAAAAACTAATATAATCATGATAGAATTATATTAATTGAAAATAAACATAGAATCATATTTATGAATACTTGATTTAAGTAATGGTCATTGTAGTGGGAAAACGTGATTATACCACATAAATTAAAATAGGTCCTTATTTTTACATATTTTCGAAATGCAAAAAAATGATTGTCAAGAAAATGATTCATTAAGATTAATTTTTTAAAAAATTAAAAATAAATTAAATTTTAACAAAATTGACATTTTTAAGACATATAATTTACTATTAATAGATTCCGTAAAATAATTTGAAATATCATGGGAAAAGGAAAAAATTTTCTTTGATCAAAGAGGAAATACGATTAAAATTTATATGAAATTAGTTTTTTGATAATTATATCTGAAAATTATATAAAAATTGCATTTTTACATAAAAATATATGAATAACCATTATATATATATACTCTATGAAGTGAAATTAGATTATAAAATAAAATATTAAATTATTTTCTATATTGTTTCTTGCTTGTTAAAAACTCATGATAAATAAATATAAAACAATTATATATATATACTCTATGAAATATAAATTCATAACATACTATTTATCATTGCCTTATAATTCCTTCATGTCTTTTTATTTATAATTTTCAAATTAAAATAGACTTTATGGTGAAATCATGTCCATTTACATGCATGTTTTAGACTGATGGTTCTTATACTTTCTCATTGTTCATGTGTTTTTCATATCTAGAATCATAAAGGGGAAACAATAATTATACTTTTCTATAATATACTATTTTATAATTTTTCATATGAATCGGTGATGAAAATTTAATGACATTATTTTGTGGTGTTGGTGGTCCACATGTACAAAAGATCGATGTTATCATTTAACAACGTCTATAAAGGTGATAAGGTAGATAATATCATAAAATTTATTAAGCAAACAAATGTCATAAATATCATTTATAAACATTAAATATTTTATAATAACCAACAAATAATAATGTTGATGAAAAATTAATCTTATCACTATGAGGAGGCGGTACATCAATTGTATGGCTGGGTGATAATTTAATTCTATATTTTATGGATAAAGTTGGAATATTGTTAATCCAATATCATAATTTTTTGGTAAATTGAATATTTTAAAATAATAATTTTAAAATGAATACCATTTATTTATAGGAATCATAATAGGAAATATAAATGAAAATACTTCAATAAGAGTTATATCACTTAATCAAGAATTATTCTTTGGATTATACCTTAGTACTTGAAAAGGATATATTCTGATAAAACTAGGACCACTATGATGTGGGTATTACACCACATAATGTTTAATAGATAAAATTATGATTTTTATAATCCATTTAAATATGGTAAAAAAATTTTATGAGATTTTATGATGAGAACTCTATAGTTAATCATTCTTGGAATAGTGTAGTGTCATGATATGTAACATCCTTGGAAGATTTCTAGGGTGTATGTGACTGATGTTAACGAACATCGAAAGAATATTTTTTGGAATGTTTGGAAACTAAATAATATGATTGGTTACCTGATAGGTATTAATAAATCTTTACAGACATGTGGGCATAGTCATTGTTTCTAATCCATTCATATGGTGTTCTCCATAGAGGTAACGACACATTTATGTGAGTTAATTGGGCTACATTTGGGATCCATTTGATACATTGGTGTTAGAGGAGAACCCCAATTGGATTTGAGGGGAAAATCACAAGGTTGATATTTAGGGTTCACAATGAGCACATCATATTCTATAGGGTTGGATTTAACAACATAGGATGTTAGATGGATAAAAGGATAAATGATTCCACACATGTCAAAAAGGTGAACCATTATTTTATATATCTTTTCAAATAAGAACTGAATAGTAATTTATTATTATTTTTAATTAGTGTCACAATGGGAGAACTCCATAAAAATATCCTAAGGAAAGTGTGAATGAGGAAAAAGAATACTTATAGAAAATGTGTTTGTATATTGGGACAAGCATTGCCCAACTAATTTACCTCATCTAGTAATAACTGGAGGAGTGCTCTCATGTATGAATTATCGTAGAGAACATTTCAAATACATGGGTGGGACATATGGAGGGGATTCAAAATTTCTATGGGAAATGTGGGGTGCCTTCAAGGCCTAGTTAACACCTCCTTAGGGTCTATCCACATTTCTAAATGGATCATCAGACTAATTAATATCTCTATGTGATAATACATATTCTTTTATTATTCATTTTTATAACTCAATGACCCCCAGGGAAACATCCTAGGAGGTCACCCATCCTTATAAGAAATATTGAAGAAACAACATTAATTATGTAGTTCTGAAAAATTAGAATCCTGAAAATAAAGGTTCATATTAATGACATAAGTAGTAATTTTTAGTTCTTTAATTATCACTTTTTGTGGTGTGTTACACTCTCCACCCATTTAAATCATAATATAGTTATTTTTGACCCCAAAGATTATCTCAGGTATTAATACCGCACATATGGTTATGTATTGTCTTAGATACCTTTATGAAACCCCCTTTTGGAACTATTGTGTTAGAGCTACAGTGCCACTTGACCACATTTGATCCACCTCATATAAAAGAGGTTCCTAATTAGCAGGGAGGTTTTATATCCACCAATCTAGAGAATATACCATCAAAATTGTGTTACAGAACATACATAAACTAATTTCTTGATATAGAAACTACACAGAGTAAAATTCATAAACTAATATATGGAATACATGTATTTTAATAGATTTAAAAATGATCTCCTAATGTGAAAGTCGAGACTAGAGTATAAGTGAAATAGATAGATAAATAACTAAAAATTTACTATTTAATGGAACCATTCTCGGTACCTCATATAGATCTATGTTCCATGAATAAAACATATATCTTGTGTCCCTTTCCATATTTGGTATTCCTATAAATGAAATTACAAAGTTCACCATAATGCCAATGTAGAGTGTGAGTAATGAAACCCATTAGGAGACCTAATGTGAATCTTTATAATGGGTGTACATGAATAACATATAATGAAATGAAAATAAATAAATCTGCATCCATGTAACAAAATCATATCATTCATCTATGCTCTAACCAAGCCTCCACAAATTAGGGTCGTACCAATGTCTACTCCATCCTGGAAGATTTTGGGATGTCTAAGAAAACATCAAAAGTGAAGGTTCCCACCTCAATGATGTTCAGTAGATATAAAGGATGTTTACCTCCTAGTTAGACCATAACATTCCACCATAACTCATTATTATCTATTAGGTCATTTCACAAATACTCTCTTCTTCATTAACATCCACACAGTTCAAGGTACATAGACTATTATATATCACATTCATCTTATAGGTCCAGCAAAATATGACTATCATTCCCCATAGTCAACTCATGGGTCTGATCACATATGTTTGTAATTACCCTAGTTTAGGGAAATTGAGGACATCATACCCCATCATTTATCTTAGTATTATCGTAAAATAATACATGGGGACTTAACAGGCTATCCCATTAGGTAAACTAATCCCCAATGGTTCCACCTTTCAAACAATTACCATTCAGTGAACAACAAAGACATAGAATATTCTAATATATATCACAATGAAGCACTAGTATCATATTAATTAAGATATATCATATCATATTTGTTCAAAATATATAAAACATGCACACATGTGACAAAATCAAAATATTTTAATTCACATAGACATGCATCATCATATCATGCTAGAAATCATAACCCTAAACACAACATTTAAAGGATCTACCTAACTCAGGATTATCAACATCCACATCATGTTTTGTTAATAAAACACCATTCTAATCACATTCGTGTAGTTTTTTGGTCCTATACAACTAGAAAGGATTCATGGAATTAACCCCATGGTTTTTTGGATATTTTCTAGCATTTGAGAATCGTAGAACCGAGTTAACCTTATATGACCTTTAGAATGTATGACGTCCCTTTTACATGAATCCTTCTCTTAAGATCACTTTAAAAACTGTATGATATACATAAAAAATATCGAGGATAAACTTAGGAAACAAAATCAAATACTGTGATAACCATTCATGATGCCCTAGATGTCATTACGTGTTTCTCATAAGACCCTTACACTATTAATGAAGTTCATCCTTACCATTGTATAGTTCCTAGGTAACCTTTATAGATCCCATGTAAATATGGATACTCTCTTACATCGTGTTTAAATACACTATACAACCTTACATATAAATAGGTTAACTTAATTTATCCATTAGAAACATTAGTTAACCCATACATTCCATATGGAAGTAGTGAGTAACCTTAATATAGTGGTTGGAATACTCTCATCCCCTTATATAGTGATTCATTTACACTTACATAACCATCAAAATTTACGGGTTACCTTATCATAACACCCTAAATAACTTCTATTTATAGGTTTAATTATTTTTTTACTTTACATAGTCTCGAGACCATACATTAGGAAAAAAGATGTAAATTCATTTATTTTAATGAAAATGACTTATTAAAATATAATAAAAATGGAATTCTAGAAAAATTTTATAAAGTGTAAATTATAGTTTCTCCCCTATATTGGAAACTCATTCTTGGGAAATGTCTTTAGTGGTCTTTCTCAAACAAATTAGTCCACATCATTTGTACATCAGATCCCCATTATTATATTTACACTTAGATGTGACTATGATTCCATTTGACTTTGATAAGTGATATCATCTTTTGTTATTGGACTTATTTTATGCAGCCTATTATCCACATAAAGGAACTCCACATAAGATGGATTTAGCTCCAAATAGATGTCCTAATATTCTATTGTATTGACATGATCTAGAATGTACATCAGAAGATGAGAAACATGGAACACGTCCTCAATTTCTCGATAATGTGTTGAATGGTCCTGATGATTTGTTACTATACTGATGAATTAAGTGACATTAATAGGTCCAAAAAACCATTTGGAAGGTTCACCTTTCTTCCATAAATGATGATGTCCCAACCAAGGTGATGGTCCCATGAAAAACCTACCACTATGAGTGAACTACCAAGGTTTTATCCACCGATATTCAGATTATAACTACTTATTCTGACATTTTATCTCCCACTTTTTGATCAAATATACTATCATTGAGTTCTCCCAAACAATACTAGGATTTAAAATTGTTTCCTCACCCACCATATTTCGACAAAATGTTGATTTACATGGATTCATAATGAGAGCCTAATGTTCTTCCATATGTATAGTCATCATGAATAATCGATTATAATAAAACTATAGAATGTATTCATTGTAGTCCCATGTTACATTAATGACTATTGAATGGTAATGGATAATATCTTATAGTATGGAAAGGAATCACTCCCACTATCCGTATGTTTGAGGACGATGTGTTTTTATCAATCTTATTAGAGTTCATTGGGATTCCAACAATCCCTACCAATTGAATAATGTGAAATGTGCATAGATTTGATTTAAAATTCTATAGGGAAATAAATGTATGAAAAAATCAATCATATGTATAGATTTCCCCACACATCAACATAGTTTGGTCCGCTGATTAGTAATAAATTAACAGCATTCATTAGCCGATCGAGAATCACTGAGAAAATGTCATGGATCCTTGAGGTCCTATTTAATCCCATAAAAGTATCCATCATGACATCCTCCCACACCCACATGGTATCCATATTTTTCTTTAGAAAACAACATGGATATTGGTTCATGGCTACTACACTATAACATATAAGTCATTAAAAAGTAAACTTAGCAATGTCTCTCTTCATTCCCGACCACCACTTCTATCACCTAAAGAGATGATAACTATTTGTAATAGAAAGATTTACCACACACTCATAGTTCTATAAGTATATAATTAGTTATTCCATAATTGAATTAGTTTCTATTAATATCCCAAATACCATTTTCCCATATCAACCATCTATAAAAAGCTAAATTATCAGATGATTTGTTTCGAACTATAACCACATTAGATCAATATTTCAGCCACTCTCTAGTCTTGTCCATACCAAGTAAACTAGAGAATTGTAGACTGAATATGGAGAAAAATTCATCCATCTATGATCCTTTAAATCTTTTATCCTCTAATTGTATAATAATATCTTTAAGTGTTACTATTACTCCAAAGGCTTCTCACTAAGCACTTGTTCTAAATGTATCTTAAGGATAAGAGAATCTACTATAGTGTAATCTTTTCCTAGTGCAAATGAAATATAAAATCAATTGTATATAGATACTCTACAATGATCCTTTTCATTAAATTGAGTTTTTTCTATGTGACGATATATGGAAGACACTTGTGGCCAATATAGATAAAGAACTCATCACTATAGAGATAGTGTCTTCAATACTTCTAAGTTTAGACAAAGGCTGCTATCACAAAAAAACCGAGTCAACCCTGAACAAGTCACCCAAGCTCATCTCTGGAAATGTTTGAAGGGCGTTCCCAAAACCCATGTTCCAGAAATTTTTGTTGGGTATCAACAATGTGACAATGGACGTATTTTTACAAAAATAAATAAAATGAAATGATAAATGATAAAAAAAAGTATCCCAGAGGATATTCAAATATCAAAACTGAAAATATTTTTCAACAAATCTGAAAATACAAAAAACTACATAATAATACTCAAATAGACATAACAACCACACATCTTCATATGACCCTAAGGGTTACTCTATGATACCAAAACCAACCATAACCCACAATGATCTAAAACATGTCATTAATTACACCACATGGTAAAAAAAGAAATAACTGTAGGAGTGAGAATGAAAATATAGTTGGAATTCCTGAAAAAAATCTATTCCTAATAAATTTCTTAAAAAAAATTAAAACTCAACATTCTGTTTGGAAAAAAATAATATTAATGTAATATTTTTCACCCATTTTTAACATTAAATTGAACATGGTCTGTTTTCCATTATACCATTTAAAACCACACTACATTCTAAGGAGGAACCATATGAATATTAAATAGAAAATATAATATCCCATTTGTAAGAGGGAAAGAGTGTAATACATTTCCAAAACCTTTTTATGTAAATAATTGGAAACACTTGATCATTATTCTAAAAAAATCAATTCTACTTAAGAATTAATCAAAAAAACCATAAAACAAGTGGAATGGTAAAATATAACACAAGAGAATCTTACCAATAGTGAATCACAATCATCATCCACAGAAACTTGTATGCCAATATACATGGGTGGTCCTAGGATATCATAATTATTCCACAACAAAATAATACATGTTGAATCAACACAGAAAGCATGCCTCACTTGATGACATCAATTACCCCCTCACATGCTTAGAAATACCCTACATAATACAGATCAAGGGGCACTATCCCATGGAAATAAAACTCAATATATCCCCCTACTATGGGACACTAGCGCAACAATCATTCTCAAAAATTTATCTTAGTATAAGAGGTTCCCAGGTCAATATGTAAAATGGTTTGTGAAAACTAATTTCAATATATCATAAAATCACATAGACGTATATAATAAAAATTCATAGAATATGAATAACCCAACTCACCCTATGGTGTAAACTCTTGCTATAGCAAATAGATCCCTAATGAGACCACACCAAGGAACACCCAATCTGCACAATGTAAATGGCTCAGAAGTAATCTACATTGAGGGAGTCCCACCCATTTATGTAAATGTATCATGGTGATTCCTCATTGAGGATATCCCATCCATTTAATATAAATCAAGGAAAAATAACTACACAAAGAGTGTTTTGTTGATTAGTATTTCACCAACGTTTAGAGTTCCAAATGAGCCTCAATTATCCATTTAAAATAATAAAAACTATGATTAAAAAGAGGTACCTAACACAATTTTACATTCACACCATTTATAAGAAAATTCATTTAATCACATGTTATATATTTTTGAACCGAAGCCACATTAAAAAAATTTCCGAACCAGCCACAAATATCCAATACATAACAAGCCATGATAAAAATCCAAGTACATGATAATTTTCATCTCAATACAACTTTGAAAACACATTAGAGATTCCAAAATCATTATTTCACCTGTTAGAAATATATTTACAATGTCAAACCATGCTTTAAATTTCAGAAATTTCTCACAAAGGCTAACTGAGAATTTTATTAAACGCATTGTGTACAATATTCAACTAAACAATGAAACATAACAACAAATAAAGAATAAATAACCACATTTACACCAAATATATGTTCCTTGGGTCACAAAAAATATAAATAAGGTTTTAAAAGAAATAGTCCAATGAATATTAGATTTAATGGCATGTGAAATAGGAAACAAACATCAAAGTCGTGACACTTCAATAACACACACCCAAAATAACTATACGAAGTATCCATGATTCAAGATTGACCAAGTGAAGCAATAAAAAATTAAATAACCCAACATAAACCAAGATGAAAAAAGATCCCTAAGTCCACATGACCATAGGTGAAGAGAAACTCAAAATAATGTGGAAGGATAAGGAAGAGGGAGAAGGATTGAGGATGTTTCCTTGAGAAATCACCCTTAAATATTTAATAAATCTGTAGATCTACACAAAAGGAGGAATGAGGAGCCTTGAAGAACTAATAAGAAGTTCCCATATGACTATATAAACTATATGAGGGGATAAATTGTCTGATTTTTTGTTAAAACCCAGAAAGTATATAAATGAAATTTTAAATTTTTTAAAGTCTAGGCAGGTCACACAGATCAGTAAACCAAGCATCAACCATGTGAGATGGTTCTTACTCAGAACAGAACCTCCCCACATGCGTACAACAAGGATTTTATAACTATTCATAGGTCGTGTTACCCCATCTTGAATCATTATAAGGTCCTCATGTTTACCTGGATAATGTTTTATGGTTTCCTCAAACCCTACACAAACTATAGGCCACCTTCTGTGAAGCCCAAAAACTCAAATTTTCTACAAAAACTCTTTGATGAATCTATGGTTTAATTTTTAGACCAATGATAATAAAAATATCACCTCAAAATTCATAGTCTTCACACTTTAATCTCGAGATTAAAACTATGATAAAAAAATGAAATGAATCCAATGATGAAAACAAAACCTTTGGTGTGAAAATTATCCACATCGTTGCACTTTTCACCCCCCCAAAAGTGACAACATATTCCCTTTAATCGATCAAAGAAAAAGGATTCTTCAGAAACATGATTAATACTCATAAACAACTGAAATATCAGCCAAATCCAAATGAAACACATCCATCTTTTTTGAAACAAATCAAATAACTGAAACCATTTCCTGAAAAATTGTAGAAAAACTTTACATACAACCACCAATAATACATTTGGAACACTAAAAAATTATCAATGTTTACCCAAAATAAAAGGAACATTAAAAATAAATAATGTCAAAAAGAATCCATTTTCAACTAGACCAAAACCAAAAGCAAAATCTACATTCAATGTAGGAGGCCAGAACCGACTCTGAACCATTAGAAAAAAATAGCACTGATTTATCATAGGGTAAATATCAAATAGCCCTATGGTGGGTCTCCGCACCATTAGGAACCAACTAGATCAAGCCAACATGAAGTTTTACACACTGATCATACACCCCCACCACAATTGGAAATCATGATCTGTAATAGGAAAATTTAAACTATCTCCATTTTTGTTCTCAAAAAAATCTTGAACAAGGTCCCTCAAACCCCTTGTATTGTTAACTACATTCGATCTTCCCTCAGAGAAATACGATTGGATCCCAGATATCATAATAATATATTTCATCCAAATTAAAATCTTATAATCCCCAATCAGAATTTAATATTCATTATTTCCAAGAATGCTTCCATTGAAACAGACATTCACAAGGAAATCATAAACATTCACATTTATAGTTGAAAGAAAAAAATACATAAAAAACCAGATATAACCATTACAACATTGAAGAATATATAGGGAAGTAATTTAAAATGATCCCTTAATAATGAACTACTACTATGAAATGACACCCTGGAAACTTCCTAGAAACACCCTGACAAATCCTTTTTATGTGTCCTAGGAATTTAAAGGCTTGAATGGCCATCAGAGAATTTTAACATGAGAAATATTTAGGGCCCATATTTCCACATTGATGACACACCAAGATCCCACACCCCTAAGGATATGGAGAAATATTTATATGCCTTTTACTCTAGAAACCCTCACTAATAAATTCAGGCCACTTCCCCACTTCCTTACTAAAAATATCCTCACCACGTTCACGTATTTAATGAGGAAATTATACCACAATAACTCTGTCCATAAAAGTTTAAAAACGAAATACATTCCCCAACACATTGGCAGGAGAAGTAAGATTGAACTCCCACTCATTAGACTACAGATCAGGATGAATCCCAAACTCAAAATGTCGGGCATTCATGGAATTGTATGTGGTCCACTATAGAGTATAAAGAATCATATCCACAATGTTAAGGAAATACACTAACACCACTACATAGACTTATAATTAATAGAACATATCCATCCCATTTCACAACTTCACTATCTCAACGAAGTACTTATGGTTGAATGAATCTTTGATAAACTCCCATGAATGATCTTCAAGGGGCTTATTATGGAGACAAACTTCCACCACATCCATGTTTGCCCTTAATACATGAAGGTAGATAAATTCACCTTTGAAAACATTAGAAACTCAAGGTGGTTTAAGATCATTTTATTTTATGAATGCACTCGCCATCTTTGAGAGGATCATATAGACTGCTACAGTGAGGTGGTTTTATATTTTTAAAATCAGGAATGAAATCTTTGAGTTGATCAAATAAACATCCTACTAATGGGGAATAATCTGTAGGTACACCATGAATATCCCTCAAATATTTGTGGTGTCTTGAACTGGTCAACAATAAAACCAAAATTTCAACAAAAACCAATTCATCAATATGAATTATCAAACTCAAAACACCACATAAAAAAACTTCCAGAAATTTGGGAGAAAATTCCACATATCATTGGTCTTCAAAACACAAAAAATATCACTCTTAAAATAATTTTTGAAGGTAAAAAACATGGTAGATTTTCACATTGTTCAATTGTATTCCAGCGAGCCCCACGCATGCTCATTCTTGTTCCAACATAGGAATTCATCAAACCATTCAAATTCAGGCACTAATCTACCCACAATATTATCTACCCACATTCCACACACATATGTTCATGTGAATACCCATGGAAATACCAATTTTCAAAAGAAAAAAATACGATTTAAAAAAAACTCCATAAAACATTTTGACACTTCTAAAACGCTTTATATTTCAAAAATCATAAAACTTTTCAAAAGAAAATTATCCGCTCAATAAAAATCCATTTTTAAAGTCCACACTTAAAACCATTTCAAAATATAAATCCCGTGAGACACAATCAAAATATTTTTAGCAGTTCAAAAATTTTCATTCAATTAAAATTATTTTATAATATTTACATTCTAATGCTTTCATCAAAATAAAACTAATAAATAATTTTCCATAATTCCCAAACCACACCTTTTCCAATTTTAAATCCACTTTTCACATACCAAAAAATAGTTCCCAAATCAAATTTCAAAATATTATGAAACTAGAAGTAAATAACAAGGGAAAACTAGTGTCGATTAGTGACATGGCAATAAGGATGGTGACCACATTACAATCGCACCACTAACATGGAGATTATTCCAAGACCATGTCCCTAGATCAACATGGATTTATAGGCCCTATGAGCTCACTGAGGTCACCAGACCAACTACATTTTCTTATCCCAAACACAAAATAGTCCAAAAGAACCAAATACAAAAAATAAATCCCAAATTTCCTTAGAGTCTCAAGGATCGGTCTAGAATGTGTTGACTAGACACTCCCCCAGACTTCCACTATGAGATTTTAAATTCCTAATATATCTATCGCGACATCCCAAATAACAAAGGATGCCTTAAAAGATAGGCACCATAATGAAAAAACCTATTTGATACTATTTGTTAATGAACCAAGCTAAGTCAACACTATACCTGTCACCCGATCTGATCTTTGGAAAGTATAGAATTGAATTCATGATACCCACGGGTTGGAATCTAATGTAAAACATTTTTAGAGAGAAAACGAAATGATTTAACCAAAATTATTTAACTAAATAGTTTTCAGACAAAAAAATAATCCCAAATAATATACAAATTTCTAAAATGAAAATAGTTTACAACCGAAATAAAAATAAAACAAATTGCACAACTAAACAGAAAAGACCCATGATGACCAGACATCTCCATGTGACCCGGAGGGTTGATCTCCAATACTAAAACCTACCATTTCCCATGGATATTGAAAACAACTTGAGACATATACAACACGTTATAAACAAGAAAGAACAATATGCCTATGTATTAAAACTCAGTTGGAATGGTTGCAAAAATGTATTCCCAATGCGCTTCCATTTAATAAAAGAAACCCCAGCATAAATTTTGAGATAAAATTTATGAAAGTAATATTTTTCATTTATTTTACACATTATATAAAATATTGTATATTTGCAATTTTACTATTTAAAACCACACTCTTTTCTGAGTAACCACATTAATTTTAAAAGGAAAACATGATATTCCATTTATAAGAGATAAAGTGTCTTAAAAACATCCAAAACTATTAATAGTAAACACATGGAAAAATTTTATCATTCATAGAATAAAGAAAAACTTCTCAAGAAGCATACAAAAATTGTACAATAATGGAAATGGTAAAATATCACACAATAGAATATAACAAATATTGTATCACAATCAATCGCCACATGAAAATAAGTGAGAATTAACATGGGTGAACCAAGGATCTAGGAATAATCGAGAACGTACTAATATATGTTGAATCATCCTGAAAATCATGCCTCAATCAGTGAAATCAATAATACCCACACACGCTGCTCCATCCCCTGCATGGTACATATTGAGGGGAACTATCCCATCAAAATAAAACTCAATATATCCCCTACAATGGCTCATAATCATGTGAAAACCCTAATCTTGTGCAGAAATCATTATTAAAAATTTATCTCACTATTATAGGTTACCTTATTAATATGTAAAATAGAGTGATACAACTGATAATCCAATAATTTACACATATATAATAATAATTCGCACAACCTGGATCACCCGTGTCACTCCAAGGACTAGTCTTTTTCCATATCAAATATATAACAAATGATTACACACCAAAGATATCTCATTCCACATAAAGTAAATGGTTCATGGTGAGTCCACAAAGAGGATGTACCACCTTTACACATATATGGATCATGAGTTTTCCATGGGGACAACATCCCATCCATTTTATATAAATCAATCCAAGATAATAACCCATAGAGATTTTTAATAAAAATCATTTTAACCGAAATTACAATGTTCCAAAATGGACTCTAGAATACCTTTTATGAATCAAAATTACCTTCCAAAAAGGAAAAAAGTACCATTTTTTATTCATATCCATTTTGTAGAAATTTCATTAAAATAGAAGAATCACATTTTAAAACTGAATCCACTTTCATTAAATTTTCCAAACGGGCCAGGTATCTCTAACACATGCTAAAAAATATTCAATAGACAAATACACACTAATTCCTAACTCAAAACCATAGAATAAACCCATTATGGAAAAAGAAATAACCATTTAACATGTTTCCAATATATTTATATAGTAAAACAATGATTTAAACGTTACAAATTTCTCATGAATACCAATAGATAATTTTATCAAACACTTGGTGTCAAATATTCAATGAAACAACTCAATACTGCCCAAATTAATGAATAAATCACCACATTTCACAACAAAAAAAATGTTCCAAGCATCTAAAATAAATATTTAGCATATAAAGAAGATGATAAAATCCAGAATCCAACATATCTTAAATATTAAGGCAAGTGAAACATAAAATAGATATCCCTATGAGCATCATTAATTCTTCCTAGGATATAAAAATTTGAAATTTATAAAACATATCATGAAATCACTAAACTATTGGGTATATAGAATATTGAAGTCCAAGGTCAAACCCACAAAGATAGGGTTAGAGAAATTATTAGTCAAATAAGATAAAGATAAAGTAATTTTGAAAAAAAATATAAACTATCAAGTACATGATTATTTAGAATGTTGGAGAAGAAATTATTAAATGGATGTTAGGAAACAATGATTCTAGGTTTAAGGGATGATAAGGTATGAGAAAATTAATTAGAAATTATATGATGTCAGAATTAGGTCCAAGGGAATTCAATATCTATAATAAATACACTCCATACCAAACAATCCTTTTCTCACAGTCATGTACTTTGGATTGAAAGGGATGGTTAACTCGAAACCACATTTGAACATACGGAAGAAACAAACCCAATGGTCATGGTGGAATTATATCATCTTGATAGAATATCAATCAAATTTTTTCAATCTAGGAAATGTTCAAGTGCAAAGAATGAAATTAATCCCAATCCTGAATCCCTAATAGCATTTTCATAAAAGAATAAATTAGAAAAATGATTTAGTTTAAGAACATATATGAAATCCCAACATCAATTTTATTTATAATAAATTACCCCTACATCCAATTCCACCTTATCACGCACACTCAAGCCCAAATAAATCACCCTATCATGCTCACCATGAGTGGGTGTGAAACATAAATAAATATAAATACAATAGAAGTGGTGGTAGCAGGTGGGGAGACTTCTCCGTAGGTAACTGGTGGGGTGCACCATCTAGAAGATACTCTTAAGTAGTGGTCCATGTGTCTCTTTTTATTGGCACATAATGGGGTTTTCCTGACACAGCTAATGATGTGTACTGAAGGTACACATCATGTATTCATGGTATGTTTCTGTGTCTGTGTTCTGCATCCATGTGCATGACTTTTGTTTTCTGATTTTAATCATTAAATCACTACACGATGTGTACGTGATGTACTTGATTTTTGATCATTATCATAGTTGCCTCTGCATCTTTGTGACTGTGAAATTTTCTCTAAAACTTGTTCCGAAAAGGGTCACGTTGTGTACTGATGGTAAAAAACATGTACTTTAAGTTCAAATAATGTTCCATCATCAAGAATTGTTCTAAACATATCTATTTCATAGGAAACTATCATGATGTGTACTTTTGGTACATGACATGTAGTCATTTTTCGTTATTTTTTGCATTAGATTTATCTCTAAAATGGGGTGTCACACTACTTTACTTCGCTCGCTGCATGAAGTGTCATTCGGATCATGTTTTCTACACTTTTTTTCCTTCTTCACAATTCCATAATTTCCTACCATAAAACATAAAACAAGCCAAATTATTTCAAAATTGTAATTATTAATCATTAAAATACAAAATTAAAAATAAAAAAATACTCTAAAATATATCCATAAAATAAACGTATCAAATCCCTCCATACATGAAGTCCACCTTGTACTCAAGGATGGAATCTCAACCTAATACAAATTATATTCACCTTACAATGCATTAAATTCAATTTAATCAAATGAATTTGATGAAATGGAAAAATAAATGTTCACGCATCAAAAAAGAAAATTCATTGATGCCTCATTTTTAAATGAAACCAATCAATGACGTATTTTTATTCCCTACTTTTGAGATAACCATGTTTCTTCATTCATCCATTTTCATTTTTCAATCGATTATTAATCTGAATGCCACTTGAAATCTACCTCACATGAATTTTTCCTCTCATTATCAGGGTACAAATGTAAATAGAATTCAGAAAATACCTCATGAACATGTAACTTACCATCGACATGAATAGAATATAACATATCTATCATGTAATGATAGATATCACAATTAATCATGAGCGCTTGATCATTATGGATCAAATGACGTTGAGGATTCATGGAAGGTAGGTGAATGATGTAGAAATTAAATCTTAAAAATTGGGTTTTATTCTAAAGAATTTTCATTATATTCGAAGATAAAATCAATCAATTTCTCCCTTCGTAAATTTCATCACCCACCAATTCTCAATGTGGGACCATGAAAAATGTAAGGGAAATGATTGAATCAACCACACTTTAATTTTTTTTAATTTATTATATATTTTTATATTTTTGGAATGTTATTCTTGGGAATAATCACACATTCATCACCTGACCACATACGACAAAAATCATCGGTCTAGAAAATGGTGATATTTTATCTTCCCAGGACAGGACCCTTTTTTTCATTCTTTAATACTTTTTCATCAATAGAGGTGGACAGTAGAATAAAATGAAATATGTCATGGTATGACACCATAGAAAAATCCCAATGAAAAATTTCCACAATGATGTGTATCCCAATACCAACAATTGTTTCTCCCCAACACTTATTAATTTAAATGTCATGGAAAACATTTATAGGAAGGAAGTTGGGGAGAAAATAGGTTTGTATCATGGATCAATTACTAACAAGAAGATTCATGGCTACTATGAGTATAAAAATGACAAATTCAATGTGGGACTAAGGATGTGGTATCACAAAAAAAAAATGCCTCAAAAATTTTAAAATTAATTTTTTTTATTCGTAGCTTCAATAAGATGCAAATAATGTTTTATAAGAAAACAAGATAGAGTTTTGGAAGAAATATACTATGGAAATAATGGAAATATTTGGATCAGTTGATGTATTCTGAATGATATGAATGGTTAGCACAACTACTCATGGATGTGTATACGAATTGAAAACCAATTAAATAGAAAATACTAAAATCAATACAATACTATATAAAGACCTGGAAATTTCATGTAATTTTTTTTAATTATATGGGAATATTAAGAGTCGGTAAAAATTGAGGACTCTTGATTCTGTGGCCCGGTGTGCCTGCAATGAATTTCTGAACGTTATTAGGTACGTTCAGTAAATGTGTGAGTAGGGTTTTTTAACTTTTGAACCAGTGCTCGGAATTTAAATCTGAGGGCACCATTGAACTCGCAGTGCTGGTATCGGCTAAAGGGGACCTTCACCTCAATGGCAGTAGGTCGAGAGTGAAAGTCATATTTTGGATTTTTTGTGGAAAAAAAAAATACAGTAAAAATGTATAACATTTTTGTTTTTGTTGAAACCTACCATGTGGATGTTATAATGGTGGGGACCACAAGAACTAAAGCGTCCCACATGGGTTATGGTGGTGGGGACCACCCGAGCCTAAACCCCCACAAATTTGAATTCAAAGGCGGGGACCACCCGACCCTTGAACTTCCCACTTAAATGTGGGGAAGTCTCTTGAAATTAAATCACATTAATTGTGCCACACCCTCTAATTAATCACGCCAATTAAAAGATGTTAACATAATGGTTCCAATGTATAAAATGTTAAATCATATTTTATGTTGTCACCTCATCCTTTGAGAGGGGATTTTTGGGCTGGCAAAGTAGATGGGAGAACTTGTGGAAGAGCTTCTCCAATGAAGAACACCAATGAAGAACTCTTATCCTTCAACGCGTATTTCTCCAAACTCCATCGAAGTATCTCTAATGAAGATCGAACTGATGATCGAGGAAATTTCTTCATCACCAACTTCATCATTTTCCTCTCCTCACCGGCGTCCTTATAGGAGACTTGTTTCGGGATCGACCAATGCCAAAATGTCTTAAATATGGAAAATCTTCAACCGAACCATCGAGGTAGGGGTTTAGTTGTTTATGATTATATATTTCCATGATCATCCTTGCTAAAATAAAGAACTATGATCAACTCTCTATCTAGTTGATCCGCTGAGGATTTCTTTTGTGGGTTTGGGAAGAATCGTTGCTGGAGGTTGTAGTGTTTAAGGTTATTCATTCAAGGATTATGTCGAGCCACTTGCTACCACACTAACACATAGGGTGTGGTCAAAAAAAACACATCCCGAATCCTCCGTCATTCTTCTTGAATGGTTTGTAATTCGTAATGAAAGTAGCCACCTTTTTTCCACGGAGATGAACGAAAATGGTGACCGGCACCACCGCCAACTGTGATGAAGGAATTAGTGCAATGGAGCCACCCCGTGGCCACCGCGCTGAACGCGGCCCCCACGCCGCTTGGGGCTGGCACTGCCCGTGGCCTCCTTTTCCCGCGGCCTCATCCGCCCCACAACCTCGCGCCGACCACGGCCCCGGCCTCCCCATGGCCACCGTGTCGCCCGCAGCCTCTCACCTCCAGCGGCCCTCTGTGGGCACACAACCTCGCTGTCCTATGGCCCCATGGCCTCTTTGGCCTTCATTCCTCCCTTGTGGCCTCACACTGATACACAGTAACTGTGCCACGCAGCGTGGGCTAGTCCGAGTCAGTCTCACCAGGTTGGACCGGACCCGGACCCGCTACGAGATTTTCGCTCTATTGGACATAAGTTTGAAACTTGGTGTCAGTTTGAAAAACCGTAAATGGAACATTAAACATTGGAGTGAGAAGGTCCCTTTGGTATACCCCTATCGATATTTTCATAATTTTGCGACATGTTTGGGTTGGTTCGAGCATGAATCCAACCGGGACGTGAGGACTAAAAAGATAATAACTTACAGACCTGGCATCTGATTGATGCACCATCTGTTGCGTTGAGAGCCCTATGACGTGGTGGATGTTGGACTCCTCATGTATTAATTATTTTTTAATGATCACAAATCTTATCAATGATCAGAAATATCATTCAACCTAGTTAACTCCTAAATTATATCCAATCATGTGTATATATGTTTCAAGTTCACTCATGATTTATAATGGCTAAGATCAATCTATTTCATGCATATTACTGTTTAAGTATGAATACTGTTATTTGCCTAGGTACAAGAAACTGTGAATCATGACACCGTAATCCAAACACCATGAATCTTGACAATGTAAGCCAGACACCATAAGTGAGACACTGTAAAGCGAGACACTGTGAAGCCAAGACACCATAAGCAAGACACATTGAGCAAGACACCTTGAAGACAAGACACCATGATAAAGACACCATGAGAAAGTCACCTTGATAAAGACACCGTGAGCAAGACACGATGAGAAAGACACCATAAACAAGACACCATGACACTTATACCGTGACACTCAGACACTGTGTGAAGGAGACACCGTATCATAACATATTGTGACACCGTTTCTTAAACTATTTTGTCATCTTTTAATTTAATGTTTAACAATAATATTTGATGCCTTTACTGCACTGACATAATTAATGTTTCTTTGTAGAAATAATACGAGGTACTAGGTATGAAACACATGGAACATGTTGGTTAAAACACATGCATTCAAGGATAAAGAGTGGAGAGTTCCCAACAACCACAGCACGTGATACTGAACGAAAAACAAGCCTGTGAGCACGATCACGAAGAACACATTGAAATATTTTCAAAGAAAGAATTGTCTCATACATGGAATCTGACACTATTGAAGAAAATACAAATTAAAATGGAATCGAGAGAACATCTTCACATTATCAACACTCATGGAGAACACATGCTGAATTACGACACATTGTTTTTCCAGACAAAAACCAGAGAAGGACTCAGAAGCATCTCTATTTAATCAAAGGAGTCCAGAGCTGCACTTCAAATCACTAGATCATTCTAAACTCATATCTACTCTCTCTCTCAGTGATTGTTTTACTTACTTTTGATCAGTGTGTGTACTCTTTATATTCCAAAAACACACTAACTCATGTGCTAAACTGAAGGATATCTAAATCCTTACACTAAACTCTTTATATTTTTTTACCCATGAAAACTGTGTAAGAGGTCCTTGTGTGGCCTGGTTATTATTTTTTTAACCAAAAATACTATAGAAGATGTCCCTGTGTGACCTGGATAGTGTGTGTACTGTTGTTAACCCCGATCTGGGGTGTGGATCAATATTTATTTATATAAACTGCTTCATGGAAGGTGATCACCAAGTGGAGTGGATTAGGTCTCAACTTGAGATTGAACAACTTGTTTCATATCTACTGTACTATTGAAATTTAGTCGTCTCTGTTTTACTAATTTATTGCATAATCCAGAAAATTCTAATTTCACATTGATAGTTAGTCTTGGAAAGAAGTTATAACTGATTTGTCCTAGTCGGATAACTTCAAAAGTAATATTAATAATACATATTAATATTACTGAGAATTAATCAATCTTCTAAGAAGTTGTTTAAACTGTCAATCTCTTATAACAGTATAACTTTGATTAACTAGGTTGTATCTATTTTTTGGGGAAAACCATTTCTCTTAAAATAGTATTTTTGTTATATAAGTTTTTATAGTTAATCAATTCACCCCTCCCCTCTTGAGTAAACTACTCTGACAAACATTTGGTATCAGAGGGTTCTTTATTATGACTTTGTGTAATCTTACACAACTCTGATTGTTGTTTTACATTAAAGATCTGTAAATTTCTGTTAATTCTAAATTTCTTTCTCTTCTAAAGTAATTTGTAGTATGGATAATAGATTGGAAGGTGCTGCAAACAACAGACCACCACTCTTTAATGGAACCAATTTTGCTCAATGGAAAATTTAAATGAAAGCGCATCTAGAGAGTATGAGCTTTGAAATTTGGTCATCCATTATAGATGAATAAAAAATCCTTGTGACTGATATAATTACATGGGATTAACCTACAAAACTTTCTTACATTAATAATTGTAATTCCATGAATGCTATGTACTGTTCCTTAGGAGATAAAGAATTTAATAGGATTTGTGCTTGTAAAACTACCCATGAAATTTGGGATACCTTGTCTGTATCACATGAAGGCACACCTAGTGTAAGAGAAATGAGACATAATACATATAATATAAAATATGATAATTTTAAAATGAAACCTAATGAGCCTATTTATGACATGTATCTCAGGTTTAGTGAGATTTTCCACACAATGATCTCTCTTGGAAGAGAATTCCCTGCCAAAAAACAGATCATGATAATCCTTATATGTATATCTGACAGATGGAGGGGAACCTGAATCTCAATTACAGAATCGTGTGACATCAGCAAGATGCCTATAAAAGAATTCATTGGGAAACTAATGATGTATGAGGAAGAGTTGAATGTAAATAAAGAAGAGGATGATGAACCAAATAGGAAATCTGTAACATTCAAGACCACCTTCTCGAAGCACAAAGACAAAGGGAAACTAGAAGCCTCTGTAGAAAGTTCCACCACTGAACAATCATCACCTGATAGTAATGAGGAGATGGCTCAACTGGCCAGAAGATTCAAACGATTCTACAAAAAGAAGAACTTTTTCAGAAATCCTAACTTCAAGGGAAAGTATGATCTAAAGGGAAGTTGGAAAAGGACTTGAAAAGAAGTGACAAAACAGAAGAAATTGTGTTCTATGAATGTAAGCGAAAAGTACATATAAAGGATGATTGTCCAAAGCTCAAGAATACGAATAAATATGAGGACAAGGATAATAAGTACAAAAATTTAATGGAGGAAAATTGGAGGGCCTCTGAGTATAGTTCAAGCGACTCAGAGACATCACATGATGAACAGGCTAACAAATCCAATATGTGTTTTATGACAAACACATCTGAGGTAACACTGAACTCTTCTGTAAAAAATTAATACTATTCTGAAGAGGAAAGTGACTCTGAAAATATGACTAATGAAGAAATGTTTGAATATTGTAACATGCATGAAGATATATTCAATGAATTAAAAGATAAATATAAATCATTTAAGAAAGAGCATGCACTCTCTGTAAATGTCAAATATAAACTTACTAATGAAAAGGATAATAATGCTCAGCTGGTCAAAGAAATCAATGAATTAAAAATGTCTAATGAGAAATTAAAAAGTGAATTAGAAAAGTTTACTAATAGGAAAAATACCCTTACCCAAATTCTAGGAAAACAGATTTCCCCCAAATATAATACTGGCATTGGTTATCAACCTCGTAAAAAAAACTTGGTAGAAATAATTTTGTTTCAAAATATAGGATATATAATTTTGTTCTCAATTCTTGACATAGCTCAACAAGTTCAAGTCATTATACATACTCTACTATTTGATGTTTTGGTGGACCAAATACAATCAATTTTTCAAACACTTTACGTAATGCTTATAGGAAACCAATGCAACAAATATGGGTTCTTAATGAACTTATTACAAATGTCACTAAACCCAAAAAAGTATAGGTACTGAAATCTTTTTTTCTTGATCATGTTATAGGAAAGCTGCTTAAAGAGCTCCTGCAAAAATCTATGGTACTTAGACAATGGATGTTTAAGGCACATAACAGGAGAGTACTCATCCTGCAAGATCATGATAAAAGTAGATGGAGTACATGTTATATTTGATGAGAATGAAAAAGGTAAGATCATTGGATTAAGCCAGATTGGTAACTCTGATTCGAATTTAATTTCTAAAGTACGGTTTTTTAATGGCTTAAAATAAAATCTGCTTAGTATCTCACAATTATGTGATGATGGATATCATGTTAAATTTGAAAATGATGCATGTAATGTCTTTAATTCTAAAGATGAATTAGTATATTCTGTATCAAGGAATGTGAATGTTTATTCTGTTAATTTAGATACCTTATCTTCTCAAAAAATTTCATGCTTAAGTGTATTTCATAACGAATCTTGGCTCTGGCATAGTATACTATGACACTGTAATGTTCACTCCCTTAGAAAGCTAACTAGAAAAGGCATAGTTAAAGACTTACCCAAACTTGAGTTTCCAAATGAAAAAGTGTGTAATCCTTGTCAAAAGGGAAAACAAAACAAAATATCTTTCAAATAAAAGAAATAAATTTCTACTTTCAACCTCCCAAATTGGTTCACATGGATTTGTTTGGACCATCAATAGTTTCTAGTTTAAATGGGAAGAAATATGTTTCTGTTCTGGTAGATGATTTTTCTAGATATACCTGGACCTCCTTCGTGTCTCACAAAAGTGAAGCCTTCTCTTATTTTACTATGTATACCAAGTCTGTAGAATATCTTAGTTGCCTTATAATTAAATATTTAAGAAGTGATCATGGCCGTGAGTTTGAAAATCAAGAGTTTGAATCCTTTTGCTCATAAAATGGTTATAGTCACAATTTCTCTACCCCTAGAAGACCTCAGCACAATGGTGTTGTAGAAAGAATAAATAGGACCCTGCAAGAAATTGCTAGAACAATTCCTAGTGAATATGACTTACCTATTTACTTTTGGGTTGAGGCTGTTAATACAACATTCTACATAATCAATAGAGTCTTGATTAGTCCAATTATCAAAAAGACCCTGTATGAACTCTGGAACAATAGGAAGCCTAAGGTTAATTACATTATATTTTTTGGTTGCAAAGTCATTATTCTCAACACTATGTATAATCTTGACAAATGTTCATCCAAAAGTGATGAAGGAATTTTCCTAGGTCACTCAATTTTAAGTAAACTTATAGAGTATTCAATAAGAGAACTAAATGTGTGGAAGAATCTGTTCATATCAAGTTTTATGAAAAAGATCCACATGAGCCTAGAACGATCACAGAAAATTTGGAGGATGATGTATCAAATCTGAACATCAACTCAAAATACTCAAATTCCCTTGTGAAAGAATCCGTGAAAACTTCTAATTCTGGAAATTCTCTACAATCGAGTCATAATGAACAAGAATATGTTGATGAAACTGAAATCAAACATCCTTCTTTATCTAGAAAGGTTAGAACCCTTAAAAACCATCCCGTAGATGCTGTTGTAGGAGACTTAGAGAAAGGAACATAAACTAGAGCTTCTCTTAGAAATCAGGTTGAAAACAAGCCATCTTGTCACAACTTGATCCTAAAAACATTTATGATGCCATCAATGATGAATTTTGGGTAATGGATATGCAAGAAGATCATAATCAGTTTTAAAGAGACAATGTTTGGAAACTCATTGAAAGACCCAAGGACACTTTCATCATAGGCATTAAATGGGTGTTTAGAAATATTGTAGATGATGCAGGAAATATAGTTAGGAATTAGGCAAGATTAGTTGCACAAGGCTATAGTCAAGAAAAAGGAATTGACAATTTGGAGACCTTTTCTCTATTAGTCAGGCATAAAGCCATCAGAATCCTACTTTCTTATGTTGCACATCAGAATTTCAAACAATATCAAATGGATGTTAAGAGTTCATTCTTAAATGGGTATATAGCTAAGGATGTATTTGTTGAAAAACCCCATGGATTTATAAATCCTCATTTCCCAATCATATTTTCAAACTATAAAAAGCTTTATATTGTTTAAAACAAGCTCCAAGAGCTTGGTATGATAGATTGCATACTATTCTTATTTCCAAATTTTTTAAAAAAGGAATATCTGATCCAACACTCTTTATAAAACGAATTTCTAATGATTATTTAGTTGTTTAAATATATGTAGATGATATTATTTTTGGATCTTCAAAAAATTCATTATGTGTTTAGTTTTCTAAAATGATGCAAAAATAATTTTAAATGAGTTTAATGGGTGAACTAAAATTCTTTCTTGGATTTCAAATCTTTCAAAAATAATGATGAAATTGTTTTAAATCAAAGTAAATATACTAGAGATATTCTAAAACGTTTTGGATTGGATAGAACTAAAATTAGTGACACTCCCATGAGTACCACCTGTAAGTAGGATCTTGATGAAGATGGAAAATTTGTTGATCAAATAAATTATAGAGGAATGATTGGAAGTTTACTCTATTTAACGGGTAGCCGTCCAGACATTATGTTTAGTGTGTGTATGTGTGCTCATTTTCAAGAAAAACCTAAAGAATATCATTTAAATGCTGTGAAGAGAATTTTCAAATACCTCAAGTATACACCCAATCTAGGATTGTTCTATCCTAAAGGACAATCATTTGAACTGGTTAGTTATTATGATGCTGACTTCTGTGGCTGTATGTTAGATAGAAAGATCACCTCTGAAACATGTCACCTTTTAACCATGTCACTAGTATCATGGTGTAGTAAGAAACAAAATGCGGCTACATTATCTACTGAAAAAGATGAATACATAGCTACTGGCAGTTGGTGTGCACAAAAATTGTGGATGAAACACACATTACGAGATTATGGATATCAATTCATACATGTACCAAAAAAATTGTGACAACACAAGTGCTATTAAAATCTCAAAAAATCATGTTTCACATTCTAGGAAAAACATATTGATTTAAGACATCACTTTTTGAGATATTATTATCAAAAAGGTGATATCACCTTGGAATTCAATGGTATTGAATATCAAATTTCTGATATATTCACTAAACCATTAAATTCTGAGAGAATAGACTACATCATACATGATCTTGGCACAAAGAATCTCAAATAGATATCTTACTTGTCATACTATTCAACATTTTACTATGTTTTAATTTACTGTTTCATCATTATGGTTTCTCAGTCACTGTCTCACCGTGACATTCACTCACTGTCTCACTGTAATGACCACTCACTGTCTCACCATGACGACCGATCACTGTCTCACGGTAACAACCATTCATAGTCTCACCGTGAAAATTATTTATGATTTTCATTAAACCCATATTGCGGTACGTTTTATTTCACCTCTTTTAATTTCCCATGGTTTTATTTTTGTGATGTTTGACATTACGAAATGATAAAACAAAAAGTTTCACTCAGTTATTCACTCAGATTCTCTCTCGTTTCGAACCCTTTCATCATTGCAACCCCTTCTCTCTTTCTATCTCTCTCTCTCTTGAACACTCACTCGATGCCAAGAATGAAACGTCTATCGTCATCCACACCTGAGAAGCACTACCCGAAGAAGAATAATATAGCACCTAAGCTGACGCAGGAAGGACCTTTCAATCCGAACCTGGAAAAATGAAGTGTTGTTCCTGAGAAAGAAATCTACCCCGAATTTCTTTTATCTTGAAAATATCTAGTCTTGGAAGTGTTAAAAGAACAAGCCTGGTTAGAGTGGTTCTCAAAGGAGAAAATACCTATCTACCCCAGGTTAGTAGCTCAGTTCTACAAATACGCATAGTTCTCTTTTGACTCTGGTTAATGTTTTGTTGTGAGGAGATGGATTAATGGCCAAAGATGTTCCTTCTCATAGAGGCTATAGGATGCATGCCTTAGGATACCTCACAAAAAAATTTGTGATGATTATCATAGAGAACCTCCACCTACAACTGATTTATTTTACTTTGAGGATGCTCTGAAAACCGTAACCAGAAATGGCACCAAGAGACGGGCCATAGCTTCTGAACTTGATTTGGAAACAAGGATGCTGTTTAAGTTTATTCAAAATCTGCTTAGTCCTAGAAAAGGCGACTTTTCTATATTAAAGTATTAAGATGTGTTTTTAATTCATCTTATGAAGAATGGATACAATATTAACCTGTGCAAGTACATCATTCACCATATGTGTGAGTTGATCAAGGTTACATCCATGTCCACTTCTCTGTTCTACTCTCGGATGATATGATCCATGCTTGTTACAAAAGGCATAGTTGGACCAAATGAATAAGTGCTTATGGACTATGAGTACTGTCTCTATAAAGAGACCATCAGGAGAATGAAGATAAACTGGAATCCTTGGAAAAAATAATGGGTGGAATACATCGATAAGTTTTATGAGATGTTTAATCCATTGGATTATCTATCAGGGTCGAAAGACATTTCTGATCCAGGTTTGGAACCAGATGAACTTGGTGATTATTCAGAAGAAGAATAAGAAGAATCTGAAGTACCTCATATGGAATAATTTATTGTTGAAGAAGAAAGGTCCATTGTTCCTCTTGTTGTTCTTGAAAAATAAGTTCCTACCCCTAGTGAAGATGTCAATCTAGAAATCCAACCAGAGGTTGAAAAATAATCAGGTGTGACAGAATCTAAGCAGCATGCCAGGGAAGATTCTATAGTATAAGAACTCCCTAGTGTGAAAGAAAAAAATCTAGAAGAACTCTGTATTATAGAAGAAGAAAATCTAGAAGAACTCCATGAGGAACAACCTGTTCCTGAAATAATAACCTCTGGGGAAGAGAGGATGGAGATAGCCTTTCAGCTGGCTAGACAAGAGATGAATGAGTAACTTAGATATGAAACTGTGGATTTAGACCAAGCTCCTAAGCCTCTCAATCCTGATACGGAAGAACCTGTTGAGGGGGAGGAAACCCAAAATCACGAGTCTGATGAAGCCTCACATCCAAGTGAGTCATGTCCTGTGGACACTCGGTACAAATTTCCTAGTTTTTATGAATGTCAGTGAGTGTCAGCAGGTTACTACAACCAGGGATGATCTCTCTTCCCTGTTTCAGTTGAATTTAGTTTCTACCTTTGCACCTGAGAAGGAACCAGATCCTGAACCTGAACCTGTACAAATTCCTGTACCTCAACCTTTACCTGAACAAATTTATTTTGTTAGTAAAGATGATCTGAAGGACTTTAGAGACACTATCTTATCTGGAGTTGAGAATCTTATGAACTCCCAACCTCGTGCTGTGACAAATCTGAGTGAGAGAAATGCCTCACTGATTTTGGAGAAAATTATCTAAAAAATACAACCAAAGATGCTCCATGAAATTCAAGAAGTTAAAGCAGAAAATAAGTTTCTTAGTAATGATGTCACAACCCCGAGAATCATGGAGGAAGACATGCAGAAAGAGCTGCATTCAATATCAGATCCTGCTACTTCTCCTTGAGAACCCACTGTTTCTCAAATCTCTCGAGATGTTGTGTCTCAGATTCACCATTATGTGTTATCCTTCGAGGAAAATATTTCAGAAAGGCACAAAAAGTTTTTGAAGTAAATGAGAGAGCTTGTGGTGAACCTGAATAAACTCACGGATGATTACACAAGTTGTCTTCAAAAGGTAATGAATCAACTCAAATCTCTGACCACAGCCGTCAAAGCATCTAATACCTCTGGTGAATCCTCTACACATTCCTTGGACTGTTCTTTGCTCAGATCTATATTCAATGAAGAACCTCAGAATGATTTCAGTGGATTTAATGTGGGTTCTTTAACTGAAGTTGTCAGGAATAGTGATAGATTTTTTGACATTGTGCAAATTCATTCCATGATTGCAACACATAGACAGTTGGATATTTCTAAGAAAGTGGATTTATATGTCAACCAAATTTTCTCCAAGACTAATATGACCAACTACTTCAAATACCTTATAGAGAATCTGGGAATTCCTCCTGTAACTCAAGACTTCAAAAACCTCGTCCAGAAGCTAACCGAGTTTACCAGATTGTTGGAAAAGTTCATGGAAAACAAAGATGGCTTTGAAAAATTCATGTAGTATGGTGGAGAAATTATTGCAGACTTTATCAAACTCATGAGACATTATCTTCATCTCCAGAGTACAAAAATTGTTTCTCTAGCAACTGCACCTCTCAGACCGGGACTGCCTACATTCACCTCTGCCTTAGCCTCAACTACCATGTCTGCTGGTCAAGCTCTCAGTCAGATCAGGCCAGCAATTCTTGATCAGAAACTACCTCAATATTATACTTCTCCTACCTTTCCTACCTCAGTATTTGAAGGTATCACTTTACCCTCTCAATCTACCACCTTTCTTCCATCTTCTACATCAACCACTGCCCCTACGGCTTCCTCTTCTGCTACTGATAAAGGCAAAGAGACGGCCAATCCCTGAAGAAGACCAGTGATTACTCCTTTTTTTGATGGGGATGTCATTATTTTTTTTATCTCTTTTTATTTTGTAAGGAACAGTTTACTCTTAATGGAATGTGCACTGTTTACCCTCTCTTATTTCTACCTTTTGATAATCACAAAAGGGGGAGAAATTTCTGCATAAAGTTTCTGTATGTTATTTTCTCTATAGTTGCATCAAATTTACACTTTAACTGTGCATGATTTTTGATCATCAAAAAGGGGGATATTGTTGGAATCCTCATATATTAATTATGTTTTAATGATAAAAAATCTCATCAATGATCACAAATCTCATTCAATCTAGTTAACTCCTAAATTAAATCCAATCATGTGTATTTATGTTTCAAGTTCACTCATGCTTTATAATGGTTAAGCTCAATCCATTTCATGTATATTACTTTTTAAGTCTGAATACTTTTATTTGCCTAAGTAGAAGACACTGTGAAGCTTGACACCATAAGCCAGACACCTAGAATCTTGATACCGTAATCCAGAAACCGTACGTGAGACACTGTAAAGTGAGACACCGTGAAGACAAGACACTGTAAGCAAGACACCATGAGAAATACAATGTGAAGACAAGACACCGTGAACAAGACACCGTGAGCAAGACACCATGAGCAAGAAACCATAAACAAGAAACCGTGACACTCAGACCGTGACACTCAGACACCATGTGAAGGAGACAACGTTTCCATAACATACTGTGACACCATTTCTTAAACTATTTTTTCGTCTCTCAATTTAATGTTCAAGAGTCATATTTGATGCCTTTAATTCATTGACATAATTAATGTTTCTTTATAGAAATAGTAAGAGGTATGAGGTATGAAACACATGAAAATTTTCAGCTAAAACACATGCATTCGATGATAAAGAGTGGAGAGTTCCCAACAACCACAACACGCGATACTGAAAGAAAAACAAGCCTGTGAGCATGACCACGAAGAACACATTGCAAGATTTTCAAAGAAATCATTGTCTCATACATGCAATCCAAAAATACTGAAGAACATATGAAGTACACTGGAATCTAGAGAACATCTTCACATTATCAAAACTCATGAAGAACACAAGATGAATTATGACACTCTTTTTTTCAAGACAAAAACCAAAGAAGGACTCAGAAGCATCTCTGTTTAATGAAAGGAGTCCAGAGATGCACTTCAAATCACTAGACCATTCTAAACTCAAATCCACTCTCTCTTAGTGATAATTTTACTTACTTTTGAGAAGTGTGTGTACACTGTATATTCCATACACATACTGAATCATATGCTAAACTGAAGGTTTTCTAAATCCTTATACTAAAATCTTTATATATATGTTTACCCACGACAACTATGGTAGAGGTCCCTGTGTGGCATGGTTATTATTTTTGTTTACCCACGAAAACTATGGAAGAGGTCCCTATGTAAATTGGAAAGTCTATGTACTGTTTTTAACCTCGATCCAGGGTGTGGATCAAATTTTATTTATATAAACTTCTTGGTGGCAGGTGATCACCATGTGGAGTGGGTTAGGTCTCGGCATGAGACTGAATTACTTGTTTCATATCCGCTTTTCTATTTAAATTTAGTCTTATTTGTTTTACTACTTTATTGCATAATCAAGAAAACTCTAATTTCACTTTGATAGTTAGTCTTGGAAAGAAGTTATAACTGATTTTTCTTAGTAGGATAACTTCAAATGTAATATTAATAATACATATTAACATTACTAATAATTAATCAATATTCTAAGAAGTTTTTTAAATCGTCAAACTATTATAATAGTATAACCTTGATTAACTAGGCTGTATATTTTTTTTTGGGGAAAACCATTTCTCTTAAGAAAATATTTTTGTATCAAAATTTTTTATAGTTACTCAATTCACCCCTCCCCTCTTGAGTAAACTACTCCGACCAACAACGGTCCTTTGAGATAATTATTCGTGGGAATTTGTGGAAGTGGGAGTATTGAACAATGGTTTGAGGAGAGGACTCTCCCGGAGTTGAGAAAGGATACTGAGGGAACCCTATAGCTGGTTGTGACTAGTGAAAGAGATACTTCATGGGTTTTTGAATTATTTTCCCACATGGAAGAACTCTAGGATTCCATGCGGGACTACTCTAGGATCTTTTGTAGATCAACAAAAATTGATCTGGAGTGAGTCTGCACTGAGCGATCCTATGTAGTTCAGCACCTAGAGATCCTATGTTGGTTAGCACTGCGTGATACAGTGTGGGTCCACACGAAGGTATCCTATGTGGGTCAGCACTGAGCAATCCTGTGTGGGTCAGCACTGAGCGATCCTGTGTGGGTCAGCAACTAGAGATTCAATTTGGGTTAGCATCTATAGATCCTTTGTGAGTCATCCCTGAGCGATCCTGTATGGGCCAGCAGCAGAGCCACTTAACCGAGTAAGATAGTTCAATAGTTATATCTAATCATCTCTACTACTGTACCTAAGAAATACCTTGTGTGAGCTGAGTCTGTACCTTGTGGCATTTTCCTTCGTGGTAATACATTGGTGTTATTATTTTTTGTGGCGTACCTAGGTGGTACTTAACTTCGTGGTATTACTTCCTTTGTCGAATAGTTGAGATTTGGGATTTTAGTGGGACTCTGTGTTTTCCTCATGATTGATATGGGGTTACTTGATAACTTAGATATATGTATGGCCATATACCTAAGTAGGGTTGTCAGTTGATTTCATGGCTTGTTGTATATCCTTGTTGTATTTTGTGAGACCCTGAGGGTCTCGTGGTCCTTACTGAGTATCGTTATACTCACCCCTGCATGGGCCATTCTCGCACCCTGTTGTGTTTGGTACAGATGACAGATAGTGCTGATCGAGGATGAGGGTACCAGGACTAGATGGGGCCTGAAGGTGGAACATTCAATGTTTTGGTACACAGAGGAGATGGGTGGATGTGCAGTGCTGAGGAGGCGATCGATACCTACCCTTAAGGTAGGAACCTCAGAGGATGACACAGTACATGCCTTCCATTTTTTTCAGATGTATTGTATTTCAGTTGTACTTGTAGTATTACTGTTGGGCTTGTATTCTGGCCCCTTTTTACTTTCAGCACTCTTTTTGCTAGACAATTGGCTTGAGTTCGTATCTTGATGTGTGATTGGTTGTGTATGTTTACAGGTTATAAAGGTAATGCCTTGCCGGTTATTGGGAATACACCTTTCTATGCTAGTCACCATCCCCTGTTTTATGGAAGGCTAAGGGAACCCAAATGGAATACCCTAGTACACGCCGTGTACTCCAAAAGTACACGCCTTGTATTTTTTTCATTAAAAGCACCAGGGTCACTTCTGATCTACATAAACGTCTTCTTCAAGGTCTTGTTCGACCGAGAGATGTAGTGCGGTGCTGAGACTTCTCCGAGCCCTCGAGCCTCTGTCTGTTCTCTGAATCGACTATCGTTGACTGCGTTGGAATCGTAGCGGTGAGTTCTTCCTTCTTCTTGAGTTTCATTCCATTATTTTCCCTCTTCCTCAAGATATTGTGGTTTTATCATTTTGGATGTTTTCTCCGATATTAAACTTTCTAATGAGATTCAATCTTCATGGTTCAAGTATATAGATATCCTAGCATCCAGGAAGGTGGTTTGTGCCTTTTCATTCGATGTATTTGAGTTTTCTATGAAAATTTTACCAAAACCCTTGAGCGGTGTATTGCATGTTTCCCATTTTTCCCCTGTTGTTTTCCTGCCTTTATTTTGTGTTAGTGTAGAGGTAATTTGGTCATGGATGAGGATAATTGTTGGTAATTTGATGTCTTGACCATGCCTTGTTCTATTTACGACCCTTTTGGTCTTGTTATGCCTTCGGACGTTGTACCTGTTTTCCATGCCCTGTGACCGTTGGATGGAGTATAGTTTCACTAAAATGCTTGTTAAGCTATAGACTGGTTTTCCAAGGAGCTCTGTTGCTTTACCTTTGTCATATAACATTATTGTGCACTGATTGACATGGGTCCATGAGAACCTAGTGCTTTAGACTATAAGGGATTGACCGAGGGAGCTTCCCATAGAGTCTTAGATATTATAGACTATAAGGGTTAGACCGAGTGAGCTACCCAGAGAGTCTTGGATATTATAGAAAATATGAGGGTGGACCGAGTGAGCTTCTTTAGAATGTCTTGAGCTTATAGACTACAAGGGATAGACCGAGTGAGCCTCCCAGAGAGTCCTATATATTATAGACTACATGAGGGTAGACCGAGTGAGCTTCCTCGGAGGGTTTTTGTTTGTTTCGTTTGAATTCCTAATCCATTCTAGTCTATAGGAGGAGTTGACTGAGTAAGATTCCTTAGAGAGTCTGTGATAGACTTGAGGCTATATGAGGAATTGACCCAATGCGCTTCCTCATAGAGTCTCTAGACCTTGGGACTATAAGCTGAATTGATCGCGTGATCACCCCTAGAGAGTTCTTGGCTACCCTAGACTATAAGGGGAATTGACCGAGTGAGCTTCCCTAGAAAGTATTATAATTTTGAATGACCAAACTAGAGGGGTTAGGCTGAGTGCACTGCCTATAGGGTTGTGGTACTTCTTGGTTAGGAATAGAGGGGTTGGCTGTGTGTACTTACCAGAGGGTTCCTACTTTTGGTTAGCAGTTTGCTTCACTACTGCTTGTTGATCGTGGATTGTTTACTGTTGTGTATTTCTGGTTACTTATTACTATTTATCCATTACTGTACTTTACCCACCATATACTCACTGAGTGTTAGGCATAGATCTTCGGGTGGTTTCCTACTAGAATTTAGTCTCACACCCTATTTGGGTCCTGATTTTGGGCCCAAACAGATTATATTGTTGCAGGTATAGACAAGGGAAAGCACACTTATACATCAGGTACATGACATGCATTGGAGCAGGAGAGCATGGGACCAAGTCGAGGCTTGTGATGCTAAAGAGTTGCTTATCTGTTTTTATTTTGTGCTTTGTTTTAGTACTATATTAAGAATTGTGACTTGTTTGGCTACTTTCCTAGACATATTAATCATGCATTATATCATATATATATATATATATATGCTACAGTTGTTTATTGTTTTAGTCTTCTGCTGTTCACTTCTATATTGATTGTTTACTGATTCCGTTATTGTTTATTATTTCTCTTTTCCATTGTGTACTCTACTAATGAGGGCATAGTTTCCCCATTGTCACACCCTAGGCCCTCGCTGCTATTTGGCAGCCTCTGGTGTTTGGGGAAATGCGCTTGAGGCCATGTGACAAACTGGGTACGGGGTACCTATGGGTGGATTCCGGAACCAGGATGTTACAAAGTGGTATCAGGGGAATTCTATTCTAATGACTTAAGGTTTGGTGCCATTAGCCAGGGATAGGATGGAATAGGTACATGGTAATAAACTGTGCCTAGGAGTATCTAACCCATATACATGGAAAAGCCAATCTACCTCGCTTATTACAGTGTCTGGTTTTTCAATGTTACAGTTTATTTGATTTCACCTATAGTGATTCACATGCTTTGTGCTTTCACCATTATTGTTAATGCGGTTCAATTTCTGTCGCAACCCGATGAGACGAGGGTATTCCATCTCATGCATCATATAGGCACTTGTTAGAAATCGCATTCCATGCATTCTTACCATGTCATCTATGATGCATTGTCGATTGCATGTTGTTGTGATAGACGTTGTGTAGATTATGCATGCTGTTGTGATAGATGCTTTGATAGAATATCTCTTGTCTGATGTAGAAATTGTTTGTATAGTACTCTGCTTAAATGGATGCCAAATTTTGGTTCTTGAGGTGTTATGGGCCCTCATGGACCAGAAGTTGGTGTACCATTTCCTTGTTTCATTTTCATGACTTGTGTATCATAAAAATCTTTGATTCACAGGGAGTATGGTCACGGACAGATCGGAATTTGGATCCTTAACTCTTGTTTCTTGTGTTTTCTGGGCTTTGGTGCAGTTTCTGAGCTACTACCCGAAAAAACCCAGAATACACGGCGTGAATTTTATAAATACACGCCCTGTAGTTTTTAAATCGTGTCACTGACTGTGTGAGTAGAAACACGGGGTTGTGAAAATCTTCAGTATCACGCCATGTATGGTAAGAATACGTCGTGCTATATTGACCATGTATCTACTCGTGTGACTAACGACACAGATGGATGAAACATCCACTATACATGCTATGTCCTGTTTTCACACGTTGTGCCAGGTAAAATAAGTACATGGCCTTGTCGCGAACATCACAGGTTAGGGAAATCCTTCAAGTTCATGCCGCGTTCTCAGGGAGCATTCCATGTAGAGTGAACCGTGTTACCGGCCGTGTAACTAACAACACGGGTCATTGAAACCTTGTTTAGTACATGCCATGTCCTCAGTGACCACTCCGTGTAGTCTAGGATTAAGAGGACCGTGTGGGTTAGCCGTGTATAGAGACTCGAGTAGGGGAATAGAGGTTAGGTACACGCCGTGTGTTAGGATGACACATCGTGTGTTTAGGGTGTTACACGACCTGTTGTGGAGGAGCTACACGCACATATGATTGTTTTTAACGAACATGCGGTGTAGTTTTTATACACGCCGTGTAGTCATGTATTGTAAAACTTGAATGTTTTTCTCTTGATTTCCCCTATTGTAATCCTTCGTTTTTAGTCTTTAATAATCCTGACCTAAGGTATTCTTTTGACCTTCAGATATGTGCCACTCATACGTCCTCTGGTTATACGTCAGCTGATAGACTGTGATCAGACACCGAATATTGCCGATCAAGGACCTCCTACAGATCCTCCTGTTGTGCCAGCCTTGGAACCAGTTGTTATACCAGTTACTGTCACTAATGTGTAGTTTAGGGAGGGTTTCCTTAGAATTATGTAGACCTTCTAGGGAGCGTTGTCTCCTGCCCGTCGATGGTTGAGTTGATATGGGTTTTCCAGAAGCATCATCCTCCAAAATTCTCAGGGGGTGGGGGACCTCAGGCTGCAGAGTCATGGCTCGAAGCAACACTGACGATCTTTGATCATCTCGAGGTACCTCCAGATAAGAGGGAAAATCATGCGACCTATATGCTTCTAGACTCCTCCAAGAGGTGGTGGGAGGTGATCTCATAGACAGGACACCAGTAGGGTATGACATGGGATGAGTTTCTTCACACCTTCTATGATTACTTCTAACTGGATACCTTGAGAGCTAATCGATCTTGGGAGTTAATGAGTCTGGAGTAGGGTACTCTTTCTGTCATGGTGTACTCGTCTCGCTTTACTGAGTTGCAACTATTCATGCCTATTCCAGGAAGTGATGAGTTGTCCCTTGCGTGGAAGTGCGGGGATGGTCTGAGGAATGACATACACTCACAGGTGAACATATTTAGGTTGAATTAAATATCATCTATTGTCAACTAGGTGCTGATCACAGAGCAAAATCTGAGGGATTTTGGGGTAGTGAGCCAGGGCGGTTCGACCTACAAAGCTATTGTTCCTCTTTCGGATAATAGGAAGCATCGTAGGGAGCTATCTGGAGGAGATCAAAATCGGTAGAGTGTATCTTCTTCAAGCAAGGTTGTATGGTACTAGTGCGGCAGGAGTGGTCATACTAGGCCTCAGTTCCAGAGAGACTAGATGGAGTGCCGATCTTGTGGAAATATGGGCCATCTACAACATTTTTGTTAGATCTTCTCACCTACGTGTAGTGGTAGGGGCTCTTCTATGACCCCACGATCAGGAGATGCATCAGCAGTTTATCACCAGTCAAGGAACTGGAGTTCTTCCAGCCGTTCGTGCCGAGGTGGAGGTCGTGGCCGTGGTGGTAAGTCACCAAGTTACCAGCGATAGTAGAGTGGGTCAGCTCAGGGTAGTCATCCAGAGTTGCAGGGCCACGATACATGCCAAACAATCACTGTAGAGAGGACCCATCAGGAGTAGGATCCCAAACCTTCTACAGTTCGAGGTACAATATTAGTAGCCTCTATTTTATCTTAATCTCTTTTCGATACTGGTGATATGCATATCATTATCTCTGTTGCTGTTGTGGAGAGCCTTGGGTTCTGCATCTTTTCCTCTATTGATACTTTGACGCTAGACACACCATTTGGGACTAGAGCGGTTAGTGTACGTCAGTCCATAGAGTGCCTTCTTGAGGTGGTAGGGTGTTACTTTTTATGGGACCTATATGTCCTAGAGATGACGATCTATGATGCCATTATTGGAATAGACTGTCTAGTTCCCTTCCAGACAGTCCTTGATAGTTATCACCGCAGATTGAGTTTCGTATCACCAGAGGGTGAATCTTTTCTTCATAGAGGTGAGTGGGATGTCCAGGAGAGTCGAACAGGACCCGAGCATCATGGGCTAGGAGGAGTCGCAGCCCATATTGCTAGTATTTATCTGGATGACCAGGGGACTTCGCAATTAGACATTCCCCCAGTGGTGGACCGTTTCAGAGATGTCTTTCTAGAGGACTTTTCAGGATTGCCTTCGGAGTGTGAGGTAGACTTCTCTATTGAGCTCGTGCTAGGAGCGGTACTGGTGTCCATTCCTTCATTTAGGATGGCTACACCTGAGTTGCAGGATCTCAAGAAGTAGTTGGAGGAGTTGCAGGCAAAGGGTTTCATCCGACCCAGTACTTCTCCTTGGGGTTCGCCTGTCCTTTTTGTGATGAAGGTAGATGGTACCCTTCGGTATTGTGTGGACTATCGGAAGTTGAAATAGTTGATGGTCAAGAACCGATATCCCTTACCGAGGATCGATGACCTCTTTTATCAGCTTTGAGGAGACTGAGTTTTCTTGATGATTGACTTGAGATCCAGCTATCATCATTTGTGTGTAAGACCATCAGATATACCTCTGAGAGCCTTTAGGAGAATGTATGGTCTCTATGAGTATATGGTTATGCGGTTTGGCCTCACGACCACACCAATAGTTTTTATGGCGCTGATGAACCAAGTTTTCCATCCATACTTGGATTCATTCGTTGTGGTCTTCATGGACGATATCTTGGTGTACTCTCACACATGACACGACCATGCCACACATCTTGAGATCATTCTTAGTACAATGTAAGAGCATCATCTTTATACTAAACTCTCGATGTGCCACTTTTGGAAGGATCAAATTCACTTCTTGGGTCATGTCATCTCAGAGACAGTAGTATCAGTAGACCCAGAAAAGGTGAGAGCTACAGTTTCCTGGTAGAATCCAAACAACGTATTTGAGGTGTGGAGTTTACTAGGGTTGGATGGATACTATATATGCTTCATACAGAACTTTTCATGTTTAGCAACACCATTGATAGATCTGACCATGAATGGGGCGAAGTTCTTATGGTCAGATTCTTGTGAGACAGCCTTTCAGGAGCTGAAAAGGAGGTTAACGTCAACACTGATACTATTCCTGCTAGAGCCAGACAAGAGCTACACTATTTATTTTGATGCATCAGGTATCAGACTGGGAGCTATAATTATGTATGGAGATGGATTTGTTGCGTACGGGTCTCGGCAGTTGAGGCCACATGAGAAGAACTACCCAACGCACAATCTGTAGTTTGCAGCTATTGTTCATGCCTTACGCTATTGGAAACACTATCTTATGGGAGAGAAATTTGTGGTTTTCACCGACCAAAAGAGTCTCAAATACATCTTCACTCAGTGGGACCTGAATCCGAGACAATGCAGGTGGGCCGAGTATCTTCAGTCCTTCGACTTTGAGCTTGCCTATACGCCTAGGAAGGGCAATGCAGTTGATGATGCGCTGAGTAGGAGAACCCAGATACAGGCAGTTCAGGAGGCTAGCAGTGAGTGGAAGCTTGTGGATCTATTCTCTGAGATGCATTTGGTGGTACACAATAGGCATGAACAGACTTTCTTAACTTCAATATATTTTACCTCTATACTTCTTGATCTGTTACGAATGAGGTAGCTATCAGAATCAGAAGGCCTAGTCCTGCACGAGAGTGTGTCTAGAGAGGACCCTCTTCCTAGATGGAAAGAGGGAGAGGATGAGATCTTGCATTTCTAGGGGTGCATATGGGTGCCAGTAGATATACATAAGGACCTGATGCAGGATTTTCATTCCTCAGTTTGGGCAGTTCATCCTGGCGTCACCAAGATGTATCACGATCTACACCGTCAGTATTGGTGGCTAGGTATGAAGAGGGATGTTGTTGGTTTCCTCATGAGGTGTTCTACTTGTAAGTAGGTGAAGGAGGTGAAACAGTGACCAACTGGTCTCTTTCAGCAGTTAACCATTCCAGAGTGGAAATGGAACGATGTCGCGAGGGATTTCATGACCGGGTTTCCAAGATCGCCTTGTGGGAATGTTACTGTTTGGGTTGTCATCGACAGGCTTACAAAGGTTTCTCACTTCTTGCTGATCATGGATACCTTCAGTGTTGATGATTTGGGACGTTTTTACATCCGCGAGATTGTACATCTACATGGAGTTCCACACTCCATTGTTTCAGACAGAGATGCATGTTTTACTTCTCGGTTCTGGCAGGGGCTTCAGAAGGCTTTGGGTACATAGGTACATTTGAGTATGGAATAATATCCCTAGAACGATGGCCATTTTAAGCGTACGATTCAGGTGCTTGAGGATATGTTTTGAGCGTTCATTTTGGACTTTGGAGGTTCCTGGGAGAGGCGTACAACTCTTTTGGATTTCACCTACAACAATAGTTTTCAGGCGACTATTCAGATGGCACCTTATGAAGCCTTGTACGGTAGGCCATGCCAATCATCTTTATTATGGATGGAGGTAGGAGATGCAGCTTTGCTGGGACCTCGTATTGTTCAGAAGACCTCAGAACCTATAGAGTTGATTCGAAAGAGGATGGCTACTACACAATCTCCATAGAAGTCTTATACTGATCAGCGGAGATGACCTTTGGATTTTGAGGTCAGGGATCATGTTTTCCTATGTGTCACACCGAGGCTATGATGCAAGAGGATTCAGAGACAGGGTAAGCTTTCACCGATGTACGTCTGTCCATTTGAGGTGTTGGAGAGAGTTTTTCTAGTTGCCTATCAGTTGTAGTTACCTCAGAGTTAACTGGCTATGCATGATGTATTCCATGTTTTTCATCTCCGACGTAACTTTTCAGACCCGTCTCATGTATTTCAACCTGAGGAGGTTGAGCTCAAAGCAGATGCATTGTTCATGGAGCATCCTATCCAGATTTTCGATCACATTACACAGGTTCTCCATGGTCGATCTATTCCTCTGGTACATGTGCTATGGAATCACGAGCGAGTACAGGACGAGACTTGGGAGAGGGAGGCCGATGTACGATCGTAGTGTCTAGAGTTGTTCAGGGTTTCTTCTTCTACACCTCACTAGGGAATTTCAGGGATAAATTTTTTCATGGGGGAAGTTTTTAAGAACTCATACCTTCCTTCCAGTTATGTTTTTCCATTTTAGTTGTTTTTGGGAAAAAGAGGAAAATCTGTAAATTTTATGAGTACACGCAGTGTAATTTATAAGTACACGCCGTGTACTTTGATTTCGTGCGAGGCCATTTAATGGCCATTTCCAGGACACACACACTCTGTGTAGGGGAAATATAGAGGTCACTTAAAGAGGTTTATGCAAAATCCTAGTACACTCCATGAAATGAAAAAGTACACACCGTGTATTTTCATTGTTTTCCATTAAACGCACCAGGGTCGCATCTGATCAACATAAACATATTCTTCTAGGTCTCATTCGACCGAGAGAAGTCTTGTAGTGTCGAGACTTCTCTGAGCCCCAGATCGTCCGTCTGTCCTCCCAATCGACCATCGTCGATTGCGTTGGAACCGCAGTGGTGATTTCTTTTTTCTTCTTGAGTTTCATTCCCTAATTTTCCCTCTTCCTCAAGATATCATGAGTTGAGAATTTTAGACTTTTTCTCAAATATTCGACATTCTAAAGAGATTAAATCATCATGGTTCAATTATATTGATCTCCTAGCATCCAGGTAGGTGTTTTGTGCCATTACGTTCGATTTCTTTGTGTTTTGTGTGAAAATTCCACCAATACCCTTGAACGGGGTATTGCGTGATTCCTGTTTCTCATCTTATGTTTTTCTGCCTTGATAGTGTGATTTTTTAGAGGTAATTTGGTCATGTATGAGGATAATTGCTAGTGCTTGGATGTCTTTCCCATGCCTTGTTTTATTTACGACCCTTTTGGTCTTGTTCTGCCCTCGAAAGTTGTACCTGTTTTCCATGCCTTGTGACCGTTGTATGGAGTATTGTTTCCCTAAAAATCTTGTTAAGCTATAGACTGGTTATCCAAGTAGCTATGTAGGTTTACCTTATCCATATAGCATTATTGTGCACTGATTCGAACGAGGCCATGAGAACCTGGTGCTCTAGACGATAAGGGATAGACCAAGGGAGCTTCCCAGATAGTCTTAGATATTATAGAATATAAGGGATAGACCGAGTGAGCTTCCCTAACGGTCATGGATATTATAGACTACAAGATGGTGGACTGAGTGAGCTTCCACAGAAATTTTTGAGCTTATAGACTACAGGGGATAGACAGAGTGAACTTCCCAGAGAGTCCTGGATATTATAGGCCACAGGAGGATAGACCGAGTGAGCTGCCTAGTAGGGTCTTTGTTTGTTTCGTTTGAATTCCTTAAACCATTCCAGCCTATTGGAGGAATTGACTAAGTAATCTTTCTTAGAGAGTATTTGATAGATATGAGGCTACAGGAGGAATTGACGGAGTCCACTTCCTCAGAGAGTCTCTAGACCTTGGGGCTATAAGTGGAATTGACCACGTGATCACCCCCAGAGAGATCCAGACTACCCTAGACTATAAAGGGAATTGACCAAACGAGCATCCCTAAGGAGTCTTATAATTTTTTATGAAAACAAATACAGGGGTTAGGCTGAGCTAACTACCTAGAGGGTTGTATTACTTCTTGGATAGGACTAGAGGGGTTGGTTGTGTGTGCCTCCCAGATATTTTATGCTTTTGGTTAGCTGTTTGCTTCACTGCTGCTTGTTGATCATGGATTGTTTACTACTGTGTATTTTCGGTTACTCCTTACTGTTTACTGTTTACTGTACTTTACCTACCATATAATTACTGACTGTTAGGCACAAATTTTTGGGTGGTTGCCTACTAGGATTTAGTCTCACACCCTGTTTGGGTCATGTTTTTGGGCCCAAACAGATTATATTGTAGCAGGTATAGACAAGGGAAAACACCCTTCTACTTCTGGTACTTGACTTTATTTGGAGCAGGAGAGCCTGGGACCAAGCCGAGTCTTGCGATGTTGAGGAGTTGCTTATCTATTTTTCTTTTGTACTTTGGTTTAGTACTGTATTCAGCATTGTGAGTTGTTTGGCTGCTTTCATAGACATATGTATCACAGATTATTTCATATATATATGTGCTCCAGTTGATTATTGTTTTAGTCTTCATTTGTTCACTTAAGTATGGATTGTTTATTGCTTTTGTTATTGTTTATTATTTCTCTTTTCTACTGTGTACTAGGATAATGAGGGCATAGTTTCCCCATTATCACACCCAAGGCCCTCGCTGATATTCAGCAGCCTCGGGCATTCGGGGAAATGCGTTTGAGTCCATGTGACCAACCAGGTACGGGGCACCTCTGGGTGGCTTCCGGAACCAGGACGTTACACACGACATGGGCCCCGGGGGACGAGTCATGACAAATTGGTATCAGAGGAGTCGGTTCTACCTTATAACATAGGACTCTAATCTTTATTTTTAATGGAAATAGTGTTAAATGTAGTGAGTGTGCTTATCATTTTAAGGAATCCAGTGTTGATTCGATGGCCGACGTATCCATACACCAGGACCCAGACTTCTGATTTCTGACTCAGTGCACCAAAATACTAATTGAGTTTGTGTTTTCATGAGTTTTCATTGCGATCAATTTGAGTCAATTCACCAGGAAAATCATTTTGACTGTGGAACACCTGTTTCTTTCTGGATGCCTCCACGCAGACAGCCAGCTAGGGTTGTGAATAGTGTACTCACTAACAACCCACTGATCGATGAGGCCTCGGTGTAGGGCCCGCATCCAGTGGAGGAATCCGTCGTACCATTACCCATTTGGAAACTGATTCCACCAGCCCTAGAGTAGAGGGTGCACGCTGCTTGAGTGCATTGCACGAGTTCCAGCACCAGAGACCACTCGGGATTTGGGGAGAGACAGAACCACATGTAGCTGGGGATTGGCTGGAGGCCATGGTGAGAGTCTTCCGACTGGTAGGGACACCATATTATGTCATTGTGATACTTGTCACCAGTATACTACCGGCAACAGCAGGTAAATGGTGGAGCATGATGCTCTAGGCTCATGATGAGGTGACACTTCTCTTGGCATACTTCGAGAGCCCGCTTCAAGGAGAGTTTGTCCCAATGACTCTTCAAGCAGTGTGCATTTAGGAGATAATTCATCTTCAGAAGGGAAGCATGACTGTGGCTAAGTACTCAGAGAGGTTCACCAACCTCTCATTCTTTTCCACTAATATTGCACGAGACCCATTCTTCAGGGCCCAGACCTTCGAGCAGGGACCCAATTGGGAGATCAGAGATTCAGTGAGTTTTCTTGCTGAGCAGTCACAAGTAGCGAGACCCTCTATGAGTCATCATGTTGCAGAGTCTTCTATAGCTGGTAGCAGACAAATGACATGGAAATCTAATAGTACTAGACATACATGTGGACGACCACATGATTCAGGGTCGGTTGTGCTAGGCACCCGAGGCAAAGCCAGTCATACCAGGAGCGGGCAGTGTCACGCATTCCGTGGGAAGGGTCCCATGGCTCATGACTATCCGACCCATTGTACGAATGATCAGCAGATGGCCGAGGGAAAACCTAGGCCGAGACAGAGGTTCGACCGAGGTGGTCTGCAGGGAGCAGGAAGATGTGGCAGAGGAGATGGCCAGACATCTAGTTGTGGGAGACGATTCGAGATGTTACCACCACCACCAAAAGGTGGTCCACCCTGACCACATGGAGCAGAAGGATAGGGGAGAGCTCAGGTCTAGGTAGTTGAGGCCTACGATCATGGCGCTCCGTAGATGATTAGAGGTATGATCTGTGGCTACTACACCTAAGCTATTGTACTTGTAGACACATGGCCAATCATTATTTTATTTCCGCTACCCTCGTTCAGAGATCAGAGATTCCAACAGAGCTTTTGGATTGATCTTTATGGATAGAGAGTCGTACGAGAGATGATTTGATGATCACGGACTAGTGTCGACAGTACAATCTTACATTAGGAGGCAAGAGCTTCAGATGGGTTATCCTAGTAGCAACGTTGAGGCATTAAGATGTCATCATGGGTATCAATTGGTTATCTACTTTTCATGCTCATATTGACTATATTAGGTACAAAGTGTGTTGTATCTACACGGATGGGACTAGGATTACCTTTACTGGAGATAAGGGTTCCTTTACAACACAGGATGGACTTATCCAGAGGATAGTGTAGCCGATCACTCATCATTTGGCTAGACTTACCCTCAGAGAAGTTGTTATGGAGAGTCTGAGCTATCCTATAGTGGAAGAACAGTACGTGGATGTCTTCCGTAATTATGTTCTGGGTCTACCTCATTGGAGAGAGGTGGAATTTTACATTGAATTGTACATTAGGAAGAAACCAATATAAACACCATCGTATTGGATGGTTCCCGTGGAGCTTCGTGAGCTGCGGGTATAGTTGGAGGACTTACAGGGGAAAAGGTTCATTCGGTCTAGTGTTTCTCTTATTGCAGCCTCGATTTTGTTCTCCAAGAAGGAGGATGGGAGCTTGAAACTTTTTGTTGACTATCAGAACCTAAACCAAATGGCCGTGAAGAACAAGTACCTACTTCCGAGGATTGGAGACATATTTGATCAGCTGAAGGAATCATGATGGTTCTTGAAGATAGACCTCAGATCAGGATATCACCAGCTCAGAGTATGAGATGAGGATGTGCATAAGACGGCTTTCAGATGTCAGTATGACCATTACGAGTTTTTGGTTATGCCATTTAGTGTATCCTACTCTCCTGCAGTGTTCATGTGAGTCACGAACCGGATCTTTCAGCCATACCTTGATTACTGTGTAGTAGTCTTCATCGACAACATTCTGATCTACCTGCCTACTGAGGAGGAGAATGCCTATCATTTTCAGGAAGTACTATACACACTCTGAGTGCACCAGATTTTTGGTAAACTCATGAAGTGAAATTTTTGGATCTGAGAGGTTCACTTTCTTGGAAATGTAATATCAGAGGCTGGAGTTGTAGAAGATCAAACGAAGATTGGGGAGGTACTTTCTTGGGGGCCACCCAAGATTGTGACAGAGATACAGAGTTTCCTAGGATTGGCCAGATACTACTAGATATTTGTGCCATATTTCTCCAGAGTTGCAGTACCAATATCAGTGGTGACGATGAAGGGGTAACCCTTTGTGTGGTCGGAGAGATGCCAGCATAGTTTACAGGAGCTAAGGTAGAGGCTGACTATTTCCCCCATCTTGAGGCTACTAGAGGAGGTCTTAGGGTATGTAGGTTACTTCAAATTATCAAGGAATTTTCAAGGATGTGTCCTGATGAAGGAGGGAGCATTGATCATATATGGTTCTCGACAGTTGAGACAAAATGAGAAGAACTACGCTACCCATGACATTGAGTTAGCAGCAGTGGTCTTTGCCTTGAAGATGTGGCGACATTACTTGATGGGAGTGCATTTTTCAGTGTACTCTGATCACAAGAGTTTTATGTTTATCTTCTCCCAAAAATACATGAACCTGAGCCAACGATGTTGGCTTGAGTTCCTCTAATACTATGACTTCGAGATAGTCTATAGTTCTGGGAAGGGAAATTTTGTAGCAGATGCATTCAGCCGGAGATCTGGTATAGTGATTCTAGGTGAGGCGACGAAGTAGTTGGCCACTTGGCAGATATCCTTTGTGGATCGGGATGGAGAAGCTTTCCTTCAGTCTCTTATAGTCATTCCCCCACTTCATCAGCGAGTATGGGAGGTGCAGCACGGGGACACTAACTACGAGGCACGACGTGCTCAAATATCTACAGGACAAGTACCTAATGGATTTTATGAAGGTGGGGCGCACATCATCCTCTTTAGAGGATGTACCGTGGTACATGTGTCACTTCAAAAGGAAGTGTTGATGGAGTTCCACACATCCCCTCTAGCGGTATATCCAGGAGTGTATAAGATATAATAGGATCTCCGATGACAGAAATAGTGGCCGGGAATGAAGAATGTTGTAGTAGAGTTTGCCTCTATGTGCATCACTTGTTAGTAAGTGAATGTGGAGCATCAAGTACTAGTAGTATTAGTTCATACTTTAGAGGTTCTAGAGTGGAAGTGGGATGGGATATCCATGCACATCGTGATAGGACTTCCACGTATATCAAGGGAACATGACTTGATTTGGGTGATCGTCTAACGACTCATCAAGTTGGCCCACTTCATACCGATTAGGGAGTATGTTTCAATAGAGATCTAGGGACGCCTATTTGTGTAGGAGATTGTGCATCTACATGGAGTATCCTCGATGATTGTCTCCGATCGTGACACAAGTTTTACTTCCCGGCTATGGAAGGGGTTGTCGGAGGATTTCGAGACACAACATCGTTTGAGCACCGCCTTCCATCCTCAGACTGATGGTCAGACTGTGCAGACAATTCAGACCCAAGAGGACATGCTATGTGCTTGTTTCCTAGACTTCATTCACTATTAGGAGGATCACTTACCTTTGGTGGAGTTTCCATTCAGAAACAGCTATCACTCCACTATTGGGATGACACCTTTCAAGGCCATGTATGACCAACCTTATAGATCACCTTTGTGATGGACTGACCTAGGGGAGTCAACACTCGTGGGACCAGAAATTGTACGGGCTCCACAGAGGAGGTTCATATCATCAAGGAGCATAAAAAGACTTCACAGAGCATGCAGAAGCCTTATGCTGACAAAAGATAGAGACCTCTAGAGTTTGAGGATGGCGAATCACGTCTTTCTACAGGTGTCACCCTGACGAGGTTTATAGATATTTGGCCAAGGTGCCATGTTATCTTCGAGGTTCATCGGACCCCTTGAGGTCCTCAGCAGATTTGGTGAGTTACCATACCACTTAAATCATCCACCTTAGTTGCACCGGGTGCACGACGTCTTTCACGTATCCCAACTGAGGAGATATGTGCACGACCCATCCAACATCATCGACCCCTCAACGAGCTGGAAATCGACGATGGGGTGATGTTTTCGGAGGATCCAGTAGAGATTGAGGATCGACAAGAGTGGTTCCTTCATGTGCGGTTGATACCTCTGGTGCGCGTTCACTGGAAACACATGAACCACTTGGAGATCTCATGGGAGTGGGATTCTTAGATTCTTGCTCAGTACCCCCACTTATTTTCCTAGTTTTTGTGATATAGCTTTTGGGAAGGCAAATCCATGAGGTGGGGAGAATTTAAAGACCTTGAAATTCAATGTAAATTTTTAATTATATGGGAATTTTACGAGTCTGCAAAAATTGACGGCGCATGATTCCGAGGCCCGGTGTGCCTAGAATGAATTTATAAACTTTTTTTTTGGTACGTTCAGTAAATGAGCGAGAAGGTTTTTGTAACTTATGAACCGGTGCTCAGAATTGAATTTTGAGGGAATTGATGAACTCTCAGGGCATGTATTTGATTAAGGATACCTTCACCTTGACCGCAATAAGTCGTAGGTGAATGTAAGATTTTGTATTTTTCCAACAATAAAAAAATTAAATAAATTTTTTTAACATTTTTATTTTTGTTGAAACCTCCCATTAGGATGTTATAAATGTGGGGTCCACCTGAAATAAATCCTCCCACATGGGTTATGGTGGTGGGGACCACCCGATCCTAAACCCCCCTAAATTTTAATTCAAATTCAGGGACCACCCGACCCTTGAACCTCCCACTTAAATGTGGGGAAGTCTCTTGAATATCCCCCACTTTATTTATGCCACACCGTCTGATTAACTATTCCAATTAAATGGTTATCTTAATGGTTCGAACAATTAAAATGTTAAATAATATATTATGTTGGTACCTCATCCTTTGAGAGAGGATTTTTGGGTTGGAAAAGGAGAGTGGAGATCTTGTGGAAGAGATTCTCCAATGAAGAACGCCAACAAATAACTCTTCTCCTTCGACGAATATTTTTCCAAACTCTGTTGAAGAATCTCCAATGATGCACAAACTAAAAATAGAGGGAACATCGCCATCACCAACTTCATAATTTTCTACTCCTCACTGATTTCATTGTAGGAGGCTGGTTTTGGGATCGACAAAGCTAATCCATCTCAACCGCGGAAAATCATCAATCGAACCATCGAGGTAGGGGTTTAGTTGTGTATGATTATATATTCCCATGTTCTTTAAATCTAAAACAAAGAACATGGATCATCTGTCTAAATAGTTGATCTGTGGATAATCACTTTTGTGGGTTTGGGAATAATCATTGTGGGAGGTCATAGAGTTTTACGTTCTTCATTCAAGGTTTATGTTGAGCCACTTTCTTCTTCTCTAACGCGGAGGGTGCATGCCAAACAAACATGGCCCGAACCCTCCACTGTTCTTCTTGAATGGTGTGTTCTTCGTGATGGAAGAAGAAAGCTTTGTGCCACGAAGATGAACGAGAACTGCGATCGCCGGCTGCGACGGCGGTGACGATGCAACAGCCCCTACCCTGGCCACCGAGCCCCCCGCGACCTCTGTGCCGCCTACCACCATCACCACCTACGGCCTCCGCCGCCCCGTGGACTCACCGCCCCATGGACCCCACGACTTCACCATCCCACGGCCTCGCAGCCACCACGACCCCACTGCCCCTGCGGCCTCGGTTCTGCCCTCGTGGCCTCCGCGCCGTCCTTGCGGCCTCCGCGAAGCCCTCGAGGCTACGCGCCGCTCCGTGGCCCCCAAGCTGCCCAGTCTAGGCTGGGCCGGGCCAGACCCAGCGGGCTATGCCAGACCCAGCAGGCCGGGCCAGACCCAGCAGGCCGGGCTGGACCCAATGGGCCGGACCAGTCCCCGCAGGCTGGGTCGACCCAATTCAGGTCGGGTCAGACTGGACTCGGACCAGCTACGAGCTTTTCTCTCTATCGGCCATGACTTTAGCACCAAGTGTCTATTTGAAAATCCTTAAATGGAACTATAAAACTTAGAGCGAGATGGTCCCTTTGGTATACCCCACATGAGATTTGGATAATGTTGGGATACAGTCGGGTTGGTTCGAGAACGAATCCAACCAGGACTTAGGGACTAAAAGGATAATAACATATAGACCAGGCATCTGATTGATGTACCATTTGTTGTGTTGATACCCCTAATACAGGGCGGTCCTTTGAGATACTTCTTCGTGGGACATCGTGGTCGTTTGGGGTATCGACTAGTGGATTGAGGATTAGACTCTCCTGAATACGAGAAAGCCTAGTCCGGGAACACTGTAGCTAGCTGTGACTTTTGAAAGAGATCTTTCGTGGGTCTGTGATTGAGGGTCCCACATGGAACCACTCTAGGATTCCATGAGGGACTACTATATAATATTTTATAGGTCAACAAAGATCGATTCTGTGTGGGTCAGCACTGAGCGATCCTATGTAGGTCAGCACCTAGCGATCCTATGTGGGTCACCACTGAGCGATCTTGTGTGGGTAAGCACCGAGCGATCCTGTGAGGGTCAGCACCAAGAGATCATGTGTGGGTCAGCACCGAGTGATCCTGTGTGGGATAACACCTAGAGATCCTTTGTGGGACTGCATCTAGAGATCATATGTGGGTCATCTCTGAGTGATCTTATGTGGGTCATAAGGGGAGCCTCTTAACCGAGTAAGATGATTCAGCAGTTACATCTAATCATCACTTCTACTGTACCTAAGAAATACATGGTGTGAGCTGAGTCTGTACCTGTGTGGTACTTTCCATCATGGTATTCCATCCTTTGTGGAATAGTTGAGCATAGGTAATTGAGTTGGACTCTATATTTTCCTCATGATTGAGACGGGTATACTTAATAACTTAAGATTATGTATTCATATATACCTAAGTAGGGTTGTCAGTTGATTTCATGCCTTGTGGTATATCCTTAGTGGATTTTTTGAGACTATGAGGGTCTTATGGTCCATATTGGGTATCATTATACTCACCCCTATAAGGGACATGCCCACACCTGGTTTTCTTTGATGCAGATGACAGACAAGAGTGATCGAGGCTGAGGGTACCAGGACTAGATGGGGTCGTGAGGTGGACCATTCGGCGTGTCGATACTCAGAGGAGATGGGAAGACGAGGAGTGCTGAGGTGGCAATATGTACCTACCATTCAGGTAGGAACCTCATAGGATGACCCAGTAGCTGCCTTCCTTTTTCTTCAGTTGTATTGTATATCAGTTTGTATTTGTACTATTACAGTTGGGCTTGTATTCTGGCCCCTTTTTACATTCAACACTCTTTTTTCTAGACAGTTGACTTGTGTTCGTATCTTTCTATGTGCTTGGTTGCATGTTATTACAGGTTATAAATGAAATACCTTCCCGGTTATAGGGAATATGCCTTTTGATTCTAGTCGCCAACCCCTGGCCTATAGAAGGTGGGCTTGGGGTAGTCACGACACGGGGTACGGGTTGTGACAGACTAATTCATAGAAAAATTTCACTTACAATTATTAAAATGATCCCATGAATCAAGATTTTTAAAATCATAATCCATGTACTTATCTCAAATAATAATTTTCTCCATTTTTCTAATTCAAATTTATTTGCAAATAAATTTTAATACGTGGATTTGTAACTGTATAAATAGTTTATGTCTCCCTGTTCTTTTGAGTATATAATGAATCAAATGAAAGCATTCAATTTAGAATTAAACCTCTAAAACATTTTTATTACATGAAATATAAAAATTATGAATTGAAACTCTTACAACCCTTCCAATTGATAGATCAATTTTGGATATGTAGGTACATTCTTTAAGAGAATCACGATGTGTAAATGGGCCTGCAGGGTATCTTCCTTCATCTGATTCATGGTTATGCCTACCATGTGTGAAATTTAGGGACCTAAAAATAACTAGAAAGTATTGAAAGTACACTACCTTCAAATATGATAAAAAATATAAGGATAATTGAATCTAATCCTAATAAAAAATTAATTACTTTGAAAGAAATAAATGTAAATTCTAAGAAAGCATTACAAAAACTCAGGTTTCCTCCCAAAAGCTGCTCTTTTTTAATGGTCATTTCTCTCATCCATACCTAGGTTTGCTGATGGGTGTGGGGTAAAGTGCTAACCGCCTTGTTTTACCTAATATTTTCTTTGACATCCTCCCAGATAATCTTGACATATACACTGTTGATTTGGTATTGATTTCGGAGGTGGTGAACAGAGTCTGACCAATATGAGTATCACCAAAAAAACTTCAGCATCTATTTAGACTTGGTAAAATACTTATTCAATTGGTGGATTCATGTGTGGATTTTCCTCAATGATCAATTATATTTTAGCCTCTAGCTCTTCAATATCATCTATTGTTACTCCATCATCTTTTTTTCTCTACGTAGTCGATGAAGGGTTCACCTTTCTCTTTTTTTTCTTGTTCATCATTCAGCGGACTTAAATTTTCTATAAATGCTTTTATAAATTCGTTAATCATCATCCCTTAGTCTTCTTCTTTATCATATTCTTCTTATTTATTCTTCGTTGATTCTAGTTTTTCACGTAATCTATGTAGTGTCTCAGCTACTGAGGTTTATCCCTCTTTAATTTCATCATCTCCTTGATTTCTCTCTTCTTTTTGTTGTTGTGTTCTCAAATGTGCTTCGAACCACTCATGTTCAGTAGTAAGGTCACATTTTTCATCATCTTGTGAACCTGAAAAATAATTGGAATCTTTATTAGTATAAATATCAAAAATGGAAGTGGTACATAGCTCTAATTCATTATCCTTTCTTCTTTGACCGAAGTGTTCCTCAAATAATTCTAGATATAGGCAATGGGGTGGTATATATTCTGTGCATGGGTATAGTTGTCGGAACTTGTATGGTGGACTTCTCAATTCTTTATGACCGACAAGATGTTTCACCCAATGATCTAGTATGATGGAAAACCTCTCTTTAGTAGTCATTTCACTTTGTAGTCCTTATATCATTACCAAAAATACCCACTGTGGTAAAATGTAATATAAATTAAAAATCATATGGTGAAATCAATGAAACAGAAATGTTGAGAAATTATTTTTTCATAATTATTCAATCAATTAATTATATACCCCCATCCCCAGAAATGATTCCAAAAATTTCATATCCCTACGGGCGTCGTTTATTCCTCCTGAGTTACCAAATTTAGATATTTATAACACGAATCTAAAAAAATCACTAAACTAAAATGTAATATAGGATATGAAAGTCCAAGGTGTAACCCATAGAGATAGTTTTGGAGAAAGTATTAATTAAATAAGATAAAAATAAAATAATTTTGGATAAAATCTAAACTATCGAGCATAGTATTGTTAAGAAGGTGGAAGAATAAAATATAAAACAAGTTTCAGGAAGAAATGATTCTAGTTTCAAGGGTTGAAAATTTATGAAATAATTAATTAAAAATAATTCTATGTTTGAATTATGTCTATTCGAATTCATTGGTCACGAATAACACACTTCATCACAACTCTTCTTTTCTTATGGCTAGGAAATTTAGATTGAAAATGATGGGTAACACGAAAACTCATTTATACATAGGGAACAAACAAACCCAATAGTCGTGGTGGATTTCTATCCCCTAGATCACATAATAAACAAATTTATTCAATCTAGGTAATGGTCATGCAAAAAAATGAAATTAAACCCATTCCAGAATCCCACATACAATGGTCATGTATGATGAAATTAGAAAAATATTTGAGTTGAATACACGATATGAAATCCCAACATCAATTTCATTAATTATAAAATAACTCTATATCCCATTACCCTTAATCACTTATGAATTGAAAAAAATAAATAAATAGCTCATACTAACCACGAATGGGTGTGAAAATAAATAAATAAAAATCCTACAGAAGTGGGGGAAGTTGGTGGAGCGTTATCAATGTAGGAAGCTTGTTTTGGTACTCTATCCATAAGATACTCTGAAATGGTTTGCTGGGGGTCTCATTTTATAGGTGTTGAATGTGGTCTACACAACACGGGTCACAGCATGTACTGATGGTACATGTCTTGTATTCGTGGTTCATGTTCATGCCCGTGTTCCACTTCCATTCGCATGAGTTATATATACTGATTTGAATCTTTTACTCAGTACACAACATGTAACTAAAGTACACGATGTGTAATTTTATCCTAGATGTCTCTATGTCTGCATGACTCCAAAATGTTCTCCAAAATATGATATGAAAAGGGTAATGTCGTGTACTAATGGTACACGATGTGAATTTTACGTTCACAGTGCATTCTATTATCACAAATTGTTTAGTGTAGATATATTTCACTTGAAACATTCACGATGTGTACTGGTGGTACATGATGTGTAGACATATTTCTTCTTTTTTATATTGGATTCATCTCAAAATCCTGGTGTCACGCTGCTTCACTTTTCTCATAATGTGAAGTTTCTTTCAACTCATATTTTCTCCCATTTTCTTCCTTTTTCACAAATCTATCGTTTCTCGCCATAAAAGAAATATCAAGTCAAAGTATTCCAAAATTTTCAATATTTATCATTTAAATAAAAATTCAATATACAAAAATACTGCAAAATATATGCCTGAAATTCATATATCATAAAACGACCTCAAAGTCACAATGCTTCAACAATGCACACCCAAAACCCACATATAAAGGATCCAAGATCCCAGATTGACCAATAGTAACCTAAAAAAAGGATACCCCAAATAAATACCAAGGTGAAATAAGAACCCTTGGTCCACAAGATCATGGGAGAAGTGAAAATCATAAGAAGGTGGAAGGAGAAGGAAGATAGGAAATATGAGAGGATGTTACCATGGGAAATCAAAAATACCTCTTAATGAAATCTATAGATCTACAATAATCGAGGAAGAAATAGTCTTGATGTACCAATAAGGGGAAACCATAGGGTCGTATGAACCAGAGGAAGAGATAAATTGGTAGATTTGGGGTTATAATCTAGAAAGTGTATAAATAAATTTTTCAACAATTTTTTGCTCAGAAAAACACACACGGTTTTCTAGCATGGTTTGGTAAAATATCCTCAAACTATACAAGATGGGTTTTACTTGAGAAAAAAACTCCATGAACACATAATTCATGGTTTTTCTAACCACATGTATGTTGTGATCCCCCTACTAGAGGAATTAAATGACTTGAATGGTTTCATAGAGCTTGTCACATGGTTTCCTCTAACTATTCATAAATAGTGTACCACCTTCGGTGAATCCCAAAAATTAAAAAATTTAACTTATACTTCATGAGGAATCTAAGGAACAATATCAGTACCGAATATAATCTAAAATATCAACTCAAAATTAAAACTCTCAAAACCCATAACATGAGGGAAAAATCGAGATAAAAAATTGAACATGAACCAAGGATAAAACAAATAATTGAGTGTGAGAGATTCCATCTCTAGGTCATTGGTTGGGTATTTTCACTCATGGGTACATCAATTAAATTATCTATAATTTACTAGATACTCACTATATATTAGTACTTCTACAGAACTAATTCTGATTGCATTATAGTCCGTGTGATATCAAATCCTGGGATTTGGGAGTGTCAGTAATGGAACTGTTGTAAATATACACTTAATATCAAGATATATATATCATCACACTTGTTTAAAACATTGTAAAAATATCCTTTTCTTAGTCATAAAAGCCATTGTGATAATATACAAGAAAAATAACGCTATAAAACAAGGGTTGTATCCTGCTAAACACATGGATATACTAATCTCATACACATTAGAGGGGAATGGCTAAGATATCACTATATATAAATTCAATTTTTCCTCAGATACACTTATTTTTTACCCCACATTTCGTAATAACTTCATATTTGGGGTCAAGAAGTTAACCTTTGATAACATGGTGCGACGATGATTTTCTCAAACTATACTCCAGATAATCATAAGATGTCTGACATGTTGATCTAATATTTGTGAGTAGATGTGAATTTAATCAATAAAAAATATGATTATTTATTTTAGATATGTTTGTAATATCTTGTTTATTAAATCCATGGAAACTATTAGTGCATTTTTAAAATGAAACGACATAATCAGATACACATACTACCAATACCTTCGTCTTAATTCTATATTCATGTTTTCCTATAACTATGTGCTTGTGGTAAACCAATAAAATATTGATATTGTGGAACTAATGGGGTCCCTATGACTGATCGAACATGTTTTAATGCATAGTTAAATTATATTTTATCATCATTTTATATAGGTTCAATACTAGGTAATCCATGCAGATTCGTAGAATACCGTGAACCATCTTGAAAAAACTGATAGGTGGACCCCGTGATGATATACATGCCCCGATTAATCCATTCATCTATAGTCATTTAGATGAACATTATTCTCCATTATCTCAGATAGGTCAATATGATATGATTGTATTGAAATGGGACATCCGTCTGATTTGAGCTATATCACATCATAAATTGTTGATCTTTTAGAGTATCTATTTTTGAATAGATTCCCATAAATATCTCACCCAATACCTCAACATACAATGTGTGCCAAGGTTGCTTAAAGATATGAAAAATGATGAATTTGAAAGTAATTCAATATTCATCCATAGTTACAAACTCTTATACATGGGATAATAACTTTTTGTAGGACTTATAGGTGAAGTGTCCATATTTCCTTAACCACATTGTAGGCATTTGGCCATTCGTAGCTTCATACTCTCTCACATCAATTGGTAGAGAGGAAACATATTCCCATGTAGAAGAATTTCTTCTTTGCTTCTGATGTAGTCACAAAAGACATCCTCAAAAGGAACATTTTCTAATGTGAAGGGAGAATAATAAAAAAATTGGGAAGAATATGCACAACAATTTCCCTACATACATGCATTTTCCCCTATCAAGGGACCACCATGTCCTCAAATGGGTTATCGGACTGATGAATTCCCCTGTATTTCAGTACACGTTATTTTTAGAACACATTTTTCTCACTTACAAACACCGTATGAAAATTTCTAGGAGGTCACCTATCCTTATCAATACTCAAGTCCAAACAACATAAAATGTGGAGTTCTAATCAGGTAGGCTACCAAAAATAAAGGTATACATTGTTCACAAGGGTAGTAGAATTTATCCCATTTAAATGTTTAACTTCATAGTATATTAAATTTGAAGGACCCCGAGACACCCTGAGAGGGGAGGGGTGAATCAGGGTGACCACTTTTTCTTTTAATTTGTTGGATCTTGTTCCCACGTTAGTAGGAACTTGTTGAACCTGTATGATGATTACGATCAAAATGAAAACATTCACATGCACAGAGAAGACACAGTCATTTTTACTTGGTTCACCACTAAGGGCTACGTCCAAGGAGCATACGCCGACGGGTTTCCGGTCGTACCTAAATCCACTAAGTTTCACTAGCTGCGGATACAAAAGTTCGGGTACAGACACTCTGTCCCAGGCACACTGCCTTTACAATAGTTCAGGGATAGCTCACTGCGTCCCTCGGGTCACTCCCGTTGACTCCCCCTGGCTCACTGCCGTTGGTGAAGTCCCACTCAGTTTATAGACGTGTAGGTCTCTTCTTCATTTGCATAAGAGTGCATCCTTTGTTGAATGTAGATGCTCTATTGAAGTCCGATTCTCACCAGAAGAAGAATATCACTTTTCCCCGAATGAACCGAGTAGTTTCTCGGCTTTCGTGCAGCTCCAGTAAGGCAGACGTGCTTCAATAGTGTCTAGGTCTCCTCTTCAAGACCGGCGCGCAAGTCTCCCGGCGGCGCGCAAGTCTCAGGCGCGCAAGACTAAACTGGCGCGCAAGTGTCGCTGAGGCACCTGCGCGACACTGCCTTCTTGAACTAAATACTTGCGCGATCCACTTCCTTTCTCTTCCAAACTGCCTTGGGAGAACAGCCAAACACCGGCGCGCAAGCTCTACTTGCACGACAAAACAACCACCTGCGCGACTCAACCACCTGCGCGACGAGAGCTCGAACAATCTCTCGGCCTTGAACTCCGTTGGAAATGAGGAGGGGTGGTCCAGTATTTATAGGCAAACTGGACCCCCTGCGCGGCGGCGCGCAAGTCCCTCGACGGCGCGCAAGTCCTGTCTCCCGATCTTCTGTCGCGCAAGTTACTTGCGCGACCCAACCAACACTTGCGCGACCTTCTTTCCTTAGCCAAATTGTGATGTTCTGATCCTCAAAAACATATGGCGCGCAAGTCTTTCATCCTCCAAGAGCTCGGCGCGCAAGTATCTTTTCCAAAAACACTTTACTTTATTTACGGATTTTCAGGCCCAAAAATTTGGCAAACACTGGGAAACAGCGCCACCTTCACTACTGTTTTCTTCCTGAACGGTATGATCACTTTGTTGGTTCACACCCTGAACTTCCACTGAGGATTGAGAACAAACACAAACCATACACCAAATCATGCTTTGAAGAACCTGGTTCCAACAATCTCCCCCTTTGGGTTTGTTGGCAATCAGAATAAATTCAATAGATCTCCAACCATGAGCAAATCCAAAACGCAAGTATCAACTCAGCTAACACTCTAAGTCTACGTGAGCAATGCTCGGTGTAGAAAACAAGAGAGAAATCTTGAATTGGGTCTTAGTGTGTTGAAATCGTACACGAAATTCTCCATCCCGATGTTATCCTTATTAAACTTCTCATCACAAGCTTAAACTTCTCATCACAAGCTTACACTTCTCATCACAGAAGAATTTCTTGCCTTGAATTTATTTTTTTCTCCCCCATTGACAATAAAACCAAATACCGAAAAGTTTGTTCAACGTTCAGCTCAAGCCATACTCCCCCTGGATAGTATCTCCCCCATAAACCTGCATCACAGCCATAAACAGATAAAAACAGTTAAAACAAACGGGGAGAGGGGACTTCCGGAGCCTCCTTATGCAGTAGGAGGTGGTCGAACACCGAGGTTCAACCGATGCTTCTCGAACACAGTCGCGGACAATGGCTTGGTTAGGATATCAGCCACTTGCTCATTAGTTCCAACATGATCCATTTTAATCACGCCTTGTTCAACCTTTTCTTTGATAAAATGATACCGTATTTCAATATGTTTTGTACGAGAATGCTGAACCGGATTCTTCGTAAGATCAATTGCACTTTTGTTATCACAATAAATCACCATTGGTTGCTGCACCTTATCACCAATATCTGTTAGCTGCTGGTTCATCCAAAGAAGTTGAGTGCATGCTTTTGTGGCGGAGATATATTCAGCTTGAGCAGTACTAAGAGAAGTACTTTCTTGCTTCTTGCTCAACCAGCCAACACATTTATGCCCAATATAGAAAGCTCCACCACTAGTGGACTTTCTGTCTACTACATCCCCAGCCCAGTCAGTATCAGAAAATGCTGATAATTCACTGTCCCTGCCTGCAGCAAAAAATAACCCGAAGTTATGCGTGCCTTGAATATACCTCATGATTCTTTTTACTGCTGACATATGTTCCTCCTTTGGATTACTCTGAAAGCGGGCCGCAAGGCATGTTGCAAAGACAATATCTGGCCTTGTCGCTGTCAGATACAGTAGGCTTCCAATGATCCTCCTGTACATGGTGGGATCAACAGAGTTCCCATCCTCATGCTTTCCAAGTTTAGTTCCAACAGGAATCGGAGTTGACATTGGTTTGGAGTCTTGCATATTGAACTTCTTCAGCAACTCTCTTGCATATTTTTCCTGAGAAATGAAAGTGTATTCCTCCTTTTGAATTACTTGCAACCCCAAGAAATATGTGAGCTCCCCAATCATAGACATTTCAAATTCTGATTTCATGTGGTTGGCAAATTCATCCACTGATTTCTGCCTGCTGCCACCAAAAATGATATCATCAACGTAGACAAGAACCATGAACTGATCTTTTGGAGAATTATTCACATAGAGATTGTGATCAACTCCTCCTCTTTTGAATTCCATCTTCTTGAGATATGAATCTAGCCGTGAGTACCATGCCCGTGGTGCCTGCTTCAAACCATATAGAGCTTTCTTTAGTTTGCAGACCTTTGTTTCATCGGTACCTAAGACAAACCCCACCGGTTGTTCAATGTAGACTTCTTCTTCGAGTACACCATTCAAGAATGCTGTCTTAACATCCATTTGATATACTTTATATCCTCTTTGGAGTGCCATGGCAAGGAAAAGCCTGATTGATTCCAGTCTAGCAACTGGAGCAAAGGTTTCTTCAACATAAATACCTTCAATCTGGGAGTATCCTTTACATACCAGTCGTGCCTTGTTTCTGATAACACTTCCATGCTCATCAAACTTATTTTTGAAAATCCATTTGGTACCAATCACATTGTGACCTTCAGGTCTCTGGACAAGATCCCATGTCTGATTTTTATCAATCTGATCTAATTCATCATTCATGGCTTTCACCCAAGATTCATCTTTTGCAGCTTCTTCGAATGAGGATGGCTCTACAACTGATAGAAATGCAGATTGCGTGGTATTCCTCATCCTTCTGGTTTGTGTGGGTGCACTCCTATCCCCAATTATGTTGGATGGATCAATCTCAGCTCTTCGATTTCTCCTGCGAGGTTCAGTAGTATTCTCTTCAGCCATAGTTTCTTCTTCAGATTCTTCTTCTGAGTCAACATCATTATGTGATTGATGAGTGTTTTGAACAGCTTCCTCTATTTCTGTATTTGTAGTTTCTTCATGTCCACATTCTTCATGACTTTCTATCACATCAGCATATGACGTCCGTGAAGCATTTGTGGTTTTCTCTTCAATTATCTTAACATCATTGCTTTCCACAATCCTTCCCAAACGATTGTTGAAACATTTGTAGGCTTTGCTGTTCATTGAGTAACCGAGGAAGATTCCTTCATCTGCGTTGTCACCATATTTCCCCTGATTTCCTTCTTTGTTCCTGATGAAGCACTTACTTCCAAAAACACGAAAGTATTTTAGAGAAGGCTTCCGTCCATGCCACAATTCATATGGTGTCTTCGTCTCACCCATATAAAGTCCTGTTCGATTCTGAATGTACACTGCAGCTTGAACAGCCTCTTTCCAGTAATGTCGTGGAATACGACTCTCAATCAGCATAGTTCGTTCCATGTTGTTCACCTGTCGATTCCTTCGTTCAACAACTCCATTTTGTTGTGGAGTTCTCACAGCAGCTACCTCATGTTGTATCCCATGCTTCTCCAGATAATTTTCAAATTCAATGGACGTGTATTCTCCTCCATTGTCAGATCGCAACACTTTGATTGTTCATCCAGTATCATTCTCGGCGATTCGCCGATATGTTTTCATGCAGTCAAGGACCTGTCGTTTCCGGTGAATGACCATCACACATGCCATTCGACTGTAATCATCTATGAAAAGGACAAAGTACCTTTCTCCATGAGTTCCGGCAACATTTATTGGACCACAAACATCTGTATGAATCAGATCAAGAAGGTGAGATGCCTTTTTCTTCTTTGGCCGATATGAACTGCAGACCAACTTCCCACGAATACAAGCATCACAGGATTTTTCACGCTCACGCTTCAGGTTGGGAATGTCCATGACAATTCTCAATTTTGATATTTTCTCCATGTCTTGTTGATTGATGTGTCCCAATCTACGATGCCACAGATTGTTTTCTTCTTCAACAGTCATGTAACATACATTCTCTTCACTATCAACCTGATACAAGTTTCCTTCTGTTCTGCATCCCTTCATGAGAGAATTGCCAGTTTTTCCCTTGATAGTGCAGCCTTTCTGATTAAAAGTAACAACAAGTCCTGAGTCACAGAGTTGACTCACGCTGAGGAGATTATGACGTAGGCCATCTACGTAAAGGACTTCAGTCTTCTTTAGTTCTCCATTAGCTAATTTGGTACTTCCACTCCCTTTGATTTTCAGAGCCCCATCATTACCAAATCTTACTGTACCATCAACATTCTTTATGATATTTGTTAGTAGACCGGCATTACCTGTCATATGAGATGAGCAACCTCTATCTAGAATCCAGGTACTGTTGTTCTTTGTAGCTTTGAGAGCTACCTCTGCAAGGTTTGATTTCTCAATCTTCCTCCTTTCCTTCCATGAGACATTAGATTGAGTATATAGAACTGATGGCCTTTCAACTATCTCTTCTGCAAACCCAGGTTCTTCATAGTCAATGTCTTCTTTAAGAGGTGAGAACCTGTTTGAAAGAGAAACATCGTCTTGCTGACGAGACTTGACATGTCTGGAACTTCTGTATGAGGTGTCAATGTCCCTTCTCTGCCTGCAATTAATGGCCTTATGACCAAATTTAGAACAATGAAAACAATATCCATAGAAATTATTTCTTCTATAAGAATTAGGATATGAAATTGTTCTCCTTTGTTGAGCATCTATATCTTCTCCATTCAGATAGCTTCTTGCCTCTTCACAATAGGACATGGTATGGCCCAGATAGCCACAGAACTGACACTTCATGAGAAGAAATGTCTTCTCACTTGAATTTTTCCTTATAGCTTCTTCCTTGGGAGAATAGTAGGACTGTCTGCCATTTTTGAAAGTTTGAGGATAATTTTCAGGTCTCCTTTTAGTTTGGATTGAGGGTTCCTTTTTCAGCACTCTAGGTAACATTTCAACATGTTCAACTTTCATCTTATCTTTCTTTTGGATCTTTGCACTTCCAGCAGTTGATGACTCAGCCTCACAGCCAATTCCACTCTTTCCCATGCAAGCAGGTCTTTGATCACTCAAGACTTTTCCAACCCCATCTGAACCACACTTGGCTCTTGCAAGTAATTCTGCATCTGAGAATCTTCCGAACTGTATTTTCTTCCTCGATTCTTTTGGAACAAATTCTATCTCCATTTTACTCCTCAGAGTAACTACTTCCTCCTCAAGACCCTCAACAGTCTTGGATTTTTCATCTAGTCTGGATGTGAGGTCATTGATGACCTTTGCTTTCTCTTCAATTCTCAGCTTCAGATCAACTGCATCATCATTGCTTTCAATTATTTTAGACTGTACCTTCACAAATTCTTCCAGTCGTTCAATTTCAGCTTCAAGTTGATCAACATATTCAGTTGATTCTTCTACAATTGATTTCCACTTATTGCAGCTCTTACATTTAATCTTAAGCTTACTAACTGCATCCTTAAGTTTCACCTCAGGATCTACACAAGTTCTCAGTTGTTTTTCACCATCAGTATCTTCTGACTTTTCAACAGTGGCCATCATAGAAGCATGGTTCCCAGTTTTGAATTCTGGTTCTTCTTCATCACAGAATTCATTTTCATCTTCTTCCTCTTCACAGACAAAACTCTTCCTTTGCATTTTCTTACCAGATTTGAAGTCTCCCTTTTTGAAGAACCTTCTTTGAGGCTTCTTGAAGTTTTCATCTTCACTGTCATCATCATTGATATTCTTCAAGCACTGAGAGGCAATATGCCCAACTTTTCCACAACGGAAGCATGCGAGAGGTAACTTCCCTTTGAATTTCCCTTTCCCCTTCTAGAACTTATTTGCAATGAGAGAAAGAATTTCTTTCTCTTCGTCATCATCACTGCTACTATCCTTTGAGATTTTCAATTTATCCATGGCCTTGAATGCCATTTCCTTGCTCACCCGATTCGTAGAATCTTCTGGTTTGACTCTCATTTCATATGCTACCAAACTGCTCAGTAAGTCATCTAGAGAAAGTTTGGAAAGATCTCTTTCCTCAAGAGCTGGCACCTTCGCATTATACAGAGGTGGAAGTCTTCTTAAAATTTTCTTTACAATATCAATGTCTTTGATTTCTTCGCCTAGACCCCGAATTGCTCCAACCACTTCAGTAATTCGATTGAAGAAAGAGTCTGCATTCTCGTCTGGATGCATCTTCAGATCATCAAACCGATTGTGTAGCACTTGTAGTTTCGCCTCCTTCACTTTGCTATCACCTTCATAAATATTCTCAAGTTTATCCCACATAGATTTTGCTGAGGTGCAATTCATCACCTTCAGGTAAATCTGATCAGAAAGGGCAGCAGTGAGAGCATTCTGTGCTTTAGCATCTGCATCAAGAAGTTTCCTGTCTGTTTCAGTCATAGCCAGACCTGTTGGATCAGTGACATGTATTCCTTGCATATTAGAAAAAAGAACTTCCATTCCAAGAGATCTTAGATGAGATCTCATTCTGTTCTTCCAGATCTGGAAATTGCTTCCATCGAAGTGAGGGACTCCCCTGACATTGACGGCGTTTTCCATGATGAAGAAGGTCAGATTCAACACCAGCAACCTTTACCCTCTGATACCACTTGAAGGACCCCGGGACACCCTGAGAGGAGAGGGGTGAATCAGGGTGACCACTTTTTCTTTTAATTTGTTGGATCTTGTTCCCACGTTAGTAGGAACTTGTTGAACCTGTATGATGATTACGATCAAAATGAAAACATTCACATGCACAGAGAAGACACAGTAATTTTTACTTGGTTCACCACTAAGGGCTACGTCCAAGGAGCATACGCCGACAGGTTTCCGGTCGTACCTAAATCCACTAAGTTTCACTAGCTGCGGATACAAAAGTTCGGGTACAGACACTCTGTCCCAGGCACACTGCCTTTACAATAGTTCAGGGATAGCTCACTGCGTCCCTCGGGTCACTCCCGTTGACTCCCGCTGGCTCACTGCCGTTGGTGAAGTCCCACTCAGTTTATAGACGTGTAGGTCTCTTCTTCATTTGCATAAGAGTGCGTCCTTTGTTGAATGTAGATGCTCTATTGAAGTCCGATTCTCACCAGAAGAAGAATATCACTTTTCCCCGAATGAACCGAGTAGTTTCTCGGCTTTCGTGCAGCTCCAGTAAGGCAGACGTGCTTCAATAGTGTCTAGGTCTCCTCTTCAAGACCGGCGCGCAAGTCTCCCGGCAGCGCGCAAGTCTCAGGCGCGCAAGACTAAACTGGCGCGCAAGTGTCGCTGAGGCACCTGCGCGACACTGCCTTCTTGAACTAAATACTTGCGCGATCCACTTCCTTTCTCTTCCAAACTGCCTTGGGAGAACAGCCAAACACCGGCGCGCAAGCTCTACTTGCGCGACAAAACAACCACCTGCGCGACTCAACCACCTGCGCGACGAGAGCTCGAACAATCTCTCGGCCTTGAACTCCGTTGGAAATGAGGAGGGGTGGTCCAGTATTTATAGGCAAACTGGACCCCCTGCGTGGCGGCGCGCAAGTCCCTCGACGGCGCGCAAGTCCTGTCTCCAGATCTTCTGTCGCGCAAGTTACTTGCGCGACCCAACCAACACTTGCGCGACCTTCTTTCCTTAGCCAAATTGTGATGTTCTGATCCTCAAAAACATATGGCGCGCAAGTCTTTCATCCTCCAAGAGCTCGGCGCGCAAGTATCTTTGCCAAAAACACTTTACTTTATTTACGGATTTTCAGGCCCAAAAATTTGGCAAACACTGGGAAACAGCGCCACCTTCACTACTGTTTTCTTCCTGAACGGTATGATCGCTTTGTTGGTTCACACCCTGAACTTCCACTAAGGATTGACAACAAACACAAACCATACACCAAATCATGCTTTGAAGAACCTGGTTCCAACAAAATTAACTACCAATTATAGAAATAAATCCTTATAGTTCACCCTACATCTCCTTTGAGGCAGTGCCACTACACATATAAGTAGGTTCCTTTTCAGTTTCCAATGGTAAAACTAGGTTACATAGGAACATCAGTTTCCCCATAAAAACTTACTTCACATTCCCTGAGAAAAAGAAAATTACTAAAAATGTTATCAAAATAATAAATGCCCCACCATTACAAAACTTGTTTTCTAGTGTACATTTTAATCACTAAAACTCACCAATGGAAACATCATAGGATGTTAGGAATCAAGATCCCTAGTCCACCCAACTATCATTAAATATAGAAATATATTCAATTGGTCTCTAAAAAGTAAATATGAACGTAATTTAAATTGGAAGTAACATTTAATTTTTTTTTCACAATTTTATAATAGTGTTAAAATCTACCCCCTTTAAAGACAAATTTCAACTTTGTGGACCACACACCTCAAACAATTGTGTTACTATACCTTGCCAAATATGTATTTTCTATGATACTAGTTTCATAATAACCTAGCATGAGCCACCAAGATTAAACGGGAGTTCCACATGTCCTTAATTAGACCATGATATACGCAATAGGTTACTCACTAGTATGGAGGGTCTAATTCCTTTAGTGGGGATACAATACTCTAAGTATCATGTCATATTTTTTTTTAAATAAATGATAATTATAATAAATAATTAGAGTAACATGATGAAACTAAAAATAGAATATACTTTATTAAATAAATTAAAAAACAACATTATATGTTTTCAAGCCCACACAAATTATATGTGTATAATATGGAAAAATAAATAAAATTGTGTTATCCACAAGTTTTTCATCCTTCTACCACCAACACCATGCTCAAAACTAAACCATCTTTCATAGGATCTTTGTCCTTTCTTGGATATATATGCATGTAGTTATCACACACAGTATATTTCTTATCAAGGGTATGAGTAATGATACCCAGTAATACACCTCGAATATATCATTAATAGGATTGATCATTAATAATAGTTTAGTAAATTATAAAAAATAAATTCACACACAAGAAAAAAATCATACCAAGCATCAATAAGCTATCAAAGCCAGAAAAAACCTTTCTTTAACATAGTTTGTCTCCTTTCTAGAAGATATAAAAAAATTGATAATTGAAAAATTAAGGAGATAAACATGTATCATATAAAAATCCATATAGGTCCTAGTACCCCATGTAATACAAAAATATTTCATCATACATTTTTTCAATCTCTTATGTTAGTTCACATAGTCAATCATTCCCCATTACCTCAACACAATTCTAGTCACATTATCCATCAAGCCCCATTATCGCCACACAAATACAATGATAAATGACAGTCATAACCATACATTAGGACACACATATCTATCATATATTATCATCTATGTCAGTCCAATAATCCTGTAAAAAGTATCATGTAAACACGCTGACCCTTTAGGGATACCGATCGATGATGAGTGCACCTATCACCTTATTACAATTCATAGTTCAATAAAATAATATAATATACCAAAATATAAGGAAATATAACAATGGTATCATATCAATACACACATATTATATAATGTAACTAATCCAAAGATAAAAAATTAATGACATTAGAGATGTATTAATCATCCCATTAATATTTTTTAAATCCCCCTACGTAATGCTATGACCATGAGGACATCTCTACCTACATTATTACAAGATATTCATTAGTGATGATAAATGATGGATCTCATAAATATAATTTCATCAATATCATGCTAAACCAAGGAATATCGCGATCTTTAACACATTCTGCCGACATGTATAGGATATCACTACCTCTAATATCACTATATCCTTTGTTATTCCATCATCAAACACCACATTTCATATGTATTTATATATTTTATCTTGAAAATATTTTTTGATATCTTGGTTTAATGTTTATGTGTTTTAATTTTATAAATAAATATTTTCACATGTGTTGAATATTTCATAGGAGTCAGTGTGAAATAAAAGATGAATTCAATGAACACAGTGGTGAATGAGTCCAGATATGGTTGGAATAATTATTTTATGAAATCCATGAACTTATTCTATTCATTTATGAAACCATAGAAAAAATTAAAAATAAAAGTCATAAATTCTCCAAAATATTTTCTTTAGGATTTCATTCTCATTAAAGCCAATATGGTGGTAGCCCTATAAAATATCAATCTTGGAGATACATTGGGATCCCCATAACTATTTCAAAAGATCATAGATATTTGGAAAATGATTTCATATTTACTTCATAACCCAATTATATATATTGTATTCAACATCGAGTAAAATAATACAAATTTCTTTTATAGAGAACAAGATAGGTTCACCCCATGGGGGAGTACTCATGCATATAAATCCATTATCTGCTTATTCCTTGGTCTTAACCTTGAGCTTCTTCCGCTCAGTAGGTTCCACTTGAATTGAGGGTATTAAAATGGGTTGTACAGTTGGAATGATATCTAAATTAGTTTAAATTTTGGGTCCTTTAGACTATATAATATGAAAAATATTCAGACAAAAACATGATCTTATTCCTCAGCATTCTACGGGTTTATAGTTCCCTAGATGGATGGTGAATGTAGGGGATAAAAGTAATAAAATATTACCACAGAGATATATAGTCTTATGCATAGGGCATGAATTATGTTTATTTATTTTTAAAGAAGCTATCATACTATATATACTACAGAGAAGGTGCATGGTGCATGCTCAGTTGTATGCTCCTACACATCTAGTGGTAGAGCTAGAACTTCCCCCCTTGTAAGAAGAATCCATCTCAAGATCACATGTATTACTATGAAAATAAATAGTGGAAAAATATTCTATACCATGAATGAAACAAAATGATAAATCCAAAATCATTTCGAGATATCATAAAAAGTCATTATGATTATACAATGGTTCTCCCAAGTGTCTACAAACAAGACATTGTATTTCCCTCATAACATAAACCAAGGTATCGATCCATACACATTATTCACAATCTTTTATATATAAAAACATAACATATATCTTTGGTACTACATATTAATTCAAACATAAATATGTCATAACATCATTGAAACTTATATATCATCCTATAGATAATAGAGGTCTCACCACAATAGATAACCCAATTCATGAAATACAATTAATGAACCTGTATATAAAATAAGAATCGGTATATATATATGGAATTTTATCATACATTCATAGTCATGATGAATTAATTATCCAAAAATATCTTCAAAAGATTAAAAATAGTCATATCAATGGTAACTCAGTGTTCTGTTAATCATGAGCCAACCAACGACATGGAAAAATATCCCACTAGAGTCACACACAACTATCTCCTTTAATCCTTGTCTTATATTTGTCCATAAAAGGTAAATAATAAACTATAATCCCATACAATGTCATAATATTAATTCCAACATGGATATATATTAATAGGACACATATAAATACATCACATAATAGAAAATACAAAATTTTCCAAAATAGAAACTACAATTCAGGGAACTAAATTAAAGGAATAATATGAAACATTAAAAAAGGTATATATATAATATGATCCATGATTCTTATTCAAGATGCTTGGTAACACCCAAAACCTCATTAAAATTTAACTATAATCCAATTAATGATATGTTATAAGTCTTTTACACATGATTTGGTAAGGCAAATGGTTACTCCTCCCCTCGAGTCCAACATATCTATCACTTTTCTACCTTATCCATGGTTAGTAAAAAAGGAATTAAATTAATGAACTATTACACATCATAATGAAATTTATATATTATCATGTGATCCAACGTTCCTATTCCAGATGGGTGAGTTCACCAAAAACCTCTTAAAATAGTAAAATTTATCCTATTAATAGAAACGGGGTGGTTTTTTATATATGAGATTAGAATGAAACTGAAAACTTCCCTATCCACGTACCATTCATCTATCTCATTTATAAAAGGTAATATTTTATCCCAAAATTAAAAATACAAAACTTTTCTATGAAACTATTTTCATAAATAGACTACATTGGCACCCCAGTTGCCCTTGTAGATAAGTTTTGTCCCCTTTATGGGCCACACCAACTTGCCTGAATAGTTAATGAGGCTGTTGAAAATCCCCATAGTCCAACAAATTTTAATTTGACTCTTTATTTTATTGACTCACACACACCTATATAAATTCAAGGAGCTGACCATCTAGATCACTACACCAGGACACACCTCTTTAACAGTGGAATTTTTATCTGCTGGGATCCAGAAATGAATGGTGGACCTTGTTGACATCGATAGTAACATTTACCTTTTTAACCCTTCAAAATTATTTGATATTATAGTGAATATGGATGTTAGAAACTAATTTGGGTAGGGAATTGATGATATATAAGGATCATAATGTGGGTGGATAAAGAGAGTGGTGGCATCCATTTTGTAGGGAAGATGTTGACAAAAATGGAATTTTCCATATGATTATTATATATTAAATTCCTAATCAACTCAAGATGATAAAAAATTACAAGAATTAAGATAAAAATGAAATGGAAAAATACTATAAACCATTCAAGTTAATGAATGTGTTTTGTGATGTTTTAAAATACATCTCTTCTGTTATCCCCAGATAAAGCTATTCTAACCTTAACCGTGTCAATAAATTTTTACTAATTTTTATAATCATTATGAAACAAGAATTAAGATTAAATTATAAATTTATATTAAATAATATAATTAAAAATATTGAAACCATTTAATAGGTTTAATTTTCAATAATTAGTATAAATGTTGTCAAAAATAAGTCTACAAAATTGAATAAAACCATTTCTAGAAAATTAAATTTTTAAGAATAAAATTTTGTTTTCAATCATTATATTCAATTTAAATACAATTATATTAATATATAATTATTTTAGATAATATTTTCTCTACATATTTAATTGATATTACCCATAAATATGTTTTAATTACTTTTAAATATATAAAAACACATTGTTGTTATAAATATATATTTTTTGAAAATAAATTATTATTTACATTTAAATTATTTTATATTAATTTCTAAAAAAATAAAAAATAATGAATTCATTTTATACATATATAAAAAATAATTTTCCAAAATTTATTTATCCTTACTAATATATCCTAATCAAATTGTTATGTAATTACTATTCCATTAAATAACAATATGTTGATAGTATAACATGGTTCATTTGAAGTTGTTATTGTATATTTGAATTCTATCCAATAAATTATTATTATTTTTAAATCAAAATATATAATAAATAATCAGGGTGTTATATTCCACCCCTTATAATAATTTATATCAAAATTATGTACATATGTGATGAAAAACTGAGCATACTTCATCCTTATGATATTTTTGGGTTCCCATGTAGATTAATCAAAATTATAGCTTTTCTAGGAATCATTAACCATGTTAGTGTTTATTTATTGAAACACATTTACTATTAAATAGAAAATAACCATTTACTATTCCTCAGTAAAAATATCATGTTATATTATAACTACATAATAGTTCAATACATTTTATGTATAATGGTCATACTTCTTTAGGAGAGATGAATAAAACACCTTGTGGACACAAGGGGGATTGGTGAAAGGACTAAATGAGAAGAAAATCTTCTGATACATTAATTAACATAAATAATAAGAAATATATAGTGTAATTTTTTTGTATTTATATTTCTAATTACCCAATTCTCAAGTGATATTCATAAGAATAACTTTTCACAAACAATAAACAATAGACATCCTGGATTAATTTCAGGAAAAAAAATTAAATCAACTCTAAGAATCTCTAATGTGATGAAAATTAATTGTATCAGTATCTATCTTTTCCTCAACTAGATTAAGTCAAAATTTATTTTTTTCTCCAACATCATCAAAACTTAGAAGAGTTATTTAATTAATGCCACATATGGATTTATTGAGAGCCATTTTTAAACTTGAGTGAAATATGTTGTTGTATAAAAATTAGACCAAAATATGGTGTTGAACTGAAAAACCATTTAAATATATAGAGTAATATTTAAATATTTATCATATAGTTTGAATTTTATTCTCAGGATAACCATATATCTAAAGATTATATTAAATAAGAAAACTCAATGATGTATCCAGAGCCTTCTAAAAAATATCCAAAGCATCTAGTTAAACCTTGGGATCGATCAAATAATTTAGAATTTGGTACTCCAATAAACCTTACCAATTTCATAACAAACATATTATGAAGGTAAAATAGTTATAAATATTATATAATAGAAATTATGTTTACAGGTTTTATAATGAAATTAACAACCAAAAAAAATAGTATTTTTTCCATTAGATTTTCTAGGGTGTCTAATAACCTATTTCATCATAATATTTTTCATTGACATTTTTGTTTGGGAAATGGTTAAAAAAATACAAGACTTCTAGCTCTCATACTTAACTTACTAACATACCTAGGCATCTAGGTACATACTCTTTAATATCCATTTTTATGTTATCCCACATAGAATACTCTTTTAATTCCATACACATCATTTTACATCAACTATGAATATAGAATTATTAGATATGAGAATTATCCAATTTATGAATTTCAAATATATTATATATGGGAAAAATTCTTGACTTATGATAAATATTAGTCCTCCCCAATCATGGTAAATTAGAGGAATATTTCTTTCCTTCTTCTTTTAATACACATCCTTTTTGTGAACCTCTTTTACCATCAAATTAATGTATAGTTTAACATTAAAATTAGAAATACATGTCTTGTAACATTTTCCAAATAATTCAATATCCATCTTCATGAAATAAATAAATAATAGACCTATATTAATAATTATATTAGAAGAGCTGGCATAGCCTTTCCGAATATAGGCAACAACTTCCTTGTTCATACTCCTAGGGTTATAGTTGATTGAGAATTTTGGAATTTATAATAGATTATAACCACATAATTTTTCACATATTAAACACATTCCATTTGAATATATATATAAATATTTATTATAATTATTTATGTCACATCATTCAGTTTAATAACAATTCCTCTATAGTTTTAGTTAAAATAGTACTATAGTTAACACAAAATCATGGATCATATAATGTTGATAATGAATTTTCAACTATCTTGAGGATTAAGTTATAATAATGTCATATTGAATGATTTAAAATTGTTATATATTTACTGTTTCATAGATATATATTATAAACACATCTCTACAATATTTTAATGTTTCCACAAGTGCATTGAAAAATTATCTTTTATTGTCTTTGTAATTTTCCCACATTCATTTTTTTAAAATAACTTCAATAAATTCGACAATAAAATGTTTATTAGACAAGGTAACCATGAGAAATCAATAAAAAATAATAGTTAGTATCCATGAAATTCACGAAAAATATATATCTTGGATATCATGGTTAGATGGGGAAATTTGTTCAACAACATCTATTTTCGAAAGATTCAATTATATACCATCCATTGAAATAATGTGGCCCAATAAAAATAAAAATTTTAACATAATTTAAGAAATAATGTATTTTTTTAAAGCCACACCTTTCTCAATTTATTCTAATTAATCAAAAAAAATATATTTTTGCTCTCTGTTACACTTGTAAATAAAATATTATTCTTAAGAAATACAAACTCAAACTGATTGAGGTATTCTCTAATGACTATAATAATTAAATCCATGAATATAGTTTGATAATTTTTTAGTTTAAAATGGCAAAAAATAGTTTCATAATGACCATTCCTTATATGGATCCCTTTCCTGGTTATATCCACCCTCTTGACCCTCAATTGATGTTATCAAGGATTAAATTGAATATTGGAAAACAATTGATCTCCACATTAATGATGAAACATATCATAAATATGAATAAGTGGAAAGTTTAAATTGTTTGGGACCTTGTAAAATTCTAAAAAAAAAAAATTCAATGACACATTGAACCATTATTATTCTTAACAAAAATAACATTTGAAACCTGTCGTCTAACACTATAGTAGACAAATGATTTATAAAGATTGTTTAGGAGTGAATTATTCAATTCCATTTAATAAATTATGTTGTATAAATAAATATTATTTTAAATAGGTTTACCACCATGTATCAGTCGTATTAAAAAATGAACATCACTTTTTATGGGAAGATAAGTCATGTAATAATGAAATACATTAGTTTTATCCCCAAAAATATGAATATATTTGAATTTGGGTTCCCTCCTAAGTAGTTGAGTTAAATAGTTCACATGAATTGGTAGAGAGACCCATATTATGTAATTAAAATATATTAAAATTTCATGATAATCCTCTCTTCAAAAGCCCATAATTAGGGGATTCAAAATATTAAATGTGATTACCTTGCTAGAAAATTGACATGGGATCCATACAGTGATAAAAAAACCCTCCCAAAACAATATTATATTCAAATATAGAAATAATAAACTTATTTTTATAAAGTATATTCTCATATAGTTTATCCAAATAGGCTTTATAGACATTATATGTTATTATAATACAATTCTAAGTTATTACTACTAAATAAACATTTAATTGATGAGGTGGTGATGTAACACCCATATAAAATCCTTTTGATATAGTATAATTGGTTGATCCATATCAAGTAATTCATTTTCATTTCTAGAATGGATGGTAAGTGTACCATTCCACACTTAGATATCATGACCCACATAGGTAGTTTTGATGGAATGACATTTACATTTGGATCATACCATAAGTGGTTGGTTAAAATAAGTATCTTCATTTTAAAATTAATTCATGCTTGAATTTTATTAATTTCCATCATCCTTATAATTATATAATCATATTATTGGTGGAACATTCATTTTATACTTCTCAACATTCATTTCATTAATTGGAGTAATCACATTACATCGACAATATTTTTCTTGATGGCCATATTTTACTAATATTAAATATTTACCAGACTATAAATAAATATAGAATCCATGCCTCCATTGAAATATATCAAAAATAATATGTTGTTGGTATAACACGGTTCATTTTAAGTTTGTTTTGTATGTTTTAATGTTATCAAATAAAATAAAATTTTTATTTAAAAATATATCATAAATAATAATGGTGTTACATTCTACCCATTAAAATAATTTACATCAAAATTATGTACATATTAGATGAATAACTGAGAATAATTCAAACTTATGATATTTTTGGGTTCTCGTGTTGCATCCTAAAAAGTACAGGTTCTCCATGAATCATTGAACAAGTTAGTGGTAATTTATTCAAACACTTCCACTCTTAAAAAAACCCATAGATTATTCCTCATTAAATAGATCATTTTATATTATAATTACCTAATATTTTAGTACATGTAAATTATAATGGGAAAATATCCTTTAGAGAGACGAATAAAAGACCCCGTGGACACAATTGAGGTTTGGTGAAAGTGTTAAATGAGAAGAAACTATACCCATACAATAATGAACATCCGTGATAAAATATATATATAGTGTTAAAAAAAATTTATTTATAATTCTAATAACCCTTTTCTCTAGTGATATTTATAGGAACAAATTTTCACTAAATTTGAACAATAGATATTATAGATTAATTTCAGAATAAAATTCTTTCATATCTAGAAATCTCTTATGTGATGATAATTAATTGAATCCTTGTCTTTCGTTTCCTCTTCCTGTTTAAGTCAAAATATATTTCTTCTCTAACATTGCCTAATAATGGAAGTGTTATTTAATTCATGCCACATTGGTATTTACTGAGAAAATTTTTTATACTTTAGTTGTACATATTATTGTATAAAATTTATACCAATATAGGGTGTTGAACAAAAAAACCTTTTAAATATATAGACTAATATATAAACATGTATCTTATAGTTTGAATTTTCCTCTCAGGAAATCCATATAATTAATGAATATATGAAATAATAAAACTCAATGATGTATATAGATCTTAATAAAAAAAATAAAAAACATCTAGGTAAACCTTTGGATTGATAAAATAATGTAGAATTTGGTACTCCAAGAAACATTACCACTTTCTTAACATACACATTTTGAAGGTTAAAAAGGCATGGGTATTCTGTAATGGAAGTTAAGTTTCCATATTTCCTAAGGAAATTAACAATAGAACAAATATTATTTTTTCCATTATATGTTCTAGGGTATCTAACAACCTAATTCATTATAATATTTTTCATTTCCATTTTGGTTTGGTTAATGGTTATAAAAACATCCTAGACTTATATCCCTTAGAATTTACTTACAAACAAACACAATAATCCAGTTAAAAACTCTAGAATATCCATTTTTATGTTATCCCGCATTATATTCTCCTTCATTTCCAAATACATAATTTTAAATCAAAGATGAATAGAGAATTATTAACTATGATAATTATACAATTTATCATTTTTACATATATTATATATGGGACATATTCTTGTTTCATGATCATTATGATTCCATCCCAATATTGGTAAAATTCATGAATATTTCTTTCCATATTCTTTTGATACACATACTCTTTGTAAACTGATTTAATAATAAAATTTATGTATGGTGGAAAATATAATTAAGAAATACATTTCTTTTACCATTTTCCCAATAATTAAATACCCATATTCTTCAAATAAATAAACTTGGGACCTCTATTATTCCTCATATTGGAAAATCTAGCTTGGCATTTCCGAATCAGGGCATAAACCTCTTTGTTCACACTCCTAGGGTTGTAATAGATTGAGAATTCAAAATTTCTAATTTATTATAACCACATATGTTTTTATATATTGAACACTTTCCATGTGAATATATACGAAAATATTTTATGATAATTTTATATATAAAATTATTCACTTTAATGACAATGCCTTTATATTTTTAGTGAAAACATTACTACATATAACTCCAAATAATGGGTAATGTAATGTAGATAATGAATTTTCAAACCTCATAATGACTCAGATATAATAATTTCATATTTAATGATAAATAATTTAATAATATTTATTTATTAGTATAAATATTACAAACCCTTCTCTAATGTAGCGTAGTGTTTTCACAAGTGCACTAACAAAATATGTTTTATTGTCCTTGAAATTGTCCCACATTCATTTTTCTAACATTACATGGATATATTAAAATAAAAATATTTATTATACATGTTAAACATGAGAAATAAATAAAAAATAATAGGTAGTATCCATGAAATTCAAGAAAACTATATATCTCGAATATCACGGTTTGTTGGGGAAAATTGTTCAACAACTTATGTTTTTGATAGATTAACTTATATACCGTCCAATGAAATTATGTGTCCCAATAAAGATAAAATTTGTAACCAAATATAACACAAAATGGATTTTAATTAAATCATCCCCTTTCTCTGGAAATTGAAAATAATCAAAAAATGATATTAATGATCTCTCTTACACTTATAATTAAAATATTATCATTTGAAATACTAACACAAACTAATTAATTATTTATCTAATGAAATAATAAATAAATACATAAATATAGTTGGAAAATTAGTATTTTTAAAATTGAATAACAATAGTTTCATAATTAACATACCTCACATGGAACACTATCTTGGGCATATCCTCCTTCTTGACCTTCAATTGAGGTTATCTATGATAAAATTGAAATATGAAAAAGAATTTTTCACCACATGGATGATAAAAAATATAATAAAAATGAATAAGTGTAATCTTATTATTGACAGAGACCTTTTAAAATTCTAAAAAATAAACTCAAAGACACATTGAAACCTTATTCTTCTGAATAGAAATAAAATGTGAACTCTATAGTCACATATTATAGTATACAATTATTTTTGAAATATTCTCTAGGGATGGATTCATAAATTCATTTTAATAAATTATGTTAAATTTATAAATATTATTTTAAATAGTTGTACCAACATGTATCGGTCATTTGAAAAAATAAACTTCACTTCTTAGGGGAAGATAAGACATGTAAAAATGAAATACATTTGTGTAATATTGAACAATAGGAATATTTTGATATTGGGTTTATCCCTAAGTAGTTAAGGTAAATATTCCTAATGAATTGGTAGAGATACCCATATAATGGAATTAACATATATTAAAAGTTCATGTTAATCCCCACATCAAAATCCCATCATTTGATGATTGAAAATATTAAATGTGACATACCTTGTTGAAAAATTTATATGGGATCCTTGGATAGATAGAAAAATCATCTCCCAAATTCTCATTAAATTAAAATATATGAATAATAAACATATATGTATGATGTATATTCCCATATAATTTATCAAAATATTATTTAAAGACATGGTATGTGATTATAATACCCGTATGAGCTATTACTACTAAATAAATTTTTATTTGTTGAGGTGGTGATGTTACTCCTATATCAAATCCTTTTTATATATTATATTTTTATGATCCATAGCAAGTAAATCATTTTCATTTCTTGAATTGATGGTAAGTGTACCATTCAACATTTAGTTATCATGCCCCACATAGGTTTTGTGGATGGAATGAAACTTCCCTTTGGATCATACCTTAAATGGCTGGTTAACATAAGTATCATTATTTTAAAATGAATTCATACACTGATTTTATTAATTTCCATACTCCTTATAATTATATAATTAGAGTCTTTATGGAACATTCATTAGAGATTTCTCAACATTCAGTTCATTAACTGGCCCCATCACATTAGATCGATAATATTGTGCTTGATGACCTTATATTGAAAATATTAAACATTTACCAGACTATACATGAATATATCATACATGACTCCATAGACACATTGGTAAAAATGTTAAACTAATCTTATTTTTTATATGGGTATTATCTCTAGAATTTTCTCAATAAATAATCATTCTCTTTTTTTCTAAAAAAAAGACATTACGAAGGGTCTCCAATTCCCATTTCCATATTTAGAGGACATTGAAAAAGTTAGTAATCACAATCAATGTATCTTTTATGCAATTTTATTCATATAGATGGAGTGAACATAAATGAAAATTAATAAATATTTCTTTTAGGGTCAATTATAATACCAGAAATATTCATTCCATGTCTTTTGAATATTTTCCCATATATATGGTTGGATTCATCATCCTAGAATTTTAGTTTAAGGAATCACATTTCCCTTACTGTTCCCTGATATTAAGTAAAATATATATGGAAAACACTGTTCATAAAGTCATCACATGACACAGAGTGAGTTTTCTTATCATTCCTTGTATACATGATAAGTTCCCACTATTGATTTGATTCACAATTCAAATGATACAAAAACAAAATAAACATCCCTTGGTCCGATCCTTGGTCAATTGAATATATATATTCTATAGAAATGATCCTTTGATTATAAATAAGTCTATTAGATTACATACTCAAAGAAGGAGAGTATTTTAATATATAAGACATTATATTTATTCATTACATCCTTTCCATATTTTAAAGATCATAATTATTTATATTAATATTTATAGATAGCGATAGTTGGGTGAGGGATACATCACAATTTGACATCCCACCACCATTTCATTTTTTTTAAAATGAGGACTTTAATTTCACATTCAATCACATTTAGTGTTAACATGTTTCCTATTAGGTCCATCCATTGACTAAGGCATAAAAGAATAGCATAAGAAAACAAAATCATAGTGAATAAACAATTCATCTTGTAAAATATTTCACATGATGTCTAAAAATGAATAAATTATATAAATTTATGAATCCTTTGGTATAAAATATATCCTCCATGGTCATAATTAGTTCATGTTGTTCATAATGAATCATAAATGAAATCTGAAATAACCCAATCATATCCCTAAATAGTGTCTACCTAGGTCTATAGGTTAGGACCACTAATTATGCACTTGTGAGGATTGAGTTATTTCCAAAAAACCCCTTTCATTTTTTATGCATATGTGCAAATGTCGCACAACCACATCCAAATTATGGAATCCACCTAAGGATTTATTTTCTCAGAATTTAACACAATATCTACTTTTCCAAAGGATTGGGATTTTACACTATTTATAGTGTTACCCCATTTTTTTTAATGTTATGTAATTTTAATATAAAAAATAACTTTACCATACCTTAATAAAAACTTTGGAAAGATAATAATAATATAAATATATATTACATAATATTTGACCAATATTCAATTTATTTTACAATAATACATTCCCTAAAATAGTACAATTTTGGTATTTTGCAACAAAATACACAATCAACTTATTTATTGAAAGATATTTCTCATATACCACATTGGTCTTTTAAAATAATACACTTCAAAGGAATACACTAAGTAAACCCACAATTCATAAAATTTATAAAGGAAACATAAAAATAGGTGATTTGAAATACCTTGTATGGTTAAAAAATTGATATATCAGTTAATGGTCATTTGTGAACTTATGATAACCATAAGAGTTAAGGAAAATTAACATAACATTTGAAATAATAACTAATAATTCCAATATTATTAATTATAGATCATTGTTTTTGATTTGTTAAATACCCACTCAATCATTTCAATAGTCTAGTTTCACCCATAGACATCCATATTAGATATATTCCCTTTCTGAACAAAGTTCATTCCCTATTCTAGTCCTTATTATTTCATGAGTTATCTATCATTACCCATTAAATTAGAGAGATTTACTATTTTGGGCCCAAATATACCATAATGAAAACTATTCATATGTGTTCTATAGGGTCACAAAACAGTCATTATGTCCTTATATCATTTAATAAATTATTGAAACTAAATGAGTTTTATTAAGGTTTCATCATAATGCAACAACACATCTGAATGGAATGTGTTTCATAGAATGATCCATAAATATATATAATAATACACCATATAGGGAAATAATTTTGATGGTATTATAAGATAATTACCCATTGATGTATAAATAAACCAAAATGATTTTAAAATACAAGAAAAACATCATAAAATCAAAAATACTCTTACCATTATTTTAAAACATGAGGAATAAATTTTTTTATTGACAATTGTTTAATTGAATTTTTTTTGAATGTTAATAAAATTATTATCATTCAAAATAAACACTAGAAGTTATAATATAATATTAAATTAAATTAACTGTCATGAAGGTGGTAAAATCATTTCATATCGACTATTTTGAAATTTAACATTCATTTCATGATTTTTAAAAAAAGAAAAAAATATTTTATTAGAATGAAAGTTCATTAAAAGGAACCCATATAACCCTTTACAAGAAAGTAATTTGTAATTAAAAGGACCTTTTATAAGATTTATCATATAGGTAAAAACATTTAAAAAATAATTCTAAAGAGAATGTACATAGAATATAAATTTAGACGACCAAAGAAGAAAGATGTTATATTTTTATTAAAATAAATTTTATAGATCATTTTATGTAACAATGAGATGATAATGGTAATAATATAAAAATATAAATTATGAACTAGATTATAAGAAAATTTATGGAATTTAATGATTGGTATTTATGTAATTTTACCCAATAGAAATTTAGCATATATAACTCTGAAAAGAATAAGATTGTACCTTAAACCCATACCTCTAGTTCTATATTACTATTTATATTTTCAAATATCCTTTATAATAAATATATATGTATTATAACTATTTACCAAAATCATATTCATATGTAACATACTATGTATAATTCCTTTTTAATTAAAAAATATCATGTTATTAACTATTTCATTTCAAAAATGAATAATCTTTTAAAAACATATCAATTTTCTATACAATATTCGATTTGATAGTTCTTTTACATGAAACTTGGTCATGGTGATATGATATACAAAATATTAACTCTGAAATATCTATTATATTTTTTTGAAAAATTTAATATTTTAATTATTCATAAAAATATGTTATAAAAAATGAATCGCATTATTGTGTGGAAGTGATAGTCCACACATATGCCCATTGGACATTACCTTTCTAAAACTGATGGAAAGGTAAAAGAGAAGATAATATATTATCATTTTAGATGAATAATAATTTTATAAAAATAATATAGAAACATTAAATCCATCATAATTCCAAACCATGAATTACAATGATGGAAAATGAATCATATTTCTATGTTGATACAGTTGTGCATTCATATGCATGAGCAATAATTTTATTTACCATTTGACGAAAAGGAGGTGGTATATAATATCTCAATAATCATCTAAAATTTAATTATGTGGAATGTAATATATGTTTTATTTTATAAATAGAAAATGATTTAGGGGAGTTTGAAGAAAAAATAAAATTGAAAACACTCAGGTAAGAGTTATGCATCATCTTTGAGAAACCTCCTCTTACTTACACATTACAAATTAAAAGTATGATGTTATTATGAAACTAGAAAGTCTAGAACATGAGGTAGTAAGGTTTTTATGATATTATTTTAATTATTCCTTGATATATAAGGCCCATGATGTGTGAGGAATAGAGGATTGGTTGTATCCTTTTACAATGGATGAAGATGACACAATTGGTTATTTTCAAATGATTAAAACATATTAATTTCAAAATGAATTCAAGTGAAAATAAAATGAAAATAATTAAATAGAATATGTATATGGGAAAAAATATCAACATTTAATTTTAAATCAATTTTTATGTCATATTGAATCTTGTCTCTTTGCATAACCCCTCTTGTAACCCTGTTTTAACATTAAAAAAGGTAATGAATTTTTACTATTTCTAATATTAATTGTTACAAAAATATTTAGTTTACCATTTTACATATTAAAATATTTTATTATTTCAATTATTAAATCCATTTTATAGTATCAATTTTACATAAGTGGAAGAAATTTATATTTATATAAGTGCACAAAATACAAAAAAATGGTTGAAAATTTATTTTTTTCGAATAAAATAGTGATTAACATTATTCTATTACATATAAAAAGAATTATATGAATGATAAAATATATCAATGGATATTTTATTTAAAAAATTAATTAAAATAATTTATCAATATTGATTAATTTTATTTATTATAAAAAAATATTGTGTGCCTAAAAATTGTGTTTAAAAAAATCCCCATTTTATCATCAAATGACTTTATTTTAATTTATATCCAATTGAAATAAAATGAATTCAATTTATACATTTGTAAATAATACTTTAAAAAATTATTTATACCTATTATTACACAACAATTCAACAGAATGGTCATAAATATAACATTAAATCATAATATTTTAATTGTTTATTGTCTTAGGTTTAAAATTGGTCTTGCACATAATGATATATTTCAAATAAATTACATTTATTTATAGCGAAATATTTCATATAAATATCATAATGTCATAATTCAGGTTTCATATCACATTTACATTATAAAAAAAACTAAATTATTTTAAAAGATAAGAACTATCGGTGACCATAGTTAAACCTACATTATTACATATTGAAAATAAGATTTCATTATTTAGACATATAATGAAGTAATTTTCCTTATTTTATGATTTATATCTATGATTATTGTATCTCAAAATATGAATTTTTATTTTAGTCAATGAATGGAACCAATAGAGATCATGTTAACTCTAAATTTTAACAAAAAATCAATGAGATACGAAATGAAATTGGTGATCGATTAAGGAACCATGTTGTTATTCTTAACCCGATATCTCATTTTTTGATTGAAAACAATAAATTTTCTGATTTTATTAGAAAATCTAACAAGAGAAAAATAGTGATTATTGCAATATCAATTTTTGAATAAAAATTATGAATTAATATTCATCTTCATATATTTCCCGAATGCGGAAAAAATCACCCATTTAATTTCCCAAAAGAATAATTAAATATTTTATGTGTGTAAAAGAAGGGTATATAGCAAGAAATTTTTGAATAAAAATAGTTAGTTATATATAGAAATATTTATACATTATAAGGTAGTATTTATAAATCAACGTCATAATTGTGGAGAGATTAGAAATTTTCCATTTCAATACCCTAATATAACTGGCCAAATCTAGATCAACAAAGGTTATATGCTATGTTAATCACTTGTGTGGATCATGATGGATGTGGAACACTCATCCTCTACAATAAAGATGGAATTATCATGTTTATTTTTGCAGGAATGTGCCCTTTTGAAATATTTTTAGTCTCCCATTAGTGTAATTTGATGCGATGTAAAGTATTTTTATTATATATCTGTATAGATAAATTATAAATTAGTAGCGTAAGGAAATAAAAGTAAATATTCATAATCAACTATTATAATTAATAACTATAAGGATTATGATTATATATTGATAATAATTACTTCCACTCATTGGGTCTTAATTTCAATTCATTTGGGGTTTATCTCAATATATTTGGGAATCACTAAAAAATGAGTATAAGTATATTGACCATAAATATGTTAGTTTATTTACTAATTGAATGTCAAGTATTTCTCTAAATCATGTAGTTTAGTTATAAATAAAACTCATACCTTATGTTTCCCCATTTTCATTGTCTTCAAATAACATCGAACTAATTAATTCCAAAAAGTGAAGATGATACTTTCTGAAAATCATGATAAATGAATATTTAAAAAAAGTGTGACAGTATGGAATGTATCTATTCATTGTAACAAAAAATAATGATAGATCAATGTTTCTAGGAATTGATTTTTCGGAACATAAAATGATCACAATAAAGAATATATTATTTATTCCTTGTATTGATGATATTTTTGATAAATAGTAAAGTAAAAAAGTCATCATAATTGTTGAACTTTGTTCTAGAAACATTAAAATGACAATAAAATGTTCTTAAATATGAAATACGACATTCTATATAAGCTATATACACAATGAGTTTATAATGATGAAATTTGGATCTACAAATGTCCCCACTATCTTCATATGTTTAATGAATATAGTCTTTATAGATTACCTATATCAATTTGTGGTATTATTTATTGATGATATTATTGTAAACTCAATGATAATGGAAGAGAAATATAGTAACATGATAATTTGGTTAAAGAACTAGATGGCAGATGAATTAACAAAAAATCCCCAAGTTAGATTTATGGTTATAGAAATTATCATTCTTTAGAAATTTTATCATGAGGGAGGTACATAATTATTTCCTTGTAATATAGATTTCACTAAACATTTTAATATAATGACCACTATGAATTAAATCAACTATTATCCCTGAATAGATTGAAATTATCATTTCTTTATATATAATTATTCCTAGACATATAATCCAGTCAACCTATTAACATGGAAGGGAGTCATGACCTTTTAGGATGAGGAATCTAATGAAAATTTCAGGGAGAAAAAATGATCATTATTTAGAGATCCTCTACTCACATTACCATACAATGGATAAGGGATTGGGTTTTATATTGTGGTCTTAATGAAGGTCCTAAGATGTTTTATTATGAATAGTGATGTAGTGATAGCATATACCTCATTCTATATTATGATTGACTATTATAATTACACAAACCATGTCTTCGAGATAGTTGAAGTTTTTTATTGGATATATGGATCAAGTATGTGAAAAAAAATAAGGGGTTTCATATATAATGATAATAAAATAGTTGTGTTTATATTCATCCAAAAACAGATAAATAGGAAAAATTTTATATGGTTGTAATTAATTAAATTTTATAATTAATCAAAATTTCACAACCCCTAAAATGAAAAGAAGGTTTCATAGTTATTGAGTTGAATGGATCATTATTGTTTTTCTGTTATATTGATCTCAACATAACAAATATTTATATAATTTTAATGTATATTACATTTAATCATGAATAAAAGGGAGAAATCTTATCTTTTTCAATTGTTTGTCAAAAAATATCTCAAGGTGATCACTTAATAGGTATAGATAGATGAGGTAGAGATATAATAGAATATGAGGAATTTTCATTGAACGATCATGGGTTTTTATGGAATAATATAAGTTTAGAACAAATTTTTTTCCCTAATTATACAAAAAATTTTGACGGTACTATTCAATAATGGTCATATATCATGATTCCATATTCTTCCTGAAAGTATGAATAAAAATTAAGGTATTATGTATAGTTTTAATGTGATAAAAATGGAGATATATTAGAGTATATATCGTGGGAATTGATTTTCCAACATATAATGGTTGAGGGGATTAATTATAAGGGTTTATTATTATTTACAATAACATTATGGAAAATGGAAAACATCCTTTTTCATGTGAATATATTAATCCTCAAGATATAAAAATTGAATAATTTTATTTTGGTTGTAGTTGATCACTATAGGAAATCAACACAATTTATTGATATAATAGAATATTTCTGTATTGATAAACATGTCTAGATTTCCATTGAGTAAGTGGTAATGATTTTAAGGGTGATTTATACTACTGTATATGATTTGGAGATGGGGTTTACCTTGATTTTATGGTGATTCCATAAATTAGATTTGGATATATAGATGTGTTTTGGTACTATATGTCATCCTTAGATAGATAAAAAATATGATAAAACCATTCAATCTATATATACTATTATATTAATATATTCTATAGATTTCAAATGTTGATGATATCAATACCTTCATCTTATCAAATTTTATTATATCAATTTCATTAACATGATAATTCATATGGATCTTAATGAATATCTAAATAGAAAAACGTAAAAATATATTCCATATTGGGATTAAATTGGTGAAAAAGTCAATTACGACATGATCTAGCTGTGGAAATGGTAGAGTTGGATCGATTGATTATGTATCACATTACGGAAGCACAGATTCGACATTATAGTTATGTAGAAAATTGGTAGTTAGATATGAAATTTGAAGTAGGTAATTAGACCATTGTAACACCCTAAGATTTTATGAAAAATATTCTTTTAATCTCATTGATGTCTTGTGTTGTAAGCTACAACAATATTATCTTGTGCTATACGCAACACCGTATTAGCTTGCAATATATGCAACACTATTCTTAGATTGTGTTACACACAATTTCATGTTCGTTTGATAATAGTCATTCTACGCAACATTGAGTGTATATATATATATATATATATATATTCAATGTGTAAATAAAAAATGGTTGGATTATGTTATATGAAACAACAAAAGAGTCTTGCACAACTCGCAACCATAACTTGGATTACATTACACGCGATCACGACCTTCCTCGATAGCGTGTGTTGTACGCAATAACGGGATTTACTAAACAATGATATATTATTATAATATTATTATTAACTAGCCGTTATGAATAGTATTAACTAAATTTTTAATTTTATAACATTATTATTCATCTTACACATTTTCTAGAACATGGTATAAGACCAAATTAAATTTTTCAGGTAAAATATGTATTTTTCAAAAAATGCAGTTTTGCTGCCTTTTGATGGCGCACCAACTTTAAATCTAGTTGTTGAAATTTTTCTAAGTTCAATTTGAAAAAATAAAATTCTTCTTTTCAATCAGGATATAAAAATTTACATTGGATAATGTTTTGATATTTTTCTGATAACTTTCATATTTTAATGAATAGTAAAAACACGCTATATTTTAATTAAAAACAACTTTTTTCATCGTAATAATTTATATGGTTAAATTATAATATTTAATGGTTTTAATGTATAAATAGAATATATTTTTACCATTTAATATAATGTATGTCATTATCAATGACTTTACATTGAATTCGTAGGTTAAATCAATTGAATCTTTTTCAATGTTTTAAACAAAAACCCGTTTTCATTCGACAACGAGATTAATTTTAATTTACTTTCTGAAACATATATGTATTGAATTTGAAAAAATGGATTCCATATTTGGAATCAGTGGGTCCAAATTATGTTAATAGGCTACTTTTTATTTTTTGGTGATTATGAATAGTAACTATGGTAAATTTTATTCACCATAGTTAATGTAAATCAGGTAATTAAGGGTAAATATAATATTATAAAATTACCCTAAAACATTCTAAAATTCTATTGGATGACTAAAAGTCGACGCATATCACATAATGGTTGGATTATATTCATTTAATGGACTTTTTTCCATGAAAATAATTTAATTATTATCAAAACCAAAGAAAGTGACAACATGTCACTCTCTTAAATCTTATAAGTATAATAATTTTAGTTTAGAGATAAACTTCATGAAACTTAGAACATGAGTAGTCTCCAGAAATATAATAAAATTATCTACATCATATGAATTTATTTATAATTCTTAGGGATTAAATAATTATCACACAATAGTGATGCAGAAATTTTTTATCTAGTGAAAAATCAAGAATATAGTTTTTATTAAACTAATAGTGACCATAAAATGCACAAAACCCGGACCAAAACTTATTGGTCATGTATATGTAAACCATAATCATCCAATGGTCTAATATTTGACCATTTGGATCCTTATAAAATCGATTATGACACTTATATTGTTTTATTTTAAATGATGCCAAAGTTGTCTCCTTCATAATTTAATAAATATGACAATTTAAATATTATGATTCTGAGATGATAAATTCGAGTAAAAGTATTATTGTGAAAGGTAATAGATTTATCTTCATCATAAGATTTTATTTTTAATTTTTATGCAAAAAATAAGTATATTAAATAGTTATAAAAAAATGTTGTCGTATTTATTTTATTAAGAGATAAACCAAATAAATGGTTTTAAAAATAATAAAATAAATATTATATAAACTATTTAATGTGCTACAATAATTTTAAAGATACATATGAACTTTTATGAATCTATTAAATATTTTAGTTCAAATATATCCTCTGTTTAGATTTTATTTAAATTCAAATAAATGAATAGTGTCAAAATTGACACTATTGTTATTTTATAAAATTAACATATTATTAAATTGTTTAAAAATTACAAGAATATTTAAAAATTATAAATTGAAATTTATATAGTCTAAAATGTTATAAATAATCCAATTATGTAAAATTAACAACACGTAAGTGATTATTTATAACCATTTAAAATTTAGAATTTTATTACCACAAATAAACTTAAATAGATTAAATAAGGATAAATCAAAATGATAAGGATTAAAATAAGATCAAAACATGTCTAAATTTTTTTGGTTGATTATATTACAACCCTATCTCATCTAATAATCGAATATGAGTCATTTTTGGAGGTTTTTAAGTGGAGTTATATATATTATAAATTAATATTTTTAAGAATTCCAAAGGTGCCCCTCTCCTCCCTTATAAAAGGGCACCTCCTCCCTCTCCTCCTCACACCAATTTGAGCCTTAAATCTCGGCCAAACCCTGCCAAATTCTATTATATACTTCCCTAGAAACATCCTAGAGGTCCTGGTCTTCTTTAAAGTCCAATTTTAGTGCCCTAAAAGATGGTCTCAAAGAGGCGCTTCAAAGAAGAGGTAATGTCCGTTACCGATTCTTTCAACTTTATTTCTTCTTAAAATTATTCTTCTTAGGTTGTTTCATTATGAAGTAATAACATCAGTATCACTCATATACTGATATTTTATTATAATTATTAAACAACCCTATTTCACCATCTATCCATCCTACGGAAATCGAAATCACCGCTCGTGCGTACGTACGAAATACTGTCCCCACGTCGTGGTGTAATCTATTTTACACCACCACCTTAATTGGATGGGTATAATGGTGTAAATAATAAATATATATGATTATTGTAAAGTGATATTGATTCTGTAATATTAAACATACAATTTAATAAAATTCCACGATCATGGGAATGATAGCATCACTCGTGTGTACGTACGGACTACCGTCTCCACGACGCGATGAGATTCATTCTCCATGTTAACCATACATGAATGATCATATAGTTTATATAATGAATAATAATGAAATATATGAAATAATAATGCTACTAGATTTATATATATATATATGTATGTCATCTATTTAGTTTCATTCAATTCAATAAGGAAACGAAAACATCGTTCATGCGTACGTACGGCCTACCGTCTCCATGAACGGTGTATTTCATTAATTTTATCGATCTATAATATACATATGTATATGATGAATATATGTTATATATAAATCATGTTTTACATTTTGGAATTATGTAAATCAGGATATAAGTAATAATATCAAGAACGAAAAGTTGAAACACATACGATAAATGAAATAATTTTACCCAAAATGCTGCTTTAACATGGGATTTACAAAAGAATGGGCAATATAAAGTCATAAGTGAAACATATATGATATCATAACAATTAATATGATTCTGTAATAAGTCAATGACATTATTTAAATCATTATACTGGAGGTTCGGATACGTACGAAGCATATCAGAACTAAGGTAAGGGATAATTATTCCAATCTCATTCTTATCTGAGATTGTTTATTCATAAATATTTACTAGGGTTATATTTATCATCAATGTCCCTGATTTCTATGAATGGTTTCATGTATATTTAAAGTCCTTTTTACCCATTTTTACTTTTACTACATGGTATGTAAGGAATCTTTCTTTGTTTACGTTACGAGGAACTTTTTTGACTTTTCCGGCAAAAGTACCAGAAGAATGTTTTTTTATATTATATGGCACGAACGGATTTTAACGGTTTTATAAAGCCTTATTTTCATGAATCTTCCTCGAAAATATTTCATGACAATTTTAAACAAAATCCTATTCTTTTAAAATTTCATGGCATTTTGTGAAAAGAATATGATTTTGAAGAAGAAACGATATTTTCCTCAAGAATTAATTTCAAGTGTTTTATCAAAACCATTTTTTCATATAAGATGACATTATTTCATATGTGTATGTTTCAATTATAATTTCTCTATGATTTACATGGTTTCACTTTTCTTATTATGAAATGATATCTATTTCTTTTATATGGATTATGTGATGATGGGATGATGTTTATGAAACCCATTTTATTTATTGGGTTATTATGAATGATGTATGTTTATTTTGTGGCACAAGTAAGAATGATTTCATTATGAGATGTGTGGGACATATATCTCCCTCCAATGCATTGGGTAAAGATTTATATCTCATGAGATAGACATAGCTAGAATGACAAGTTAAACTGGTTCAGTAATACAGGACTGGAATGAGGAGTGAACTCGATTCAGAAAGGGACTTTGTCCACTAAGATGGTATTGGCAGCAATTCCTTGGCTACCATTGAAGTAATATCATGTGCTTAATGGTTTCCACAATTACATGTTTTATTCCCATTCTATTTTATCACGATTTAGGTTTCATTATGATCTATGCCTTATGTACTTCCATGTTTTATGTCGTTGCTCAAGATTTTTAATGTTCATGTTTTTTTAAGTTCAAATGTATATGGTATGTTTTATTTTATCAATGATTACCCTTACTGAGCATTTGATCTCACCCGTTTTATGTTTTCTTTTCCCCAAGGATTAAAAGTAAGATTTTAGGTAAAAAACAAAAATGGGAAGATCTTTATGGGAGATGTTGAAGATCTTTTACCACGATTAAAATATTACGTTCCAAGTTTCCAAAGAAACTAAACTATTATGGTCATCGTGTGTCTTTTTTTTTATGTACTATGTATTCCGCAAAAGTAATGTAATGTCTATGTATGTCAAGCTTCAGGTCTCTACAGTTGGTATCAGAGGAAAGGATTAGTTATCCATTGGAATCTAGGATGCGAAAACGTTAGTGAGATCCCTAGAGATATTTCTAAGGTATGTCTAGGGATGTCCCTACGGTTAAGTATAAGTATAGGTTATAGTCCTAGAATTATGGTAACGATATTAGATTAAACCTAAGATGTTAGATATTGAAGTTACTCCCCTTTGATTATGATTTGTGTCTCTCACACTATTCTTTTTGGGTTTTAGAAAATGGCTGGAAACAAGATGATTCACGATAATGGAGGATATGATGGACAATGGAATGATATTTTTCATGAGAAACCAAATTAAATGTTATTTGGAAGTCCAAAAATCATTATTATGCCGAATCAACAATCTCATAATATGATCAATAAACTCAAATTTGGTATGTTTCCTGACTCGGAAAATAAGAGAAATATGGAGTTTCATGATGATCATATAGGAAAGAAATTTCAATTCCCCCTATGTAAATCATGTGGGAAGAGGCATCAAGGAGAATGTTTCAAAGGAACCAAAAGATGCTTTTGGTGTGGGAAAGAGGGACACAAAGCTAGTAAATGCAAAGGAAAAGGATTAGTTAACACCATGGATGAGGATAATGCTATTGCTACGACATCAACAATGGTTAAATGTTTTAAATGTGGAATGTACAGGCATTATGCAAACCAATTCCCAAAGGGAAGGTCTCCTGAAGAGAATCAGTATGGTCGTATGGGTAGTACATATGTTGATGACGATGAAGAGACTACAAACGATATGTGAGATGAAATAATTTTTGAAGCTCAGTCAATGGTTTAAGAAGGTAGTGGAAAGATTAAATGTTTATCAATTGTAATGTTGTATAAGTAGTCTCATGGTACTATGGAATAAAGAGACATCTAAGGATTGTTACACTATTATCTTTCCCTATGTTTTGAAAGTGTATGATGAATGGTACCAGTAACCATGAAAGGTTATTCAGATATTTTTGGAAAGTAGATGATATGTGCATACTGAAGGGATAAGGAGAAAAATTAAATGTTTGATAATATTCATGAGCTCAGGATTGATATAAGGAGAAGGTTATATCATGGTTTGAGTATATAGAATTTTTGGATTTTGGTATGTGGAAAGAGTTAACGTTTGACAGCATTCATGTTTTCACTAAGGTTTAATGGGTATTCATTTTTCAATAGAATACATGATTAAGGTATTCACATGATTAGAATGTGACCAAAAAGATAATGCGGTATAAATGATGGTTGGTTGATGTCATTTCATGTCATTTCAAGTAATCGTTTTCTTTATACTATGATCTTGGACCGAAGTATTTTTGATAAAGATTGGAATGGATTATGTTGGACATAAGATAGTATTGTTTAAGGATAGAACTTTTTTTCAGTATTATTGATGGGATGTTATAGTTATGTAGTTTTAGAAAAAGGATAACTTGTAGGACGGGCGACATCCCATCGTGTCGGACAAGGCTGTGGGAATCGAACCCACAACCGAAGTGCGACTGGCCTTTATCGCCTACAACTGGCCTACATGAAGTCCATGTTTAGTAGAAACTAGTTTTATTATATCAAGCAGTATGATATATAAAGTATAATTCCATTTTAGGAACCATATATGATTAATCTCACTATAGATGGACTTATGTATTTTTGATAACTTTTATAACCTTTAGTTTGAGACAGATGGAATAACCCATCATTCTATCAAATGATCTGCTAACACTACACTAATGACAAATTTAACATCATTTCTTTAAGAGATGAAGTGGAAATTGTCTAATGAACGACCAATGGTGAGACTGTACCAAAATCACGAAAGTATTTCTTCTAAATCCAATTTAATCAACTTTAGGGAAATGATCTTGAAAACAAAAAATGTTGTCCTAGTGCCCTTATATCCGGTGAATTAGATGGTACCTTTGATAATCACAAATCTATGGCTTTGTGATTGATGGATTTTTCATAGCCATGTTCTCTACCACTCTCCAACATAACTTGATGGTTATATTTTTCTTCCATATCCATATTTTCATCTATGTTCTCCTACGTGGAAACCCAGTGATGAGTCAGTTTGGGTAACAGTTACATTTCATACTTTAGTTTTTAAAGCCATGTTGTGGTATTCCTTTTTAATATGTTGTTTTATATTAAAGAAACTTTCGAGTAGTAAACCATTTATAACCCCGACGAATTTCAAGGGCGAAATTCATTTTAAGGGGGGGGGGGTAGAATGTAACACCCCAAGATTTTATGAAAAATATTCTTTTAATTTCATTGATGTCTTGTGTTGTAAGCTACAACAAGATTATATTGTGCTATATGCAACACCATATTAGCTTGCAGTATATGAAACACTATTCTTAGATTGTGTTACACAAAATTTCATGTTCGTTTGATAATAGTCATTATACGCAAAATTGAGTGTATATATATATATATATCTTCAATGTATAAATTAAAAATGGCTGTATTCTGTTATATGAAACAACAAAAGTGTCTTGCACAACACGCAACCATAACTTGTCTTGCATTACACGCAATCACGGCCTTCCTCGATAGCGTGTGTTGTACGCTATACCGGGATTGACTAAACGACGATATATTATTATAATATTATTATGAACTAGCCATTATGAATTGTATTAACTGAATTTTTAATTTTATAACATTATTATTCATCTTAAACATTTTCTATAATATGGTATAAGAACAAAATAATTTTTTCAGGTAAAATATGTATTTTTCAAAAAATGCAGTTTTGCCGCCTTTTGATGGCGCACCCACTTTAAATCTAGTTGTTGAAATGTTTATAAGTTCAATTTGACAAAATTAAATTCTTCTTTTGAATCAGGATATAAAAATTTACATTGGATAAAGTTTTGATATTTTTCTGATAACTTTCATATTTTAATGAATAGTAAAAACACACTATATTTTAATTAAAAACAAATTTTTTCATCGTAATAATTTATATGGTTAAATTATAATATTGAATGGTTTTAAAGTATAAATAGAATATATTTTTACCATTTAATATAATTTATGTAATTAGCAATGATTTTACATTGAATTCGTAGGTTAAATTAATTCAATCTTTTGCAATGTTTTAAACAAAAACCCATTTTCATTCAATGAGGGGATTAATTTTAATTTAATTTCTGCAAATTCTGTGTATTGAATTTGAAATAATGGATTCCATATTTGGAATCAGTGGGTACAAATTATGTTAATAGGATACTTTTTTTTGGGGGATTATGAATAGTAACTACGATAAATTTTATTTACCATAGTTAAAGGTAAATCGGGTAATTAAGGGTAAATATAATATTATAAAATTACCCTAACACATTCCAAAATTCTATTGGATTAATAAAAGTCGACCCATATCACCTAAGGGTCAGATTATATTCATTTAATGGACTTTTTTCTATGAAAATAATTTAATTATTATTAAAACCAAAGAAAGTGACAACATGTCACTCTCTTAAATCTTATAAGTATAATAATTTTAATTTAGTGATAAAATTCATGAAACATAGAAAATGAGTAGTATCCAGAAATCTAATAAAATTATCTGCATCATATGAACTTATTTATTATTTTTAGGGATTAAATAATTATCACACAATAGTGATGCAGAAATTGTTTATCTAGTGAAAAATCAAGAATATAGTTTTTATTAAACTAATAGTGACCATAAAATGCACAAAACCCTGACCAAAACTTATTGGTAATGTAAATGTAAACCATAGTCATCCAATGGTAGAATATTTGACCATTTGGATTCTTATAAAAGAGATTATGAAACTTATATTATTTTATTTTAAATGATACCAAAGTTGTCACCTTCATAATTTAATAAATATAACAATTTAAATATTGTGATTTTAAGATGATAAATTCGAGTAAAAGTATTATTGTGAACGAAAATAGATTTATCTTAATCATATGATTTTACTTTTAATTTTTATGCAAAAAATAAGTATATTAAATAATTATACAAAAATGTTGTAGTATTTATTTTATTAAGAGATAAGCCAAATAAATGGTTTTAGAAATAATAACATAAATATTATATGAAATATTTAATGTGCTACACTAATTTTATAGATACATATGACGTTTTATGAATCTATTAAATATTTTAGTTCGAATATATCTTCTGTTTAGATTTTATTTAAATTCAAATAAATGAATAGTGTCAAAATTGACACTATTGTTATTTTAAAAAAATAACATATTATTAAATTGTATAAAAATCACAAAAATATTTAAAAATTGTAAATTGAAATTTATATAGTCTAAAATGTCATAACGTATCAAATTATGTAAAATTAACAACACATAAGTGATTATTTATAACCATTTAAAATTTAGAATTTTATTACCACAAATAAACTTAAATAGATTAAATAAGGATAAATCAAAATGATAAGGTATAAAATAAGATCAAAACATGTTTAAATTTTATTGGTTTATGATATTACAACCCCATATCATCTAATATTAGAATATGTGTCATTTTTGGAGGTTTTTAAGTGGGTTTATATTTATTATAAATTAATATTTTTAAGAATTCCAATGGTGCCCCTCTCCTCCCTTATAAAAGGGCACCTCCTCCCTCTCCTCGTCACACCAATTTATGCCTTCAAGCTCGAAAAAACCCTACCAAATTCTTTTATACACTTCCATATAAACATCCTAGTGGTCCTGGTATTCTTCAAAGACGAATTTTAGTGCCTTAAGAGGAGGTCTCAAAGAGGCGCTTCAAAGAAGAGGTAATGTTCGTTACCGATTCTTTCAACTTTATTTATTCTTCCAATTATTCTTCTTAGGTTGTTTCATTATGAAGTAATAAAATCAGTATCACTCATATACTGATATGTTATTATAAGTATTAAACAACCCTATTTCACCATCTATCCATCCTACGGAAAACGAAATCATCGCGCGTGCGTGTGTACGGAATACCGTCTCCACGTCGTGGTGTAATCTATTTTCCACCACCAACTTAATTGGATGGGTATAATGGTGTAAATAATAACTATATATTATTATTTTAAAGTGATATTGATTCTGTAATATTAAACATACACTTTAATAAAATTCCTTGATCATGGGAAGGATATCATCGCTCGTGCGTACGTACGGACTACCGTCTCCACGACGCGATGAGATTCATTCTCCATGTTAACCATAAATGAATGATCATATAGTTTATATAATGAAAAATAATAAAATATATGAAATAATAATTCTACTGGATTTATGTATATATATTTGTATGTCATCTATTTAGTTTCATTAAATTCAATAAGGAAACGAAAACAACGTTCATGCGTACGTACGACCTACCGTCTCCATGAATGATGTATTTCATTCCTTTTATCAATCTATAATATAAATATGTATATGATGAATATATATTATATATAAATTATCTTTCACATTATGGAATCATGTAAATCATGATATAAGTAATAATATCAAGAAAGACAAGTCGAAACACATACGATAAATGAAATGATTTTACCCAAAATGCTGCTTTAACATGGGATTTACAAAATAACGGGTAATATAAAGTCATAAGTGAAACATATATGATATCATAACAATTAATATGATTCTATAATAAGTCAATGACATTATTTAAATCATTATAAATGAGGTTCGGATACGTACGAAGAATATCAGACCTAAGGTAAGGGATAATTATTCCAATCTCATTCTTATCTGAGATTGTTTATTCATAAGTATTTACTCGGGTTATATTTATCATCAATGTCCCTGATTTCTAAGAATGGTTACATGTATGTTTAAAGTCCTTTTAAACCATTTTGACTTTTAATAAATGGTATGTAAGGAATCTTTCTTTGTTTACGTTACAGGGATCTTTTTTGACTTCTCCGGCAAAAGTACGAGAAGAATGTTTTTTTAACTTATACGGCACGAACGAATTTTTACGGTTTTATAAAGCCTTATTTTCATGAAGCATCCTAAAAAGGATTTCATGAATATTTTAAACAAAATCCTATCCTTTTAAAATTTCATGGCATTTTGTGAAATGAAAATTATTTTGAAGAAGAAAGGATATTTTCCTCAAGAATTCATTTGAAGTGTTTTATCAAAACCATTTTTTCATCTAAGATGACATTATTTCATATGTGTATGTTTCAAGTATAATTTCTCTATGATTTACATGGTTTCACTTTCCTTATTATGAAATGATATCCATTTATTTTATATGGATTATTTGATTATGGGATGATGTTTATGAAACACATTTTATTTATTGGGTTATTATAAATGATGTATGTTTAATTTGTGGCACAAGTAAGAACGATTTCATTATGAGATGGGTGGGGCCTATATCTCCCTCCAATGAATTGGGTAAAGATTTATATCTCATGAGATAGACATGGCTGGAACGCCAAGTTAAACCGGTTCAGTAATACAGGACTGGAACGAGGAGTGAACTCGATTAAGAAAGGGACTTTTTCCACTAAGATGGTCTTGGTAGAAATGCCTTGTCTACCATGGAAATCACCTCATGTGCTTAATGGTTTCCACAATTACATGTTTTATTACCATTCTATTTTATCATGATTTATGTTCCATTTTGATCTATGCCTTATGTACTTCCATGTTTTATGTCATTGCTCAAGATTTTTAATGTTCTTATTTTTTTAAGTTCAAATGTATATGGTATATTCTATTTTATCCATGATTACCTTTACTGAGCATTTGAGCTCACCCTTTTTATGTTTTCCTTTCCCCCAGGATTAAAAGAAAGATTTTAGGTAAGTAAACAAAATTTGGACGATCTTTATGGGAGATGTTGATGATCTTTCACCACGATTAGAAGATTACGTTCCATGTATCCAAAGACACTAAACTATTACGGTCCTTGTGTGTCTGTTTTTGTTATGTACTAAGTATTCCGTAAATGTAATGTAATGTCTATGTACGTCAAGCTTCGGGTCTCTACAACCATCATAAGAACATATCTATTAAAAGGTTATATGATATTTAGATAGAATGGAAATTTTTGTCCTTGGTGTATTTTCCACTTTCTTGATTCTTGATCACGTAGGGATGCTAGTTTATCACATAACACTTTCACTTAAGCACTATGATGATCAATATGTGTTACATGTATCCAATTTTAAAAGTAATTTCATGTCCCTTCACATTTAAAAAACTCATATGTTATTCAAAAAATACAATTATCAATCTTTTAATGAAGAAGAATTTGATATTCTTTATCAAATAGTAAATTTACAATGAAAAAACCACCAACCAGTGAAAGGTTTTATAGTGAAACCATAAAATCAAGGATGAATCTTGGGAAACTAATGATGTGATCAGGTATAATTATCCCCAGTTTATTATCCATTTCTTGTTAATTTTAGGAATAAATTAGTATTTTGGGGTTTAAAATGTAACGCCATAAGAATTTATTTTAATTATTTTGAAATAAATTTTATGTATTGTATAACATTTATTACACACAACTACGAGTTTAAATGAACCGTTAATAATTATAAATTTTAAGATAAACCTATTGGATTACTAAAATTGAATATGATATAACAAAATATTAAATAAATGTACATTTCTTTTCTTGAATTAATTTTTTTTATTGGTGAACATGAAATAATCATTAATTTCTTATAAAGTTTTTTCATGATTAAAAGACCCAATTTTCTAAAGATATGTATTTTTATCAATGTTATTAAGGTTTATATACATAAATATATTTACTAATGTTAAAAAGGGACAATAATTAAATATATTTTAATTGTGTGAATAATAATTTTTAATTTTTTTTCTAATGGATAAGAATGATGATAAAATCATTTGATGGAAAAAATATTCTTTTCCATAAAAATGATTTATAAGTGAATTTTTACCATAAAATAATGAATTAATTGATAATGAATAAATATTTTAATTATATTAAATTATTATATATTCAATAATTTTTTTGGCATTGATCTAGTACTTTTTATATGCATATGAATTAAAATAAAGGTAGGTGGATTCTTAAAAATTCATTTTAAAGTAACGTATTTCATTTCAATCTATATTATTTTGATAAAATTTATTATCAGTGGTAGATGTTGAATTTGAAAAAATTTATTTTATATTTGGAATCATCATGCGAAAAAAAAATTATGTGGCCACTTTAATTTTTTTCATAATGAATAGTAAAAACATTAAAAAAAATTTATAATAGTTGTGAAAAAATATGTATACCAGGAGGTAAACTATTTCATAACCGTAAATGGTATAAATATACATGGCTATGTATTTTTTGAAGATATTTCAAACTTATCTTTCATTATATTAATTTAATGGAAATGTGTTCTTTTTCTTATAATACTATAAGATTTTAAATTATATTTCTCATTAAATTAATTTTATTTCCTCAATATTATTCATTACATGTAACATTGATTTAAAACTAACCTCACTTACTATTAATATATTTTATTATTTTCACATTATTTCTATATCTGATCCACAAAAATTTGTTGTATGAATGGAAATAAAGAGATCCAAACGAATATGAATAAATTTTTAATATAATGAAAATACATTGACTAGTACATAATAAACAAGTTATCATTTTTAGAAAATTAATTATATTCATTTTAAAGTAATAATTCCCCATGAAATTGTGTTTCATATCATTTTGTGAGAAAATAATGTTTTTAATTAATAACATAATTAAAAAAGGTTTTTTACCAATGTATTAAATTAAATTAAATATTTTAAAACCATAATTTTAATAAAATAATTTTAATAATTTTAATTTATTTTAAAAGTAATTTTTTCCATTTATATAATGAGTAATCCATATAGGTTCATTATAATTAATTTTATTTCATATTTTGGTATAAATATAATTATACTTTAGAAAACATCTTTTCAAGAACAAACCTTTTTGTCTCATTTTATATGTATAAATTTAAATAAAAAATATTCAATTTATGTCAACTGAATTATATAAAACTGATTCAATATTATTAATAATCTTCTAATTTTTTGTGAGGCACTTTTTTGTTTTATATTAATGAATAGATATTTTCTTAAATATCTGTAAACACGATCACATTAAAATGTGTCTAGCACGATTAAAACATTATTATTTGACATTATAATTTATCTAGAACAGTCATTTACACTATTGGATTAGTTTCTCTGGACCATTATATCCAAAATCTCAAAATATGTTCACATGGTGCAATATTTTTTTGATATTGGCATTAATATTATTTTAATATAAGAATAAATAAACATTGTCAATCTTTTGATGTTAATATCATAGATAATTTTTTACAATAGGGTAATAAAATGATATGTTCTTGTTCTGAATTGTTTGTTTAAAGTAAAATTAATTTTTTTCCCTCGTTTAAATGTATTTTTAATTTGTATTCATTTAATTTTATGCAACACTGACACAATATTTATTTCATTAATAGAAAATTAAAATATATTTTTTTAATAATAATATTTTGATAAAATAATGTGTTTCAATAATTCCATTAAATAAATAAAAAATATATGATATTTTTGAGTGTTTTATATATGAATTAATTTAATATATTGATTACCTTAATTTCTATGTAAATGAATAGTTCCAAAAATTAAAATAATGATATATTATAATAAAATGTATTTTATAAAATGATTGGAAATTTATAAATATCATACCCTTCAACAAGGTAATGGGATATTGTTTATAAAATCATCCATGGTCAACTTGTTGGTCATTTGTCCTTTTATCTTACCATTCTTTACTCCTGAAGAGTAAAAAATTGATATCATGATATATGTCAAAAAGTTTAATTTAATGTTAATTCTATGAGATAAGGGTAGAAATATAATTCAAAAATTGTCCATATATTAGTTTATGATAGAAATTATAAAAATATTTATCTTCTAATTGATTTATCTGGATTTTGATAAAATTATTCATGGAAATTAATTTATATTTATTTTATACTTTAAGAATTTCAAATAATTCCCCTCCCATAACATGTAAAACGAAACCCTGTCTCCTCTATTACTCACACAATATATTCTATATATCTTATGCAATACCTACCGAAATTTCTTCATATGATATTATTATTCTTCTATAAATATTGTTTTATATCTACCTTCTCACCTTCCCCTCCATTGAAAAATGATAAAGTTGCTCGTTCATACATGTGTTTTACTATCTCCCTGAAGCAATGTGATTATTTTTTCATATCCACTATACATCAATGTTAATAAAGATTTATTTCATGAAAAAATTATAATTTAATATGATATAATTATTATTATTTAAATTTGAAATAGTTTATATCTTTATTGAATTTCATCAGTCGAAATGTGAAATATTGTTCATGTATAGAATGAACAACCATCTCCATGAATAGTGTAATTAATTTTTTTCTCTACGTTAATGGAAAAATAAGTTAATAAAAATTTATATATTAATAATGAATATTATATGTATATTATGATTAAAACTATTCAAAAATATTGAACCACGATCACTATTCAAGGATCGGAACTGATGAACTGAAATTCTCATTAAAATTAAAATAGTTAACACTGAGAAATGATGATTTAATGAAGAATTGTTAATAAATGTATATCGAAATTTAATAATGGGATAATATTTGATATTATATATATGTAACTTGTTATGGTATATTATTATTATAAATTTAAATTTATGTACTATTGGTTTGAGTGATTTCAATCATGTTAAAGATGCAGTATGTGTTTTTTATCTCAATATTTTTTCAGTGTTACATGTTTGATGTTATGAAACTATTAGTGTTTATGAAGTGTATATATTGAATCGTTTATTTTTTATACCATGGGTAAATCTGAATCAATGTTATTTAATATTACAACTCAAATTATTTCATCATAGTGGTTTTTATTCAAGCATTACTAATAGATAAGGGTTTATTTCACAATCCTATTATTATTATGTAATATTAATAGTTATCTATTCCTTAAGGGAAATATATTACATTTATATATTATATAAAATATATTTTATTCTCCAATATTTTTATATAAAAGAACATGTTTTCTTTCATTTACCATGCATTATTTACACATTATACTAAATTAATATTTTTATGTGAAAAGAAATTTTTATTTTAATTCTCCAGGGATCCATTTTCCTCCATGTACATATTTTTATTAAAATAATTATATTATTTTTTATTATTCTAAATTTTTTATTAAATTTATTTTTACCCATATTTAAATTTCAATAAATTATAATCAAAATGAAAATTCATTTTTTTTCTAAAAGAGTCATTTTAAAAATTTTATGAAATATTGTAAAGGAATATTCTTTTAGAATACTCAAAATGAATTTAAATTTCCACAATCATAACCAATAAATTTCATAAATAATATTTTTAATTCTTTAATGGATATTTTCAATGAAAATATTTTCCTTATTTTTTTAATAGTGATTTTCAATGTGTATAGGGTATTTTCCGAAGAATGATTGTAATGAAATCATTACAATATATATATTCATCAATGAAAATAATAATAAATTTTAATTATGGGAATCTAGGGTTATATTGTAATGATACCAACCAAATTATTTCATTGGATGGTTTATTATATATTTGACTTAAGAATGTACTAATATTCCATATTCTTTTGTTAATCTAATAAATATACTTATTGATTATAAGTAGTTTTGGTTTTGTTGTGTTTTTTAATCATATGATGAATGAATTGGGATTATTATGTTAACGGTGTTTTTTAGAATTAAATATCTGTTGGTCGGAGTAGATACTCAAGAGGGGGGTGAATTGAGTTCCAATTAAAATTTCTGTTAAAAATATTTCTCTTAAAATCCCCCAATTTAAAAACAAAGTTAAACTGTAGTGAATCTATACAGAGTGTAAAGGTTCAATTAGTTTCTAAAAGATTGATTAGGTCTCAGTAAACTTAATTTGAAGATTAAATTAACTTTTGAAACTAAATTACCGATTTACAATAAGCATAAACACTTGCTAATTTAATTATCAAAGTAGATTTAAAATAGTTTTGTATTTCAAAGTAATAGCAACGTAATATGTAAAATATATATGTCACGACCCTTCCTCGGGGCCCGTGCCGTGACTACGCCAAGCCCGCCTTCCATAGGCCAGGGGCTGGCGACTAGCACCAAGGCGTAAAATTCCCAATAAAAAGGGAAGGCATTGCCTTTGTAAAGTAAACAAACACCACAGAGCAAGCAAGAAGTAGTCAAAACTATGTAAAAGATGGTACAACTGTAAGTGCGGAAAAGTATGTGGGCCAGTATACAAACCCAAACTGAAAGTAAAGTACAACTGGAAAGGGAAAACAACAACTGAAAAGTAAAGCCGCAATGCCGAGCTGTCCACTGGAAATCCCACCTGAATGGTGAGTACAGATAGCCTCCTCTGCTCCTCGGGTCCAGCCGACCGCTCTGAGTACGTCCTGCCCAGTGGTCTACCTCCAGGTATCGTCCTGCTTCGCAAGCCTCAACCTCGATCAGCGATGTCCGTCGTCTTTAACCAACACAACATAGTGCGGGCATTGCCCATGCAGGGTTGAGTAAAAGCTACTCAGAAGAGACCCCGAGACCCCCGAAGGTCTCCCAGAATCCACAAAGGATAATCCACAAAGGAAGGATACAATCACGAAGTAACATCTGACACTGCTTAGGTATATACCCATACATATACCTAAGTCACCAATTCTCGTTCGGCTCCAACATCCGAGCCCAAGAACAACCCAGTCCACACAGGAAAGCAAAACGTAAATCCACACAGGATAGCTCATCACAATCCTCATAGGAAAGCAAAACAGGATTCAGCTCACACAGGTATACTTCTTCATATGACGATAGAGATGATCAAATATAACCACCGATTCATCTAAGACTTCGGACCCACAAAGGATCGATGGGTACCAACCCCCGCAATGACCCACATTGAATCTGACCCTCAAAGGATCGATAGGTAACTAACCCCCGAAAAGAGCCACACAAGATCTGTAGCACTGATCCACGTAGGATTGCTGAGTGTTGTAGTCGTCGCCATCAAATCCACTGAGGATCTCTGTACAGTCGTCGTCGTCATCATAGTCGCAAACGTAGCCAACACTAGGGTTCTTGCTCACAACAAGCTCGTTCGGGAGGGTCCGCTCCACGATCCGAGAGGCTGATATATCAACTGACACATAGTCTAGAGTTTATGTATCCAAAAGTTCTGTATCATCAACAGGAACTCAACGTCGCAGACTGCGCGTCAATAGGACGTCCGGTCTGAGAGTTATTGGTTTTTTTGTTGCAGGGGCCTGGTTGGTTTTTAAGGCAAAACCAACCCGACCGTACTCCACCTACGTCCAAACCTCGGGCGGAGTAATCCAAAAGATCTGTCTCACTAAGAGGAATCCAACAAAGTCAACGGCACGTCAATTGGATGTCCGGAGCTTAAGATATGAGCGTTTCCGCTCCGAGGGCCCGATTGGTTTCGTGTACGACCCAACCCGGCCAAACCCAAAGTATTCTGAAACCTTGTGTGCGATATACCGAAACGACCATCTCGATCCAAGAATCGCATCACAACTGATGGTGCGTCGAACGGAGGCCCATAGCAGAAGTTATGGGCGTCCGACCGAAAAAGATTCGGTATTAAGGGGTTCGGGCCCGGTCCGACCCGGCCCGATACCCCCTAGGGTCGGCCCGAACCGGGTGGACCCGAACCGGGTCCGGGTCCGGGTCCGGGCCTGCCCGGCCTGGCGCTCTGCGCGCTGGCCCGACGCTCGGCCAAACGGCAGAGCCGTTGAGAAAGGGGGGGGGGGGGCTGGCCCCTGGTTTGTAACCGTGGCCCCCATTAAGGGGGCCGTTGTGCTGGCCGGCCGGGGGTTTGAACTCCCAGCTTCCTCTTGTCCGGTCGGCCCGCCCCGACCGACCGGTTTCTACCACCACGGTACCGGAGATGGCCGGTCCCCTCCCTACTCTGACGCCGGCAGCCCGTTTCCGGCCGGCGGTTCCCATGCTCCGCCGTGGCCCGGTACCGACCGCGACCCTCATTTGTCTGGTGCGGGGCGACGGGGCCGCACCCTTCTGCCGCGGCCCCACTCTGGCTGTGGTGCTTTTGCGGTTCTCCGGTGCGGCGTGACGACGCCACGACTTGGTTCATATTTTTAAAAATGTGGCGTGTCGGCATCACGCTTTCTTACCGTTCGTTCCCACGTGGTGCGACGGCACCGCAGCACTTCCCGTCGTACCGCAACAACACAAAAATAAAAGGGAGGGGGGGGGGGGGGTCGGCCGTGTTTGTGCGGTCCGGCCTCCTCCCGTTAATTGATAACATGCGGTCAAAATATACGTGGATAATGAACGGGAGTAAGTCATGAAAAGAAAACGGATAAACCCCTACCTCGTGTGAGCTTGAACGGAGGTTCTTCGAACGAGGATTCATCACGGGAAGAGATGTCGTGAAAGAAGACGTCGACAACATCGCGGTACATGGCGTCGCATAATCGGTTTTCGAGAACTCGACGTTATTCGTCAGAGACCGATGTGTTCTTCGCGTTCTTCGTCGAAGTAGAAGAAGTTATTCAAGTCCTTAGCCCTTTTCTCCCAATGACCCCACCACAAAAATTCTAACCCCAAAAATAAATTAAGCCCACACTTAATTTATTAATTAGACATTAGTTCGAATTTCAAACACACACATTAAACTCACTCTTCATTAATAACAGAAGTTATTAATACTTAAGTTATCATATTTAAATGTGAGTTGAGGGAGTTAAGGAATGTGAAGGGGTTGGGTTCTTGTGGGCCCCACCACCCTCATAACCTTCCATGGGAAGTTGGGTAGTTACCCAACTTCCACCACAAGCTTAAAACCACTTAATGAAAATAAAAATTGTAGTTAAAATTTAATTTTAACTTCCAAGATTTTTATCAACTTCTCTCGTGAAAATGCAACTCCGGAAATGGCGTTCATAAGCAATTACCGGCGCTACGGTTCCATCGGTGCCCTCGGAATTCGATTCTGAGCACCGATTCAAAAGTTAGAAATTACCGCTCATTCGTTCACTGAACGTACCCGAGCTAAATTTCAGATAGAAATTCCGGGCACACCAGGCCTTAGAATCAAGTGCCGTCAGAAACTGCGTTCATGTAAAATCCCAAAAAAAATTAAGAAAAAAATTTCCTTGTATTTTCCGGGTCTTTACATTACTCCCCCCTCAGGGATTTACGTCCCCGTAAAGATATATCACAAGCTAATGAAACAAATGTGGGTACTGAGCACGCATCTGAGCCTCCCGCTCCCAAGTGCTCTCCTGGAGATTCCGGTGCTTCCATCTGATGCGCACTAGAGGAATCGACCGTCCACGTAGGACCCACTCCTGTCAATCCTCGATCTCCACTGGGACCTCCGTAAAAGTCTCCCCATTATCAACGTCTAGCTCCCCATGGTCAATGATATGCGTCGGGTCGTGCAAGTATCTCCTCAGCTGAGATACGTGGGAGATGTCATGCACCCTGTGCAACTGAGGTGGTAGAGCCAGGCGATAAGCCACCTCGCCAATCCTGATGAGGACCTGGAATGGTCTGATAAAGCGTGGAGATAACTTGCCGCCTCAGCCAAATCTCTGTAATCCACATCGAGTTGAGACACACAAGAAGACATGGCCGCCATCCTCGAACTCTAGTGGCCTCTGCCACCTGTCATCATAAGACATATGCCGGCTCTGAGCTGTCCTCATCCACTCCTGGATGACCTGGACCTTCTCTGTCATGGCCTGGACCATCTCCGGTCCCACAAGTGCTGACTCCCCAGGGTCTGTCCAGCAAAAAGGAGATATGCAAGGTTGGTCGTACAACGCCTCGTATGGTGCCATCCCGATGGTCGAGTGGTAGCTGTTGTTGTACGCGAACTCCACCAAGGGTAGGTGGTCCTCCCAGCTGCGACCAAAGTCGAGGACACATGTGAGAAGCATGTCCTCGAGAGTCTGAATGGTCCTCTCCATCTGACCATCCGTATAAGGGTGAAAGGCAGTGCTCAGACGTAGCTGTGTCCCGAATGCCTCCTGCAACCCCTTCCAAAGACGGGACGTAAAGTGAGCATCTTGATCGGAGACGATAGATGATGGCACACCGTGAAGCCATACAATATCCTGAACGTAGAGATGCCCCAAGCTCTCCACTGAGCCCTGCTCTCTGATGGGTAAGAAGTGTACTGACTTGGTGAGTCGGTCGACAATCACCCAAATGAAGTCATGACCTCTGGAAGTGCGTGGAAGTCCAGTCACGAAGTCCATAGATATTCCATCCCACTTCCACTTCGGGACCTCCAAAGGCTGTACCATGCCTGCTGGTACCTGGTGCTCTGCCTTCACCTGCTGGCAGGTGAGGCATCGAGAAATGAACTCCGCCACATCCTTCTTCATGCCCGGCCACCAGTGCTGTCGTCTCTGGTCGTGGTACATCTTCTCCACTCTGGGATGTACCGCCAAGGGAGAAGTGTGAAACTCTCTCAACACCTCCTACCATAATGAAACTGGTACCAAGGTACGTCCTCTGAAAAGGACGTCGTGCTCTGCTCCAAAGGAGAAACCGTCAGGTGCCTGTCCTAAGGATATCTGCACACGCCGCCTCTCACAGTCAGCGTCCCTATGATGTGCCTCTCTGAACTGCTGCAGTAGTGGAGGTGTGACTATGAGAGACTGAAGGAAGGCTACCCCATCTCTATCCACGAAGGATATCTGAAAAGCGGCTAGCTGCTCTGTCGCCTCCTCAAGTAGCTGAATACCCGTCCTCCTGCTGAGAGCATCGACTACCACGTTCCCCTTCCCAGGAGTATAGACTATCTCAATGTCAAAGTCCTGGAGGAACTCGAGCCATCGCCGCTGTCTCAGATTCTGGTCCTTCTGAGAGAAGATGTATCTGAGACTCTGATGATCAGAAAAGACTATAAAGCACTCTCCCATCAGGTAGTGTCGCCATGTCTTCAGAGCGAAGACCACCGCTACTAACTCCAGGTCATGGGTAGTGTAGTTCTGCTCATGCAGCCTCAACTGATGTGATCCATAGGCGATCACGACCCGCTCCTGCATCAGGACACATCCAAGTCTGGTCCCTGATGCATCGCAGTAGACTACGTACCCTAATCCCTCCTCAGGCAACCTCAAGATAGGTGCGCTGTTCAATCTCTGTCTCAGCTCCTGGAAGCTCTACTGACATCTGTATGACCACACAAAGGGTTTCCCCTTCTTCGTTAAAGCTGAGAGTGGTTTCGCAACTCTAGAGAATTCTGGCACGAATCTCCGGTAGTATCCAGCTAGTCCCAAGAAACTCTGCACCTCCGTCACGCTCCTGGGTGGCTCCCAAGTTAGCATAACCTCGATCTTCGCAGGATCCACCACAACTCTTGCCTCAGAGATGACGTGTCCCAAGAAGTGGACCTCGCGTATCCAGAACTGACACTTCGAGAGAATAGCATAAAGTTGGTGCTCTCGGAGTGTGTCTAGTACATCCTGCAAGTGGTAGGCGTGCACCCCCTCAGTCGTCGAGTAGATCAAAATGTCATCGATGAAGACCACGACAAATCGATCGAGGTATGGCTGAAAGATCATGTTCATGTGGGCCATTAACAATTCTGGAGTGTTGGTTACGCCGAATGGCATAACCAAGAACTCATAGTGGCCATACCAACACCTGAAGGCTGTCTTCTGCACGTCCTCATCCCGAACTCTGAGCTGATGATAGCCTGACCTGAGATCTATCTTTGAGGACCACCGTGCTCCCTTGAGCTGATCGAAGAGATCATCAATCCTCGGTAGCGGATACTTGTTCCTCACTGTCACCTGGTTCATGCGGCGATAGTCGACACAAAGTCTCAAGCTCTCGTCCGCCTTCTTGGCGAACAAAATCGGGGAAGCCCAGGGTGAAACACTGGGTCGGATGAACCCCTTGACATGCAAGTCCTCCAACTGTACCCGTAGCTCTCGAAGCTCGGCGGGGGCCATCCGATATGATGGAGTTGATATCGGGGTTGTCCCGGGGTACAGGTCAATATAAAAGTCTACCTCTCTACGAGGAGGTAGTCCTGGAACGTCGTCAGGAAAGACGTCCGCATACTAATCCACCACTGGAGGAAAACCAGGACTCTGCACGTCAACTGCTCCTAGGATGAGACTAGCCAACTGATGAGTGATGGTCTGTCCTCTCCTCTGCTAGAGTCTATCCTGTGCTGAAAAGGCTCCCTTATTGCCGGTGAAGGTGAACCTGCTCCAGTTGGTGCGTACACATCGCACCTTGCACCTAATAGAGTCAATCTGGGCATGGACTGTAGATAGCCAATCCATGCCCAAGATGACGTCGTAAGGCCTCGATGCCGCTACAAGAAGATCCCAGCCGAAGCTCTCGCCTCCTAGAGTAAGCTCACACTGCCGGCACCAGTGTGTAATCATCGAGTCTGCTCCCATAGGAGTCTCTAGCCGTAAGGATCGAGCCAACGGCTCTGTCGGAATCACCGAGCTCCGAACAGGGGCAGCAGCTATGAAAGAGTGACTCACTCATGTGTCTATAAGAACTGCAGAAAGGGTGTAATAGACACAGATAGTACCTCAAATCATCTCAGGCGCGCCATGGTCGTAGGCCTCTGCTGCGTGGAGCTGTGCCTGTCTCATCCCGCCAGCTCCCTGTGGTCGGGGTGGACCTCCTGGTGGTGGTGGTGGTAGGGCCTCAAAGCGTCGTCCACCACCTGCTGCTCGGCCATCTCCTCATCTTCGTCCGCCTACTCCCTACGTACCGCCATGGTCGACCCTCTGCCTCTTCCTGGGTGGCCCCTCAACCGTCTTCTGCTCCTCGACACGGCGGGTCGGGCAATCACGAGCCATGTGGCCCTGCCCGCCGCATGAGTAGCACTGCCTGCGTCTCGAAAGATTGGCTTCACGCTGTGTGCCCCGCACTGCTGAGCCAATGTCTTGAGGTCTTCTACATGAGGGTCTGGTATGCCTGGACCCATTATTCATCCGTCGACTACCTGCTGTTGAAGACTCTACTACGTGCCGCCCTGCGGTGGGTCTCGGCGCTGATGAAGGCTCAGCAAGAAAGCTCCCGATCAAAAGGGCTCGCTCCAGTACTCCTGCCTGGGTCAGAATGCTGTGGGAGATCAGCGATGCCCTTATCTAATGCCTCAATCCCTGCTCAAAGGTTCGGGCCCAGAAGAATGGGTCCCGTACCATTTCTGTCGAGTAGTGCGAGAGATCGGTAAATCTCGCCGAGTACTGGGCGACCATCACGCTGTCCTGCCGCAGCTATAGAAGCTCCTGGATGCGCACCGCACGGAGGGTGGCTGGGAAGAACTCCGAGTGGAAGAGGATCTCAATGTACTTCCAGAGAAGAGATGCCTCAACATTCACCTGGAGCATCAAGCTCCACCATCGGCCCGCTGCCGCGTGCAAGAGGTCTGCAGGTGTCCTCATCAACAGATAAACATGTACCACTGCCTCCAGCCAGTCCTCGGATGCCTGGGGGTCCATCTCCCCGCGGAACCTGGGCAGTCGCTGGCACTGGAACTCATGCAGTGCACTAAGGCGACGTGCATCATCAGCGGCTGGAGCTGGAAGCATCGGTGGCTCGACGGGTAAAGGTACCGCCGGTGCCTCAGCTGTTAAAGGGCCCTACACCGAGGCCTCGTCGCTCGGTGGGCTGTCGTCATGCTCAACTCTCGGAACCCTAGCTAGCTGCCATCGTGGGGCCATCCTAAAAAGAAACAGGTGCGCCACGGTCAAACAGTATACCTGGTGAGCTGACACAAGTAATCACATTGAAAACCTGAAACACACATGCAATCAATGTGTTCGTGCATTAAGTCGGAAAACAGAAGTCAGGGTCCTGGTGTACGGATACGTCGGCCGCCGCACCAACACTGAACTCCCTGGAATGATAACCACACCCAATACGTTTGACACTATTGCTTCACATAGAAAAAGATCAGAGTCCCAAGTTCTGTGGTAGAACCGAACACCTCTGATACCAATTTGTCACGACCCGTCCTCGGGGCCCGTGCCGTGACTACCCCAATCCCGCCTTCCATAGGTCAGGGGCCGGAGAATAGCACCAAGGAATAAAATTCCCGATAAAAATGGAAGGCATTGACATTGTAAAGTAAACAAACACCATAGAGCAAGCAAGAATAGTAATCACCAAGTAAAAGCTGGTACAATAGTATGTGTGGAAAAGTAAGTGGGCCAGTATACAAACCCAAACAGAAAGTAAAGTACAACTGGAAAGGGATAATAGAAACTTAAAAGTAAAGCCGCAACGCCGAGCTGTCCACTGGAAATCCCACCTGAAGGGTGGGTACAGATAGCCTCCTCTGCTCCTCGGGTCCAGCCGACCGCTCTGAGTACGTCCTGCCCAGTGGTCCACCTCCAGGTATCGTCCTGCTCTGCAAGCCTCAACCTCGATCAACACTATCCTTTTTCTGCAACCAACATAACATAGTGCGGTCATAGCCCGTGCAGGGGTGAGTAAAAGATACTCAATAGAGACCCCGAGACCCCCGAAGGTCTCCCAGAATCCACAAAGGATAATCCACAATGGAAGGATACAATCACGAAGTAACATCTGACACTGCTTAGGTATATTCCCATACATATATCTAAGTCATCAATTCTCATTCGGCTCCAACATCCAAGCCCAAGTACAACCCAGTCCACATAGGAAAGCAAAACGTAAATCCACACAGGATAGCTCAACACAATCCTCATAGGAAAGCAAAACAGGATTCAGCTCACACAGGTATACTTCTTCGTATGACGATAGAGATGATCAGATATAACCATTGATTCATCTAAGCCGTCAGACTGACAAAGGATCGATAGGTACTAACCCCCGAAATGACCCACATAGGATCTGGCCCACAAAGGATTGATAGGTAGCTAACCCTCGCAAATACCCACACAGGATCTGTAGCACTAATCCACGTAGGATCGCTGAGTGTTGTAGTCGTCACTGTCGAATCCACTGAGGATCTCTGTACAGTCGTCGTCGTCATCACAGTCGCAAATGTAGCCAGCACTAGGGTTCCTGCACACAGCAAGCTCGTTCGGGAGGGTCCGATCCACGAGCCGAGAGGCTGATACATCAACTGACACATAGTTCAGAGTTGATGTATACAAAATTTCCGTATCGTCAACAGGAACTCAACGTCGCAGACGGCGCGTCAATCGGACGCCCAGTCTGAGAGTTATTGGCTTTTTTGTCCCAGGGGCCCGGTTGGTTTTTAAGGCAAAACCAACCCGACCGTACTCCACCTACATCGAAACCTTGGGTGGAGTAAGCCAAAAGATCCGTCTCACTAAGAGAAATCCAACAAAGTTGACGGCACATCAATCAGACGTCCGGAGCTTAAGATATGAGTGTTTCCACTCCGAGGGCCCGGTTGGTTTCGTGTACGAACCAACTCGGCTGAACCCAAGGTTTTCCTAAACCTTGAGTGAGATATACCTAAACGACTGTCTCGATCCATGGATCAAATCGCAAGTGACGGTGCGTCGATCGGAGGCCCGTAGCACAAGTTATGGTCATCCGACCGGAAAACATTCTGTATTAAGGGGTTTGGGCCCGGTCCGACCTGGCCTGATACCTCCAGCGGCGGCCCGAACCGGGTCGAACTGAACCGGGTCTGGGTCCGGCCCGCTTGGGCGCGGCTCAGCCCGGCCGGGCAGTCGGCCCGGCCTGGCGCGCGGCGCGCTGGGCGCACTGGCCAGACGCTCGGCCAAATGGTCGAGCTGTTGAGAAGGGGGGGGGGGGGGGGCTGCCCCCTGGATTATAACCGCGACCCCCATTATGTGGGACATTGTGCTGGCCGGACGGGGGTTGGAACCCCCGGCTTCTTCTTGTCTGGCCGGCCCGCCCCGGCCGGCCGGATTCTGCCCCCACGAGACCGGCGACGGCCGGTCCCGTCCCTGCTCCGACGCCGGCGGCCTGTTTCCGGCCGGCGGTTCCCACACTCCGCCGCGGCCCGGTACCGGCCGTGGCCCTCAATTGTCTGGTGCGGCGCGACGGCGCCTCACCCCTCCGCCGCGGCCCCGCTCCGGCCGCGGGGCTTTTGCGGTTCTCCGGCGCGGCGCGATGGCGCCACGACTTGGTTCATATTTTTAAAAACGCCGCGTGTCGGCATCGCGCATTCTTTCCGTTTGTTCCCACATGGTGAGACGACACCGCGTCACTTCCCGTCGTACCACAACAAGAAGAAAATAAAAGGGAGGGGGGTCGGCCGTGTTTGTGCGGTCCGGCCTCCTCCCGTTAATTAATAGCATGCGGTCCAATTATACATGGATAATTAACGGGAGTAAATCACGAAATGAAAACGCATAGTCCCCTACCTCGTGCGAGCTTGAACGGAGGTTCGTCAAACGAGGATTCGTCGCGGGAAGAGACGTCGTGAAAAAAGACGTTGACGGTGTCACGGTACATGGCGTCGCGCAATCGGTTTCCGAGAACTCGGCGTTCTTCGTCGGAGACCGATGTGTTCTTCACGTTCTTCGTCTAAGGCGAAAAAGTTCCTCACGTCCTTAGCCCTTTTCTCCCAAAGACTCCACCAAAAAAATACTAACCCCAAAAATAAATTATGCCCACACTTAATTTATTAACTAGACATTATTTTGAATTTCAAACACACACATTAAACTCACACTTCATTAATAACATAAGTTATTAATACTTAAGATATCATATTTAAATGTGAGTTGAGGGAGTTAAGGAATGTGAAGGAGTGGGGTTCGTGTGGGCCCCACAACCCTCATAACCTTCCATGGGAAGTTGGGTAGTTACCCAACTTCCACCCCAATCTTAAAACCACTTAGAGAAAATAAAAATTTTAGTTAAATTTATATTTTAACTTCCACAATTTTTATCAACTTCTATCGTGCAAACACAACTTCGGAAATGGCGTTCGTAAGAAATTACCGGCGCTACGGTTCCATCGGTGCCCTTGGAATTATATTCTGAGCACCGATTAAAAAGTTTGAAATTCCCGCTCATTCGTTCACTGACCGTACCCGAGAAAAACTTCGGATAGAAATTCCAGGCACACCAGGCCTCGGAATCAAGTGCCGTCAGAAACTGCGTTCATGTAAAATCCCAAAGAAAATTAGGAAAAATATTTCCTTGAATTTTACGGGTCTTTAGAATATATGTAATACTTATAGACTTAATATAAGAGCACATCAAAGTAAACCAAGAGGTTCAGTCTCAAGTTGAGACTTAGTCCTCTCAAAAATTTATATAAATTGATCCACACCATGGATCAGGGGGAAAAAACAGTACACTACTGTCCAGGTACAAAGACCTATACCCCAGTTCTTCATGGGTAAACAAACAAAATCCCACAAGATGTTCAGGTCTTACTTGACCTCTACCACCATCCATAGTGGGAAACAAAAGAGTTATGGAGTTTGAGTGAGGATTTAAAAATCTTCTAGTTTAGCATAGGAGACAGTGTGTGTGTAAAATAAACTGGGTTCACACACTGCTCAAAATATAAAGATGGAATCACTAAGAGAAGTATGATTGAGTTTATATATGCTTTAGTGATTAGAAAGTGCAGCTCTAGACTTGTTTGGTTTATCAAAAAAGCTTCTGAGTCCTTCTCTGGTTTTTCTCAGAAAACAGAGTGTCATTTTCCTCTTTGATTCTTGGTCCAGCTTAGCAGCCTGAGTGAATGAAATGTTTGTTGTAGTTCTTTACTCAAGATGTAGCTTGTGTTCTCCTCTAGAATAAGTTTCTTCGTGTATGTCCAGGATTCATGGAGTATGGATGTAGACTAGAAAAATTCTCCACATTTGAATGCTGCTAAACTATTGTCTCTTTCACCCTTCGTGTGTCTTTTTTGTGCCTTTTGTGTAATATGCATCACCCGTAGTGCTTTCGAGGAGTTTCACATTCACGATCTTTTTCTGTCCCTTTATAGCTTTCAGCTTCAGCAGAAAAGAATAATCGCCCTTTGCATGGGTACTAGGTACGGTTCCCTGACATGAAGCAGAAATCATTAAATAACATTAACTACATTAAAACCATCAAATGTATGCGTTAGGTAAATAAATAAATAGTATGAAGTGTATAGGTTTTGAATGGTTGGTCAATCATTAGTAGCGTTCTATTGGTAGAAGTGCACAGTGGACTTTATGTCTTAGAACCTTCCATCGGTAGCTCTTTTGAACTTGCATCGGTAGCTCATATACCGGTGACTTTAGTTCCATTGGTAGCTCTTGTTATGGTTAGCTGTTGCTCCATAGGTATCTGTCTCTCCATTGGTAGCTCTTTCATCAGTAGTCTATCGGTAGACTTATACTGTCAGCAGCCTTCTATCAGTAGCTCGATATATCGGTGACTATACTTGTATCGGTAACTATCTGTGAATTCTCTCTATCGGTAGACTTCTGTCTATCGTAAGACTTCTGGTCTGTTTGTCTGTCGATAGCTTGGTAGATTGGTTCTATCATTAGACTTCCTCATATGGGTAACTCGGGTTTGTGATTCAGTACTCGTATCAATAGGCTTACTCTACTAGTAACTATTGGTAGACATGCACATCGGTAGCTCGTCTGTTCTATCGGTAGACTTTGTTTCTGCTTACCAGTAACTCTGTTTATATTAGTGAACTTAGTGTATCGATGACTCTGTCTATCGGTAAACTAAGTCTATCGGTAGACTTAGTACTGGTAGCTCTATACCAGTAGCTATAACACTTGTCTGTTTTATGCAAAACACATCCGAATGGGTTAGAATTACTCCAGAACTTATATAAACATGGATAAAAATGGATTAACATATCTCAGGGATCATTTTAATATTATTATCATCTTGATAATAGATTGAAAGAATTAATACATAGAAAAACATTAGATTGAGATCATAAAATTATATGAAAGCATAATTCGGATTATCAAAACAGGTGAGGTCAACAATCTCCCCCTTTTTGATAATCACAACTTATGATATTATTATTTAAAAAAAATTGTATCATATGATATATAATTAAGCTCAATTTTCTTAGAGAAAACAGTATGGTATAAAACATAATTTATCAGAGATAGAATTAAATGTATCAGAGATAAAAGAAAAAGCCATGATATCAAAGTTGAAATTTATTGGAATCAGAAAACATCATAGAACTAAATGAAATAATATCAGAGAATGAGAGAAAAAGAACTGGTATTAGAGGATGATATTCAGAGGTATCAATGGTGCAAAGCATTATAGATCTTAGATAAAATTGATCCCCCTTTCATTAATATTTCTCCCTCTGGGTGATGATGTATTCCTATTTTGATACTTAGAGAGTATTTCTCCTCCTTTGTAAAATATTTCTCCCCGTTTGTGATAATCAAAAAGTGGGAAATAATAACGAAATGTGGAACAATAGGAATAGAAGAGAATCACTTATATAAAATGTGACAAAAGGTACAAATATAGAAAAAATACATATGAGTCCTATCAAACATTCCAGCTACAGGATTAATCCTCATCCTCAACGTGAGATTTTCCCTTACGGTCAGAAGATGATTCAGGAGGTTTGGATTCTGGTGAAGGCTTAGGAATTCCTGAAATGAGCACAGGAGGATAAGAAATTGACACTGCCTAGCCTATACTGAGGATTCATTTGTGTGATCATAGGTGTGAGGATTCTATTGGCTTGTACAAGAGTCAGCTGAATTGGAGAAGTAGTGGAGGTAGAGGTAGGCTAAGCAGGAGGGACAATTACTGGCCTAGAATCAACATGCAAAAAGGGCAGTAAAAGATTTCTCAAATACATAATGATTCCTCCCCCTCTCTCAATTGCATATATGTAGTCATACTTGTTCTCCATAAACTTGTCCAAACCTAGAGTCAATTATATTAGCTTGCTAACCTCCTCTCTAAAGGCTTAAGTGACAGGAGGTAGTTTCATATTCTCAATCAGAGGCTTGAAATGACTGGTCATTTGGGTCTTCGTGTAAATTTTGGAGAAATAAGAGTCTGCCTTTTCTTTCAATTCATTGTGAGAGGCAGAGGCTTCTCCTATGTAGTCTTGGACTATCTTCATAATTTATTTGGCTGAATCTCTTGTAGATAGAACAACTCTGCTCAGCTCAGATGAGTCCACAGAGCCACTGGTGGAGGCAAAACCATGCTCTTCTTTCATCATAGCTTGAATTTGATTCAAATTCATCGAAGGCTTAGATACAAGAGAACAAATAGATAAAGATATAGTCTCTTTGATGCTTTTGGTCAATCCACTGATAAGATTTTGAACATTGGATTACAGGGTTTTAATATGATCTTTCATAGAAGTTTTGAAACCTTCAAAAACTAATACCATCTGGCTTACAACTCCCTTCACATAAGCTAAGTCCTTATCTGCCTGGGATTTTGAGCTTATGTAAGAGTCTAAACAAACAACAGATTCCTTTAGAGCTTCATGATCTGCTTCAAGTATAGAAACTTGATCCTAAAATTCTTTAACTTCTTAAACTATTTCACCATTAATTGATGATAAATTGTAGTCAAGAGAGAGTTCAAATGATCTTTCCAGCATAACCATTTATTCAGAAAAACTGTGTTTCATCTAAGTAAATGAGTCATGAAAAGATTCATTCAGCTCATCTCTTAAGATATCCATATCAGCCTTGGTAACCAAATCAGCAGGTGAAACTAATGTAGATGCTCTTTCAGAAGCTAAGATGACCACAAAGTCAGTCATAACTGATTGAATTGAAGATACCATAGAAGCATCCATTTTCTTAAACTCTTCAACAAAACTTTCCTTAAGGGTTTTCTTTAAAGTGCCCAGTTCATACATTCTGACCACAACCTCAGGCAGTAACTCAGAATCGACTTCATAAGTAATCTGAGGTCTATTGTGAGATGATTCATTATCTGAATCTGAATAGTCTAAACCACAGACTACAAAACCAGGGTCTTCTGTCCAATCATTAAAACCAACCGCCACTGTAACACTTTCAATCTTAGATCGATGCTCCCCCTAAATGGGTGCATCCTCAATAAGGATAACAACATTATCAGCAACATTCATAGCAGCATCCTCAGCAGGGCTTTCATCCTAAGGAGAATCTTCCACAATAAATTCCATCACCACAGCAGCAGGAGGGTCTTCTGGATTAGGTAAGGGTATTTCAACTTCATTTGCTTCCTCAGTAGGTAATAAAGATTGTCCAATCACTGGACTTAGACTCAAATCAGCTGACCGAGATGCTTCACTCTCAATAAAACCTTGTTCAATCTGTATAACAGCCTCTTCAACAGCTTCTAAAATAGCTTCTTCCTTATCTTATATATGTTGAACTATATTTTCAAGATCTGGGCTAGGAGGCAAGTCAGGGTCTCCTCCTTCATTAGCAGAGGACTCTTCCTCTTCTGAATCATCACTGTATTCTGGCTCCTCTTCATTAGGTCACAGATCTGGATCCCTCACATAAATTGATCTTGAAGGATGATTCACAGGATTAAACTTGTCATACACCCTCTGGTCATCATTGACCCATTCTCCTCTCCAAGTGTTCCAATTTATTTTCATGTAATTACAAACTGTAGTTGTGATACAGAAGTTATTCTTTACTACCACTATATCATCTTGAGACTCAGCAACCCCTTTTACCTTGATCATCACAGAGATTATCTTAGCAAAGAATATGGCATTTGTCTTTGATTTTGGACTTGTCATATCTTCCATATGGAGCATCAGCAATCTGCACAGAGTAACCTTTACACAATGTATTAAGAGGTGCAGGAGATAAATATCCTGATATCTCAAATTTTCAAAGTCTCCTCTCCGCGGTATCAAGACATGTTGAACAAATTTGAATAGCAGTCTGTTCTCTCCATCCATTTCAGCAACAACTAATTGTCTTTGACTTCCATCACCAGTCAGCTCTTCCAAAGCAGTCTCATAATCGAAAATGTCACTGTTAGGTGGCATGGACCTCGCGACATATCCAGATACTCCTTCATGTGGAACTTTCAAGCACTTATCCCATTCAACAGATGAAAACAATATCTCCCTTCCAGTCACAAAAGAAGTTACTCGATTTTCATTCTCAGATTCTCAAAGGTTACAAAATCGTAAAACTGTTTCACTAATTTTTGAAAGTAAGGACCATTGTTGTTCGAAAAACACTCTACCCATTTTTGATCTTCAACAACTTCGAGCACTAAGGACCTGCTAGGAAACATCCATTCTACTCACAGTTTCTCTTCAATCACAATAACTCGATTTTGCAGATAAGGATTCACTGGTCGTCTCCCCGACCTAGTTCTACAACACTTCCACTACCACTTGCTTTTTTCTCGGTCCTTTGCTTCTTTGTTTTGGCCTCAACAGAGTCATATCTGATGGTAGGAAGTTTGGTTTTTTCCATGGCTGGTTTGAAGGATTTATGGTTCTCTAAAGATTCTAAAGCTAAGGTTCGAGGGTTAAGGTTTGAGGCATGGTGGATTTAGAAGTAATTCAAACTTTAGTTTTATAATTTAGGAATCATAAAATAAATAAACAAAATGAAATAAAGTAAAAACGATTTAGATTCTGGCGGCAGACAGAAGTTTTAAAACAGCGCGCACATCAGTGAGAATTTCTATTAGTGAGGTTACATCAGTGAGGTTTTAAATCAATGAGGTTTTACATCAGTTAGGTTTTACATGAGTGAGGTTTTACATCGGTGAGGTTTTACATCAGTGAGGTTTTACATCGGTGAGGTTTACATCAGTGAGGTTTTACATCGGTGAGGTTTTACATCAGTGAGGTTTTACATCGGTGAGGTTTTACATCAGTGATGTTTTACATCGGTGAGAATTTCATTTCGGTGATAATTTCATATCAGTGAGAATAGCTACCGATTGATGTAAAAAATTCCTAACTCGTGTCTAATGTAACTTAACCTATCCGAACTCAAAGGTTTAGTGAAATTTTCGGCTAATTGATGTTCAGTGCCTATAAACTCAAGAGTAATATCACCCTTTTGGTAATGATCTCTAAAGAAATGTTTCCTTACATCAATGTGATTGGACCTAGAGTGAAAGACAAGGTTCATAGAGATATTTATTGCACCAGTATTGTCACAGTTAATTGACACGTGCCTAAAGTCATATCCATAGTCCAAAAGAGTGTGTTTCATCCACAAAATTTGTGCACAGAAACTACCAGTAGAAATGTACTCTGCTTCTGCAGTGGATAATGCTATAGAATTCTTCTTGTTACTACACTAAGATACTAAGGACTTTCCTGATAAATGACATGTTCCAGAAGAGCTCTTTCTATCCAACTTGCAACCAGCAAAGTTAGCATCTGAATAACTCATTAACTCAAAGGGTTTTCCTTTTGGGTAAAACAAACCAAAGTTTACAGTATGTTTAATATACTTAAAAATTCTTTTAGAATCAAGTAAATGCGATTCTTTTGGATTCACTTGAAATCTTTCAAAAATACACATACTAAACATAATATCTGGTCGACTAGCGGTAAGGTAAAGTAAGCTTCCAATCATACCTCTATAATTGGTTTGATCCACTGGTTTCCCAGTTTCATCTGCATCCAATTTACAAACAATACTCATAAGAGTTTCACGTTCCTCAATACTATCCAAACCAAAACATTTTAAAAGATCCTTTGTATATTTACTTTGATTCGAAACAATACCATTCTTATTTTGAAACACTTGAAATCCAGGAAAATATTTCAGTTCTCCCATTAAACTCATTGAAAATTCATTTTGCATATTCGTTGAAAAATCAGTACATAAAGAATGTTTAGAAGATCCAAAAATAATATCATCAATATATATTTGAAATATTAAAACATCTTTATAAATTCTTTTAATAAAAAGAGTTGGATCAGCAATCCATTTAGTAAAACTTTTTGAAAAAAGAAAATTTCTAAGTCTATCATACCAAGCTCTTGGAGCTTGTCTTAAGCCATATAAAGCTTTAGAAAGTTTAAAAACATGATTTGGAAAATGGGGATTAATAAATCTTGGTGGTTGTTCAACAAAAACATCTTCAACAATAAAACCATTTAGAAAATCACATCTGACATCCATTTGATATATCTTGAAATTCAGATGAGCAGCATATGCAAGTAAGATTCTAATGACTTCTAATCTGGCTACAGGTGAAAAAGTTTCCTCATAGTCTATTCCTTCATCTTGACTATATCCTTGTGCAACTAGTCTAGCTTTATTTCTAACTATGTATCTAGAATCATCAACTTTGTTTCTAAATAACCCATTTTGTGCTTATTGTTAAAGTGTCCTTAGGTATATCAACTAATTCCCAGTCTTTGTTTCTTTCAAATTGATTTAACTATTCTTACATAGCCATTACCCAAAATTCATCATTGAAAACATCATTGATATTTTTAGGTTCTATCTGTTCCAGAAAATCTTGATGTTCAACCTGATTTCTTAGAGAATCTATAGCCTGTGTCCCTCTATCAAGATTACCAACAACATCATCCAAATTATGATTCGTTAGAATTCATGTTGATCTAGTAAAGGTAGGAATTGAAATTTCAGGTTCATCTATAGGTTTGGGTTCCATAGTAGCAGATTCTGAAATATGTCTAGAACTGGATGTTTTTACAGCATGTTCTTTAGATTTATCATTATGGTTCGGAACACTTAAAATCTTCCTCAAGATTTTCAAGAGAGGTTTTAGGCTCATGTGGATCAGTTTCATCAAACATGATGTGAACAGATTCTTCCACACATTTGGTTCTTTTATTAAAGACTCTATAGGCTTTTCTAGTTAAAGAATAAGCAAGAAAAATTCCTTCATCACTCTTAGAATCAATCTTGTCCAGATTATCCTTTGTATTAAGAATAAAAACTTTGCCGCCAAAGACTCTAAAGAAACTAACTTTAGGTTTTCTATTATTCCACAACTCATAAGGGGTATTATTAAGAACTGGTCTAATTATAACTCTATTAATAATATAACAAGCTGTATTCACAACTTCAACCAAAAAGTAAATAGGCAAGTCATATTCATTTAGCATGGCTCTAGCTATTTCTTGAAGGGTTCTATTCCTTCTTTCTACTACACCATTTTGCTGAGGTGTTCTAGGAGAAGAAAAGTTTTGACTATAGCCATTGTGTGAACAATAAGATTCAAATTCATGATTTTCAATCACACGGCCATGATCACTTCTTAGAGTTTTAATCTTATGTCCACTAAGATTTTCAACAGATTTGGAGTATTTAACAAAATAAGAACAAGCTTCACTTTTTTGAGCTATGAAGTATACCCAAGTATATATATAAAAGTCATATACTAGAACATAGACATAGTTCTTCCCACTTAAACTAGAAACTCTTGATGGTCCAAACAAGTCCATGTGAACCAACTCGAGAGGTTGAGAAGTTGAAACTTCTTTCTTTGATTTAAAAGAAACATTATGTTACTTTCCCTTTTTACAGGGATTACAAACATTGTCATTTGGTAATTCAAGTTTAGGTAGGTCTATAACTAAGTTCTTTATAGTTAGTTTTCTAAGTGAATAAATGTTGTAGTGTCCTAATATTCTGTTCCAAAGCCAAGACTCTTTATGAAAAGCATTTAGGCAAGTAACAATTTGTTTAACTAATGAATTTAAATCAACTGCCTAAATATTTTCATTTCTTAAAGCAGAAAATACTAAAAAAAATTTGAATTAAAAACATTACAAGAATCATTATCAAACTTCACATTAAATACATCATCATATAATTGAGAAATACTTAACAGGTTATACTTAAGTCCATCAAAAAATAAAACATTAGAAATTAAAACTAAATCAGTGTTACCACTTTGTCCTAGGACGATGATATTTTATTTATAATTATCAGCAAAGGTGACATGGCCTCCATCAACCTTTATTAAACAATTGAAACACGAATAATCTCCAGACATATGTCTTGAACATCCACTGTCCAAGTACCATAATTTCTTGTGAGAACACTTTAACCATGTTTCCTCAGATGTGTCAGTCATGAAACACATGCTGGAATGATTCTTCTCAGAATCAGAAACATGAGATTCACTTGTGCTGTCTTCAGATGCACTCTAGGTTGCTTCCATAGATTTCTTGTACTTCTTGTCCTTATAATCATATTTATTTTTTACTTTTAACTTTGGACAATCTTCCTTGATGTGTCCTTTCCATTAAAACTCATAGAATACTATTTCATAATTCTTGTCAGCTTTCTTCCAATCCTTCTTCTAGTGTCCCTTGTTGTCATACTTTTCTTTATATTTAAATTTCCTGAAGAATTTATTCTTCCTATAAAACTTGTTGAATCTGCTGGATATTTGAGCCATCTTAGCATCACTATCTGACTCAGAATATTCACTGGTTAAACTCTCAGTAGGTATTTTCATTTTCTCATTGTCTTTACTCTTAGTGGAAGTAGAATTGAAAGCTACATATTTTCTCTTAGGTTCATCATCTTCCTCTTTATTCTCCTTGATTTCTTCTTCATACATCATTAATTTACCAATAAGCTCCTTTACTGGCAGTGCTCCAATGTCACATGACTCTCTGATTGAGACAGATGTGCCTCTCCATCGTTCTGACAGACATCTCAGTATCCTCATAATTTTTTCCTTAGCTGGAACAACTTTTCAAAGTGATCTCATTGTATTGACTATATCATTAAACCTGAGATAAATATCAAAAATAGGTTAATCAGTTTTCATTTTAAAATTTTCATATTTAATAGTATAATTATTCAATCTCATTTCTTTAACATTGGTTGTTCCTTCATGAGAAACACCCAAAGTATCCCATATTTCAAAGGCAGTTTACAAGAAGAAATACTATTAAACTCTTCATCTCCTAAAGCATAGTAAAGAGAATTCACAGCTTTACAATTATTATTGTAAGCTGCCTTTGTAGGTTCATCCCAAGTTGTTATTTTAGTTGCGGGAATTTTATATTGAGACTCTATAATAGTCCAAATATCAAAGCCCATGCTTTCTAAATGAATTTTCATTTTAAGTTTCCACTGGGAATAGTTTGTGCAATTGAAGAAAGGTGACCGGTTAGTAGCCGCACGCTCTAGTCTATTATCCATAACTAGATTTTAGAAAATAGGTTTAAAGATATAAAATTTAGAACTAAGAGAAATTTATGATCATTAAAGATGCAACTAAAATCACTGTTGAAAAACAGAGTATTTCAAAAATCCTTGAACAAAAACAAACCTTTGATACCAAATGTTGGTTGGAGTGGATACTCAAGAGGGGGGTGAATTGAGTTCCAATTAAAATTTTTGTTAAAAATATTTCTCTTAAAATCCCCCAATTTAAAAACAAAGTTAAACTTTAGTGAATCTATACTGAGTGTAAAGGTTCAACTAGTTTCTGAAATATGGATTAGGTCTCAGTTAACTTAATTGGAAGATTAAATTAATTTTTTAAACTAACTTTCTGATTTATAATAAGCATAAACACTTGATAATTTAATTATCAAAGTAGGATTAAAATAGTTTTGTATTTCAAACTAATAGCAGCAGAATATGTAAAATATATATGTAATACTTATAAACTTAATATAACAGCACAGAAAAGTTAACCAAGAGGTTCAGTCTCAAGCCGAGACTTAGTCCTCTCAACAATTTATATAAATTGATCCACACACTGGATCGGGGGTAAACAACAGTACACTACTGTCCAGGTACAAAGACCTCTACCACAGTTCTTCGTGGGAAAAACAAAAAACAGCTCACAAGCTGTTCAGGTATTACTCGACCTCTACCACCATCCGCAGTGGGAAACAAAAGAGTTATGGAGCATGAGTGAGGATTTAAGAATCATCCAGTTTTGCACAGGAGACAGTGTGTGTGTAAAATAAACAGGGTACACACACTGGTCAAAATATATAGATAGAATCACTAAGAGAAGTATGATTGAGTTCAGAAATGTTTTAGTGATTAACATTGCAGCTATGGACTCGTTTAGTTTATTATAAAATATTCTGAGTCCTTCTCTAGTTTTTCTCAAAAAATGGAGTGTCGTTTTCTTCATTGAATCTTGGTCCATCTTAACAGCCTGAGTGCATGCAATGTTTGTTGTAGTTTTCACTGAAGATGCAGCTTTTGTTCTCCTCTTGAATATGTTTTTTCGTGTATGTCCTGGATTCTTGGATTATGTATGTAGATTAGAAAAATGCTCCACATTTGAATGGTGTTCAGATCTTGTCTCTTTCACCCTTTGTGTGTCTTCTTAGTGCCTTTCGTGTAATATGCATCACCCTTAGTGCATTCGAGGACTGTCACTGGCATAATATTTTTCTCTCCCTTTATATCTTTCAGATTCAGCAGAAAAGAATAATCACCTTTTGCATGGGTACTAGGTACGGTTCCCTGACATGCAGAAGAAATCATTAAATAACATTAACTGCATTAAAACCATCAACTGTAACCGTTAGCTAAATAAATAAATATTATGAAGAGTATAGGGTTTGACTGGTTGCTTAAGCATTAGTAGTGTTCTATTGGTAGACGTGCACGGTGGACTTTGTGTCTGAGAACCTTCCATCGGTAGCTCTTTTGAATTTCATTGGTAGCTCATATACCGGTGACTTTAGTTCCATCGGTAGATCTTTTTATTGGTAGTTGTTGCTCCATCGGTATCTTTCTATCCATTAGTAGATCTTTCATCAGTAGTCTATCAGTAGACTTATACTGTCAGCAACCTTCTATCTGTAACTCGATATATCGGTGACTATACTTATATCGGTAACTATCTGTGAACTGGCTCTATCGGTAGACTTCTGTCTATCGGTAGACTTCTGGTCTGTTTGTCTGTCGGTAACTTGGTAGGCTGGTTCTATGAGTAGACTTCCTCATATCAGCAACTCTAGTTTGTGATCCAGTACTCGTATCAGTAGGCTTACTCTACTGGTAACTATTGGTAGACATGCACATCAATATCTCTTCTGTTCTGTTAGTAGACTTTGTTTCTGCTTACTGGTAACTCTGTTTATATCAGTGACCGTAGTGTATCGGTGACTCTGTCTATCGGTAGACTAAGTCTATCGGTAGAATGAGTACCGGTAGCTCTATACCAGTAGCTATAACACATGTCTGTTTTATGCAAAACACATCTGAATGGTTTAGAGTTACTCAAGAACTTATATAAACATGGATAAACATGGATCAACATATCTCAGGGATCATTTTAATATTATTATCATTTTGATAACATATTGAAATAATTAATACATAGAAAAACATTAGATTGAGATAATAAAAGTATATGAAAGCATAATTGGGATTATCGAAACAGGTGAGGTCAACAATATCGTTTTAATGAATTATCAGGAATCATAAGAGTTACTGAGTTGTGTATTTGAAATAGATCTTACCCCTTTATATAATATGCTTCATCCCGAGCCCTTGATGGTATATTTATAATGTCTTCGAATTTTTTCTCAAAAGAATGTTTATGATGTCCAGTATTAAGAATTCATGTTTTAGGAAAACACTTACTAATTGCAATTTAATTATATGAATAATTATGATACATGTGGATAAGTTTCAAAATCATGTGATTATTTATATAACATTATTTTATCATTATTTATTCCCACCATATAATTTTTCATGGTAATGTGATTTATTAAATGTGGTGTGTTTTTAGTTATTATCAATTCCATATTGATTATGAATAATTTACTCACGAAAGATTCTATTGCATGTAACCCAAAGAGATACTATTATCTCACCCTTATTGTTTCCAGTAAACATGAATCAAGGATATGTACTATGACAAATTAAAAAGTATATTCTGAAGAGAATAATGATTTTTTAATAGAATATAAATTGATTAACTATTTTTTTCAAATATATGTGATATTTTTTAATTCGCCTTTTTGGACTAAAAACCAATTTTTCCTTCATGATGTAATCCATTTAATCTAAAAATAATTTAAATATTTAAACCACTTCTCTAGGATTCTTGGTTCGAGGTATTTTCAGTTTTTATTTGAGGAATCCTAGTAGAATTCTAGGGAACTAGATAAAAAAGTACATTGATTATGTGTAATGACTTTGGTATTGTGGATTCAGTCCTCTGAATATTTCTATATGATTCTCTAGTAATTTAATTGTTTTAATCACTATGTTTTTGTATCATTGGACCCCAGTATTAATAGATTTAATATATTAATATATTTTGAAAACCCAGGTCCCCTCGATTTAGAATAAATATATTTTATGTTGTTTAGATCCTATGTTTATAAATCAAATACTATGATTGGTTGTAGAATGTGGGGTTTTTTCTAGGTGTGAGAGAATGATGTGAAATGAATATAATTCAGTTTATTTAGCTATAGTGGGCCCCTTAAGTGAATTATAATATTAATTATTTTAATTAATTTTCTAACCCCGAACAGAATAACGATCCAAAAATAAATTGTTATTAATTTTTTAAGGTTATCTTTATAACTCAAAGATAAATATAAAGGTGGGAGATTTTTTCATTTACTAAATATAAAAAGGAATTACAATTTATAGATCATGGGAAACCATGAGGCAAATGATTAATATTATAGGGCTTCGTCTTTATCTCTAGTGGAAAAATGTTTTACCAGTGATCGATCCATAATTGATATAGTCCTCATTATATTTTTTTTTCTTTTCCTTAGTTAATATGATAATAATATATTTTAATTACCTTATTAATCGATATGTGAATAATCATCTTTTCATGATATAGAATATTAACTTAGTTTTTGTAACTGATTTATATTTTTTATGCATTAATTAGACCCCGGGTTTCTTACAGAAAAACCATTTTTAGGATTATGTCATACAATTATAATTTCCTTATTTATTCCTATAATGTCCCTAAAAAATATTCTCTTTTTTCATCATTAGACTACATGGTCAGTGATTGGACTTTTCGGGGTCAAATTTAACCATAATCTGACATGAAAATTGAAGGAAGTTGTGTGTGTGATAGAAGGATCATGGATTCAAACATGGGTTCTGATGTATTTTTAGAGTTCTGGGTGAAATCCTTGGGTTTTTGGGACCCTAAAGGCATAGGAGATGAGGTATATTAAAAATTAGATAATCTAAATTCTGATTTATACCCACTAGAGTCTGGGTGTCTATCTCTATAGATTCTCCCACCAATTTCAGAGGATTAAAGCTATCAAAAAACATGAAAATGGTGTAGATATTTTATTTGGTATCCACATTATGAATGTCATTTTATATAAAATGCACAACTACACCTCATATGTCTTATATGAACGCACGACATGTATTACCCTAACTACAACAACTAGGGATTTGGAGCATATAAGTAGTATATGCATATATAAACATTACACACCATGTGACTTAGTGATGAAAGATATATGTGTACTCTTTGAGTACATGGGTATTGAATATTCCAAGAAAATGGGCATGAATAGATTACATTAAATCTAATATGTTATCAGAATTTCCCATGGTACCCAGACACATCCATTATATATGTCTATGAGCCGAATTACACGGAAACGATCCAGGAGGACATGAGAAGGACCCAGGTGAATAATTAAAGATGTGTGCCACTTATAAAAGCCATGTATTCCCATATATCCATCCAATACAAGTTCAGGTGAGGGTATGACCAGGTCTCTAGGTGAGTTTACACATCCTTTAATCACTTTTACACACTATGCACCATTCTCATGAAATTACACCCTCCATATCTCACTATTATATACTCATAATTTTTCTTACATGTAGTTTATCTGATGTTTCCTTTCATATAGGTTATGATGATAGCCTTGATTGTGGATTTTCAAACACAATACGTGCTAATAGAGGCCTAAATATTCTTCAAGTGATGATTTACCTATCAAAATGACTAAGAAATATAATATAAATGTTACTATGGTTAGAAACACCCTATCACACTAAGGCATGGGTCCACATACACATTACACATTTATGGATGGTAATGAACCTTTCCACATAGGGTATTTATCCTCTATTTATGTGTTGGATCACCCCCTCCAGTGATCTATATTGGGGATTTAGAGCTATACCAGATATTGTTCCCCTTTGAATGTGGAGAAGAGTGTGAGCATTAGGTCCTCCAATAATAGGTTTATGCAATTAAACATGATGTTGGGAATCAAAAATGGAACATTATAGATATATTCTTACTCATAATTCTTATATGGGATATATATATAAAGATCCACTTTATCAATCATGTAGGTTTTTTTTGAATGTATCTTTGGTTTTTATTTCCATGATTCTATGGGTTAACCCGATATCTATTATATCTTTCTATTGACCCCTTTATGATTTTCATAGAATCATATAGGTTTTGTTGATTATCACCAATTCATTGGGATTTCCCACACATTTCTTCTATTATGAAGACAAAATCTATTTTTATAGTGAATTAAGTGGAGCAACGAATAACATGGGTTAATTAATTAAGTTTAATGGTCAGACTGGGCGATACTAGCTGAGATCTTCCCAACTTGAAATTTTTTTAATTTTTTTATGATGGGAAATTATTTATAGTTAGGATAGAATTTACCCCCTTTATACATTTTCATTATATTTTCGTACACTAATGTATTTCAAATATGTTATTTTGTAAATGGTAATACTCTATATGTTTCATTCTTTTGTTATTCCTCTATAGTATTTCATAAAGATTGAAAGGTGGATGCATTAATGTATGTTAGGATAATGCCTCACATTTTATTTTAATTCAATTTAGTTCATTTTATCAACTCCCACTCCATTTGAGATTGGATTGGGGTTTTAATATTAACATTCAATTTACTAGTCAAGCCCCAGTTGGTCGTGTCCTAATATTGTGTTATCGGACCAGTTCATCCTTAGGTAAATTTTGGATTTATCCACGGTGATGATTGGTTTCAAATTTTAGGAAATTTAATTGAGTGTATTGAATATATATTTCATGCTAGTAAACCATGGGTTGTTGTGTTGGTTAACAAATCCCTTCATTAGTACTCTAACAACTGGTTTATTTACTGGGCATAATGAGAGATTGGTTGCATGGTTCAAATGGTACACACATCATATAGGTTTGTATCTTTTGAAATTAATGTCCTTCTCAATTCACATCCCATTATATATTCTCATATAACCATGATATATAATTTCATAATTCAAGATGCCTCCATGAATAAATCCATTAAGGGTAAAAAAAATAAGACCGTGATGACGATTAGTTAAGGTATGAGGACATAGTTCATGGTCATTTTCATTAGGTTTTTCTTCTAGGTGGCTATAATGTAGTTCCACCACATTTTGAGTAGTGTATAGTTCCAATAAGACCAAAAACTTATGCATGAAATTTTACTTTCATTTTAGATTTACCATGACAGAAATTTTTAAGGTGTCATGGGGATCCCAACACTTAAGTAGTAAATGATTCAATCATTTGGGTTATACGAGTATTCAAGATTTATCATACCTAAAATGATCAGATTGTTTCACATGAATCCAATATTATTCAAGGAGTCGTTGGATAGTGGTGGTGTTTGGTTACACAGACTCTTGATATGACACCAATCTCATGGATAGAAATCCAATATCTGTTTCAGTTTGATTATTCAAATTTTTCATTGTGATATATGTTGATTATGGTGATTCTCATTTTCTGGTAAGGTTTAATGATAGTTTATTAATACATCTTTGTGTTTACCAACTGCAAATACTACTCTATCAATATGTTTCTTCTGAGTTATGATGTTTGAGTAAGGCCTTTGTAGATACATTATTTCTTGTGTAGTCTTGTTATTAATTCGTACTTATGATGGGGTGATACAACGATATTTATTTCAGAGATATTCCTAGAAGTGGGATGCAGGGAAGTTAGAGATCTTTATAGAAAAGATGGAGTAATTCATATAAATTAGATAGAATATGTCATACATCAGGGTATCTGTATATGATACCTCCCCATAGATAGACTATATCATGTGGATCTATGATGTAGGGTTACGATTGAGGATATGATAATCATTGAGAAGGGATATTCTATTATTATGACATATGAGGTCACATGGATAGAGAATTATTATCCAGAAATGTTGATGATTTCATTAAGGAAGTGGAAAAAAGAACCTCCATAGTTGTTGTTTCCTATTAAGGGATCTCCTTGGAATGGACAGGGAGACCCCTAGAGAGTATTTGGTGAAAGAGGTATATGTGGAGCTCCGTGTGTAGGAGATATTTTTGGGGGATGATTCTATGATATTCTATCAGTACCATCACCATGTGTCCCACACCAGACTCAGGGAACAGTATATAATACCATGGGAAATTGAAGGATATGGAGGGATACTATCATGATACACACAAGATGATTTTAGGTATGATATGTGTCTTTTAAATAATTTCATAACTATTTGAAGACATAGGATTAAGTCATTCTTTTATCTCAGTATCCCTCATGTTGGAGCAAGATATTCCCATTGAGACATTATCCCATCATATAAGGCTACATTTTCCAACTGTGATTTATTTTTATATATTTCATATTTTCCAACATTTCGAGTTCACCTTTGGTGGAGAAAGTATCTCATGAGATCCCATGGTTAGTGTGATGAAACATTATGAAATCATCTTGGGGAAAAACTAGATGTCCTTGTTTCATTTCTATAATTATAATTACTGTAGGAGAGTTAGATTCAACAATACTAATGAAATTATTTTCTCATTTATGGGAGTGAGATATCCATTAGCTATGAATGTGTGTATTGTTGGTATGAAACTATGACCTATAACCCATTAGCTAGCTAGTTCAGAACTACGTTTAGTGGGATCTACAGTCATCTCACTACTATCAGTAGTGAAGGATTATATGGATGTATTTACTAAAGATTTTTTTGGGACTACATATGATGATGAACTTAAAAATATTCATCAACATTCCCTTTGAGACAACTTCTAATTCTTTTTAGAAATATTGGATATCCCCTACCTATCTATATGATCTATGTGTGGAGTTGGAGGACCTTTGAGTTAAGGGTTTTATCCAACCAAATGTGTCCCTCTAGTCAGCCTTAGATTTTTTTTAAAATGGTAGTCGGGATATTTTTGTATTGTGTTTATTATTATCACCTAAATTTGGAAATGATAGAGAAGAATAACCCATTTTCATATATGTATGACTACTATGGATTTTTGATAGTGAATGTCTGCTCTCAATAATAAATTTCATGTAATATTACCAAGAGGAGAGGACTTTTTAGGATTATATTGAGAAGATTACATTATTATTTTCTCAATGAAAACTATGAGTTCTTGGTAGTGAATTTTGAAATCAAAAAATCCCCCAAAATTCTAATTGATTTTATGATACATATTATCCGATTATTTTTGGACTAGTTTATAGTTTTCATCATCGATGGAATATCATTTTCTCTACCATATAGGAGGATCTTGTAGAGAATTTGAGTATTGTCCTTGACTTACTCTAAGAACACTAGATTTATTTTTAGATCTCAAATAGACATTTTTTAATAATCACAATTCAATTTTGGAGTAATTTTATATCTTAATATGTTTAATATATGGATATACTAAATATTTATATGGTTCATTCTAGGGATCAATCCTAGATCATGTTAGAGTTTTTGAGTTATTCTAGATTGGTAGGGTAATAAAGAAAATTCATCATTGAATTCCCTACATTGTAAACTCCATTAACTAGATATATGAGTAATCTTCATCCATTTATCATGAAATAGATGTATTAGATATCCATATAGAAATTAAGGATGAGTTTGAAGAGTTCCCATTTTTTGAGACTCTTGGTGGAGGTATTTGATCACTTAGTGTTTTACAATTCCAATGGAGCATGGATATGTTTCATATTGATATATAGGTAGGTCATGACCTATTATGGGTTGTTCCTTCTGAGAACCCATAATAAGAACTACATGACTCATAATTGAGTGTTTTTAACAATATTCTTTGCTATGATGTTTTAGAGGTACTATATTAAGAGTGATTTTTTGATATTTACTAAGACCATTAGATTCTTAGGTAAATATTTTATTCAGGAGTTATTAAACTGGGTTGAGGTGTTGGTTATATTTCTTGAATGAGTATAAAATTTAGATAGTTTACACTAATATTAAAGGAAACTTGATAATAGATTCCCTTAATAGAAATTATGGTTCCCACTTGGTGGGGGAGGTTTCGGAGTAGTTGGATTCATTGCCATTGACCATTTTAAGAGATAATAGAGAACCATTTAATTATCTAAAAAAATTAGAATCCTCAACACCTTCTACTTTTAATAGGGTATCACATGGGTGACATTGACTGAGAGGTTATACATGAAAAGATATCATACAGAGAATCCCATGAGGGATATTTTGGAGAGGAGAAGAATGCCTTTTCTAAGGATATCTGATGACCCCAGACAAATTTTTAGAGGATATGATTAGGGAGTTTAATAGTTACCATTTTTCTATACATAATGGTTTGATAAATTTGTAAAAGGGTAAAAATTTTAGAAGGGGGTTGGAATGAGTTAGAGTTTCATTGAGTTTGTCACTCAATGCCTCACATGTATGTAAGTTGAGGGTTAGAAATATGTTTTTGAAGACATAAAACAACCTCTTGAGTTTCTAGAGTAAATTTTTTTTACATATAATATTTCTGATGGATATTCCATGTATTATGGGAGTACTTGATTATATGTTAGTGGATGTTGAATAACATACCATGTCCACATAAATTCTTGACATTAGATATCGGAGTTTGGTTGTGAATTTGGGGTAGTTGTATATTCAAGATATATTCCAGATTCATGGGGTATCCTTGATGATCATCTTCAATTGTGATTATCAATCATGTCAAATTAATATAGCATCTTATAAGTGGCCTTCATGTCCTATTGATTGTTGAGTATAATTTTCACCCCCAAACAGATGGACAGACGAAGTGTACTATCTAGGCATTGGAGGATATATTTTGTGATTGTGTGTTAGAATTCAGCCTAAGATGAGAGGATCACCATGCATTAGTGTATTTTTTATAGTAATACCTAAGAACCTAATATAATAATGGAACATTTAGATACCCTCTATTAGAGACCATTCATGTAACCATTATAATAGACTAAGATTGGAGAAACATATCTTGTTTGAGATGAGATTATGCTATAAATGACAAAAAAAATATAGGTGATCCATGAATGTTTGAGGCAACAACAGATAATTTAGAAATATTATGATGATATTTGATGTATTCTTTTAGAGAATAATTATAGAGACCATGTTTTACTGATCTTCTCTCCTCTTTAAGGATTATAGAGGTATAGATAGATAAAACATCTACTCCTTAGGAACTTCTGGCCATTTGTCAACTCAGATTTGGTTGATGGGGCTTCTTACCATATTTCTTATCCCCCACAGTTGGATCGAGTGTGTAGATATATGAAAACCATAATAATGTTATATAATGGTTGTAGATAAACAATGAGTGTGGGGATATAATTTCAATGTACTCATTGGCGATTCATAATCAGTGTGAGAGGTTATTATATAGGAAGACTGTGACATTTTTTCCTTATTTGGTAGCACGAGTGAATACAAAATAGATATTATGAGTGTCAAGACCTTATTTAGGCATAATAAAGACACATTGTTTTAGAGTTTTCATTTAGGGATAATAGGTCTTGAAGGAGTAGAGGTTATAATGACTTGGTTTTTTTATTCACTCAATTTATTATATCTATATGTATTTCTATATTTTTCATCTAATTTACTACTATGTTTGGATACCACGAGATAGTTGAATTAATATATTAATGATCTTAAAATATATTAAAACATACATGTGAATTAATTAGCAATAAATGGTTTCCCAGTTGTTCTAAACCATAAAAAAAGTATCATATACCACAGTTGATTCGGAAATGTATGGATTACCCTTGGTGAAACATAATGTTGGTCATCATTGGGAATTCAGTTGAAGTTTCCATTAGGGGCTTCGTTAAGTGAATTAATTAATTAACGTAATTAATTATCTTATGAACCATAAGCATAAAAATAATATATAAATACGTCATTATAATTTTTTCTAGGGTTGGCCACATTACCCGTGGAGAACTAGATAGGAGGATGTAGAATTATTCGTTGGGAGATCATAAATAAAGAATTATGGTGATCATATCATGGTGAACTAATGAGATCATGGGAACAAAATCAGTTCTTAATATCTATCAATATCATATTTTTATACACCACTGTTCGATACATGATCAACTTATGTATTTTTGGGTGGATTTTAAATAGTGACTAATTTAATTATAATGGATATTAATTATTTTCATAATTTATATAATATTTCCCATTTTTCACATGACCTAAAATGTTAATAGTATTTTTTTACTAGGGAAATATTTTTTATTACTGGATTCTATATATAGTTCTTCACATTATTATAATTTTCTCGACTACATCAACCAATGAGTCTCACAACCATTATTCTTGTCATTTTACCTCCACAATTCTCCGCATTATTCATCATTAACCCATGGGATCTTGATGGATTTTTATTTTAAAGGTGATGTTAATGGGGGGTTTTTGGAAGGAAAAGATATTGGACGAGCAACTGATTCCCATGTGGTTAAAAAATTCCTGATTTCCATACAATTGGGGTTGTGAGTTGATGGATGAATATATTTCCATTTATTTTCGTTGATTTGAGTCATCAAATATATAAAAATACTGGAAAATTGGAGGATTGGAATTTTTTTAAAAAATAAAATTCTAGAAATATCATAATTATATTCCATGTATCAAAGAGGAACACACCCCATGTATTAACCTAGATGTGATAGTTGGGGTTTCAGGTAATGTTATTTATAAGATACCATGTACATACCACATAATCCATTTGTCCTTGTGTTGATAGATTTTTTTGTACACTTGGAGTACATGGGCCAACAACCGGCCACGAACATGGGAATGACCATAGTATCAAAACATTACTATGTAAATTGACATAGATAGTGTAATCATACATGTCTAGTATACAGGGTCACTTGCTGATATACATAAGAACAAACTCAAATGATATAGTCACTCCCTAGGTGACCAAGACAAGCCATTTACAACCTATATAGACATTGTGGTACCACATGGATTGCTAAGATATGCATAGGTTGGGACATGACCTGGTGTCTACATGAGTATATAAACCATTTGACATTGGGTACACACTGTTTACCTTCACCAAGAACATTTATCTTATATATATCATTCATCTGGACTCTGATTTGGGCCTATGATTTCCATATAATGAGTTATTTTAAAAATATGATGCTATTGTATCCACAATACTGGAACAAAAGATAAAATATTTGGTGTTCTGAGTGTGACACTTCTTTAGGTGATGCTTGGACAATGACAAAGATCAAGAATGATCATTAGATTGTTACTAGGGATGGAAATCCCCCTTTTATACCAGGGTGTTGGTCCCATGTAGTCTTTATAAAGGTAGACTTACTATACAAGTTGGTTGTCCTCTATCTACAGGTTGTAACCCACCCACCCCCATATTAATGATCTGGTAGAGATAGGGTCCCCTAATGGATAGTGTTATCCATTTACTGTAGAGAACAGTATAGAGTATGTGGCTCTCCACAAAGATTCTTGGGACCTTTCATGCCATCCTAGGAAATAGAGATGAACCGTTGAAGCATCAGGACAACCCATCATTAATTGATGGGTTATAGGGATTGATATACCCATTATCTATCATATATGTTTCATTATTAGATGATTTGTAAGAGTTTCATTTCCCAACAGATTTTGGTTGAGTTGAAATCTAATGTATATCTATTTTCTCTATTTATTGATTTATAAAAATATTTCTATTATATATATACAATCCCCTTCATTGGATTTTTCAGCATGTGTTATAACTTAAGAATAAAATTGGTAAAATGATGATGTTTTTGGTTGAGTATTATATTAATCAGAATCTTTTACCATGTTTAGTACCTATTCTCGAAGATCAGTATTTGGGAACTCTTGAAAATACATTTTTCTATTTTCTTCTGGATGGGACCTGATATCAGGTTGAACCTATATTTTATCTATTTTGTACTGGGGTTTTATATAATTTTGCTCTGATGTATTCCCTAGAGGTTATTTCATACATGGTTATTCTCAAGATTTTTTAGTCTTTAAGTATTCCACTACACTTGTTCATTGATACGGTTGTGTGTGTGCATACAAGTATATTTAGATAAGGCATCACCTTTCAGTTTATACTTTCTCAACAATTATTCCATCCCCAAACATATATGATGCATGCTTAGTGTGTAAGTATCTTCTATATGTGGGCTATGTGGGATTTATAGAGTCGGGTCATGACATTATGAAACATAACCCTATAAATAACCATGATCACATGTATCATTATCAGATGACATCATAAATATGATATTAATTTAATGATTGATTGGTTTTCTTAGAAACAAATCCATTTATGTCTATTACATGTTGACATTGTTTTCGAACATATACATGTTGGGGAAAAAATAATCAAAAGTGACCGTTGAGTATATTTCATTTATAATTTTTCTACATGGTATTTTTTTCCTATATTGCATACCTGGTTGTACATCCCAAGGGATATAGTTGGAAGTATTCACATTTTCATTTTGAACAATTAAAAAGAATGAGAGAATATAACCTATAGGATCCTGTTATATGAATTTGTGATTTGGGATAATCCTAAAGTTTCTTAGTTTGATATGTCTACATTTTATCTTATGTTGAAATACATAGGTATACCATATTAGGTATTTGGTGATTGTAATTTATAAAATTATGTTTATTTTAGGCCACATTTATGGGAATATATCCCTTTAGTTTAGTATATGTTTTATTAAAAGGATTAACAAAAGAATAATGAATTAATATTTTGGGGAAAAAATGAAAATGTTATTGATATAATATAGGATTAATATGATCTTATATGTAGAGGTAATCATTTTTTAATTAGGATAAAATAGTATTTACATTTTACAAATATATCATATTGATATCCATGGTATTAAATAGTGACTTTAAGACTGTGTTATTACTGTTAAGTAAAATAAAATTGGAATATCATATTATTAAGGAAAATAATAATTTTTTAAATAAATATTTTGTTAATTTATGGAATCATATATTATTTTATTATAGATTTATGGTGATTTTTCATATTTATGGAGCATTTTATCATATTTTGGAGAGTATTTTACTAGTATATATATATTTTTGGTTTATGAAAACAGAGGGGATTGATATTATTTTGATATAATAGTTAGATTTATCATAAATGTTCACAAATATATATATATATATATAATCAAACCATTAAAATTATGTGGACTGGAATATGATAAAACATATTTTAAACTAGTATTAAGTTCATGTTAAATTTTATTGTTATTGTTATAGTTTTTGATATTAATATATTATTTGATGATATGAATAATTTCCCACATTGAATCACATATACTAATTAATTTGGATTTGGTACATATATGGAGCTAGGATGAATGAATTGCATTTTTTTATCGAACTTATAATCTATGAAATAATAATTTTAATGCTTCAGCTATGAAAAAATAACCATGAAAATTAATTTCTTAGAGTAGGAGATGAAGTATAAATTTAATTATGCACATCAAAATGATGAAATTGTTCTTATTAAATTGAAATAAATAAACTATTTTTAAGGAGTTTGAATTCTTTAGGGTAATGGAATTCCCTAACCATAGGAAAATCACATTGAAATAATTATTTTATACTTTACCCTTAATTTCCTATAAATATCTGCTATTTTCCCCATCCTAGATTTATGGGTTTTTTTTGATCCTTTATTTAGAATACATTTACCATAACTCTCTATTATCCCTTTGGTTTTATATTTTTACTCAATGTTTAAATTTTAACTTTCGACTAATGTTCTCTTTTTTAAGTATACGATTATGTGTGTTTTTAAGTAATTATTATATTTTTTTCTTCCACTTTTTAAACTAATTTTTATTATACCTCTATAATATGTGAGTTCCCAAAAAGAGAAATTTTTAATATTGAACAATTTATGACAAAGGTAAAATTTTGAGGGTCTGTTTTTTTAATGGTGGGGGGGGGGGTTGAATTAAACACCAAATGAGGTTGTTGTATAGTTATTTTTAAAATAATTTTATTTATTCGATATCATTCAATACATAAATCAATTATTATAAAACAACCAAGATATATTATTGAAATATTATAATTTAAAAATGACCATTTTAACCAAGACATTCAAATTTATGGATTGAATAGTAATATCACATTATAAAAAATATAAAAAAATGTTATATATAATTCATTTTTAATGATTAATTTTAAATAAATAAAACTCATGATAAATTAAGGATAATATTTTCAATAAAAAATATATTTTATTCTTAAAATCGAATAAATTGTTTTTGATAAAATAAAATTATTAATGTTTCTAATATATAAATAATATATATATATATATATATTAATTTATTTTTTAAAACAATCATGTCAAATTTATATTATTATTAATTTCTCCTAATTCTATAAATAGATTTATTTATCTAGGAATAGTAAATATCACAATTTTTATGGAGAACATTATTTTACCTTAAATGAATTTTAAGAGTTAAAATCTGACTTAAAAATTTTCAAAGTGTAGAGCCTTCAATTTATGGTAATAATTATCCAAGTAGATTTATTATAAATATATTTATTTTAAAATTTTAATAATAATTTATACTTAAAAAACATTCTTTGGGAAAATTGATTATAATCACGTTTGATAGGTTTAATATTATATTAACATATTCCACTTTTTTATATTGAAATTGATAAAATGGTATCTGAATTTATTATCATCATGGAATATTTATTCAATTAGTAAACATTTATTTTTTCATTATCAATTTTATCATAGGAAAACATTTTTCCCTGCGTTTTGTTTAATCTAGCCAAAAAAGATTTCATATTTGGGATAAGAATTTAAAATTTCACGAAATCATTTCTTTATGATATTTTATGTGTAAAAATACCAAATATCATGAATTTATAGAAAATATTTTCACAACATTTCATTTTTCATTGATATTGGAATTTATATAAATTTTTGAAATGAATAAATTTAATATGTCACTCTCTTGACATTAATATCTCTATATTTTTAAAATAAGGTTAACAAGTGCATATGTTAAGTTCTAAATGATAATTTACTATACTAGTTTATAATTTTTATCTATGTAATATGTTAATATTTTTTTCAACATAATAATAACTTTTAAAAATTGGACAACACTATCATAATATTTAATAAAATTAAAAGGGAAATAAAATAAATGAGTTTCCAAATATTAAAAGTAATAAAATTTGGATGAATTATAGTATTACCCAATTTTTTTAGATACATATGTCAAATTAAATATGTTTTAATAGGATATAATTTAATTTAATAATTATTATGGGGATTAATAATGAAATTAAATACTTCTTGGATTGAAATTAATTATATTTCATAATAAATAGTATTTTCTTATATGATTTAGCATTCATAAAAATAGTAACTTCATTCAATTGAATTGGATATGGTTTAAAATATCATCCATGGTATATTAATGTAACCATCTTTATTTTATAGTAATTTATTTACCGCAAAAGAGTAAAAACCATTAATGTCATGATAATTGTGATAAGTTATAATGGAGGGTTAAAACAATGTGATAATGGTGAAATTATAAAAAAAACATATAATATTTTACAAGATGTGATGATTTATAAAAATAATCCTATTTGAATTGAATTATTTAAATTTGGATCCATAAAGATATTATAATTAATTAATATTCAATTAATTCTTAATAAAATCATAGAATACCCCTCCCCTCACTTATAGAGGGGCACCCCACTTAATCTATTCCTCATACATTTGAAGCACTGTTTCTTGGACAAGACATACCAAAATACATTAATCCATATCTATCTATGTTCAATAGGTCTTAATTTTCAAATAATATAAAATTATTTGGATTAATGCTTACAGAAAAGGAGGATGTCCAATGAAGACTTAATATTTTTTAAAACTCATTTAAATTTATTAAATATTATACATTCATTATATTAATTGAAACCATCATAAAATAATAACACCAGTTTCAATAATATAATGATATATTGTTATCATCATGGTATAACCATTTTCAATTAATTGTTTTCCTCTAGATAGTTGAAACATCTCTCATCCATAAGAACGTTTTATTTCCTCCACGTAGTGATATAATTTTTTTTCATAACCAAATTTATTGGATTTTTATATTTGTCAAACTAAAAATATATTAAATATTTATTATATAATAATTCTTATAGAACTATAATATAATAACATTTTTCAATCCTTCCAATCTACTAGAAAATGAAATCCTCTCTTATACGTACCTTTGTAATACCGTCTCAATGAAGAGATGTGATTCATTTTTCATCTCGTATTTTTTCTTGAATTTTAATAAGTAGATATTTAATAAATATATATAATACATATCATGTAATAGTGAATCTATAATGTTTAATTATTATTTATATTTCTTTGATTTAATCCATATAAAAGTGAAAATAGAGGTAATGCATATGTACCACACACAGTCTGTAAGAGTTTTTTACTCATTTTTATATTTCTAACATTTATAAAATAATATATATATATATATATTATGAATTTATATATATATTATTTATATAATGATAAATTTTTTCTAAAATTATGGAAATAGGATCAACGTTGAAGGTCTAGATATTCCTAGCTGAAAAACTCACATAAAATTAATCAATTAACAAAAAGAAACAATAATTTTAATAAGAAGTTATTAATAAAAGGGTGATAAAATGTTATAATGGGATAAAATATGAAATTAAAAGTTCATATATTAATATAGTATTGAATTATAATAGATTTAAATTATTATATATGATTTTGGAGAAATCTTAATGTATGTTATACTTATGGTAAGGGGTCTTGATCATGAAATTGCTTCATTGAGACAAGTTTGATTTTATGGTCAAATTTGTCTTTATGAGGGGTATATACTACCATATTTAAATGTTATGTCATGTAACCTCTATAATTTATGGTATTTAATGTTTCCAAAAAAAATATTTAAAACATGGTAATTGGATTAAAAAATCACCAATGTAGGATGGGTTTATTTCAAAACATAATTATTTCCATGATTATTTATCTCATTGGGGAATTATATAATATTTATCTAAAAATTATATATAATTATGCTATTATAATTTATTGAAATTAAATTTTACATTTCATTTTTTTATATTTATGTACTGATGAGACTATGAGAATATTTTATAATAAAAAAACTTTTTTTATACTCTCAAAAAAAAATTTTTCCTCTATTTAAATATTTTCATTAAAACAATTTCACAGATATTTTTTTCCATAAAAAATGTTTTATAAATTAATATTTTACCAATTATTTATGTAATAAATGAAAATATCAATTTAATCATCTTATCATTTGTGAACTAGAACTTTTTTGAATTTTTAATGAAAATATTAATCAAATCATTATTTTATAGTAGATGAAATGAATGGAATTTCACACCATATTTTCCACTCTATGTTATAAATTTTATATTATAATTTAAAAGGGTTCTTTTGAATTGAAATATTATTCCCAATATTCTATAATTTTTTTTTGAAATAAAATTTCAATGGGAAAACGGTATTTTTGTCGATAATGATTCTGAGGAACTTTCTAGGGTATTTATAATCATCAATGATATCAAAATTTTATTTCAATTCTACTCTAATAGGGTTATATTGAAATAATACAATTTTTATCATTTCATTGGACGGTTTATAATGAGATTTACTATTTAATGAAGTGATATTTTATCTATTTTTGTATTCAATAATGATAGTTATTCATTAAAAGTCAAGTTTATTATGTTGTGATGTTTATTTAGAAGGTGAATGCATTGGAATTATTAAGTGACTAGTGTGGAATGAAAATACATACTCCATCGATGCGTCAATAGGTCTCATGAAAAAACTTTTTTTTATATTTGGACAATGAATTACCTATTTATGTATGATTTATTGGCCTAATGACTTGATCGAATATTAATGATTTATTGGCATGAGGTCTCATTATAATGTTTATGAAGTTTAGAATTTTTCATTACATCATTAATAAATCAGTTATTTATGTCCATAAGATCATTTTAATTGTAATGATATTCATGGATAAGTTACAATCATATGTGATTTTTAATATTTAACTCTTTGATCATTATTTATTCATACGATATTATAATTTTTGATCGCTTTATAAATAAAATGTAATTTTTTTGTTATTTACCAAGGCGTAATGATTATTCTATAATTATTCAATGTCAAATATTCTTTATTTAACCTTAACTAAGAATTTTAGATATTTATAATTTTGTTTTTTGTTCCTCTAGATTCACTTATGTGTACAATTATTGATATGTAATGAAATTTATGATAGAATAATGTTTTTCTCAATGATAATATAGTTTTGTGTTTTTTTTTGTTTTCAGATGAATGTGAGATTCAGACGTTATCTAGTTTTCCAATACTACTAACATATTCATTAACTTGGGTTGTTATAACATTTATCAGTTAAAAATATAATAAACTAACCACAAACACTATGAATCATTAGTTATGGTCATTAAAATTTTACATTAATGTGAACCTATTTTAGTGAAACCATTAATGAAATTCTTTATGTGTTCCTCTCCTCACTAATTAAAGGGTTTAATTTATCCACCAATATTCACAACATATAAGAATTCAATATAATCAAATACTTAACAAAAAACATTCTGAGCTACCATAATTTAATTATTGAGCATCTATTTTAATTCAAGACCACACTATGAAGGATAATATTTTTATCCAATAAGGGCATTCAAATAATAGGTAATTATATTAATAGACTCATAGTAAGATTATATCCACTTTTATAACCTATAAATATATTTTATCCTTTATAAAATAGTTACTAAATTATCATCAAAACATTACAATTTTACAATTTTTTTAGAATACCATTTTCCACTTCGCTTCCATCTAATGGAAGATGAATGTATCGTTCAGATGTACATTTTGACTGTCACGTAGAAATATAAATATGATTCATTTTCCATCACCATATTTCGAGGTTTCTAATTATGATATATGTAATGATTATATATAGTATTTTGGACATAATTATATTTTGATAAATTATATTATCTTATCTACCTTCTTACTTTCCCATCCTTTGAAAAATGAAAATGTCACTGCTTTAGGCGTTTGGGCTACCACTCTATGAAAAAATGTGATTCATTTTTTCTCAAAGCTTTATATGTATTTTCATAATAGAATATAATGAATAATCATTCCACATATTAAAATATTAATCATTAATAGTTGATGGAACCATTATCCATGCTCATATAAATAACACCCCAAATGAAACAAATATGAAAAACGATGCTATTAACACAAGAAATGATGATGTCAATGAATTATTTTTGATGATAAAGTGATAAGAAATTATAATTAAACCATATATGGTGTTATAAATTTTATTAAGGTTATTTTATACTATTATAAAAACTTAAATGTAAATATATACGAGGTTTTAATAACTTACGATCAATTCAGACCGGAGGTAGGGATTTGTTGTCTCAAATTTTCATATATGAGACATGTGTGATATTCACTACATATTTATTTCGTGTTATATATTCAATGAAACAATAATATTTAATATCATTAATATATTTATATTAAGGTTATTTATAGTTTCATATGACTTTAATTCTTTCACATGTGTTTTAATTAAATAGTCAACAAAATTATAATGGTTTTATGTTATAATATCTCTTTCTCTTAAAATTGTTTGCGCATAAATGTTCCATGAAACAATTATGTATCCTATCAACCAGAAATATTAAATATTATTAATAGTCTATATTTTTCAATAAATAACTCATTTTACATTAATATTACACTCTTTATTACTTATATATCTAAAGAATGTTTTTAGGAAAACATACATTATTTTTCAATTAAATGTAGAATATTTTACTTTAATTTGAAATATATTATTTAAAATGTATTAAGTAATTTATGGTAATACTCTCTAATGAATGATTAATGTTTTTTACAATGATTAACATTATTTAAAATGTTTCAAAACGAGTATTCTTGTCATTTAATAATGAGGTAATTTTTACCCAAAGTATGATTGAAATTTTTTCTAAATGTAATGCATGAACGATATTACACTAAAATGACTAAACATTTAATTGGAAATTACAATATTGTGTTTAATGGTTATTTTAGTTGAAATTATTTTTTCAATAATTTTTATGTTTTTTGAATTTAATTTTTTAAAAAAGGGTTCTGACCAAAAGAAATGTTCATGTTATGTTTTATACGTATTTTCATCTATAACAATATACTTCGATGTTTCGAATTTTTATCAAGGGATATGATATAATAAATCCAAAAATATTCTTTATAAGGATGGATATTGGTGATTTTAATTACATCATGATGAAACCTAATTTTTCATGAGTAAAGCTATGAAAAATAATAAATGTATTCCTTATCCTTTAAGATACATATTAATTGATTATTAATATGTGGTGGGTAGGACCATATATCATCAATTAATTTATTAATGTTTAAATTTTATGATAAAAAAGGATACAAGGTAGGTTATCCCATGACAAAATTAGGGTGTATACAAGGTTATCTAATACCCAAGATAGTTATTATCGGAGGTTGTCTTTAGCCAAAATGGGTATCATGGGTGGTTATCTAATAACCAACATGTGTTAAATGTCATTATATAAAGACTTGTAAAATGTTTTATATGATTATTATTATTCCACATACATTTTTCCATCTGATATTTCATGTTCGTATATTAATAAGAAGAACTCATCACCCCGGATATATGAATCTCATTTGATACACGTCCTATGATCTTTCAAATCCATATATCATGATAATAATAGAAGTTTCAATTTATTTGTATCTAAATAATTATGATCATATTATTATACCAATATGATCAATTTACGATTATGTATGATCATTCAATGTATTCTTTTATGTTTACCCATACTGTGCCTCTGAGAACACTATTTATTATGTCTCATTTCCAAATGTTATAAAGAAACTTATTAAGTATGTTATATCTAGGATGTTTTTTGCAAGAGAATAAAATTACAGGAATTTTTTAATATCATTCAGGAAGAAAGGTTTTAATATTTCTAGTTTCCTAAAATCAAAACCATTATGGTTTTAATGATTCATTTGTAATTATATGTATTAAATATTCATATAATATGATACACTATTTATGCATTTAATATCATTGTAACATTCCTTGAAATTATAGATTATAACATTTCCATAATTATTAATTTTTATTAATTAGAAAGTAATTTAATAGTAAAAGTTATCTTATTTTTAGTAGTGTACCAAAATCACAAAAATGCGTTTATCAAAAATCTTGAATTGCACTCAAAAATGAGTTATATTGGAAAATAAGATGTTGTTAATAATATTTTTTTTATGTTGTAGTTATCATCTAGCCATTATATTAGATATAATTTATTATAATTAATATTTTATTATTAATCATTTTTATTAATTGTAATTATATAAATTCAAAAAATTTTATTGGTGAAAAATAAGAATAAATCAAGTTTTAAACGTAAAAATCTCCATTTTTTAAAACATAGTTTTATCACCCTATAATTTTAAATCCATTCTAAATATAGTTTTTCAAACTTTCGTAACTTTTTTTGAGAAAATATAATATTATTTATTAAAATAAAAATATTAAAATTTACATTGGTTGAAATTTTGTTATTTTTTCTGAGAACATTCAAATTTTTATGAACATTGAATAACACTAAAGTTTAGTTCTAACTTATTTTCCATTTTATTTATTCATATAGTTGAATTATATTTTATAATTAGTTTCAAATTAAAAATCAATCATTATTATTTAATTTAATCAGATTTATTTCATTAGAATAAATTTCACATTGAATTTGGATATAAAACTAGAACACACTTCATAACATTTTTACACTTAAAATCCACATTTTCATCATATATGTGGGATTAATTTTATATTAATTTATATTACTTATATGATTAAAATTTTTAAAATGGATTCTGGATTTTTTAGAAGAATAATTTATAATTTAAAATAGGTTGATCATATTTTTTCCCCAAAAAATAAGTGGAAGTAATTAAAATTACTTACAAATATTAAGAGAAAAATTAGCATATTAAGGGAATAAACCTTTATCATAAGATCCTAAATGAAATCAAACCTTGTAAAAAATATATTAAATATTAATGTTAATAAAAAATATTTTTTTTATAGATTTTAAACCATTATTTTGGGTAATATTTATGAAAAAATTTGGTTGGAATTCCCTTCTAAAAAATTTACAAGAATGTCAATCCTAATCCACAATAAAAAAGGCACTCAAACATCCCCTTTAATTACCCATATAAGTAAAATTTATCTCATGAAACCCTTACCAAATAATATCATTACATCCATACCCCCACACAATAGGCCTCACAATGGAAATAAAGCTACCAAGATCTCCTTTTGTACAAACCAAAAAGTGTTTTCCATAATAAAAGGTCACTTTCATCAACATGTAATTTTAAATTTTTTCCTTCTAAACACAAATAATTTATTATTAATTAATGATGATATTATAAAATGTGTTTAAAATTTGTACACTTTTTTGTCAATATAAGGGTATATATACACTACAAGCAATTTTATAAAATGGTTAACAAATTACAATTCGTGTATGGATAACTTCCGCATCACGAGATGATGGCATTCAATTTTACATTAATAGATCTCATGGTTGAAAATTATATTGAAAATTATATTTTTATGTGATATATATCTGATATTGATTATGTATTAATACTTATATAATTGAAATATATGCATTCCTTCATGCTTTCATTTTCACTAAATACGTAATGTCTTTTGTGTATGTAGAGACTACAACCTCTTCAAAGTGATGTGACACCTACAAAAACTATATGAAATGTAGTATGTATAGTTTTAATTTAAAATATGCAAAAAAAACACAAATAATATATTCATAGCATAATTAACTTTTCATAAATTCAATATATCATTTTCTTTGACACCATTTCACCCACTAAAAAAGCGATAACATGTTTCATGGATATATTGACTACCACCTCCTCAATGTGACATGATTACTTTTACATCACAATAATTATTTAGATATGTATATATTATTAAATAAAATTTTATTTATGATATTACTAAAATTATTTAAAGATAAATGTTTCTTACCTTATTTTCATAATGATCGTTTAAATATTGGGCAGCTACTCATTCGTACATACGGCCTAATGTCTCGAGGAACGTAACATTGCTTCATTTTTCATAACCAAAATTAATGATTCGTATTATAAGTAAAATGTATTTATAAATATTATATTAATTTCATTATTATTATTATTCCAGATATATTTATATAATTACCCCTCTGGGCATATTTTTTCTAACTAATTTTTTGGACACATAAACTGAATATGGTCAAAACACTCAATGTAAACATAATTAATTAGATACATATTTAAAACATTGTAATTGGTGATATAAAATTAATGATAAATTTTAAAAAGTTTATGATTAAATTAAATAATTAAAATTACTATATTATTCAGGAAGACAAAGACACATCATACAATTCAGACTCAAGGTAATGGATTTTGATGAAGTCTCCTTTCATTTAGGCATTTCTTAATGATATATACCTTTATTATTTTATAACATGAATATACTAACCCATATAATGTATATATTCATATTCAATCTATTATCATTTATGTTAATGTTTTGATAGTTTTTATTCCTTCATGGTGGCTATTAAATAAATGTTCATTTTGGCATGTGACACTTTGGATGTTTACAGATTTATTTTCAAAATATTTTCTCAATGTCAATTGTCATAATATTATTTTACACATTCATTTATATGGGTAAAAAGGTTTATAATGGGGATTATATGCATTTTTTTAATTTATTTCTAAATTTTTAGATGGGAATATTTATTTGTGTTTTATAAGGAACATTTTGATAAATGAAAAAAGTAATTTTCTATTTATTACATCCATTGAATAATGAATTTTCAGCAACAATTTTGGTTAATTTATTTTGGTCTTCCTGTAAAATATTTCATTTTTCTTATATGAAAAAACTAATTTCCTTGTTTTGGTTATTTTGTTATTGAATTTCCTTTTCAAAAAAATGTGTATTTTTATATTAAAAATGGAATATTTTTAAATATAATTGGTTTTTGATATCTGGAGGTGATTTTTATAAGAGTTGAAAAGATTTTCTCTAATTATGGAATTATATGCTACATGATTTGGTTTATACATATTAAAACTTATGGGTTTCTCTTGATAGTCTTGGTTGTGCCCTTTATAAATTAAATGATCTAAGAACCAAGAAAACACGCTTATGCACTGTGTAATGATTATATTTTCTAGAGAAAAATATTTTAAGATAGAATTATGTTTATTCCAATATGTATGGATTTGGTGAGGGTTTTATAAGGGTTCAATGTGATGATTAACTAACATACGAACATTAAGTTTCTATATTTTTTGGTGATTTTTCATGGAATTTTGTTTTATCATTTAAGTAAGGGTTTTTTCTTTATTATATCCCTTTGTGATAGTTTTTTTCTCATCTCTAATTTTTAATGATTTTGAAATGATATAAGGATGAGTAAATAATATTAATAATTCATCATGAAATTCATGCAGAGTTTTCATATAAGTGATAGTTATAAAATTTTTAGAAGTTTATGATTATTAAAAAATGGATACTATTTGGAAGTTTCCAAGTTGTGTTTTATTCAGTTGTTATGTATGAGTTATGGGATAATTCTATATATCCTAAAAACAAAAAAGATCATAAATGTGAGATAAATAAAAATTATAGAATTAAATCATGATTATGTTATGTTTATTTTTGGGGTCGTTAGTTGGAATTAATGTGAGGTTATTACAAAAATAAGAGTTAGGTTAATATTAATAGCTTTCCCTTAAAAGATATTACATAATGGTAAATTTAAAATATTAATAAATTTAAATTTCAATATGTTTATTTTTATAAAATGTGTCTATAATGAATTTTTATTCGTATGGGAAACTTGGAATATATATTTGGATGGAACCTAGAAGAAGATATCTATCCAAACAATCATTCTTAGACAGTTGGAATTATAATGATGTAGTTTTTCTATAGGGATTCCCAAGTTGACAAAAGAGATTAATATTAATGGTATACATGCTAAAGAGAAACTCGATCTACCTTAGGGAAATATATCATTTGTGGAGAATTTCATGAGGTAACATTCCCCATCATTTGGAGGATAATTTCACCATATAATTACCAAAGGATGGGATAAATCATTAATAAATAGATTAGATGTCATTAGTTGATTGGATCACCAAAAGGCAACTCTTAGAATTTATCATTTTTTGGAGGAAATGCGATTAATGGTGGTCAATGGTTAAGAACACTAGTGATAGTAAAAATACATATTCCTTTTTATCTAATGAATTTTAGAATATTTTACTAAGGCTATTCGACATAGAATAGAGGAAAAATTTCTTCGATAAGTTTGTTGTTGATTTTAGAGATGAAATTTATGTATATTATAAAATCTAGGATGAAAATTAATGGAAATAAATTATTTTTTTATAAAAACTTGAAATAAAAAGTGACTATATCTAATGTTGTGTAAGTGTAAATTTTGGTTTAAAAAATTGAATTCATAGGAAAAATTGTTTCCAAAGATGTCGTAATTATTGATTATACTAAATTAAAATTTGTCGAAGAATAGCCATGGATAAAAATTATCACTGATATTCATAGTTTTATATAATTTTTGGGTTAATCATAATAGTTTGTTCAAAAAATTTCTTGGTTACCTATCCCACTAACAATGATAACACGGAAGGGATTGAAGTTCATCTTGGAAAATGAATGTGATGATTGTTTTTGGGAACTGAAAAAAAGATTGTTGAATGCTCAATTTTTGTAAATTTTAACCATAAATATTTATTCTTTAATATAATGTGATGCTTTATTGATTTTAATTTTTTATAACTAATTATCGAAAAATCATGTAATTTAATATTCTTGACATCAGTTGAAACCTCCGGAGTTGAAATACCCTGCCAAAAAATTGTATAAAATGTTTTTGTTTTTGTTTTCTTTAATACTTTAGAGGTATAATTCATGCAGATTAAATTTTGAAAAATATACAAATGAAAAATGTTTTAATTATATTATCACTCAGAAATAATTTTACATGGGGAATATATAATGGTAGGAACTAATCATGAATTATGACTTCATTATTCATTATAATTCCGTAAAAGAAAACAAGATGGGATACAAATTGAGTTATTAAATTAATTCCATGTTATCAATTAAATGTTGGAAATTTATCCCTTGGGAAATGGATTTGATGAATTTTATGCTAGATTTATTTTATTTAAGGACAAAATTAATTTTGTTTCATGTTTCAACATAGTCTAGATTGTCACAATGAATTAACAGGTCTTAGAAGGTGGATTAATTTTTGAAAAAATGTATAATAGATTAATAATAATATGTTTATGATTATAACATTGATATAGAATGTGATTTATGCTTTTAAAAATACCATGTGTTCCTTATGATTCATAGTTGAGGAAGGATTTATTGGTTAATGATCATAGTTTTATGTTTTTTCGTTCATCCTATAAGCACTAAGATGTACACAATCCTTCATAAGTATTAATGATAACATAGAATGTATATAGATATTTCTAAAAATAATATATAGGGTTTCACTTGTAAATAGTTTAAAGACGATTGACAGTTACCAAAGTGCATACATTAACTATTTTAGGTGCCAGAGTGGATGTTGGAAAATATATCAAGGGATTTTGTGGTAGGATTTCCAACGACTGTGAAAGGTAATAGTTCTATTTGGGTTTTTGTTGAACGATTAAATAAATATGAACATTTTCTTCCCATTCAAGATAAAGTGTCCTGAAATTATCTTTTTGGACTATGTCTAAAATATATTTTATGTTTATATGGAGTCCATCTATCTATTTTATTAGAATTTTATCCTAGTTTTAGATCCAATTTTTAATTGACATTATAATTCATTGGGTTCTAAATTCAATTTCATTTTATGTAGTAATACTCAATCTGAAGAAAAAATATAGCAGATGATTTTTTCCATGAAAAATATTCTCCGTTCATTCTCAATGTGTTACTGTGGATGATTTGATTAATAAATTTCATTGGTTATTTTTATTATAATAACATTTTTTATACCAATATACAAATCGAACCATATGAAGAACATATGGAAATTTGTACCGGACATTGGATTTTTATTATGATGTTAGAGAAAATAAGTTAATGGTACAAGGGTTGGTAGAGGAAAAAAGAGAAAAAGATCAGGTGATTCTGTGAGACATGAGAAAATCACAGAGGAGGTAGAGACTTATTATGATAACTGGAATATATTTCCTCGATTATATGTAAGTTATCTTGTCTTTTTAAATATTCCCCATGATGAATTTTGATGCATATTTGTACGAAAGAGAAGATGAATCCATGGTTCATTAGACCATATGAAATCCTAGGGAAAGTAGTATTGGTTACCTATTATGTGTACTTACCTATGAGTTTTTTATTAGTTCACAATGTATTTCAAGATCCAATGGTATGGAAGTATGTACCAGATTTATCATATGTATTCATCCCTCGTGTTCATCAGTAGGATGACAATATTTCTTAGGGGAACAATAAGTTTACAATATTGACCACATAGAGAATGTGCCAAAGGATATGGTGATCCATCATGTTATGATTTTATCCAAAAACCAAATGGTTGGGGATTTAAAAAGGGAATCATAAAATTTTATGTCGTAAAAGTATTCCCAATAATAAGAAAAGATAATAAAAATTGAAAGGATATAGTTTCCAAGAGAAGGAATGATGTATAATCCCATGTAATTGTAGAATTAATATCATCCATATTTAATAATATTTATTAATGATATATTATCTTATCCTTAAAAGGGGAAAATTTTCTAAAAACAAACGAGAAGGGAAATATTGAGTTTCTCTAAAATCTACCATTGCATGAAAGACTAAAGTATATTAAAAAACAATACATTATTAATGTTGTAATTTTAGGTGGAATTTATCACCTAGTCATTATATCAGAATTAATGATTAATTATAATTATATTTTTTACTGATGTATGTCAAATGTTTCTACAATCATCCATTAAAATTTATTGTCTTTAAATAAGAATAAATCCAATTATATGTGTAAAAAGCTTTATATTATCAAAAGGCAGTTTTACATACATTTAATGGGGATCCAATTTAATTCATAAATTTTTTGACACTTTTATAATTTTTATATAACCAAATAAACATTATTTTTGAAATTTAAATATCAAAATTTACTGTTGGTTAATTTCTGGTAATTTTCTATGTACTATGACATTTTAATGAATATTGAATAAAAAAGAATTTTAGTACGTAACATTTTTTTCCAATTTATTTATATAGTTAAATTATAATTTCAATTGGTTTTCAAGAATAATTTATCATTTTTATATAATTTACTAAAATTTAATTTATTGTATGGAATTCCACATTGAATTTAGATATAAAATATTCGCACGCTTTTGATCATTTTTACAATAATACCAAATACTTTCATCCCATATGTGCGATTAATTTCAAATTAATATCATCCACTTTTATGGTTGTTCTTTTTAAAAAATGGATTCCATATTTTAAATAATAATAATTTATAATTTATAATAATGTAAACAACTTTTTATTAAAAAATTTAGTTAAAGTAAAAAAATTAATTATACTGCGTAAAAGGAGATTTTTCATAACCATTGACTAAAACATATAAATAAGAGATACAATAACCTATAAACGTGAAAAATAGTAATTTTATGTTCATATATAGACCCTATACTCCCATTTCTATAATTGGGACCATTATTATAGCCACATGACATGGGAAATTCATTTGTGGAATTCCCTTTTCAAAAATATACAGGAATTCCACTCCATCACCAATAAAAAAAGGAAATGGAATATCTTGTGTCTTTACATCGCTCAAGAAAATTTTAATCATCGAAAAACATCCAACACAATACCGAAAAGACCCTACCTTCACACTGGATGCCACACCTTTGGATAAAATGCATCCAAGAATTATTATGGTGGAAACCAAAGAGGTGATACCTGAAGAGGAAGCCCCATTCATCAACAAGCATTTTTACTATTTTTTTTCCACTCCATTCATTTATTATTATTATATTTTTTTGTAATTATATAAATATCATAATTATAATGAGATTTTTATTTTATTTTGAGGGTTACTCTAATCCTACACACAATTCCATCAAATGGGTAATGAAATTACCATTAATGAATGGAGAAATACTTCCTCATGTAACGATGTCATTCATTTTTCATTTCACACAACTCATGGTTGGGAATTATCAGGAAAAAGATATTTTATATGATATATATAAGTTATTTAGGATTTATTAATAGTTATGTAATTTATATATACATATACATTCATGCCTTCATTTTTTTTGGAAATATGATTACGTAGTTTGTGGACATGCAGTCTACTACCTCCTCAAAGTGATGTGATATTTTTACACACTACATGTAATGTATTAAGGATGGGTTTAGTTAAATATATGTGAAATAAATAACATAAATATGATACTAGGAAAAAAATTTCTTGTATATACATACAATATATCATTTTCTTTATCCCCTTTTCACACACTAAAAAATTATTACGTCATTGATGGATGCGTGGATAACTGCCACCTCGATGTGATGTGATTAATTTTACTAAAAAAGACTCATATATATAGGTAAATATTATTAAATAAAATTTTATTTATTTTATAATGATAATTCTATAATGATTAATGTTGCCTATCTTCTTTCCATAATGATCATTAAAATATTGGAATGTTACTCATGCGTATATACAACCTACCATATCCATGATTGCAATACTGATTATTTTTTTAACCATATTTAAAAATAGTATTTAAAATAATAATTTCAGTATAAATTTGATAATTATGTCATGATAATAATTCTTTATACATTTATATAATGAACCTAATGACCACTGTTGAGCTACCAAAGACTTTTTTGACACATAAACCAAATATGGTCAAAACTACCGGTATAAACATAATTTTTTAAGTACTTTTTTAAAACATTATAATTAGAGAAATAAAGTTAATAAGGAATTTCAAAATGGTTCTGAATATTGTAAATAATTTACATAGTGGAGCTACTCACGAATACAGAGACACAATTTACAATTCAGAATGAAGAAAAGGGATTTGGTCTCAATCTTCTTTCATTATAAAATTTCATGATTATTTATAATTAATTATTTTATTTTGTGAATATATAGACCCATTGAAATTCTATATCCATATTTTATCTGTTATCATGTTCTTCAATTTTTTAAAAATTTTATTCTTTAAGTGTGTTTATTATTTTAATTTACAATATAATATGGGGAACTTTTAATGTTTTAAAATTTAATTTAAAAATATTTTTTCATTGTCAATATTCATAATATTATTTTAAATATTTATTTATATGGATATAAAATGTTTATAAGGGTTTTTTTATTTTAAAAATTTCATTCATTTTTTTTAAAAATGAAATCTTTTTTACATGTTTTATATAAAATAATTTGATTAATGAAAAAAGGAATTTTCTATTATTACCCTATAAAAAGATATGAACTTATCTGATGCCATGAAAATTATTTTATTTTTAGATTCCCCAGAAATATTTCTTTGTTTATTAAAAGAAAACCCTACTTTCCTTATTTTGAGTATTTTGGTTTTGGAAATGGTTTTCCATAAGAAAGGATTATTTTGTTTTGAAAATGATATTTTGGGATAAAAGTGTAATTTTAATATCTAATAGTTATTTTTTTTTGTTTTTAGAAGAGTTTTTCAAATGATAGAATATTTTATTTCATGTTGTGGTTGTTGGACATCAAATATGATTGGGTTCCCTCAAAGCACTCGACGGTCCTGTTATATCTTAAATGGTGGGTACACCCAGATAGAAGTATAATGCATTAGGTAATGATTACTGTAATGACTCGAACCCAGTTACCTAGTGTTAGTGAATTATTACATAAAATTGGAATGATAAATGGAACCCTGTCCAGTATGACCGATCAGTTTAGTAGCCTTTGAAGTACTAGATACATTCATAAGTTTTACATTACATCATGAAATAAAAACATAAAAAACATTTTTCCCCCTTTTGGACACACATATATACTTATCCATTACCTATAGGTCGACCATAAAATACTTTTTCACATCATGGAAAAAATAAAATATATAAAGGTGTGAGCTCAGATGCTAAGTAAAGATAATAATATAGCGAAATCTTTCATAAATAAGCATAACCATTTTAGGCAATGTATAGGACTAAAACAAAAGCCTTTTAAACATAAGAATATTCATAATATGGAAATGATAAAATCAAATAATGCCATTTACTTATTTACATTGATATTATATTAGTTGAATAATTAAATGAAATATCAATAGCCTCTTTCATAATGATGGAATGCATAATACCAGACTTCATAACCACATAGTCATGGCCTTATGCCAAGGATACAAATAATATTTTATCAAGGCCTTGTACCAAGACACTAGATTGTCTCATGAGACCTACCGATGCATCGAGGGGCTATAGTGGGCTCCACCTGTCACTGATTAAGTCCAATTTATTCCTCATATGAAAAGGTTTAAACATAACATAAACATCTGTATTAAAACTGGCACACAAAATTTCTGTAATTTATACATAAACCATTAATGTTGTAAAAATAACACATCCATAGTCAAACATATCAAAAAACCTTCAATACAATATGGAATATTTGTATCATAACAAATCAACTTAAAACAAGTTTAAAATCCATCAAAAGATGTTGACATAGATGAAATGAAAACTATATGAAATAAATACCTCTTTTATTTTGAAATCATTTTAAAGTCACATAATTATAAAAGAAAACATTTATTTTGAAAATAATATTATAATCTTGTATGGGAAGCTTCAGTGATGATATAACGATAGAAAATAGCAACACCCGATGTATTAGTTAAAAAAAGTCATTCTTCCCTTAATTTTGTCGAAACTGACATAAAGTACCTTGTTTGGAAAATGACTGAAAGATTCCTTTCAAACCATTTTATAAAAATTAAAAAAAGGATATAAATGAATTTAACCAATAATCTATTAAATTGTAAAAAAATTTTGAGATACATTTTTAAGATACATGGGTGTGGATTATAAAGAGGTCATAGTAGATACTTACGTAAAAACAATATCGGATAATATAGAGATTGTGAAATTAACCCTTACCATGTACTTTTCATTAGTCGAGGGTACGTTAACTTCCTATATAATAGTTAAATATTTTTTATTAAATTATTAAATAACTATATACATAAATATAATATCATATATGATCCTCTAATATTGCTATTTTAACAATATTTTAGTAGTATCATCATTTTGGGTGTTAACTAATCTTTTTTCAATTATATGCTCAGTTACATAAGCCATTTTAATTATGAATATGATTTATTTTATTCATATCCCAAATGATATTAATTTATTAAAAATTATTATTAATCATAAAATGAATTTTTTTGAATGATTGTGATGGTGAATGAATCTCATCGCGTTCGTGGAGACGGTAATCTGTACTTATGCCCGAGCGACAATATCACTATATTGATGGTAAAATAGTCTGTAATTGGATGGTATATCATATATAATGAATCATTAAAATGTTATATTTTTTATTTACATCAGTTATACTCATTAATATACATATCCAAATAATTATGTGTTTGAATAACAAACTCCACAACAAGGTGGAGATGGTAAGTCGTACATACGCATGTATGGTGACTTTTTCATTCATATAATGGATAGAGTATTGAATATGGTTGTATAATTTTTATAATAACATCAATGTATATAGAATATACTAGAGTTATAATTTTATAATGGAAACAATGAAGAAATAGGAAGTGGAATAAGAAAAGAACTTGAAAGAGGTTGGTGAAATTATTAACTTTTCTTCAGGTGTTTCCTTTTGAGTTTATCAAAAGGGCTCAATAGGTTGGATTTTTTATCAATGTGAGGACTCTAGGGTGATATGAAGGACGTTTTTAAGATATTTGGGTAGGTTTTGGCTGAGACAAATGGATTTGGTGGTGTGAAATTAAGGGAAGGGTAAGTACCCTTTTATAGGAGAGGTAAGGGTCACTTTTGAAAAAGATTGATATATTATTTTATTATAAAAAAATTTGGGTTTATAATGGATAAAAAATGATTTATTTGGTTGATATAGTAGGGATAGAATGAAAAACTCCCAACCAATAGGTTTTAGATAGGTTTAGGTCACCATATTAACCTTATCTTTTAGATTTAACTCTTAGTTAAACAGTTTGACATTTACCATGTCTCTTTGTATTTTTATATTATATGGTTAATAAACAAACTATAAAAATCCAATCAAACAACTAGTGGTTCATTATTAATATATATAACCTTTTCTATGTCTTTTTACCAATCCTATAATTTTTTGGAATATTATATCAATTAATAATATATTATTTGTTTTAAAAACTGAATTATGTCCATTTTGACACTATTTAGTATTTGGTTTTTGAGAAAATCATAACTGCATGATTATTTCGAATAAAAATTATTTAATCAACCCTAACATGTCATATTAACATATAAAATTAGTGAAAATTATCAAAATTCTAAAATTATATTTATTTGGATATTTATAATATTAAATATTTTAATATTTCATTAATACGTTAATTACTGCATCATCATTGTGTCATAAATAAATTAAATTATTTAATGTATAAAAATTATAAATAATATACCATTATGTAGGAAAACCTTTTATCTTTCTAATTAATATTTATAGTCGAATTTATCTTATGTATAACCCTATATTAAAAAAGGTTTCGTCATTAAACATTGAATTTAACACTTTTAACTCTTCTTTAAATAAAATAAAAATAAATTTCCTAATCTAATCCAAATAGACCAAAAGGATCATATTTTATTACTATTGGTTTTTGGTCGAATTAAAATTATAAAATAGAAAATGGACTTGTGTTAGGGTATATATGATATCAGTTTTTCCTTTAATTACCCTATTTACTTTAAACCTTTGCAAATAAAAGTCAACAATTACTATGGATCAAAAATTATTTTCAACTTATTGAAACATATTTTACATATTTATGTCAACCATGTCTCTCGGAGTTTTGGAATTTTACTCACAGAAGTGGTAAAAAAAAAATTTATTATATTTTTAAATGCTCCTAGAAGGTGTGTAAAAGATGGTAAAAAGTTCAATAAAATTTTATATACCTAATCTTATTATAATATGACTCCAAATAATTACATTGAACATATATAGGTTTAAGGTATCTATTTTCTCGAAAAATAGATAAAAATAAAATTAATAGTTATTAAATAAATAGTTGGTTTTAAACAACAACGATGTGTTTTTCACTATTCCTAAAAATTGAAATTCCTCAAAAAAATCCCAAATATTCACCCTATGATAATTTTGATATTTCGAATCCAAAAATGAAGCCAATTTTGAAAATTAAAATTTATAAAAGTTTAAAAAGTTGGAACTACTATTCATAATGGTTAGTTTCATTGGACATGGAGTGTTAAAACTCAGTGTTTTGTACAAAGAATGCTACTGCGTTATTCAAAGGGAAATGTACCTTAGAAGATTGTGGTGTTACATTCTCCCCTCCTTAAAAAAATTTTGTTCTCAAAATTTCTAGAATATTACTGCATAACAGTATCCGGGTGGTTCTTCATCATAAGTTCCTCAGGTTCCCACGTTTACTCTTCCATCTTATGGTTTCTCCATAGAACATTCACCAGACAAGTATTCCGGTTTCTAAGCACTTGTTCTCTAGTATCAAGGATCTTGAAAGGATCTTCCCAACAAGATCGATTAGGTTCCAGTTAAATTTCTTCATAGGTGAGTACATGCGTTGGGTTAGGCATTTATTTTATCAATAATGGTACATGGAATACATCATGAACCATGGAGAGACTTTGAGACATTGCCAAAAAATAAGACACAAATCCAATTAATGATAGAATTTCAAGTGGTCCGATGTACCTGGGACTCAATTTACCATTCATAAAGAAACATATAACACCCTTCCACGGATATTCCTTCAAGAAAACATGGTCTCTTACTTGAAATTTCAAATCCTTTCTTTGTTTATCGTCATAGCTCTTTTTCCTACTTTGGGATGCTTGGATGTGGGTTTGAATAACATCCAAATTTTCCATTGTTTCCTTAACAAGTTCTGGGCCTACATGTTTTCTTTCAAAAACATCATCCCAACAAGTTGTCATATGACATATCTTTATGTATAATGCTTCATATGGTGCTATAAGAATAATTGAATGGAAACTATTGTTATATGAAAATTCTACCAGAGGTAAATATTGATCCTACATACCTTGAAATTCAGGTGATCATGATATCAAAATTTCATATAAGGTTTGAATAGTCTGTTTTGATTTTCCATCGGTTTGATGGTGGTAGTTAGTTCTCAAATGAAGTTTAGTATACACGGACTTATGAATACATTACCAGATTCATGATGTAAAATGGGGATGAAGATCAAAAACAATCTATAGGGGTACACCATGGAGTCTTACAACTTCATTATTTTATAGTCTTTCAAGATATTCAAATGGTAAATCATCTCTTATAGCAAGAAAATGTGCTAATATGGTAAGATGATCAACAATGACCCATATTTCATCATTCCTTCTTTGAGTCATTGGTATCCCCATGAAAAATTCTATCATAATATTATCGCATTTCAACTCTGGTATGGGAAGAGGTTGCATGACTCCTCCAGGCTGTTTCCTTCCAGCATTCAGTTGTTGACAAACCATACAACTAGACACAAAATCAGCAATCTCCCTCTACCTATTTCCCCAAAAAAAATTTCTTCAAAAATTTATTCATCTTGGTGCTCCAAGGGTGTATAGAAAAATTGGAGTTGTGGGCACCGTCCAAAAATTCCCTTTTTAGATATGGTATGTTAGGAACACAATGTCTCTTCCCAAATTTCAAAATTCCATCTTCATATTTGAAGTCACTAAATCTCCCATCTCTCACATCATTAATTTTATTTTGAAATTCCTCATCATGAGTCTGATAACTTTTTAACAGTTCTAGTAATGATGGTTTGGAATCCATTAGAAAAATTATTGACGTTTCACCTTCCAGGGTTATTCCTATGTGCATCTTTACTAGATCCATGAAAATAGGATCTTTTTAAACTCTCATCTTGTTAAAAACTCTGTGATCCTTTCTACTCAAACAATTTTCCACCTCATTTTCCTTCCCTAGGTGGTATTGTATAATGCAATCATAATCCTTGAGTAGTTCGATCCATCTCCTTTGCCTCATGTTGAGTTTTTATGTGAGAAAATATACTTCAAACTCATATGATCTGTATAAATCTCACGTTTTTCACAATAAAGATAGTGTCTCCATATTTTTAGAGAAAATATTATTGTTGTTAACTCAAGATCTTGAGTAGGATAGTTTTTCTCATGAATTTTCATTTATCGTGATGCATAGGCATTAACTCTATCATTATGCATAAGGAAACAACCAAGTCCTTTATTTAAAGCATCACAATAAATAACAAATCCATCGTTCCCTGAAGGAAGTGTGAAGATTGGATCGTTGACTAATATTCTCTTTATTTCTTCAAAAGATTCATCACACTCTTTTTTCCAAACAAATTTAACACCTTTATGTGTGATCTTGGTTAATGGGTTATCCAACTGCGTCAAAATCTGGACGAAACGTCTATAATATACTACTAAACCAAAAAAACTATGTACCTCAGTTATACTTTTCAATGATGGAAATTCTTGTATTGACTTGGACTATGAAGGATGAAAATATATTCCATCCTTAGAGACAATATTAACAAGAAAGGAAATCTCTTGATTCCAGAATTCACACTTGCTAAACATCCCATATCATTCATTTCTTATAAGGGTTTTCAAAATAGTGCGCAAGTAATTTTTATGATCTTCATAGATTTTTTATTATACCAAGATATATTCAATAAATACCACCAAAAATTCATCAAGATATTCCTTAAAAATTATTTTCCTTAGATCCATGAAGACAGAGGGTGTATTAGTCAATCTAGAAGTAATTACTGTAAACTTGCAATGCCCGTACCTGGTTCAAAATTCTGTTTTCAGAATGTATTCCTTCTTCACACACAACTGATTATATCCAAATCGAATGTCAATCATCGAAAAATATTGACCTCCATGATGTTGGTCGAATAAATCATCAATGCGAGGTAGTGGATACTTATTCTTTATTGTTATATCATTGATCTCATTGTAGTCAATGAACAACTTCATAGATCCTTCTTTCTTATTAAAAAAAGGACAAGGGCTCCCCATGGAGAAACACTAGGTAGAATAAATACTTTATTACTAAATTAATCTAGTTTTTTCAATAGTTCCACTAATTCCACAGTGGAAATTCTATAAGTGGACTTCGATATGGGCCTTGAACCAGGAATTAAATCAATGAAAAACTCGATTTTTCATTCTGGAGGATGTCAAAGTAAATTCTCTGGAAACACATCAACATATTATTGCACAATATGTACATCCCATGTTCGAACATTCTATTCCTCAACTATAGTTATTTTATTCTCTTCTTCCCCAATAATTGAATTTTGTATAGCTATTGGTGGTTGAACTTGATAAGAATCAGGTGGGGAAATATATCCTCAAAAGATAAGTTACTCCTTTCATCATAGAAAATTATAAACTCCATCTTCTTACAACAAATTTTCACATCATGGTCTGAAATCCAATCCATTCTGAGGATTATATCAAATTTAGCCATGGGTATGATGATGAGATTAGCAGATAAAGAACATTTATATGTCCTAATGGGAACTGATTCAGAAAACATTGTTGCAATGATACTTCCCTTAGGTGTTTTGACTGACAACTCCCTAGTTATGAAAAATTAAAAATATCTAATTTTCATAACAAAATGGGAAGATATGAAATAATTCGAGGATCTAGATTCAAATAAAGTGTTGGCTAAACTTGAGGAAACCATCAAATTACCTTCCACCATGTCATTCAGATATTCAACCTCAGTAGTAGTGATCCTATAAACTTGGCCTTTCTACCTTGGACATTTCTGAGGTCTGTTTCCTTAGCACATAGGACATTCATTTTCATAATTCCTCTTTTCTATACAGTTGTAGCATTCAAAACTGCATCTTTTTTCCCTTGCAATCACGAGCTTTGTGGCCTTTTTCACTACACTTGTAACAGACTCCCATTCCCTTTAGGCATGTACTAGGGTGTTTCTTCCCACATTTACCGCATGATGGAAACTTAAATTTACCCTTATTCCCATTATTTCTATTTTCAGAGTGGTTAGAAGATCTCCTTTTATCTTTCTTTTCTTTAATGTTGTATGATATAGAGAATTAATTTTCTGTCTTGATAGCGCATGAGACAATATCTTCGTACGATGAGAAGGATTGTGAGACTAATGCTTGATGGAAAAATGTTTAGAACCCATCAAAGAATAAATCAATCTTACTCCTTGGGTTACTTATATAATAAGTTGCATTCCTTGATAACCTTGTAAAGTTAGTCTCATACTTTACCACATTCTCATCCTCCTTTTTCATTAGACTCAAAAATTATCTTTCCATATCCGCTCGATTGTCATGAGAAAATAATTTTTCTAAGAAAATATCATTAAACACCCTCTATTCCATGTTCGATACTTCTTCATCTTTTTTTGTGTTTTGGATTAATGACCACCATTGATCTACAACTCCCATGAGACGATAAATTTCCATGACAACTTTTTCCCTTTCGCTACTCCCCAAAGAATGAAATATTTATTCTAAGGAATTTATCCACTACTTAGATACTAATTTATTTTTATTCCATTGAATTTTGGTGGTGGTTTCTTCATGAAATAGTCTAACATTGATCCTACATGTAGTGGATCATGGTACTCTATACGGTTAAGGATATTATTAATAATCTGAGTGAGTTGTCCCTGTATGGTGATAAGCTGGTCAACACCAGTTGCATCACCAGCTCCACTATAATTATCTTGATTTGGTGAGAAATCCCTACATTGATTACGTGGGTTGATACAGTTTCTATTCCTTCCACTAGGAGCCATTTTTAAAGAATGGAATACCCTAGATTTGTTTATGAATCACAATACATAATTCCATACTTGTAAAATAGTTAACATAAATTGAACAATTTATGGATATAATCTGAGATCATAAAAATGTTTTTTTGAAGAAATATATACTCATTAAACCTTTATAATAGTTTGTAAATAAGATTAGAATTATCCTTAGAATATCCCCCGGGAGTGTCGTAACCAAGAGTGCAACAAGGCCTGTTGTTGTGCCCTAGTTCTCGTTCAAGTCTAGATCAAAGTGGTGTTTTCGGGGTTTTCCCCTAGATATATCTGTTTTAGAGCCGTATCTACCTACTCATATCCAGACATGGATATATTTTTTGTAAAACATATAAAAATCTCTACAGTACTAAATTTTCGGAAGTTCTTCTGTACTCATCCTTAAAGTCTATATTAGGGTAGAGTTCTCTAATAAAAGTTTTTCTAAATCTAGTCTCCAAGGTTTGTAGTAAAGTTCCTCTAATACCAACTATAATTCCCCGAACCCAGTTACCCAGAGTCAGTGCATTATTACATTACATTGGCATTATAAAATGAATCATGTCCCGAAATACCAATTAGTTTAGTAGCCTTACCATACTAGATACATTCATAAATTTTACATTACATCATGAAATAAAAACATCAACAAAATTTTTCCCCCTTTTTAACACACTTATATCCTAATACTATCCTTGTATTTCAACCATAAAATAATTCTTCACATCTACGGAAAGATAAAACATATAATGGGGTGAGCTCAAATTTCCTTGTATGGATAACAATATACCAGAAACGTTCGTAATTAAACATACAAATTTAAGGCAATGTATAAGACTAAAAAAAGACTTTTAAACGTAAAAATCAGAATAATATGGAAAGGATAAAATAAAATAATTCCATTTACTTATTCACATTGACATTATACTAGTCGAATAATCAAATGCAATATCAATAGCCACTTTTATAAATATGGAATGTATAATGCCAGACTTCAGAACCACATAGTCAAGGCCTTGAGCTAAGACTACAAATAAGATTTTTTTCAAGGCCTTATTCCAAGGTAGAAGATTGTTTCATGAGACCGACCGATGTATCTAGGGGCTATAGAGGGCACCACCCATCACTTACTATGTCCAATTCATTCCTCATATGAAAAGGACTTAATATAACATAAACATTCATATTAAAAAAACCAAATGAAATTTCAATACTTTATCCATAAACCATGAATGGTGTAAAAATAACACATCCATTGTCAACAATATTATAAAACTGTCAATAAAATATGCAAGATTTGTATCGTAATAAATCAACTTCAAACAAGTTTAAAATCCATCAATGGATGTTGACATAGATGAAATGAAAACTATTTGAAATAAATATCTCTTTCTATTTTGAAATCATTTAAAAGTCACATAATTAAAAAATAAGACATTTATTTTGAAAATATTCTTATAATATTGTATGTGATGTTTTGACGGTGATATAACAGTGCAAAATAGACACACCCATCGAATAAGTGAAAAAAAGGCATTCTTACATTAATTTTTTTCGAAAAGGTCATAAAGTACCTTGTTTGGGAAACGACAAAAATATTCCTTTCAAATTTTTTTATAAAAAGTAAAACAAGGCTATAAATGAATTTATCCCATAGTCTAGTAAATAGTAATTTTTTTAAAATACTTTTTTTATGAATCATGGATGTTGGTGATAAAGAGGTTCCGGTAGATACTTTTCGTAAAAACAACCTCGGATAATAATGTGATTTTGAAATTAACCTTTACCTTGTAATTTTCCTTGGTCAAGGGTACGTTAATATACTAAATAATTATTAAATCATCGTTAATAAATTATACAAAAACTATATACATAAATGTGATATCATATATGATTCTCTATTATTTCTTTGTTTATAATATTTTAGTAGTATCATCGTTTCAAGTGTTAACTAATCTATTTTTCTTTATATGCTCGGTTACGTAAGCCAAGTTTTTTATGGATAGGATGTATTTTATTCATATCTAGAATGATATTATGTTTTTAAACATTATTTTTAATCATAAAATGTAAAATATTTTTCAATGATCACGACGAGGAATGAATCTCATCGCGTTCATGGAGACGGTAATCAGTACGTATGCACGAGAAACAATGTCAATATATTGGTGGAGAAATTGTATGTAATTGTATGGTATATCATATATACAGAATCATTAACATGTTATATGTATTATTTACATCATTTATACTCATTATTATACACATCCAAATAATGAAGTCTTTTAATAACAAACTACACCATGATGTGGAGACAGTAATTCGTACATACGCACGTATGGTGACTTTTTCATTAATATGATTGATAGAATAATGAATATGGTTGTACCATTTTTATAGTAACATAATAGAAAATATAAGATACTTGAGATATTATTTTAGAATGGAAACAATAAAGAAAGAGGATGTTTAAGAAGAAAAGAACGTGGAAGAGGGTGGTGAAATTATTATCTCCTATTCGGGTGTTTAATTTTAAGTTGATCGAAAGGGCAAATTTGGTTGAGTTTCTGATCAATTTAAGTACTCTAGGTTGATTTGAGGGAAGTTAAGAGGATATTTGGGAAGGTTTTGGCTGAGAAAAATTGTTTTCGATGTGTGAAATTGAGATAAGGGGATGTACCCATTTATAAGAGATGTGGGGGTCACTTTAAGGAATGTTTGAAATATTATTTTATATTAAAATATTTTTTTGGTTTATAATGGCTCCAAAATGATTTATTTTGAGGATACGGTGGGTATGGGTCTAAAACCATTCAACCAATTGGTTTTAGAGAGGTTTAGTTCACCATTGTAACCATATCATTTAGATTTAACTCTTAGTTAAGGAGTTTGACATTTACCATGTATCATTGTATTTTTATATTATATTGTTAATAAATTTACTATAATAATCCAAAAAAACCCCAAGTGTTTCATTATTAATATATATAACCTTATCACTATCATTTTTCCGAACCTTATATTTATAGGAATATTATATCAATTAATAATACAGTATTTGTTTTAAAAACACAATTATGTCAATTTTGACACTATTTAGTATTTGGTTTTGTTGAAAATCATACCAGCATGATTATTTAAAAAAAATTATTTAATCAATCCTAACATGTAATATTACCAAATAAAATTAGTGGAATTAATCAAAAGTCTCAAATTACATTTATTTGAATATTTATAATTTAAAATATTTTAATATCTCATTAATAAGGTAATTACTGCATCATCATTGTGTCATAAATAAATAAAATTATTTAATGTCTGAAAATTATATAAAAAATACCATTATGTTTGAATTTTTTTTCTTTCTAATGAATATTTATAGTCAAATTTATCTTATGTATAACCTTATATTAAAAATGGTTTAGTTATTAAGCATTGAATTTAACACTTTTAACTCTTCTTTAAATAAAATAATAATAAATTTCCTAATCTAATACACATGTACCAAATGGATCATATTTTATTAATATTGTTCTTTAAGTCGAATTAAACTTATCTAATATAATTCAGATATGTTTTATGGTAATTATAATATCATTTTTATCCTTAATTACCCTATTTACTTTTAACCGTGATAAATAAAGGTCACAAGTTACTATTCACAAAAAACTAATTTCATCTTATTAAACCACATTTTACTCACTGATGTCAATAATGCCTCTTGGATTTTTGAAATGCAACTCACAAAATTAGTAAAATTATATTTTATGCAAATTTTTAAACTCTCCGAGAAGTTCGGTAAAAGACGGTAACAAGTTCAATAAAATATTATATATCTAAACTTATTATAAAATGAGTCCAATGAATTACATTGAACATATATAGATATTATGTATCTATTTTAACATAAAAAAATTAAAATAATATAAATAATTATTTAAATAAAATGTTGGTTTTAATCCATAACGCAATGTTTTTCATTATTCAACAAAAATTGAATGTTCCCAGAAAAATACCAAAAATTCACCCTATATTAATTTTGATATTCTGAATCCAAAAATGAATTCCATTTTGAAAATTAAAATTTATAAAATTTCAGAAAGTGGGTATTAATATTCATAATGACTAGTTTCATTAGTCATGGTGTGTCAAAACTCTAAGTTGCGTACAATGGAAGCTACTGCATTATTAAATGGAAATGTACCGTGGAAGCTTGGGGTGTTAAAATTACATTCTCAGAACAATTATATTTGAAGTTGGTTGTATGGTTATTTAAATCTATAAGGGATCTCTAAGGGTTCTTCCATAGTTTAATTTGACGATGTACCGAGGTACCTACATGAATTTTCTTTATTTTACTATTATTTTTCATGGAAATTATATTCTATCATGTAGTAAATTAAATGATATTTACTAACGAATGAAATTTCATTATTTGGGAAAAATTTTATATTTTTAAACAGTGTATTTAAAAAAGTTTTAATGTTTGTCAATGGAATAATGATTTCTTTTTTTAATCCTAAACTCAGCTTTTTATGCTCATCCATAATATTTATTGTTTTCAATAAGAATTAAGTATAAGTAACGAATTATAATAGTTCATATTGAATTTCTTGAAGAGTTTTCATAAAAGATACCCTGATTTAATTTCTAAACGTTTTTTATTATGAAAAAATGATACTCTTCAGATGTTTCCACCATGTGTTTTATTGTTTTTTTTGTATCAGGTGTAGCCTAATTTTCTAACACTATAGACATAAAAATATTTTCAATGTGAGAGAAAGTAAAATTCATGACTTATCTATTGATTATTTTATATTTAAGACATAAAATTTATAATATATGTCAGGACAATTGTAATAGGTCTTATTCTAAATAACAAAATAGAATATTTCTAAACTGAAAAAATAATATCCACAATATCCTCAATCATTCTTTAATTATCTAGCTATATATAAACAACCCCAACATCACCAAATATATAAAGTCACCTCAACACCCTATAAAAACCACTTAAACTCACAACCCCACGACACTAAAACAGGAAACACAACTTATTATAACAAAAAACCAATGAACACTATAAAAATCCACATCAAATAACCTTATTTATATCATGTTTTTGAACTTAATAAAATTTCAAAAACCACATAAGTAGATATTTATTCAATAATTACAATAATCAATTTTAAAAAATTAAATTACGAAAAATAAATATTGAGAATGGATATTAAATACTTAAATAGTTAAAATTAAGGGTCATGTAATAATAAACATGAATAAAATTTTATAAAGATTGAAAAAAATTAATAATATGAATAATATTTTATTCACCCATTCCCTATAAATTTATCTTAACCAATTAATTTTCATTATTTGATAAATAAAAATTATCCATTAATTTAATGAAAAATTTAAAATATGAAGAGATTATCATGAATAATAAGAATAATCCCAGATACACTAACCTTACTCCATGCTTCATACAATACATCGAATTAAAGAGAATGGAAGATGTTTAATCCAAAATTAACAACCATGGAAAACATTTTTAAATAAATGACATGGGTTCCTATCAAATCATTAAAAACCAACATCACTACAACTAAACTTCAGTAAATTAAAATAATTCTTGAAACATAATATAATCAGTAAAATAGTGAAGAATTGAGAATGACACTGAGATAGTATGGAGAACTAAATTTTTAAATTTCAATATATTATGATGATAAATAATCCCTATATAAATCACTAGGAGATTAAAAAATTTAATATAAATATAAATAAGTGAAAATAAATAAGAATAGAATTTTATAGGAATTTATAGTCATTAAAATTTACAATGATGAATTGGGATTCAAAAAACTACAAAACCGGATTCATTAAATGTCCATACAATTATAAGAAATTATGTATTAAAACATGAAATGTAATGAAACTTAATAAAAACTAAATATCTTATATGAATGGAATTAAAATATAATCATAATTAAAACTGAATCAAAATAACAAAAAAAATTACTCCTTATGAATGAATCTTGGTACGTCTTATTCATATCACTCATTTTGACTCATTATAACATATAATGGAATAACTAAATAAAAAATTATTACATAATATCTATGGGGAGTTTTTTTATTACATTCATTGGGATACATATCTATTACCAAGTTAATTTCATCTATAATTCCACTAAACCATAACATAAATGAATCAATTAGAATATAGATTTTTTATTTTTATGTGGATGAATTTTTGTTAACTCATGATTCTAATGAAATGGGTTGTTGAATTATAAAGGAAATAATTAGAGTACTATTTAAAACCTTTTAAGAAATATCATTGAAATTCATATGTCTTTTATGTTTTTATAATTACCCAATAATTACATTATTATTTAACGATATACATAAAGGCAATAAATTATATGAAAATTTCAGTGAAATTTATGGAAGAAAATAAAAAGTAAAGTGGTACCATAAATCAAGAAAATAATATTATAATGAATTTAATTAGTAAAAAAATATAATAAATTATTGTTTGAAATTTTATAATAAACATTAATTATTAATTGAATGTATAATTTAATAGTGTATGATATAAAATTCATCAATAAAATTATTGAAAAAAAATATTTAATTGTATTATTTATCTATAAAATATATTAATTACAAAAGTATATACATTATATTTTCATAATAATAATCAAGAGGATATATTAGAATAGGTAAATTTTTAATTAAATGTGATGTTGGAGTCAATTTGAAACAAAGATCAGGAGATGAAAAAAAAATTCCATGGAAAATTAGGAAATAAAATATGTTCCTATAAATTTGTAAAATATCATCAAAACACCAAAATGATAATGATTATAACTAAATATAATAATATTGATTCCATAAAACAATATCATAACCTCTAATTACATTTAATAGTTGAATCATAATTCATATAATTTATTTTTTATTAAAAAATATTACTTTTTCTTATGAAAAATGGTTAGAAATCATCTGAAATATGTAAAGGGTGATTTAAATTGAGATTAGATTATAATGAGATGAAAATATTACTTAATGTTTGGAATATGTAGAATGAGTCCCTGTTATGGATTAAATTATGTGTCTATTTTTAATGTCTTCATTATATATGGGTATGAAATATAATATGCAAGTGTTAGGCCACACATATGTGAATAATATATAAATATATTGATATTTTAATCTTATTCGAATGATAAATCAAGACTTTTATGATTCTAATTAACATTTCAAATCCCTTTAGCATTATATACAATATTATTTAATTTTCAATGTTACCCTTGTTATTTGATTAATGAAATCTAAAATAAATTAAATCATTATTTAGTAGTGATCATTTTCCATGAAATAGAGAAATAATCGAATTCCTCAAAATTTTACCACTCTATACATGGTAAAGCATCAATTTTATTTTTTTTAACATTATATACATGCAATGCATAAAAATTTATTAATCATTTTTAATAATTATTCTATTATATAATATTATATAGTATGTATTAAAAATAAAATGCTTCATTTCAAGTCATTATTATCCAATAATGAAATTTTAAATAAAAATTATTTTTATTTGATTTTTTATAAAAAAATATAATTTCTTATTTTTCACACAATGTGAAAAAAGACAATAAAAATTTTAATTGTTGTAAAATTATATATTTTTATATTACACTAAATTATATTGAAAATAATGAAACTATATCAAACAAAAAAATTTATTTGGAAATGTACATTTCCATTTTCTATGTTATAACAATTTGAACATTTTGTTTTTGTTAAATGAGTGATTTGCTAAAAAAATGTATAATAATACTGACAATAATCAAGACATATAAATTCAATTAAATTTATTTAATAATAATATATTGATATATTATGTATATAATCACAGAAAAGTTTATCCTTACATTTCCAAAATGTTTCAGATGATTCTCGATAAAACATAATAATATATATTATAATTACATTTGAACACAAACACATTTTATGAAATGTTTTTCTATGGATTTAAAAATATTATATTAATTTTAAACTAATATATTTACATTAATAATATTCTTTCTATATAGATTATGTGTTCTATTTTTTATATCATTATCATGTGATCTTTAAATTTTCATTCCTATAGTTAATAATATATTGAAATGCACAGTTTGCATGTAATGTGTTATTTTAAAATTTAATTTCACAATACAACCTAATATCTATCAATAAATAATAGTTATTTTCTATATGATAGAAATTTCAGAGATAGAAAAAACTATAAAACCATCAATTTAATTGACAATTTATTTAAAATATGTTTGATAAATATAAGAAAAATAGTATCAAAATTCAATTCTTGTAAGTAATATATTTTTAAGAGAAATGATAAAAAATTATTTACCAACTTACAAAGACAATGTCACCCAATAATGAATTTGAACATTATTTTTTATAAAAATGAGAAGAAAAAATATCATTTATAATATAATTTAATGACTACTAATTTTTTATTGTATATTATATTTACTACATAATAAAATATATTGTTTTTAAAATTTTTTTATAAAACCAATCCATAATTATTCATATTATACAAGAAAATATTATATTTTACTTTATAAAATATATAAATAATTATTATTGGAATGTATTTTTTTAAAAATAGAAAATATGGAAATACTCATTTATATTTTTCAACATCATATATTTCTTCTTAAATGATACCCTGATTCAATACTAGATTGGAGTAAATTTATAGAGGTAATATAACACAACCAATATTGGTAGTGTAACACTTTTATAGTACACGTACATTAGTTGTTTTTGTATAGTTGTACTATATCACAGATAATTCTTCATGAAATTTTTTTTGTAGGCCAAATTATTTGCAGATGGATCCAAATGGACATCCAGAAATTATTATCCGACATGCCCCATGTCATCCATACGGTCAAGAATAACAGGTTGTAATATTCCATAACATCCGTATTATGATCAAATAGAATATAAACAGTCACAAAAAATATCTACCAAAACCATTGATTGAATGGTGGATTTGCAAAATATGTCATGGGTCCACCCAACTATGCAAAGGGAACAATATGAGTATAACAAAATTAGGTGGTGAGATAGGTGCATAAATAAAATGGGAATATATAAGGCTTGTTTCCATATAAATGGGTCTAATAGAAATCTATGTGCATGATTCCTACAGTTCTGCAAGACATTTAATACTAAGGTTTTTGGTTCTCTAGGCCTTCAGGAAAAACAATGGATCCCTATCAACCTTGTTAAATAGATGGATTATTATATAATTGAAAATATATAATTGAATTCCATTATAATATATTTTTAAAAAATGTAATAGTCATTTATAAAATGATAATAATGATAAATATATCAATAAATAACCAAAACAACATCCATATCCATTAAAAAATGTGATTTATTTAAATAATTAAATAGGCTGACTAAAATTATAAAACAAGTGATGGAAAGAAATTTAACCCCTATGTAAAATATCATTTATGATTGGAATTTAAAAATTGAAAACATTCAAGGTTTAAGAATAATCTTATTTATCAATTTAGACATTAAATTGAAATAAATTATTTTATTTTATCTTTTAACTTGATAATATTAAAAAAATACATCCTAAAATTAATATTTTATAAAAATGGTTGTAATAGCCGATTACTTATTTATTGGGTGTCTTATAAACACATCCAATGAAATGATGTTTTAAATGATATTTTTATTTTTTTACACACTCTACATGGGGTCCTCTATAATATATATAAAAATAATTCACTGTAATTCACGACTGTTAATGATCATTATAAGGATATATAGATAGTGGAGCACTAAGAAAATTTAGAAATGGAAAAAGTCTAATTTTTTTCATATAGGATCAATCAAAATATAAATGATCTGGTAGAGATGGAAAAATATATTGAAATACATGATATATTTAACCAATACTTATAAAATATTTCAAAAATTAATAGTTATAGAAAATAAGAAACACTTTAATAGATCTTTTAAAATGTACATTAAATGGTTAAATTTCCACCGAATTTTTTTATTATAAATTAATTTAAAAATATATTAAACATATTCATAAAAAATTTTTGTTATTGGAATATTAATGTCAGTCCATCAAGGGAAAAAGAAAAAAATTAAAAAAATTAAAATATTTCTTTACTTGAATATTGTCATATACATAATAATTTAAATTTTTTTAATTCTGAAACAAATAGATGAATGAAATGTGAAATTATAGAAAATATTCCACAGATGATGTTATATGCATGGTAGTGTATATCTTTTTGTTTATGGTAAATGGTTTTTTGGTCATGTGGTTAGCATGGAGTTAATAATTATATAGATAAATTCCTTATGAAATGATAATATTCTATAAGAATTATAGTTTTTTAATGATTATATAGAAATTACGTTCACTGAATAGGATTATGTAATATTAAGCATCCAAAAGTTCGACGATGAATTATTTTTTGATGGTGTACAAATGATGTAATCTCAATTAATATTAGACCTATCATTTATATAATATATTCATTTCAGTCCTTATTTTTTATAAACGGTTAAAAAAATTAATTTTACATAGATATACCTTAAATCATTACCCTAGAAGAAAATCATTGAATATTAAATATTAAAATAAAATAAAATAAATTATAGTATAATTAAATGGTGGAGAGAAAAAAAATTCATAGGTTGAATAGAGAACATATAATTACATTGAAAAAAATTAATCATCTAAAAATGGAAATCGAAAAAAGATTGTGTTCGGGAAGAAAATTGTGCTAATAGGAAAAAGGTAATAAATAATGATTCTTTAATTTCATTGATTTAATTCAAATTATTTTAATAATATGTTTGAAATAATAATGTATAAATATGTTTTTTTCATTCTAGAGGGGGTTCCACTATAATTTTAACCAATTATAATCATTTATAATTAGATTTTACCATACAATAGAGATTCAAAAAATCAAATAATATTATGTTATATACTACCCAATAAATGATAAAGATAATTTAATGTTTATATAAGAATTTCATGTTTTAAATTTATTCAGTGAAATTTTTATGATATTTTGAGTTTTATATCAAAATTAATAAATATATATGACTCAATTTAAAATATTTTCATTTTATTTCATATTTATTACACTTTAAAATAAAGAAATTACATAATTTCTAATAGATAGTTAATATTTTGTATTGTATTATGGTGAATAATTTATTTGATATCATTCTGAAAATGATGAGATTAATTTTTATTGGGTGATTAAACAATTCATGACCTGAGATTGAAAATTTCAGAAACATTATATATTTGATATGAGTTGTTTTTTATTTATTAGTCATTGGAAATGAATCATTTTAGAAAAAATAAAATTAAAAAATATTAAAAAATATTATATATTCCTTGAATTAATAATGAATAATAGTTATATATCCTATAAGATTATCATATTAGGTGATTATGGAGAATTTATATATTAAAATTTTTAGAGTTTTTTAATATATTTACTGTAATTGATAAAGAGTTGGGGATAGATCTTTTTCAGGGGTAATAAAATCTATGTAAATGGAACCATTAAAATTTTTAATGCGGTGGATAATAATTGGTATAGTGAAGAGATGCATGATTGAATTGAGTTGGAAAGAAATAATGTGATTCCATATCTCTATATAAGTGAATCAAGGAATATCATAAGACATATATTAATAAAATCATTAAATTGAATGATTTATTCTTGCATATATTTGATATAGAGTATCTATTAAATTAATATTCATTAATATGCATTTTAATATCATCTAATTGAAGTCAAATATTTTTAAAAGTTGGATAAAATTTGATGAGAAAAATAAAATTGTATGAACTCCTAGAAACTGTAGTTAATTATACCAGGAATAGAAGAAGTAATGTTTATGAGAAAAAAATTAACTGGTTGATTAAAAAATTACGCCCCAAAATTTTTTACCTTAAATTTCTCAAACACATCCTTTTTATAAAGACTTTCATTCTAAATTATGTACCATTATGAAATAACCCATTAATTTTAGGTACCCCTTTTTTATAAATAGACCTTATTTTATACAATATATAGTTTTTAATTTTACTAATCTATTATATGAATGTTTATTTTTTGAATAGATGTAATATTTCAATGAATATAACTTTTTTTTATAAAAACCATTATTTTTTTTAAAAATACAATTATTTTCTTATAATTTCTACTTGACATTGAATATGGAATTTTTGGATTTTTAAATTTCCAATGTGTTTATCCTTGGAGAATATATTCCATTTCCATTACATTTTTTTTCTTTGAACATTTTTAAAAATAAAAAGTTTGATTTTATTTCTCTCTAAAAATTGTGTGCAATGGTTTGGCTTCCAATTACATAGTCAATTAAATACTTTATAATATTTCATTTGTATTATTTTTCTATGATATTAAATCCCTAAATTCATACATATTACTAAAAACATCATTATATTGATTTGATTCACCAATCAAAAATGTGATTTTGTTAAAATATAATGTATAAATTATTTGAAATGGGTTTTTATGTGTATCCAACAAAAAAAATTATCCACTGTATTGAAATAATGATGAAAAAATATTTTTCCACCCAATTAATATTTCATAAAAGTGTTAATATATTTACAATATGATATCATATAACACAAACCTAATAATAAAGTCAGTATTTCGTAGTCTCATTATTGAAATCCTGAGAAAAAAATATTTTTTGCATTCAGTAATTATGATACATGAGATATATAGAACATGGAAAATGGTTTCATCATTAGATGATATCGGTTTAGGATAAATAAATGAATTTCCATTGGATAAAATTTGATATTTTCAAGAAAAATTAATATATGAAGTAAATTTTTCTAAAACATTATAGTAGAATGAGATTTAATGGCCTAAATGATCCATTGAGGTTGAAGAGAAAAGAATAATTGATAGAAAATAGTGATATATAAGGCATGAATATTGAGATGAAAAATCTATCATATGAGATAATGCTTCATTTAATTACATGACTCATGGAAAAATTAATTGTCTATTTGAACTATGTGGATGAATCATAATGATGAAATTAATTAATAATGTAATTTCACTATATTGTGGTAAGAATATATTGAGGAAAAGAGGCTCCCATTTTGAATGAAAAGTCAGATTATGTGAGATAAACATATTTTACATCATTTTTCCCATATAACATTCCCTATGGAAGTATATTTAGTATCAAATTTTAATAATGATTGCTAAATATATTTAATTATTTCAAGTGGAAGATTAATTTTTTTCTGGAATTTATTTTACTTATATAATAATAATTTAGTTATTACATTTATAATAATAGTTCTTGTAGAATGATTATCATTTTGTGTTATGTAATTATTACTCAATATTAAATCATATAACAACTATACTATTATTCATTAGTATAAATAAGTTCTTAACTTAATTTTTTTAATTTGAAAATCATTTTTACACTGATGATGAAACAAATGAACGAAAAGATAAGACATTTTATGCTGGTTTTTAAAAACAGATGTCAAAAATTGAAATTTTAATCTTCCAACAGTAGTATTTTTTAAAAAAATAACACCCAAAGTTTAATTACATAAGGTTTTGTACATCCATTTTTTATATAATCCAATACTAAATGTCATTTTTGACATCATTTTTTCAAAAAACTAATATTAAAAATGTATAGAAAATTATAGATTATATTCTAATCTTTGATATCACTTGTCTTAGATCTAAAACAGAGTAACATATCGAATGTTATGGATGTAAAATGTTATTCTTCTCAATGTTTTGATTGATACATCTCATTTCAATGAAAACATGTGAAAAATGAAATAAAATAACAAAAAATGAAATATTATAAACTTAAGGATTTGAGCATATCTCAATTTTTTTAGATTTTACATAAAAATGATATGTTTCTTATTGTCATATCTGTTAGTTTTAGGATAGAACTCATGCGATAATGATAATAGTGGTCAATAATAAATTTTTCACCTCAGTTTGTAAAGCTCGTCTAGATTTTTTTTATTCAAAACTGTATCATTAGAATAAATAATCATTATAAAGAAGATTTTGAAATTTTTAGCATTGATGGAAAATAATAATAATGAAATTAAATAATTTTAATAGATATCATGTGGAAATCATAAATTAAAGCGACACTGAAAATTTGATTAAATAGACAAGGTCAAAAATGATGAATTTAGGAGAAAATTGATTTATATATAGGGAGAGAAGATATTTTCAATGGGTTTCTATTAAAATATATGTGGTATTGTTAAATGTGAAACACACACTGTGAAAAAATGAAATAATAATCTAACGTATTTTCTAACAAGTTTTGGTGTTAGTTTTTCTTAAAACCGGCACTAAAAGGGATAATTTTTTTTATAATTTTTTTTTTCAAAAAATATGCAAAAAATACCATTTGATATCATTTTTTCATCGTGTTTTATAGAAATTGAATCCAAAATGAATTTATATATTTTTTGGAGTTTTTTTTTCAAAATTTATACCAAAAAGATAAAAAAAATTTACGTGTGTTTTAAAAATGCTCATTCTAGTATTTTTTGAAATACATTCTATGTTTTAGATCATTTAAAAATAATCAATTATTCTGGTGATGGAGATAAAAATGCTTTAGGGATCCAAAGTTATGTATATCGAAATTTTAACTTCTCTAAGATAAGTCTCGAGAAGTCCAACTTTCGATGGATATTAATTTGGAATTGTAACACGGTTTGATCTCCCAGACTAGTGAAATCCAATATTAGAAAATTTTAAAAATCTTTTAAAAAATTTCTAGCATTGGTTTATTTAAAAAATGCTATAAAAATATTCTTTTAATGTTGGTTCTTGAAAAAAATAATCTTTAAAGTATTATAATGTTCATCTTTTGACAATCACAAGTATTGATCTGTAACATGTATTTAGCTTCATGAAAAGTAAAATTTATTCTACGAATATTATATATAAAATAATATTAATTTTATTTAATTATTATAATTAGTTTTTTGTAAAATGTTTCCAAAAAATAATATTTGTAAACTTTTTTGACTTCAGTTTCTTTAAAAACTAATTCTCAAAATGACATTAATGGGTATTTTTTTGCATCAGTTTTTTAAAAACACAATGCCCATAAAATAATGTAAATAATATTTTTAATTGGATTTAAATAAAAATGATTCCAAAAAGTCTCTACAATGGTCTTTTGTGTCCATTTATAATAAATCAACTTTATAATTTTTTATGTTAAAGCCACAATTTTTAATACTAATTTAACAATATATAATATTAATGATTCCAAGTTATTGATCATTCTTGATACGATTTCATAAAATGATCACTAAATGAGTGGTGTAATATTAAATCCATGTATTTGACATGTTACACATGTGATTTTTTTTCCAAATGGTTACATCCCTTTATTAGTTTGCACTAGTGGTCTAAAATTTTCATAGGACTCAAGTCCCATTTACAAATTATTTTATCAAAACACATCTAAATGATTTAATTAATTTTACTAATACAAATTATTATTTTAATATTGAATAATAAATTAGTTCTCATGAATTTATTAGAATAATTCTCAAATTAATCATATTTGGAGTACAAAGAAAATCATTTCGTAAAAAACATACAGTTATTTTTCCTATAAATTTTAATATATTGAATCATAATTCCCCCCAGATTTTATTTTCTTTCTATTATTTCAGATTACACTCTAATATCCACCTTTAAATTTTATTTTATTATGGTATATATGATGTTGAATCACTATTACTATCCTTATAGGGTATACCTCAATAAGAAAACATTTCGAAAATGTTTTGAAGATTGAAACCACATGTAATATCAGATTATTGAACAAAAAATTAGAGAAATAGAATCATACAATTATTCATATATATTGCACAATATTCCTTGGAATCCATTTAGGTATTTCTATATACTCAGGTATTATACCTTCTGACAGCCCAATTAATATTCTTCATAATTATTTGATCTACGTTACATTTATCATTTAATTCTATTTGGTGATCAAAATCAATAATGAAAATTTATCATCCTCCTGAAATTATATATGTACATATATTATATTTTTATACCTTGTAGTTGACCATATTTCTATATAAATATTTTCCAAGAATATAATAAATTTCCTCATTAAATGGAATTTTCCCACTAAATGATTGAGGATGATTCTAAAATAATTAATAATATAAAGCTACACCGTATGAATGTTTAATTATATATTCTATGTGGTTTATGTTAATCTTCAAATATAGGTTCATTATGAAATTCAGTTTATTTTATTGTTTAATTTTGATTAGGTGTTTTAAAATTTGATAGAGAAAATATATAATAATATTAATTTTTATAATTATATTTATTTTTTAATGATAATATCATCTTTATATATTTAATGAAAAATTATGAGATATGGGTTTATTCATAAAAGTGAAAAGAGAGTAATTTAAAGATATTCTTAAAAGACATGTATTTTATGTTACTGAAATTGTCACCCATATAGTCGGTATACACATATTTTTTAATTTAATGGATTAATATTTTCATATGACATTTTATATATTATAAAAAAATTCTTAGGTTATATTGAACCCTATTGTGATAGTTATATCCAAATGTTGGTGTAATGGGTAAATTTTGTTTTATATGGAATTTGTTTTATAATTGGGAATGAGTAAATTCCCCCCCCCCACAAAATATATTAAATAAAATGTTTTATTGGGATATGAAGGTAGGTACCATTTTTTTCTTCCATGAATCTTCAATTCACCCTTTCTATCTTCTTTTGAGTCTAATTCAAACATCATAATCCAAATATTTCAGTATTGATCAGTTTTATCATTGATAAGAATAATTAGTAGATTTTTAATGATGTATTGTAATCATTAAAGAATACTCATTTTATTTGATATGATCAATGTAAGATAAATAATTTCATTATTTATTGTCACGGGTTCATTTTTTTCATTTTTAAATTTGATATGGTTTTTGAAAAAGATACATGATACTATAATAGACACACTAGTTGTTTGAAATGATGAAATAAAAATGATACTAACTATGAGGACCAATATAACTACAGTAAATGGATTGATTATTTTTCAGTATATTCCCTTAATATGTGACCTATTTTACTGGTTTAATTCACATTAATTAATTAATGATGAGGAATTTCAATTATATATTTATTTGGCATATAAATTAAATAGTTTATAATGATTTATGTAGTTATAATACATATTATTGAATGAAAATCGGATTACCAAATCACTCAATCACATAATAGTACCTGGGTTAGTTAATATTTAGCATGCATAAAATATTATTTAAATCATTTTTTTATTCTATTAAAAATCAGGATATTTTTAATTTTTTCTTGTATTTAGATGTTTTTCATATTCTAAATGTTATGTTGAAATAAAACATCATTTTTAATTTTATTTATTATTTAATATTTTTTATGGATCTGTTTGGATACAAGATGTTGAATTATAATGAGTGGAATATGTGATTATATTTAATGGAATAATTTATAATATTTCTGGTATTATATGATGCTATTATAATAGTAATAGTTATGTTATCACAAATAATTTTTTTCCAAATTTAATTATATAGATTCATATATTTTTTTGACGAATTTTTGTGTGCCTTTTTTTAATATTTTTTACTATAATGGAATTTTATTATAACTGAATTTTTTTACTAGGATGATTTTCTAAATAATGTCACTAAAAATTGTTGACCTTATGAGATTATTGCTCATATTATAGACTTGAGTGTCTATGGTAGATGAAAACTACCCACTTAATAGTGTTTAATTTATCCAAGGATGTCAAGGAATATGTTTGATGAATTAGTATAATAATTTTTATTATATTCACGTGGTTAGTTGTAGGAGAGGGATGTTTTATTTATTTGACTATATTGTTCATTACAATAAGGATCCACTTTAGTGGTATTATTATTTTCTGGATTTTTGATCCAAGGTAATGAAATCACTAATCAACTTGGTAGGATGCTAGTGAAAATATTTTATTTTTAAAAAATACATTGAGGAAATATGAAGTAGAAATGTAATTTTCATTAAACTATTACAAAATTATAATGTTCAGTTCATCACTATGGAAATGTCTTAGATTTACAATTTTTTGTTCCTTATAATGTTTTAAGGTAAGTGCAACAATGATCATCATTTTTCAAGTGATATGGATTTATTTGTTCCTCTTTTTTCTTTATATATATATATATTGTTTTCTAAACATAGTAAATAATTCATATTAATATTATTTTTGTGTTGTATTGTTGTATAATGTCATATTTATTGGGTTATTTAATTTTTTATGGACATTAATATTGTAATTCAATGGAACATATTGTATTAGATATGGGATTCCATTAGAGGGGCCAAAAAAATAAAACTATGTGATGATATAAATTCATGGTTTTTGGAAATTCATCATAGAATACGATCCGAGATATTGTTAAAAAAATAACTTTATTTTTATTAATGTTTTCCATTAAATCAAAAAAATATGATAATGGTCACTACATCTTCTATGTGACTATGGATAATAAATGATGAAATATTTCATGCGACTCCAAAAAAAGGATTGAGGTAGTGGTGGAATGGAATTGTATAATTTTTGTATATCTAAGGGAAAATATGTCCAAGTAAACAAATCAAATACAAATTTGTTTATTATTATTTATTATTTATTTAGATATTTTTTTTTCATTTTTGGATAATTAATATTTTTTATAACATGTTGTGTCTCTATATTAGTACTTTGAAGAATGTTTATATCAAAATAATTATTTATTATCATTATGATATTCCTTTTGAGTCTTCAATATCAGACACATCATATGAAAACAACTACACTTGAAAATATTAATATTTTATTATGTTTAAAAAATATTTATTATGTTGTATAATGATGATGATATAGAGGGGTTGGGCTACAATATTATGTATAAAATAAATGTCTTCTAAGTATTTTGTGATTTATTTGACGGAATATTATGTATATATATATTTAATGAATATAAATAAGTTGGAAATAAAATTTTAGAATGTTTGTTATAAATAATTTAATATTTTTTTCTTCTAAAATATATTTATTTAATATGATTAAAAATTTAGAGGAATTATATATTGCAATAAATTTTGGTTATTAAATTTCTATAGAAATAGATTTAGGGCCTCACTAAAAGTTCATAATATTTTATTTATATAATGATGCCAATAATGAAACCTTGAGAGATGGACGTTCCATGAAGACCTTATGGGATATCCTAATAATTTTGATGTGGGTACCGGTTCATTGTGGCATGACCCAAGGATAATCTTGGTGTTTGTTGACTTTGTGGATATACTATGTAGAATGAGGGATATGATGACCTTGTGGAAAAAACGATGGCTGAGATGGGTGTGTAATGAAAAATTTTCATGACCTGGTGTATTATTGGATATGGTCCATGATGATAGAAAAGTTATTAAATTAAGAACATACATAATAATAATTATATATGAAAAAATAATTATTGTATCTAGTATTATCATGAAAAGATCCTTATATCCTATATTGGTTAGTGAAAAATCACCTGAAATTTGGTTGGCTTCTTATTTTTACCGTTAATTACCATAATTAATGTATCCTCATATGCATGATAATTTTTTAATAATACAATGGAGTTTCATTCAAGGTATAAACCCAGACACTACATGTTAATCCTTAATTCTAGAGAAAATTTTAGGGTCTATGATCTAGATAAGAGAAATTACCCTATATGGGGGTGCTATGTTTGTGGATATTAGAGTAAAAGGAAATTATATGAGAATCAATGGAATATTTCATTATTGTTTAATTTTTAATTTATCATATTATCTAATTTTTATGATATAACGAACAATTATTCTATTGAACAATATTTTATGGCCAATATTTTTTTAATGCAGTGTAATGATATTATTTATTATCCACAGGTTCTTCTGAAATTTATATTTAAATTTTATTTTGATTCTTCTTTGTAGAAATTATTATTGAGGATAGATTTACATTATAAATATTCAATTAAATAATTTAACATTAATCAAATTTTATTTACTGTCCAATGAATGAGAATGAATTATATTTTCTCCACAAACATTCTTTTGTCGAAAGATGATTCTACATTTCATTTTATAAGATTATTTTAAATATATTTTCATCTCATAAAATAAATTAAATTTGATTAATTTATTAAAATCTTATACTCATTATGAAAAAATTTAGAAAATATTACACCATTAGTCTACGTAATAATGAATTGTAAATACCATAATTATTTGATTCCATTGTTAGTGTTAAAATGGGCTAGTAAAGGGGGAAAAACTAAGACATAATGGTAAAAACCCACATAAAATTGTCTAAATATTATAGTTTTTTTATTAGAAACATATCATATCATAAAATTGATCTCATAAAAAAATTATTTCTATGTGTTGAATAAAATTACTAAATTATATAAATATATTATGTAATTCCATTTATTCTTATCCCCTCACATGTTGAAGTTCAACTATTATCCTTCTTTATTGATATAATACAATCATATTATAAATTAGAAATTATCTATTATAATAGAATAATATTTTACTTTCCTATTTCCTAGATCATTATACATTTCCATATTCCAACCCTACAATGTTTTATTGTGCATGAAAAAGGGGTCTCGAGCAATAAAAATCATCTTACCCAACTATTTTAAACATTATTTCATATTGTAACAATAAATAATCTATTTTATCTGTCATAATATTGTTAATTTTATATCATATATATATATATATATTCATATTATTATCATTATTCCATTTTTTCTCTCCTATTAAATCAAATGGTAATGAATGTATCCATTATTCCTAGGCGCATACTATCATCTCAAAATTCTGAAGTGATTCATTTTTAATCAACTCCTATATTGGAAGTATATAATGATTTATATTTGGAAAATATCTGATATTGATAAAATAATAATTATTTTTTAATTTAAAATATTTCCTATTTTAATTTTCTTTTTTATGATTATAAAATTGTTTTATTGGTTAAGCGTATGAATGGATTACCATGTTATTGAGTGATATATTTTATTCTCAATATTTACTTTTATTTAGGGTTGAAAAATTATATTTAATGAATATATATAGTGTATATTTCATTAATAATATTCTTCAATTTTCATATTTTAACTATGCAATAGGATGTTTATTATCATTTAGTCAAAATAAAAGGCACATATTTTGGTCTGTTTTACCACCTACATGAGTGGAGTGAATGATTTTAGGAAATTTCTCATTATGTAATGTTATATAGTAGTTATATTTTGTTACTAATATGATGAAAATGTATGTAATAATTTTTATTATTTATAGAAGTATCATCATGATGTAAGACCATAAATACGAACAAAATCATATAATAAAATGAAGAAGATAACACAAAAAATGATGATACTAGTGAATGTCTGTTTATAAAAAAGTAATAATGTATTATATGTAATCCATGTATGGTATTATTAGAGAAAATATTTTTTTTTATATTTATGTATTATAAATATAAATTTATTATAGTATAGATTAAAATAACCTTTGATTGAAGTCCAACTTATGGGAAAGAGTCCCCATATAAGATTTATTTCGATGTGATTTATGAAATATTCACACTTTTTCCTACTCATTTTCAAGGTAATTATAATTTTATACTTTATATAATAAATTTATTTACATAAAAGTAATTTAATGTGTCGTTTTATTTTATTTCATTACAGGTGGTTATCTTTCAAAAGATATCTATGTGGTGATTTTTTAATTTTCAATTTTAATTTTTGATTGGAGAGTGTATTTATTAAATATCATTTAAAATGAATTGTTTGATATTTTTATATTAACATATACATTTTATTCTCTTATAATTATTGATAAGGTTTTTATGTTAATTTTTTACCTATTCTATATTGATTCATTAAACAAAGAGAAACTTTTCTTTACATGACATCGACATTATCTCATATTTTATATTACGAATTTTCCCTTATATATATATATTCTAAAATTTTTACAATTTTTTTATTTATTGTTAAATGATTGAATAAGGTCATTTTAAAATATCTTTTATCTTTTTAAAATGTTTAAAATTGAAATGTTTTTAATTTTTTCAATATGGCATATTTCTTCATTCTAAAAAAAGTGTAAAAAATTTAATATGATAAGAAAATAAATATAATTATATTTTAACACTATAAATATTATTCATCACTATATATAGTACAATAAAAATTATCATAATTCATTATAAATGTAATTTTTTTCAATTTAATATTGGAATATTTATATTTCAAATAAATGATTTCAGAGGGAAAATATATTTTTACAAAAAAATTTAATGAAATTTTCCAAGGTGCTTTTAAATATATTTCATATTCCATTAAATCCTATTTTTATGATTATAATTCTACCTTAGTGATATGGTATGCTGATATAATCTTTATTATTACCTTTATAATTTATTTTTATTTTGATGAAATCAAAATAATATTAGTTTTCTTTTCCATTGGATAAGATATGGGAAAATGATACAATTTTTAATGTTCTAGGATATAAATATTAATGAACTAAATTTATATAATTTATGGTTCTATAATAAATTTTTAGTAGATAAAATAAAACATGAGATTTAATCATAAGACAAAAATTGGGTAAAAAATTTGTAATTCGATGCCAAATGTAGGTACACAGGTGGTTAGCTGAATTTTATCATGATATGTGTGCTTTTTAGGGAATCCATTACTTATTAGTTCATTGATTATGACTATTAAAAAAATTATGCCTCTCTCATAGTCATGTTCTTCTGCTTATGATTTTATGTCCTGGATTATGATCTTTTATTCTTCTATAAATCATTTCTTAAGATTATCCAAATCTTGATGACCTTATTATTATCTATGAATTACTATGAGATATTTTTAAATATCAAGATCATATTTTCATATAATTAGGTGGATATAATTTTTAAATATGAAAATTGTCTATTTTATTATATGTTAACAATTTCAAATCATATGAGCTCACCCTTTGACATGTTTTTAACCCTTATTATGAAAAATAGTTTTATTATGATATATATAATAGTTTTATAATACTAGAAGAATATTGCTGGTAATGTTGATGATCATTCATGAAATAACATGTTTATGTTTCTTTTATCCATTTACAAATAAAACATATATTTTCCTAGTGTGTTTATATTATTACACCTATAAAATATCTATCATTAATTATATACTATATATATATATATAATTTTTGGGTTCCCATATCTTATATCAAATATACAATATCATTATTTTATAAAAATAGTCTATAAAAATATTAGTTAGGAATCAATAGAATATTATGCGTATATGGAAAATAATATGTCATTTAAATGAAATTTGGGTATATTTTTCATAAAACACATCCCCAGTCGGATATTGGAAGTAGATTATAGATGAGTAATAAATAAGCCTAGGGTTAACAACTTTGAAATTATAGGACTGGGAATTAACTAAAATTTCAATAGGGAACAATTAGTGGGAAAAATACTAGACACTTGGTTGGATAATATAGGGGGATATGGTTATGTTAATTCAAATTTTCTCTATTAACTATTATGATGATATTGAATATATTATTTCCAAGTATGAAAATTTCCTAAAGTAATGTGTCATATATTGATAATAAGGTGTAATAATTTAAGACATATCATTAATGATTTTTTTGATTATGTGCTTCCTCACATGGATTATTGTATCTTTATAATTATAGTATTATTTTTTGTTTTATTTACTTGCTTATACTAGAAGGGATCATAGGAAAATATGTGATAAATTTGAAATTTTCATCCTTATATGAAACTAATATAAGCAGGATACGGTAAAAAAAATATTATGATTTTATATATTGGATTATGATCTTTTATTATTCTATGACAAGAAATGGAAAATGAATTAGCTTCACAAATACCCTAAATGTTGGAAAAAACTCCATGGGAAATGTCTCAAAGGAAATTTATGATTCTTTATGTGTGGAAAACAATGACATATAGCAAGTATTTTTTTTCAAAAAAATCACGATGTAAACTGTCAGAAAAAATTTATTCTAATGTACCATTTATTGTTCAATATGTTAAATATTTGGAACATGGGAAATATCAATGTTAATACCTTAATTCATGTGTAAAATCATATACAAGGAAGTTTCTTGGATATGAAAATCACTTAACTAGATCATTATTTTGGAGCCCCAATATATATATTCCACTAATTTTGAGACATTATCTCAATCCCATGGTTACGACTATTATAGTTAATATTTTTTTGTGGGAAGATTAGTAGGGAAAAAATATTTTTTTGGGGAATAAAATTAGGTTTTAATATTTTTGGGAATGAAATGGGAAACCTCACTATCTTAGGGTTACATAGTGAACCCTTTTAAAATGGGTTAGGGTGAAAATGATAGATATAAAAAAGGACATGGTGATAAAGTTATATAGGTTCATTGATGGATCATGGATTGGGTGACCTCACAAAATCATTTGTGGTGGTCATGGTGAAGAAAAAGAGGTAGACTTTAGGATAAATACCAAAATGTGTTTCCTATTATGATTGATGGGTTCAAGAACACCACAAATACCATGATACCATAATATAAGTTATTTTGGAGGTCCCATGAAATTTGAAATTTCCATGATTAGTAACATTCTTCTCAGATCTTGACTATTTTTAATGGGTAACATGTTTGTTCATGAATTTGGGGTATTTAATTCATTTTATATAGATTATTTCATTTATTTAACTATATTTATTAAACCATGTAGATTAATTTACTTATTGATAAATTCTAGATGAAATATAGAATTCCCTTACCTGAACCATGAAACTATTTCATGTAGGATATTGTTTTCTAAGGTACAACAATTCATAATATCCCTATTTGATCGACCATTATGAAATGTTTTAAATTATTAGTTTGGGTATATTGTTTAAAATTTTTATTTTATTATCCTAACTACATTCTTATATAGACACTTCTATATGAGTAGTGCGTAATCTCTTTCAACTTAACTCAAATTCCCTTATTGACGATGTTCGGCAACAAATTTGTTGATTTTAATCCTTTATCTGGGATTGATTCCTTTTTTAATATAGATCATGAAAAAATTATGATATGTTTTAATAATTTCTATTTCTTCTTGGAAGGTTTGATTCTTTTTTTTTGTGTGATAAGTGGTTCATGTGATGATTCTCTTGATGAAAATTGGCATTGATGTCAGTAAACATGAGTATGGAAGATCATTACATTGTACAATCTTGGTATGTTTTTATTTTCATGGTATAAATTTTTTATTATTTAATCTATAAACAAATATAGAGTTTGAATGCATGTTTTTTTTGTGTTTTCATATCCCGTGAGTCCATGTATTATGTTGCACAACATGTTTTTTCATGCATACCCTAGGAGACCTTGTTAAACAATAAACACATGTAAATCTTAAATAAATTTTTACCATTCTTGATATGGTATGGTGTTCCTCTATATGTCATGAATATTCATCCATGTTATGTATTTGGTATATGATATTTTTTTCTCCAATTAATGGTACAACGTCACTGGTGAGCCCATTGTGCATCGATATCCCTAGAGGTGAGGAATGTTGAGACATTGTATGTGACATGATGATAAGACCGTGAGAGATGATGTGTGATGACAACCCTATGATCTGACAAGGGGAAATGGTTTTATTATGTGTTAAGACCAAAAAATAGAAACTGTGGATAATGGTCATTAATGACCTTACCTGAGATATGGTGTTAGGATATGACTCCCTTGTAGAATGACTAGTGATAGTGTCAGAGTTTGAGAAACTTGTGGACAGACTCATCAACCTTGAGGTGGTTTTGGAATACATGTGGTAAATATTTTTTTAACCCTACATTAAAAATATATTATGAATAAATGTATAGGATAAAGAAAATGTTGGTATGATTTTTGGATTTTGGTGGATTGGTTAGTTCATAACTAGTCAAGACACAATTGAATGTTTTCTCATGTCTATTTATTTATTTTCATGATATACACTCTTTTGAATTTACAAACTTGTTTATAATTAATTTATTATGTACTAGTTGTCTTAACTCACAATATACATATGAATATTTATTCCTGTAAAAAATTCATTATCATGGATACATGAAGGATAAAGGCCATAGTTACCAGGATATATTATAAAAGGATTGGTGTTTTGGAGGCTCTATCGGGGTGGACCTGGGAGTGATGTGGTCGTGTTATGTTTACTTATCTATCTTACTTATACTATGGTTAAACATACCACCTTGTGAGTCTATAGTATATTAAAAAGTATTAATTGAGATTATTTTAATTCCAAATCTTATAACATTACTTTTGTTTTCTGTTGTACTATTATTTAATATAATCTTAATAGATATCGAGGTTATAATACAACATGAAAATACAATAAGACCTATATTTCAAGATTTTTTTTCTATTGGCAGTTCTCTTGAGGGGAGATGAATATTTGGATCAGACCTAGGGATTTGAGTCTGGGTGTTAAAAAATCTTATCAAAATGTGTTATATTACTTTAATTATAATTGAATATGTCATTGTGTAAGGTAAAAATATGTTATATTTTTTGGGACTCTATGAGGAGAGTTTCATGTGTGCTTGGCCAAAAAATGTGTAATGGAACACAAATTTTCCATTATTTGGGAATATATTCGAATTATTATATTCAATGATTAAAATTAAAACTGGGTATTTTTTTACTTATAGTGGTATCTTGGTTTCTTCCTTCATCGTTACATGGAATTAAGGATCACATTTTATATATTTACTTCTTGATTGTTGCATATATTTACTAATTAAATTACAAGATACATGATATCTATTGTGTGATATATTTTCCCCTTATTTTATGATATATATGAGGATGAACTGATTACTTGAATATGAGAATTATTGGTTTCAACTATATTGTTTTTAATAATGATTACATAATGAGAAATATGATTGATTATTGAGTACTACTAAGAGGTCTACAAAGTACTTAGGTTATGTTTTAAGAATAAATCTGAATTAAAATTAGTTCTACCTTGATGTTGACTAATGTGAAAAAAGATAGGATATGGGTAGGATAATATCTTATGAAAGAATTGTCATGTTTTACCATGCGTTTTACTAGAGAAATCTACCACTCATACACTATCGTTTCAGGAACAGGACCACTTTTGTAAGGAATGTTATATATAGTGTTTTATTGATGTAGAAGTTTTTCATAGACTATGGTAGACAGTAATAAACCATTTTAGATCCAAAATAATTTTCTTTAGAGGTACCATAGTTTACTAAGATGTATATTACTTTATGTGAGTCCTTGAAAAGATCTCCAATCTCGTGGATACACCTATGTATTGAAAGAAAAAGCATTAATGTATTATTCTTTCCTTCACTGCTAGATGGTGGTCCCATATTATGCTTCAAGATTGAAAATGTGAATGTATGACATGGATTCACATTAAGAGACATTTCATTAAGGCTTTCATTCCAAGTATAATGAATATTGAGTTTGTTCACGAGTTCATATAGCTTTAGCAGTTTTGAATTTTGGTGTTTATATACAAATTGTGTTTGATGGAGATGCATAAGTTTTCTCCACTCGTTTCTCAGAATATGGTGTATATGGACTATAAATTTTAAATTTACCTCAAATTTTTGAAGATACATTATGTTAAAATCATTAATATCATGAAATACATAGATGTTCTTTTAATGTCACTGAAAATCAATGATGGATTAGAGGATTATAGAGTTATGGGTATTATTATAACCTTAAATTGGCATCCCATTGATACTTTCAATGGAAGGAAGGTGAATATGGATGATTAATTCTAGGATAAAAGTAGATTTATGGATTGTAGAAGAGTTTTTTAATCTCCATAAATGGGGGAAGCTGGTCCTCAGTGATTCAAATATGGAATGAGTGGGAATTTTCCAAAAAAATTTCTAAACACTTATATTACATTATAGTAATATAGAAATAACCGGAATATTTTTCATTTCTAATTAATGTAATCATATATGATGTATTTTGTAACACCTTTGAGATTATTATTGTTTAAAAAAACTATATCATAAACTATCACACAATACACCCTTTAAATTTTATATATTTACGAATGTACTAATAATGAAAATTTTCTAATAGAATATTTTTGAATCTATCTTAATTTTTGAACTCATAATATAAAATTTTCTAATAGTATTTTTCCATTATATTTTCTAAGGTTTATAATAACATATTTCATCGTAATATTTTTAATTTATATTTTGGATTGGGTAATGGTTTTAAAAACATACTATACATCTATCTGTCAGACATAACTTACTTGCATACACAAGCATCCAGGTACAAACTCTTCAATATTCATTTTTATGTAATCCCACATAATATAATCTTTCTTTTCCATACACATCATTTTACATCAAGGATGAATAGAGAATTATTAACTATTATAATTATCTAATTTATCCTTTATTACATCCAGTACATATGGGACACATTATGGTCTCATGAGCATTATCAGTCCATCCCAATCATGGTTAAATTCAGAAATATTTAGTTCCTTCTTCTTTTAATAAACATCTTATTTCTAAACCTATTTAATCATTAAATTAATGTATAGTTGAACATTCAACTGAGAAATACATGTCTTGTCCCATTTCCCAATAATTAAATATCCATATTAATTAAATAAATAAATAATGGAACTCTATTAATCCTTATCTTAAACAAGCTGGCATGTCCTTTCGGAATCCGGGCATCATCTTCCTTATTCACACTCCTTGGGTTGTAGTTGATTGAGAAATCAAAATTTATAATTGATTATAACCACATACATTTTCACATATCAAAATAATTCTAAGTGAATATATACATAAATATTTTACGATAATTATATATATCACATTATTTACATTAATGTCAACAACACTATAATTTTAGTGAAAACTGTACTACATATAAATCCAAATCATGGGACGTGTAATGTTGAAAATGAATTTTAAACAATATTTAAGAATAAAATATAATAATTTCATATTGAATGAGAAAAAATTGTATATTATTCAATGATTTATAGATATATATTACAAACCCATCTCCAAAATAGTGTAGTGTTTGCACAAGTGCACTAAAAAACTGTCTTTTATTGTCCTTAAAATTTTCAAACATTCATTTTTCAAACATAACATAGATACCTTCAAGGATAGAATATTTATTAGACAAGGTAACCATGAGAAAAAATAGAAAATAATATATAGTATACATGAATGTGAAGAAAACTATATATCTCAGATATCATGGTTGGATGGGGATAATTGTTCATCCAATTTTATTTTCGTTAGATTCAATTATACACCATCAATTGAAATTATGGGACCCAATAAAGAATAAAATTTTATCAAAATTTAACACTTTATGTATTTTGTTTAAATCCTCACCTTTCACTACTTATTCAAAATAAAAAAACATATTTCTGCTCTCTCTTACACTTGTAATTAAAAAATTATCCTTTGGAAATACTAACTCAAACTAATTTAGGTATTATTTAACGACTATAATAATAAAATCCATGAATATAGTGTGATAATTTTTATGTTAAATCTGGCATAAAAATAGTTTCATAATGACCATATTTTATACAGAACACTGTCTTGGGTATATCCTCCTTCTTAACCCACAATTGATGTGATCTATGATTAAATTGAATCACTAAAAAGAATTTATGTCCGCATATATGATGAAACAAATCATCAATATGAATAATTGGAATTTTTTTATTGATAGTGACCATGTAAAATTATCAAAAAAATATTCAAAGACAAATTGAATCCGAGAAAAGAATTGATCTCTGAATGCATGGGCATCACCATGTATCAGTCATATGAAAAAATAAAAATCACTTTTTAGGGGACGATAAGACATGTAATAATGAAATAAATTAGTGCGATCCCAAAAAGTAGGAATATATTTGAGTTTGGGTTTCCCCTTAAGTATTTAAGGTAAATATTTCACATGAATTGGTAGAGAGACCCATATAATGTAATAAATATATATTAAAAGATCATGTAAATCATATTTTCAAAAGCCTGTCATTGGGGGATTAAAAATATTAAATGCTACTTACCATGATAATAATTGATATGATGTCCCTATAGAGATAAAAAACCCATCCCAAAGTCACATTAAATCTAAATATGGGAATAATATTTTGTTATGAAGTATATTCCAATATATTTTATCAAAATAGGATTTATAGACATGCTATGTTATTATAATACCATTATGAGTTATTACTACTAAATCATCTTTTAATTATTGAGGTGGTGATGTAACACCCATATAAAATCTTTTTGATAGAGTTTAATTGGTTGATCTATATCATGTAAATCATTTCCACTTCTATGTTGTATGGTAAGTGTACCGTTAAATACATAGTTATCATGACCCACATAGGTAGTTTTGATGGAATGATATTTACCTTTGGATCATACTTTAAGTGGTTGGTTAAAATAAGTATCTTAATTTTAAAATGAATTCATGAAAAGATTTTCTTAATTTACACCATACTTATAATTATAGAATCAGAGTTTTGGTTGAACATTGATTTGATATTTGTAAACATTCATTTCATTAATCGGCCTCATCACATTACATCGACATTATTGTTCTTGATGGTCATATTTTAGAAATATTAAATATTTACCAGACTATAAATTAATATATCATCAATGCCTCCATCGAAACACTATTCATAATGTGACATTAATATTCTTTTTTAGTATTGTTTTATTATTATAATTTTGACAAAATCTAATCATTCTCTCTTTTTCCAAAACAAATAGATTAATGAGGGTCTCCAATTACCACTTACATCATTATAGAAGATTTAAAATCTTACTAATAACTATAAATGTATATTTTATCCAATTACTATTAGATAGATAGTCTTAATCGACTACTGAATCAATTAATGTTTTTTCAAGGTCAATTATAATACCAGAAACATACATTCCATATCTTTTGAAAATTTTATCTTATGAATTGTTGGATTTATTATCCTTCTATTTTAGTTCGAAAAATTACCTTTCCAATATTGTTCTTTAATGTTAGGTAAAATATATATAGAAAATAGTGTTCATAAACTCATCACATGACACATAGTCAATTTCATTACCATTACCGGTATACTTTATAAGGGCACCCTATTGATTAGATTCACAATCCAAATGATACAAAAAAAATCTTCCCCTAGTCTGATCCTTAGTGAATAGAAAATATATCTTCTACAGAAATGATCTTTTGATTATTAATAAATTAATTAGATTAAATACTCAATGAAAGAGGGTATTTAAATATATAATAATTTAAAGTTATTCATTCATTCCTTTATCCATTCGGAATATCATAATTATTGATATTAATATTCATAGATTGGAATAGTTGGGTGAGACTTGCAGTGCAATTTCACATCCCTCCCCCATTTCATTTTTTTAAAATGAGAACATTCATTTTATTTTCAATCACATTTAGTGTTAAAATGTTTCTTATTAGGTACATCCATAGACTATGACTAAAAATAATATCTTAAGAAAAAATTATCATAGTGAATAAACAATTCATCTTGAAAAATCATTCACATGATGTCTAAAAATGAAGACATTATTTATATTAATGAATCATTTGGTATTAAATACATAATTCATAGTAATAATCTATTCAAGAACTTCATATCTCATTATAAATAAAATCTATATTAACCCAATCATATCCCTATGTAGTGGTTACCTAGGTCTATTGGTTTGGACGACTAATTGTGCACTAGTGATGATTGAGCTATTTCCAAAACAACCCATTTTAGTTTTTCACCCATATTTTCATATGTCCCACAAACACATACAAATTATTGTATCCACACCAAGATTTATTTTTTTATAAATAAACATAATATCTACTTTACCAATGAATTTTGATTTGATACAATTCAATGTTTTAACACGAGTGTTTTATAAACACATATATATTTTAATATCAAAAAATAACATTACCTAACTTTGATGAAAAATTAGGGAACCTAATAATAATATAAATAGATATTACGTCCTTTTTTATTAGGATTGAATTTATCTTACAATAATTCATTCCCTAGAATAGTATAATTTTTGTTTTTTTGTCAAAACACATCTTCAAATTTTTTTAATGAATGATATTTCTCATATACCACGTTGATCTTATAACATAATACACATTATAGAAATACCCAGCGTAAAATAATTATTCATAACATTTAAAAAGGAAACATAAGAACTGTTAAGCTGAATTAATTAATATGGGTAAAACAAATGATATATCAATTAATGATCCTTTGTGAACATAAGATAATTATAAGAGTCATGGAATATTAACATTACATAAGAAATAACAATTAATAATTCAAAGATTAGAAATTATAAATCATAGATTAGTATTTGTTTTAATAAAAGGATTAATTAATATGTGTGTATAATAATAAATAATAAATAATCAGAAATCACAACCTTTCATAATTATGATACATATGTCTATAACATAAATATAAGGATAAAAATTATTTCCTGAGTCAAGTATCACATCTTAGACAATATTGGTGAATTGAGTTTAATCCCTATTAAATCATTTCAATAGTCATGTTTTACCCCTAAACATCCATAAAAGATAGATTCCCTTACTGAACAATGTTCATTCCCTGTTCTAGTCTATATAATTTACGATTTATACATTTTTACCCATTAAATTGCAGGGATTTACAATTTTGGTCCCACACATCCCATAGTAAAAACCCTAGATATGTGTGTTGTAGTATAAAAAACATTCATCATTTCCACAAATAATTTCACATGTAAGGGAAAAATCTATATAAAATTTTTATCATTTTATCATTTCATAATTTATAGAAACAAAAAAAGTTTCATTTGGGTTTCATCATAACCCAACAACACATCGGAATGGAAGGAGTTTGATAGAATCATCATTAAATCAATAAAGCAATACACCATTTAAATAAATACTTTTGGTGGTATTATAATATAATTACCCAAGAATTTATAACTAAACCTATATTATTTTAATGTAAATTAAAAGTATTTTAAAAAAATTCCCAAACCGTTCTTTTAAAACACGAGGATGAATTTTTTTAGTATTGATAATTTTCTAACTGAATTTTTTTAGAATATTGAGAAAATTATTATAAATAAAAAATCTATGAAACATTAATGTATGATTAAAATAATATAATGGTCATGAAGGTGGGAAAATCTTTTCATATTAACTATTTTAAAATTGAACATTCCTTTGACACCTTTTTAAAAAATTTATTAGAATGAAAATTAATTTGAATTAACCCCTATAACCCTTTTTAAAAACATAAATTATAAAGAAAAATTCCTTTTATAACATTTATCATATAGGTAAAAACATTCCAAAAATAATTCTGAAGAGAATGTATATGGAATAAAAATTTAGATGACCAAAGAGGAAATTCAAAAAAAATTTATTAGAAAAAATTTTGTAGATCATTTTAAGTAATAATGAGAAGAAAATGGTCCCAATATATTAACAAACATGAAGAACCATATTATTAGAAAATTTATTTAAATTAATGTTTGATATCTATATAATTGTCTCTAATAGAAATTTTGTATAGATAACCCCAAAAAGAATATGATTGTAACTTAAACCCATACCTCTAGTTCTATATTACTTTGTACATGTTCAAATATCATTTATAATAAATATAGTTGTATTATTAATATTTACCAAAATCATATTAATATGTAACAAAATATATATAATTCCTTTATAATTCAAAATAATCATGTAATTAATAATTTCATTTCTAAAATGAACATTTCGTTGAAAACAAATCAATTTTTCATACATGATTCTTTTATATAGTTCTTGTAAATATGACATGGTCGTGGTTTCATGAGATTCAGTATATTAACCATGAAATATGTATATTATTTACTCATCAAATACACTATTTTTTATATTTTTTAAAATATTTTATAAAAAACGAATCACATTGGTGTGTGGAAGTGGTAGTCCACACAAACTCACACATGCCATTAATTTTTTCTAATTGATGTAAAGATAAGAATAAAGATAATATATTATAATTTTAGATTAATAATAAAGTTTTATATATAATACAGAAAAATTAAATCCATCATAAATACCACCCATGAATTAAAGTGATTGAAAAACAATCATATTTCCATGTGGATGCAGTAGTCCATGCGTAGGCATGGGCGATACTTCTTTCCATTTGATTGAAACGTGGTGGAAAATAATATCTCAACAATAATCATAAAATCTAGGTTTATTTAATTTTATATATTTTTTATTTTATAATTTATAAAATTGATTTATGGGAGTTTTAAGATAATATAATATTCAAAATACTCGCGTAAGAGTTATGCTTCATCTTTGGGAAACCCCCTCTTGCTCAAACACTATACATTTGAACGATGGTATTATTATAAAAATGGAAAATTCAGAACATGAGGAATGGATGATTTTATGATATTTTTTTAATTATTCATTGATATATATGGCTCATGATGTGTTATAAATAGAGTATTGGTGGTATATTTTTTATAACAAATGTAGAAAACATAATAAGTTATTTACAAATGATAAAACATATTAATTTACCACCAAATTCAATTGAAAATAAGAATAATAAAATTAAATATAATAAGTATATTGGAAAAAATATTTCATCCCATAAAATTAAATCACTTTTTATTATCATATTTAATCTGGTATTTTTATATTACCCCTCTTATAACCCTGTTTTAACATTAAAAAAGGTAACAAATTTTTAATATTTTTAATATTAATTATTATGAAAGTATTTACTTGACCATATTACATATTATTATATTTTATATTTAAATTATAAAATCCATTTTATATTATCAATTTTATATAATTGGGAGAAAAATATTTTTATATAAGTCCACAAAATACAAAATAAGATAAAAATAAATTTTTTGGAATAAAATAGGTATATGATGACCTTGTGGGAAAAACTATGGTTGAGACAGGGGTGTACTGACATATTTTCATTGACCTAGGGTATTATTGGATATGGTCTATGATAATAGATATGATATTGAATTAAGAACTTACATGATATTAATATATGAAAAAATCCTTATAATACCTAGTATTATCAAGAAAGGTTTGTTTATATCCTACTTTGGTCTGTGAAAAATTAGTCGAAATTTAGTTGGTTTCTTATTTGTGCCTTTAATTACCATAATGAGTGTTACCTCATATACACGATAATTTTTAAATGAAACAATTGAGTTACATACAAGGTATAAACCCACACGCTCCATGTTAATCTTATTTCTAGAGAAAATTTTGGGGTCTTTGATTTAGATAAGAGATATAACCCTATATCAGGGTGCTATGTTAGAGGATCTTGGAGTAAAAAGGATATTATATTAGAAAAAATGGAATATTTATTTAGTTTTTTATTGTTAATTTATTATATAGTTAACATTTTATGATATAACAAACTATGATTCTAATGGGAAATTGTCACGACTCGTCCTCGGGGCCCGTGCTGTTTCTACCCCAAGCCCACCTCCCATAGGCCAGGGGCTGGCGACTAGAATCAAAGGCATAAATACCAATCAATAGGGAAGGCATTTCCTCTATAAAAGTAAACAACACAACAGAGTACGAACAGAAGCTAAAACTAAGTAAAGTAGAAAACAAGTGTGTTGTAAATACAAAGGGGCTGGAAATAAAAGCCCAACAGAAAGGTACAACTACAACTGAAAGGAAAGTACAACTCAAAGGACAATAGCTGAAAGGTGACAAGCCGCTCCAAGATCGTCTTCTGGTTTCCTATCTGAAGGGCAGGTACTGATCTCCTCCTCAGCACTCCACGTCCGTCTGTCTCCTCCAGATGACGACTTGTCGTGAAATCCACCTCTAGGCACTGACTCGACGTGATATCCACCCCTGGGCACCGACTCATTGTGAGATCCTCCTCCAGGTACCGTCCAGTTCTACAAGCCTCAACCTCGATCAGAGATTTCTGTCGTCTGGAACCAACACAATGATGTGCGGGTGATGCCCATGCATGGGTGAGTATACGATACTCATCAGGGACCCCAAGACCCCCAAAGGTCTCCCTGAATCCATAGAGGATAAACCACAAATAAAGGATACAATCACGAAGTATAATGCAATACTACATAGGTATATTCCAATACATATACCTAAGTCATTAAATCCAGTTCAACACCAACTCACGAGATCAAGTACAATTCAGTCCACTCAGGAAGGTAAAACATAATCCACACAAGAAAGTACGACCCAATCCATATAGGAAAGAATAATCCAATCCACACAGGATATCAAGTCAATCACATCGAAGGTGATGATTGAAAGTCAAGACTCAGCTCAATCCAGGATTATATTCATGATGTCGAAACCATAACTGCTGGGGAACTCCGCCTTTATCGAGTACAGTGGGCATGCCGCTACAACCAAGCGCTTCCCACTGATCTTGGACTGCTAAAATACTCCACCTTTCGAGTACTGTGGTCATGCTGCTACAACCAAGCGCTTCCCACCATGGGTATGCCGCTACAACCAAGCGCTACTCGTCATAGCCTACAGAGGTACTTCTTCTGTTGAGTACCGAGGGTCTGCCGCTACAACCAATTTCTCCTCCGTCGTGGGTCTGCCACTACAACCAAGCCCTCCCCACTGGGCTATCCGAAACACTTCGAGTCGATCGATCAACAGTCGTCAAGTCTCAGCCAGCTCTAGGGTTTTCTCACACGGCACGCTCGTTCCGGGAGGATCCGATCCTCGAACAAAGAGGTCGATACATCAACTGTCACGTAGATCAGTGTTGATGTATCGCAAATTTCCGTCACGTCAATAGGAACTCACCGTGACAGAAGGTGCGTCAATCGAACGCCCGGTCTGAGAGTTATTGGCTTTTCCGTTCGAGGGGCCCGGTTGGTTTTTAAGCTAAAACCAACGTGACCATACCCCAACTGCATCCAGACCTCGAGCAAAGTAATCCAAAAGAATCGTCTCACTAATAGTAATTCAATAATGTCGATGGAACGCCAATCGGATGTCCGGACCTCGAGTTATAAGCGTTTCCGCTCCGAGGGCCCAGTTGGTTTCGTGTTCGAACCAACCCGTCCATACCCAAAGTTTTCCTAAAACTTGTGTCTAATATAACAAAACAGCCGTCTCGATCCAAGGATTGTGTCGCAATTGACAGTGTGTCGTTAATAGGTCTTTAGCCCATGTTGTGGGCATTTGAACGAACATGTCAGATTTTATGGGGTTTTTTGGCCCGGACCAACCCGGCCCGAGACCCCCTGGGTTGGCCCGATCCGTGTCGACTCGACCCGAGTCTGGGTCCGGCCCATCAGGGCGCGGCCCGGCTCGGCACGGGCGGCCCGGCCCTGTACGGGAGGCCCGACCCGGTGCGCCGGTCCGGCTTCGGCGGCTGGTCGGCCCGGCGCGAGCGCTGCGCACCGCGTGAGCACGAAAGGGGGGGGGGGGACCACCACCCCCTTCAGACCGGACGGTGGACCTGTGGGGGGTCCACCCTGCTGCATTGACCGGGGGTTCAAACCCCCAGTTTTTTAGATCTTTCCAGCCGTAACGGCCGGCCAATGTGCCGCGCGGGACCAGCCGGTCCCGCCTCCTGAGCACCTGTGGCCGGCGACTCCGGCCGCCCTCTCCTGCTCCACCGCGGCCAAAGGCCATGGCCTTGGTTCAACCGGCGCGACATGACGGATTCGCGCCCCTCCAATGCGGCTGCCTCAGCTGCGGCCCTTCGTGATGCTCCGGCGTGGCGTGCTGGCGCTGCGCTCCTCTGCCGCGGCCCCACTCCGGCCGCGGCCTGAACGGCACCGCCCTTCTTTGCTGTGTTCCTCCTTGTTCCATGCAGTGTCGTCGCATCGTGCCGCCTTCATTCGAGTCGCAACGAATACAACAACAAGGGGGAGGAGGATCGTCCGTGTTCGGGCGGTCTGGCCTCCTCCCGTTAAATTGATAACAAGCGGCTAATGATTTTAACGATAGATGTCAAAATAATATTCATGAACACAAAACCGAACCCCTACGTTTTTCCCCGCAATCAAATATTCCCAACCCAAAAAAATATTATTTCACGGATCAACTTAATATTGAGTTGATCCGCGTTCTTTTTTTTAAAAGGAAACATTCATGGGAAAAGATATCATTCTCAAATTAATTACCGACCTCAACAATGGTGGAAAAAGTCGGTGTCGCGGTTGACGGTGCCGTAGGGAAAAGATTTTTTGGCGATGCTGAAGTATATCCGAATATGTGGTGTCCTCCCTCTTGTCTCGGAGAAAAGAAAAATAATCACGTCAACTGTTCTTCGTCAAGGGTGGTAGTCGTTCTTCGTCGATGAAGGAAGCTCCCCCAAAATTCGTCCAAAAATATTTTCCAAAAAAATATTTCATTGAGTCTCCTTCCTTTAAATGATCTCTAAGAAAATAAAAAAGTCAAAAGGTGTGACAAGGGTAATTCATAAGGTTACTAAATCCCCTTAGTTGGCTCATTAAGTTTGGGAGGTGGAGAGGCTCCTCTTTAAGAAGTGAAGTTTCCAAGAAATTAAAAAAGGAGGATTTAAGAGGTTAAGGGGAGTTATGGGAAGGTGAGGAGTTAAGGGTTCGTGTGGGTCCCACTACACTAACCCTCCCATTGGAGGTTAGGTGGGTGTGGGCCCCACCTATAATCCCCCTTTGTTGGAATAAAACCCACATTCCTTAAATAAAATTTGTACACAACAAATTTTATCTATTTTATTCTAAATCCCCATTTATTAAACCTCAACCCTCTTAAAACACAACTACGAAAAAGGTCCCCCTAAGAAACTATTGGCGTTGCGAGTTCATCGGTGCCCTTAGATTTCAATTCCGAGCACCAGTTCATAAGATAGAAAAACCAACTCGTTCGTTCACTGAACATACCCGATCTAATCTTCGGAAATTGATTACGGGCACACCGGGCCTCGGAATCAGGTGTTGCTAGAAGCCACAGACTTGTAAAATTCCAATGAAATTAAAAAAAAATCCCTTGAAATTTCTGTGTCTTTACAACAATTGTTTATGGCTGATATTTTTTTTATTATAGTGTGATGATATTATATATTACCCATGGGATCTTCTAAAATTTTTATTTAAATTTTATTTCGATTATTCTTTAGAGAAATTATTATAGAAGATAAATTATATCCATTGAATGATTTATATCATCTCCATTATTCATTATCCTTCTATATATGTGGAGTCTTGCATGAGTTCATCTAAGTATCCATCCCGAATGGACTAATTCGAGTTAAGGAACAATAAATAGTGTTATTTTTAAAAAAAAATTATATGCGGAATGTTATTATATATAAATAAATTAAATAAATATATATTATGGGGTAAATTAATTAAATATACATAGAAAATATTCAATTACATTATTTAGCAATAATCAAATAGTATTTACTGTCCAATGAATGATAATGAATTCTATTTTCCCATAAACATTCATTAGTCAAAAGATGATTCTTCATTGCATTTTATAAGATTATTTTAAATATATTTTCAACCCATAATATAAATTAAATTTGATTAATTTATTCCATTATTTTACTAATCATTAACAAATTTAGAAAATATACAGAATTAGCGTAGGTAATAATCAATAGTAAATACAATAATTATTTGATTCCATAGGTAGTGTTAAAATGGATTAGTAATGGGGGAAAACAAAGACAAAATGGTAAAAACCCACATAAAATTGTCTAAATATTATATTTTTTATTGATTAGAAACATATCATATCATAAAATTGAATTTATAAAAAAATTATTTCTATATGTATAATAAAACTAATAATTTATATAAATAATTTATGTAATTCCTTTTGTTCCCATCCTCTCACATATTGAAGATCAACTAATATCCTTTTTTATTCACATAATATAATCAATATAAACTAAAAATTATCTATTATAATAGAATTGTATTTTACTTTCCCATTTCGAAGATCATTATGCATTTCCCTATTTCAATCCTATGTGGTTTTACTGTGTATGAAAAATGCGGTCTCTCAACCAATAAGAAATGATCTTACCCACCTATTTTGAAGAATATTTCATGTTGTAACTATAAATAATCTATTGTATCCATTATGATATAGTTAATTCTATATCACATTTATATACATATATATTCATATTATTATCATTCTTCCATTTTCTCTCTCCCATTATATAAAATGAGTAATGAATGTATAAATTATGCCTACACACATACTATCATCTTCAAATTGTGAAGTGATTCATTTTAACTCAACTCCTATATTGTAAGGATATTATGATTTATATTTTGAAAATATCTGATATTGATAAAATAATTATTATTTTTTAAATGAAAATATTGTATATATTATTTTCATTTTTTTGATTATAAAATTGATGTATTATTTAAGCGTGTGTATGGATTACCATGTCATTGAGTGATATATTTAATTCTATATATTTACATTTATTTAGGGTTGAAAAAATATATTTAATGAATATATATAATACATATTTCATTATTAATATTCTTCAATTTTTATATTTTGACTATGCAATAGGATGTTCATAATCATCCAGTCAATATAAAAGCCACATATTTTGGTCTTTTTTACCACCTACATGTGTGGAGTGAATTATTTTATGTTCTTTATGATTATTTAATGTTATATAGTAGTTATATTATTTAATAATATGATAAAAATGTATGTAATATTCTTTCATACTTATATAACTATGATCATTATGTAAGACCATGAATACTAATAGAAAAATATAATAAAATGAAAAAGATAACACAATAAATGATGATAACATTTAATTATTGTTTATAAAAAAGTAATAATATATTATATGTAATCTATGTATAGTATTATTAGAGAAAATATGGTTTTGGTATTTATGTATTATAAATTTCATTTTATTAGAGAAGAGATTAAGATAACATACGATTGAAGTCCATCTTAGGGAAAAGAGTCCCCATATGAGATTTATTTCGATGTGATTTATGAAATATTCACACTTTTTCTAATACTCATTTTAAATGAAATTATAATTTTATACTTTACATAATTAATGTATTTACATCAAATTAATTAAATGTGACATTTTATGTTATTTCATCATAGGTGGCTTTCATTCCAAATATATCGATGTTATGATGGTTTTATTTTCAATTTTATTTATTGATTGGAGAGAGTTTTTATTAAATATCATTTAAAATTAATTTATTGGTATTTTTATATTAATATAAAAAACTTATTCTCTTATAATTATTTATAAGTTTTTAAAGTTAATTTTTTACCTTTTCCCTATTGATTTATTAAAGAAAGAGAATCTTTTCTATAAGTGACATCGACATTATCTCATAATTTATATTATGAATTTTTACCTTATATATATATATATTAAATTTGTTATAAAATTTTTCTTATTTATAATTCAATGATTGAATTAGGACATCTTAAAATATCTTTTACCTTTTTACAATGGTTTTAATAGTAATGTTTTTAATTTTTGTAATATGGAATATTTTTTTCATTCTCAAAAAACTATAAAAAATTGAATCTTATAAGAAAATAGACATAATTATATTTTAACACCATAAATACAATTCATTAATAAATATAGTAAAATAGAATTTATAAACATTCCTTATAAAGCAACATTTTTTCAATTTACTTTTGGAATATTTATAATGAAAATAAATTATTTCAGTGGGAAAATATATTTCTACAATTATTTTTAAAGAAATATTCCAAGGTGCTTTTAAATATATTTCATCATCCATTCTATCATAGTTGTATGATTGTAATTATACCTTAGGGATATGACATGTTGATATAATCCTTATTATTAGCTTTAATTTTTTTGATGAAATCAAAATAATATCAGTTATCTTTTCCATGGGATATGTTATGAGAAAATGATAAATATTTTCATGTTCTAGGAAATAAATTTTAATGACATAAATTTATATAAGGTATGGTTTTACTATAATTATTTAATATATAAAATAAAACATGAGGTTTTATCAAAAGTCAAAAATAGGGTAAAAAATTTGTAATTCAATGCCCAATATAGGTACACAGGTGGTTAGATGAATCATATCATGTTATGTATGATTTTTTGGGAATCCATTACTTATTAGTTCATTGATTATGGATATTAAAAAAATTATTCCTCTATCATATTCATTTTCTTATGCTTATGATTTTATATCTTGAATTATGATCTTTTAGTTTTTCAACGAATCATTTCTTATGATTTTTCAAATCCTAATGACCAAATTATGATCTATGAATTACTATGAAATTTTTTTAAATATTAGGATAATATTTTCAAAGCATTAGGTTGATGTTATTTTTAAATTTTAAAATTGTCTATTTTCATAGATTTTAACAATTTTAAATCATATGAGCTCACTCTTTGACTAGTTTTCTTAAACATTATTATGAAAAATGGTTTTACTATAATATATATAATAATTTTATAATTCTAGAAGAATGTTGTGTTGGATCGATATATAGATGTATATATATATTAGATGGAACAATACAAGTGGGAGGAGGGGGGAGAAATATAGGTTTATTAACTTTGGGTTTAAACACATAAGAAATTTGTTTAAATGATCATAAACTAATAAAATTCAAAACAAAAAAAAACAAACAAAATTTTATTGAATATAATGATATGATATGATTTAATACTATAAGAAATGTAAAGTAATTAAATAAAAATTTAATATAATAGTCATAGTAATACAATAGTGAAGGATTATACCATAAAACGTATAAAATCTATCGATACAATATGTAATTGTATAATTGTAATTGAATCAATTACAAACAAATATGAAATGAAGAGAGGAAACAATACAATTCCATTTCTAAAAAAACAGCGGTTGAAATGTAAAAGTATTACAATCCTTTTATCCCAAAGAGATGGGTATCCTTTCACCTAGGATAAGAGGTCTTCCTTACCACCACCTTGGTAAGCCCTCGATACGACGATCGGTACGTCTGTCTTGCTATCCCCACACTCCCTTGATTTTGCTGGTAATCAACTCCTCAATCTTTCAAACACTTGAAAGCCCTTGATATGATGATCGGTACGTCTGTCTTGCTATCCTTGAAAGCCCTAGATCGTTATCACCTGATCTATCCTACCAAGCAAAACAAAGCACTTAATGAAATACAAAAAAGTAAGAACGATCCGTTCATATTTTGTAATCTCAAGGCTTTCACACAAAGAAAGAGTGAAGTCACAATGTCTCTCTATGGAACTTGATAGTAGCAATGATTGAACATAGTCTCTCAATTGTACTTCTCAACTTCAAATGACCTCCTATTTATAGGACCCAGGTTCGAATAGTCACATTTCCTCAAATGGTCATATTTATATGGAAAACCCGGAGGGACTTGGACACCTGGCATTATAATGGTCGTATTGAAACAGAAATCACAACATCATTTTTATTAGTTTATTACTACCTACATGACATTGTTTTGGTTAAAAAAATGATATATAAAGATTATAAACATGAGTATGATTGACATGTGTTTATAAAGGATAAAAAATAATCATGTGATAAAAGTATAATATGAGTACTATTACTATTACTTAGTGTAATTTATTGATATGATAAAGGGTGACTATGATTCACAAAATTAAATATGATTGACAGATTTAATAGGATTGATAGAGTTAGTACGATTGACAGAGTCAATATGATTGAAAGGGTCAGTGTGATTGACAGAGTCAGTAGGATTGACAGTCATTACAATTGACAGAGTCAATACGATTGAAAGAGCCAGTATGATTGACAGAGTTAGTACGATTGATATCATTAGTACGATTGACATGGTAAGTACGATTGACATAGTCAGTATGATAAACATATATGAATACATTTGTGATTTCCAAAACAAGTCATAAAAGTCAAAAGAGAACATATGACTCAACAATCTCCCCCTTTTTGGAAATCACAAAACATGAAGTAAAAACCAAAAAATACAAATCTCCCCAGGGGTTATTGAAAACTCTTTTGAATATGAAATTGAATACAACTAACAACCCATTAGTAATGTACGTTCTTAAGGATTCTATTCGTATATTTTTCTTGATTTAGAAGTATTTGATTACTACATTTTCCCTTTATAAAACATTATCCCCGTTTGTGATTTACTAAAATAATGGGGTAATCTTGAGTTTCCTGAAAGAGATAGAAAAGAAATGCAAGGAAATGGGAAAGGTAACATGAATCTCATTGAGATAACCAAAGCCTATAGAATTCTATAAATGAGCAAATAGAGATACAACACTCATTTGTTTTCACATTCCTTTTCTTTCTTGATAATCTCAGGAAGAATGCCTTTCATCTTTTTGATTTTTTCTTGTATTCAGAGATAGAATCACCCAGAGGTTTGAGAAGCTCTTGTTGATTGGAAAAAAGCTGATCCTGATTCTTGATAGTATCTTCTTGGACTCTGATTACTTCTTCAAGAGTATCAATTCTGTCTTGAAAATTTTTATCGCCTTTAGATAAAACAAAATTTTGTTACTTCAACAAAACTATTTCATCTTTAAAAGATAAAACCTTCGAAAACTCTGACTGGAAAGCATTCGTTCTCTCTTGTATCTCTTTTGTTAAAGGAAAATCGTCTCCAAGAGTTATTATTATCAGATTCAGCCTTTCAATGGATTATTTTTCATGCTTAATAAAATCAATAGCAAGATCATTTTAAAGCCTCCTTATGTCTCTAATTGATATTTCATGATCTTTCACTGAGCTCTTTATCTTGTATGAACACTTAGTCATTCTATTGCAATCCTTCTTATGAGCAATCAGACTTTTAGATAGTACTTTTAAATCGGCTTAAACTGACAATACTCTCTTTCTCAGTTCTCTTACAGAACCAAACTTACTCCTTTGATTGTCAGTGATGAAATCAATTTTCTCTTCATGTATAGGAAAATAAGGAATGGTCTTCTCAATCCTTCTCAAAACATGAACAATGTAATAACTCTTCTAGAGAGAAATTGTGTGTTCTGCATTATTATCCTCATCATACGAATCACGTTCATTTGATCGGCTTGAGTCTTCAATTGGAAATTATAATTTTGTTTTTATTTCCCCTTTATTTATACTTCCTATTTTTCAATGATAATAATTAGTTTTTTGGTATGATAATATTGAGCACCTTGCTTCACTTGAGAAGGAATTATATCTGAAGGTGTTTCAATAGATTCAACTGGTGCATGATCGACATGAGGATTTTTTTGAATGCCTTCAATTTTCTTTTTAATAGATTCCTCACTACTCTTTTTAGAACTTTGATGAAATAACAAAAAAAAATATCCTTCCTCTTCATCAACTTCTTGTATTTCTTCCAAAAAAAATTCCCTTTCACTTTCTTTGGAAGACTCTGTACGATTGGTCCATGATGCACTTCTTCCGTTAGATGAGAACTAGCCTCCTCAACCATTTTCAGAATCTTAGAAACATCAAAGTATTGAGATTTACTTTTGAAAAGAGTATTTTATTTCTTTTCAGCCTGAAAATTATCTTCTACCCTTATCCTCTAAGCAAAAGCTTCAGTTGGATCAAGACCGAACTTAGGATCACCTTCTTTCTTTTGTTCTTAATCTTCCCCCCACTTGGCTATAACCTCCTTGCTGTATTTAGGTTTATTATTTGGCTTAGAACTAGTTTGTGGATCTGTATTTTGTGGAACAAAAACAATTGGATTAATTTAGATTGGAAAAGGTGCTGATTGATTTGTTGCTGATTGATTTTGTGCCGATTCAACTTCTACGACTTTGACAAAAATCATTGAGTTCTGATCGGTTGTCAGGACGATGGAAAACAAAGTCATTACCATAGGATGTCAAGCCGAGAGGAAACAAAGTTATTACTATAGGTTGTCAAGATTATGGAAAACAAATTCATTACCATAGATTGTCATGCTAATGGAAAAAAAGTTCATTACCAATGGTTTTCAAGACGATGGAAAAAAAGTCATTAATATAGGTTTCCAAGCTGATGGAAAAAAAGTCATTAACATAGGTTTTCAAGCTGATGGAAAACAATGTCATTACCATATGGGTAAGATAATTTCTTATGAAATAATGGTTATGTTCTACCATGATTTTTACTAGAGAAATCTACCACTCATACACTACCGTTTCAGGAAGAGGACCACTTTTGTGAGGAATGTTATATATAGTGTTTTATTGATGTAGAAGTGTTTCTAAGACTATGGTAGAGAGTAATAAACCATTTTAGATCCAAAATAATTGTCCTTCGAGGTACCATAGTTTACTAAGATGTATATTACTTTATGTGAGTCCTTGAAAAGATCTCCAATCTCATGGATACCCCAATGTATTGAAAGACAAAGCATTAATGTTTTATTCTGTCCTTCACTGCTAGATGGTGGCCCCATATTATGCTTCAAGATTGAAAATGTGAATGTATGAATTGGATTCGCATTAAGAGACATTTCATTAAGGATTTAATTCCAAGTATAATGAATATTGAGTTTGTTCACGAGTTCATATAGATTTAGAAGTTTTGAATTTTGGTGTCTATATACACGTTATGTTTGATGGAGATGCATAAGTTTTCTCCACTCGTTTCTCAGAATATGGTGTATATGGACTATAAATAAAAAATTTACCTCAAATTGTTGAAGATACATTAGGATAACATCATTATTATCATGAAATAAATATATGTTCTTTTAATGTCACTGAAAATCAATGATTGATTAGAGGATTATAGAGTTATGGGTATTATTATAACCTTAAATTAACTTCCCATTGATACTTTCAGTGGAAGGAAGGTGAATACGGATGATTAATTCTAGGATAAAAGTAGATATATGGATTGTAGAAGAGTTTTTTATCTCCATCAATGGGGGAAGCTGGTCCTCAGTGATTCAAATATGGAATGAGTGGGAATTTTCTAATTTTTTTTTCTGAACACTCATATTACATTACAGTAATATAGAAATACCCGGAATACATTTCATTTCTAATTAATGTAATCATATATGATGTATTTTGTAACACCGTTGAGATTATTATTGTTGAAAAAAACTATATCATGAACTATCACACAATGCAACCTGTAAATTTTATATATTTACGAATGTACTAATAATGAAATTTTTCTAATAGAATATTGTTGAATCTATCATAATTTTTGAACTCATAATATAAAATTTTCTAATAGTATTTTTTCTATTATATTTTCTAAGGTGTATAATAACATATTTCATCGTAATATTTTTCATTTAAATTTTGGATTGGATAATGGTTTTAAAAACATACTATACATCTATCTATCAGACTTAACTTACTTGCATACACAAGCATCCAGGTAAATACTCTTCAATATCCATTTTTATGTAATCCCACATAAAATAATCTTTCATTTCCGTACACATAATTTTACACCAAAGATTAATAAAGAATTATTAACTATTATAATTATCTTATTTATCCTTTATTACATCTAGTACATATGGGACACATTATGGTCTCATGAGCATTATCAATCCATCCCAATCATGGTTAAATTCAGAAATATTTTGTTCCTTCTTTTAATAAAAATCCTATTTCTAAACCTATTTAATCATTAAATTAATGTATAGTTGAACATTAAACTGAGAAATACTTGTCTTGTCCCATTTCCCAATAATTAAATATCCATATTAATTAAATAAATAAATAATGGAACTCTATTAATCCTTATCTTAAACAATCTGGCATGGCCTTTTCGAATCCGGACATCAACTTCCTTATTCACACTCCTAGGGTTGTAGTTGATTGAGAAATCAAAATTTATAATTGATTATAAATACATAATTTATCACATATCAAACTCTTTCCAAGTGAATATATACATAAATATTTTACGATAATTATATATATCACATTATTTACATTAATGTCAATAACACTATAATTTTAGTGAAAAAAGTACTACATATAAATCCAAATCATTGGACGTGTAATGTTGATAATGAATTTTAAACAATATTTAAGAATAAGATATAATAATTTCATATTGAATGAGAAAAAATTGTAGATTATTAAATGATTTATAGATATATATTACAAACACATCTCCAAAATAGTGTAGTTTTAGCATAAGTTCACTAAAAAACTATCTTTTATTGTCCATAAAATTTTCACACATTCATTTTTCAAACATAACATAGATACCTTCAAGGATAGAATATTTATTAGAAAAGGTAACCATGAGAAAAAATAGAAAATAATATATAGTATACATGAATATGAGGAAAACTATATATCTCAGATATCATGGTTGGATGGGGATAATTGGTCATCAAATTTTATTTTCGATAGGTACATTTATACACCATCAATTGAAATTATGGGACCCAATAAAGAAAAAAAAATTAACAAAATTTAACACTTAATGTATTTTGTGTAAATCCTCACATTTCACTATTTATTCAAAATAAAAAAACATATTTCTGCTCTCTATTACACTTTTAGTTAAAATATTATCCCTTGGAAATAGTAACTCAAACTAATTTAGGTATTATTTAATGACTATAATAATAAAATCAATAAATATAGTTTGATAATTTTTCTGTTAAATCTGGCATAAAAATATTTTCTTAATGACCATACCTTATACAGAACATTGTCTTGGGTATATCCTCCTTCTTAACCCACAATTGATGTGATCTATGATTAAATTGAATCACTAAAAATAATTGTTGTCCGTATATATGATGAAACAAATCATCAATATGAATAATTGGAATGTTTTTATTGATAGTGACCATGTAAAATTCTCAAAAAAAAATTTCAAATACAAATTGAATCCGGGAAAAGAATTGATCTCTGAATGCATGAGCACCACCATGTATCAGTCATATGAAAAAAATAAAAATCACTTTTTAGGGGAAGATAAGACATGTAATAATGAAATACATAAGTGCGATCCCAAAAAATAGGAATATATTTGAGTTTGGGTTTACCCTTAAGTATTTAAGGTAAATAGTTCACATGAATTGGTAGAGGGACCCATATAATGTAATTAATATATATTAGAAGATCATGTAAATCATATTTTCAAAAGCCCGTCATTGGGGGATTAAAAATATTAATTGTGACTTAACATGATAATAATTGATATGTGGTCCATATAGAGATAAAAAACCCATCCCAAAATCACATTAAATCTAAATATGGGAATAATATATCATTATGAAGTATATTACAATATATTTTATCAAAGTAGGATTTATAGACATGATATGTTATTATAATACCATTATGGGTTATTACTACAAAATCATCTTTTAATTATTGAGGTGGTGATGTAACACCCATATATAATCTTTTTGATAGAGTTTAATTGGTTGATCCATATCATGTAAATCATTTCCACTTCTAGATTGGATGGTAAGTGTACCATTCAATACATAGTTATCATGACCCACATAGGTAGTTTTGATGGAATGATATTTACCTTTGGATCATACATTAAGTGGTTGGTTAAAATAAGTATCTTAATTTTAAAATGAATTCATGAAATGATTTTCTTAATTTACACCATACTTATAATTATAGAATCAGAGTGTTGGTTGAACATTCATTTGATATTTCTAAACATTCATTTCATCAATCGGCCTCATCACATTACATCGGCATTATTGTTCTTGATGGCCACATTTTAAAAATTTTAAATATTTACCAGACTATAAATTAATATATCATCCATGCCTCCATCGACACAATGGTCATAATGTGACATTAATATTATTTTTTAGTATGGTTTATTATTATAATTTCGTCAAAATCTAATCATTCTCTCTTTTTCCAAAATAAAGAGATTAATGAGGGTCTCCAATTACCACTTACATCATTATAGTATATTTAAAATGTTACTAATACCTATAAATGTATATTGTATCCAATTAATATTAGATAAGATGGTCTCAATAGACTACTGAATCAATTAATGTTTTTTAAGGGTCAATTATAATACCAGAAACATACATTCCACATGTTTTGAAAATTTTATCTTATGAATGGTTGGATTTATTATCCTTCTATTTTAGATCAAAAAATTACCTTTTCATTATTTTTCTTTGATGTTAGGTAAAATATATATAGAAAATAGTGTTTATAAAATCATCACATGACACATAGTAAATTTCATTACCATTACCAGTATACTTTACAAGGGCACCCTATTGATCAGATTCACAATCCAAATGATACAAAAACAAAAAAAATCTTCCCCTAGTCTGATCCTTAGTGAATAGAAAATATCTCTTCTACAGAAATGATCCTTTGATTATTAATAAGTTAATTAGATTAAATACTCAATGAAAGAGGGTATTTAATTATATAATAATTTAAAGTTATTCATTCATTCCTTTATCCATTTAGAATAACATAAATATTGATATTAATATTCATAGATTGGAATAGTTGGGTGAGACCTGCAGTGCAATTTCACATCCCTCCCCCATTTCATTTGATTTAAAATGAGAACATTCATTTTGATTTTCAATCACATTTAGTGTTAAAGTGTTTCTTATTAGATCCATCCATAGACTATGACTAAAAATAATATATTAAGAAACAAATATCATAGTGAATAAACAATTAATCTTGAAAAATCATTCACATGATGTCTAAAAATGAAAAAATTATTTAAATTAATGAATCATTTCGTATTAAATACATAATTCATAGTAATAATCTATTCAAGAACATCAAATTTTATTATAAATAAAATCTAAATTAACCCAATAATATCCTTATGTAGTGGTTACCTAGGTCTATTGGTTTGGACGACTAATTGTGCACTAGTGATGATTGAGTTTTTTCCAAAACAACCCATTTTAGTTTTTCACCCATATTTTCATATGTCCCACAAACACATACAAATTCTTGTATCCACACCAAGATTTATTTTTTTATAAATAAACACAATATCTACTTTACCAATGAATTGGGATTTGACACAATTCAATGTTTTAGAATGAGTGTTTTATAAACATATATATATATATATTAATATAAAAAATATCATTACCAGACTTTGATGAAAAATTATGGAACCAAATAATAATATAAATAGATATTACATCCTTTTTTATTAGGATTGAATTTATCTTACAATAATTCATTCCCTAGAATAGTATAACATTTGTTTTTTTTGTCAAAACACATCTTCAAATTTTTTTAATGAAAGATATTTCTCATATACCACGTTGATCTTATAACATAATACACATTATAGAAATACCCAACGTAAAATAATTATTCATAACTTTTAGAAAGGAAACATAAGAACTGTTAAGATTAATTAATTAATATGGGTAAAAAAATGATATATCCATTAATGATCCTTTGTGAACATAAGATAATTATAAGAGTCAGGGAATATTAACATTATATAATAAATAACACCTAATAATTCAAATATGAGAAATTATAAATCATAGATTAGTATTTGTTTTAATAAAAGGATTAATTAATATGTGTGTATAATAGTAAATAATAAATAATAAGAAATCACAACCTTTCATAATTATTATACATATGTCTATAACATATATATAAGGATAAAAATTATTTCATGAGTCAAGTATCAGTTCCCAGACAATATTGGTGAATTGAGTTTAATCCCTATTCAATCATTTCAATAGTCATGTTTTACCCCTAAACATCCATAAAAGATAGATTCCATTACTGAACGATGTTCATTCCCTATTTTAGTCCTTATAATTTATGAGTTATACATTTTTACCCATTAAATTGCAGGGATTTACAATTTTGGTCCCACACATCCCATAGTAAAAACCCTAGATACGTGTGTCGTAGTATAAAAAACTTTCATCATTTCCACAAATAATTTCACATGGAAGGGAAAAATCTATATAAATTTTTTATAATTTTATAATTTCATAATTTATAGAAACAAAACAAGTTCCAATTGGGTTTCATCATAACCCAGCAACACATCGGAATAGAAGGAGTTTGATAGAATCATCCTTAAATCAATAAAACAATACACCATATAAATAAATACTTTTGGTGGTATTACAATATAATTACCAAATAATGTATAACTAGACCTCGATTATTTTAATGTAAATTAAAAATATTTTAAAAAAAATGCTCAAACATTTCTTTTAAAACACGAGGAAGAATTTTTTTAGTATTGATAAATTTTTAACTGAAATTTTTTAGAATATTGAGAAAATTATTATAAATATAAAAACTATGAATCATTAATGTATTATTAAAATAATATAATGGTCATGAAGGTGGGAAAATCTTTTCATATTAAATATTTTAAAATTAAAAATTCCTTTGACACTTTTTTTTAAAAAATAGAATGGAAATTAATTTAAATGAACCCCTAAAAACCCTTTTTAAAAACGTAAATTATAAAGAAAAATACCTTTTCTAACATTTAACATATAGGTAAAAACATTCATAAAATAATTCTGAAGAGAATATATATGGAATAAAAATTTAGATGACCAAAGAGGACATTCAAACAAATTTTATTAGAAAACATTTTGAGGTCATTTTAAGTAATAATGAGATGAAAATGGTACTAATATATTAACAAACATGAAGAACTATATAATAAAAAAATTTATTTAAAGTAAAGTTTGATATCTATATAATTGTCTTTAATATAAATTTTGTATAGATAACCCCAAAACGAATATGATTGTAACTTAAACCAATACCTCTAGTTCTATATTACTTTGTACATGTTCAAATATCATTTTTAATAAATATAGTTGTATTATTAATATTTACCAAAATCATTTTAATATGTAAAAAACTATGTATAATTCCTTTATAATTCAAAATAATCATGTAATTAATAATTTCATTTCTAAAATGAACATTTCGTTGAAAACAGATCAATTTTTCATACATTATTCTTTTATATAGTTCTTGTGAATGTGACATGGTCATGGTTTCATGATATTCAGTATATTAAACATGAAATATGTATATTATTTACACATCAAATACACTATTTTATTTATTTTTTTTAAATATTTTATAAAAAATGAATCACATTGGTTTGTGGAAGTGGTAGTCCACACAAACACACACGTGCCATTAATTTTTTCTAATTGATGTAAAGATAAGAATAAAGATAATATATTATAATTTTAGATTAATAATAATGTTTTATATATAATATAGAAAAATTAAATCCATCATAAATACCGCCCATGAATTAAAGTGACGGAAAAAGAATCATATTTCCATGTGGATGCAGCAGTCCATGCGTAGGAATAAGAAATACTTTTTTCCATTTGATTGAAAGGGGGTGGAAAATAATATCTCAATAATAATCATAAAATCTAGGTTTATTTTATTTTATATATTTTTTATTTTATAATTTATAAAATTGATTTATGGGAGTTTGAAGATAATATAATATTCAAAATACTCAGGTAAGAATTATGCTTCATCTTTGGGAAACCTCCTCTTGCTCAAACACTATACATTTGAACGATGGTATTATTATGAAAATGGAAAATTATGAACATGAAGAATGGATGATTTTATGATATTTTTTTAATTAGTCATTGATATATATTCCTCATGATGTGTTATAAATAGAGTATTGGTGGTATTTTTTTTATAACAAATGTAGAAAACATAATAGGTTATTTACAAATGATAAAACATATTAATTTACCACCAAATTCAATTGAAAATAAGAAGAATAAAATTAAATATAATATGTATATTGGAAAAAATATTTCATCCCATCAAATTAAATCACATTTTATTATCATATTTAATATTGTATTTTTATATTACCCCTCTTATAACCCTGTTTTAACATTAATAAAGGTAACAAATTTTTACTATTTTTAATATTAATTATTATGAAATTATTTACTTGACCATATAACATATTATTATATTTTATATTTACATTATGAAATCTATTTTATATTATCAATTTTATATAATTGGGAGAAAATTATTTTTATATAAGTCCAAAAAATACAAAAAAAGATAAGAATACATTTTTTTGGAATAAAATAGGGATACGATGACCTTGTGGGAAAAACTATGGTCGAGACAGGGGTGTAATGACATATTTTCATTGACCTAGGGTATTATTAGATATGGTCTATGATAATAGATATGATATTGAATTAACAACTTACATAATAATAATTTATGAAAAAAATACTTATAGTACCTAGTATTATAAAGAAAGGTTCGTTTATATCCTACTTTGGTCTGTGAAAAATTAGCTAAAATTTAGTTGGTTTCTTATTTGTGCCTTTAATTACCATAATGAATGTTCCCTCATATACACGATAATTTTTAAACGAAAAAATTGAGTTACATACAAGTTATAAACCCACACGCTACATGTTAATCTTATTTCTAGAGAAAATGTCAGGGTCTTTGATTTAGATAAGAGATATAACCCTATATCAGGGTGCTATGTTTGTGGACCTTGGAGTAAAAGGATATTATATGAGAAAAAATGGAAGATTTATTTAGTTTTTAATTGTTAATTTAATATATTGTTAACATTTTCTGATATAACAAACTATGATTCTAGTGGACAATTGTCACGAATCGTCCTCGGGGCCCGTGTCGTGACTACCCGAAGCCCGCCTCCCATAGGTCAGGGTATGGAGACTAGAACCAAAGGCATAAATCCCAATAAATAGGGAAGGAATTTCCTTTATAAAAGAAAACAACACAACAGAGTACAAGTGGAAGTTAACACTAAGTAAAGTAGTAAACAAGTGTGTTGTAAATACAAAGGGGCCGAAAATATTATCCCAACAGAAAGGTACAACTACAACTGAAAGGAAAATACAACTCAAAGGACAATAGCTAAAAGGTGAAAAGACGCTCCTAGATCGTCCTCTGGTTTCCTATCTGAAGGGTAGGTACTGCTCTCCTCCTCAACACTCCACGTCTGTCCGTCTCCTCCAGGTACCGACTCGTCGTGAAATCCACCTCCGGGCACCGACTCGACATGATATCCACCTCCGGGCACCGACTCGTTGTGAGATCCTCCTCTAGGTACCGTCCAGCTCTACAAACCTCAACCTCGATCAGAGATGTCTGTCGTCTGAAACCAACACAATGAAGTGCGGGCGATGCTCGTGCAGGGGTGAGTATATGATACTCATCAGAGACCCCAAGACCCCAGAAGGTCTACCTGAATCCACAAAGGATAAACCACAAAGAAAGGATACAATCACCAAGTATAATACAATACTACTTAGGTATATTCCCATACATATACGTAAGTCATTAAATCCAGTTCAGCCCCAACTCACGAGCTCAAGTACAATTCAGTCCAATCAGGAAGGTAAAACATAATCCACACAAGAACGTATGATCCAATCCACACAGGAAAGCATAATCCAATCGACACAGGATATCATGTCAATCACATCGAAGGTGATGATTGAAAGTCAAGACTCAGCTCAAACAAGGATTTTATTCATGATGTCGAAACCATAACTGCTGGGGAACTCCTCCTTTATCGATTACAGTGGGAATGCCTCTACAACCCAGCGCTTCCCACTAATCTTGGACTGCTGAAGTACTCCAGCTGTCGATTACTATGGGAATGCTTCTACAACCAAGCGCTTCCCACCATGGGTCTGCCGCTACAACCAAGTGCTCCCCATCATAGCCTATAGAGGTACTTCTTCTGTTGAGTACCGCGGTTCTGCCGCTACAACCAATCACTCCTCCGTCGTGGGTCTGCCGCTACAACCAAGCGCTCCCCACTGGGCTATCCGAAACACTCCGAGTCAATCGATCAGCAGTCGTCAAGTCTCAGCCAGCTCTAGGGTTTTCGTACACAGCACACTCGTTCCGGGAGGATCCGCTCCACGAACCTAGAGGTCGATACATCAACTGTCACGTATGTAACACCCGAGACTTTTATGTGAAATATTTTGTTTTTATGTTATATAAATCATGAAAGGAATCTTTCACTAACACTGGCTTGGCTTGCTTTACAAGCAACTGCGACCTTCCTCGATAGCTTGCGTCGTACGCAATACCGAGTTTCACTAAACAATGATATGCTATTAAAATATTATTAAAACTAGCCGTTATGAATAGTAAAAACAACTTTTTGAAATTTTGTAAATTTTATTTTTCAAAACGGACTTCATTTTTGGATTCGGAATTTCAAAATTAGCCTACGGTGAAATTTTGGTATTTTTCTGAAAACTTTCAATTTTTGATGAATAGTGAAACCACTAAGTGGTAGTTAAAAAAACTGAATTTTTCATAAAACTTTATTTTACCGCTTCTGTGAGTGGAATTTCAAAAATCCGAGAGACACGGTTGATATCAGTAAGTAAAATGTGGTTCAATGAGATGAAAATAATGTTTTGGTGAATAGTAACTTTTTACTTTTTTTTACCACGGTTAAAAGTAAATAGGGTAATTAAGGGTAAAAATGATATTATTATTACCCTAACACATGTCATAATTCTATTGGACAAATGTAATTCGACCAAAAACAACCTTAGTAATAAAATATGACCATTTAGGCCCACTTGGATTAGATTAGGACATTTATTATTAATTTATTTAAAGAAGGGTTAAAATAGTTAAAATCAATGTTTAATAAGTAAATAATTTTTAATATGTGGTAATACATAATATACATTAGACTATAAATATTCATTAGAATGATAAAACGATTTCCTACATAATGGTATTTTATTTGTAATTTTTAGACATTATATAATTTAATTTATTTATGACACAATGATGATGCAGTAATTATCTTATTAATGAAATATTGACATAATTGATGTTATAAATACCCAAATAAATGTAATTTGAGACTTTTTATGAATTACACTAATTTTATAGGTTAATATGACATTTTAGTATTGATTTAAGTAACTTGTTTTGAATTAATCATTCTGTTATGATTTTCACAAAAATCCTTTACTAAATAGTGTCAAAATTGACATAAAATAGTTTTTAAAACAAATATTATATTACTAATTGTTATTTTATTCTTAAAAATATATGGTTTGGAAAAATGACTTAGATATGGTTATATATATTAATAATAAACAACTTTTGGTTCTTTTGGCTTGATATGGTAAGTTTATTAACCTTATAGTGTAAGATAACAAGAAGACACGGTAAAAGTTAAATTATCTTACTTAAAGTAAAATCTAAATGATAAGGTTAAAATTGATACCTAAACTTGTCTAAATTCTATTGGATGAGAGGATTTAGACCCCTACCCACCTTATCTTAGACATATATCAATTTGGAGCTATTTAAAACTGAATTTGACTTTATAATAAAATAATATTTTTAGTTATTCCAAAGGTGCCCCTCTCATCCCTTATAAAAGGGAACCTCCTCCCCATATTCCTCACACCACTTTGCGCCTTCAAGCTCGGCCAAAACCTTCCAATTTCCCCTCTACACATCCCTAGAAACATCCTAGAGGTTCTGGTCTTTTTCAAAGACCTATTTTAGTGCCCTAAAAGGAGGTCTCAAAGAAGCACATCAAAGAAGAGGTAATGTCCGTTACCGATTCTTTCATCTTTATTTCTTCTTCCACTTCTTCTTCTTTAGTTGTTTCATATGAAGTTATAACATTAGTATAACTCACATACTGATATGTTATTATATGTATGAAACAACCCTATTTCACCATCTATCCGTCCTATGGAGAAAGAAATCACCGCGGGTGCGTACGTACGGAATACCGTCTCCACGTCGTGGTGTAATCTATTTTCCACCACCACCTTACTTGGAAGGGTATAATGGTGTAGATAAGGAATATATATGACTATTATAAAGTGATATTGATTCTGAAATAGTATACATACACTCCAATACAATTCCACGATCATAGGAACGATATCATCACTCGTGCATACGTACGGAATACCGTCTCTACGATGTGATGCGACTCGTTCTATATGATCTTCATTTCATAATGATTATATAAATGAATTTAATGAATTAATATGATTTATATTACACTAATAAAATTCTAGAAATGAGGTATCTATAACCTAAAGAGAAGAATAATAATTTATTCGACAAAAAACGCATAAGAACAAAAAGTATTAAACACCCGAATAACAAGTAGTAATGAAATATTACTAATAAAAAGCTAAGAATATGACCATATATAATATAATAACAATAATTATTATTCTGGAATAATTCAATAACATTATTTAAATCATTATACAGGAGGTTCAGACACTTAAAAAGCAAATTGGACCTAAGGTAAGGGAAATATCACAATCTCATTTTTATCCGAGATTGTTTATACTTTGGAATTTACTGGGGGGTATTTTATCATCCACATCCATGTTTCCTCAATATTAATATTATTTCCATCCACATACAATTGTTTAAAACCTATTTTACCCTTTGGTGACTTTTTAGTAAAATATATGAAAGTAATTTTTTGTCGTTTTTCGTACGAGGTACTTTTTGACTTTTCCGACAAAAGTACGAGAAGAATGTTTTTTAACTTATACGGCATGTATGGATTTTTAAAACATTATTTCCAAGAAACTTCCTTCACAGGTTTTCAAGTTTATTTTTAATCAACTTATTTTAGTTTAAAATTGTATGGCATGTTAAGAAAGGAAAATGTTTTTGAATTTGAAAGGGTATTTTCCTCAAGAATGCAGTTCAAGTGTTTTATCAAAATTATTTTCCATCTAAGATAATATAGGGTCCTGTTTATATCCTTATTATTACATTTATTTTATTATGTTGTGATGGAATTATTTTTATGAATTCCTTTATCTTATATGAATTGATTGATGATGTCACGATGTTTAAGATTCCCATTTTTATTACATGGGTTATGAAATGATGTATGATTTATGATTTTGTGGCACACATAATAATGGTATCATTATGAGATGGGTGGGACCTATATCTCCCTCCAATTCATTGGGTAAAGATTTTATATCTCATGAGATAGACATGGCTGGAACGTTAGGTTATACCGGTTCAATGAAACAGGACTGAAACGAGGAATTAACTCTGTTCAGAAATGGACTTTTTCCACTAAGATAGTCTTGGAAATGAGTCTTGAATAATAAGAAATGATTCAATATGATTATGTGTGTATGCCACAAAGTTTCATGTTTTATGTTATGATTATTGGTATTCCATTTCACTACTATGATTTATCCCATGTTATGAAATTATGCTCTCTTTTGCAGGTTAAGATTTCCAAAAGTTATGTTCTTATGAATATGATGTGATTGATATTTCTTATGTTTACCCTTACTGAGCTTTTGAGCTCACCATTTTGTATGTTTTCTTTCCCCAGGTCAGGAAGAAGGTTATTAAGTAAGATATTCCAAAAGGGACTTTAGATAAGATGAAATAAATGGGAGACATTATAGACGCTTTATGAACTAGTTGTTTATGTTTCCCAGTTTCTAAAGACACTATACCTATACGGTCCTTTAGTGGTTTTGTTATATGTTGTAATAAGTATGCTTCAATTTTGAAATATTAAAAATGTATGTAAAGTATGGGTCGTTATAGTTGGTATCAGAGGAAAGGTATAGTCATCCTTTGGAAACTAGGATGTGAAAGCCTTAGTAAGAACCCTAAGGATAATTCTAAGCATAGAACACAATCTTCGTGTTTTAGAAATGGCCATGAATAACCTAGGATAAGACCTTAAGTGTGAAATTTTATTCTTGATTATGTGGTTTTCCTATTATAATTAGTTTTTCTCACACTATTCTTCATGGTTTTAGTCAATGGATGGAACCCGAAGGAACCGTGTTAATGCAGAATGCGACGGGCAATGCAATGATTGTCCCCCTGATCAACCAAACGTTATGGGAGCTGGAATGAAAAATCTTGTAGCCATGCTCACACAACTTTCTCAAGCTATGGATCATGCAGGACTTCCAAATGAGCAAAGGAAGGAGCAACATTTTATATCCTTCACGAGACAGCGTCCACCTTCATTCAACGGGTATACTGATCCATTAGTTGCTGAACAATGGATTAGTACTACTGAAAAGATATTTTCAGTTCTTCAATGTTCTGAGCATGATAAAGTCATCTTAGTAGTGTATCGTTTGGAAGGTGATGCTGATCCATGGTGGAATATTATTAAGAATACAAGGCAAAGGGATGAAATTGAGTCCATGGAATGGGACGAGTTCAAGAACTTATTTTTCAATAAGTACTTCCCTCGTATTCTCTGAAAAATGATTGAGAAAGAGTTTCTTGAACTGAAGAAAAAGGATGATGAATCTGTTGGTACCTATGAAGCAAATTTTACAAGACTTGCAAGGTACGCTTCTGGTATTATTATCCAACCTGAGAGTAAGATCGATCAATTCTTTAGTGTCTTAAAACCAAGTCTTCGAAGGGAGTTAGCCATAAGGGACTTCAATAGCTATGAGGAAATCATTCGATGTGCTCTCAATGTCGAGATGGAGATTGGAGTAACCCATCAGTCATATGGATTTGATAAGAAGAGGAAAATGGAATTCAAAGGAAAATCTAAAGAGCACACTGAAAAGAAGATGAGCTTTCCCTTATGCTCAAAGTGTGGAAAGAAACATGGAGGGAGTTGTCTTAAAGGGACAAGTAAATGTTTCAAATGTGGAAAGGAAGGTCATCGGGCATTTGAATGCCGTGATGATGGGAAGAAGATGTCTAATGATGAAAACAAAGGAAGGGATACACAAAATGAACCTACTACACTTCAATGTTTCAAGTGCAAGGAGATGGGACATTATTCCAATAAATTCCCTAATCCAATGGTTGATGATGATGTTTTACATCAACAAACTCTTAAGGCTAAAGACAAAGGAATGTCACATGCAATTTCTATCAGCGATGTGGAGTACGATAATGATGTGGTGAAAGGTACACTTACCATCCACTCTAATGTAGCAAATGTTTTATTTGATCCTGGATCCACCCACTCTTTTATTTCTGAAGAATTTTCTAAGGGTATCACCGTATTACCTCAACAATTAGATGTTGAGTTAGCTGTGACAACACCTAATGGCACAACAGTCGCATCAAAAGTTTATAATTCTTCTCCGATCGAAGTTTGTGGGAAAGTGCTTCATGCAAATCTTGTGATCCTTCCTATAGTGTAATTTGATGTGATTCTTGGCATGGAATGGATTTCTTTATATGGAGCTCATATCAATTGCCAAAGAAGGGAAGTCGCATTTCATATTCCAGATCAATCTATGATCGTCTATCAATGCAAGGATGAAAATAACCTTCCAGTGGAAATTCCTTCTACCTTATGGGTTTTGATTCCACTAAATGAAGGTTACTTATCTCAAATGGTTGGTGAGAAACTCACGATTAATAATATTCCCATTTTACGGGAGTTTGATGATGTCTTTATGGAGGTATTACCGGGTCTTCCACCAAATCGTGAAGTTGAGTTTTCAATAGAACTCGTACCGGGTGATTCCCCTATTTCAAAGACACCTTATAGAATGACCCCAATTGAGTTGCAGGAATTTAAGAAGCAAATCCAAGAGAATCTTGATAAGGGGTTCATACGCACTAGTGCATCACCTTGGGGAGCACCTGTTCTGTTTGTTAAGAAGAAAGATGGATCAATGAGACTCTGTATTGATTATCGAGAACTTAACAAGATCACTATCAAGAACAAATATCCTCTCCCACGCATTGATGAATTATTTGACCAACTACGCGGAGCTCAATACTTTTCCAAGATTGATATTCATTTAGGGCATCATCAATTAAGGGTCAGAAGGGAGGATATTCCAAAGACGGATTTCCGTACAAGGTATGGACACTATGAATTTATAGTGATTTCATTTGGTCTTACTAATGCCCCTGCTATCTTCATGGATCTGATGAATAGAGTCTTTAGAGACTATCTTGATCAATTTGTGGTAGTCTTTATAGACGATATTCTTGCCTATTCAATGAGAAAGGAAGAACATGAAGATCACTTGAGAATTATATTGAAGACCCTGAGAAAGGAGAATATTTATGCCAAATTTACCAAGTGTAAATTTTGGCTTCAAAAAGTATCATTTTTGGGTCATATAATCTCAAACGGGGGAATATCTGTGGATCCAGCAAAAACAGAGGTTATCGAAAGATGGTTGAGACCAACAACAGTAACTGAGATCCAATGTTTTCTTGGTTTTGCTGGATATTAGCGACGTTTTGTGAAATATTTTTCACGATTATCTAATACACTCACCAAGTTGACTCGGAAAGGAGTTAAGTTTGTTTGGACGGAAGAATGTGAAGAGAATTTCAAGGAGTTGAAAATAAGGTTATCCAGTGCACCTGTGCTCACACTCCCTTGTAGTGGAGAATGTCTTGTGATCTATAGGGATGTATCCAAGAAGGGATTGGGGTGTGTTATTATGAAAAATGATATGGTGATAGCTTATTCATCATGACAGTTGAAAATCCATGAGCAAAATTACCCAACACATGATTTGGAGTTAGCTACGGAAATCTTTGCATTAAAGATTTGGAGGCATTATCTTTATGGAGAAAGGTGTGACATTTATACTGATCATAAAAGTTTAAAGTATATTTTCACAAAAAAGGAGCTGAATATGTATCAAAGAAGATGGTTGGATCTGATTAAGGATTATGACTACTCAATCCATTACCACCCTGGGAAAGAAAACAAGGTGGAAGATGCATTAAGTCGACAAGACCATGCCAGTTTATCCATGATGAGGATCACAAAAGATCCAATATTTATGGATTTACAAAGGATGGATCTTGGAATTATAATGGAAGGGAAAAATATTATCTTTATCAAATAAATGTTCAACCATATATACATGTGAAGATTAAAGAGGCACAGAAAGAAGATGTCGAGTTACAAAAGAAGTTGAGAAATGTTCCTGAATTCAACCTTGATTGTGATGGGATAATAATGTTCTGGAATCGGGTTTGTGTTCCTCCCATCCCTGAATTAAAGAAGGAGCTGCTGGATGAGGCTCATAGTTCTTCATTCTCTATTCATCCTGGAAGCACGAATATGTATAGGGACATGAAAGAGTACTTCTAGTGGGATGGCATGAAAAGAGATGTTGCTGAATATGTCTCTCGATGCTTGGTTTGTCAGCAAGTTAAAGCTGAGAGACAAAAGTCTAAAGGGATGTTACAACCATTACCCATAACCAAATGAAAATGGGAAAACATCACTATGGACTTTGTCACAGGACATCCTAAAACATCCAAAGGCAATAATTCTATCTGGGTCATAGTTGATTGTCTTACCAAGTCTGTACACTTCATTGCTATTAGAGAGGATTTCTCTCTGGATCAACTTGCCAGGATATATGTAAAGGAAGTGTTATGATTGCATGGATTACCACTTTCTATTATATCTGATCGGGATCCGAGATTTACCTCGAAGTTCAGGCGAAGTCTTCATCATACTCTGGATACAGAGTTGAGTTTCAGCACTACTTATCATCCTCAGACAGACGGTCAGTCTGAGAGAACAATTCAAACCCTAGAAGATATGTTGAGTGTTTCTCTATGGATTTAAAAGGTGGTTGGGATCAACACCTACCTTTGGTGGAATATTCTTATAATAATAGCTTTCACTCTAGTATTCAGATGGATCCTTATGAAGCTCTCTATGGAAAGAAATGCAGGACTCCAACTTGCTGGGATGAAGTTGGGGAAAGAAAGCTATTAGGACCTGATCTCGTTGATGAAATGGCGGAAAAGGTCAGATCTATTCAAAAACACATAAGAGCAGCTCAGAGTCGACAGAAAAGTTATGCCGACAACCGAAGAAAAGACCTAGAGTTTGAAGTGGGTGATAAAGTGTTCTTACGAATATCTCCCTGGAAGAGAGTCATGAGATTTGGAAAGAAGGGGAAGTTGAGCCCTAGATATATCGTTCCTTTCGAAATACTGGATCGTGTTGGGAAGGTAGCTTACCGATTGGCACTTCCACTGAATCTCTCTCAATTTCACGATGTCTTCCATGTATCTCTCCTGAGAAAGTACATACCTGATCCTTCACATGTACTTAGCTCAGAAGTTGTACCGCTGGAGCAAGATCTTTCTTATGAAGAACAGCCGATAGAGATTCTGGATCGTAGCGAAAAAGTCCTATGAAGCAAGACCACTCGATTGGTGAAAGTTTTATGGAGGAACCACCAATTAGAAGAAGATACATGGGAGCTTGAGGATATGATGAGGGAGAGGTATCCTCATCTGTTTGTTACAAAGTGACGAATTTTGAGGGTGAAATTCATTTTAAGGGGGGTAGAATGTAACACCCGATACTTTTATTTGAAATATTTTGTTTTTATGTTATATAAATCATTAAAGAATCTTTCACTAACACTGGATTGGGTTGCTTTAAACGCAACCGCGACCTTCCTCGATAGCTTGCGTCGTACGCAATACCGAGTTTCACTAAACAATGATATGCTATTAAAATATTATTAAAACTAGCCGTTATGAATAGTAATAACCAATTTTTGAAATTTTATAAATTTTATTTTTCAAAATGGACTTCATTTTTGGATTCTGAATATCAAAATTAGCCTAGGGTGAAATTGTGCTATTTTTCTGAAAACGTTCAATTTTTGATGAATAGTGAAACCACTAAGTGGTAGTTAAAAAACTGAATTTTTCATAAAACTTAATTTTACCACTTCTGTGAGTGGAATTTCGAAAATCCGAGAGACACGGTTGATGTCAGTAAGTAAAATGTGGTTCAATGAGATGAAAATAATTTTTTTGGTGAATAGTAACTTTTTACTTTTTTTTACCACGGTTAAAAGTAAATAGGGTAATTAAGGGTAAAAATGATATTATTATTACCCTAACACATGTCCTAATTATATTGGACAAGTGTAATTCGACCAAAAACACCTTAGGAATAAAATATGACCATTTAGGCCCACTTGGATTACATTAGGACATTTATTATTAATTTATTTAAAGAAGGGTTAAAATAGTTAAAATCAATGTTTAATAAGTAAATCATTTTTAATATGTGGTTATACATATGATAAATTCTACTATAAATATTCATTAGAACGATAAGAATATTTCCTACATAATTGTATTTTATTTGTTATTTTTAGACATTAAATAATTTAATTTATTTATGACACAATGATGATGTTGTAATTATCTTATTAATGAAATATTGACATAATTGATGTTATAAATACCCAAATAAATATTATTTGAGACTTTTTATGAATTAAAATAATTTTATAGGTTAATATGACATGTTATATTTGATTTAAGTAACTTGGTTCGAATTAATCATTCTGTTATGATTTTCACAAAAATCAATTACTAAATAGTGTCAAAATTGACAAAAAATAGTTTTTAAAACAAATATTATATTACTAATTGATATTTTATTCCTAAAAATATATGGTTCGGAAAAATAACTTAGATAAGGTTATATATATTAATAATATACAACTTGGGGTTCGTTTGGCTTGATATGGTAAGTTTATTAACCTTATAGTGTAAGAAAACAGGAAGACATGGTAAAAGTTAAATTATCTAACTTAAAGGTAAATCTAAATGATAAGGTTAAAATTGATTCCTAAACTTGTCTAAATTCTATTGGATGAGAGGATTTCGACCCCTACCCACCTTATCTTCGAAATATATCAATTTTGAGCTATCAAAAACCGAATTTGTCTTTATAATAAAATAATATTTTTAGTTATTCCAAAGGTTCCCCTCTCCTCCCTTATAAAAGGGCACCTCCTCCCCCTCTTCCTCAAACCACATTAAGCCTTCAAGCTCGGCCAAACCCTGCCGATTTCTCCTCTCCACATCCCTAGAAACATCCTAGAGGTTCTGGTCTTCTTCAAAGACCTATTTTAGTGCCTTAAAAGGAGGTCTCAAAGAAGCACTTCAAAGAAGAGGTAATGTCCGTTACCGATTCTTTCATCTTTATTTCTTCTTCAACTTCTTCTTCTTTAGTTGTTTCATTATGAAATAATAAAATAAGTATCACTCACATACTGATATGTTATTATAAGTATTAAACAACCATATTTCACCATCTATCCATCCTATGGAAAAAGAAATCACCGCGCGTGCATACGTACGAAATACCGTCTCCACGCCGTGGTGTAATCTATTTTCCACCACCTTACATGGATGTGTATAATGGTGTAAGTAATCACTATATATGACTATTATAAAGTGATATTGATTCTGAAATATTATACATACACTCCAACACAATTCCACGATCATAGTAATAATATCATCACTCGTGCGTACATACGTAATACCGTCTCCACGATGTGATGCGACTCGTTCTACATGATCTTCATTTCATAATGATTATATAAATAAATTGAATGGATGAATATGATATATATTACACTAATAACATTATGGAAATGAGGTATCAATAACCTAAAGATAAGAAAAAGAACTTATTCGACAAAACACGCATAAGAACAAAAAGTAATAAACACCCGAATAACAAGTAGTAATGAAATATTACTAATAAGAAGCTAATAATATGACCATATATGATATCAAAACAATAAGTATGATTCTGGAATAATTCAATAACATTATTTAAATCATTTTACAGGAGGTTCAGACACTTACGAAGCAAATCAGACCTAAGGTAAGGGAAATATCACAATCTCATTTTTATCCGAGATTGTTTATACTTTGGAATTTACTGGGGTGTATTTTATCATCCACATACATGTTTCCTCAATATGTAATATTATTTCCATACACCTACAATTTTTTAAAACTTATTTTACACTTTAGTGAGTTTTTAGTAAAAGATATGAAAGGAATCTTTTGTCGTTTTTCGTACGAGGTACTTTTTGACTTTTCCGAAAAAAGTACGAGAAGAATGTTTTTTTAACTTATACGGTATGAATGGATTTTTAAAACATTATTTCCAAGAAGCATCCTTTAAAAGTTTTCAAGTTTATTTTTAATCAAATTCTTTTAGTTTAAAATTGTATGACATGTTATGAAAGGAAAATGTTTTTGAATTTAAAAGGATATTTTCCTCAAGAATGGAGTTCAAGTGTTTTATCAAATTATTTTCCATCTAAGATAATATAGGGTTCTGTTTATATTCCTATTTTTACATTGATTTGATTATGTTGTGATGGAATTATTTTTATGAATTCCTTTATCTTATATGAATTGTTTGATGATGTCACGATATTTAAGATTCCCATTTTTATTATATGGGTTATGCAATGATGTATGATTTATGATTTTGTGGCACACATAAGAATGGTATCATTATGAGATGGGTGGGACCTATATCTCCCTCCAATTCATTGGTTAAATATTTTATATCTCATGAGATAGACATGGCTGGAACGGTAGGTTATATCGGTTCAGTGAAACAGGACTGAAACGAGGAATTATCTCTGTTCAGAAATGGACTTTGTCCACTAAGATAGCCTTGGCAATGAGTCTTGACTAATAAGAAATGATTCTCTATGATTATGTGTGTATGCCACAAAGTTTCATGTTTTATGTTATGATTATTGGGATTCCATTTCACTACTATGATTTCTCCCATGTTATGAAATTATGCTCTCTTTTGCAGGTTAATATTTCCAAAAGTTATGTTCTTATGAATATGATGTGATTGATATTTCTTTTGTTTACCCTTACTGAGCATTTGAGCTCACCCTTTTGTATGTTTTCTTTCCCCAGGTCAGGAAGAAGGTTATTAATTAAGATATGCCAAAAGGGACTATAGATAAGATGAAATAAATGGGAGACAGTGTAGACGCTTTATGAACCAGTTATTTATGTTTCCCAGTTTCTGAAGTCACTATACCTATACGGTCCTTTCGTGGTTTTGTTATATGTTGTAATAAGTATGCTTCAATTTTGAAGTATTAAAAATTTATATAAAGTATGGGTCGTTATAACGTAGACCAATTATGATGTATCACAAAGTTCCATCACGTCAATAGGAACTCACCGTGACAGACGACGCGTCAATCGAACGACCGGTCTGAGAGTTATTGGCTTTTCCGTACGAGGGGCCTTGTTGGTTTTTAAACTAAAACCAACCCGACCGTACTCCAGCTGCATCCAAACCTCGAGTGGAGTATTCCAAAAGAATCGTCTCACTAATAGGAATTCAACAAATTCAATGTCACATCAATCGGATGTCCGGAGATCGAGTTATAAGCGTTTCCGCTCCAAGGGCCCAGTTGGTTACATGTTCGAACCAACCCGGCGATACTCAAAGTTTTCCGAAACCTTGTGTGTAATATACCAAAACGACCGTATCGATCCAAGGATTGCGTCACAATTGACGATGTGTCTTTCAGAGGTCTGTAGCCCATATTATGTTCATTTGAACGAACCTATCCGATTTTAGGGGGTTTTGGGCCCGGACAGACCCGGCCTGAGACCCCATGGGTCAGCCTGATTCGGGTTGACTCGACCCGAGTCCGGGTCCGGCCCATTAGGGCGCGGGCTTGATCGGCGCGGGCGCCGCGCACCGCGTGAGTGCCGAAGGGGGGGGGACCGCCACTCCCTTTAGACCGTACGGTGGACCCATGGGGGGTCCGCCCTTCTGCGTTGACCGACGGTTCAAACCCCTGGTTTTCCGGATCTGGCTGGCCGTATCGGCCGACCAATGTGCCGCGCGGGACCAGCCGGTCCCGCCTCCAGAGCACCGGTGGCCGGCGGCTCCGGTCGCCATCCCCTGCTCTTCCGTGGCCAAAGGTCGCGGTCTGGGTTCGACCGGCGTAGCGTGACGGCGTCGCGCCCCTCCGCTATGGCCCGCCCCGGCCGCGGCCCTTCGTGATGCTCCAGCGTGGTGTGATGTCATCGCGCTCCTCCGCCGCTGCCTCGCTCCGGCCACGGCCTCAACGGCGCAGCGCGACGGCGCCGCACTTCTTCGCCGCATTCCTCCTTGTTCCATGTGGTTCCATCGCATCGTGTATCCTTCGTTTGAGTCGCAACGAATACAACAACAAGGGGGAGGAGGATCGTCCGTGTTCGGGTGGTCCGACCTCCCCCCGTTGAATCGATAACAAGCGGCTAAATATTTTAACGATAGATGGAAAAAGAATATTCACGAACACAAAACCAAACCCCTACGTTTTTCCCCGCAATCAAATATTTCCAACCCGCAAACATATTCATTCGCGGATCAACTTAATATTTTGTTGATCTGCGTTCTTTTTTTTAAAAGTAAACATCCATGGGAAAACATATCATTCTCAAATTAATTCCCTACCTCAACAATGGTGGCAAAAGTCGGTGTCGCGGTTGACGGTGTCGTGGGGAAAAGATTTGTTGGCGACGCTGAAGTATATCCGAAGATGTGGTGTCTTCCCTCTTGTCTCAGAGAAAAGAAAAAGAATCACGTCAACCGTTCATCATTGAGGGAGGCAGTTGTTCTTCGTCGATGATGGAAGCTCCCCTAAAATTCGTCCAAAAATATTTTCCAAACAAATATTTCATTGAGTCCCCTTCCTTTAAAAGATATCCAAGCAAATCAAAAAGTCAAGAAGGTGTGACAAGGGTAATTCATAAGGTTACTAAATCCCCTTAGTTGGCTCATTATGTTTGGGAGGTGGAGAGGCTCCTCTTTAAGAAGTGAAGTTTCCAAAAATTAACAAAGGAGGATTTAAGAGTTTAAGGGGAGTTATGGGAAGGTGAGGAGTTAAGGGTTCATGTGGGTCCCACTACACTAACCCTCCCATTGGAGGTTAGGTGGGTGTGGGCCCCACCTCTAACTCCCCCTTTGAGGAATAAAATCTATATTCTTTAAATAAAATTTGTACACAACAAATTTTATCTATTTTATTCTAAATCCCCATTTATTAAACCTCAACCCTCACAAAACAGAACTATGACAAAGGGCCCCCTAATAAATTATTGGCGTTGCGAGTTCATCGGTGCCCTCAGATTTTAATTCTGAGCACCGGTTCATAATATAGAAAAACCATCTCGTTCGTTCACTGAACGTACCTGAGCTAATCTTTGGAAATTGATTACGAGCACACCGGGCCTCAGAATCAGGTGTCGTGAGATTCCACAGACTTGTAAAATTCCAACGAAATTAAAAAAAAATCTTGAAATTTCTGGGTCTTTACAACAATTGTTTATGGCTGATATTTTTTTATTGTAGTGTGATGATATTATATATTACCCACGGGTTCTTCTAAAATTTTATTTAAATTTTATTTTGATTATTCTTTATAGAAATTATTTTAGAGGATAAATTATATCCATAGAACGATTTATATCATCTCGATTATTCATTATCCTTCTATATATGTGGATTCTTTCATGAGTTCATCTAGGTATCCATCCCGAATGGACTAATTCGAGTTAAGGAATAATAAATAGTGATATTTTTAAAAAAAATTATCCATGGAATGTTATTATATATAAATAAATTAAATAAATATATATTATGGGGTAAATTAATTAAATTTACATAGTAAATATTCAATTACATAATTTAGCAATAATCAAATAGTATTTACTGTAGAATGAATGAGAATGAATTCTATTTTTCCCATAAACATTCATTAGTCAAAAGACGGTTCTTCATTGAATTTTATAAGGTTATTTTAAATATATTTTCATCCCATAATATAAATTATATTTGATTAATTTATTCCAATCTTTTACTAATAATTAAAAAATTTAGAAAATATACACAATTAGCATCGGTAATAATCAATAGTAAATGCCATAATTATTTGATTCCATATGTAGTGTTAAAATGGATTAGTAAAGGGGGGAAAACTAAGACAAAATTGTAATAACCCACATAAAATTGTCTAAATATTATAGTTTTTATTGATTAAAGACATATCATATCATAAAATTGAATTTATAATAAAATTATTTCTATATGTATAATAAAACTAATAATTTATATTAATAATTTATGTAATTCCTTTTGTTCCCATCCCCTCACATATTGAAGATAAACTGCAATCCTTTTTTATTCACATAATATAATCAATATAACTAAAAATTATCTATTATAATAGAATTGTATTTTACTTTCCCATTTCGAAGATCATTATGCATTGCCCTATTTCAATCCTATGTTGTTTTACTGTGTATGAAAAATGCGGTCTCTCAACTAATATGAAATGATCTTACCCACCTATTTTGAAGAATATTTCATATTGTAACTATAAATAATCAATTGTATCCATTATAATATAGATAATTATATATCACCTATATATATATATATATATTCATATTATTATCATTCTTCCATTTTCTCTCTCCCATTATATAAAATGAGTAATGAATGTATCAATTATGCCTACACACATACTATCATCTTCAAATTGTGATGTGATACATTTTAACTCAACTCTTATATTGGAAGGATATAATGATTTATATTTTGAAAATATCTGATATTGATAAAATAATAATTATTTTTTAAATGAAAATATTTTATATATTATTTTCCTTTTTTTGATTATAAAATTGATGTATTATTTAAGCGTGTGTATGGATTACCATGTCATTGAGTGATATATTTTATTCTCCATATTTCCATTTATTTAGGGTTGAAAAATTATATTTAATGAATATATATAATACATATTTCATTATTAATATTCTTCAATTTTTATATTTTGATTATGCAATAGGATGCTCATAATCATTCAGTCAATATTAAAGCCACATATTTTGGTCTTTTTTACCACATACATGTGTGGAGTGAATGATTTTATGTCCTTTATGATTATTTAATGTTATATAGTTGTTATATTATTTAATAATATGATAAAAATGTATGTAATATGCTTTTATACTTATAGAACTATGATCATTATGTAAGACCATGAATACTATTAGAAACATATAATAAAATGAAGAAGTTAACCCAATAAATGATGATAACATTTAATGATTGTTTATAAAAAAGTAATAATATATTATATGTAATCTATGTATGGTATTATTACAGAAAATATGTTTTTGATATTTATGTATTATAAATTTCATTTTATTAGAGAAGAGATTAAGATAACATACGATTGAAGTCCAACTTAGGGAAAAGAGTCCCCATATGAGATTTATTTCGATGTGATTTAAGAAATATTCACACTTTTTTATACTCAATTTCAATGTAATTATAATTTTATACTTTATATCATTAATGTATTTACATAAAATTAATTAAATGTGACATTTTATGTTTTTTCATCATAGGTGGCTTTCATTCTAAATATATTGATGTTGTGATGGTTTTGTTTTCAATTTTATTTTTTGATTGGAGAGAGTTTTTATTAAATATCATTTAGAATGAATTTATTGATATTTTTATATTAATATAAAAAATTTATTCTCTTATAATTATTTATATGTTTTTAAGTTAATTTTTTACCTTTTCCCTATTGATTTAATAAATAAAGATAATCTTTTCTATAAGTGACATCGACATTATCTCATAAATTATATTATGAATTTTTACCATATATATATATATTAAATTTTTTATAATATTTTTCTTATTTATAGTTCAATGATTGAATTAGGACATCTTAAAATATATTTTACCTTTTTACAATGGTTTGAATAGTAATGTTTTTAGTTTTTGTAATATGGCATATTTTTTTCATTCTCAAAAAACTGTAAAAAATTGAATCTTATAAGAAAATAAACCTAATTATATTTTAACACCATAAATATAATTCATTAATAAATAAAGAAAAATAGACATTATAAACATTCCTTATAAAAGAATTTTTTTTTCAATCTAATTTTGGAATATTTATAATGCAAATAAATTATTTCACTGGGAAAATATATTTCTACAATTATTTTTAAAGAAATATTACAAGGTGATTTTAAATATATTTCATCATCCATTCTATCATAGTTTTATGATTGTAATTATACCTTAGAGATATGACATGTTGATATAATCTTTATTATTAGCATTAATGTTTTTTGATGAAATCAAAATAATATCAGTTTTCTTTTCCATGGGATAAGTTATGAGAAAATGATAAATATTTTCATGTTCTATGAAATAAATTTTAATGAAAAAAATTTATATATGTTATGGTTTTACTATAATTATTTTATATATAAAATAAAACATCAGGTTTTATCAGAAGTTAAAAATAGGGTAAAAAATTTGTAATTCAATGCCCAATGTTGGTACACAGGTGTTTAGATGAATCATATCATGTTATATATGATTTTTTTGGGAATCTATTACTTATTAGTTCATTGATTATGGATATTTAAAAAATTATTCCTCTATCATAGTCATTTTCTTCTGCTTATGATTTTATATCATGGATTATGATCTGTTATTTTTTTCTACGAATCATTTCTTATGATTTTTCAAATCATAATGACCAGATTATGATCTATGAATTACTATGAAATATTTTTAAATATTAAGATAATGTTTTCAAAGCATTAGGTTGAGGTTATTTTTAAATTTGAAAATTGACTATTTTCGTAGATGTTAACAATTTCAAATCATATGAGCTCACTCTTTGACTAGTTTTCTTAAACATTTTTATGAAAAATAGTTTTACTATAATATATATAATAATTTTATAATTCTAGAAGAATATTGTGTTGGATTGATATATAGATGTATGTGTATATTAGATGGAACAATACAACTAGGAGGAGGGGGTGAAATATAGGTTTATTAACTTTCTGTTTAAACACATAAGAAATTTGTTTAAATGATCTTAAACTAATAAAATTCAAAACAAAAACAAACAACCAAAATTTTATTGAATATACATATATGACATGATTTAATACTATAAGAAATGTAATGTAATTATATTAAAAATGAATACAATAATCAGAGTAATACAATAGTGAAGGATTCTACCATAAAACTTATAGAATCTATCAATAAAATATGTAATAGTATAATTGTAATTGAATCAATTACAAAAAAATATGAAATGAATAGAGGAATAAATACAATTCCATTTCTAAAAAAACAGCAGTAGAAATGTAAAAGTATTACAATTCTTTTATCCCAAATAGACGGGTATCCTTTCACCTAGGATAATAGGTCTATCTTACCACCACCTTGGTAACCCCTCGATACGACGATCGGTACGTCTGTCTTGCTATCCCCACACCACCTTGATTTTGCTGGTAATCAGCACCTCGGTCTTTAAAAAACTTCAAAGCCCTCGATATGATGATCGGTACGTCTGTCTTGCTATCCCCGAAATCCCAAGATCGTTATCACCTGATCAATCGCACAAAGAAAAACAAAGCACTTAATGAAGTACAAAAAAGTATGGACGAGCCGTTCATATTTTGTAATCTCAGGGCTTTCACAGAATGCAAGAGTGAAGTCACAATGTCTCTCTCTAGAACTTGATAGTAGCAAAGATTGATCATAGTCTCTCAATTGTACTTCTCAACATCAAATGACCTCCTATTTATAGGCCTCGGGTTCCAATAGTCACATTTCCTCCAATGGTCATATTTATACGGAAAACTCGGAGGGACTTGGACACCTGGCATTATAACAGTCATATTGAAACAGAAATCACAACAACATTTTTATCAGTTTATTACAAACTCCATGAAATCGTTTTGGTTAAAACAAATGATATATGAAGATGATAAACATGAATACAATTGACATGTGTTTATAAAGGATAAAAAAAGCATGTGTTAAAAGTATAATTTTAGTAATAATAGTATTACTTAGTGTAATGTACTGATATGATAATGGGTGACTATGATTCACAAAATTCAATATGATTGACAGATTCAATAGGATTGATAGAGTTAGTACGATTGATAGAGTCAGTATGATTGAAAGAGTCAGTGCAATTGACAGAGTCAGTAGGATTGACAGAGTCAGTACGATTGACAGAGTCCGTACGATTGACAGAGTCATTACGATTGACAGAGTTTGTACGATTGATAGCATTAGTAGGATTGATAGGGTCAGTACGATTGACACAATCAATACGATAAACATATATGAATACATTTGTGATTTCCAAAACAAGTCATAAATGTCAAAAGAGAACATATGACTCAACAATCTCCCCCTTTCTAGAAATCACAAAAATGAAGTAAAAACAAAAAAAATTCTTATCTCCCCATGGGTTATTAAAAAATCTTCTGAATAGGAAATTGAATACAACTAACAACCCCATAGTAATGTACGTTCTTAAGGATTTTATTCGTATATTTTCCTTGATTTAGAAGTATTTGATTACTAAATTTTCCCTTTATAAAACATTATCCCCTATATAAAACATTATCCCCCTTTGTGATTTACTAAAATAATGGGGGAATCTTGTGTTTCCTAAAAGAGTTAGAAAAGAAATTCAAGGTAATGGGAAAGGTAACATAAATCTCATTAAGATAACCATAACCTATATAATTCTAGAAATGAGCAAATAAAGATACAAGACTCATTTGTTTTCACTTTTCTTTTTCTTTCTTGATCATCTCAGGAAGAATGTCTTTCATCTTTTTGATTTCTTTCTTGTATTCAGAGATAGAATCACCCTGAGGTTTGAGAAGCTCTTGTTGATTCGAAAAAAGCTAATCCTGATTCTCGATATTATCTTCTTGGACTCTGATTACTTCTTCAAGAGTATCAATTCTGTCTTGAAAATTTTTATTGCCTTTAGATAGCACATAATTTTGTTACTTTAACAAAACTATTTCATATTTAAAAGATAAAACCTTCGAAAACTCTAACTGGAAAGCATTCATTCTCTCTTGCATCTCTTTTGTTAATGGAAAATCGGCTCCAAGAGTTATTAGTATCTGATTCAGCCTTTCAATGGAATATTTTTCATGCTTATTAAAAGCAATAGCAAGATCATTTTAGAGCATCCTTATGTCTTCAATTGATATTTAATGATCATTCAATGAGCTCTCTATCGTGTATGGACACTTAGTCATTCTATTGCAATCCTTCTTATGAGCAGCCAAACTTTTAGATAGTACTTTTAAATCAGCTTCAATTGACAATACTCTCTTTCTCAGTTCTCTTACAGAACCAAACTTCTTCCATTGATTGACAGTGATGAAATCAATTTTCTCTTCAGGTATAGGAAAATATGGAATGGTCTTATCAATCCTTCTCAAAACATGAAAAATGTAGTAACTCTTCTAGAGAGAAATTGTGTGTTCTGCATTATTATCCTCATCATACGAATAACATTCATTTGATCGGATTGAGTCTTCAAATGGAAATTATATTTTTGTTTTTCATTCTCGTTTATTTATACTTCCTATTTGTCAATGATAACAATTAGTTTTTTGGTATGATAAGATTGAGCACCTTTCTTTACTTGAAATGGAATTATATCTAAAGGGGTTTCAATAGATTCGGTTGGTGCATGATCAACATGAGGATTTTGTTGAAATACTTCACTATGATTTTTAAAAGATTCCTCTCTACTATTTTTAGAACTTTGATGAAATTACAAAAGAAAATATCCTTCCTCTTCTTCAACTTCTTGTATTTCTTCCAAAAAAATTCCCCTTTCACTTTCTTTGGAAGACTCTGTACGATTGGTCCATGATGCAAATCTTCCGTTAGATGAGCACTAGCCTCCTCAACCATTTTCATAATATTAGAAACATCAAAGTATTGAGATTTCCTTTTCAAAAGAGTCTTTTATTTCTTTTCATCCTGAAGAGTATCTTCTACCCGTATCCTCTCAGCAAAAGCTTCAGCTGGATCAAGACAGAACATTGGATCACCTTATTTCCTTTGTTCTTAATCTTTCCTCCACTTGGCTACAACCTCCATGATGTATTTAGGTTTATTATTTGTCTTAGAACTCGTAAGTGGATCTGTCTTTTGAGGAACAACAACAGTTGGATTAATTTAGATTGGAAAAGGTGCTGATTGATTTGGTGCCGATTGATTTTGTGCCGATTCAACTTCTACGTCTTTGACAAAAAGCATTGAGTTCTGATCGGTTGTCAGGATGATGGAAAACAAATCCATTACCATAGGTTGGCAAGCTGATAGGGAAAAAAGTCATTACTATAGGTTGTCAAGATAATGGAAAACAAATTCATTACCATAGGTTGTCATGCTGATGGAAAAAAATTCATTACCAATGGTTTTCAAGCTGATGAAAAAAAAGTCATTAATATAGGTTGCCAAGCCGATGGAAAAAAAGTCATTACCATAGGTTTTCAAGCCGATGGAAAATAACGTCATTACCATAGATTGTCAAGCTGATGGAAAACAAATTTTTTACCATAGGGTGATGTGCCAATGGAAAACAAAGTTGGTACCATAGGTTTACATTCCAATTGAAAACTTTGTTGATACCATTGGTTGACGTGCCGATGGAAAACAAAGTTTTTACCATAGGTTGACGTGGTGATGGAAAACAATGTTGTTACCATAGGTTGGCATGCCGATGAAAAAAACGTTGTTGCCATAGGTTCACACGTCGATGGAAAACAATGTTGTTACCAAAGGTTGACGTGTTGATGGATAGAAAATCAATACGACAAGAAGTAAAACAAGACAAAAAATAGAAGGTAAAAAACTATAACTAATCAGTCAAGATTATAATCAGAAAGATAGAATAATAATCCATAAAAATAATCAAATAAAGATCATAAAAAACATTAACTAAAATGTTCTCCCCCTTTTTAAGAGGAGTTTTTTATTTTAAGGATATTTCTAAAACCTGAAGTAGATACGAATCATTATTTTAATGTAATCATTCCTAGCATCTATTTTATAAAATCTAATCTATCGGAAGGTAATGGTTTTATAAAAATGTCCTCAAGTTGTTCTTGCATTCTGATGAATTGTAAAATAATATTTCCATTTTGTGTGTGATCCCTAAGAAAGTGATGCCTAAAATCTACGTGTTTAGCACGAGAGTGATGTGCTGGGTATTTACTAAGATCTATGGGACTAGTATTATCACATAGAATTTGAGTTTTGGAAAAACTCAATACATAGTCAGTGAGTGAGTATTGCATCCACAACACTTGACCAGAACAACTACCAGCTGCTATATATTCAGCTTTAGCAGTGGATAGTGCTACTGAGTGTTGTTTCATACAGGACCAAGAAACCAAGGAATCTCTTAAGAAATGACATGTTCCTGATGTACCCTTTCAATCAATTTTACAACCACCAAAGTCAGCATCTTAAAAACAATTTGAAACAAAATCATTTCCAGAAGAATAGAAAATACCTAGATCCATAGTCCCTTTTAAATACCAAAATATTCATTTCACAGCTTTTAAATGAGACTCTTTTGGAATATATTGGTATCTTGCACATTAACATACAGAAAACATTTAGTCTGGTCGACTAGCTGTCAAGTATAACAAAATCCCTATCATACCTCTAATTTTTTTAATCTACTGGTTTCCTAGTTTCATCAAGATAAACTACATTTGAGGTACCGATTGGAGTGCTAATACTTTTAGAGTTGTCGTATCCATACTTATTGAGTAGATATTTTATATACTTATATTGAGATATATATGTTCCTTCTTGTTTTTTTTGGAAATTTGACAACCTAAAAAAGAATGTTAAATCACCCATCATACTCATTTCAAACTCAGATTTCATTAAATTCACAAAAGAATTAGTTAAATATTGTTTATTTGATCCAAATATGATGTCATCAACATAAATTTGAACAATCAAAACATTTTTATTTTCCATTTTTATAAAAAGGGTTGGATTCATTGTATCTTTTTCATAATTGTTTTGTAAAAAAAATCCTATAAGTCTATCATAAAATGCTCTAGGGGCTTGTTTGAGGCCATATAAGGATTTGGTAAGTTTAAAAACATTATTAGGAAACTTTGAATCTATAAAACCAGGGGGTTGTTCGACAAAAACTTCTTCTTGAACAATACCATTTAGAAAAGAATATTTAACATCCATTTGAAATAATATGAAATTAAAGTATGATGCAAATGCTAATAGAATATGAATAGATTCATGTCTATCTACCTGAGCATATGTTTTTTATAGTCTATTCCCTCTTTTTATTGCTTTATTTCTTACAATGATTCAATTTTCATTGCATTTATTTCTGAAAACCCATTTTACACCAATTACAGTTTTTTCTTTGGGTCATTCAACTAATTTCCAGACTTGATTCCTTTCAGATTCATTTAGTTTATCTTGAATTATTTTAATCCATTCTTCATCACCTAAGGCCTCACTTGGACTTTTAGGTTCAAATTGGGGAGGAAAGGCAAGATCTTCTATTTCATTTCTCATGGAATTTCTGGTCCTTACTGGTTGATTTACATTTCCAATGATGTTATCACTGGGATGATTCCTAAGAAGAAATTGATTTGGTTTTTGAAAAACATTTTCATCAATATATGGTTGAAAATCTTCTTGGGTAAAATATTCTGAAAGACATTCTTGAACATTTTCCTTATTAGAAGGATCTTATAATATAGGTTGATAAACAGTTTTTGAAAACACATCGGAAGATATAGGTTGGGGTTGTTTGAAAACAAAAGGATTAGTTCCATAAAATTTAACATGCACTGTTTCTTCAATAGTGCAAGTATTTTAATTGAAAACTCTATATGCCTTAGAAGTTGTAGAATAGCCTAGAAATATTCCTTCATCAGATTTTGGTGAGAATTTTTGTAGATTATCTGTAGTATTCTGAATGAATACTTTGCATACTAAATCATTGAAGTAAGAAACATTAGGTTTTTGGCCAGTCCACAATTTATAAGGTGTTTTATTAAGAAAAGGTCTAGTTAATACAATATTTACAGTATAACAAGCCATACTAACAACTTCTACCCAAAATTTCTTAGCAATTGAGTATTCACCCAACATGGTTCTTTTCATTTCTAAAGAATGGAATTTCATCACTCAACAACACCATTTTGCTGAGGAGTTCTTAGAGCTGAGAAATTGTGAGTAATACCTTTCTTACTACAAAAGGTTTCAAAATCTGAATTTTAAAATTAATCACCATGATCACTATGGATTGTTATCAATGGTAGGTTTTTCTCATTTTTAACTTGGGATATAAAACTTTTAAAATAGAACAAGGCTTCAGATTTCATTGATAGAAAATATACCCATGTGAATCTATTAAAGTCATCAACTAAAACAAATACATAGGATTTTCCTCCAATGCTTCTAGTTTTTTGAATGACAAAAAATATCCATGTGCACTAGCTGTAATCCATTAGAAGTTGAAACTTCATTAATTGATCTAAAGGTAGTTTTATGTTTCTTTCAAAATTGACAAGGATCACAAACCTTTTAAGAATCATTTATATGATTCGGTAGACCCTTTACAAGTCTTTTCTTTTAAATTTTACAAAGGATTCATAGGTTGTAGTCTCCTAGTATTCTATACCATAACCATGATTGGTCTTCTATTGCACTAAAGAAGGGTAAATATCAGCTCCTAAGGTGTTCTATGTTAATAATGTATACATTTTCTTGCCTATGGGAGGACATAATGAATTCATCCTTGGAATTGGGAACTAAGAATTTATCATTTATAAAATTCTCGAGGCATCCTTCATCACATAATTGACTTATGATGATGAGATTGTGCTTAATACCTTTAACAAAAAAACATTTTAAGTAATAACATTTCCATGAAAAACAATATTACATATTCCCATAATCTGTCCTTTAGCATTATCTCCCAAGGTATCCTTTCCACATTTTGTTTTGATAATATTTTCAATGAAAAATTTGTTTCATGTCATGGGTCGAGAGAAACGACTATCCACATACCAATTATTATTATTGGTACACTTATTATTTTCCTAAAAAAGAAACAATTAGTTTTTTGGAATCCAAACTTATTTGGATCTAGAAGGGTTAGATAAAATAATTTTAGGAATCCACATTTGTTTTGAAAACTGAGGTTTATGAAATCCTAAAGACTGGGTTCTATTAAGAGAACAATAGTTTTTCCAGTGTCCACCACATTGATACTTTGTACAAAAAGGCGGACTTTGAGGAAAAAAATAGTTATTACTAAAAATTGGTTTAGAATGAGTATAACCAAAACCAGAATGATTTATCAAATGTAGAATTTGTGAATAAATTTTATCAATGTTTTCCATGCCATAAGTAAAGTTTGACAAAAAAAATTTCAAAGAAAAAAATTCCTAACATTAGTTTTAAAACTATATTTTTATCCTCCAAAACATTTTATTTTGAACTACAGATAGGATCGAAAACATTTTTCTTAGAAATTACATTTTCAAGATCTTTAGAATGTTTATCCTTATCAGATTTTAATTTCTCAAGGGTTTTTAAAGTGCTTTAAAAATCATATTTTTTCGTATAAAGATCATTAGAACGATCTGATACTTCTTTAGTTAAAATTGAAATTGTAGAGTTTCCTTTATCAATATTTTTCTTGAGTTTAGAATTTTCATCCTCAAGTAATTTAGAAAACCAAGATACTTCTTCAAAAGAAGGCAATGCATTATCTTCTGATAACAAAGACTCATCATTTGAAGATTCAGAATATTTATTATCAGTATAATTTCCATTCAAGGAAATATTTGTAATAGCTTCAGAGTTGTGTACCTTAACCATGAGACAGTGATCTTCATATGGTAATCTGGATATAAGTCCAATATCCCTCTGTCCTGAGGATTCATATTCTGAAGAATCATCTGATGAATTGCTACCACTTCCACTCCAAGTATCATTTTCCTTCAAAAACGTTTTTATCTTTGTCTTGTAATGCTTTTTCTTATTTCATTCAGAATGCTTCTTCTTTATATCTTTTCTCATCTGTAAAGGAAAATCAGGTCATATATAACTTAAATTCTTACATTCATAACAAGTTACCTCTGAATCATTCTTATCCTTCCTATATTTTTTTGAATTTGTATTAGAAGTAATTCTTTCCCACAATATTGTTCACCCATCAAGCAATATTCACTAACTCATTATCTGAATGATCCCAATCACTTGATTATGATAAAACAACTTTCAAATATTTGGATCTTGTTATCCTTCCAGGTGTTTTAGCTTTATATGTAGTAGTAAAAGCTATAATACCATTTCCATGTTTATTTTTATTAAAATCAACATGTCTATTCATTCTTGTCTCATTCTTTAGATGATTACCAAAGATTTCATCAAGAGTAATCTATGAAAATTTTCTGTTTTCATTAATAGATGTCCTATTATACTCCCATTCGTTTGGAATTATATCAATAATTTTTTGTGAAAGAGATTCATCATCGAGACCTTTTTCTCCCAAAGAATGTAAACTATTGAAAACTGTCATGAATCTTTTTTTCACTTTACATACCGACTCTTCATAAGGAAAAATAAATCCATGATAATCTGCTTGAATCATTGCTCTTCTGGTTTCTATAACCATGGATGTTCCAAAATGTGTGACTTCCAATTTCTTCAAAATACAGTTGGCAGCTTCACAAGAATATATCTGGCTGTATTTATTCCTGGTCACAGAATATAGTAAAGTATTCTATACCTTGTAATTCATTTGATAATATTTCTTTTCTTGATTGGTGAATGTACTGACTTCTTTGTCAGGAATTTTGTAACCTCTTGTAAGTATTATAAAATTGTTTACTCCACTATTGATAAAAAAAATATCTTCATTAAATCTCTCCAGTACTCATAATCATTACCATCAAAAATTGGTGGTCTATTTGGATTTAGAGTGTCAATTGATCCAATATTCATACATTCCATCTAATAAAACAAAATCTTTTCCACTCCACATGTTAGTGTAGTAAGTAGTTGAAGTAAAAACTAAAAGGAAAAATATAGTAAGGAAAAAAAATCATTAGAAACCTCCTCTGATACCAATTGTTGGATCGATATATAGATGTATATGTATATTATATGGAACAATACAAGAGGGGGGGGGGGTGAATTGTAATTTTAAAGACATTGTGTTTAACAACATAAGAAATTTGTTTAAATGATCTTAAACTAATAAAATTCACAACAAAAGAAAAAAACTACAATTGTATTGAATATAAATATATGATATGATGCAATACTAAAAGAAATGTAAAGTAATTGTATTCAAAATTAATACAATAATTAGAGTAATACAATAGTGAAGGATTCTACTATAAATCAAATAGAATATATCGATACAATATGTAACAGTATAATTTTAATTGTAATAATTACAAAATAATACGAATTGAATAAAAGAAACAATACAATTCCCTTTCTAAAAAAATAGCAGGGGAAATGTAAAAGTATTACAATTCTTTTATCCCAAACAAAAGGGTATCCTTTCACCTAGGATAAGAGGTCTGTCTTACCACAAATTTGGGAAGCCCTCAATAAGATGATCGGTGAAGCTGTCTTGCTATCCCTACAAGCCCTCGATACGATGATCGGTACGTCTGTCTTTCTATCCCCTCAATCCCTAAATTTTGCAGGTAATCAACACCTCTATCTTTCAAACACTTTAAATCCCTCTATACGATGATTGGTACATTTGTCTTTCTATCCCCGCAAGCCCTCTATTTTGCAGGTATATGGCACCTCTATCTTTCAAACACTTGAATGATCTCGATACGATGATCGGTACATCTGTCATGCTATCCCCGCAAGCCCTCGATCGTTATCTCCTGATCGATCACACAAAGAAAAATGAAGCACTTAATAATATTTAAAAACTATAAACAAGCCATTCACGTTTTTTAATCTCAATGCTTTCTCATGAAGTAAGAGAGAAGTCACAATGTCTATATCTAGAACTTTATAGTAGAAAAGAAGGTTCATTGTCTCTCAGTAGTACTTATCATCTTCAAATGACCTCCTATTTATAGGCCTCAGGTTCCAATGGTCACATTTCCTCTAACTGTCATATTTCTTCGGAAAACTCAGATGGACTTGGACACCTGGCATTATAATGGTCATATTGGAACAGAAAACACGACATCATTTTGATTAGTTTATAACTAACTCCATAACATCGTTTTGGTTTAAAAAAAGATATACAAATCTGATAAACATGAGTACGATTGACATGTGTTGATAAAGGATAAAAAATCATGTGATAAAAGTAAAATATGAGTACTATTAGTATTACATAGTGTAATGTATTGATATGATACAAAGTGAGTATGATTCAAAAAATTCAATACGATAGACAGAGTCAATACAATTGACAGAGTTAGTATGATTGACAGAGTCAGTATGATTGAAAGAGTCAGTACGATTGACAGAGTCAGTACGATTGACAGAGTCAGTACGAGTGACAGACTCAGTACCAGTGATAGCGTTAGTACGATTGGCATATTCAGTACGATAAACATATATGAATATATTTGTGATTTCCAAAACATTTCATAAAAGTTAAAAGTGAAATTTTGACACTACATGTCGTTGGTAATGTTGATTATCATTCATGAAATATCATGTTTCTGTTTCTTTTATCAATTTACAAAAAAAAATATTTTCCCAGTGTGTTTATATAATTATAATTATTAAATATTTATCATTAATTATATATTATATATATATATAGACACACAATTTTGGGTCCCCTAATATTATATCAAAGATACAATAACATTTTTTGTTAAATAGTCTATAAAAAAATTAGTTAGACCTCAATAGAATATTATGCACATATGCACATTTCATATGTTATTGAAATGAAATGTGTGTGTATTTTCGAAAAAAACATACCTAATCAGATATTGGAAGTAGATTATAGATGATTCATAGATTAACCTAGGGGTAACAACATTGAAAATGGAGGATTGGGAATCGACAAGAATTTCACTAGATATCAATTAGTGGGAAAAATACTAAACACCTGGTTCGAAAATATAGAGGATATTTTTGGGTTAATTCACATATTCTTTATTAACCATTATGATCATATTGAATATATAATTTCAAAGTATGAAAATGTCTTTATGTAATGTGTCATATATTGATAATAAGGTGCAATAATTTTGGCCATATCATGAATGATTCTTTTGATTATTTGATCACTCACATATATTATTGTATCTTTATAATTACATTAATGTTTTTATTTTTGTCACTGCTTTATACTAGAAGGGATCATAGGGGAAAATGTGATGACATTTGAAATTTCCATCCTTATATGAAACTAATATAAGTAGTATATGGTACAAAAAATATTATGATTATTCATAATAAACTATATAATAATATTATTAACAATGTGATTTTAATTGAGTTTCAATTTTTTTAAAATAATACAAAATTTTTCTTTATAATTTTTTAGTGGATAATGACAAGAAATGGAAAATGAATTAGCTTCATTTATACCATAAATGTTGAAAGAACCTCTATGGGAAATGTCTCAATGTAAATTTATGATTCTTTATCTGTGGAAAACAAGAACATATATAAAGTATTTTTTAAGAAAAAATCACGATGTAAATTGTTAGGAAAAATATATTCTTGTGTACTATTTATTGTTCAATATGTTAAATATTTAGAATATGGGAATTATCAATGTTAATTCCTTAATTGATGTGTAAAATCATATACAAGGAAGTGTCTTGTTATGAAAATCACATAACAATGTATTTTTTTGGAGCCTCAATATATATTTTACTTGTATTTTGAGGCAATATCTCCATCCCATAGTTACGAAAATTATAGTTAATCTTCATTTGGGGAATGATTAGTAGGGAACAAATATCTTTTCAAGGAATAAAATTTAGTTTTAATATTTTTTGGGGAAAGAAATAGGAAACCCCACTATTGTGGGGTTACATAGTTAACCCATTTAAAATGGGTTATTGATAAAATTACATATATAGGAATGGTTGTGGCGATAAAGCAATGTATGTTCATTGAAGGATAATGGATTGGGTGACCTCACAACATCTGTTGTGGCGGTCATGGAGAGGAAAAAATGCTAGACTTTGGGATTAATACTATAATGTTTTTCTTATTGTTATTAGTGGGTTCAAGAACACCACGAACACCATGAATCCATAATAGAAGTTATTTTGGAGGTCCCATGAAATTTGAAATTTCTAAGATTAGTAACTTTCTTCTCAGATCGTGACTAATATTAAAGGGTAACATGTTTATTCATGAATGTGTGGTATTTAATTCATTTTATGTATATTATTTTCTTTATTTAATTATATCTATTCAACCATGTATATTATTTTAGGTCTTGATAAATTATAGAAGAATTATATAATCCCCTTACCTGAACCATCAATCTATTTCATGAGGGATATTGTTTTCTAAGATAAAAAATATATCATATCCCTATTCGATGGACCATTATGAAAATTTTTAAATTTTTATTTTGGGTATATTATTTAAATTTTTTATTTTATTATCCTAACTACCATCTTCTATAGAAAATTTTATATGAGTAGTGCATAATCTCTTTTAACTAAACTCAAATTCCTCTATTGATGATATTAGAAATCAAATTTGTTAATTTTAATCATTTCTCTAAGAATGATACCTTCTTGATTATAGATCATGAAAAAAAATTATGATATGTTTTAATCATTTCTATTTCATCTTGGAAGGTGGGATTCTTTTGATTTGTGTGATAAGTGGTTCTGGTGATTATTCTCTTGAATAAAATTATCATTTATGTCAGTAAACATGAGTTTGGAAGTTATTTATAATGTACAATCAATGTATGTTATTATTTTCATGGAATAATTTTTTTCATTTAGTCTGTAAGATAATCTATAGTTTGAATGCATATTTTTTTCATATCCCTTGAGACCATGTTTCACATTGCACAACATGTTTTTGCATGCATATCCTAGGAGACCTTGTTTGACAATAAACACATGTGAATCTTAAAAAACTTTTTACCATTCTTGATATGTTATGTTCTTCCCCTATAATTCATGAATCATTACCCATGTTTTGTATTTGGAATATGATATTTTTTTCTTCAATGAAAAGTACAACATTACTGGTGAGCCCATTGTGTATCGATATCCCTATAGGGGAGGAATATTGAGACATTGCATGTGACATGATAATAAAACCGAGAGAGATGTTGTGTAATGAAAACCCTATGACCTGACATGGGGACATGGTTTTGTTATGTGTTATGACCAAAAATAGGAAGTGTGGATAATGGTCATTAAAGAACTTATATATGATATGGTGTTAGGATATGATTCCCTTGCATCATGAGTAGAGATAGTGCCATATTTTGGAACCCTCTGAAAAAACTCATCAACCTTGAGGTGGTTTTGGGATTCATGTGGTAACTATTTGGTTAACCATATATGAAAAATATATTAAATATAATTGTATAGGAGAAAGACAATGTATGTATGATTTTGGGATTTTGGGAGATTGGTTAGATCATAACTAGTCAATACACAATTGAATGTTTTTTCATGTCCATATATTTATTTTCATGATATACAGTCTTATGAGATTACAAACTGGTTTATAATGAATTTATTGTCTACTATAGGTCTTAACTCACAATATACATATGAATATTTATTCCTGTAAAAAATTCCTTATCATGGATACATGAAGGATAAAGGTTGTGGTTACCAGGTGCTAGGATATAGGGAATGATGTTTTAGTGGCTCTGTTGGGGTGGACCCTGGAGTGATGTGGTCGTGTTATGTTTACCTATCTATCTTTCTTATACTATGGTTCAACCTACCACCTTGCGAGTCTATGGTATATTACAAAGTTTTAATTGAGATTATTTTAACTCATAATTTTGTAAAATTACTTATGTTTTTGTTGTAATATTATTTATTATTATCTTAATTTATATCAAGGTTATAGTACAACAAAAAAATACATTAAGACCCATATTTCTAGTAAAAAAATATTTTTTATTGGCATATCTCTTGAAGAAATATGAATATTTGGATCAGAACTAGTAATTTTAGTCACAATGTTCATAAATATTATCAAAATGGGTTATGTAACATTAATTATTATTGAATATTTCATTCTGTAAGGTAAAAAATAAGTTATATTTTGTGGGACTCTATCTGGGGAGTTTCACGTGTGCTTGGCCAACAGATGTGTAATATAACACAGATTTACCGTTATTTGGGAATATATTCTAATTATTATATTTAATGTTTTACATTTAGGCGGAGCATATATTTTTTTACTTATTTTGGTATCTTGGTGTGTTCTATCATCGTTACATGGAACTAAGGATCACATTTCATATATATAATTCTTGATTGTTTCATGTATTTACTAATTAAATTACAAGATATATGATATCTGTTGTGTGATATATTTTTCCCCTTATTTTATGATATATATGAGGGTGAATTGATTATTTGAATTTGTGAATTATTTTTTCATCTATATTGTTTTTAATAATGATTACCTATGGAGAAATAGAATTGATTATTAAGTAGCACAAAGAAGTCTACAATTTACTTACTGTTTTATTGAGGTGGAAGTTTTTCAAAGACTATGGTTGATAGTAATAAACCATTTTAGATCCAATATAATTTTCCATCAAGGTACTATAGTTCCCCAATATGTAGAGTACTTTATGCGAGTCCTTGAAAAGATCTCCAATCTCGTGGATACCCATATGTATTGAAAGACAAATAATTAATGTATTATTCTTACCTTCACTACTAGGTGGTGGTCCCATATTATGTTTCAAGATTGAAAATGTGAATGTATGAAATTGATGTACTTTAAGGGACATTTCATTAAGGATTTTATTCCATGTACACTGACGATTGACTTTGATCATGAGTTCATAGAGCTTTAGCAGTTTTCAATTGTGGTGTCTATATACACGTTGTGTTTGATTGGGATGCATAAGTTTTCTCGACTCATTTCTCAGAATAAGGTGTATATGGACTATAAATATTACATTTACCTCAAATTATTAAAAATACATTATGTTAACATCATTAATATCATGAAATACATAGATTTTCATTAATGTCACTGAAAATAAATGATGGATTAGAAAATTATAGAGTAATGGGTATTCTTATAACATTAAATTAACATCCCATTAATACTTTACGAGGTAGGAAGGTGAATGTGGATGATTAATTCAAGGATAAAAGTAGATATATGGATTATAGAAGAGTTTTTTAATTACCATCAATGGGGGAAGCAGGTCCTTAGTGATTCAAATATGGAATGAGTGGGAATTATCGAATTTTTTTTCTCAAGACTCATATTACATTACAGTAATATCAATATACATGGAATATTTTTCATTTCTAATTAATGGAATCATATATGATGTATTTTGTAACACCTTTAAGACTATTATTGTTGAAAAAACTCATATCATGAACTATCACACAATGCACCCCGTAAATATTATATATTTACGAATATACTAATAATGCAAAATTTTAATAGGACTTTGTTGAATTCATCTTCATTTTTGAACTCATGATATAAAATTAAGCTTATTTTTATCTTTTTTACCATTTTCTATAATAGATACTTTATGTCAAAAAAATATGGGATTTAAAAAAATTGTAATTACCATGATTTTACCACATTGAAAGGATAACCAAGAATTTTTCAAAACCAAGAATACCATAAAATATTAAATCATGATATGAAAATTTATTTTTTGAAATATTCAATTCCCATAGAAAAAAAATTCAATACATATTTAGAACTGAAGTGAAATGGTACTTTGATATAAATATATATATATATATATATTTGAAATAATTAATATTTTTGGTAAAATTTGTCTATTTGTTGATTTATATATTATGAAACATTACTTTGTAATTTGATATATAATTTTATTTTTTAAAAAATATTAACATTTATTATTTTAGAAAACATTTAATTTTAATGTTAAATAAACCTTTTTCCTAAAAAATAATATTTACATATATTTGTACGAAAAAACATATAAAACATAAAATTCATATAATTAGTTTCTTATTTATTTTTTCAGTTATAAAATTTCATGATACGATCAATTTTATTTGTTTTTATTAAATTTATTTATCATGTGTAAATGGAAATGTTACCTATGTAAAAGTACATATGGGTAAACAAATGTAAATAAGAAATTGCTGAAATCACTCAAGGATAGATCCAATATGATTTATTGGATGTTTTTCTTATTTTCACCATGTCCCACAATCCATTATTTGTTATCATTTTAGTCTTTTATACTTTTTACATTAATGATGTAAATAAATATATAAATGGTATTTCTAAAACTACCACTCACTTTAGTTATAAAATGAGACAATTCAAACCCTTAATGTTAAACCCCTTCAAAATGATTTATCATTAAAGATATACAAGTTTACTATACCTATTATCTAAAAAAAGGAATACTATGGTTAATAATATTTATCCTAATCCCTTGAAATTCAATAAGACATGAAAAGAAAATACAACTCTCTAATGCATGTTTTATCAACTACATTGTATTCTATTTAATTATTTACTTCAAATTTGTTCCAGAAACAATAATATAAAAATATCATTATATTATTTTCATAAATATTACAATATTTAGGGTAGTTCATTATTTTTTAGTATACCCCATCCATTAATTAAAACAAAACATTTGGTCATGGAATTTTCATACTACCACCTCCATAACTAAACACATGTTATATTCAATCACCACCTTAGATGGATTGATATATTGAATTTTTAATTGGATAAATATGAATTTAAACATATAATTAAGGGATTTAATAATTAATTACATATCATTTTAATTATATGTTAAATAATGGACATCATTATTTTAATCATATAAAATTGAAATACTAAGAGGATAACTATATATTCTATTTGTATAATATTTTTATATCCATTAATTATTAAATGAATTCCATATAAATTTAAATAAGAAAAAACATTAAATTTAAAATAAGATCATTATTCAATTTATATAATGGCTTGACAACAAATCCTCATATTAATATCCATTAAATATTGATTTTTTAGTTTTTCTACTAGTTGAACAACCTACGTGTACAATACTCTAAATTTTTATCATGAATGAATTATAAAATATATATAGTTCAATATATTGAAATAAATGTGTAAATATTGTTTTTTTATTAATATGTTAAATATATATTTTATTTTTTAATTATGAAACAAACTCTAAAGATAAAAAATCATAAATAGATTTTATTATTAGTTTCATATTCATGTATGATGACTAAAAACAAATTATAGGGATTCAAAACATCATTATTTATTATATTTCATCCTAAATAAAAACACTAATTAACATTTAATGATGAAATTTGGTTGATGATATAATAAAAACACCACTATTATGAAACTATTACAAACAGTAAAAATTGTAAATTACCGATGTGTATAATAGGGATATTTGATGTAAAAAATTACTACTTATAAAGATTATAGATCTAAAATATACATTAGTATGATTTTTAATTAAGTTACAACTATTTATAGGATTATGATACACATGGTTACAATAATATTGGGGAAGACAATACAAGTGGTAATGTTTATCTATATTAAATTCAACTATTTGAGACAAATTTTATATTATGAAACAAATTTCCATTATATAAGATATATATTAATCATTTTTTATTTTATGTCATGAAATTCCATTCTCCCAATAATTTTTTGATCTCTTTTTTTACTTATCTTATAATATGTTCCGATTAAATTTCCACCAATCAAATTATCATGACTTGAGACTCATGTTATACTCACCACATTGTTTTCATAGTGTATACATTCCATGGATAATTTTTTCCTTTTTATAGATTATATTCAACTATGGGTAGTCACATAAAAACGTGTGGGTTGATAATTTAATAAATCATCACCTTAACTCATTATGAGTCCTCTTAAGATGAGACACATAGTAAGAAACTCCAGGTTGACTTTCATTGAAATATTCACATGATCTTAATGAACCATGTTGAAGGATTTTTCTTATAATTTACCTAGTTACTTACAATTGAAAACTATTAAAATCAATTATTGTATTCAAAGGAATAACAATCACATTTATGGAATAATTTCACCTTTATTTCAGGGGAAAAGGTACTATATGTTACATTAATGACACCCCATTAATTCTATATCAAATAAGTTTTGTTCTAAATTGAATCCACAATATTATGTTGAGTAGTGAGGTATTATTTGGATATATTTCTTAACATTCAAAGAAAAAAATTTTATTCTCTATTGGTTCTATATGGAATGGTATATATATTCTTAATCACATTTATAGTGAATGTGTTGGGATTAATTAGGTTATGGATGGTGACTAGAATTATATATATTTAGGGTGCAATGATAGGTCTTATGATGAAAAATAGGTTGGGACATGTTGTATAAGTATTAATATAATTGGGTATGTTCATTGAAAAAAAATTTATATTATGTTTTTGGAATCTATGATTATGAATTACATTAATATAATATCAACTCTGATTTTTACCCATATGTTTTTTATTATAATAGTTATATACTGTCTGCATATTTGGATGAATGTTTATTTAACCTATTTGGTGACTCTTTTCATATCAATTACCCAATGTTTATATTATATGATATTTATGTGTGTGTTCCTAATTACAATGAATCTAGTTTTGACATTATTTTTTCATTTCCCATGATACCTAGAGGATGGATCTTGGTAATTTATAGTATAATGATAAAGGAGATAATATTATTCACTTAATGTCTCCATGTTTTATCATTTACCTGTAAATTGAATTTATATTTGTATATAGTGTTAAAGAACTACTATGTTGTTCTATGATTCTAGATGAAATTTAAATTATACAATATCTAAAAAATATCTAGCAGATATAGGGTTTTCAAGGATGGGATGTTTTAATTAGTTTTAATGGAATAATTAGAGCAACATTGTGGGTTAGATTTATTTGAACTAATAACGGTAGAACATGTACCATAAAAATACCTAGTGGTTTCTGGGGAAACATTTTGGAAATTAGTTTTAATTGTATTACAAAATTCAATAACTTGTGTTAATTATGTTAAATCCAAAGTATAATGATAATGAATAATGAGTGTAATGATAATTAGATCATAAAAAATAAGTAAATTATGGGTTATCACCCCTAAAAAATTTAATGATGTTTGAATTGATGATAATCATTTGATAATAATATGGGTGAAGATGACATAATATATAAAAAATGATATTTGCTTCATAAATATTCATACTAATCCACAAAATTGTTGAACTATGTTGGACCATTTTATGCATCAACAACCTCCACTGTTCAGTTAAACTAAAATTCCATTAGTAGATCCAAATTCGATCAAATCCTTGAGGTATTAATTTCCCACTTTGTGAATTAATGAAATAGAAATATTCATTATCATAGTATATCATATTATGTTAAATAAAAACCATTTATGGTTTCTAATTAAAAAACTCAATTTATAAAGAAGATCTCACACGCGTGGATGCATAATTTGTAAGGAGGTATGATATGAAAAATAATTTCCACATGATAAAATAATATTATTGGAAAGGAAAATAATCAAGAGTAAACAAAAGGTGGAGTAAAATTTTTCAATGTAATGTTAACTTTAGAATGATATATAGACTTGATAAAAACTATATGTGTTTATAGATAAAGAATATTGATTACTTATTTTATGGTTTAATTTGAAGTCTTTGTAGGGTGTTGGTATCTCTAAATATTTTTTTATAGGAGAAAATTGTCTAATTTACTATTGTTATAGAAAATAAGTTCTCTAAGATGTATATAGTGATACTAAATTTGGAAAAAAATTGTATCACTTAGAATAATTAAACGAAAAATATCAATATGGGATAAAATTTTGGGGGGATTTCCCACACATAACAAATGTCATAAGAAACTCTAAGTGGATTATATTAGGGGTACAAGAGTTTGATTGATGTTCATAGAAAGAACTCATATGTCTCACCAGTGTAGGCTAAAAAAATATCATGTTGATTTTAAATTTTTTAACTATCGGGATAAGATACATTATTTTTTATAATGCCCCAAATGTTGATGAATATTACCTCATAAATGGCCATGAGATAAATCCCAGGATTATGTGATTACTACATCTTAAATTGAGTTTCCTAAATATGCAGTGGAAGTTATATTTACTGCATCACAAAATATTACCAATTATTTTTGTATTATAGATACTATAACTCTATTATATCATTCAACATTTACAACATAATTATATTTTTACCTCGCACCATGGTTAGGGAATTATCATTTCAAACACTAAGTGAATGAATTATCATAAAAATGATATGCAAGGTAGTGCCATTTATTATCCCTAGAAAAAACCCTATATGAAAACCTAGTTATTAATCCAATGTTGGAGTTTTATATTATCTATTTATGGATTTGATGTCAATGTATGAAGTAACAATTTTTTTCAAAGAATAGGTTGTGCCTCTCAATGTAGTGGTAGATTCATTTTTCATTACAGGGGAAACTTCATCATCTAAATCTTCTACATATCACCTAAAGTAGATATAAATATTTAAATTCATTAAATATGTGAATATCAATCCATATATATGGATTTGGAAGATATCCTAAGAATAAATTATATACATGTGGTGTAAAAATCCATTGATTTTTCTAGAATATCTATCTTGTCATCCACTATAGCATGATGTTAAGTTCAATATTAAATTTATTCATAAAGTAAGTCATATATCTGCACATCTGTATAAAATGGTACATGTATAGTTAGTGGAGTTGATGAAATGGTTATAGGATTTGACTGAGTTAGGAATTATATTCCATTTTGTTTCACCATTAGGACCCTAGTATTGTCCATTGAAAATAGTTTTTTAGTCCATTAGACTATGTATCAATTATATACAGATAAATTCATTTACTACAATAAATAATTATCTATTATGAAAGTTTGATGTATAATTTTATTATACTTTGTGGTGAACAAGTTATTTAAAATTTCAATCAACATTGTAGTTATCACAAAAAATTTTTAAATATGGATGAAATACCATGGACAGTTTTTAAAAGAATGTATACTGATTTTGAGTTTAATTTAATTAGTTTTGTATTAAATAATTTACCTTCTATAATTATCGATATTATTGATAGAGAACTTAAGTAGTATCTTGATAATATGGTAGTATATTTCATTAATTATATATTGATATACTATAATTATTATGATGAGAGATAAAGTAATCCAAAAAAATTTAATGATACAATGGAAAATAAAATTATATGTCATGTATAATTGGATTTATTTCAATCCCAATGATGTCACTTTTCATTGAAATACTATCTCCAAGGACGAGATATCTATTGAGCCTGGATATTCAAGGTCAATAAATTAGTGGAATACACTTATGAACATATATGAGCTCCAAATATTCATGGGATTATACATCTATTATAGATGGTATGTTTTAAATTTCTCACAGTTAGGGAATATATAATTTTTTTCTAGAGAACAAGAGTAGTCTAATTAATAAGAACTATTATAAATAACATTATCTTGGGAGGGTTTTCTAGTTTATAATATTTTATTAATGAATGTACTTGGTTGTGACGTTATTTTTAGTGATACAGTTACTAAATATACTTCTATGATATTGAAAAACCATGAAAAGAACTATCAAACTCTGGAATTTGTGCTATAATATTTAATATATTGGTAGAATATATGGAAGAACTATATATTAAGTGAAGGATGTGATATATATATATATATGAACTATAATAGTTTGACATATATATTAGCACATATGAATCAAAATATGATCATAATGAGAGTGTAAGAACCGATGTAGGATAATGAATGTTAAATACACATCAACCCATAGAAGACAGATGATTTGGATAATACATTTATTAGGTGGGATAATAGACTTATAGTGATGATGTGGATTGATAAGGATTATCAAGACTTAAAAATATGAGGGGATAATTATATCCTTACATATAATATGTGTGGATCAATATCTTAATTTGGTGGTTTTTTATAGAATAATTTTTTTTCTAGTATCAGGACGACAGTATATGACTCATTTTATGGGAAGAGGAGTTGTACTCCTACATGATTAGAAGATATAAAATAAATAATTTTAGTTTTCTTATAACATGTGGAGAATATTACTATTAATGTATAGACTATTTGGGATCAAATTAAAGTATCCAAAATCTGTAAAAGTTTTATACTAATTATCAATGGAATGATTAGGAATTTCAAGTTGTGTATCATGTATAAAATATTCTATCACTAGAGTAGGTATTTTTATTATTTTTTCTTATGTAGATGGGTAGCCTGAGAAAATTTTTTCTTTTTCAAATATTATAAATAATTTTAGCTATACAATACCGATTGGTAATTCCAAAAAAACCATTCTAAAGTACATGACCTCATCCAAATTTTAGTATATATAAAATAAATAACATATTAAATTCATGGACATAAATTTTATGAAATATATTATGAGATTGAAGTTTCTGATTATGAGAAGCCTATAAAAAATCTTTTATATGAGTGTGCAAGTATTATGGAATCAAAAAAATGTTTTGTGAAGGTTTTATTGAGGAACCACTAATTAGAAGTAAAAACATGGGAGCCTGTAGAATCTATAGGAATGATCTTCCAACATTTTTATAATTGATTGTATATCCCACAGTTTCAAGGAAGCCTATATTTCTGTAGAGATAATGAAACCCACGAGATACTATTATAACATGTAAATAAAATATATTAAACTAAAAAAATATATCCTAGAAAGGTCATTTATTCATGACTTTATATAAAAGAATAATTTTAATATTTTAAATTAATAAAACTATCTTTATATTTTATTTAAAAATATATATTTCTTAGTATTAATTTTTTATTATTTTATATGAATTTTTATATTTAGTTGAAATATCAGAGATTTATGAATATTATAATTTCCCGGATTTTATAATTATTCAAGAATAACCTAATATAATTCAAAAATATAAATAAAATTAATTATGAAGTTAAGTAATTTAATTATTTAGTTCTAAATATTATTCTTATAGAGAAAAACTATGCCTATCCATTTTTGAACTAAACTAAAATGTTAATTTTACAATGAAAACTTCTTTCAACTTTTCTATTAATAATGTAATATATTTGTAAAATTATTGGATTTCTTGATTTCAAAGTTACAAAAAATAATATATGTTTATTATAAATAAATAATTGAAATGAAATTTAATAAAATTGATAATGTTATCATTCATGTTAATTTAATTCTTAAAATTACTATTTTCCAAAAACCATTTCTTATAATTATAATCATTTAGCCTAAAATTAATTTTTTTACCAACAAAATTGTATTTGATACACTTATTTTTATATATATTAACATAATTATCAAAATAGGTGGTACAATTAATTGAAATTGCTTACATTTTTTAACCACAATGTTTAAACGGAAAACAACCTGCATAAAAGTACATAGGGGTTAAAATAGGAAAAGGTATATTTCATTAATCTCTCTAGGATATCGTAATGTTGAGTGTATGGGTGGTATTTTTATCCTAAACATAGCTTATACTCTAATATGTTGACATATTTATTTTTTTAACCTTGAATAGTTTAATGATATGAATAAATAACAAAACAATATTTCTTAAACTACCCATCTTATCATTTATAAAAGGGGACACATTCAGACCTTAATGATGCACCATATATATGAAATTATTCTTTAAAAATATTCTAATATAACATAGGTATAACTATTTCCCATGAAGATAATCCCATGGCTACTCATTTTTTTCTCACGCACCAAAAATTCACAGAAACTTCTATGGAAAATTGAATTGCACAAAGCGTAGTTACGATTACACGAGTTTAGTCTTAATTATATTTAATGATATTTATTTTACTCTAAAAAATATTATATTATTATCATTTATATAATTTAATGTTACTATATAATTGGTATTATGAATTTTTATTAATATACTCCATCCTCTTAACAAATGAAAACATAGGATCAGGAAATTTGTGTCAAACTGCATTCACAACATAATTTAATTCATTTTCCATCACAGCCTTGAATTAATTGAAATAATGACGATATTAAATATTATATATTAATTTTAGGATAATATTAAGGATTTATTATGATAAATTATAGAATCTAGTAATGATATGATCATTAAACAATCATCGATTGTCTAATCATTTAAAATAATCATACTATGATGAGAGATGTTTATTCATATTATGTAATGATTTCATATATCTAAAGTCATATTATACAGCATATAATTATGATGTATCACACTATAAAATAAAAGAAAATGTCATTAATTAACTAATATAATGATATTATAAAAAAATCACAATAAATTTGAACATTGAATTAGGGTATTTTCACGATTGGGTGGGTTTAAAAAATTACATGAACAATAAAATGAATTTGTATCACGATTAAAAGTGGATAAATAATTACTAGTATAATAATAAATAACTGGGTTTGGAAATTTTTTTATTCTTTATATTTTATATTTAAATTAACCTCATCTATGAAGAAAAAAATTGTAATCATAAAGATTCAATGAATCATGCTTATTATCGATTTCATTTTCTTGGGTAAAGAATGAAAATCCGGAAAGGGATTTGAAACAACATAAATTAATAAAATTAATTCATTAAATGAAAAATAATTACATATTAACGATAAAATTATAATGAATAAATAATATAGATTCCACTAATATGAAACGAGTACAAACGATCACATCTATAAAACGCGGATGGAAATCAGATGAAATGATGTAGGAAATTAATACTTATTTAGAAAATGAATTAAAATAGACATGATTAAGGTTCAAAGATAATTTACTATGATATATAGGTTTTTTATATATATGTATAACATAAATTTGAGGATTTCAATATATGATATAAGGGTTTTGTTTATAAAATTATACTTATAGAGATATTTTTATTAATCTCCAAAGAATTTCTTTTAGGTGGACTGTATATATTTTTTTTTAGTTTATAATATAAATTTATCTTATTGAGGATATTATAAGATCATGTACAATCCTTATCCTTTAACTAGATATGATTGAATTTCTACCCCATCCACAAGTGGGGGTTACCAAATCAATTTTCTATATTTAAATTCTATTTTATAACCATCAAATATTTTTTTTGCAAAGAAAATTATGAAATATTTTAACGTGATTGGTTCATACATTTTCATGGAAGAAATTTTTCAATGATAAACAAGAAATTTTAAGTATATAAAATGATATATTATTATCCATCATTTATGTTATTTTTATTCATTACATACCCTTATAATGATGGGAAACCCACCCTTTGTTTTTATAAAGTAAAAGTTGGTGCAATTTTAAGAAAATACATCAGTATCAAAATAATTGTAAGACTTTTTTTATATTAGATAATACAAGGTATAATAACAGAAAAATATGTTCTCTGATCACTAAATATTTCATAAAACTAATGCATGGTGAGTGGGATTATGGCTGTAGATATGGAGGAAATCTCTTGGGGATATGAATTGGAATATTAATATGTTCATAAATAACCATAAGGAAATATTTTTTCAACTAATTTCTTAGTCTCCTATAGATTCATGTTATTTATTCTAATTATTACATTCTATGGATAATCCAACACATTAAAGGAACTATCTCCATTATATTTCTTTTAATACGTTCTCATTTTATTGAATTGATGAAACACCATGACTTTTATGTTAATTAAGGGGTATTCTCATAGATATCCACACTATTATAATAAATGGTGAAGTATTTGATGTCTATATTTGTCAATATATAGACACCTGTGTTTTATTCATGAATTTTTTCCTTAAGGAATAGAATGAAATGTCTTGATTACTCTTATAGATAATGAAGGGGACTTAATCCGGTGATTGATTGGCCTAGAATTATTTTACCCTTCAATGAATCGATGTTTTATATAAGAAAAAAAGGATAGGATTTAATTTATACAGATTCACATGAAATGAAAACATTTTTTCAAAGGGGCCCTGATTCCATATTTTTGATTTTTTTCATTATTTATCACACCAAAATGTGAAAAATTATTTTTTTTCATAGTTTTATATTTTTTTTCTAATTTATATAATTCCCAGATTTTTTTATTGATTTAACAATTAGATTGTTAATTAATTCATTCAAAATAACATATTCATTGGGTTTTTAGGTATGCTATAGATATATGTTACTTATTAATAATCATATGAGGAAACCCATATTTTTTTCTTTTACCACATTACCTAGAAGACAATTATATGTAATGATATGAGATTTGGTGAAAGGGATAATAGTATTCTTGAAATGTGTTCATGTTGTATTTTTTGTTTTAAAAAAATTAATGTTTTTATCTAGTTTTCCAAGAAAAATTATTCACTCAATCTTCATGTAACTGTTGTAATTTCCACTAGTTATTTAGAATAAATAAAAAAACATGGTTTCCAGTGTCTGGGTTGTTACATATAATATATTCATGTGTTAGATGTAAGAATTAATACATGGGATTGGTTGGGTGTAAAACCCTATATCCTGTAGCCCAAAGTTGGTGGTTATATTATTTCATATCAGAAAATACAAGAGATCACATCATGCATGATTGAATAATTTAGTAGTCTTTGGATACTATATATATTAATGATTCTCACATTACATCTGTTAAAATGAATTATAATATAATAATTATTTTTAGAAAATAATTATTTCCTCTATCAAATAATGGAATTTTTTAATTAAACCCATAATAGGTATACTAGTAAATGAAAATAATAGTAGAGGTTGGGTCATATTCTTAATAACGGAAAATATACATTAATATGTTTTATAAAAAAATAAAACATGAATAATGTTGAGGAAATAAACAATAATCAACTAATCTATATAACTAATCCCACAAAAGCGTAATATATACAAGGAAAATATAACAACATAAATTATCACATTTATAAAAATAACATGTTTCATAATGAAATATCATTAATGTCAAACATCATAATATTATAATGAATTCCACATGACATGAAAACACACATAAATAGGTACGCTTCAAGTAAGATACACAAACTATTTTGTCTTAATAAAACTAATGATACATCAAGGTCCTACAAAGGGTTCCACTCATCACTTAAAAATTCCTATGCGGTCAGCATATACAAGGGGTGTATAACAATTAAACAAATTATCAACATAAAAAATCATATTGAGACACAAGAATATGAAAAGCTTATATTTTACTCAATAAATATTTATAACATGATCATAATCCATCTATAATAGTATGGAATATAGAAAAAATAAGTGCATCCCCATTAAATCATATTATTTCATAAATCATATTGACATAGTGGAAAATACCATTAAACGATCACATAATGATTTTTTGAGAAAAAATACAATCTTTTTTTTTGAAATAACATATATTAAAATTTAGATATTTTGAAAATAATATGATAAAAATTACTTTTATATATACTTTTTTGTCAATAAATGTATGATTCCAATCATTGCTCTTTGTTGATGGTGGGAAATTCCTTTACTTTCGTGTGTGTTAAAACAAACATTCCTTTCACAGTTTCTTTAAAAGATAGTAGTACTTGGTTAAAAAAATAAAATAAGAATATGGTTAAACAATTTAATAAAAATTAAATCCGGATTAAGAATTTAATTAAAATCTCATAGTATAATTTTAAAAACAATCATGAAATCATTTTTATAAATCGTGTATATTGAAGAAAATTAATTTATGACTATGGAGAGGTATCATATTTTTTTACATAAAAATATTCTTTTAGTCTATTGAGTACATAAAATGAATAAAATTAAATAAAATTGATTTTTAATATATAACCATATGATAATATAGTATAATTTATTTATGATATAAATATAAAATCATTCATATAGTGGATTCTTAGACAATAACAATCCAGAATAATGTGGAGATTTTGAATTAAAATCACTCCTTAGATTTGACATGATTTGTAAGTGATTTTATCTAACTTTATTATAAATAATTTTTTTTATATATATAAAACAAAACCTATTACATACTAATAATATGATATATCATACAACAATTAAATTCCAAAAACGGTTTATTAATTGTTCTTTAATAAAATAGTCATCTATGAGTGTTAAAATTATCATTTTGAGGTTTGTTTTAGTATGTACATTCAATTAATTCTTCTGGAGAGAGGTTCTACCATCTATATGAAATTAATCATCAAATAAATTTACTAATAATTTAATATATTGATATTTAATATCATTAATTTAATATTGACATGAAAAATGGATGACATATTTTCATTGAGGTGGCAGTCCACAAGTATGCACGAGCGACGTTACCATTTCCATTAATGAGTGAAAGGGTAAGAAAGTAAATTATATAATATATTTATATGATCATTATTCTCTAATATGTATAATAGATACTGATTATTTCCTTAATAATAATCAAAAATTATAATTTTGTATGAAAATTGAATTACATTACTCTTTGGTGATGGTAATTCGTATGTAACCATGAACGATGTTTTTCAAATTTCATAGAACATTAAATTGATGTAAAATAGTTGTCCCATAATAATAATGAAAATAATTTTATTTATTATATAAGAGTTATTTTATTTTTAGGGGTATAATATATTTATATTATGTGGATGATGAAATAAATTTGAAATTGTTGTGAATTTAATTAGTTTCTCTTGAAAAAACCTCTTGGAAATCTTCTTATAGACTGTAGGGTTTATTTGGAACTCCATAACCATTATAATGTGATTAATGATGTTGGGGATATATTTTTTTAGGATTTATTCAATAAATATCTCTTAATAGGTATGTATAAGTGAAGGGAATATGTTTCCTTTTTTGACTATAGTGAGTGTGAAACATTTAATTTTTAATGTATTATAATATTCATAAGTAAATTTTAGTGAAAGAAGTATCCAAAATTAATCATATTAAAATTTGATAACTTTTTGAACTAAATAATACCAAAAAATGTAGTTTTAGAATGTATTTAGTCCATTTTATCCCATACTATCACTTTTAAACCCCGTTATCCTTTCGGACAATTACCAAAAAAATAACATTTTTTAATATTTATGTGTGTGGAAGTTACCATAAAAGTAAAAGTTACCCATAACTAGAAAGAGTTTTACATTATCAACCATATAATATTCACTTGGATTAATATTATATTTTTATAAAAATTAATTCATTTTGATAAAATTGTTACAAAATATTAACAATGTATTTTCTAAAACCATTCGTTTACTTTAACATTGAATTTTCATTATAAATTTTTCATTCGTATATAATCCTTTCAAATAACCCTATTATATTATATAAATATATAAAATTTGGGGTACATAATAATATTCTGAAATAATATTTTGTTAAATATTATAAATAAAATATATATTTTATATTAATTAAATAAATAACATGTCATCATTTATTTATATTTATAAGGTAATTATATAATTGATAAATTTTAACTCTAAATTATCATCATGAAAATAATTGAACTATTCTCAGAATAAAATTATTTTTATTTTAAAGAATTATTTTTATCCCTTTGTGTAAATAAGAAAACATTAAAAACAAGAGAGTGGTAATTAATATTTCTTTAATGAAAATATTATATTATCCATTTTAATGGAAAAGTGTCCCATAAAAATTAAATGTGGAGAATAAGGTGATAAGGTAAAAACTTATTTCATATAATAATAAATAAGATGAAAATAGGCTTCTTTATTACATAGTTTTTACGTAGGTTAACATGAATGATCATTTTTCCATAGTGAAACTTTTTAATATTTTTAATATTTATGATGAAACAAATTATCTTTTCGGTATTAAATAATATTAAATATTATTATTAAAAAATTGAAATTAAATTTACCATTTTCATTATACATAATCGAAAGAGTTTTTTTATAATAATATTTTAATGACAATTGAAAAATAGTTTTCTCAAGAAAAAATTTTTTAAGAATAAATTAATTTTTATTATAAGAAGTGTTATAATTTTTACACCTATATAAATAATTAGATTTTATATAAGTAATATAAAAACAATTTAATTTTAAATCAATTATAAATACTATAATTTTTTTTAACGAAAAATATGTCAATTTATAAAAATAATTTTTTTTTCAATATTACCAAAAAAGTAGTATTTTTTTGAAAGATCTTAAAATTCACAAAAATATTATATTGATATGAGGTATTAATTAATGAAATTATTTATAAAAATTATATATGTAATATATGATAATTTCAGATTCCATCACATTCTTGAATAAAACTATCTATATTATCTTGTTATTTCCCTAGATTCAAAATATTATTAAAATATAATATTAGCCATTACATTGCTCACCACCTTACAAATTTTCCACCTTTTAATATAATCAATATAAGATCATCACAATATTTGGGTCATTTATTATCAGAACTTCTTCAGGTTCCCACATAACCTTCTCTATCTTATTATTCTTCCAATTACATTAACCAACCAATTCATTAAATTACTCATGATTTTTTCTCTAGTGTCTTGAATCTTGATAGGAACTTCACATTAAGATAAATCAAGTGAAAATTAAATTTCCTTATATGTAATAATATGAATTGGATTTATCATTTACATCATTAATAAATAGATATGGAACACATCATGTACTTTAGTTAGGATAAGATCCATTTCAATGACAAGCCACAACACCATTTCCTTCAAGAATTTTAAAAGTTCTTATGTACACAGGGAACAATCATCGTTTTATATAGAATATTATAACACAATTTTATAGAGGTATTTTTATGAAAATGTGATTTCCTAGTTTAAAATAAAAACTTTTCCTTTTTTTATCAGTATGGTTATTCTTCCTGCATTGAAAATATTTAAAATGTGTCTAAATAGTATTTATCTTTTTTGTTATATTCTCTAAAATTTCTAGGCCTATAATATTCCTTTCACAAACTTCATTCCAACATGTTGGAGAACAACATCTCTTTCCACATAAATCTTCATATGATGTCATTTTAATTTTTTAAGGAAAACTATTATTATAAAAAAATATTTCAATTGTTATATACGGATTCCATATACATTTTTAGTCATGTGAGAATTCCCATAATAGGTATTTTATTGTTTAAATAGTCCTATCAAATTTTCCATTAGTCTGAGGATGAGATATGGTGCTCAAATGAAACTTGACATCAAGAGACATCTAAATAATTTTCCAATTTTTTGGGTAAATCATGGATTATGATATGAAACAATTGAAATAAGAGCACCATGAAGTGTTAAAAAACCATTAATATTGACTTTTTAAATACTCATGAGAGTTAAATGCTCAATCATTGTGCAGAAATGCTTAGATTTGTTATAATGGCCAAAAATAGCACACCTGGTAACATTTATTTTGTGAGTCAATGGAAATCAAGTGACATATCCCAAAATATTTTCATCCCATTATCTTATAGGAATAGATAGAGTTAGAATAACACACTTATGCTATAATGTCTAAAAATTCACCTATAGAAAAATCCATCATCATGATACATAATCAGTAATTTCACACTACATATTAATATACTAAAATTGATCCTTCATATAACTATATATCATGTCGCTACCATGTTTTATAGTGTAATTTAATCTATTACCATCATCTTATAATTCTATATTCAAATAAGTTATGAATAGAACATATAAATTATCCACATATTTAAGAACAGCACTGTTATAAATGATATTTTTTATATTCCACCATTCATAGATTAAATTTTGTTTCTAAAAGTGTAATGAAAAATATTATAATTTTTTATTCATTCCAATAATAGTGGTATAGAAATCATCTTAAAAATGTGTGATGGGACTATTCCTTTATCATTCATATTTTGATGAACCATCGCCCACTAGAAAATCACCTTAGTGATATGACCCCACAGTTACCCTATAATATCTTGCCTTCCATACCATCACCTGATAGGGTATTATAATTATTAGGATCACATAATTGACTAACTACTTTCCCCATAGGTCAACACATATTCTTTCAGTGTGCTTATTCCTCCCTCAACCATACTTTTGGAATCATCATAGGAGTTCACCTATCCTGAACACTACTCCCTGCTAGCTACACTTAACTTGGGAGTTCTAATCAGATAGTCTCTTGAAAAAAATGGGGAAACATTTTTGTCATTTGTAGTATCATTTTTCCTTTCTTTCTCACTCTTTTAGTGGTCTTACACTATCCAACCATTTTAATAACAACATTATCCTTATGGACCACAAACATCATAAATTGGCTATTCCTTTGAATGTATGGCTACATAGTGTATGTGATACCATTTATTCACATCCCATCCCTGACCATCATATCCATGATAGAGTGATGCTTGACATCATGTGAGCCTTACCATATTCAAGTGGATATATCTTGTAGTGAGGGTATTGAATGTAATCATTAGGTGACAATACAATTATCATGATCCCAAAAGAAAAACAAATATTAGACACAATATAAAAAATTCAATCATAGAACACGTTGAAAAATGTAAATTTCATACATGTTATGAAATAATAGTGGAAAAAATGTAGGGATAATATCTTATAAAAAAGAATAATATTAAAAAATAATAATAATATTAGAGTAATACGGTACTTGTCCTAATTCTGAATGATATTTATACTCCTCTCCTTGTCTACACACCATAGGGTCATTTCACTTTCCTGAGTCTCTGGTCATGAAGCATAATAGAACATAAAAATACTCAAGTTGGCTATTATTACATGTCTTGGTTGGACATAACCAATTTCCCTTAACATAGGTGAATAAGAAATTTAGTTGTATTACATGAACATAAAATCTACACATATATAAAAAATATATCATAGAAGTATGAAACACAAGTTTGGTCCTTGGGTACTGGATCTACATGATCCACAACCATTACTAGAGAAACATACCTTAATTGAGGCAATTCTTGATAGATTATTAGTAACTATCATGAAACATACTCTTCAAGTAGATATCTCCATGAATTTGAAAAATTCTGCAATATGGGATAGTCCATGTACAAGGAGACCCAGGTATATAAAATTTATCTCATTTTCATAGCCTAAACATTCTTCAAATAATCCATGTCAAACAAATTCTAGAATATAACTCTATTATGGATATACCCAATTAGGTGGAACATCTCACTAACATGAATATTCCATATAAATTCCAAAAAATTCATCGAACATCACTATCAGTGTATAGTCCCAAGCATGTGTCACATCTCACATGATGACCAAATTGGATAAACCAATATGCATGACTAGTGTAGATAAGAATAGTTCTTATAAAATACATTAAATAAAAATTCTAGATAATATCACATCATGTGTAGAAGAACCATAAACATAGTCATCACAATCGTCATGAAAGAATTTCAAGAACAAGTCAAAGGATACACAAACAAAAATTTTATAAGATCATTATGATTCACTAATGCAGGGAAATTATTTACTGTTGTTAACATTGAATAATTTCATATAGGGAGATGAACATGTTTTTTATATGTCATTTACAAGGATTTAGGTTCCTTAATAAATCATTACTACACCATTGGTCCACACACTGTATATATATACATTTTGTTATACCACATAATTTTTATTTAATTAAATATATTTTTTTTGTCTGTTCAGGTTGTATTTTCGTATTTTACTGTATATTTTTATGGACATACTGTTGTGATGAATCCAAATTCATATAAATCAGTTGAATTGAGAATTCTATTAGTTTAGTATAAATATGATGACTTTGACTAATGAAAATAGAGGGAGACTCAGGTTAATAGTTATAACGGTGTATGTTTGGATAATGGAAGACTCCTAGGAGAACATTGTGTGATCTCATAGACTAAATATGTGCTTTTTTATATTCATAATGTTTCTTGTATCATGGATATTTGTGAGTTGGATTCCATTGTTTTAGCTTAGATACCTAATTTATTGAAACAAGACCGCCTAACTTACTTTTTAGAGATGATATACCATTTAGGGTTAGAATTGTATCATCCTCTAATGTTATTGATCCTAAAACCCCTTGTTTTTTAATTAAATGTTACTACTATAATTTAGAAATGTAATTATTCAATAAAATATCACATAGATAATGATTTAAAGGCTTTGTGTGGGGGTAAAATTTTTGTTAACCCCGTGTAATATTCAATGGAATATTTTTGGAGTTAATAATTAGTATTGTTAGGTCTATAATGAATAGTGTATTTGAGGAACAACATAGCATTTTTTATCATTAGTTCTATTAATATATCCGTTTAAATAATAATTTATTTAATATATTCCCATTTTTTGTATAGTTAAAATAATAATAATTATTAAAATTGTGTTATTATTGTTATTTTTCTTAGAGAAAAAAATGGAAATGTACATGTACAATTAATAACTATGTTATGATGGAAATATTTTTAGGGTAAATATTTTACTATCAAAAATTTAAAAAATGGTAATATTATTAATTATGGTTCATAAATGAAAATAGGTATGGTTAATAAATTTGAATTACCATTATTAGTATTTAATGACTGCTACATGGGAGATGTTTATTCTAATAATTATGTAAGATATTTAATAACAACTATAAATTAAATTTTTTATTGAAATTTATAAATTATAATGGTGTGTGTGTGTGTATATAATGTGCATGTAATATATATATATATATATATATAAATTTGACCAAGAGTATATATTTTTATACGATTGTTTATATATATAATTTGTGTGTGTATATATGTTTATATATATATAAATATTTGTGGGTGTATATATACAAATCTATATTATCCACTGTATATATGTATATCTAGTTGTGTATATATATATTACGTATATATATATATATATGTGAATTTTAATTTTTAATAAACAAATAATTGATTTATGATAAAGAAAAATAAAATAAAATAAATAAGTGTATATTGGTTCATGGTTGTATTATACAAGTAATATAGGAGATTTATTTGGTCATTGTGTAACCCAAGGAGGACGAGGGAAAATAACAATGAATTGGGGAAAATATAAATAATGTAAATGTTCAAGAAAATATAAATTTAAAAATGGGTTGCACCTATTTAAGATGTTTCCATCCCACCTCCACCATCTCTCCTCACTTAAATACCTCCCCTATCTCCCACCTCATATAATAATTTTTTATTTTATGTTATTATTATAGTCAAATATCACACTTCAATATAGCATGTGATATTGATCTAATTGACTTGAGATCAGTGTCATTTGATTTTTCATGACATGTTGAAATTTATTAATAATTTTGATTATGAATTTATTGAGGATCTGGATATGTAATTACACTTGAACATATACCCCTATTTTCAATCTGCATTATACATATGGTGGGATTCCATTTACTTTTGCACATATTTTCTTACAGGTTTAGGGAATGATTTTATAGAACTTAGGTTATCCCATAATGCCTATGTCTGATTCTTGATCACTGAAGTTTTGTGTGTATCCTTTAACATGTACTTTTGATTCTTTAATATTTATTATGATGACTAAGTCTGTGGTAAAATGTGAAATTCAATGATAATTATTTATTATTTCCATTAAATTTATTATATAATATTTTTCTATTCAACAATAGTTTAGAATTATGATTTGGCCAATTTGGATGGCATGTGAGATGTGAAACATGCATGAGACTAGCCTCCTAGGGGGATTTTCCATAATTGGATCTTAAAATCAATGGAATGTTATAGATGGTAAGATGTGTCACATGATTATGGAAATCCATATTGGATTTATGTGTTAGACTTGTCTCAACATGTGAAAATTGACTCATGTTTGGGAAATATACTCAATATAAATGTGTAAGAATTCGGTTGACATGTACTTAGACTAACCTTGATGAAAAAATCTGTTACATGATGGGGGTAATCCCCATGATGAGGATTTTTCTTTCCAGATATCTATTATCCATCAAATAATATATAGATGTAGATATGTTTCTCCCGTCATAGTGTTAGAGTATGTATAACTGGTCCCCTATGAGACAACTTGTTTTTAAAACTTCTATGATATATTTTTTATACAAGTACCATGTTTCTGTTCAGAACAAACACATTTATATTTTCTTCACTAATGTTAAGGTCCATTGGTGGTATCCTACTGAGTCTTGTTCTCAATCCCTGCTTAGGTATTTCTATGTGCTGGTAGAATTCATGACCATAGTCCTAGTGAATGGAAATGAATCTTTAGTGGATGGGTATGCAGAGAAGTAAAGAGGAGGTGGAATACAATGATGAGAACCAAGGAGCACAAAACATATTTATTTTAATTATATTTTACATATACTAGAGATCAGATTTATAGATTTAGAGCCTCTATTAATATATGAAACACATTCCATTTATCAGTTTCATCATGTTCTATGATTATGTTAATTATTATGGTTAACTTTTTCATATGAAATTACGCTTAGGATATAGTCTTTCAATTGTTTCACTAGATCCCCTCATGCCTATTCAGTAAAAACTTGTGTATGGGGAGACCCACAGAAGATCTTGTGAAACTATGACATAGAATCAGTGATCTAGGTCAAGATGTAACACCCATGTCCGTATATATTATATACATGAACATATGATCTTTCCCTAGACTCACTTCAGTCATGATTCATTGATATTTCATTCTTAACACATAAAAATCACTATTTTACTTCCCTATGTGGAAATTTAATTAGATATAATAATCCTTGGGTAGCTTAATCAATCACCTTTACCTCATGTTGTCCTCCTTTTTTTTAACATATGTATTGAAAACTCTTTTGATGTATATGTTTCTAAAATTTATTAGTATAAAGACAATATCTCCATATATTGGTTGAGAAAAATTTATCTTTGAATTCAAGATTATGATGTGATAGTTTGTTTCATGAATCTTTAACTTTTTTTCTTCTTAGGAATAATTTTGTCATTATATAAATGGAAACATTTATGTCGATTATTTTATTTGTCATGGTATATGAAAAATTCATCATTTTATGATTGATTATTAAAAAAATTAGAAATATGCACTCTCCTATTAAATTATTCAAAAAATTCATCCCATTCTATCGACTATATGAACTTAACCTATTTATGTGTATTACTTGTTTAAGTGTTATTCAATTAAGAAATATTGAGAATTAAACATAGAGAGTAACCTTCAAAAAAAGTATAAATTCACCACAATTGTGATCATAGATATGTAATTTTATTTGAATACTATTGTATGTATTGGATTAAATGATATATCCTCACTAAAGACAATATTCCCAATAAAAGAAACATTTTGAAGCCATAATCCAAAATTCCTAAATTTCTCATATAATCATTTTTTTCTACGGTTCTAAACATTGATCCCCATTTGAATCTCACTATCTTAAAAATATTATACATATAATAAAATATCAATAATAAATATTAAAAATGAAATTATCAATATATTCTCTTAACACTCTAATTAATATATTTGAAAAATAGAGGGTCTATTTGTCAATAAATTATTTTTACAATACAATCATAATGCTTATAGGTCATAAAAAATAAATTTATTAAAATACCATATTTCTTTACTTGTAATTTTTGATACCTATAATAATCTTCAAATCTTTATAAATATTGAGCTCCATGGATTTTATTGAAAAACTCACTAATGTAAAAAAGGTGATATTTGTTCTTTATAGTAATGGAATTGATTCCCCTATAATAAATACATAGCCTCATATATCCAACTATTTTTTTGAAAAAAAAACTAAATCTATCAAAGAATAAACTCTAAGCATTATAAGTAATATTTGACAGAATTATTATTTTTATTTATTTAATTTCACTAATTCTACAATAGATTATCTATAAGGATTCATTGATATATTTCATACAGTAAGGGGTCAAGTCAATGGAAAACTCGACTTTATGTTATGGTGCATTTCCAGAAAAATAATTTAACACCTAGTTAATTTATTATGTTATAATAGATACATCATCAATTAGGATATTTAATTTTTCATCCCTAGATTTATTCTGAAATTCTTCCCCAAAAATATCCTTTAGAGGAACTATAGATGGTGAATATATGCCCAAAGTAGACGATGTAGTATCTACAACAAAGATATGAATTTAAATATCTTTGTTATGAATCATAATTAACTTACGTTAGTGTTATATTATTTAATTATATTTGGATATATAATCCATAAGAAGTATTATATCAATATCAAAAATTTGAATAATAGTAATGTTTGGAAATATGATTTTTTTTGTAAAAAATTGGAACAGACTGGAAAATACTCATTACGGTGAGGTTTCTATAGATAATATTGATTGAAAACTAAATTGTTATGGATTTAGGTGAATATAAAATTTCTTTTGAAAACACGTAATATATTAATGACATATAAGATATAAAATCAAATAATGAGTCAAAAAAATTGATTACATAGTTAATATACCTAGAACCACATCATTAGGTAATTTAACAATTTTTTTAGTGATCCGATAAGCTTGGCCTTGATACAGTAACCATTTGAGAAGAAACACTCAATTGAATCAAATGAAATTATCTTTCAATTGTTCCCATATCCTTAATGTGGAAACCATGAACATTGAAATATTCTATTGTGCAAAATAAATCAAGAGACTGGTGGCCAATGTTTTCATACATGATGAAAACTTAAATTCCTAGAAAGGATGCTGCATGGTGTTTCATTCCACTCAATTTACAATAAAGAAATTTAACCCTTTTTTATACACATTTTTAGTATTTCCCATTCTATATTTATCAAACACCATTTTCTTGTATTTTATTATTTTTAGAAAAAACAACATGGAGAATTATTTTTCTGTCTATATATAACATGATAAATATCCAAATATTATAATAGTGGTAGGGAGACTAGTTCACTATGAAGGATTTATGTTACTCTATTAGGTAAATGGAAAATAATACTCATGGATTACATATATATTCTAAAACATTTGTCAACCTTGTAAACATGGCATCTAAATTTGTAACATTTTCATTTCCTTTACTTTTATAATAAAAAATTGTCTTTCGGTATCCACTAATTCATGATGAGGGAACTAATTTTCAATGGAAATTATAATAAAATAATTTAAATCCATTTTTTCTATTTCATTATCATCATTAGAGATTATAATCAATGACTATTTTTGATCCTTATCCCCTGTGAGATGATAATCTACCTAGAGAACATTCTCTCATTCATTCCTTCTCAAAGAATCAAATGAAACATCTAAAGAACATATCCATTTCTCAACTAAAAATGTATTATTAGTCTCATTTAATGATGGAGGCTTCTACCATAATTTACAGTAAAAAATTATTGCATGATGTTGGTAGTAAGTGTGTTCTTCTATAAAATAATGTTTCATGGTCATTAACTGAGTCCTCATACCTGATATAGTTATAATTGTTTCATCTTTATCTCGAGAAGAAATTATTTTTCCAAATAATGATTCATTTCATTTACATGGTGATAAATCCCAACACAGATTACATTAATTTTATCTTTTTCTATTACATCCACCATGAACCATTTCATAACAATAACAAATAATAAATTATATCACAGAATTTTGAATTTGAAATTATTAATAGTAAACTAGAGAACCATAGGATATAACATAAAAATTAATTCATAGATAATATTAGGATAATATATTTAGTGTTATTGGGAATATAATTATATTTAAATAATTCTTAATGATTTTGGTAGTAAATGTTAATTATATAGTTTTAATCCCAAGGAGTTTTAAACTAGGTGCGCACTAGGGGAATAGTAAAATTGTATGAAAAAAATTGATGAGAAATACTAATCGAACTATATTTGTGGTTATTACCATCGATGCATTTAAAAAAATACATTTATAATATCAGAATAGTGAAATATTTCAATGAATTACAAATAATCACTACCATATCAAAACATTAATATATTATTCTATAATGAGATATATCCTCAAATATTGGAATAGGTTTATGATTCATAATCTATGTTATCCTTAATATAGTTCCCAATGTTTCTAATAAAATTCCACTAATACCTAATGTAATACTAGAACCTATAACATAGAACCGAGGGTTATTTTAAAGTACTTTAATATAATAGAATTATTCTCATATCAATGGATCACATAGTTTTACTGTCTTGGGAGAGTCGATACATATATGATTCTCACACAACATCTAAAAACATAAAATATCATAAAAACATCGGTATGAAAACATTATAGTTTAATATAATAAATCACAAAATTCATTTATTGATTCCCTCATGGTATGTTAGGAAAAGGATATAATAAAAAATAGTGATATTAGATTCTCATTAAGGGAAAAAATAAAAAATGAACTATCATAATATAAATTACACATGGATAATATAGTCAAGTTAACCATTAATAAGTTATTCTAAAAACTAAAAAAAATTAAAACAAAACTAAATCCATTTATAAGAATACAATATAAATATTAACATTTATAATAAGAGATATTTTTCTAATTATAGAATACATAAATTCTGATGTCAAAATCAAATAGTGAATGCCTTGTTACAAGAAAACATACCTAAAGAAGTAATGTGTATTCTAAATATCTAAACTAGTTTCTCTCACGAGACCAGTAGTTTTATTGGGAGTCTATAATGGCCCACCCACATCATATATAATGCCTGATTAATTTATCTTATGAAAAGTGTGGTAATAATTGAAATATATAATTAATAATAATTTATATATAAAAAATAAAAAATGAAATATTAATATTTTCTCAAATCAAAAGAAATAACGTTATTATACGAAATATATAGTTTTATGGGGGAAGATATTGAAATATTATATCCAATTTAAAGAAAAATATTCACACAAAAACATTGAAAGAATAAAAAAAATTGTTAACAAAAAATCATAAAATCATACTTAATAATTTCAACTCTTAGGGGATGCAAATAATGTAGACCAATAGCATAACCACTATCTATGACCATAAAATCATTAGGTAATGATCCCAAACTAGTGTACATTATTAATTTATTTCCATGGCATGATTTACAGGAAAAACACTCTACCACATGATTCCCTTCAATCCAGGTATGGTACATAGTAATTCCATTTCTGAAAAAATTGGACTTCTTGATATAATATGATCACTCCCATGGAATATTTAAACTCATTTTAAAAAACCCAACAAATAGGGGTTAATCAGATTCCATTCCCACAATCTATGGTTTTTTACTCCTCAAATCATTAGGCTAGTGTTTAGGTCTCTTCCACAATGTCCATGGATTTTCCTTGATTAAAAAATTCACTGATTAATAGGATGACTAAAACCCTACTGTATATCCAGAGATCGACACCTCCCATCACCCCATAAATATATGATACATCCAAATTTGATTTCAAACCCACAATAGGTTTCTTTAATATGACCCACCATCTTGTATTACCTCTTATAATTACCTATTCATTCATAATATAAGGAGAAGAATTATTAAACTAGTGACTCTCATCCCACCCTTGATCAGGACTATGAGATCCTCCACTATTTATTTATCTTTAAACTAAAAAATTGTAGTGTTTTTATTCCTTATAATCACTTATTTCATTCTTTTCATAAAATTTAACACACCACCACAAAAAATACTACGAATATTATCCTCCACCCCTTGTAGTTAACTCCCAAAATCCAATACTCAATAACTTCTGGTACTGAATCACATTTTATTGTAATATTAATTAATTTCCCCATTAATTCATAATTAGTTTTCATAAAATAATTAATTATTAAATATATGATAATAATTCAAAATGGTCACATGAATATTTATTGATAAAAATACCATTTTTAATGAAAATATTTATATTAATATTAAAAAAAATTCTATATTGTTGTAACTTTTTAATTAGAAATAAAATTGGAATGATTTTAAAAATAATTTAATTTATTTATAGGTCGTTATGATGTTAAATTAAATTCAATATAGTAATGTTAAAACAAAAATTCGAGCCCAAATTATTGAAAAATTCAAATGTACCTTATTTAAAAATGAAAAGAATATTCCTTTTAAACAATTTAAAAAATTAATCACGTTAATATATTAAATAAAAATTTAATCAATTATTAAAAAAAACACTCTTGAAAAAATTTCTATAAACAATGGATATGGAAGAAATAAATATTTTCCACCAATGTGAGAAAAATTTCAAATTTTTAATGAAATGTTACATTGGCTGCTTATGTACATAAAAAGAGAAAAATAAAATGAAAAATATAAATTATAGAAATATGAATACATGATGAATATATATTTTAAATATTTAATACCAATAAAATAATTAAACTAGAGTAGAAATAGACAAAAAAAATCCTGAATATGGATGAGATTTTGAAACAAACCGTTACCTTAGGTCTGACATACATTGAAATTTCTCTAAGCCTCATTGTCAATAAATTTAAATTTATTATTATTATATAAAATCACCATATTAATTATTATAATATCCAAAATGATCCAATAATAACATTTTAATACTCTTCTTTTAATAATTATTTATAATATCATCATTTTTGAGTCTTAACTGTTCAAATTTCCATGTATGATTCAATTTAGTAGTTTTAGTCCTTTCATCCTTATCATGGTTCCATCATAAATATAATTTTAATAATTATATTCATATATTAATTATTCATTATTAAAATATTTAGAATCATCCTTGAATGGTGAACATGAAAAATGAATCACTTCACTTCATGGAGGCGATAATGCACACATATACAGGAGAGCGATTATCAGTTTTTTCAAAGAGGGGTTGAGAAAAATTTGAAGTGACATATTATATTTATGAGATCATAAATATTTCATAAATATAATATATATTTATTAGTTTTTTTGTTACTACCATCCACCAAATGTGCTGATAGAAAACTATATATGCTAATATGTGATGATGGTAACTCACACATATGCACAAGCGATGTTTTTCATTTTTCATTTGATGTAAAATAGATTTAATATGATTTTTTAAATAATCATGATAATGTATTCGTATATTTAAAATGTTTTATGCATATTTCTAATGTTAGTAATTATTTTAATATATATAAGAAGAAATATATTTGAAGGAGTTGTAAAAATTATCACCTTCTCTTGGAGATAAATACTTTTGAATTTTTTTTAATTATGATTTGGATGAACTAATGTGAAGTCGAAGAACCTGAAGAATGCGTATAATGATATGGGAGTGTTATTTTTCACAGGTAGGTCAAGATAGCTAGCTCTTTTTTTTGATAATGTTAGGGTATGAGATGCCATTTTATAAATGAGGTGAGTGAAGCCCTTGAATTTTTTAAATGTCTTAATATATAATTTTGTCACATTATTGAAATTATTTAAATTTTTTTTATAATATTATAATTTTATATGATTAAGGATGAAATTAATCCCAATATTTACCTATAATATAGTGTTTTGTTCACTTTAACCATTATTTATGAGTTTAAAATCTCATTGTCCTTTTTTACAATTACCAAAAAAATAGATTTCTACTATTTAGTGGTCAATGAAGTTACCAATAAAGGAAATTAACTCATCAATGGAACATTTTAGTTATGTTTAACCGTACACATTTTACATGACAAAAGATGGTATATTTTTTGAATTATAATTTTTTTAATAAAATATTGTTTATTATAAAATTCTATTAAAGTCATTTTTGGAAAGATAAATTAACATTTATATTAATTTCACTGATATAGTAATATAAATTTAATATAAACATTTTAGACATCCCAAATTTTTCATTTTGATCTTCAAAATTAACAGTACATCTCAAAATATAAAAGAATCTTAAAAGAGAGAGACGGTTTTAATTTATCTTTACCAAAATTACTATATAATCCATAAACATTAAATAGTTTCCCAAAAACAATTAAATATCAAGAATAATGTTATAACGGTATAAATGCTTCCAAACAATAATATTTTGGATGTTAAATTATGGTCTTGTAAATTAGTTTAAACATTGGTTAATCTGATTTACACTATTACCATAACAATACATTTTTTCTATTTTTTACTATTCATTTTCTAAAAAAATACTATTTCAATTATTAAAAAATAATAAATATGAAAATTAAAAAAATTAACATGTTTTACCAAATTCAATCCTTCTATGTAGTACAAATTAATTGTACAAAAATATAATAAAGCATAGGGAAAATTGATTTTTGAAGAAAAAATTCATTTTTATTACTAAATTGATTTTTATAGTTAGATCAATTAGAATGTGAATCCTATTTTATTATTTATATAATGTTTAATTAATTTATAATTAAATTAATTTTGGATAAAAATAAAATATTGTGCTTCTTTTTAAATGAAAATAAATGACACATTTTAAAAAATAATGGATTTTCCAATTTTTATAAACAACTATATTTTTTTGACAAGTAACAAACTTTCACCCCTAAGATAATTCTAATATTTTGAGTTTATAAATAATAAAAAAAATAAAAAAATAATATAAATGTTATGAAGTTGTTTTTATGTCACATCATTTAATTAAACAACATATATTGTGTCGTTTCTTCTCTAGAATGACATGAATATATTAATTAAAGCTCGGGCATTAGATGAGGTCTTTAATATCTGGATTCGAACCCCTAGATGATGATGAATAAATAGATTCGTGCATAATAGGGGAATGTACATGGTACTAAGGTAGGATGAGATTAGGTCATGGTCCCCATTTTTACTAATTTTGGAGATGGACCATTGACCATTCATAGTACGATCTAGATCAATTAAACTATTCAAATTTTTATTTCCCAGAATCATGTTTCCCATTTAATCAGAACTATAAATTTTTTATCAACCTTGACATACTAGTCATGTTTTAGTTAGAGTTAATTTTTGTATACACCATGGGATAATAATGTATATTATCTTCATTGATTACAAGGGTTTCCTATAAGAGTTGATATATATAGAAAACTATGGGACTCCTAATCTAAGAAATGACTAGATCAGTTGTGATCTTTAGTATGGAGTAGTTTACTAGTTATCAATCACACATTGACTACTATTTATGGAATGAATTGTTTTTTATTACCAAATGAGAGAAGGATGATTTCATCCATAAATGGTATGTTGGAGCCGGTAGGGAGGGACATGTCATGACTTTATTTAGAGATATTATATCATATGATTATAGCATGACTCTTATAATGGTTTTAAATATATGAAATCATTTTCTTCAAGTGGTTGTCCTGTATCTGGATGTATTTTCAGAAGTAATTCTTTGTCTCCCAGTAGTGAATGGAAATTAATTTGAGATCGAACTCATGGTAGGGATCAAAATTATAACAATTTTCCTATATCATATATTTATAGTATAGCTAAAGGAACATAAATTAAAATCTAGTATTATGAAGTGAATGTATATATTAGGACTGTCACATAACCTTGGGGGTGCTCCAATAATCATCACAATGTCATTGAAGGGAATCCTTCTTCGATGGGTAAAATTTACGAAGTTGTACCGAGCGATTGTATAGAATTGATACCCATTTATGAGAATGTATGTCATTTTTAACCAATTCTAGAGATCCTGGTGGTTCCCTAGGACAAAAAAAATGCTAGACTACCACTAGATACTAGTTAGAGAGGTGGATATTCATAATACATATTTTAATAGTAGATACAAATAGCATGAGAATATTTTCATACATTTTTTGTAAAAAAATAAATTTTTATGTATCTCTTGAGTTAGATCATCCACTTATATCTCAACTAGATTTTTGAATTCATTTTTCATGATTTATTGATTATATATAAGATTGTATATATACATTTCTATGATCATGGATATTTGATTATGTATTCATTAATCACATTAATATTTATTAAAAACTATCGAAGTTGTAAATTTTGATTTAAGAGGTGTAGATCCTTGTTTATTTATTTTATGAGGTAGTAGTTTCAGTGTACATAGATAAGGTAGAGGTGGGGTTATCTTTGGATCATTTTTACAATTATTCCATGATTATGAACTTAAATGAGAGGTGTATTAATAATTGAATAAATATGAATTCAACCATTTCATAGAGATTTTTTATGTGTAAAAAATCAACGGAGTGAAAGTCTAGTGGATGGATCATTATTTAGAGACCTTCATAGTGATGAATTAAATATTGCGTACAAAACTAATTTTGACATTTCCAGAGAATTGGTTGGGATATGATGTTTAATATGATTCCATGGGAGTTTCTATGGCAGTTGTGATGATGAAGAGGGATCAAGTTTCACCAAATGAGTCATGGAAGTGGTGAAACAGTGATATGAACTACGACACTCATGAATAAGAAATATTAATTTTCATTCATTCTATGATGTTTTTGTAACATCATATCTTTGGGGAGAAAATTGTTTCTTAGACAAACCATTCGAGTCTATAATAAATATTCTCTTAGTGGGATTAAAACACAATTTTGAGGCCCTGGGAGAAGTATAGTAAGACAATCGATATCATGATATCCAAGAATTTTTGGAATGGGTAATGTCATTATAGATTATATAATAAGGAAAATTCTAACGATGTAGGAGTGGATAGGGTGATCATCACATTTGGAATGGAATGTGCTGAATTTTTATGATTAGGAGATTATAGATGAATTGAATTGTAACATAGTCATGTAAGTGCCCCTAAAATGGTTCCCTTTAAATGATCAGTCGCATGGAATAAAGGATGCCTCTCCATACTTAAGAGACTATTGAATAGCAGTGGAGATATAATAATGGTATAGTGGGGAGACTATAAATTCAAGATCAGATAATCAAAATAGTATAAGAGATAAATAATAAAGAAACTAATAGTGAAAGAAGTATAAAAATGATTTAATTGAGGAAAACAAATATAACTGATAATGTGGAAAATGCCAAATATATACCAATAACAATCCATGTGTGGATGTGCGTATATAGATAAATACTTAAAGACTATATGGTAGTACACTAAGATAAATTACATAAATAAATTAAAATAAAAAAATTATAAAGGATTAATAAATTATCATCTTGAACATTAGATATTTCTTATGTTCCAAACTTCCATCTCCGTGTACAAGCACTACTACAGTAGCATAATTCATAGACATGCCAAAATGAGGTCTTCTTAGGTACCATAACGAAAAGGCAACCCAAGAAGGTTGTGAGATAAAATCATTAAGCCACAACCAATAGTATGTAAACCAAAATCTAATTCATGAATATTAAATTACATAGTGTGAATTTTTTGATGGGTGAATTAATAATTTTTTTAAAAAATCAGCTCGGGTTCATAAGTTACTAATGGATAACCATACTTGCTACATCATAAGATAGAATGTCTATGATGAATATATATATATATATATATGAGTCTCATAAATATATATACATATATAAGGGTAATCGTTCATGAGGGTTATGTGTATCATAGTGAAAAGTCGCATGCCCAAATCTCTCAAACAATGTATGATGCCTTAATGAGTATGATTAACACTACAAAAGGAGAGTCTTACCCAACATCCCAATCAAGGAGGTGTGGAACATCATGTGTAGAAACCAATGTGTTGTGGGAAACAAGTAAACATTTTTGACTTACGGGGTGTGACACATCACGACCAACGACCATACTCAAGATCTATATATTCATTAATAAGTAAATGTTAAACATATATTCCTTATACGATCTTGTATTATTGTTCCATAAAGAGGAAACAGATATTTCTCAAGGTGGATTTGATACATTTTATATTATTCTAATCACCATGTCTTTTTAAATGATAATTTATTCATGAAAATTTGTGTTATAGTATTTAAAAAAACCACATATCATTGATATTAATGTAGTATTTATTGAGTATAAAGGTACATGTGACCATCTAGATTCGACTATTATATGGTTGTTTATCAAATATGACCATTGGTCAATATGACTATTGGAAGCTATACTAATGGAAATAATTTTAATGTTATAATTATCAATTATAAGACGTAATGAGAAAGGATAATTAATGTAGATATGAGAAGTGGCGACCTAAACTAGTAGAGTTATTCCATATAAATCCCATTTTTTCGAATGGGTAGGGAGGTAGCATAGCTAGGGTTCTCCCATGAACATTCCTATGCAATGGTTAAAAAAGATAAACTTGAATGAAATCAACAACAAGATAAGTTCATGTTAGTGGGAATAACCGCTCGAGTGATGTTTGTTGAGCCACCCAATGAATCTTCCACTATCTCACATGTTATAGTTATATTTTATATGAGTGTTATAATGTGATAAATTTTCCAATCTTATTTAATTGATATATTATTAAATTGTATAAATAAATTATTTATTCCATCAATTCTATTTTATAAATCGAATTTATTAAATGTGAATAATTATAAAAATTTATTTTGAAGACAACAATTGTATTTTAAATAAAGAGGCTCTATTTTTCTAATATAATAACTAATTATTAGTAATTCTTATATTAATTAAATAGTATGATAAAAAATTATTATTTTAATTTAAATATTAAAATATTTTCAAGGAATTGTTTTGAGTCTGAAAATATACTAACCATTTTCGACCATCTATCTTATTAATAAATATATATTTTTATAATTAAGGTTAAATATTATAATTCATGGAGAATTAAAATGACAAAATAATTTTTTATGAAATAACAATTGAGTAATTAAGTTACTGTAATATTATAGTAATTTTATAAAATAATTTATTTTTTCTTAAATAGTAAAAAAATGTTTTTATTTTTTGGTATGTTTAATGACTTCATAATTATGTACTAATGATGTAATAACTAATTTTCAATAATTTATTAATTTGAATGGTTTATTTTATTAATATTATGTATTTTAATATATTTTAATCAATTTTCTAACCTATATGTTACTTTCTATAGTCTATAATTGAATCATTAACATTAAAAATCATATTTTGTGGAATCATTATATTTCCATACCAAAATAAGTAAAATAAAATCATATCACATATTTGGGTTAAAAAACATAAAATATTCCCCAAATTTCTAAAACTAAGTTAAAACCAATTGTTAAACCCATGGTGTTTCCATTTTCCACAGTATAGATTTTGACTGCCTATATTTGGAAATTATTAAACCAATCATCGAAATTTGATATCAATATCAGCCCATTTACATATTTTCAATCACTCAAATTCTATCCTATATGATGGTATCATAGTATTTACTCCAAATTAGTCCCCCAAATGTGTCCTCCATCCCCCTAGGTTCCATTCCTCAATATCTAGTACTAACTCTTTATATTAATGGAAATATCCACTTCCATTTTCCATTCGAGTTCCATTTTTATGTGTTATGTCATCCAATTTCATAACTAAGTAATACTGTCAACATTATTTTATCTTATTACTGTAATAAGTGTCATTTTTTCTTTGAATAATATTATCCCCTATTCTGTTAACATTCTCTAAAAAACATTTTATACTAGTTATAATTCTTATTTTACTTCTAAAAATATCCCTGTTCTCCTCAAGAATTCTGTTTTATTTTCATATTTTGAATACCATTTCATGTTTATTTTCTAAGGGGATTCATAAAATTTTAAAATGGTATATTTTATCTGGGATTAACATAATTGAAATATTTATTCTCTTTTTGGGGGTTGAAAATGACATAATGATCATGTTTTAATAACTTTTGAAACACCCTAATTTTGATATGATACCAAGTTTCTCTTCCATGGTCTATTTATAAAATGTTTGTTCATGATTGATGAAACTAAAAATAATAAATAAATATAAAGGGGGAATTTTAATAGTTCTCAAATATATAAGTAAAAAAATTTAATCTATAGGGATGATATTGTGAACAATACCTTTATGAATAACATTTTTTATTTTCATTTATGAAACCTTAGTGAAAAACCATGGTGATATGAATAAGAATGTATCCATTAAATATTATATAAAAATTCCCATTTTATGATTCATGTTATTTTTATTTTGATATTCTTTATTTTCCTATTCTCATGCCTAATAACATTTCTCATGTTCTTATTCATATTCTTCATGATTACTTGTAAACTACTTTCCCTTAATAGGGCTCATGATCACCACATTCCTTTGATGTATGTACCCAGGATATGAACTTTATTTACTACAATTAGTATGGACCCATTAGGATTTATTCCAGTGGATTTATAATAACTTATTCAGTTTTCATGTTTCATGTTCCTTATTTCTATGAAACTAATAATTATAAGTTCTTTAATTTGTAACATGTAAATGAAAAGTTTATGTAATAATAATGTAGGATACCATCAACAAATATATCAAATCTAAATTCAAATTCGTAACACCTAGATCATGATAGAAAAATCGATACAAAAATTGAACTAGAACCATTGATGAAAACAATTACCTGATTTTGAATATTTACATTTCCAGTTCAAGGGTTGGGAAGGTTCATTCGTGGGTCCATTGATGAAAATTACCTTAATTTTCTATATACTCACTCTATATTAGTACCACTAAAAAACTAATTCCTACTGAATTATTGTCCATGGTCTATCCAATCTTTGTATTTGGGAGTATTAGTAATGGGAATGTAGTAAATCAACAATTAATTTCAATATATATATCATCACACTAGTTTAACCCATTATAACATTACACCTTTTTAGTCATCATAGTCATAGTTCTGATATACAAAACATATACCTTTATAAAACAATGGTTGTATCCTGCTGCACACAAGGATCTCTGGATCTCCAACACATTAGAGGTTAATGGCTAAGATATCACTCTATATAAATTCTAAAGGTCCTTAGAAAAACTTATTTCAGACCACACAATCCATAAGAACATCACCTCTCCAGTCTATAAGTTAAACATCGATATCATGGTATAACGATTACTCTCTCAATGAGTACTCAAGACAATCATAAGATCTCAAACATGCTGATCTATTGTATATGAGTAGATATGTATTCAATCAATGAAAACTAAGATTAATTTTTTTAAATATGTGTGGAATATCTTGTTTATGATATCCAAAAATAATATTAGTGCATTAGTTAAAAGAAACGACATAATTAGATATTCATCCTAACAATACCTTCTTCATAATTCCATATTCTAGTTTTCCTCTAACTCAGTTGTTGTGGAAGAGCAATCAATGATCGATCTTGGGGAACTAATTGGGTCCCTATGAGTGATCAAAAATGCCTTCAACTATAGTTAAATGATATTTTTTCATCATTTTCTCTAGGTTCAACATTAGGTAATCTATGCCGAGTCAAAGAAGACCATCTAACTTCTTGGGAAAATTGATAGGATCACCCCATGATGATATAATTTTCCTCTTTAATCCATTCATCTCTAGTCATTGAGATGAACATTTTTCTCAATTAACTAGGATAACTCAATATGAAATTATAGTATTGAAATGTGATACCCAACCAAAATGGGCTACATCACATCATAAATTTTTGATATTATAAAGTTTCAATTTTTGAATAGATTCCCATAAATATCTTTACTCATCCATCAACATACATAGTGGGTCCATGTTGTGTAGAGTGATGAAAAATTATGATTTTGAAAGCAATTTCATATTCATCCATATGTATATACTACTATACATGGGATAATAACATAGTGTAAGACTTATAGATGATGTGTCCAGATTCTATGAACCACATAGTAGGAATGTGGGAATTCTTAATTGCATACTCCCTCACATCATGTTTTATAGAAAGAACATCTTCCCTTATAGTAGAATCTCATCCTAGCTTCAAATGTAGTCAAAAATATATCATCAAGGTGAAATATTTTAAAACAAGAACCGAGAAAAAAAATTGGAACAATATGAACCAAAATTTCCTAGCACACATGTATTTTCACCACTCAAGGTCCCACCCATGTCTTTGAATGGGTGATTGGACTAATGAATTCCACCATATTTAAACACCCGATCATTCTAGAACACATTTTACCCACTCGCAAACACCATGGAAAAATTTATATGAGGTCTCCATTCTTTATCACTACTCAATGAAAAACAACATTAACTATTTAGTTCTAATCTAACAGGAACCCAAACAAAATGGTGAACCTTTTTCACATGGGTAGTAGCATTTATCCCATTTAATTTTTGTTTACTTTATAGAGTGTTATATTAACTAAACCTTATAGAATAAATCCTTATTGTGTACCATACCTCTCGTTTTAGGTAGTGAGGATACACATCCATTTAGGTTCCTCTTCTGTTTCCAATGTAACAACTAGGCCACACGGGAACCATAGTTTCAACATAGAAGTATATTTCCCCTTCCCTGAGACCAAGAAAATCACTAAAAAATTCATCAAAATATTGAATGTCCCAATATTCCAAAACAAGTTTTTTCAGTGTAAATATTATCACAAAAACTCACCGGTGGAAACAAAATCGGAGGTCGGGCATCATCATCACTACTCCACAAAAACATCTTAAACAATAGAATTATAGTCAGTAGGGCTTGGGAAAATAAATATGAACTTGTTTTAAATTGGATATAACATTTAATAATTTATGACTCATTTTTATAATATTGTTACACTCTACCCCCCTTGAAAGGAAATTTTCATCTTTGTGGACCGCACACCTCCAATAGTGGTGTTCTTATACCCTTTTGAATATTTATTTTCTATGATAATATTATCTTAATAACCCATCATAAACCACCATGACTAAAATGGTGTTCCACATGACCTCAATTGGGCCTCTCTATACACAATACGTTACTGACAAGTATAGAGGGTATAATTCATTCAGTGAGGATACAACATTCTATATATCATGTCATAACACAAATGGAAAAAAATGAATTGTAAAATATATATTTAGATTAAGTTAAGAAAAGTAAAAATGGATTTCATATTATTACATAAATTATAAAATGATGTTATATGGTTTCATGCCAACCAAGATTATTTGTAAAGAATAGGGGAAAATAAATAAAATATTATTATACACTAGTCTATCTTGTTTCTACCACCAAAACCATGCTCATAACTAAACCATCTACCATGGGATCCTTGACCTTACTAGGATCCATATTCATTTAATTATCACACACATTATATTTCCTATCTAGGGTATGAGTGATGAATCCCAATAATACACCACCAATGCATCCTTTAGGGGATTGAACAAGAATAATAGTTTAGTACATGATAAAAAATAAATTCACACACAATAAAAAAGTTATACCAAGCATCAATATTTTATCCATGCCACAATGAACTATTCTTTAACATACATTGGCTCCTTTTGAGAATATATCAAAACAAAAATGGATAATTGAAAAATTGTGGTGCCATCCTTGAAGCATCTAAAATTTCATATAGGTAGTAGGCCCTAATGTCATAAAATAATATTCCATCATATTTTTTTTTCAATCTCTCAGGTTAGTTCACATAGACAATCATTCCCTATTACAAAAACACCCATCTAGTCACATTAACCATCAAGCCCCACTATCACCTCGTGGATATGATAACAAATGACTATCATAAACTTACTTTAGCACACACATATACATCATATATTATCATCTATCTTAGTCCAATCATCAATTCAAAATAATATTGTAAACACGCTCACTCTATATGGATACTAATCGATGATGTGTGCACCAATTACTTGGGAACATTTCATAGAACAATAAAATAACAGTAAAACTAAAATATTATGGAATATTACAATTGTATCATATCAAGGAACACATATTATATAATTTAACTGATATTAAGATTATAAATTTATGACATTAGTGATGTATTAAGCATCCCATTTAGCTTATTAAATCCCTCTACACAATGCTGTGACCTTGGGAACATCACTACCTACTTTTTTACAACATATTCATTAGTGATGATAAATGATGGATGACTTGGATAAAATTTCTACACTATCCTACTAAACCTAGAAAGATCATGATCTTTAATACATTCCACCAACATGTATAGGATATCACTACCTCCAATTTCACTATATCCATGGTTATACCTTCCTCAGACACCACCATTCATATATAGTTAAACATTTTATCTAGAATATAGTGTTTCAAATATTAGTGTAATGTTATTGTGATTTAATTGTATAAATAATTATTTCCACTTTTATGGAATATTGCTTAGGATTCGATGTGTATAAAAGGTTGTATTCAATGAAAAAATGGTATTTGAGTACAGATATTGGTGGAATAATGTTTTCATGAAATCCATGAACTTATTCTATTCATCTATTAGACCATAGAAAATAAAAATATACAAAAATGGTCATAACTTACCCTAAATATTGTCTTCTAGATTTCATTCTCATTAAACAAAATATGGTGGTTGCTCGATCAAATATCAATCTTTGTGAACCATTAGGATCCCTGAAACTATTTTAGAAGATCATTCATATTTGGAAATTGTTATAATATTATTTTCATCACCCGATTTAGTGTCTTGTGAAAAATTTGTAGTCCTAGAATCCAATATTATTTTATAGAGAACAAGATAGGTTCACCTCATGGGGGAGTAATCAACTAGATAAATCCATTCTATGTCATTACTTGATCTTCACCACGAGCACTTCAGCTGAGTTGGTTATACTAGAATTGAGGGTATTAAAATGGTTTGTAAATATGGAATGATATCACAATTAGATTAAATTTTTGATCAATTAGTCTATATAATATGTAAAATAATCCAACAATAATTTCAACATGTTCCTTATCATTCTAAAAGTTTTTAGTTCACTAGATAGATGATGAATGTAGGAGTTGATAGTAATGGAATGATATATCATACATCTATAATATTACACATAGGGAATGCATTAAGTGAATATATTTTGGTAGTATTAGTCCTTCTACTTGGACCATTGAGAAGGTGCATGGCGGATGCTCAGTTGCATGCTCCTACACATCTTATTGTTGAGAAAGACCATCCCCCCTTGTATGAAGACTCCATATCAACATCACATATAATACCATGACAATAAATTGATGTAAAAAATTATATATTGTGAATGAAAAACTATGATAAAACAACATCCATTATATGAGATCATAAAAAATCATTATGATTATACAAAGGTTCTCCCAAGAGTCTACTAACAATACATTTTATATTCGTTATTACATTAAACAAAGTATAAATCCTTATAAATTAGTCAGATTCATATATATATATATATAATCATATAATACTACATAGGTACTACATATTAATTCCAACATAGATATGTCATAACGTCCTTGGCACATATATATCACACTACTACGAATACAGGTCTCTCCTTAATAGCTATGAAATTTCCAGAAAAAAAGAATAAACTAATACAATGAATAAGAACACAAACACACAAATATATATAGTTTGATCATACATGCATATTCATGATGAATTAATTCAACCAAAATATCATAAAAATATTAACAATAATCATATCAAAAGTAACTCATAGTTCTATTAAACCAGTGGTAACCCAAGACATGAAAAACTAATCTTCCAAAGTCACACACAACTATCTCCTTTATTTTATGTCGCGTATTCTTCCATGAAATAAAAATAATTAGCTAAAATCCCACACATAAAACCTTATTTAAATTTAACTATAATACCAATGATGATACGTTAGAGGTCAGTTACGCATGATTTGGTAAGGCACATGGAAACTCATATCCTTGAGTCCAACATAGCTGTCTCCTTTCTCCCATATCCATGGTTAGTCAAAAATTAATTAATTTAAATAACTATTATACATCATAAAAAAATTATATTATCAAGTGATCCTACATTCCTATTACAAAGGGGTGAGTTCACCCAATACATCTTAGAATAGTAAAAGTGACCATGTTAATATAAACCTATATGTTTGTTACATATGAGCTAAAAATGAAATTGGAAACATCCCAATCTAAGTAGAATTCATTTATATAATTTATAAAGTGTAATATGTTATCCAATAAGGAAAAATATTAACTTTTCTCTGAATTTATTATCATAAATGGGCTATGATGGTACCCTAGTTGGCCCCACAAACATGTTTTGTCCCCCCCATTGCCCCAACCTCGACATTCCTATATATGTTATGAGACTAGTGAAAATCACCATTGGAAAACACATGTAATATTGATCTTATACTTTCCTCACTTACACACACCAAAGAAAATTATATGTGGATACCCATCTAGATCACTACAGTTTGACACACCTCATTAACGGTGAGATTTTAATCAGGTGGGACCCAGCTACAAATGGTGGACCTTGTTGACATCTATAGTTACATTTACCTTTTTATACATTCAAAATTATCTGTTATTATAGTGGTCATGGATGTTAGAATTTAATTTTGGTAGTGAATGGATTATATATAATGATCTTAATGTGTGTGGATGAAGAGAGTGGTGGCATCAATTTTGAAGGGATGGAGGTGACACATATGCAATTCTCTAAAATATTATAATATATTATTCTCTTACTCAACTAAAGATGATAAAAAATTACAAAAAATAATGCAAAAAGGATATGTTAAAATTATTATCCACCATTTAATTTAGTAAAAGTGTTTTGTGATATTTTAAAATGTATCTCTTAGGTTATCCCATGATAAACCTGTTCAAACCTTAACTGTGTAAAAAAAATTCAAAATTTTCTATTTATTATCAACCAAGAGTTAATATGAAATTATAAAATAGTATTAGTTATTATAATTAAAAATATATAAACCATTTTACAAGATTCATTTTCTATAATTATTAGAAAATAATTTGACAGTGTATCTACAAAATAGAATAAATCCTTTTGTAGAAAATTTCATTTCTAGGCATACAATTGTGTTTTCCATCATTATATTCAATATAAAAAATTTATATTAACATTAAAATATCTTTGATAATATTTTCTCTACACATTTAATTTATATCATTCATCAATACTTGTTAATTTATGTTATAAAGAGAAAAACACATTGTACATATAGTTAATTTTTTTAAAAAAAATATTTTTTTCATTTAAATCCATTCATATTAATTTCAAAACAAATGAAAAATTATGAATTCATTTTATATATAAATATAAAATACATTTTCAAAAAAAATTATCCTAACTAATACCCTCTAATATAATGGTTAGGTAATAAATTTCCCATTAAATAATAATATGTCGATAATGTAACATGGTTCATTTAAAGTAGTTGTTGTATGTTTGAATGTTATCTTATAAATTATTTATTTAATTAAAATATTTCATAAATAATTATGTGGTTATATTCCACCAATTATAATAATTTATATCAAAATTATATACATATGAGATGAAAAAATTATCATAATTCATCCTTATGACATTTTTGTGTTCCCATGTAACTTACTCAAAATTACAGCTTTTTCATCAATAATTAACCATCTTTGTGGTCATTTATTGAAATGCATTCACTACTAAATAGAAAATAATCATTGATTATTACTCATTAAATAGAACATGTCATATTAGAATTACATAATAGTTCAGTACATGCGATGTATAATGGGTGTACTTCCTTAAGGGAGATGAATAAAACACCTTGTGAATACAAGTTATTTGGTAACATCACTAAATGAGAAAAAAAATTACCAATACAATGATGAAAATAAATCAAAAAGAATTTATAGTGTTAATTTTTTTTGTTACTTATATTTCTAATAAGCCTCTTTTCGGGTGATATTAAGAGGAATAACTTTTCACTAACATTGAACAATAGATATCATGGATAAATTTTAAAAAATAATAATAATTCAACCATCTCTAAGAATCCCTGATGTGATTATAATTAATTATATCCTTCTATATTGTTTTCTCAACTAGCTTATGTCAAAATAGATTTTTTCCTCCCACCACACCCAATCATGGAATATTTATTTAATTCATGCCACATATAGATTTATTGAGAGCAATTTTTATACATGAGTGAAATATATTATTGTATAAAAATTATTCCAAACTATGGTGTTGATCCAAACAACATTTTAAATATATAGGGTATTATCTAAACATGTATCATATAGTTTGAATTTTACTCTCAGGATAACCATTTATCTAAGGATTCTAGGAAATAATAAAAATAAATGATGTACCAAGAGCCTGCTAAAAAAATATCCAAAATATATAGGTAAACCTTGTGATTGATCAAATAATGTAGAAGTTGGAACTCCCAGAAACCTTACTACATTCATAACATACATATTATGAAGGTAATATGTTATAAGTATTCTGTAATGGAAATTATGTTTACAAATTTTACAAGGAAATTAACAACCACACAAATAGTATTTTTTCCTTTAGATTTTCTATTGTGTCTAATAAAAAATTTCATTGTAATATTTTTCATTTACATTTTGGTTTGGGTAATGGTTATAAAAACATACTATACTTCTATATTTCAGACTTAATATAGTAGAATATGCAAGCATCCAGGTACATACTCTTCAATATCCATTTTTATGTTATCCCACATAAAATACTCTTTCATTTCCAAACACATCATTATACGTCAAGGATGAATATAGAATTATTAACTAGTAGAATTATCTAATTTATCCATTATTAAATATTGTATATATGGGACACATTATGTTCTCATGATTATTATCATTCCATCCCAATCATGGTTAAATTAAGGAATATTTCTATCCTTCTTCTTTTAATACCCATCCTGTTTGTAAACATCATTAATCTTAAAATGTATGTGTAGTTAAAAATTCAAATGAGAAATAAATGTCTTGTACTATTTCACAATAATTAAATATCCATATTATTTAAATAAATAAATAATGGAACTTTTTTAATCGTTATCTTAAACAAGCTCACATGGCCTTTCTGAATCTGGGCATCAACATCCTTGTCCACACTCCTAGGGTTGTAGTTGATTGAGAATTCAAAATTTATAATCGATTATAACCAAATTATTTTTTACATATCAATCTCATTCCAAGTGAATATATACATAAATATTTTAGGATAATTATATATATCACATCATTCACATTAATGACAATGACACAATATTTTTAGTGAAAATAGTACTACATATAAATTCAAATCATGGGTCATGTAATGTTGATAATGAATTTTAAACAATCTTGAAGAATAATATATAATAATGTCATATTGAATGTGAAAAAATTATTGTTTATTCATTGATTCAACAATACATATTACAAACTCATCATCATAATATTGTAGTATTTTCACAATTTCACTAAAAAACTATCTTTTATTGTCCATAATATTTTCTAACATTAATTTTTCCAACATAACTATGATACCTACAATGTTAAAATGTTTATTATACAAGGTAAAAATGAAAAATAAATATAAAATAATATATAGTATACTTGAATTTCAAGAAATATATATATCCTAGATATCATTGTTGGATGGGGAAAATTGGTCATCAACATCTATTTTCAATAGATTCACTTATACACCATCCATTGATATTATGGGGCCCAATAAAGAATAAAATTTTAACCAAATTTAACACTTAATGTATTTTTTTTAAAGCCTCACCATTTTCTATTTATTTAAAATAATGAAAAATTATATTTATGGTCTCTCTTACACTTGTAATAAAAATATTATGCTTTGGAAATACTAACTCAACCTGATTTAGGTATTCTTGAATGACTATCATAATTAAATCCATGAAGATAGTATGGTAATTTGTATGTTCAGAATTTCATAACAATATTTTCATAATGACAACATGTTATACGGAACACTATCATTGGTATATCCTCCTTATAAACCCACAATTGATGTTTTCTAAGAATAAATTGAATCATGGAAAAAAATTGATCTCTACATAGATGATGAATCATATCATCATTACAAATAAGGGGAAAGTTATTATCGATAATCACCATTTAAAATGATCAAAAAATATTCAAAGAAAAATTGAATCATAGAAAATAATTGATCTCTGTATACATGTCTACCACCATGTATCAGTCATATGAGAAAATAAACATCACTTTTTAGGGGAAGATAAGACATGTAATAATGAAATACATTAGTCTGATCCCAAAAAAATAGGAATATATTTGAGCTTGGATTTCCCCCTAAGTATTTAAGGTAAATATTTCACATGATTTGGTAAATAGACCCATATATTATAATTAATACATATTAAAAGTTCATGTTAATAATCTTTTCAAAAGTCCGTCATTGGGGGCTTAAAAATATTAAATGTGACTTACCTTGATAATAATTGATATGGGATACCTAGAGAGAAAAATAAACCCATCCCAAAATCGCATTAAATATAAATATAGGAATAACATATTTGTATGAAGTATATTTCCATGTATTTTTTCAAAATAGGATTTATAGACATGAGAAGTTATTATAATACCATTATGAGTTATTACTACTAAATCATCTTTTATTTGTTGAGGTAGTGATGTAACACCCATATAAAATCCTTTTGATATAGTATAATTGGTTGATCTATATTGTGTAAATAATTTCCACTTATATAATGGATGGAAAGTGTACCATTCAACACTTAGTTATTGTGAACCATGCAGGTAGTTTTTATGGAATGATATTTCCCTTTGGATCACAGCCTAAGTGGTTGGTTAAAATAAGTATCGTCATTTTAAAATGAATTCATGCAATGATTTTCTTAATTTCTATCATCCTTATAATAATAGTATCTGAGTGTTGGTGGAACATTCATGTGAGATTTCTCAACATTCATTTCATTAACTGGCCTCATCACATTACATCGACATTATTGTTCTTGATGGCCATATTTTACAAATATTAAATATTTACTAGACTATAATTGAATATATCATCCATGCTGCTATCAATACATTTGTCATAATGGGACATTAATATTCTTTTTCAATATGTGTTTTATTATTATAATTTCTTCAAAATATAATCATTCTCTATTTTTTCAAAACAAATAGATTAATGAGGTTCTCCAATTACCCCTTACATATTTAGAGAACATTTAAAATGTTAGCAATAACTATGAATTTATCTTGTATCCAATTATGTTTAGATAAATGGTATCAATTGACTACTAAATCAATAAATGATTTTTTAGGGTCAATAATAATACCAGAAACATTCATTCCATATCTTATTAAAATTGTATCTTATGTACAGTTGGATTCATTACCCTCCAATTTTAGTTTGAATAATTATATTTCCACTGTTGTTCTCTGATGTTAGGTAAAATATATATGGGAAAAAATGTTCATAAACTCATCACATGACACATAGTCAATTTAATTATCATTACTTGTATAATTTATAAAGTTGCTCTATTGATTAGATTCACAATCCAAATGATACAAAAACAAAATAAACTTACCCTGGTCTAATCCTTAGTGAATATAAAATATCTCTTCTATAGAAATAATCCTTAGATCATTAATAAGATAATTAGATTAAATAGTCAATGAAGGAGGGTATTTTAATATATAATAATTTATAGTTATTCATTCATAATTTTATCTATTTGGAATATCATAACAATTTATATTAATATTCATAGATTGGAATAGTTGGGTGAGACGTGAAACACAATTTCACATCCCTCCCCCATTTCATTTGTTTTAATATGACGACATTTATTTCATTTTCAATCATAGTTAGTGTTAAAATGTTTCTTATTAGGTCCATACATATACAATGACTAAAAATAATAGCGTAAGAAACAAATATCCTAGTGAATAAACAATTCATCTTGAAAAACCATTCACAAGATGTCTATAAATGAAAGGATTATTTATATTTATGAATCATTTGGTATAATATACATAATTGATTGTCATAATCTATTCAAGAAGTTCATAATGAATCATAAATAAAATCTAAATTAACCCAATCATATCCCTAAATAGTGATTACCTAGGTCTATTGGTTTGGACCACTAATTGTGCACAAGTGATGATTGAGTTATTTCAAAAACAACCCCTTTCAATTTTACCCATATTTGCATATTTCCCAGAACCACATCCAAATTATTGTATGCAAACGAAGATTTATTTTCTCAGAAATAAACACAATATCTACTTTACCAAAGAATTGGTATTTTAAACAATTCACAGTTTTAGCCTGAGTGTTTTATAAATCTATATATATTTTAATATAAAAAAATAACTTTACCAGACATTGAAGAAAAATTAGGAAACCTAATAATAATATAAATATATATTACATCATTTTTTATTAATATTCAATTTATCTTACAATAATCAATTCCCTAGAATAGTATAATTTTGGGGTTTTATGACAAAATACATAATACAATTATTTAATGAATGATATTTCTCATACACCACAGTGATCTTAAAACATAATACACTTCATAGAAATACCCATTGTAAAACGACTTTTCATAACCTTTAGAAAAGAAACATAAGAACTTATAAGCTGAAATAATTAATATGGGTAAAAAATGAAATATCAATTAATGATCATTTTGGAACATAAGATAATTATAAGATTGAGGGAAAATTAACATAACATAAGAAATAATACCTAATAATCTAATGATCATTAATTATAAATCATATATTAGTATTTGTTATAACAAAAGGCTTAAGTAATATGTGTGTATAATCATAAATAATAAATCATGAGAAATTATAAACTTTCATAATTATTATACATATGTCTATGACATATATAGAAGGATTAAAAATTTTTCCAAGGCCAACTATCACTTCCCAGACAATCTTGGTGGATTTAGTTCAATCCCAATTCAATCATTTCAATAGTCTTGTTTTAACCCTATACATCCATATAAGATAGTTTTCCATACTGAATAATGTTCATTTGATGGTCTAGTCATTATTATATATGAGTTATTAATTTTTACCCATTAAATTGAAGGGATTTACAATTTAGGTCCCACACATCACATAATAAAAACCCTAGATATGTGTGCCATAGTATCAAAAAACATTAAAAATTTTGCACATATCATTTCCCATGGATGGGAGAATCTACATAAGCATTTTATCATTTTATCATTGCATAATTTATAGAAACCAAACAAGTTCCTTTAGGGTTTCTCATAACCAAACAACACATCAGAATGGAATGTGTTTCATAGAATCATCCTTAAATTAATAAAATAATTCACTGTATAGGGAAATAGTTTTGATGGTATTACAATATAATTACCCAGTAATGTATAACTAACCCTAAATGATTTTAATATAAAAGAAAAATATTGTAAAAATAATTCTCAAACATATCATTTAAAACACGAGGAATTTTTTTTATATTGATAATTGTTTAACTGAAATTTTTTTTAATGTTGAGAAAATTATAATAAATCAAAAAAACTACAAAACATTAATGTATGATTCAGATAATATATTGTTCATGGAGGTGGGAAAATCTGTTCGTATCAAATATTTTAAAATTGAACATTTATTTCACACTTTTTAAAAAAAATTACTAGAATGAAAATTCATTAGAATGAACCCATATAACCCTTTTTAAAAATGTAAATTGTAATGAAAAATACTTATGATAACATTTAACATATAGGTAAAAACATTAAAAAAATAATTCTGAAGAGCATGTATATGGAATAAAAATTTAGATGACAAATGAGGACATTCAATTAAATTTATTTAAAAAAAAATTTTGTAGATCATTTTAAGTAACACTGAGAGAAAAATGGACCTAATATATAAATATACATGAAGAAATATATTATAAGAAACCTTATTTAATTTATGTATTGATATCTAAAAAAATATCCAATAGAAATTTAGTATAGATAACTTCAAAAAGAATATGATTGTAACTTAAACTCATACCTCTAGTTCTATATTACTTTGTACATGTTCAAATATCATTTATAAAAAACATAGTTGTGTTATAAATTTTTATCAAAATCATATTAATAGGTATCAACCTATGTATAATTCCTTTATAATTCAAAATAATCATGTAATTAATAAATTCATTAAAAAAATGAATATTCCGTTGAAAACAAATCAATTTTTCTTAAATGATTCTATTTGATTGCTCTAGTACATGTAACATGGTTGTGGTTTCATGAGATCCAATATATTAACCATGAAATATCTATATGATTTCTGCCTCAAATACACTATTATAATTATTTTCTATAATATTTTATAAGAAATAAATCACATTGTTGTATAGAAGTGTTAGTCCACACATACACACACGTGCATTAATTTTTTCTAATTGATGTAAAGATAAGAATGAAGATAATATATTATAGTTTTAGATGAAACATAATGTTATAAATATAATATTGAAAAATTAAGTCCATCATATATACCATCCATGAATTACAGTGATGGAAAATGAATTATATTTCCATGTGGATACAGTAGTCCATGCATAGGCATGTGCGATACTTTTTTTTCCATTTTACTAAAAGGGGGTGGAAAATAATATCTCATTTATAATCATAAATTATAGTTTTATTGAATGTAATATATTTTTTATTTTATAATTAATAAAATTGATTTTGGTTAGTTGGAAGATAAAGTAAAATTTAAAATACTCGGGTAAGAGTTATGATTATTCTTTGGGAAAAATACTCTATCTTAAACATTACACATTTGAAGGATGAAATTATTATGAAAATGGAAAATTTAGAACATGGGAATTGTATGATTTTATGATATTGTTTTAATTATTTGTTGATATATATAGATCATGATGTGTTAGAAATAGAGGATTGGAGGTATATTATTTGTAACAGATGTAGATAACACAATTTGATATTTACAAATGATAAAACATATTAATTTCCCACCAAATTCAATTGAAAATAAGAAGAATAAAAATAAATATAATATATATATTGGGAAAAATATATCATCTTGTCAAATTAAATCACTTTATATTGTCATTTTGAATCATGTGTCTTTCTATTACCCCTCTTGTAACCCTGTTTTAACATTAAAATGGGTAACAAATTTTTACTATTTTTAATATTAATTATAATGAAAATATTTACTTGACCATATTATATATTTTTATATTTAATATTTATATTATGAGATCCATTTTATAGTATCAATTTTATATAAGTGGAAATAAATTATTTTTATATAAGTCCACAAAATACAATAAAATGATACAATAGAATTTTTTGGAATAAAATAGGGAAATGATGACCATGTAGGGAAAAATATTATTGAGATAGGGGTGTAATGACCTATTTTCTTGACCTAGGGTATGATTGTATGTGGTCCATGAAAAATGAAAATTTATTGAATTAAGAACTAACATAAAAATAATATATGAAAAATCATTATGGTATCTAATATTATCTTGAAGGGATCATTTATGTCCTATATTGGTTAGTGAAAAATCACCCAAAATATGGTTGTTTTCTTATTTTTCCCTTTAATTACCATAATGAATGTACCATCATATGCACGATAATTTTTAATGAAAAAATGGTGTTTCATACAAGGTATAAACCCACAAACTACATATTAATCTTATTTTTATAGAAAATTTCATGGCCTATGATCTAGATAAGAGAAATAACCCTATATCATGGTGCTATATTGGTGGATCTTGGAGTAAAAAAGAAAATTATATGAGAAACAATGGAATATTACTTGATGTTTAATTGTTAATTCATTAGATTTTTTACTCTTTATGATATAACAAACTATGATTTTATTGGGAAAATTTTTAGCCGATTTTTTTTATTTTAGTGTTATGATATTACTAATTATTCAGAGGTTCTTCTGAAATTTTTATTTACATTTTTATTCCCCGTTATAGAAATTTTTATAAAGGAAAAATTATATCAATTGAACCATTTATATCATCTCCATTATTCATTATCCTCCTATATATGTGGAAGCTTGCATGATTTCATCTAGGTATCCATCCTGAATGGACGAATTCGAGTAAAGGAATAATAAAGTGTTATTTTAAAAAAAATCATCTGTGGATTGTTATTAATTATTAATAAATTAAATAAATATATATTATGGGGTAAATTAATTAAATTTACATATTAAATATTCAATTACATAATTTAACATAAATCAAATAGTATTTACTATCCAATTAAGGAGAATGAATCCTATTTTTTCCATAAACATTCATTTGTCAAAAGATGATTCTTCATTTAATTTTATAAGATTATTTTAAATATATTTTCATCCCAATATATAAATTAAATTTGATTAATTTATTACATTCTTTACTTATAATGAAAAAATTTAGAAAATATTACACCATTAGTCTAGGTGATAATGAATAGAAAGTACCATAATTATTTGATTCCATAGTTAGAGTTAAAATGGGCTAGTGAAGGGGGATAAACTAATAAAAAAAGGATAAAAAACCACATACAGTTGTCTAAATATTATATTTCTTATTGATTAATTACATATCATATCATAAAATTGAATTCAATAGAAAATTATTTATATATGTAGAATAAAATTAATAATTAATATAAAGATTTTATGTAATTACATTTGGTCCCATACCTTCATATATTGAAGTTCATCTATTATCCTTATTTATTCACATAATATAGTAATTATATATTATAAATTATCTATTATAATAGAATTATATGTTACTTTCCCATTTCCTGGATCATTATTCATATGCCCTATTTCAAACCTACAATGTTTTATTATATATGAAAAATGTGGTCTCTCAACCAATAAGAAATCATCTTACCCTCCTATTTTAAAGAATATTACATATTGTAACTATTAGTAATCAATTGTATCCATCATAACATAGTTAATTATATATCACATATATATATATATATTCATATTATTATCATTCTTCCTTTTTCTCTCCCCCATTAAATAAAATGGGTAATGAATATATCAAGTATGCCGAGGTGCATACTATCATCTCCAAATTGTGAAGTGATTCATTTTAACTAAACTCTTATATTGGAAGGATATAATGATTTCTATTTTGAAAATATATGATATCAATAAAATAATAATATTTTTTAATTTAAAATATTTACTATATTATTTTCCGTTTTTTGATTTTAAAATTGATGAATTGTTTAAGCGTATGTATTGATTACCATGTCATTAAGTGATATACTTTATTCTCAATATTTACATTTTTTTAGGTTTGAAAAATTATATTTAATAAATATATATATAACATATTTCAATTATTAATATTAATCAATTTTTATATTTTGATGATGGAATTGGATGTTCATAATAATTTGGACAATATAAAAGCCACCTATTTTTGTCTTTTTTACCACCTACAAGAGTTGAGTGTAATATTTTATGACTTTTATGATTATTTAATTTCATATTGTTGATATATTATTTAATAATATGATATAAATTAATGTAATAACATTTGTTAGTTATAGAATTATTATCATGATGTGTGACCATAAATACTAACAAAAACTTATAATAAAATGAAGAAGTTAACACAATAAATATTGTTAACATTGAATCATTGTTTATAAAAAGTAATAATATATTATATGTAATCCATATATGGTATTATTAGAGAAAATATGGTTTTGGTATTTATGTATTATAATTTTAAATTTATTAGAGAAGAGATTATAATTACATACAATTGAAGTCCAACTTATAAGAAAGTGTCCCCATATGATATTTATTTCGATGTGATATATGAAATATTCACACTTTTTTCTACTCATTTTCAATGTAATTATAATTTCATACATCATGTCATAAATTTATTTACATAAAATTAATTAAATTTTTCATTATATGTTATTTAATTACAGGTGGTTATCATTCCAAATAATTCAATATGGTGATGGTTTTATTTTCCATTTTATTTTTTGATTGAAGTGAGTTTTTATTAAATATAATTTAAAATTAATTGTTTGATATTTTTATATTAATATATAAAATTTATTCTCTTCAAATTATTTATAAGGTTTTTATATTAATTTTTACCTATTCTTTATTGGTTCATTAAACTAAGAGAATATTTTCAATAAGTGACCCCCACATTATATCATGTTTTAAATTATGAATGTTTCCCTTAAATATATATATTCTAAATTTGTTATAAAATTTTTCTTGATTATAGTTTAATGATTTAATAAGGTCATTTTGAAATATATTTTACCTTTTTACAATGGTTTGAATAGTAATATTTTTAATTTTTTCAATAAGGCATAATTTTCCATTATTAAAAATGTGTAAACAATTTAATCTTATAGGAAAATAAACATAACTATATTTTAACACCGTCAATATTAATCATTAATATAGATAGTACAATAGAAATTATCATCATTCCTTATAAATGATTTTTTTTCAAATTAAATTTGGAATACTTATAGTTCAAATAAATTATTTCAGAGGGAAAATAAATTTTTACCATTAATTTTATAGAAATCATCCAAGGTTTTTTTAAATATAATTCCTCATCCATTCTATAATATTTTTATGATATTGATTCTACCTTAGAGGTATGGTATATTGATATAATACTTATTATTACCTTTATAATTTTTTTTTGTTTTGTTGAAATCAAAATTAAGTCAGTTTTCTTTTACACGGGATAAGATATGAGAAAATGACAAATATTTTCATTTTCTGGGAAATAAATTTTTATAAAATAAATTTATTTAATGTATGGTTCTACTATAAATTTATAAAAGATAAAATAAAACATTATAATTTTTCATAAGACAAACATATGTTAAAAATTTTGTAATTCAATGCCCAATGTAGGTACATTGGTGGTTAGTTGAATCTTATCATGTTATGTATGATTTTTTGGGAATCCATTACTTATTAGTTCTTTGATTATGAATATTAAAAATAATTATGCCTCTCTCATAGTCATATTCTTATGCTTATGATTTTATCTCCTTGATTATGATCTTTTATTCTACTACAAATCAGTTCTAATGATTTTCCAAATCCTAATAACCTGATTATGATATATTAATTACTATGAAATATTTTTAAATATTAAGATCATATTTTAAAAGAATTATGTTGATTTTATTTTTAAATATGAAAATTTTCAACGAGCCTATACCCTAGTTGTACAGTCTCCTTTTTGGCATCCAAAAGACTCCGGATCAAATCCGGGTAGGAGCGAATTTCCGGGGCACTGTAGCAGCACGTTGGCTGTGATGGAACTGTAGTAGAAGCGACACTAGATTGGCGGAGGGACTGTAGCAGGAACTGTAGCGGAGACTGTACTATAGTAGGAACTTTAGTAGTGTGGGTACTATAGAAGTACTGTTCATCAAGGGGTCCATTGGGCCAAAAAAAGTTCTTTCAAGCCTTGTATCCAGGCGACTTGGCCTTGGGCCTTCGGGCTATGTAATGGGTGTCCCTCTACCCGGTCTAAAAGAGTTCTTTTCTTTAAATAATAAATTGAGGCTTCAGCCCCATCCTTTAAAAAAATTAAATATGAAAATTGTCTATTTTCACAGATGTTAACAATTTCAAATCAGATGAGCTCACCCTTTGACTAGTTTTCTTAACCCTTATTATGAAAAATGGTTTTACTATGAAATATATAATAATTTTATAATGCTATAATAATTTTTTTGGTAATGTTGATGATCAATCATGAAATAACATGTTTATGTTTCTTTTATCCATTTATAAAAAACACTTCTATTTTCCCAGTGTTTTTATATTATTATACCTACTAAATATCAATCATTAATTATATAGTCTCTATATATATATATATATATAATTTTTTCATCCCCTAATCTTATATCAAATATACAATATCATTATTTTTTTAAAATAATCTATAAAAACATTAGTTAGACCTCAATCGAATATTATGCGTATATGCGCATATCATATGTAATTGAAATGAAATGTGTGTATATTTTTCATAAAAAACACCCCTAATCAGATATTGGAAGGTGAATATAGATTATTCATAGATTAACATATGGTTAATAACTTTGAAAATGGAGGATTGGGAATTAACTAGAATTTCACTAGGGAAAAATTAGTGGGAAAAATACTAGACACCTGGTTGGATAATATATGGGGATATGTTTGGGGTAATTCAAATTTTCTCTAATAACCATTATGACGATATTGAATATATAATTTCCAAGTATAACAATGTCATTATGTAATGTGTCATATATTGATAAGAAGATGTAATAATTTAGGGCATATCACGAATTATTTATTTGATTATGTGATTCCTCATATGGATTATTATATCTTTAAAATTACATTATTCATTCTTGTTTTATTCAGTGTCTTAAACTAGAAGGGCTCATATGATAAATGTGATGACATTTGAAATTTCCATCATTATATGAAACTAATATATGTAGGATAAGATATAAAAAATATTATTATTCTTCATAATAAACAATATAATATTATTATTAACAATTTTATTTTAATTGAGTTTCAAATTTTTTAAAATAATAAAAAATACATCATTATAATTATTTAGTGGATAATGACACGAAATGGAAAATTAATTAGCTTCATTGAAAACATAAATGTTGGAAAACACTCCATGGGAAATTTCTCAAAGGAAATTTGTGATTCTTTATTTGAGGAAAACAAGGACATATAGAAAGTAATTTTTTTAGAAAAAATCAAAATGTAAATTGATAGGAAAAATATATTATAATCTACCATTTGTTGTTTAATATGTTAAATATTTGGAACATGGGAATTATCAATTTTAATTCATTAATTCATGTGTAAAAGCATAGAAAAGGAAGTGTCTTGGAAATGAAAATCACATAACTAGATCTTTATTTTGGAACCTCAAAATATATTTTCCTAGTATTTTGAGAAATTATCTCCATCTCATAATTACAACTATTATATTAAATCATTACATGGGGGAACATTAATAGGGCACCAATATCATTTTGGGGAATAAAATTAGGTTTTAATCATTTTTTGGGAATGAAATGGGAAACACCACTATTGTGGGGTTACATAGTAAAATCTTTTAAAATGGGTTATGAAGAAAATGACTGATATAGGAAAGGTCGTGGTGATAAAGCAATGTAGGTTCATTGATGGATCGTGGATTGGGTGACCTCACAACATCAATTGTGGCATTCATGGTTTTGGAAAAGAGGTATAAATTGAGATAAATACCATAATGTGTTCCCTATTATGATTGGTGGGTTCAAGAACAACATGACCACCAGGAAGCCATAATAGAAGTTATTTTGGAGGTCCCATGAAATTTGAAATTTCTAAGATTAGTAATTTTCTTCTCAGATCTTGAATCTTTTTAATGGGTAACATGTTTATTCATGAATTTGTTTTATTTAATTAATTTAATGTAGATTATTTCTTTTATTTAATTATATTTATTCAACCATGTAAATTATTTTAGTTCTTGATAAATTTTAGATGAATTATAGAATCCTGTTTCCTGAACCATCTAACTATTTCATGTGGGATATTTTTTTTCTAAGGTAGAAAATTTCATTATATACCAACTCGATCATCCATTATGAAATGTTTTAGATTTTTAGTTTGGGTATATTCTTTAAAAAAATTATTTTATTATCCTAACTACCTTTATCTCTAAAAACTTCTATATGAGTAGTTTTTAATCTCATTTAACATTACTCAAATTCTTCTATTGATGATGGTAGAGATCAAATTTGTTGATTTGAATCCTTTCTCTTGGATTGGTTCCTTCTTTATTATAGGTCATCAAAAATATTATGATATGTTTTAATCATTTATATTTCTTCTTGGGAGGTGATATTCATTTGGTTTGTGTGATAAGTGGTTCAGGTGATGATTCTCTTGATGAAAATTAGTATTTATGTCAGTAAACATCAGTTTTGGAGTTCTTTACAATGAATATTCTATGTATGTTATTATTTTCATGGTATAAATTCTTGCACATTTAATCTATATACTAATATAGAGTTTGACTGCATGTTTGTTTTTTCTGTTTTAATATCCTATGAGACCCTGTTCGATGTTGCACAATATGTTTTTGCATGCATACCCCAAGAGACCTTGTGTAATAATAAACACATGTGAATCATAAGAACTTTTTGTCATTCTTGATATGGTATGTTGTTCCTCTATATGTCATGAATCTCCATCCATGTTATGTATTTGGTATATGATATTTTTTTCTTTAATGAATGGTACACAGTTACTGGTGATCCAATTGTAGATTGATATCCCTAGAGGGGAGGAATGTTGAGACAATGCATGTGACATGATGATAATAATGAGAGAGATAATGTGGAATGAAAACCCCATAACCTGACATGGGGACATGGTTATATTATGTGTTATTATGAAAAAAGGGAAATTGTGGATAATGTTCATTAATGACCTTACCTGATATATGGTGTGAGGATATGATTCCCTTGAAGCATGACTAGAGATAGTACTAGAGTTTGGGAACCTTCTGACAAAACTCATCAACCATGAGGTGGTTTTGGGATACATGTGGTGACTATTTGGTTAACCCTACTTTCAAAACCTATTATGAATAAATGTATAGGATAAAGACAAATTAGGTATGATTTTGGGATTTCGGTGGATTGGTTAGATCATAACTATTCAATACACAAATGAATGTGTTTTCATGTCCATGTATTTATTTTAATGATATACACTCTTATGAATTTACACACTAGTTTATAATGAATTTAGGGTGTACTACTAGTCTTAGCCCATAATATACATATGAATATTTATTCTTGTAAAAAAATTGTTATCATGGAAATATGATGGATAAAGTCCAGGGTTACTATGAGCTAGGATATATGGAATGGTGTTTTGGAGGCTCTATCAGGGTGTACCCTGAAGTTATGTGGTCGTTTTATGTTTACCTATATTAATTGATTATACTACGGTTCAACCTACCACCTTAAGAGTCTATAGTATATTACAAAGTATTAATTGATATTATTTTAATTCCAAATTTTATATCATTACTTATGTTTTTTGTTATAATATTTTTTGTTATTATAGTAATTGATATCGAAGTTATAGTACAACCAAAAAATACATTAAGGCACACATTTCTAATAAAAAAAATATTTTCTATTGTGAGTTCTCTTAAGGAAAAATGAATATTTGGATCAGACCTAGGGATTTGAGTCATGGTGTGAAAAAATCTTTTCAAAATTGGTGATATTACATTAATTATTATTGAATATGTCATTATGTATGGTAAAAATAAGTTATATTTTGTTGGAATATATCAGGGGAGTTCATGTGGGCTTGTCCAATAGATGGTTAATGGAACACTAATTTACTATTATTGGGGAATATATTCTAATTATTATATTCAATGTTTCACATTCAAACTGAGCATATATTTTTACGTGTTTTTTATCTTAGTTTGTTCCGTCATCATTACATGGAACTAAGGATCACATTTCATATATATACCTCATGATAGTTGCATGTATTAACTAATTAAATTACAAGATATTTGATATCTGCTGTGTGATATATTTTTTCCCTTATTTTATGATATATATGAGGTCAAATTGATTATTTGAATATGGGAATTATTGTTTTCATCTATATGGTTTTAAATAATTCTTACGTATGGAGAAATAGGATTGATCATAAAGTCGTACTAAGAGGTATACAAAGTACGTAGGTTACATTCTAAGAATAAATCATAATTAAAAGGAGATCTACCTTGAAGTTGTCTTATGTGAAAAAAGAGGATATGGATAGGGTTCTATGTTATGAACGGATGACCATGTTCTACCACGTGCTGTACTAGATAAATTTACCATTCATACTCTACCGTTTTACGGAAAGGACCACTTTTGTGAGGAATCTAATATATAGTGTTTTATTGAGGTAGAAGTTTTTCTGAGACTATGGTTGATAGTAATTAACCTTTTTAGATGCAAAATAATTTTTCCTTCGAGGTTCCATTGTTACCAAATATGTACAGTACATTATGCAAGTCATTGATATGTTCTCCAATCTAGTGGATAACCCTATGTATTGAAAGAAAATTCATTAATGTATTATTCTTGGATTTACTACAAGATGGTGGTCCCATATTATGTTTTAATATTGAAAATGTGAATGTATGACATGGATATAAATTAAGGGAAATTTCATTAAGGATTTTATCCATGTACACTGATGATTGACTTTGTTCATGAGTTCATTGATCTTTTGCAGTTTTCAATTGTGGTGTCTATTTACACGTTTTGTTTGAGGGAGATGCATTGGTTTTCTCCACTCATTTATTGGAATACAGTTTATATGGACTATAAATATTAAGTTTACCTCAAATTATTGATGATACATTATGTTCACATCATTATAATCATGAAATTTATTGATTTTCTCTTAATGTCACTGAAAATCAATGATGGATTATAGGATTATAGAGTTATGTGTATTCTTACAACCATAACTTGACTTCCCATTGATACTTTCAGTGGTAGGAAGGTGAATTTGAATGATTAATTCTAGGATAAAAGTAGATATATGGATTATAAAAGAGTTTTTTAATTTCCATCGATGGAAGAAACAGGTCCTCAGTGATTCAAATACTGAATGAGTGGCCATTATCTTTATTTTTTTTTCTGATGACTCATATTACATTATAGTAATATGGAAATACATGGAATATTTCTCATTTTTAATTAATGGAATCATATATGATGTATTTTTCATCACCTTTAAGACTATTATAGTTGAAAAACACCATATCATGAACTCTTACACAATGCACCCTGTAAATTTTATATATTTATGAATGTACTAATAATGAGAATTTTCTAATGGGGTTTTCTTGAATCAATATTCATTTTTGAACTCATAATATAAAATTAATCTTATTATTAAATTTTTTACCATTCTCTATAATGAATCTATTAAGAAAAAAAATATCGGATTTAAGGAAATTGAAATTACCATGATTTTACCACAATGAAAGGATATTAAATAATATTTCAAAACCATGAATACAATAAAATATTAAATCAGGATATAAAAATTTATTGTTTGAAATATTCAATTCCCATATAAAAACAATTAAATACATATTTAGAACTGATTTAAAATAATACTACAATATAAAATAATTAATATATTTTCTCAAAATAATTAATATTTTTGAAAATTTCATCTATTTGTTGATTTATATGTTACAAAAAATTATTTTTGAATTTGATATAACATTTTATTTGTTAAAAAATATAAAAAACTATTATTTTAAACAACATTAAAAATTTAATCTTAAATAAACATTTTTCTTAAAAAAAATTACATATATTTTTGAGAAAAAACATATAAAACAAAAAATTCATATAATTAATTTGTTATTTTTTTAATTTTAAAATTTCATGATATGATCAATTTGAATTGTTTTTATTATAATTAATTATCACTTGTAAATAGACATGTTACATAGGTAAAGAAATGTAAATAGGAAATTGCTTAAAACACTCGTGGATACCTCCAAGAAGATTTTATTGGATGTTTTTTTCACAATGTCCCTCTATCCATTATTTTAGTGTTCAAATTGTTTTATGATGTAAATAAATATGTAAAGGGTATTTCTAAAACTACCACTCACTTTAGTTATAAAATGAGACAATTTTAACCCTTAATGTTACACCCACTCCCTGTGATTTATCATTAAATATATACAATTTTGTTATACATATAATCCAATAAAAAAATAATACCTTGTTTAATAACCTTTATCTTAATCACTTGAAATTCAATAAGATGTGCAAAGAAAATACAAATCTCTGATACGAGTTTTATCATCTACATTGTATTCTATTTAATTATTTACTTCAAATTTGTTCTAGAAACAATAATATAAAAATATCATTATATAATATAAATAAATATTACAATATTTAGGGTTGCACCATTATTTTGTACTATACCCCATCCATAAATAAAAACAAACCATTTGGTCATGCAATGTGCATACTACCACCGCCACAAAAAACACATTTTATGTTTAATCACCACCTTAGATGAATAGATATATTGAATTTTTAATTCGATAAATATGAATTTAAACAAATAATTTTGGGGCTTGATAAATAATTACAGATCATTTTAATTATATGATAAATAATCGACATCATTAATTTAATAATTTAAAATGGGAATACTAAGAGGGTAACTATATATTCCATTTTTATAATATTTTTATATCCATTATTAATTAAATTAATTCCATATAATTTTAAATAATAAAAACAAAAAATTGAAAATAAGATCATTATTCTATATATATAATGACTTTACAACAAAACCCCATATTAATATTCATTAAATCTGGATTTGTACCTTTTTCAATCTGTTGAACAACCTATGTGTACAATACTATGAATTTGTATGATGAATGAATTATCAAACATGTATAGTTTTATAGATTGTAATAAATTTTTAAATAATGTTTTCTTGTTCTTAATATGTAATATCTATATTTAATTTTTTAGTTATGAAACAAACTCTAAAGATCAATAATCATAAATAGATTTTATTATTAGTTTTATATTCAAATATGATGACTAAAAAAACATTATAGGGATTAAAAACAACATAAATTATTATATTTCATCCTTAATATAAACATTAATTACCATTTAATGATGAATGTTGGTTGATAATAGAATAAAAAATCCAATATTATGAAACTATTAAAACGGTGAAAATTATAAACTCCCGATGTGTATAATAGGGATATTTGATGTATAAAATTACTACTTATAAATAGAATAGATCTAAAATATACATTAGTATGATTTTTAATTAAGTTACTACTATTTCCAGGATTTTGATACATATGGTTAAAATAATTTTGGGGAAGATAGTACAATAGGTAATGTCTTTCAATATAAAATTCATCTCTTTGAGGCATATTTTATATTTTTAAACAAATTTCCATTTTATAAGATATATATTAAACATGTTTTATTCTATGTCATGAAATTCTATTTTCCATAGAATTTTATGATCATCTTTGATAATTATCTTGTAATATGTTCTGATTAAATTTCCACTAATTAAATTATCAAGACTTACGACTTAGGTTATACTCACCACATATTTCTCATGGTGTATACATTATATGGATGATTTTATTCCTTATTGTAGCTTAAATTCAACTATGTGTAGTCCCATGAAAACAGGTGGGTTGATAATTTTCTAAATCATCACCTTAACCCATTATGAGTGTTCTTCAGATGAGACACATAATGAGAAACTCCAGGTTGATTTTTTTTTTGGAATATTCACTAGCTCTTAATAAACCATGTTGAAGGATTTTTCTTATAATTTTCGTAGACTCTTAGAATTGAAAATTATTAAAATAAAATACTATATTCAATGGAATACCCATCACATTTATGGAATAATTTCACCTTAATTTCATGGAAAATGTTACTATATGTTACATTAATGAAACCCCATTACTTTTATATCAAATTAGTTTTGTTATAATTGTAATCCACAAATTTCTGTTGAATAGTGAGGTATTATTTGGATATATTTCTCAACATACAAAGAGTGTTTTTTTATTCTCTACTGGTTCAATATGAAATTGTATATATGTTCTTAATCACATTTATAGTGAATGTGTTGCGATTAATTAGGTTATGGTGGGGGACTATAATTACATTTAAGTGAGGTTCAATGATAGGTCTTATGAGTAAAAATTGGTTGGGACTTGTTATACAAGTATTAACATAATTTGGTATGTTCCATGAAAAAAATCATTGATTGTATGTTTTTGGAATTTAAGATTATGAATTCCATTAATATAATATCAATGATGATTCTTATCCATATGTTTTTATTGGAATAGTGATATAATGTCTATATATTAGGTTGAATGTTTCTTTATATTTTTTGGTGACTCTTTTCATATCACTTACCCCAAGATTATATTATATGATATTTATTTCTATGTTCCTATTTACAAAGAATCTATGGCATACATTATTTTTTCATTTCCCATGATACATAGAGGAGAGATCTTGGAAATTTATAGTATTACGATGAATGAGATAATATTATTTACTTAATTTATTCATGTTTTGTCATTTACTTGTAAATTTAATTTATATATCTATACAGTCTTACAGAACTACTATGTTGTTCTATTCTTCAAGATGAAATTGAAATTGAAAAATATCTACAAAATAACTATCTAATCTAGGGTTTTTGAGGATGAGATGTTATTTTTAGTTTCAATGGCACAATAAGAGCAACATGATGGGTTGGATTTATTTAAACTAAGAACAGTAGAACATGTACTATGAAAATACCTATTCATTTCTGGGGAACCCTTTTGGAAAGTAGTATGAATTTTATTAAAAAATTCAATATTTTGTCTTAATTATGTTAAATCCATAGTATAATGATAATGTCTAATGAGGGTAATGATAATTAGATTATAAACCAGAGTAAATTTAGGGTTATCCCGGATGAAAAATTTAATGAAGTTTGATTTTAGGATAATCATTTGATAATAATATTGGAGAAGTTGAAATAGTATATCAAAAATGATATTTTATTCATAAATATTCATACTTATGCAAAACAAGTGAACTATGTTTGACCATTTCATGCATCAACAACATCCACTATTCAGTTAAACTAGCAATCCAATAGTTGATCCAAAGTGGATCAAGTCCCTAGAGTATATATTTCTCACTTTGGAAAGTAGTGAAATGGAATTTTTCATTATCATAGTATATCATATTAAGGAAAATAAAAACAAATTGTGGTTTCTAATTAAAAAGCAAAATTGATGAAGAAGATATCACACACATAGAAGCGTAACTTGTAAAGAGGTAATATATGAAAAATAATTTCCACACGAAAAAATAGTATAGTTGTAAAGGAAAATAATACGTATCAAAAAAAGGCGGCGGAAAATTTTACAATTTAATGTTACCTTTAGAATTATATCTAGATATGATAAAGACTATATGCGTTTATTGTTAATGATTATTTATTATTTATTTAATGGTTTAATTTGAATTCTTTTAAGGGTGTTGGTATCTCCAAATATTTCTTTATATGAGAATTTTTTAATTTACTATTATGATAGAAAATAAGTTCTCTAAGATGTATATGGTAACACTAAATTTGGAGAAAAATTGAATCACTTAGATTAAATACCGGAAGAATATTGATATGGGATAAAAGTAAGGGTGGGATTTCCTACTCATGATAATTTTTGTAAGAAATGATTAGGGGATTATATGAATCGTACAAGAGTTTGGTTGAAGTTCCTAGAAAGAATTCATATATCTCACTAGTGGAAGGGAAAACCATATCATATTTATTTTAAATTGTTTTACTTTCAGGAGAAGATACATTATTTTTTTGAATGCCCCAAATTTTGATGAATACTACCTCATAAATAGTCATGAGAGAAATTCCACGATTCTGTGATTACTACATCTTAAATTAAGTTTCCTAAATATGTGGTGGAAGTTATATTGATTGTATCTAAAAATGTAACTAATTATTTTTGTATTCTAGATACTAAAACACATTTATATCATTCATAATTTACAAAATAATTATATTTTTACCTAGAACCATTCTAACGGAATTATCATTTCCAACACTAAGTGAATAAATTATCATAATAAAGATATTTAAGGTAGTGCCAATTATTATCCTAGGAAAAAACCATTTTTGAAAATCTATTTATTAATCAAATTTTGGTGTTTTATATTATCTATTTATGGATTTTATGTCAATGTATAATGCAACAATTTTTTTCGAAGAGGTGGTTGTGCTTCCCGAAGTAGAGGTAGATTCATTGTTTATTAGTGGCGAAACATCATCATCTAAATCTTCTACATATCCTCTAAAGTAGCTATAAATATTGGAATTCATTAGATATGTGAATATCAATCCATATAAATGGATGTGGAAGATATATTAAGAATAAATTATATATATGTGGTGTAAAAATCCAATGAATTTTTTAGAATATCAATCTAGTCATCCACTATAGCATGATGTTATGTTCAGTATTAAATTTATTCATGATGTAAGTCATATATCCTCACGTCTATTAAAAATTATACTTGTTCAGTTAATGGATTTGATGAAATATTTATTGGATTTGAGTGATTTGGAATTTTTATGCCACTGTGTTTCACCATTGGGACCCTAGTATTGTTCATTGAAAATAGTTTTTCGGTCCATTAGACTATGTATCAATATTATAGAGATAAGTTACATTATTAAAATAAATAATTATCCATTATTACACATTGATATATTATTTTATTAAGCTTTTTGGTAAAAAATTTATTTAAAATTCCAATCAACACAATGGTTATCACTAACAAATTGTAAAGATGGATGAAATACCATAACTACTTTTTAAAAGAAGGTATGATGATTTTGAGTTTAATTTAATTAATTTTGGATTAAAAAAAGTTACCTTCTCTAATTATAGGTATTATGAATAGAGAATTTAAGTAGTGTCTTGAAAATATTGTAGAATATTTCTATAATTATATATTGATATACTACAAGAGTTATGTTGAGAAAGAAAATAATCCAAAAAAATTTAAAGATACTATGAAAAATGAAATTATATGTGATGTATAATAGGTTTTATTCCATTCCCAATGATGTCAATTTTCAATGAAATACTATCTCAAAGGATGAGATATCCATTGGGCCTTAAATGTAAAGGTTAATCAATTAGTTGAATACATTGATGAACATATATGAGCTCCAATTATTCTTTGGATTATACATTTATTATAGCAGGAATGTTTTATATTTTTCATAGTTAGGTTACACAATAAACAAGTTAACAAGTAATGTGGTCAAATTAAACTTGTGTAGGGAATATGTTAAATTTTTCTAAAGAACAAGATGAGACTAATTAATGAAAACTATTATTCATACCATCATCTTGGGAGAGTTTTTTAATTTATAATAATTAATTAATGAAAGGACTTGGTTATGACATTATGCAGAGTGATAGGGTGACTAAAAATACATAAATGATATGGAAAACCCATGAAAAGAACTTTCAAACTATGGAATTTGTGTTGTAATATTTAATATGTTTTTAGAATATATAGGAGAACAATATATTAAGTGAAGGATGTGATATATATATATATGTGTGTGTGTGTCTGTGTGTGTGTGTGTGTGTTAACTATAATAGTTTGACATATATATTATCATAGATGAATCAAAATATGATCATAATGAGAGAGTTGGAACTATTGCGGTATAATGAATGTTAAATACACATCAAACCAAGGAAGATATATGAGTTGGATTATACATTTATTTTGTGGGATCATAGACTTACAGTGATGATGTGGATTTACAAGGATTATCATGACATAAAAACATAAGTGGATAATTTTATCCTTACCTATAGTATATGAGGATCAATATCTAACATTGGTGGGTTTTTATTGACTAATTTTTTTCTAGAATCTGGATGGCAATATATGATTCATTTAATGGGAAGAGGAGTTGTACTCCTACATGATTAGAACATTTAAAATAAAAATGTTTAGTTATCTTATAACATGTGGAGGACATGACTATTAATGTATAAACTATAAGGGATCAAATTAAAGTATCCAAAATCAAGAAAAGAATTATATTTATTATCAAAGGAATGAATTGGAATTTCATGTTGTGGATCATGTATTTTTTATTGTTTCACCACATAAGGTATTTTTATTATTTGGTCTAATATTGATGGGAAGACTTAGAAAATTTTGTCTTTTACAAATATTATAATGATTTTGAGCTATAAAATACCAATTGGTTATTCCAACCAACCATTATAAAGTATATGACATCATCGATATTTAAGTATATTTAAAATAAATAACAAATTAAATTCATTTCCATAAATTTTAAGAAATGTATTCAGAAATTGAAGTATCTTATTATGAGAATCCTATAAAAGTCTATGATATAAGGGTGAACGTATTATGGAATCAACAAAAAATTGTGAAAGTTTTATTGAGGAACCAAAAATTAGAATTAAAAACTTGGGAACCTATAGAATCTATAGGGATGATCTTCCCACGTTTTTTAAATTGCTTGTATATCCCAAAATTTCACGGAAACCTATATTTTAGGAGAGATAATGCAACCCATGAGATACTATTGTAACATGTAAGTAAAATATATTAAACTAAAAAAATACTCCCTTTTAAGGTCATTTATTCATGAATTTATATAAAATATTAATTTTAATATTTTAAATTAATACAACTAACTTCATATTTTATATATTTTTTTAAAAAAATTAGTATTAATTTTTTATCATTTTATATAATTTTTAGATTTAGTTGAAGTATCAGGTATTTATGAATTTTATTACTTTCATGATTTTATAATTATTCAAGGATAACATAGAATAATTCAATACTATTAATAAAATTAAATATGAAATTAAAGAATTTTATTATTTAGTTATAAATATTATTCTTACAGTGAAATAAAATTCCTATCGATTTTTGATATAAACTAAAATGTTAATTTTACAATGAAAACAATTTTGGACTTTTCTATTAATAATTTAATATTTTTGTAAAATTATTAGATTTCGTGATTTCAAAGTTACAAAAAATAATATATGTTTATTATAAATAAATAATTGAAATGAAATTTAATAAAATTGACAATGTTACCATACATGTTAATTTAATTCTTAAAAATACTATTTTCTAAAAACCATTTTTATGAATTATATAGATTTATCCTAAAATTAATTTTTTTACTGGGGAAATTTTATTCGATATACTTATATTTATATATATTATTTTGATTTTAAATTTTGGTGGTTGAATTAATTTAAATTTCTTTCATTTAATTTAACCACAATGTTTAAACGGAAAAACTACCTGCATAAAAGTACACAAGGTTTAAAATAGTAAAAGGTATATTCCTATAATCTCTCAATGATACCATAATGTTGATTGTATTGGTGGTATTTTTATCCTAAACATAGCTTACACACTAAAATGTTGACATATTTTTTTTACCATGAATAGTTTAATGATTTGAATAAATAACATAACTATATTTCATAAACTACCCTTTTTCATTTATAAAAGGGGACACATTCACACCATAATGATGCACCATATATATGAAATTACTCTTTAAAAATATTCTATTTTAACTTATTTATAAATCATTCCAAGGAAGATAATCCCCTAGCTACCCATTGTTTTCTCATACACCAAAAATTCTCAGAAACATCTATGGAAAATTGAATTCGACAACGCGTATTAACGATTACATTAGTTTAGTCTTAATTATATTCAATAATATTTATTTTATCCACACTAAATATTTGATTATTATCATTTATATAATTTAATGTTTCTTTGTAATTTGTATTATGAGTTTTTATTAATATAATCCATCCTCTTAGAAAATGAAAACACAGGTTCATGCATTTTGTGCAGTACCACATTCACAACATAATTTATTAAATTTTAGTTCACCACCTTGAATGAATTGATATAATGATGCAATTAAAGATTAAATATTAATTTAAGGTTATTATTAATGATTTATTAGGATAAATTATAGTATCTATTAATGATATGATAATCAAACAATCATCGATTTTCTAATCATTTAAAATAATCATACTAAGAGGATAACTATTTCTTCATATTATTTAACTATTTAGTATCTCTAATGTCATGTTATACATCATTATAATTATTATTTATCACACTAAAAACATATAAAAGGTCTTTAATTACCTTATATAAGGATATTATAAAAAAAATCACCTTATAATTGTACATTGAATGTGGGTATGTTAACGATTGGGTGGGTTTAAAAAACTTCATGAACTATATGATGAATTTGTATCATGATTGAAAATGGATAAATAATAACTAGTATAATACTAAATAACTGGGTATTCAAAGGTTTTTTTATTAATTATATGTTATATTTAAATTAACCTCATTTTTGATGAAAACACATTGTAATCATGAAGATTCATTGAAGTATGCTTCTTATCAATTTCATTTTTTTGTAAAATGAATGAAAAATCATGAAAGGGACTTGAAACGTCATAAATTAATATAATTAATTAATGAAATGAAAAATAATGACATATTATTGATGAAAAGTTAAATACTTAATAATATAGATCACATTATTACGAAACTAGTACGAATGTTCACATTTATAAAATGCTGATGGAAATCAGAAGAAATGATGTAGGAAATTGATACTTATGAAGAGAATGAATTAAAACAGTCATGATTAAGGTTCAAGATTTATTTATTATGATTTATAAGTTTAATATGTATAAGGATAATATAAATTTTAGGAGGTTAATATATGATGTAATGGTTTTTTTTAATTCTACTTATGGAGACATTTTTATTAATCTTCACAGAATTTCATTTAGGTGGAGTATATACATCTTATTGTATAATTTATTTTATAAATATAGCTTATTCGTGGTATCATAAGATCATTTTAAATCCCTATACTTTAACTAGATATGATTGAATTTCAACCCCATCCACAATTGGGGGTTACTAACTTAATTTTCTTTATTTAGATTTCATTTTATAAACATCAAATATTTTCTTCTATATAAATTATGATATATTTTTACGTGATTGATTCATACATTTTAATTGAAGAAATTTTTCAATGATAAATAATAAATTTTATGGATTTATAATTTAATATTATTATCCATCGCTTATGTTATTTTTATTCATTACATACCCTTATAATGATGGAAAACCCATCCTTCATTTTTATAATGTAAATGTTGGTTCAATTTCAAGAAAATATATCAGTATCAAAATAATTATTAGAATATGTTTATATTAGATAATCCAAGGTATAATGACCTAAAAATATATTTAATGATCACTTTCTATTTCACAAAACTAATGCATGTTGAGTGGGATTATGGATCGAAATATGGAGAAAATATCTTGGAGGATATGAATTGGAATATTAATTGGTTCATAAATAACCATGATAAAATATTTTTTCAACTAATTTATTGGTCTCCTATAGATTCATGTATTTGAGCCTAATTATTAAATTATTTGGATAATCCAACTCATGGAAGGAACTGTCTCAATTATATTTCTTTTAATAAGTTCACATTATATTGCATTGATGAAACCCCATGACTTCTATGTTAATTAAGGGGTGTTATATTAGATATCCAAACTATTATATTAAATGGGGAACTATTGGATGTCTATATTTCACAATATATAGTCACTTGTGTTTTATTCATGAATTTGTTCCTTATGGATTAGAATGAAGTGTCTTGATTACTCTTATCGATAATTCAGGGGACTTAATCAGGTGATGGGTGGGCCTAGAATTATTTTACCCATCTATGAATAAAGGGGTTATATAAGAAATAAATAGGATATTATTTAATTTATACAGCATCACGTAACATGAAAATATTTTTTCAATAGGGCCCTAATTCCATATTTTTGGTCTTTTTCATTATTTATCACACAAAAATGTGAACAACAAATATTTTTGAATATTTTTTTATCAATTTTATATAATTCCCATTATTTTTATTTATTTACGAATCATATTATTAATTAAGACATTCAAAATAACTTATTCAACGTGTTTTTAGGTATGTTATAGATATATGTTACATATTACTAATCATCTGAGGAAACCCATATTTTTTTCATTTACCATATTACCTGGTTGACAATTATGTGTAATGATATGAGATATGGTGAAAAGAATAACAGTGTTCCTGAAATGTGTTAATGTTCAATCTCTTTTTTATAAATATTTAATTTTTTTAATCTAGTATTCCAATAAAAATAATTCACTCAATCCTTTTGTAACTGTTGTTATTTACACTAGTTATGTATAATAACTAAAAAATCAATGTTTCTAGAGTCTGGGTTGTTACATAAAATATATTAAAGAGTTAGAATAGTAATTAATACATGGGATTGGTTGGGTGTAACACCCTATATCTAGTTGCCCAGATTTGGTTGTCATATTATTTCTCATTAGAAAATATAAGAGATCACATCAGGCCTGATTGAATAATTTTGTAGTCTTCAGAGACTATATATATAAATGATTCTCACATTACATCTGGTAAAATGAATTATAATATAATAATTATTTTAAGAAAAGAATTATTTCCTCAATCAAATAAAGGAATTCGTTAATTGATCCCATAATAGGTATACTAGTAAATGAAAATAACAGTTGATGTTCGGTCATATTCTTAATGAGGGAAACTGTATAATAGAATATATTATAAAATAAATAAAACATGACTAATGAGGAGGAGATAAACAATAATCAACTAATATATATAACTAATACTATAAAACTGTAATATATACAAGGAATATATAATAACATTAATTATCACATAGATACAAATAACATGTTTTATAATGAAAAATCCATAATTTCAAACATCATAATATTATCATGAATTCCACATGACATGAAAACACACATAAATAGGTACGATTCATGGAAGATACACAAACTAGTTTGTCTAAAATAAACTAATGATACATCAAGGTCCTATAAAGGGTTCCACTCATCACTTAGAAATTCCAATGTAGTCAGCATATAAAAGGGGTGTATAACAATTCAACACATAATCAACATAAACAGTCATATTGAGAATCAAGAATATGAAATTCTTATATTTTCCTCAATAAATATGTATAAAAAGATTATAATCCATATATAATAGTATAGAAGATATAAAAAATATGTACATCCCCATTAAATCATAATATTCCATAAATAATATTGACGTAGTGGAAAATACCATAAAAAGATCACATAATGATATCGTGAGAAAAATGCTATCTTTATTTTGAAATAACATATATTAAAATTTAGATTTTCTGAAAATAATAGGAAAAAATTTTCTTTCATATATACTTTTTAGTCATTAAATTTGTTCTTCCAATCATTTATCTTCGTTGATGGTGGGAAATTCCATTACTTTCGTGTTTGTTAAAACAAACATTCCTTTCACAATTTCATTAAAAGAAAGTAGGAATGGTTAAAAAAATCAAGATGAATATACTTAATGTATTCAATAAAAATTAAATCATAGTTAATAATTTAATAATAACTCATAGTATAATTTTAAAAACAATCATGAAATCAATTATATAAATCATGTATATTGAAGAAAATGAATTTACGACTACCGAGAGGTATAATATTTTTAACATAAATATATTCTTTTAGTCTATTGAGTACTTAAAATGAATAAAATTAATGAAAAAATTGATTTCTAATATATAACCATAGGATTAGAAAATATAATTTATTTATTATATAAAGATAAAATCATTCATATAGTGGATTCTTAGAAATAAACTATCTAGAATATTGGGGATATTTTGAATTAAAATCACACCTTATATTTGAATTGATTTGTAAGTGATTTTATCTACCAGTATTATAAATTTAATTTTATAATATATATAATCGAAAACCATATACATACTAATAGTATGATATTTCATAAAAAATTAGATTCCAATAACTGTTTATTAATTGTTCTTTAATAAAATAGTCGCCTATGAGTGTTAAAATTTTCATTTTGATGTGTGTTTTTGTATGTAGTTTCGATTAATTCACTTGGATAGTGTTTATAAAATATATAGAATATTAATCATCGACTAAATATATTAATAATTTAATATAATAATATCTAATATCATTAATTAAATATTTACATGAAAAATGGATGAAATCGTTTCATTAAGGTGGTAGTCCACAAGTATGCACAAGCGCTATTACCATTTCCATTAACGATGCAAGGGTAAGAAAGTAAATTATATTATATATTTATATGACCATTATTATCTAATATGTATAGTAGTTATTTATTATTTCCTTATTAATAATCACAAAGGAATAGTTTTTATGAAAATTGAATTACACTACTCTTTGGAGGTGGTAATTCGTACGTAACCATGAGGGATGTTTTTCAAATTTGTTAGAACATTAAATGGATGTAAAATAGTTGTCCCATAATAATAAGGAAAATAATTTTATTTATTATATAAGAGTTATAATATTTTTATGGGTATAATATATTTAGATTATGTAGATTACAAAATAAATTTGAATGTTTTGTGAATATAATTATTTTTTCTTGAAAACCCCTCCATTGGATCTCTTCTAACAGACTGTAGGGTTTTTTTTGGAACACCATCACCATTATAACATGATCAATGATGTTGGGGATATATATTTTTAGGATTCATTCACGATAAGTCACATAAAAGCTATGAAGAAGTGAAAGGAATATGTTTCCTTTAATGACTATAGTGAGGGTCAAACATTTAATTTTTAATGTATTCAAATATTCATAAGTAAATTTTATTGAAAGACGTATCCAAAATTAATAATATTAAAATTTGATCATTTTTTTTAAAAAATAATACCAAAAAATGTTGTTTTAGAATTTCTTTAGGACGTTTTATCCCGTTTTATCCCTTTTAGACCCCGTTAACCTTTTGGACAATTACCAAAAAATATCATTTTTAATATTTATGTGTATGGAATGTTACTTTAAAAGTAAAAGTTACCCATAATGAGAAAAAGTTTGACATTATCAACCAAAGAACATTATTTTGGATTAATATTATATTTTTATGAAATTTAATTCAATTTGATAAAATTATTACAAAATATTAACAATGTCTTTACAGAAACAATTTGTTTTCTTTAACATTGAATTTTCATTATAATTTTTTAATTCGTATATAATCCTTTAAAATAACCCTTATATATTATATAAATCTATAAAATTTTTGGAACATAATAATATCCACAAATTGTATTTCTTTAAATATCATTAATAAAATTTATGTTATATAATAATTAATTAAAGAAATAATATATGATCATTTATTTATGTATATATGGTAATTATATAATTGATAAATATTAACTATAAATTATCATCAGGAAGATTATTTAATTATTTTAAGAATAAAATTATATTTATTTCAAAGAAGTATATTTATCCATATGTGTAAATAAGAAAACATTTAAAACCACAGTGTGGCAATTCATATTTCTTTAATGAAAATATTATATTATCCATTTTAATGGAAAAGTGTCCAATAAAAATTAAATATGTAGAATAAGGTGATAAGGTAAAAAATTATTTCATATAATAATTAATAATATGAAAACAGGCTTCTTTATCACATAGTTTTAACATTGGTTAACATGAATGATCCCTTTACCACAATCACTTTTTTTTTTACTATTTTTACTATTCATGATTAAAAATATTATGTTTTCAGAGTTAAATAATATTAAATAATATTTTAAAACAACTGAAATTCATTTTAACATTTTTAATATACATAATCAAAATAATTTTTTAATAATAATATTTTAATGATTATTGAAATATTGTTTTCTCAAGAAATAACTTTTTAAGACAAAATTAATTTTTATTCCAAAAAGATTTGTAATTTTGACTCCTATATAAATAATTAGATTGTATTTAACTAATATAAAATCAATTTAATTTAGAATAACTTCAAAATACTATGATGTTTTTTAATGAAAAACATGCCTATTTATAAAAATCAAAAAATTTCAATATTCCCAATACAATAGTATTTTATGAAAGATATAAAATTAAAAAAAATATCATATTGATATGATTTATTAATTAACGAAATTAATTATAAAAATTTAAAATGTAAAATGTGATAATTTCAGATTCAATCACATTCTTGAATAAAACTATCTATATTATCTTTTTACATCCCTAGATTCAAAATGTAATTATAATTTAAGCTTATCCTTTCCATTATTCACCAATTTATAAATTTTCATCCTTATAATTTAACGAATATAAGAAAATCACACTATTTTGGTCATTTATTATCACAACTTCTTTAGTTTCCCGCATTGACTCCCCTATCTTATGATTTCTTCAATTAAATTAACTAGTTGATTCATTAAATTACTCTTGATTTATTCTCTATTGTCTAGAATCTTGATAGGAACTTCACATTAAGATATTTAAAATTCAAATTAAATTTCTGTATATGTAATAATATGAATTGGATTTATCATTTACTTCATTATTAAATATAAATGGAACACCTCATGTAATTTAGTTAGGATAGGATCCATTTTTATGACAACACACAACTCCATATCATTCATTAATTTTAAATGGTATTATGTACATGGGGTACAATATTCATTTCATATATAATTTTATAACATCATTGAAGGAGGTATTTTTATGAAAATGTGATTTTGTAATTTAAAATCCAAACCATTCCTTTTTTATTAGTATAACTATTCTTCCTTCATTGAAAATATTTAAAATGTGTGCAAATAGTCATTATCTTTTCTGTTATATTATCTACAATTTCTAGGCCTACAATATTCCTTTCAAGAACTGAATCCCAACAGGTTGGAGCACAAGATCTCTTTCCACCTAATTTTTCATATCATGTCATTTTAATTTTTTAATGAAAATTATTATTATAGGGAAATATTTAAATTATTAGATACTAATTACATATACATTTTTAGTCATGGGAGATTTCCCATAACATGTATTTTATTATTTAAATAGTCCTATCGTATTTTCCATTAGTCTAAGGATGAGATATAATGCTCAAATGAATATCAGTATTAATCGATATCAAAATAATTTTCCATTTTTTTGTAAATCAGGGATCATGATATGAAACAATTTAAATAAGAGCACCATGAAAAGTTAAAAAATCATTAATATTGAATTCTTAAATACATCCAAGAGCTAAAATTATATCATTGTAGGGAAATGATTAGAAATGGTATAATGGCCAAAAAAACACACATAGTTTCATTTATTCTATGATTAATTGGTAATCAAGTGACATATCGCAAAATATTGTCATCCCATTATCTTTTGGTAATATATAGTGTTGTAATAACACATTTATTCTATTATTTCTAAACATTCACCTATAGAAAAATCAATCATCATGATGCATAATAAGTAATTTCACACTACATATTAATATACTAAAATTGATCCTTCATATACCTATATATCATGGAGATACCGTGGTTTATAGTGTAATTTGATCTATTACTATCTTCTAATAATTCTGTATTCATCTCAGTTATGAATAAAACATATAAACTATTCCAAAATTTAAGAACACCACCGTTATAAATGATATTTTTAATATTCCACCATTCATGGATTAAATTTTGTTTCTAAAATTGTAAGAAAAAATATGATAATTGTTTATCCTTTCCAAATGGTGGTGTGGAAAGCATCATAAAAAGATGTTATAGTACCATTCCGTTTTCATTCATATTTTGACAAACCATCGCTCAATGGAAAATGACCTTGGTGATATTACCCCATTATTTCCCTGTAATATCTTTCTTTCCATACCATAACATGATAGGTTATTAATTATAGGGGTCATATAATTGACTATTAACTTTCCCCATAGGTCAACACATATTCTTTCAGTGTTCTTATTACTCCCTCAACCATACTCTGGGAATCATCATTGGAGTTCACCAGTCCTGAACACCACTCCCTACTAGCTACTCTTAACTTGGGAGTTCAAATAAAATAGTCTCTTGAGAAAAATGGGAAAACATTTTTGTCATCTGTAGTATCATTTTACCTTTCTATCTCACTTTTCTATTGGGCTTACACAATCCACCCCTTTGAATAACACCATTATCATTGTGGACCCCAAAAATGTAACATTGACTATTTCTATGAATGTACGGATACATAGTAGATGTTATACCATTTATTCACATCCCATCCCTAACCATCATATACAAGATAGAGTAATTCTTGACCCCATATGAGCCCTACCATATTCAAGAGGATAGATCTATTAGTGAGGTAATTGAATGTAATCATTAGGAGACAACACCATTATCATGATCCCATAAGAAAAACTAATATTGGACACCGCATAAAAAATTCAATCATAGAACATGTGGAAACTGATAAATTTCATACATGTTATGCAATAATATTGGTACAAATATAGGGATACTATCGTATAAAAAATAAAAATATTATAAAAAAATATTATTTGAGTAATATTGTACTTTTCCTTTTCCTCAATGAGATTTATACTCCTCTACTTTTCCACACACCATAGGGTCATTTCAATTCCTCGAGTATTTGTTCATGAAGCATAAAAGAACACAAAATTACTAAAGTATGGAGTTATTACAAGACTTGGTTGGACATAACTAATTTCCCTTAACACAGGTGCTTATGAAATTCAGTTGTATACATGAACATAAAATCTACACAAATATAAAAAATATATCATAGAAGTACGGAACACATTTTCGGTCCCCGGTGACTAGATCTACATGATTCACAATCATTCCTAGAGAAACATACCTTCATTGAGGCAATTCTTGATCAATTATTAGTAACTATCTCAACACATCCTCTTCAAGTGGATATCTCCATGAATTTGAAAAATTCTGCTGGATGGGATAGTCCATGTACAAGGAGACACAATTATATAAAATCTATCTCATTTTCATATCCTAAACAATCTTCAAATCAACCATGTCAAACAAATTCTAGAACATCCCTCTTTTTTGGATATCCCAAATCATGTGGTTCATCTCACTGACAAGAATATTCCATATAAATTCCAAGAAATGTTTTTGAACATCACTATCAGAGAATAGGCCCAAGCATGTGTCACATCTCACATAATGACCAAATAGGATAAACATATATTCTCGACTACTATAGAAAATAATAGTTCAAATAAAATACATTAAATTAAAATTCTAGATCAATATCATATCATGTGTAGAAGAACCATAAACATAGTCATCACAGTCGTTATGAATGAATTATAAGAACATGTCAAAGGATACACACAAAGAAAATTATACAAGAGTATCAGGATTCACTAATATATATTTTTTCTATTTACCTATATTTGGGACATGATAGATATAAAATCAAATGTTCGGAAATCAGGTATTTGAACTACGTCAGTGTTTGATCAACACTATATATTGGATCTCCATGTTTCCATAATATGTGAATATTATGTTTTGTTTTTTAACATTGAATAATTTCATATAGGGAGATGCACATGTTGTTTATATGTAATTTACAAGAATTTAGGTTCTTTAATGAATAATGACTACCAACATAGGTTCACACAATGTATATATATACATATTATTGTACTACATAATTTTTATTTAATAAAATATATTTTTTTGTGTTGTCTGTTCTGGTTGAATTTTCATATTTTACTATATATTTTTATTGACATAATATTGTGATGAATCCAAATTCATATAAATTAGTTGAATCGCGAATGATATTATTTTAGTATAACCAGGAAGACTTTAACTAATGAAAATAGAGAGATACTAAGGTTAGTACTTATAGGGGTATATGTTGGGATAATGGTAGACTCCTAGGAGAACCTTGTGTGATTTCATAAACTAAATATGTTCTTTTTAAGTTCATAATGTTTCTCCTATCATTGATATGTGTGAGTAGGATTCCATTTTTTGAGCTTAGTTACCAAATTTATTGAAACAAGACAACCTATCTTACTTTTTAGAGATGATCTACCCTTTAGGGTTAGAAATGAAACATCCTATAATGTTATTGATCCTAAAACCCCTTAATTTTTTAAAACTAATTACCATTTTTTAGAAATTTAATTATTCAAAAAAATATCACCTAAATAATGATTTTAATGCTTTGCGTGGGGGTAAAAATTGTGTTAACACCCTGTAACATTCAATGGATTATTTTTGAAGTAATGAATCAGCTTTGTTAAGTCTATAATGTATATTGTATTTGAGAAACAATATGGAATTTTTCATCATTATGTGTATTAATAAATCCTTGTAAATATTAATTTATTTAATATATTCGCAATTTTTATAGTTAAAATAATAATAATTATTAAAATTGTGTTATTATTATTTTTTGTGTCAGAGAAAAAAATTTACATGTACATGTACAATTAATAATTATGTTATGATGTAAATATTGGTTGGAATAATATTTTAGTGTCGAAAAATAAAAAAAATGGTAATATAATTAATTGTGGTTCGTAAATGAAATTAGGTATGGTTAATAAAATTGAATTACCATTATTATTATTTAATGAATTATTCTTAAGAGATGTTAATTTTAATAATGATATAAGATATTTAATAACAATTATAAATTAATTATTTTTATTACAATTTTTAAATTATAATGGTGTGTGTATAGATATAATGGGCATGTAATATATATATATATATTTTATTGGGAGTATATATTTGTATACAAGTGCATATGTATATAATGTGTGTGTGTATGTGTGTGTATATGTATATATCTATATATACACATATTTGTGGGTGTATATATACATATCTATATTATCCAGTGTATATATGTATATCTAGTTGTGTATATATATATATTACATATATATATATATATATGAATTTTAATATTTAATAAACAACTAATTTATTTATGAAAAAGGAAAATGAAATAAATGAAATAAGATTATATTGGCTCATGGCCATATTAAACAACTAATATAGGAGATTTATTTGGTCAATGCGTAACCCAATGAGGAAGATGGAAAATAGAAATGATTTGGAGAAAATATAAATAAAGGAAATGTTTAAAAATATATAAATTTGATAATGGGGTGAATCTATTTGTGATGTTTCCATCCCACCTCAATCATCTATCCTCCCCTAAATACCTCTTGCTATCTCCCACCTCATATAATAAAATTTTATTTTACTTTACAATTGTAGTCGAACATCCCACTAGAATATATTAGGTGATATTGATATAATTGACTTGAGATCAGTGTCGTTGGATTTATCTTGACATGTTGAAATTTATTAATAAATTTGATTACAAATGTAGTGAGGATCTAGATATGTAATTACACTTGAACATATACCCCTATTTTAAATTATTATTATTCCTATGGTGGGAATCCATTGACATTAGCACATATTTTCTCACAGGTTTAGGGAATTATTTTATGGAACTCATGTTCATCCCATAATACCTACATCTGATTCTTGATCAATGGTACTTGTGTGTATCCTTTAACATGTACTTATGATTCATTAATATTGATTGTGATGACTATGTCTATGGTATAACTTGAAATTAAAATATAATGATTTTTTATTTCCATTAAATTTATGATAGAAGCTTTATTCTATTCAATTGTAGTTGAGAATTATGATTTGGCCTATTTGAATTGCATGTGGGATGTGAAACATTCCTAAGACTATCCTCTTAGGGGGATTTTCAAGAATTGGGTATTACAATCCATGGAATATTCTATATGGTGAGATGTGTCACATGCTTAATGAAATCCGAATAGGATTTATGTGTTATACTTGGTCAACATGTGACATTTAACTCATGTTTGAGAAATATACTCAATATAAATGTGTATGAATTGGATTGACATGTACATAGACTAACCCATATGGAATAATGTGTTACATGTTTGGGGAAGTCCCCATGATGAGGATTTTTCATTCTATATATATATTTTCCATAAAAAAAATATATGGATGTAGATATGTTTCTCCCATCATAGTGTTAGAGTAGGTATAACTGGTCTCCTATAACACAACATGTGTTTAAAAATTCAACGAAATATTTTTTATGCAAGTACCATGTTTCTATTCAATGCATACACTTTTATATTTTATTCACTAATGTTAAGGGCCATTGGTGGTATCCTACTAAGTCTTGTACTCACTCCCTGCTCAGGTATTTCTATGTACTTTTATAATTCATGACTAGAGTCCTAGAGAAGGGAAATGAATCTTTGGTGGATGGCTCTGTAGAGAAGTAAAGAGAAGGTGGAATACAAGGATGATCCCCAAGGAGCACAAATCATGTTTATTTCTATTATCTGTTAAATATACTAGGGATTAGATTTATACATTTAGAACCTCTATTATTGTATTAAACACATTCCATTTATCAGTTTTATCATGAAATATGATTATGTTTATTATTTTGGTTAATGTTTTTCATAGGAAATTTTGCTTAGGATTTAGTCTCCCAAATGTTTCACTAGATCCCCTCAGGCCTATTCAAAAACCACTTGTGTATGGGGAGACCCACACAAGCTCATGTGAAACTATAACATAGACTCAGTGATCTGGGTCAGGATGTGACACCCATGTCCATATATATTATATAAATGAACATATGATCCTTCTCTAGACTCACTTCAGTCATGATTCTATGATATTTCTTTCCTAAAACATAAACTTCATTTTATTACATCCCTATATCAATGTTTAATTAGATATAATAATCCTTTAGTAGCACAAACAATCGCCTTTTCCTCATGTTGTGCTTCTTTTTGGAACATATCTATTGAAAATTCTTTTGATGTATATGTTTCTAAAATTTATCACTATGAAGACAATAGCTCCATATATTGATTGAAAAGTATTTATCTTCGAATTCAAGATGTGGATGGGGTTGTTTTTTTCATGAATCTGTAACTTCCTTGCTTCATAGGAATAATTTAATCATTATGTAAATAGCCACATTTATGTCTATTATTTTATTTTTCACTGTATATGAAAAATTCACCATTTTATGATTGATGATTAAAAAAGGAGAAATATGCACCCTGTTTTTCAATTATTCAGAAAATTCATCACATTCCATCGAATATATGAATATACCCCATTAATTTGTATTATAGGTTTATGTGTTATTTAATTATGAAATATTACGAATTAAACAAAGAGAGTAACCTTCAAAAAAATGTATAATTTCACCAAAATTGAGGTCATAGATAGGGGATTTTATTTGACTACTATTGACTTTATAACATTAAATGAGATATCCTCACTAAAGACAATAATTCCAATAAATGTAACATTTTGAAGCAATAATTAAAAATTCCTAAAATTCCCATATAATCATTTTCTATATGGTTCTAAACATTGATCCCCATTGGAGTGTCACTATCATAATCAAATTATAAATATAATAAAATATCAATAATAAATAAAAATAATGAAATTATCAATATATTCAATGGTAACTCTAATTAATAAATATGAAAATAGAGGGTCTATTAGTCAATAAAAATTGTTTTAAAATAAAATCATAATATATATATCCCATACAAAATACATTCATTATAATACCATATTTCTTTCCATGAAATTGTTTATACCTATAATGAACGTCAAATCTTTATAAATATTGAGCTCCATGGATTTGATTGAAAAATTCATTGATGTAAGAAGGGGATATTTTTTCTTTATAGTAATGTAATTGATTCCCCAATAATAAATCCATAGCCTCATATATACCTCTATTTTTGAAAAAAACAGAGGCTCTCTGTTTCCGACACTTTTTCTGGGGTGTGCGCATCCGTCTGTGAGGATGCGTAGCTGTTTCCCCGCATTCCCGCTTTCCAAAGCTGGGCGGAATATGTTCCTTGTTCAGGGAAGTTTTCTCCTTGATCGAAATCGGGATGATGGGATGTCAGTTCTACCTTCTTTGGATTCCACCTTAGAACTCGTCACATAGTCTGGGTCTCCCTCATTGATTTAATACGTTGTTCGTGAATCTCATTCTCGGTGCCATATCTTAATGGACACCGTTTAATTACACTACTTCTGTCAATACATTCCATGGGATCTTGATGTGGTGGTGACCTTCAGTCGGAGTAGATGACAACATCAGGCATGTCAGGGAATCTCTGGGTGCATAGACATTGGGGAACCTGTATTCTTCCTCATGAGAGGGCATCTCAAGGGTGCATAACCCGTGGCATATCACGTCGAATGCGGGGAATCATATGCCATAGGCATGTATCTGAGGTTTTCCTCATCTTCCCGTTTTTAACACAGGGTATGCCACAATTTTAACGTCTTGCGGAGACGGTTACGCCAAAGGCGTGTCATCCGAGGTTTTTCCCAGGCAACTCGTGTTTATTACGAGGTAGGCCACGAGTTTAACGTCTTGAGAAGACGGAATTATGGTGATCAGAACGTCCCATAGATACGGATCAGATTGGTATATCCCGAGGGTGGAATACCTAGAAGATGGATAGATTAGGATTCCCAATGAGGAAAGATCCGAGGTGGTACGCTCTTAGGAGGGGGGATATCACACCATAATGGCTGATCTGAACACCACTGAGAGAGGATCAGGGGAAGTGCTCCCCAGGATGGGGAGACCATGGATTACCATTGGTTTGGATTGAACCTCTTGGAGGTTTCCTACATACCCTGTGTAGTGGACAGGGATCAAAACCCACTTAGTTCGGAGGGGTAATGAATTGGGGTGTACACAGAGGACAACAACATGGAGATATGCTGGGGATTACACGTGGAATGCGGCCTATGCGCCGCTAGGAGCAGCGAGGAGGTGGATGGCATGATCCCACCGGGATGTGGCGGCCTGGGTGAGAATCATGATGGGTTATTGATGAATGAATCAGGTGGAGGGGGAATAAAATGGACTATCGTAAGGGCGACAGTGAGATTGGGCTTGAGCCTCGAAGAGACCTCTTATGTAACACCGTGGCAGGGAATCAAAGTCCGCGTAGTTCGATGGTGCCGGTGAATCGACGTGAAGGTGGACCTTAATCTGATGGGTGTCGTCAGTGAACCAACGTGAATGTGGACCTTGGTCTGATGGGTGTTATTAGCGAACTGATGTAAATGTGGAACTTGGTCCAATGGGTGTCATCAGCGAACCGATGTGAATGTGGACCTTGGTCCGATGGGTGTCGTCAGCGAACCGATGGTAATGTGGACCTTGGTCCAGTGGGTGTCGTCAGCGAACCGATGTGAATGTGGACCTTGGTCCGATGGGTTTTGTCAGCGAACCGACGTGAATGTGGACCTTGGTCTGATGGGTGTCATCAGTGAACCGTCGTGAATGTGGACCATGGTCCGATGGGTGTCATCAGCGATCCGACGTGAATTTTGACCTTGGTCCGATGGGTACTGTCAGCGAACCGACATGAATGAGGTCGGAACGACTGGGTGATGGGCTTGAACCTTATGGAGGCTTCCTACGTACCATGCCTTGACATCGATCAAAGACCACATAGTTCATAATGGTGGGTCGGCAAACTGATGTGAGTGTGGACCTTGGTCTGGATGGTACGAGGCTTACACACTAGGTTGCCCAGCTGCTGGTGACCTGACATGAAGAAGGTCGGAGTGACCAACAGGTAGTGGGCTTGAACCTCTAGGAGGCTTCATACGTAACATGCCTTAACATGGATCAAAGGCCTCGTAGTTCTGGAATGGCGGTGGGTATCGGCGAACCGACGTGAAGAAGGGACCTTGGTCCGATGGGACATGGGCTTGAACCTTAGGGAGGCTTCCTACGTATCGTTCCTTGACGTGGATCAAAGTCCTCGTAGATCGGGTTGGTCACAACGGCTTTCCGTCAGACTTGAATTACTGTTTAACGTCATGATGGACAAGGGTGGAACCTGATGAGAAGAAATTACAGGTTGTGGGCTTGAACCTCATGAGGCTTCCTACATACCATTCCTTGACATGGATCAAAGACATCGTAGTTTAAATGGATGTGCAGTTTAACGTCATGCCGGGCGAGGGCATACAGTTTAACGTCATGCTGGACAACACACATTTTAATGTCATGCTGGACAACACACATTTTAATGTCATGCTGGATGGGGTGTTTTCATGGCCAATTCTTACTCTAAGACAACGTGAGTCGTGCTCAGTGTGAGAAACAAGAGGCAGCATAGACCTGACAATCATGTCGCGAAGGGTGCGTCCGTGAGAAACGAAGAGGGGATTACGCGTTGGGCGGCCCATGGTGCTGGGACTTAGTCCAGGATGGAGGCCCGAAGAAAAGGATGATGATAGTTTCGGGCTTGAGCCTTGAAGAGGCTTCCTACGTATCCCCATGGCAGGGAATCAAAGTCTATGTAGTTCTTCTAATGACGGCTTACCGCCGATTGGGAGTTTCAACGACTTACCGCTAGATTGGGTCATAACGGATTACCGCTGGATAAGGATGTGAACGGCTTACTACTAAATGGGGTCTCAACGGCTTACCACTAGATGAGAATGTCAACGGCTTTCCGCCTAATGGGGTTGCAACGGCTTACCACTGGATTGGGTCACAACGTCTTACCGCTGGATAAGGATGTCAGTGGCTTACCGCTACATAGGATCACAACAGTGGATGGGGCTTACACGAAGAAGCTGCACGGGTTCCGCTAAGGAGCGGTGATGGTGAATGGGGCTTACACTAGGAAGCTACCCGGGTGCTGTTATGGAGCGGAAATGGTGGATGGGGCTTATGAAAAGAATCTTCTCGTGTGCCGCTATGGAGCAGAAATGGTGAATGGGGCATACGCAATGAAGCTTCCAGGGTGCCGCTATGGAGCGGCAATGGTGGAAGAGGCCTACGCAAGGAAGCTTCCCGGGTTCCGCTATGGAGCGACAATACTGATTGGGGCTTACACAAGGGTGATTCTCGGGTGCCGCTATGGAGGGGCAATGGTGAATGGGGCTTACGCAAAGATGCTGCCCGTGTGACACTATGGAGCGGCAATGGGGAATGGGGATTATGAAAAGATGCTTCCTGGGTGCCGCTACGGAGCGGCAATGGTGAATGGGGCTTACGCTATGAAGCTTCCCATAATGTCTTCCTCATTTCTGGCCATGAGGGCATCCCAAATCACTGGTGGGTTGAGGCCTTCACCTATGTGCAAGTGCACAAGCGGGATATCACTAAGGGCGTTGGAATCATGCCACTGTAGTCATGGCATTAAGTGTCTTACACTTTGAGCATAAGGCATCTCTTATTTGGAGAAATAGGCATCCTATGTTAGGATCATAGGGTGTACTACAATTTAGAGTCTTGTAGATAGGACTCTTGGGCATAAGGCAACTGGTAACGGATGGTGTTGGGACTTACGCAAGGGAAACCCTTTCTGGTTCCACCTGGCATAAGAGCTAAGTGATAGGGTATGGAAGAGTTGCCTGAGGAATGGTTTGACTCAAGGTACTCAGGGAATTAATGATGAGAAACTCAACTCACGACATGATAATGAAACCAAGAGGAATATGTCGACTCACGGTGTTTCATGGTGTGTGGAGGAGTATCTCAAATCACAGTTTTCCATAGGTTGAAGGTGGGTACGCATAGGTGCGCAATGGAAAAGCCTGGCATCCCGGCCCGAAAAGTTCGTGGTGTGACTCTCCATTTTTCATGGGGGTCTATGCTGGTGGGTGCGGAGGTCAAAGCCTCGCAAAAGGATAGGTCTTCACGAAGTATCTTCACGGAGCAAAGGGGCTCGGGGAGCATGGGGTCTTGCGGAGCATCGCCTCGCGAAGCTTGGACTTGCGGAGCAGCATCGTGGAGCATGGACTCACGGAGCATCATCGTGGAGCATGGACTCGCGGAGCATGGTCCCGCGGAGCATGGTCTGGCAGAGCATGGACTCGCAGAGCATCGGCTCACAGAGCAGAAACGCGAAGGAAGCTGCTCGCGGAGCATGGCCTCGCGGAGCCGCAAAGCGGAGCTCCGTGGACTGGGAGATCTGCCGCCCAATGGGCGGAAAAATGGTCATCCAAGCGGTCAAGTGTCCATCCGGAGAAGGGGGTCAATCTGGGTATTTATAGGCAAGGTGCGCTGTGAAGAAAAGCGCACGCGGCGCGAAGGGGAATTCGGTTGCTTCACGGCTGATCGCGAACGTCAACCGGATTCGCGGAGTGGTAACACCTCCTCTGGTTTGCGGCGGATTCGTGAATGTCAGGGCATTCATGGAGAGTTACTTCCTCCTGTGCTTAACGGATGGTATTTACAGCGCGTCGCAAACGTCATCCGGGTCCGCGGAGCATCCCACCTCATTGCTTCACAGCGGCGCACCGCGATCAAGGAGGGGGGCTTCGCGAATGGGCTTTGCGAACCAGTTTTTCATCATTACTTCAAATGTCCATAACTCCTAATCTATAGCTCCTTTCGGGCCCTACGACCTACCAAATCGATGGTTGAAAATTGGACTACGATCTAGGATCATGTATGGAAGTATTTGGAAAAATTTTGGGGACGCATTTTCCGGTGCCAACCCTCTCAAAGAATAAACTTTAATGATTATAAATAACAATTAACATAATATTTAATTTTATTTTCTCATTTAAACTAATTCTACAATAAATTATCTATAAGGATTAATTGATATATTTCTAGCAGGAGTGGTCAAGTCAATGGAAAACTCAACTTTATGTGAATGTGTGTTTCTAGTAAAATAATTTAAAACCTAGTAAATGTATTATGTTATAATAGGTACATCCTAAATAAGAATATTTCAATTTTTTATCCCTAGATTGATTCTAATCATCTTCTACAAAAATATCCATCAGAGGAACTATAAAAGGCGAATATATGCTAAACCTTGATGATGTAGTGTCTACAAAAAAGATATGGATTTCTATATCATTGTCATGAATCATAATTACCTTATGTTATTTTTTTTATTTCATTTTATTTCTATATATAATCCATATGAATTATTATATCAATGTAAAAAATTTGTAGAATAGTAATTTTTGGAAATATTAATTGTTTTGTTAAAAATTGGAGAAGAATGGAAAATCCTTATTGTGTTGTGATTTCTATATAGAATATTGAATAAAAACTAAATTTTTATGGCTTTAGGTGAATATATAAATTTTATTGTAATCACATAAGATATTAATAAATGATAGTATATAAAATCAAAAAATGAGTAAAAAAATTGATTACATGGTTAAAGTCCCTAAAACCACATCATTAGGCAGTTTAACCATAGAATTAGTAATCTTATGATATAACATGAAAATTTATTCATAGATAATATTTTTATAATATATCTAGTATTATTGGGAATATAAATATATTTAAATATTTCAAAATTATTTTGGTAGTAAATGTTAGTTATATAGTTTTAATCCTTATGGAGTTTCAAACTAGTTGCACACTAAGGGAATAATAAAATTCTACGAAAATAATTGTTGAGAAATACTCATCGAACAATATTTTTTGGTTATTACCATCGATGCCTTTTTTTAATAACAATATATTTATAATATCATAATAGTGACATATTTCAAGGAATTGAAAATAATCACTACCATAACAAAACATTAATATATTATTCTATAATGAGATTTATCCTCATATATTGGCATAGGTTTATGTTTCATAATCTATTTTATCCTTAATCTAGTTCCAAAGGTTTCTATTAAAATTCCACTAATACCAAATGTAATACTAGCACCTATAACTTAGAACCGAGGGTTATTTTACAACACTTGAATATAATAGATTTATTCTCATATCAATGGATCACACCGTTTTGTTGTCTTGGAGACTTGATACATATATGATTCTCACATTACATCAAATACATGAAATATCATAAAAATTTGATATGAAAAAATTATAGATTCATATAATAAATCAAAAAATTAATTTATTGAGGCCCTCATGGTATATTTGGAAAATGAGATAAGAATAAATGGTGATATTAAATTCTCATTACGGGAAATAATAAAAAATATTCAATCATAATATAAGTTACACATGGATAATATAGTCAAGATAACCATTATTAAGATACTCCAAATAACTAAAATTATTAAAACGAAACTTAATCCATTTATAATAAAACAATATAAATATTCACATTTATAATAATAGATATTTTTCTAATTATAGAATTCATAAATATGGACATCAAAATCAAATAGTCAGGGCCTTGTTACAAGGAAACATACCTAACGAAGTAATGTGAATTCTAAAAACCTAAAATAGTTTCTCTCATGAGACCAGTAGTTTTATTGGGAGTCTATAATGGGCCTCACACATCTCATATATTGTCTGATTAATTTATCAAATGAAAAGTGTGGTATTAATTTAAATATAAATTTAATAATCATTTATATACAAAACTAGCAAATAAAATATTAATATTTTCCCAAATCAAAAGAAATAATCTGATTATATGCAATCTATAGTTTTATGGGGGATGATATTGAAATAGAATATCCAATTTAAAGAAAAATATTGAAGGACTAAGAAAACATTTTTTTAACAAAAAATCATAAAATCATACTCAATAATTTTGACTCATGGGGGATGAAAATAATGTCGAAAAATAGCATAACATATATCTATGATCATAAAATAATTAAGTAATTATCCCAAACCGGTGTACATTATTAATTTATTTCCTAGACTCACTTTACTAGAGAAAAACTATACCACATGATTCCCTTCAATCCAAGTATAGAACATAGTAATTCCATTATGGAAAAAATTGGACTTATTGATATAAGATGATCACTCCCAAGGAATATTTAAACTAATTTTAAAAAAACCCAACAATCACGGGTTAATCAGATTCCATTCCCATAATCAAATGTGTAACATCCCAGGTAAATAAATAATATTATTTTTTTCATATTTATCCATATTTTTTAATAAAATGTTAATATTAATTTGAAGGGAATGCTATGCTCGATGGCGTACCCAATACGCACCAACGAGTTTCTTTGAAATCTTACGTTGCACTCTAATAATAAAATAATATTATTTTAAATGGTATTTACCCCCTTGCTATTGTAATGGATGGAATGAGCAGAACTAACAACAAAAATATTATTTATGTTTGTAATTTTTTTTTCTTTTTTCCAATAAATGTTAGATGCTTAAAATGCGAAAGAATCCAATTTTAAGCATAAATATTCTAATATTCTTTAAAATGTCGATTAACCACCTTTTGATGGAGAACACTTTTTAAATATACTTTTGAAGATTTTATATGTTATATTTGTCAAAATAAAATCCTTCTTTAGAATCTAGACATCAAAATTTAATTTCTGTAAAAATTTTTATTTTTCCGACAAAGATCAGTTTTAGTGAAAATGTTGTATTTTAATTCAAAACATCCTTTTAATCTAATTTATTTATATGATTATATCATATTTTGAATTGGTTTTAAAGTTCAATTAGAATATATTTTTTCCATTTAATCCAATGGTGGTCATTATAATTAATTTCACTTTGAAATTGGACTTAAACTAGTGTCAATATTTTAATAGATATTGTTTCTTAAAAACACGCTATTTGTTTTGACAATGAGAATTAATTATTAAATTAATTAATTAAACTTTTATGTTTTTAATTTTGTAAAATATACATCATTTTTGAATTCATAATATCAAATATATCTTAGTGTTAAATTTTGGTATTTTTCTGAATAACTTCAATTTTTAATGAATAGTGAAACCACTAAGTGGTAGTTAAAAACTGATTTTTCATTTAAATGAAACATTACCGTTTCTGTGATTTGAATTTAAAAAATCCAACATACATGTTTGTCATTAGGATGTAAAATGTGGTTCAATGGGATTAAAATAATTTTTTGGTGAATAGTAACTTTTGTGTTTTATTAATCACGATTAAAGGTAATTAGTGTAATTTAAGGTAAAGATAATGTCATAATAATTTTAAATGACCATGAAACATGTCCTACCCTTATTGGATGAGTCATGGACGACCTATAAAATCAATTGGTCAACTTGGGGACCCCATGGAGCCACTTTTTTAGGAAAATTACATTAATAAATTTTTATTTAAAGTCATAATCAAAATGTTAAAACATGTATTGTTTTACTAAAACAATTTTCACATGGGGTTATACAAGTCATATTTTTTATTATAAATACTAATTATAAATATAAAAATATTTCCTACATCATGATCCATTTTTTATATTATTTAGACATTAAATAAATTAATTTATTTATGACACCATGATGATGTAGTGATTACCTCATAAATGAACGATTTAAATAAAATGAGAACATAGGATAAACTCTAAGTCGTACAATTGTCACAAACCTATAGGATGGGTGGATTTAGAAACCTTATAACCTTAGCCTCAAAATATATCCTTTTGGGACATTTAAAAATCCGAAAATCATTTTATAATAAAGTAATATTTTATAACTTTACAAGAGCGCCCCCATCTTCTCTTATAAAAGGCCCACACCTCTACCACCTTACCCACACCTCTCAAGCCATTGGATCGGCCAATATCTGCTCATTTTTTCTCTCCACATACCTCTCCTCATCCTAGATGCCTTCCCTTTAGGCAGAAATCTTTTCAAGAAACCCTTTTGGTTCAAACAAAGTGGAGTTACCCGATTTAAAGATAAAGTCTTCCCTAATGTTCTTTTGTTTTATTTTGCTTCTCCAACCCCCTAAACTATTTTTATTCCTTTCTATTGTAAAAACACCAGTATCTTCAATATACTAGGATGTTTTTATGATAAATATTTGAGCTACGCTTACACACACCTCCGTCTAATGGTTAAAGAACATACTATTTCTGTGGGTGGAGAATTACTACCTCATGGAACGATGATTGTTCTATCTTCTCCTACCACCTCTCATGGTGGTCATTATGATGGAACTATTTTTATATGATATATATTATATTTATGTCCTCTCAATGATTATTTATTTTGTATATAAAACATACCTTTATGCTTTTCATGTTGTGCAAATGTGATAATTTCATACGAGGAAGTGTGGACTACCGCCCCATCAAGTTATGTGACTCGTTCATGCAATACATGGAATATATAAAGAATGATATTAATGAACATATGTGACCAATATAACATATATATTATAATGGAATTATAATATATATATCTCTCATTTATTTTTAATTCCATTAATATGACAAAGAAATGAAAGTAGCGTTCATGCTTACGTACGGCCTACCGTCTCAATGAACGGTGCATTTCATTTCTTTTTATCTCCAAATGTTATGGAATAGTATAAAATGAATATGTACTGGATATATATGATATTTAATTCATTAATACTATTCTGTAGATTATTTACTCATAACTACATGGACAATCATTTTCAAAGAAGTCCATTTTTGACTCATGTACCAAACATTGACAAAAATGTCTGATACGAACTCACATTATTAACCAATTTTTATAACATTATAATATGAGATATGAACTGAATAATAATCTTTAAATGAGGTCCTTAAGAAATTATAAATTTACCAATGTTTATTATTCAGGAATATAAAGAAACGGACAAGACAAGTCGGACATGAGGTAAGGGATCCTACCTCTCTCTTTCTTTTTATGTACTATTTTTAGGTAAATTACTTTGAGCTCCTCTTCCTTATGTTGGGGTATGTTCTTTAATATTCCTATTACTGTACTTTCTATGTTAAAATTATGGGAGACCCTATTTTATTTCATCAATCCATTTTTTTGGATGTTTTAAGTGGTGTCATTAGGCTGCCGAGTTTTCATAAGGGGTTTTTCATCTCACTTTTATTTCTGTGAGATTTATTCTACATTTTCCACCATTTCCTTTGAGTGGTATATATACTTCCCATTATTCTAATATTTGTGTAATATACTTTTGTTTATGATTATTTACATAAATGTTGTATAGTACTTCTTTCATGGGGTGTACGTTTCCAATGTTACCCAAATCGGAAAGGGAACCTTTCACCCTCCACTTTTTAAAAGACTTATTTTGTTATGACTTTTAATTTACATATTTTTATGTTGGGATATGTTCTTATATATTATAATTGATGTAAATTTTATTTGAAAGTGGTTATATACCATTTTCTCTCTCATCAACTAATTTTATGAATTTTAATGTGACGTCGTTAGGATGTCAAATTTTACCAAGGGAACATCTTAACCCAATTTCGATTTCTTTGGGTTCAACATGTAGTTATTGAATATGTCAGTCTTTGAATATGTGTGAATGAACTTTGATTGTTTTAGACTTAATATCCACTTATATTTGGTGTATTTATATTTGTCACATAATTATGAGACTGATTTATCCTTAATTTAAGGATTCTTTATAAGGGATTTCATCACATTTTACATTTCTATTGAGACTTCATTGATGTTATACACCAATTCACTCTTATATGGTGTATATACTTTCCTTTGGAATATGATATCATGAATCCCTTTATTCTCAAGATATTATAAAGTTATGATTAAATTTTATTCCTCATTTATTGTATTCAAGTGTCTCTCATTTTTTTAAAACCCCTTTAACTAAAATATCATTTAAATGTTTTAATGATTTATTCTTATAAATATTTATCATTAATATCCATATTTTTAAAATGGTTTTAATGATTTATTTATATGGATATTAATGGTTTAAAATTTTAAAATCATCAAACTGGTATGGTACACTTTGATTAAAAAATATCTCTATTAAAATTATTAAATGGTTTTGAAAATGGTTTTTAGAATGGATTCATTATTTCAATATCTTAAAATGTTATATTCTTATTGAAATGTGGGAATGTTATCTTTCTTTTAGGCATAATTCATAATCTATGATTATGTTATGGTTCTTGGGCATTTTTTATGAATACGGGTGGTTCCGTGATAAACTAAAGGAGGGTGAGCCCGATATAGCTCTCCAATGCATTGGGTAACGTGAAGGAGTTAAACGTTATGGTTTCTACAAAGAGAAATAGATAATAGACTGTGATGTGTATTCCAAACGTAACCATGAGGGTTACTACCTACGTAATAATCTTACGAATGCCTCAAGTTACCTTTATGACTTATTATATCTATGATTTATTAGTAAATCTTATGATTTCCTGAGGTATGTTATCGTGCTTATGTTTTATGAGTAAAATATGATTTCATTGATTCTTATGTATACATGTACTAATGTTTCCTTTCCGTATTTTTATATCTCTTACTGAGCTTTTTATGCTTATCCCATGTTTTTGAAATGTTTTTCACAGGTCAAGGGAAAGGTACATGATATGATGATAGTGTCAAGGATGTGTCAAGAAAAAATCCATGTTTTATTTTTAATATGTTTCCGTTGCTGAGAAAAAATTAATACTATGTTTTATGTAACAATATTGTTTAATTGTGGAATGTAATGCATGATTTTAGATCTAATTCTCTAAATCTCTAAACCTGAAAAGATCCTCAATGTGTATTCTTTAATTAACTCAAGATTAAGTAAGGTTTAAGGAAGGGACCTTATAATATGGATTTTAACTCATCAAATCATAAGGATGGTGTATAGGTCCCTTTCCACAATGTCATTATATTTACCTTAATTAAATAATTAGATGATTCATTGGATGACTGAAACCCTACTGTCTCTCCCCAAATCGACACCTCCCTTCGCCCCCTTAATATGTGATCCATCCACATTTGATTTCAACCCCATAGAGGGTGTATTTAATATGACCCACCATCTGGTATTATCTTTTATTATTAGTTATTCATTGATAATATAAGGGGATTAATTATTAATGTAATGACTCTCATCCCACCCTTGAGTAGGACTATGAGTTCCTCCACAATTTATTTATCTTTAACATAAAAAATTGTAGTTTTTTATTCATTATATTCCCTTGTTTCTTTCTTCTCATATAATTTAACACAACACTAGAAAAAAATACTATGAATATTATCCTCCACCCCTAGTAGGTCAACACCCAAAAGCCAACACTCAATAACTTCTTTTACTGAATTTTTTTATTTTAATATTAATAAATTTCTCCATTAATTCTCATTCATTTTTTCACAAATTAATTAATTTTTAAATATATGATAATAATTTAATATGGTCAGATATATATATTTTTGATAAAAATACAATTTTTAATGAAAATTATTATATTCATATTAAAAAAATAAAATATTGTTGTAACATTAAAATTATAAATAAATTGGAAATGATTTTACAAATAATTTAATTTATTTAGAGGTTAGAATGGTGGTAATGTCCATTCAATATAGGTATGTTTCAATAATCATTCCTAAGTGAATTATTGAAAAATTAAAAAGTACCTTTTTATAAAATGAAAATAATATTCCTTTTAAATAATTTAAAAAAAAATAATCATGTTAATATATTGAATTAAAAAAATTAATATATTATTATTAAAAATACTCTTGAAAAAATTTCTAAAAATAATGGATATGGAAGAAACAAATATTTTCAACCGAAGAGGGAATAATGTCTATTTTCCTTTCAAATATTACATTGGTCTCTTATGTAAATAAAAAGGATCAAATAAAGATAAAAATATAAATTATATAAATATGTATACTAGATGAATATATATTGTAAAAAAATTAATATCAATAAAATAATTCCACTATAGTAGACATAGACATAAAAAATCATGAATACTGATGAGATTTTGAAACAAACAATTACCTTCGGACAATTATACATTGAAATTTATGTATGCCTCATAGTCAATAAATTTAAATTTATTATTATTATATAAAATAACTATATTCATTCTTACAATATCTTAAATTATACAACAATAATATTTTAATACACATATTTTAATAATTATTTTTAATATCATCATTTATGAGTCTTAACTGTTCTAATTTCCATGTATGTTTCAATTCAGTAGTTCTAGTCCTTTCATCTTGATGATGGTTCCATAATTAATATAATTTTAATAATTATATTTATATATTAATTATTAATTATTAAAATATTTTGAATCATCCTTGAAAGGTGAACATGAAAAATGAATCGCTTCACTTCGTGGAGGTGATAGTGCACAAATATAAAGGAGAGAGATTATAAATTTTATTAAAGAGGGTATGAGAAAAAAGGAAAGTGATATAAAATATTTAGAGGATAATAAATATTTCTTGAATATCATATATATTTATTTGTTTTATTTTTACTACCATCCATCATATGTGGTGATGGAAAACTATTTATGCTGATTTGTGAAGATGGTAACCCAAATGAATGCCCGAGTGATGGTTTTCATTTTTCATAGGATGGAAAATAGATTTAATATGATTAATTAAATAACCATGATAATGTATTCATATATATATAATGTTTTATTCATAATTTCAATGTTAGTAATTATTTTAATATGTATAAGAATAAATATATATAAAGGTGGTGTAAAAATTATTACCTTCTCTTAAAGAGAAATACATTTGATATTTTTTTAATTATGATTTGGATGAACTAATGTAAAGAAAAAGAACCTAAAGAATGTGTATAATGATGTGGGAGAGTTATTTTCCTCAGGTAGTTCAATCTAGCTAGATCATGTTTTGTGATGATGTTAGTGTAAGAGATGCCATTTTATAAATGAGGTGAGTGAAACACTTGAATTTTTTAAATGTCTTAATATATAACTATATAAAATTATTGAAAATGTTTACAAAAAACGTATCATATTATAATTTTATAATATTAATGTTGAAAAGAAACCACAAATTTACGTATAAAATAGTGTTTTGTTCACATTAACCATTTTTTCTGAGTTTAAAATCTCATTGATCTTTCCTACAATTACCAAAAAATGGATTTATACTATTTAGGGGTCAATAATGTTACCAATAAAGGAAAATAATCCATCAATGGACCATTTTTGGTATGTCTAACCTTAAACATTTCACTTGGCCAATGATGGTAAATTTTTTGAATTATAAAATTCTTAATAAAATATTGTTTATTATAAAATATCATTAATGTCATTTTTGAAAATATAAAGTAAAATATATATTAATTTTACTAATATAGTTATATAAATTCAATATAAACTTTTAAACATCCCAAATTTGTCATTTTCATATTCAAAATACATAGTACGTCTTAGTTATTTCATTTTTTATTATATTTATTATTTTTAAAATAATTTTTTTAGTTTTATATTATTTGAATTAATACTTTATTGATTATCATTAAATATGTATGGTTGATATATAATAACTAAAACTTATATATAAAATAATATCATGAATATAGTTTCATTGTTATCAAAATAATTATTAATATTTATTCAAAATAATTTGTTATAACTATGAAAAAATATAAAAGAAACTTAAAAGAGAGAGATGGTTTAAATTTATCTTTACCTAAATTATTATATAATCCATATACATGATATAGTTTCCCATAAACAATGATATATCAAGAATAATATTAAAACAGTATAAATGCTTTCACACAATAATATTTATAAAGAAAAAATATGGTATTCTAAACTAGTATACACATTGGTTAATCAGATTTAAACTATTACAATAACAATACATTTTTCAATTTTTTTACTAGTCATTTTTTTCCCAAATATAGTTTCAATTATTATAGAATATTAATTATGGAAATTAAGAAAATTTAATATAATTTAACAAATTCAATCCTTCTATTTGTTAAAAATTAATTTTATAAAAATCTAATAGTGCACGGTGAAAAGTGATTTTTGAAAAAAAATCATTTTTAATACTAAAATTATTTTTATAGTAAGATCAATTATAATGTGAATCCTATTTTATTATTTATATAATGTTTAATTAATGGATAATTAAATTAATTTTGGATCAAAATAAAATATTATGATTTTTTTACATGAAAATAAATGACAATTTTTTTTAAAAAATTGTATTTTCTACTTTTTTTAAAAAACTATATTTTTTGAAAAGTACCAAACATTCACCCCTAAGATAATTCTAATATGTTGAGTTTAGAAATAAAAAAAAAATTAAAATTAAATTTATTAATGTAATGAATTTATGTTTGCGTCACATTATATAATTAAACAACATATATTGTGTTATTGCTTCTCTATAATGAAATGAATATATTAATTTATGTTCGGGAATTATATGAGGTCATTAATATCTAGATTAGAACCCTTAGATGATGATGACTAAGGAGAGTCATGCATAGTAGGGGAATGGAAATTGTATTGAGGCAGGATAAGATTAGGTACTGGTCCCCATTCTTACTAATTTTGGATATGGACCATTGACCATTGATAGTACGATCTAGATCAATTAAACAGTTCATATTTTTATTTCATAGATTCATGATTCCCATTCATTCAGAACTATAAATTTTCTGTCAAACTTGACTTACCGTTAATTTTGTATTTAGAGTTATTTTTGGTATACACCATGGGAGAATAAGGTAGATTATCTTCATTGATTACTTGGGTTTTCCATAAGAGTTGACATATATACAAAACTATGGGACTCATAATCTGAGAAATGGCTAGATTAGATGTGATCTTTAGTATGGAGCAGTTTACCAATAATCAATCACACATAGACTACTATTTATGGAATGTACCATTTTTATTACCAAATAGGAGAAGGATGATTTTATCGATGAGTGGTATGTTGGAGCTGGTAGGGTGGGACATGTCATGACTTGGTTTAGAGATATTATATCATATGATTATAGCATGACTATTTTAATAGTTTTAACAATATGGAATAATTTTCCTAATGTGGTGGTACTATATCATGTTTCATTTTCCAAAGTAATTCTATGTCTCCCTGTGGTGAATGGAATTGAATTTCAGATCGAACTCATGACAGAGATAAAAATTATATCAATTTACCTATATCATTTATTTCTATAATAGCTGACGGAATATAAATTAAAATCTAGGATTATGAAGTGAATGGATATATTAGGCCTATCACATAACCTTTGGGGTGATCTGATATTGATCACAATGTCCTTTAATGGAATCCTTCTTCCATGGGTATAATTTTCAAAGATGTACCAAGTTATTGTATAGAATTGATTTCAATTAATGAGAATGAATGATATTTTTTACCAATTCTAGGGATCCTGGTGGTTCTCTAGGACAAAAAATTGTGAGACAGACATTGGATTTTTGTTAGAGAGGTGGGAATTCATAATACATATTTTAATAGTAGATACAAATTTAATGATAATATTTTCATACTTTTTTTGTGAAAAAAATCAATTTTTATGTATCTTATGAGTTAGATCACCCATATATATCTCAACAAGATCATTGAAGTACTCATTAGGCACATAATATTTCTTAAAAACTATTGATGTGGTAATTTTAGATTTAAGAGGGGTAGATCCTTCAAAATTTATTTTACGAGGTAGTACATTTAGTGTACATAGATAAGGTAGAGGTGGGTTTATCTTTGGATCATTTTATTATCATTACATGATCGTGAACTGAAATGAGAGGTGTACTAATAATTGTATAAATATGAATTCACCCATCTCATAGAGGATTTGTCTATGTTAAAACTAAACGGACTGAAGTTATAGTGGATGGATCATTATGTAGAGACCTTCCTAATGTTGACCTAAATATAGAGTACAAAACAGATTTGGACCTATCCAGAGAATTGGATGGGATATGATGCTTAATATTATTCCACGGGAGTTTGGTTGGGAGTTGTGATGATGAAGAGGGGTCAAGTTTCAGCCTTTGAGTCATGGAAGTTGTGAAATAATGATAGGAACTATGACACTCATAAAAAACAAATACTAATTTTGGTTCGTGCTCGGATGATTTGGTAACATCATATCTTTGGGGAGACTTGTTTCTTAGACAAACCATTCGAGCCAATAATAAATTTTCTCTTGGAAATAAAAACAAGATTTTGAGGCCTTTGGAGGAGTATCATAAGACAGTTGATATCATGATATCCAAATATTTTTTTAATGGGTATTTCCATTATAGATTATCTAAGATGGAAAATTCCAATGATGTAGGAGCGGATAGAGTGATCATCACATTTGGAATGGAATGTGATGAATTATAATGATGAAGGGTTTATAGATGAATCGAATTATAACATACTCGCATAAGTGCCACTAAAATGGTGCCCTCAAATGATCAATCACATGGAATAAAGGATGCCTCTCCATACACAAGAGACTATTGACTAGCAGTGGAAATCTAATGATGGAATAGTGGGGAGACTATAAACTCGGGATCAGAGAATCAAAATAGTATAAGAGATAAATAATAATGAAACTAATAGTGAAAGAAGAATAAAAAATTATTGAATGGGTGAAGATAAATATAACTTATAATGTGGAAAATTCAAAATATATACAAATACACATCCATGTGTGGAGGTGCGTATAAAGATAAATACTGAAAGACCATATGGGAGTACACTAATATAAATTACATAAAGAAATTAAAATCAAAAATTTATAAAGGATTAATACATTATCATCTTGAACATTAGATATTTCTTATGTTCCAAAAATCTATCTCCATGTACAAGCACTACTATAGTAGCATAATTCAAAGACATGCCGAAACGACTTCTTCTTAGGTACAATAGTGAAAAGGAAACCCATGCAGGATGTGATATAAAATCATTAAGCCACCACCAATAGTACATAAACCAAAATATTGTTCATTAATCTTAAATTACGTAGTGTTAATTTTTTGATAGGTGAATTAATATATATTTTTAAACAAATCAACTCTGGATATTACGTTACCCATGGTTGACCATACTTTCTACATCATAAGATAGAATGTCTATGAAATATATATATATATATATATATATGTATATATATATATATATATATCCTGAGAGGGTATATATATATTCAACATAAAGTAGTAATGATTATAAGAATATATATAAATAACATGTATCTATAGGACCTGAGGTGTAACTATAACTCCCTTGCATAATATTAAAGACAATAATAATATGATTCTAGTAAATATATATACATATATAAGGGTAACTGTTCATGAGGATCACGTGTATCATAGTGAAAAGTCTCATGCCCAAATATAAAAATCAATGTACGATGCCATGATGAGTATCATGAACAATAGAGAGGAGAGTAATACCCAAGATCCCAATCAAGGAGGTGTGGAACATCATGTGTAAAAACCAATGTGATGTGGGAAACAAGTTAACATCTTCGACCTAGGGGGTATGACACATCATGACCACCGACCATACTCAAGATCTATTTATTCATTAAAAAATATATGTTAATCATATATTCCTTATATGATCTCAAATTGTTGTTCCATAAAGAAGAAACTGATATTTCTTAAGGTGTATTGGATTCTTTTTATATAATTGTAATCACCATGTCTTTTTAAATGATAATTTATTCTTGAAAATTTATGATATATTATTTTAAGAAAAAAAAAGTATCATTAATATTGAAGTAGTATTTATAGAGTATAATGGTACATGTGACCATCTTGATTTGGCCGTTATATAGTTGTTTGTCAAATATGAGCATTGGTCAATATGATTATTGGAAACCATACCAATGTAAATAACTTTAATGTTATAATTAGCAATCATAAGACATAATGAGAATGGATAATTAATGTAGAAAGGGGAAGTGAAGACCTAAACCAATAGTGTTATTCCATATAAATCCCATTATTTAGAAATGGGTAGGCAGGTAGCATCACCAGGGTTCTCCCATGAACATTCCTAAGCAATGCTTAGAAAAGATAAACTTGAATGAAATCTACAACATGATAAGTTCATGTTTGTGGGAATTACCGCTCGAGTGATGTTAGGTGAGCCAACCAATGAATCGTCCACTATAACACACAATATAATTATGTTCTAAATGAGTGTTATGATGTGTTAAATGTCCCGAAATTATTTAATTAATCTACAATTACAATATATAGATAAATTATTTATTCTATCAATTCTATTTTAAGAGTTGTTTTTTTAAAGTAAATAATTATAAAAAATTATTTTCAATTAAAAAATTGTAATTTAAAGAAAGAGGTTCCATTTCTCTAATATAATAATTAATTATGAATAATATTTATATTAATTAAATAGTATGATAAAAAAATATTATTTTAATTTAAATGTTAAAATATTTTCATGGAATGTTTTTGTTTCTGAAAATATACTATGCATTTTTGACGATCTATTTTATTAATAAATATGGATTTTTATAATTATATCTAAATATTACCATGCATTGAGAATTATAATGATAAAATAAAAAATATTTTTGAAATCATAATGGAGAAATTAGGTTACGGTAATATTATAGGAATTTTATAAAAATTTTATTTTCCCTTAAATAGTAAAAATAATGGTTTTGTTTTTTCGGTATGTTTAATGATTTCATAATTATTTACTAATGCTGTAATAATTAATTAACAATAATTTATGAATTTGAATGTGTTATTTTATTATTATTTTTTATTTTAATATATTTTAATCAATTTCGAATCTTATATGTTACTTTCCATAGTCTATAATTAAATCTTTAACATTACAAATCTTATTTTATATAAACAACATATTTCCATGCCAAATGAAGTAAAATAAAATCATGACCACTTCTTTCAGTTAAAAAACATAAAATGTATCCCAAACTTCTAAAACTATGTTGAAACCCATGGTTAAACCCCTAGTTTTTTCATTTTACACAACATAGATTTTGAATGCCTATATTTGGAAATTATTAAACCAATCATCCAAATTTGATATCAATATACTCCCATTTATTTATTTTCTATCACTCACATTCCATCCTATATTATGGTATCATAGTATTACCTCCCAATTAGTCCCCCAAATGTTTTCTCCATCCCCCAAGGTTCTATTCCTCAATATCTAGGATTAACTCTTTATGGTAAGGGAAATCTCCACTTCCCTTTTCGATTCAAGTTCCATTTTTATTTGTTTTGTCTTACAATTTCAAAACTAATTAATATTGTCAATATTATTTTATCTTATTATTGTAATATGTGTCATTTTTTATTTGAATAATATTATCCCCTCTTATTTTACCATTCTCTAAAAACATTTCATACCAGTTATGATTCTTAATTTACTTCTCAAAATATGCATATTTTCCTCATCAAATTCTATTTTATTTTCATATTGTGAATACCATTGCATGTTTATTTTCCATGGGGATTCAAAAAAATTTAAAAAGTTTTATTTATTCTTGTATTAACATACTTGAAATATGTATTCTCTTTTTTGGGTTTGAAAATGACATAATGATAATGTTTTAATAACATTTAAACACCATAATTTTGATATGATACCCATTTTATTATCCATGGTCTATTTATAAAATGTTTCTTCAAGATAAATGCAACTAAAAATAATTAATAAATATAAAGGACTAAAAATAATTAATAAATATAAAGGGTTCATTAGAATAGTTCTAAAATATATTGGTTAAAAAATTTAATCTATAGAGAAGATATTGTGTACAATACCTTTGTGAATAACATTGGTAATTTTCAATTATTACACCTTAGTGAAACACCATGGTGATAGGAATGTGAACAGATCCTTTAAATTTTATATCGAAATTTTCATTTTACGATTCATGTTATTTTTATTGTGATATTCTTTATTTTCCTTTTATCATGTATAATAACATTTCTCTTGTTATTATTCATATTCCTCATGATCACTTGTAAACTAATTTCCCTTACTAAAGATCATACTCACCACATTCCTTTGATCTATGACCCTGGGATATGGCCTTTATTAACAAAAATTAGTATGGATCCATCCAGATTTATTCAAGTGGATTAATAAAAATTTATTAAGTTTTCATGTATAATGTTCCTTATTTCTAAGAAACTAATAATTATATCTCCTTTAATTTGTACCATGTAAATGAAAAGTTTATGTAATAAAAATGTGGGATACCATAATCAAATATATCAAGACAAAATGTTTCAATTGTTGGTCAATTGATGAAAAGACCCATAATTTACTATATACTCACTCTATATTAGTACCACTACAAAAATAATTCTTAATGCATTGTTATCCGTGGAATATCCAATCCTAGTATTTGGGAGTATCAGTAATGGAACTCTAATAAATCGATAGTTAATTTCAATATATATATATATCATCAAACTAGTATATACCATTATAACATTACACCTTTTTTAGTCATCACAGTCATAGTGCTCATATATAAAACATCTACCTCTATAAAACATTGGTTTTATCCTACTGCACACAAGGATATCATGATCTCCAGCACATTAGAGGGGGATGGCTAAGATATCACTCTATAAAAATTCTAAATTTCCTCAGATAAACTTATTTCTACCGACATTCCATTAGAACATCACTACTGGAGTCTATAAGTTAATCTTTGATAGCATGGTGTAATGATTACTCTCTTAATGTGTACTTAGGATAATCATAAGATCTATGGCATGCTGATATAGTGTATGTTAGTAGATATGTATTTCATCAATGAAAAAAATGATTAATTATTTTTGATATGTGTGGAATATGTTGTTTATGATATACATAAATACTATTAGTGCATTGGTCAAATGAAATTATATAATTAGATACTCATAATATCAATACCTTATACATAATTCCATATTCTAGTTGTCCTCTAACTCGGTGAATGAGGTAGAGAAAGAAAATATTGATCTTGGGGGAACTTATGGGGTCCATATGAGTGATAAAAAATACCTTCAACCATAGTTAAATGATAATTTTTTATCATTATTTCTAGGTTCAGCATTAGTTAATCTATTACAAGTCAAATAAGATCGTCTAACTTTAGGGAATAAATTATATGTTTACTACATGATGATATACTTTTCTTCATTAATACATTCATCTCTAGTCATTGAGTTGAACATTTTTCTTCATTAACTATGATAGCTCAATATGAAGTGATAGTATTCAGATGGGATACCCTGCCGATATGGGCTACATCACATCATAATTTTTTGATATTTTAGAGTTTCTATTTGTTAATAGATTCCCATAAATGTCATAACTCATCCATCCACATACATAGTGGGTCCATGTTGCATACAGTGATGAAAAATGATGAATTTGGAAGCCATTCCATATTCATGCATATTTATAAACTTTTATAAATGGAATAATAATTATGTGTAAGACTTATAAATGAAGTGTCTATATTGCCTGAACCACATAGTAGGAATGTGGTCATTCTTAGCTCCATACTCCCTCACATCATGTTGTATAGAAAGAACATCTTCCCTTATAGTATAATTTCATCCTTGCTTCTTATGTAGTCAAAAAATACATCATCAAGGTGAAATATTTTCAAACATGAATGGAGAAAAAAAATTAGTAACAATATGAACCACGATTTCCTTGCACACATTTTTTCCCCTCTCAAGGGTCTACCCATGTCTTTGAATTGGTAATTAGACTTACTAATTCCCCCATATTTCAACACCCGTTCATTCTAGAACACATTTTCTTCACTCGCACACACCATGGGAAAATTTATATGAGCTAACCAATACATATCACAACCCAATGAAAAACAACATTAACTGTTCAGTTCTAATCCAACAGTCACCCAAAAAGAATGGTGTACCTTATTCACATGGGTAGTATCATTTATCTCATTTAAAAATTTTTACTTCATAGGGTGTTTCATTAACTGAACCATATAGAAATAAATCCTTATTGTGTAGCATTCATCTCATTTTAGGCATTGAGGCTACACATCTATCTATGTTCCTCTTCAGTTTCCAATGTAACAACTAGGACACATAGAAAACTTAGCTCCTCCATTGAAACATATTTCCCCTTCTCTAAGACCAAGAAATTTACAAAAAAAAATCAACCAAAATATTGAATGTACCAATATTCCAAAACATGTTTTCCGGTGTAGATTTTATCACTAAAACTCACTAATGGAAACATAATCGGAGGTCAGACATCATAATTACTACTCCACCAAAATAACTTTAACTATATAATTCTAGTCAATATGGCTCTGAAAAATATATATGAACATATTTTAAATTGGATATAACATTTAATAATATATGACTCAATTTTATAATAGTGTTACACTCTACCCCCTTGAAAAAAAGTTCATCTTTGTGGACTGCACACCTCAAACAATGGTGTTCTTCTACCCTTCTGAATATGTATTGTCTACGATGATAGTTTATTAATAACCCATAATGAACCACCAAGACTAAACTAGAGTTCCACATGACCTTAATTGGGCCTCTCTATACACAATAGTTTACTAAATAGTATGGAGGATATAATTCTTTCAATGGGGATACAATATGCTACGTATCATGTCATAACACAAATGGAAAGTAAATGAATAGTAAAATATATAATTAGAGTAAGTTGAGGATACTAAAAACAGAATGCATATTATTAAATAAATTAAAAAAATATTTATATATAGTTTCAAACCAAACATTATTATTTGTTTAGAATACGGAAAAATAAATAATTTTTTTCCAATAATCTACCACCAAAACCATGCTCATAACTAAACCATCTATCATGGGATTCTTGACCTTACTGGGATCCATATTCATTTAATTATCACACACATTATATTTCTTATCAAGGGTATGAGTAATAAAACCCAATAATACACCACCAATGAATCCATAATAGGATTGATCATGAATAACAGTTTATTACATGATAAAAAATAAATTCACACAAAAGAAAAAAATCATACCAAGCATCAATATGATATCCAGGACACAGTGAACCCTTCTTTAACCTTCATCGACTCCTTTTGAGAAGATATCAAAACAACGATGAATAATTGAAAAATTATAGTTCCATCCTTGAAGCATCTAAAATTTCATATAGGTCATAGGACCCCATGTCAAAAAATTATATTCCATCATATATTTTTTCAATCTCCCAGGTCAGTTGATGCAGACAATCATTCCCCATTACTACAACACACATCTAGTCACATTAACCATCAAGTTCCACTATCACATCATGGATATTATATCAAATTAATATCATAACCATACATTATGAAACACATATACATTATATATTATCATATATATCAGTCCAATCCTCAACACAAAAGCATCATCTAAACACGCTCACCCTCTATGGATATTGATCGATGATGTGTACACCTATCACTTGGGCACCTTTCTTAGAACAATAAAATAATAGTGCATACCAAAATATTATTGAATATAACAATTGTATCAAATCAAGGAACACATAATATATAATATAACAGATCCTAAGATAGAAATTAATGAAATTATTGATGTATTAAACATTACATTTATTTTATTAAATATATCTACACAATACTCTGACCATGGGAATATCACTACCTACTATTTTTTACAACACATTCATTAGCGATGATAAATGATGGATGTCTTGGATAAAATTTCAACACTACCCTACTAAAACTAGAAATATCATGATCATTAACACATTCCCCCTACATGTATAGGATATCACTACCTTTAATTTCAGTATATCCATGGTTATACCTTCTTGAGACACAACCATTCATATATAGTTATACATATTATCTAGAATATAGTGTTTGAAAATTTAGTGTAATATTGATGTGTATGAATTGAATAAATAAATATTTCCACATGTATGGAATATTGCTTAGGATTTGATGGGTTGAAAACGATGTATTAAATGAACAAAATGGTGTAAGAGTAATGATATTGGTTGAATAATTTTTCTATGAAATCCATGAACTTATTCTATTCATTTATTAGACCGTATAAAATAAATATATACAAAAAGGACATAACTTATCACAAATATTGTCTTTAGTATTTCATTCACATTAAACCAAATATGGTGGTAGCCCGATCAAATATCAATCTCTGACAACCATTAGGTTCCCCACAACTATTTCAAAATATCATTGATCTTTAGAAATGGTTATAATATTAATTTCATTACCCAATTCAGTGTCTTGTAATAAATTTAGGGTGATAGAACACAATCTTCATTTTCGGACAACAAGATAGGTTCACCCCATGGGGGAGTAATCATATAGATAAATCCATTCTATGTCAATTCCTTGATCATCACCTTGACTTACTTCAGGTAAGTAGGTTATATTGGAATTGAGGGTATTAAAATGGTTTTTACAGTTGGAATGATATCAAAATGAGCTTAAATTTTTGATTCTTTAGAATATGTAATATGTAAAATAATCCAACAATAATTTCAACATGTTCCTCAGTTGCATGCTCCTACAAATCTCATTGTTGAGCAAGACTATCCCCCATTGTAAAAAGACTCCATCTCAACATCACATGTTCTCCCATGATAATAAATTGAGGTAAATAATTATATATTGTGAATCAAACACTATGATAAAACAAAATCCATTTTGAGATATCATCAAAAATCATTGTGATTATTCAAAGGTTCTCCCAAGAGTCTACTAACAATAAATTGTATATTCCTCAGAACATTAAACAATATAGTGATACTTACATATTAGTCAGAGTCATATATATATATATAAACATATCATATTACTTTTTTACTACACATTAATTCCATCACAAGTATTTCATAACATCCTTGACACATATATATCACACTAATGAGAATACAGGTCTCTCCTCAATAGCTAAAAAATTTCCTGAAATAAAAAAAGTAAACTAATACAATGAAAAAGAACATGTATATATATATAAAATTTGATCATACATGCATATTCTTGATTAATTAATTCATAAAAAATATCATAAAAATATTATTAATAATAATATCAATTGTAACTTAGTGTTCTGTTAAATATGTGGTAACCTAAGACATGATATAATAACCTACCAGAGTCACACACAACTATCTCTCTTCTTTTATGCCTCTTATTTTTTCATAAAATGAAAATAATAAGCTATAATCCCAAACCATGTCATCATCTTAATTACAACATAGAAATATCATAATATTTTATGAATGAATATATTATATAATATAAAATATAAAATTTTCCTAAATAGACAATAAAATTCAGGAAACTATATAAAAGGACTAACATAAAACATAAAAATAGGTATATATATAATATGATATTACATGATTATTAATATTCATGGTCACACCCAAAAACTCATTAAAATTTAACTATAATCACAATGAGGATACATTAGAAGTCTGTGACGCATGAGTTTGTTAGGCACATGGAAACTCATATCCCCAATTCCAACAATGTTGTCTCCTATCTTCCATATCAAAGGTTATTAAAAAAGGAATTAAATTAAATAACTATTATACATCATTAAAAAATGTTTATATTATCATGTGATCCTACATTACTATTACTAAGGGATGAGTGTACCCAAAACCTATTAAAATAGAAAAAGTGACATTGTTAATATAAACCTATATGTTTGTTACATATGATCTAAAAATAAAATTGGAATCTTCCCTATCTAAGTACCATTCATCTATATCCTTTATAATATGTAATATTCTCTCTAATAAGGAAATATAAAAAAATTCTATGAAACTATTTTCATAAATGGGCTGTGATGGAAACCTAGTTTCCCCCACCAACAAGTTTTGTCCCCTCCAGTTTTCCCCCCAACATTGCTGAATAGGTTATCAGGATTGGGAAAATCCCCATAGTAAAACACATGTAATATTGAGTCTATATATTCCTAACTCACACACACCCTATGGAATTATAATATGATACCCATCAAGATCACTACAGTTTAATACACCTCATTAACAGTGAAATTTTAATCAGGTGGGACCCAGAAAAAAATGGTGGACATTGTTGATATCGATAGTTACATTTAAATTTTCAACCATTCAAAATTATCTGCTATTATAGTGGTGATGGATGTTAGAATGTGATTGTGGTAGGGAATGGATTATCTATAACGATCCTAATGTGTGTGGATTAAGAGAGTGGTGGCATCCATTTTGAAGGGATGGTGGTGAAAGACATGTAATTTTCAAAAAGATTATAATATATTAAGCTCTTAATCAACACAAGATGATCATAAATTCCAAAATAGAATATTAAAAGGATATGGACAAAATAAAATCAACCATTCATGTTAATAAAAGTTATTTGTGATATTTTAAAATGTATCCCTTAGATTAGCCCCTGATAAACCTATTCAAACCGTAACTATGTCAATAATTTTTGTACTAAATTTTCTTTTCATTATCAAACAAGATTTAATATGAAATTATAAAATAATTTTATGTATTATAATTAAAAATATTTCTACCCCTTTACAAGATTCAATTTCTTTAATTATTAGAAAATTTGTTGATAATAAGTCTACAAAATATTATAAAACCTTTTGTAGAAAATTTCATTTTTAGGCATAAAATTATGTTTTCCTTAATAATTTAAAATCTTAAAAATTTATATTAGCATTAAAATATTTTAGATATTATTTTTTCTACACATTTAATTTATATCATTCAACAATACAAGTAAATTTATTTTATAAATATAAAAACACATTTTGCGAATAGATGGATTTTCAAAAAATAAATTATTTTTTACATTTAAATTCCTTCATATTAATTTCAAAATAAAATTGAAAATTAATGAATTCATTTTATATATAAATATAAAATACATTTTTAAACTATATATTTCCTTACTAATACCAACTAATTTAATTGTTTGGAAATAACTATTCCATAATATAATAATATGTTGATAATATAACATGGTTCATTTAATGTTGGTGTTGTATGTTTGAATGATATCAAATAAATTAATAATTTTTAAATTCAAATATATCATAAATAATTATGGTTTAAAATTCCACCCCTTATACTAATTTACATAAAAATTATATAAATATTAGATTAATAACTTAGCATAATTCATCCTTATGAAATTTGTGGGTTCCCATGTCGCTTACTCAAAATTAAATCTCTGGCATGATCATTAACCATGTTAGTGGTAATTTATTGACACACATTCACTATTAAATAGAAAATAACCATTGATTATTCCTCATTAAATAGATAATGACATAGTATATTTATATAATAGTTCAGTACAAGAGACGTATAATGGGTGTACTTCCTTAGGAGAGATGAATAAAACACCCTGTGGATACTAGTGGTTTGGTGAAAGCACTAAATGAGAAAAAATATGTACCGATAAAATGATGAACATCAATCAGAAAATATATATTGTGTTTAATTTTTTGTTATTTATAAATCTAATAACCCTATTCTCGGGTAATAGTTAGAGGAATAACTTTTCACTAATTTTGAACAATAGATATTATGGATGAATTTAAAAGAATAGAATTATACCATCTATAATAATCCCTAATTTGATGATAATTAATTGCATCCTTCTATATTGTTTCCTCAACAAGATTATGTGAAAATAGATTTTTTTCTCCAACCTCATCCAATCATGGAAGAGCTATTTAATTCATGCCACATATAGATTTATTAAGAGTAATTTTTATACTTGAGTGAAATATATTATTGTATAAAAATTATTCCAAAGTATGTGTTGAATCAAACAACCTTTTAAATATATATGTTAATATCTAAACATGTATCATATAGTATTAATTTTCCTCTCAAGATAAACATATATCTAAAGATTCTATGAAATAATAAAACACAATGATGTTTCAAGAGCCTACTAAAAATATCCAAAATATATAGGTAAACCTTGGGATTGATCAAATAATGTAGAATTTGGTAGTCCCAGAAACCTTATCACTTTCATAACATACATATTTTGAATGTAAAAATTTATAAGTATTTTGTAACAAAAATTAATATTACAGATTTTACAAAGAAATTAACAATCACACAAATAATATTAATTCCTTTAGATTTTTTAGGGTGTCTAATAACATATTTCATCGTAATATTTTTCATTTAAATTTTGTTTTGCGTAATGGTTATAAAAACATACTAGACATATATCTCTCAGTCTTGACATACTAGAATACAAAATCATCTAAGTACATACTCTTCAATATAACATTTTATGTTATACCACATAAAATACTCTTTCATTTCCATTACCATAATTTTACTTCAAGGATGATTATAGAATTATTTACTATTTGAATTATCTATTTTATCATTTATTACATCTATTATATATGGGAAACATTATGGTCTCATTATCCTTATCACTCTATCCCAATCATGGTTAAATTCAGGAATATTTCATTCCCCTTTCTTTTAATACACATCCTCTTTGTAAACCTCCTTAGTCATAAAATCGATGTATATTTGATCATTCAAATGGGTAATACATGTCTTTTACCATTTACCCAATAATTAAACATCCATATCCTTTAAATAAATAAATAATGGTACTCTTTTAATCCTTATCTTAAATAAGATGGCATGGCCTTTCCAAATCCGAGCATCAAATTCCTTATTCACACTCCTAGGGTTGTAACTGATTGGGAATCCAAAATTTTTAATCGATTATAAACACATACGTTTTTACATATCAAAATATTTCCTAGTGAATATATACAAAAATATTTTAGGATAATTATATATATCACATCATTCAAATTGATATCATTGACACTATATTTTCAGTGAAAACAATACTACATATAAATCCAAATCAATGGTCATGTTATGTTGATAATGAATTTTAAACAATATTGAGGAATAATATATAATAATGTCATATTGAATGAGAAATTTTTTAGTTTATTCATTGATTTATAGATATATATATTACAATACCATATCCAAAAAAGTATTGTGTTTGCACAAGTGCACTAAAAAACTATCTTTTATTGTCCTTAAAATTTTCCCACATTCATTTTTCCAACATTACATTGATAGCTCCAATGTTAAAATGATTATTAAACAAGGTAACCATGATAAATCAATTTAAAATAATAGATATTATACAAGAATTCCAATAAAACTATATATCTCAAATATCATGGTTGGATGGGGAAAATTGTTCATCAACTTCTCTATTCGATAGATTCACTTATACACCATCCATTGAAATTATGGGGCCCAAAGAGGAATAAAATTGAAACAGAATTTTACACTTGATGTATTTTGTTTAACGCTAGAGCTTTCACTTTTTATTCAAGATAATCAAGAATATATATATTTATGCTCCCACTTACACTAGTAATTAAAATTTTATCCTTTGTAAATACAATCTCAAACTGATTGGGGTATTCTTTAATGACTATAATATTTAAATCCATTAAGATAGTTTGATTATTTTAATTTTAAAAATGTTATAACACTAATTTTATAATGACCATACCATATACGGAACACAATCTTGGGTATATCCTCTTTCATAACCCACAATTGATTTTATCTAAGATTGAATTGAATCATGGAAAAGAATTGATATTCACATAGATGATGAAACATATCATTAATATGAAAATGTGGAAAGTTATTATTTATAGTGACCATGTAAAATTATAAAAAAAATATTCAACAAAAAATTTAATCATGGAAAAGAATTTATCTCTGCATACATGGGGACAGCCATGTATCAGTCATATGAAAAAATAAACATCACTATATAGTAGAGGATAAGACATGTAATAAGGAAATATATTAATGTGATCACAAAATATAGGAATATATTTGGGTTTGGGTTTCCCCCTATGTATTTAAGGTAAATATTCCACATTAATTGGTAGAGAGAATCATATAATGTAATTAATATATACTAAAATTTCATGTTAATAATCTGTTCAAAATCCCATCATTTGGGGATTAAAAATATTAAATGTGAATTACATTGCTAATAAATTATTTGAGGTCTATAATGTGATAAAAAAACTCCATCCAAAAATCACATTAATTCCAAATATAGTAATAACATATTTTTATGAATTTTATTCCCATATATTTTATCAAAATAGGATTTATAGACATGATATGTGATTATAATACTTTTATGAGTTATTACTTCTAAATTGTCTTTTAATTGTTGAGGTGGTGATGTAACACCGATATAAAATCCTTTAGATATAGTATAATTTGTTGATCCATATTGTGTAAATAATTTCCACTTCTGGAGTGGATGGTAAGTGTAACATTAAACACTTAGTTTCCATGACCCACATAGGTAGTTTTGAGGGAACGATATTTCCCATTTGATCATACCATATGTGGTTGGTTAAAATAAGTATGTTCATTTTAAAATGAGTCCATGAAATGATTTTCTTAATTTCCATCATACTTATAATTATATAATCATTGTTTTGGTGGAACATTCATTTGAGAATTCTCAACATTCATTTCATTAACTAGCCTCATCACATTACATCGACATTATTGTTCTTGATGGCCATATTTTACAAATATTATATATTTACCAGACTATAAATGAATATATCATCCATGCCTCCATAGACACATTTTTCATAATGGGACATTAATATTACTACTTAATATGGGGTTTATTATATTAATTTCTCCAAAATCTAATCATTATCTTTCTTTCAAAACAAGGAGATTAATGAGGGTCTCCAATTAACACTTATATCTTTAGAGAACATTTTAAATGTTAGTAATAGTAGTAAATGTATCTTGTATCCAATTACTTTAATATAGTTGTTCCAAATCGACTACGGAATCTATCAATGTTTATTTAGGGTCAATGATAATACTAGAAACATACATTCCTTATCTTTTGAAAATATTATCTTATGTGTGGTTGGATTCATTATCCTTATACTTTAGTTCAAAGAATTACAGTTATATTATTTTTCCCTGAAGTTAAGTAAAATATATACGGAATAAAATGTTCATAAACTCATAAAATGACACATAGTCAATTTAATTATCATTCCATGTATATATTATAAGGGTACTCCATTGACCAGATTCACAAACCAAATGATACAAAAAACAAAATAAACTTACCCTAGTCTGATCTATAGTGAATAAAAAATATCTCTTCTATAGAAATTATCATTTGATTATTAATAATTTAATTATATTTAATTCTCAGTGGAGGGTATTTTCATATATAATAACTTATATTTATTCATTCTTTCTTTTATCCATTTGAAATATCATAATTATTCATATTAAAATTCAAATATTGGGATATTGGGGTGAGAATTGAATTGTAATTTCACATCCCTCCCCCATATCCTTTGTTTCAAAATGAAGACATTCATTTCATTTTCAATCACAGTAAGTGTTAAAATGAATTCTATTAGGTCCATCCATAGACTATGACTAAAAATGATAGCATAAGAAACAAATATCATAGTGAATAAACAATTCATCTTGAAAAATCATTCACATGATGTCCAAAAATGAAAACATTGTTTATATTTATGAATCATTTGGTTTAGAATACATAATTACTAGTCATAATATATTCAATAAGTTCATAATTAATCATAAATAAAATCTAAATTAACCCAATAATATACCTAAATAGCGATTACCTTGGTCTATTGGTTTGGATCACTAATTATGTACTAGTGATGATTGAGTTATTTCCAAAACAACCCCTTTTAGTTTTTTACTCATTTTTTCATATGTCCCACAACCACATCCAAATTCTTGTATCCACAGCTGGATTTATTTTCTCATAAATAAACACAATATCTACTTTACCAAAGCATTGGGATTTGACACAATTCACAGTTTTAGCCAGAGTGTTTTATAAAGTTATATATTTTTATTATAAATAATAAATTTACCCGACTTCGATGAAAATTTAGGAAACCTAAAAATAATATAAATATATATTACATCCTTTTTTTATTAATATTAAATTTATCTTACAATAATTCATTCCCTAGAATAGTATGATTTTTGGTTTTTATGACAAAATACATAATCAAATTATTTAATGAAAAATATTTCTCATATACCACAGTGATCTTAAAACATAATACACTTCATTGAAATACCCAACATAAAACCACTATTCATAACCTTCAGAAAATAATCATAAGAACTGGTACTCTAAAATAATTAATATGGGTAAAAAATGATATATCAATAAATGATCATTTGTGAACATAATATAATTATATGTGTCAGGGAACATTATCATAACATAATAAATAATACCTAATAATTCGAATATCATTAATTATAAACCATAGATTAGTATTTGTTATAACAAAAGCATAATGTAAAATGTGTGTATAATCATAAATAATAAATCATGAGAAATTATAACCTTTCATAATTAGTATACATATGTCTATGACATATATAAGAGGATAAAATTTATTTTCTTAGTCAAGTATCACTTCCCATAAAATCAGGGTGTATTGAGTTAAATCCCTATTCAATAATTTCAATAGTCATGCTTCACCCCGAGACATCTATATAAGATATATTCCTTTACTGAACAATTTTTATTCCCTATCCTAGTTCTTTTAATCTATGAGTTATCCATATTTACCCATTAAAGTAGAGGGATTTACAATTTAGGTCCCACACATCCCATAATAAAAACCCATATATGTGTGCCATAAGATCAAAAAACATTCATCATTTCCACATATCATTTTCCATGGAAGGTAAAAATATATATAATCATTTTAATGTTTTATAATTACATAATTTATCGAAACAAAACAAGTTCCATTAGGGTTTCCTCATAACCCAACAACACATTGGAATGGAATGTGTTTCATAGAATCATTCTTAAATAAATAAAATAATAAAACATATAGGGAAATATTTTTTATGGTATTACAATATAATTACCCAATGATGTATAACTAACCCTAAATGATTTCAATGTAAATGAAAAATATCGTAAAAATAATTCGAGAACAATTCTTTTAAAACACGAGGAATAATTTTTTTTTGTATTGATAATTGTTTAACTAAAAAAATTTAGAATGTTGATAAAATTATTATAAATAATAAAACTATGAAACATATAATGTATGATTCAAGGAATATAAAGACCATTAAGTTGGGAAAATCCATTCATATCAAATATTTTAAAATCAATCATTCATTTCAAACTTTTAAAAAAAATTATTAGAATGAGAATTCATTAAAATTAACCCCTATAACCCCTTTTAAAAACGTAATTTTTTTAGGAAAAAGACCTTTTATAACATTTAAAATATAAATAAAAACATTCAAAAAATTATTCTAAAGTGGAAGTATACATAATAGTAATTTAAATGATCAAATAGGACATTTAGTTAAATTTTATTAGAAACACTTTTATAGATCATTTTAAGTAACAATGAGAGGAAAATGGTTTTAATATATAAATATACATGAAGAACTATATTATATGAAAATTTATCTAATTAAATGTTTGATATCTATAAAAAACATTCCAGTAGAAATTTAGGATAGATATCCCCGAAAAGAATATGATTATAACTTAAACCCATACCTCTAGTTCTATATTACATTGTACACGTTCCAATGTAATTTATAATAAATATAGATGTACTATAAATATTTAACAAAATCATATTAATATGTAAAATACTAAGTATAATTCCTTTATAATTCAAAAAAATCATGTAATTAATAATTTCATTTCTAAAATGAACATTCCGTTGAAAACAGATCAATTTTTCATAAATGATTCTATTTGATTGTTCTTGTACATTCAACGTGTTCATGGATTCATGAGATCCAATATATTAACAATGAAATATCTATATTATTTATTCATAAAATACTCTATTATAATTATCTTAAAAGTATTTCTTAAAAAATCAATCACATTGGTGCATGGAATTGGAAGTCCATACATACACACATGTGCCATTAATTTTTTCTAATTGATGTAAAGATAAAAATAAAAATAATATATTATAATTTAAGATGAATAATAATGTTATAAATATAATATATTAAAATTAAATCCATTATTAATACCATCCATTAATTAAGGTGATGGAAAATGAATCATATTTCCACGTGGATGCAGTAGTCCATTTGTAGGCATGGGTGATATTTTTTTCCATTTGACTGAAAGGGGGTGGAAAATAATATCTCAATAATAATCATAAAATTTATTTTTATTCAATGTAATATATTTTTTATTTTATAACTAATAAAATTTATTTTTTGGAGTTTGAAGATAATATAAATTTTAAAATACTCGGGTAAGAGTTATGCTTCATCTTTAGGAAACCTCCTCCATCTTAAACATTACATATTTGAAGGATATTATTATTATGAAAATGGAAAATTTTTAACATGAGGAATGTATGTATTTATGATTTTTTTTAATTATTTGTTGAAATATATGTGTCATGATGTGTTAAAAATAGAGGATTGTTGGTATATTTCTTATAACAAATGTAGATAACACAATTGGTTATTTACAAATGATAAAACATATTAATTTCCCACCTAATTTAATTACAAATAGAAGAATAAAAATAAATATAATATGTATATAGGAAAAAAAATATATCATCCCATCAAATTAAATAAATTTTTATTATCATATTGAATCATGTATCTTTATATTACCCCTCTTGTAACCCTGTTTTAAAATTAAAAAAGGTAACTAACTTTTTCTATTTTTAATATTAATTATTATTTAAATATTTTCTTGATCATATTATATATTATTACATTTTTTATTTCATTATAAAATAAATTTTATAGTATTAATTTTATATAATTTGAAGAAAATTATATTTATATAAGTCCACAAAATACAAAAAAAGGTAAAAAATTCATTTTTTGGAATAAAATAGGGATTAACATTATTCCATTCAATGTAAAAAATTTGATGATTTATAAAACATGACATTAAATATATTATTTAATAATTTAGTTAAAATAATTAATCAATAGAGATTAATTTAATGTATTATAATAAAACAATATTGTGTGCCTTAATGTGTTTTTAGAAAAACTCCCCATTTTATAATCAAATGATTTTATTTTAATTTATATCAATTTGAAATAAAATTAATTCATATAATACATATTTAAATAATATGTATCAAAGAAAATTTATATATATCTAGTAATATTATTACACTAAAATTCAATAGGTAGGCGATAAATATAACATTAAATAATAATACTTTAATTGTATATCTTGTTTTGTTTGAAATAGGTCTGGAATTTAATGATTGATGTTAGTGAAATTTAATTTATTTATAGATAAATATTTCATATAAACATTATAATGCCATAATTCATTTGTTAGATCACATTTAATTTATAAAAAAAATATGAATTATTTTAACAAACAATGACTATGGGAGACTATGGTTAAACATATATTTTCATAGATTGAAAATAAGATTTCATGATTTAGAAATTTAATGAAATGATTTTCCTAGTTTTATGATTTATATCTAAGATTAATGTATCTCAAATAATAAATGTTTGTTTTAGTCAATGATTGGAACCATGACAGACCGTATTAACATTGAATGTGAAAGAAAATGAATTTTTTAACCAATTGAAATTGGTGATAGATCTAGAAACCATGTTTTTAGTCTTAACCCGATCTCTCATTTTTTGGTTGACATCCATACCATTGGTGAATTTTCTAGAACACCTAATAAGAGAGAAAGAGTGTTTATTGGGAAATAAGATTATGAAGAAAAATTAATTATTAATATTCAACTTCGTATATGTCTTGAACATGGGAAGAATCTCCAATGTAATTTTCTCAAATGGACAATGATATGATTTATGTGTGGAAGAGATGGGTATATAACATGAAATTGTTGATGAAAATTTGTTAGTCATATTGAGAAAAAAGTATACATGCTAAGGTAATATTTAAAAATCAATGTCATAATTGCAGGGAGATTAGAAATTTCACTATACAATACAGTAATATTTGTCTCAAAAACGAGGTCAATGAATGTTATATAATATGATAATCACTTGTGTGGATCACGATGGATGTGCAATCGTCATCCTCTACAATAGTGATGGAATTACCATGTTACTTTTTTCTAGAATATGACCTATTAAAATATTATTAGGCTTCCATTAATGGAACTTGATGGGATGTAGTGGATTTATATTATATATGTACATATATAAATTATAAATTAATAGAATAAGAGGATTATAGATAATATTTAGAATCAACATGTGATATTAAATAACGATAAGGATGATGATTATATATCGATAAGAATTTCTTCCACTATTTTCGTATTACTTCAAAATCATAGGGGGTTATCTCAAAATATTTGGAAAACATTCAAAATGGATATAATTATATTAACCATAAATATGGTAGTCTTTTGTACTAATTGACTGAATTTTAGTTCAATAAATCAGGTATTTTTGTTATTAATAAAACTCATACATTATGTTACACCTATTTCATAGTCATCAAATAACATCAAAATGATTTATTTGGAAATAGTGAAGATGAAACTTTCCAAGAATCATGATAAATGAATATTTAAAAAAACTGTGACACTATTGCATGAATCTATTCATTTTATTAAAAATAATCGTAGATCAATGTGTCTAAGAATTTATTTTTTAGAACATAAAATTATGAAAATCAAGAATATTTATTTTATTCCTTGTATTGATGAATTTTTTGATAAGTAGTAACGTAAAAAAATTTCACATTTATTGATCATTTTTTTAGATACAATCTAATGAGGATCAAAAGTGAATAAACACATAATATAAAATTCTATATAAGTTATGGACACAATGACTTTATAATGATGAAATTTGGATCTACAAATGACCCCACTATCTTAATATATTTAATGAATTGAGAATTTATAGGAAAATATATCAATTTTTGGTATTATTGTTTGTGATATTGTTATACACTCCATGATAGAGGAAGGGAAATATAGTGAGATGGGAATTTTCTTGATGAACCTGCTGGCGGAGGAACTATAAAAAATTTCAAATTTGTAAATTATAGCTATAAAAATTATCATTCATTAGAAATGTTATCAATAGTGAGGTACATACTTTTACCAATCTAATTAAGATTTAACTAAAAAAATTTCTATAATGACCACTTTGAATAAGATAAATTGTTCTCATAGAATAAATTTATATTACCCATTATTTACATATAATTTTTCATGGACATATAATCCACTCAACATATTAACATGGGAGGGAGTCATGATCTTTAGGATGAAAAATCTTTCAAAAACATCATAGAGAAAAAATGATCATTGTTTAGTGATCCACTACTCACATTAACTGAAATTGGATAAGGGTTTGTAATTTATATTTTGGTGTCAATGAAGGTCCTAATATGTGTTCTTATGAAGAGTGATATAAAGATAGCATATACATCATTCTATATTAGGATTGATTAGTATAATTATACGACCCATGTCTTGGAGATAACAGAAGTTGTTTTTTGTATTGGAGATATGGTTCTAATATGTTACCAAAATTAGGTGTGACATATATAATAATAATAAAATAGTAGTGTTTATTTTCACCCAAAAGTGATAAATACGAAACATTTTATATGGTTTCAATTAATTAAATATTATTATTAATCAATATGTTATAAACCTTGAAATGCGATCAAGGAGGAATTGTCTTTGAGTTGAATGGATAATTATTTATTATCTATTATATTGATCTCATGATATCTAATATTTATATATATTATATATATATTACTTCTAATCATGACAAAAAGAGAGAAATATTGTCTTTTTCAATTATCTATCAAAAAATCACTCATTGTGATGACTTAAGAGGCATAGATGGATGATGTAGAGATATAATAGATTGTGAGGAATGTTACTTGTGAAATCCATGATTTTGATGAAATAATAAACTTTCAGATCAACATTTTTTCTTTGTAATATAAAAGTTTAATGGTTACTATTATATAATGGTCATATATCATGAATCCATATTCTTTGGGAAAGAATGAAGAAGAATTTTGGTATTATGTATAGTTTTTTGTGTGTAAAAAAATAGAGATATTTTAGAGTATATATCATGGGGGTATATTTTCAAATATGTTATGGTTGATGAAGGGAATTATAAGGGTATATTATAATTATTGATAATAACTTTATTGAAATGGAAAAAACACCATTTTTCAGGGCATTATTGTAATCAATATGATGTAGAGATGGAATAATGTTATTTTGGTGGTATTTGATCACCATACGTAGTCAACACATGTAATTGATATAATAGAATATTGGAATCTTGATAATCATCCATAGATATACATTGAGTAATTGGTAAGGATTGGAAGGGTACAATATTCTTTTGTATCTGATTAGGATATGAGGTTTACCTTGATGTTATGGTGATTTCGTAAATAAGATTTGGATTTATAGTTGTGTTTGGGTACTATATTTCATACTTAAATAGATAATAAATAAGATAAATCCATCCAAACTCTAGATATTAGTATATTATTATCTTATATAAATTTCAAATGTGGTTGGTATCTATGTATTCATCTAATAAAATTTTATTATATCAATATCATTAACTTGGGAATTCAGATGGATCCTAATGAATATCTAAATATAAATAATTAAAAATATATATTATATTGGGATTTAATTAATGAAAAAATCAAATAGGACATGAGCTAGCTGTGGAAATATTAGAGTTGGTTCGATTAATTATGTATCACATTAAGGAATCACAAATTCGACATTATTGTTATGCAGACAATTTATAGTCAGATATGAAATTAAAAGTAGGAGAGTACACCTGCAAATGATCATATCAATTAGAAATTTATATGATTTTTAGACAGAATGGATATTTTATTCCTTGTTGTATAATCCCCATTAATATTCTTGATCACTAATGGATGATAGTTTATCACATAGCACATTCACTAAAAATTTATGATGTTCAAGATGTGTTACATATATGTATTTTAAAGGTATATGCATGTTCCTTCACATTTATGAACCTAATATGTAGTTCAAATATAGAATTATCTATATTTAGATTAAAATAAAATGTATATTCTTTATCATATACAGAATTTACAAAGAAAAACCACTGACTTGGTAAAATTATTATAGTGAAACCATAATCTTGAGAATGAAACTTAGGAAATTATGGATGTGATCTGGTACATGTATCCTCATTTTAATATCAATGTTATTTTATTTTGAGGAATAAATTAGTATTATGGGGGTTCTAATGAAACACCATATGATTTTATTTTAATAATTTTGAAATAATTTTTATTTATTGTATAAAATGATTTGCAGATAACCCCTAGTTTAGAGGTTTAAAGGTCCGGATATCTCCATGTAATGTTTTTTAAATTATAATGAAATATTACAAGTCTTCAAAAATTAAAAGCCCATGATTCTGAGGCTCAGTGTTCCCAGAATGAATTTGTAATATTTTTGTAGGGTACGTTCAGTTAAATGCAAGTGAGAATTTTCTACTTTTGAACTCGTTCATGGAATTGAAATATAAGGACACCGTTAAACTCGTAGCACAAATATTCTTTTAAGGAGACCGTCACTTCAAATACAGTAGGACGAGGGGAAGATATGGTTTACAGGTTTTCGTGGAGGATTAAAATAAATAAAATGATTCATTTTTTTAATAAACTACTTGTTTTCTTTTTAAATTCTTTGGAGGTGGGGACCAGATGAGGGTGGTTGGCCATTTAATACTGGGCATTAAAATCTCAGTTACATAATGTGTGTAACCATGAAACCCACCCTTTAATTAATTATCATTAATGACATGTTATCCATTAACTTAACATAAATGTGAGGGGCTCCTCACCTCTCGTGGTTGGGAGAATTGTTGGGAAAACGCTTTGGTGGTGAACTCTTGGGGTAAGATCAAATCTCTAGATCAAGAATGAGGAACTGAAACTCGAGCTCGGATAAAAAGCGTGTTGTGGGAGCGATGAACAATGATGTCTCCTTCAACGTCTTCATCATCTTCCTCACACCATCCCCAATGAGCAATCGAGGTACGGAATTGTTCATATTTTTCTTCATGATGAATCATTGATTTCGATATATGAACAGCTTGCTATCAATTTAATGTTGAGGGTGAAGACAAAATGAACAAGGACCGGTCCCTATGCTACTTCATTGTTGAAGTGTTCTTCGTGGGAGGATCGAAGAGTTGAGAGGAACCCCACCACATCATCGGAGACCGACTACGGTAGGGTACATGTGGTGGCCGGCACACCGGATGACCGCGATGGTGGCAGTGGCGCAACAGCGCCGTTGAAAGAGTACGCATCATGTCGGTCGTGACAGAGGAGGTGGGTGGCAGGCCCATTGGCTGGCTTTATGGAACCAGGGTGATGCGTTTCCGCACTACCGATAGAAGAGGACGTTGTGGCTACTGATCCGTAGCGTCGCACCTATAGGGAGGCCGACACCCAGCCGGTCGCGGAGGCAGCAACGACACACGCCGGCGTCTCTGGAGGGGGGAGCCCGCCGAAACACCAAATGGCAGAATCACGCCAATCCGGACACACACGAGTGTGTTCCACGTGCTAGGAGGCGGCGCCACATGCCACCATCGGGTTTGACCAAACCGAATGGCCCTCTGGCCTTTCTGGAATCCCGGGGGTTCCTCACGAGGGGAGGCTAGGGCGGGTCCTGCCACGGCGGACCGCACCCATCCGCGGGCCGCGCCTAGAGGTCTATGCCGAGAGGGCCTTGTCGGGCCCAATGGGCTGGGACACATTTTTTTAGGGCGGGCCGGACTGGGTCTGGCCGATCTGAGCCTGGTCAGTTCAGCCCAGGCCGAGTCATACCAGACCTAGGCCCATTTGGACTGAGACATGCGTTATTGGAAATATATTGAGAATCGTGCATCCGTTTGACGAACCGTCTATGGATCCAGTATCATTGTATCAAGCAAGTTATTTGTTATTACTCCACATTAGTTTTGGATAATTTTGGGTTATGGTCAGGTTGGATCGAACCCAAATCCATTGGGTCCTCTAGACTAAATGTCTAATAACATTCACTCTGAGCATTTGATTGACGCACCGTCTATTGCGTTGGGTCCCTTGTGATGTGGCGGTCCTTTGGGATAGTTTTTTCATGGGACTTTGTTGAATTTTATGAATTTACTATTGTCATGAGGGGTAAATGCTCCCATGATCAAGCGTGATTAGTGCAGGAACCCTATGGCTTGTGGTACTTGAGGAGTCTTCAGATCCTCCATGGGTTATCATCGAGTCCTGTGTAGGTCATCATCTTTTGGACCTGTGTGGGTCAGTATATTCAGATCCTATTTGGGTCTTCTCTAGATCCTGTGTGAGCCTTCTCCTAGTCCTTTGTGGGTCATCTTCAGATCCTGTGTGGATCATCCATCGATCTTGTGTGGGTCAACAGAAGAGCTTCTCGATGAAGTAAGATGATATTGGAATACTAATAAAAATTTATACTTCCGTACTCAAGTTATACCCGGTGTGAGATGAGTCTTTACATTTTTGGTACACTTCGGAATGGTGATACATTCGTGATAATCTTCTATGTGGTGTTACATTTGTGGTACTTACCTTTGTGGCATTACCTTCGTGGTGTGCTTTCAATTGTAGAATTGTTTTGCTTTTGGATAAAGAGTTGGGCCTTCGGTTTACTCATGAATGAGATGGGTATACTTGATAACATAGGTATATGTATGGGCATATACCTAAGTAGGGTTGGATATTGTTTTCCTTCTTGTGAACATGGTGATCCTTTGTTTTTTATCCATTGTGGATTCTGAGAGACCATCGATGGTCTCGGGGTCCCTACTGAATATTATTATACTCACCCCTACATGGGCTACACCAGCCCCTTATTGTGCCTTATGTAGACGACATATGACATTGATTGAAACTGAGGGTGCCATGACTGGAGGCTACTCAGAGGTGGACCATTAGACGAGACGTACCGCAGAGTCAACCATTTGAGAGCTATACCTACCCTTCTGGAAGGAACCTTGGCGGGTGTTTACTGGATCTATTTTCAGTTTTTCTTATACTTTCCAGTTGGGCTTGTATTTTGTCACCATTACTTACTTTACTCACTCAATTTACTATATAGTTTATTTTGTGCTTGTATCTTTCTATGTGCTTGGTTTGTGGGAGTTTGCAGGTTAAAAAGGCAATGCCTTTATAGTTTTATTGATATGCCTTTCTAGTGCTAGTGGCTAGCCCCTGGCCTATGGAAGGTGGGCTTGGGGTAGTCACGACATAGTCCCTGGTGGATGGGTCGTTACAAAATGAACCACGATAAATTATAACATTTAAAACCAACCTGTTGGATTATTAAAATTGAATATGAATTATAAAAATATAAAATATATGTATATATATTTTCATAAAATAAAATTTATTTATTCGTGCATATTAAATAACGATTAGATTTTAATAATAACTTATCATGACTGAAATACCCAAATTTCTAAAGAGAAGAATTTTTATCAATGTTATTAATGACCATATAGATAAATATATTTACTAAAATTAAGAAGGGATTGAAATTAAATATATTTACATTGTGTGAATATTAATTTGTAATTTTTTTCAAAATGATTAATAATGAAGATAAATTCATTCCAATAAAAAAATACTTCTTTTTATAAGAATGATTTTATAAGAGAACGTGTTTTTTATCTTGAAATATTCAATTAATCAGTATTCAATAAATATCTTAATGATATTAAATTAGTATATATTAAATAATATATTTTGACATTAATCTAGTAGTTTTTATATGGATATGAATTAAAATAAAACAAGGTAGATTCTTAAAAATTCATTTTAAGGAAATTTTTTTCATTTCATTATAAGAGATTTTGATAAAATTAATTTTTTGTGATAGATGTTAAATTTGATAAATTGGATTTCATATTTTGAATCATCGTTTCAAAAAAAATTATGCGGCCACTTTCATTTTTTCATAACGAACAATTATTATCATATTTTTTTATAATGGTTGGAAAAAATCTGTATACTTGAGTGGTAAACTATGTTATAATGTTAAATGGTATAAATATACATGGATATGTATTTTTTGAGGATATTTCAAATTTATCATTCATTATTTTAATTTTAATGAATTTTTTTTCCATTTTTTATAGCATAGTAATATTTTAAAATACATATCTCTTTAAATTCATTTTATTTCATCGATATTATTCATTAATTGCAACATTGATTTTAAATGAACAAATATATTCTATTAGTGTGTTATTATTTAAATATAATTTCTATAACTGAGCGTCTAAAATATATGGTATGAATAGAAATAAACAGATCCCAAAAAATAATATTAAAATTTTAATATAATGAAAATACCTTGATTAATGTATAATAAATAATTTATCATTATCAAAAAATTAATTGTGTTCATTTAAAAATAATGTTTCCCCTAGAAATTGGGTTTTTTATCATTTTGTGAGAAAAAAATATTTTTAATTAATTCCATAATTAAAAAATGTATTTTACTAATGTATTCGATTAAATGAAATATTTTATAACTATCATTTTATGAAAAAAATTTCAAATTTTCAAAATTTATTTTCAAATTATTTTAAAATTAAAATTAGTACATTTATATATTGAATAGTCTATGTAGGGTCATAATACCTTTTTTTATGTTGTATTTTGGTATAAAATTTATTATACTTACGAAAAAAAATGTTCTAGAAAACAAATTTTCTTCTAATTTTATTGGTTTAAATTTTATTTAGAAATATTCCATTTATGACAAAAGAATTTTATAAAATGGATTCAATATTATTTATCCTTATATAATTTTTTTAGTGATAAAATTTTTTGTTTTGTATTTATTAATAGTGATATTCTTAAACATCTGTAAACAAATTCATGATAAAATGTGTCAAACATGGTTAAAACATGAGGATATTACTTTATAATTAATCTTAAATATTCATTTACCCTATTGTATTAGTTTCTCATAATCATTATTATCTAAAAATATCAAAATATTGTCACATTGTGCAATATTTCTTTGATGATGACATTTATTTTCTTTTAATAAAAGAATAAATTAATGATGTCACTGTCTTGACATTAATATCACATAAGTTTTTTACAATAGGGTAAGAATATGATATTTTTGGTTCTAAATTGTTATTTTAAAGCGGAAATAATTTTTTCTTAATTTTAATTTAATTTTAATATGTAGTGATTTAATAATTACCCTAAAATCAAATGTTACACAAACTCTATATTTATTCAATTAATAGAAAAATAAAATAAATGATTTTGAGCAATAAAAATTGGATAAATAAATGTGTTTCATAAATTTCATATGATAGATATTGGAAAATGATATTTGTGAGTGTTTTATATAAGAATTCTTTTAATATCTTGATTACTTTAATTTCTATGTAAATTATATGTTCCAAAAATTACAATAATGATATATTAAAAAAATAGTGTTTTATTAAGTGATTTAATATTCCTAAAAATCATACCAACCAAGAAGATAAGGGGATATGGTTTATCATATCATCCATGTCCTGTATATTTTTCATTTCTCCTTTAATCCTATCATTATTCACCCCTAATGAGTAAAAAAATAAATATCATGATATCTATCAAAAGGATTATGGTATGGTTAAAGCAATGACATATGGGGGGAAACATATACAAAAATTATCCATATATTAGTTTATGATATAAATATTACTAATATTATTCTTTTAATTAATTTACCTGAATTTGGATAAGATTTATCATTGAAATTAATTTATATTAATTTAATACTTTAAGAACTTCAAATAATTTCCCTCCCCAAACTTTTAAAATGTCACCAGGGATCCTCTGTTACTCAAACATTATCTACATTATATCTTGTTAAATACCGACCCCAATACCATAATATAATATCTTACAACATTATAGTGTTCTTATTTTTCTTTTAATTATATATTTATATGTCATACTGTGTAGCTGGTGGGCGTTTGAGGAAGAGGTATTCATTTTTACGACTCTTTAAATATTATTTGTTTTTTACATCCTCTAAATCACTTTTTAAAATTATAATATGATAAACATAATATGATAAATATATTTATATTTAATTATTTATACTGGAAACCATTTTCTGCATCTTATCCATCCTATGAAATACCTAAATATCACTCTAGAGTATGTACAACTTACTATCCATATGGAGATGTGTAATTTTTTCCATCATTAATTTTAATTATGTTTAAAATAGATCAAAATAATTAATAAATATTAAATTTTTGATATTATTATTCTTCAATAATTAATATTTTATATCTACCTTCTAAACTTCCCATCTATTGAATAATGATAAAGTCATTTGTGTGTATGTGTTTATTACCATCTCTTTGTAACAATGTGGTTGTTTTTTCATATCCACTTTACATCGATGCTAATAAGGATTTACTTCATGAAAATTTATAATTTATATGATATAATAATTATTTTTAAAATGTGAAATATTATTTATCATTCTATAATTTCTACATTCGAAATGTGAAAATATAATTCATGCATATGTATGACCTACCATCTCAATTAATAGAGTAATTCACTGTTTCCATCTCTACTTTTATGTAAAAATAAAAAATAAAAAATATATAAATATAATGAATAATATATATATATATTGATTAAATTTATTCAAAAGTAGTGAACCATGATCACTGTTCAAGGCTTGGAACTTATAATCTAAAATTCTCATGAAAATTGAAATATTTCACCCGAAGACAAGATGATTTTAATGGGGAATTGTTAATAAAGGGCTATTGAAATATAATAATGGGATAATATTTGATATTATATGTATGTAAATTATTATGATATATAATTATTGTAAATTTAAATTTATTGTACAATTGGTTAGAGTGATTTCAATCAAGTTAAAGATATGGTAATGGTTTTTTCTCTTAACATTTTTTCACAATTACAAGTTGGATGTTATGGAAATATTAATGTTTATGAGGTGTATATATCGACACATTTATTTTTTATTCCATGTATAATTCTTAATCAATGTTATTTAATATTAAAACTCAAATTATTTCATTCTAGAGGTTCTAATTCAAATGAAACCAATGTGGTAAGTGTCTATTTCACAATCCTATTATTATTCTGGAATATTTATTTTTATGTATTAATTGAGGGAATTATATTATATTAATATATTAAACCCAATATATTTTATTGTCCTGTATTTTTTAAATAAAAATACATTTTTTCTTTCAATTAACTGAGATTATTTACACAATATACTGGAATAATATTTTTTATTTGGAAACTGAATTTCATTCTATTCGCTATGGAGTCATTTTCCTTCATGTCTATATTTTAATTAAAATGATTTCAAGATTTTTTTTAATATTCTACAATTATTTATTAATGTCAATTTTACCCATATTTTAATTTTTTTAAATTTTATTCAAAAATAATATTCTTCTTGTTTTCCAATTGAGTCATTTTTATCTTTTTACGAATAATGTTACAGGAATATTTGTTTTTTCATAATGAAAATGAATTTAATTTTCCGCCATCTTGACCAATAAATTTAAAAAAAAGATTTATCTGAATGTTTTAATGGATATTTTCAAATAAAATATTTTCCATATTATTATTTTTATTTTTTTAATGTGATTTTCAATGAAAATATGGTATTTTCTAAAGAATGATTCTAATGACCTCATTACAATATATTGATTCATCAATGAAAATAACCATTAATTTTAATTATGGTCAATTTGGGATATATTTTAATGATACCATTCTAATTATTTCTTTTGATGGTTTAAGATAGACTTGACTGAGGAAAGTTCTCCCATTATATATTTTTTGTTTTTCTAATATTGATATTTATTGATTATAAGTTGTATTGATTATGTTTTATTTTTTATTCTTGAGATTAATTAATTATGATTATTATGTTAAAGGTGTGTCTTAGAAATAAATAGCTGCAAAATGCATTGGTAGGACTCGTGAGAGATACTAATATGGGTAGTTGGAAGAGGTTATACCCATTTATATAAGATGTTTTGTCACGAGGAGATGATGGTATATTTATAATGTCTAGGAATTCAGTATGGAAAGTAAGTTTAATATGTCAAATATTACGAATTCCATTATTCTGAAAATAATTATAATTTCAATTCTATTATATAAATAATTTTGATACATGTGGATAAGTTTCAAGCTTGTGTAAGAATCTATATAACAGTATATTATCATCATTTATTCCTTACTTTTTATTTTTCATGATCATTTTATTTATTATATACGATGTATTTTTAGTTTTTTCCATTCTATATTGATTATGAATAAATTACTCAAGAATGATTTGATTTCATGGAATCAATATAGAGAAATTTATATCACCCTTTTTTTCCATTAAACAAGAATAAAGTATGTGTAATATTATTTATTTTAATGTATATTATTGAAAGAATAATAGCAATGTAATTGAAAATAAATATATTTTATTTTGGTTTTCTAAATTAAGTGAGATTTTTGAATTCTCTTTTTTTTAATACTAAAAAACAATTTTTCGTTCAAGATGTAATCCATTATATCTAATACAATTTAATAATGTTACCAACTTCTATAGGTTTTTTGGGTATAGGTTTTCTTAGTTTTTAATTGAGGAATAATTGTAGAGTCCTAGGGTACTAGATAGAAAAGAACATATATTATGTGCAACGACTTTGATTTTTTGGATTCAGTCCTCTGAATATTTTTATATACTTCTCTATTCATTTATTTTATTCATCGTAATGTTTAGATATTATTCTACCCCAACATTAATATATTTAAGATATTAATATATTTCAGAAACCCATGTCCCCTCAATTTATAATAAATATATTTTCTATTTTTTGGATCCTAAGATTACAAATCAAAGACCGTGGCAGATTATAGAATGTGGGGTTTTCCCTAGTTGTGTCATAAGGTTGTGAAATAAAGAGCATTCAATTGATGTTTCTATAATGATTTCATTATGTTAATTATTTAATGAATTATTTTATTTAATTTGGAAAACCTAAACCAAATAATAATCCAGAAATATATTGTTATTAAATTTTTTGGGCTCTTTTTATAACTGAATTATAATTATAGAGAAACAAGAAAGTTTCCATTAGAGATTATAAAAATGACTGAAAATTAATATATTATTGTGAAAAATGAGACAAATTATGAATATATAAGGGCATCTTCTTCATCTCTAGTGGAAAAAAGATTCACCAGTGACCAACCCATAATTGATCTAGTCCTCATTATTTTTGGTTCCTTGTCTTTGGTTAATATGAAAAAATATATATTAACTACCTTATTAATCAATAATAGAAAAATATTCTATTTTGTATTTCCTTAACCCTAGAAGCCCAGAGTCAGTGCATTATTTTAATACATTGGCATGATTAAAAGGAATCATGTTCTGAAAGACTGATCAGTTTAGTAGTCTTGGAAAATAGATTAAATGCATTAAATTTACATTACAATTTCAAAGATAAAAAAAGAAAAGATAGTTCTTTGAGAACTCCATTATTCCCTTTAACTTAAGGCTACATTTTAATCATAATACAGTTCCTGGAATCCTGGGAAAATAAAACCTAATAAAGGGGTGAGCCCAAATGTTCGGTAAGGGTAAATAATTTAGCAGAAGTTATAAACTTTTAAGGAATGATGTGTAATAAAAATAAAAGCATTTTTAAACATAATATTGAAACAAATATAAGATAATTAAATAAATCATCACAATATAAACATTCACATGGATATTCAACTAGTCGAATAATCACATGTAATATCTAATTTCAAAATTAGGGAATGCATATCTCCAGACATCATTACCATATAGTCAAGGCCTTGTGCCAATATTACAAATAAATATTTTTTCAATGCCTTATTCCAAGACACTAGTTTGTCTCATGAGACCTACTGATACATCGAGGAGCTATAGTGGGCTGCAACCATCACTTACTACGTCCACTACATTCCTCATATGAAAAAGTTGAATCATAACATAAACATTCATATTAAAACTAGCATACGAAATGTCAATACACTAAACATAAAACATGGATGGTATAAAAATAGAACATTCACAGTCAAACATATAATAACTCATTCAATACAATATGTTATATTGTATTATAATAAATCAACCTCAATCAAGAATAATATTTAGTGAAGGATGCCCACATAGTTGAAAATGATCAGTATAACTTTTTGGGAGAAATATCCCTTTTTGTGAAATCATTTAAAGGTAAAACTTTTATAAAAGAAATAATTTAAAAGATATTTTTTAATAAAAGTGTCATATACCACTTTAAAACTTTTGAAAAGAATTATCATTTCAAAATATTCATGTCTATATAAACAAATCGTTAAAATCATTTTGAAAACATTGACATTAATTAAAAGGATTTAGAAAGATAATATATTTAAAAATATAAAATGATGATCTAGGTAAATAGACCCTCCCATAAAACCATAAAATATTCCTTTTGAATTTTTTTTTTGAAATATGGTTTTTGATGATAAATATGTCTTAGTTAGTAATTACACATAAACAATCTCGAATAATTATGAGATTGAGGAAATAACACTATCCTTGAACTTTTCTTTGGTTGAGGGTACATTTAACGTCCTATATAATGACCAAAGTATGTTATTAAATTATACCATAACAATATTAATATTTATTATATCATAGATGATTCATTTATGACTTTATACTATAAATTTAATAATGATTTCCATGTTTAATTAACATTTTTGGTAATAATCGCTTTCTTTATCGTACGTGTTTTAACATGTTATTCTTGATCGTATAATATATATCATGAATTAAATACTTAAATAACTTAAAAATTGATTTATATAATATATATTTAGAATATAAATATTTATTATAGAAAGATATATGAAATAGATGTCACCATTTATGGAGATGGTAGGTCGTACGTACACATAAATGTCGTTTCCATTTTCATATCGTATTGAACGAAAGTAAGTGAATAATATATAAGTAAGTATATTAATTCTTACATACAAACACACATACATACATACATACGTACATATATATATATAATGGAAATGAATCTCATCGCGTCGTGGAGATGATAATCTGTACGTACGCTTGAGCAACAATATCATTATATTAATGGTGAAATTGTATGTAATTGGATGGTATATCATATATACAGAATCATTAGCATGTTATATTTATTATTTACATAATTTATACTAATTATTATACCCATATAAATAATGAAGTGTTTTAATAACAAACAACACCACAAAGTGGAGACGATAAGTCGTACGTCTGCACGTATGGTGACAATGTCATTTGTATGATAGATAGACTAATGAATATGGTTGTAAAATATTTATAATAACATAATAGTTTTTATAAGGTAGTAGAGTAGTTATTTTGGTATGGAAAAAACAAAGAATGTTGAAGTGCAAGAGGAAAGTAACTTGAAAGAGGGTGGTGAAATTATTACTTATTCTTTAGGTGTTTCCTTTAGAGTAGATAAAAAGGGCTCCATAGGTTGGATTTTGGATCAAAGTAAGGCCTCTAGGTATACGGGAGTAAATCGGTGAGGAGATTTGTGAAGGGGTTGTCCAAACCAAATGGAATTTGAGGTGTGATATGGAGAGAAGGGGAAGTACACTTTTATAAGAGAGGTTAATGTTACATTAGGAAAAGCATGAAATATTATTTTATAATAAAATAATTTTCAGTCTATATAGGCTAAAAAATGTTTTATTTCTTATGTAAGGTGGGGATAGGTAAAAAACCTCTCAACCAATAGGTTTTAGACAAAAAAATTTTACCATTTTAACCTTATCTTTTAGATTTAACTCTAAGTTAAGTAGTTTAACTTTTATCGTGTCTTCTTGTATTCTTACACTATATGGTTAATAAAATTACAATAAACATCAAAAGAACCAAAGGTGGTTAATTAATGACATATATAATATTATTTAAGCCCTTTGTCCAAACCATCGATTTTTAGGAACATTATATCATCCAACAATATAATATTTTTTTAAAAATTAATTTTTGTCAATTTTGACACTATTTGGTATTTTTTGTGAAATTCATAACAACATTTTCACTTCGAAAAAAATCATATAATAAACCCTTACATGTATTATTAAAATATAAAATTATTTTATGGAATCAAAACAATTAAATTATATTTATTTTAATATTTATAATACCATTTATTTGATTCTTTCATTAATAAGGAAAATACTACATCGTCATTGTGTCATAAATATATTTAATTATTTAATGTATAAAAATTATAAATAAAATACCCAGATGTAGGAAATATTTATAGCTTTATAATTAATATTTATAGTAGAATTTAACTTATTCAAAACCCTATATAAAAAATGGTTTAGTCAATAAACATTGAATTTATAACTTTTAACTCTTCTATAAATAAAATTATAATAAATGTCCTAATAAAATCCATGTAAACCAAAGGGGATCATAATTTATTCATAAGATATTTTATGGTATAAATACACATATCCAACAGAATTAGTACATTTTTTAGGGTAATTATAATAGCATTTTTACCCTTAATTACCCAATTTTCTTTTAACCGTGGTAAATAGAAGTCAAAATACACTATTCACCTTAAATTATTTTCATCATATTGAACCACATATTACATAATGATATTAACTATGTCTTTAGGATTTTTGAAATTCAACTCATAGAAGTAGTACAATAATGTTTTATGCAAAATTTTAAATTTTCCTAGAAGTTGGGTAAAACACGGTAAAAAGTTCAGTGAAATTTTATATATCATAACTTATTATAAAATGACTCCAATTTATTACATTGAACATATATAGGTATTATATATATATATTTACTGAAAATAAATTTAATTAAAATAAATAATTATTTATATAAAAATTCAGTTTTAAATAATAACGTATTGTTTTTCATTATTCATCAAAAATAGAATGTTTTCAGAAAAATACCAAAAATTCACCGTAAGATAATTTTGATATTATGAATTCACAAATAAATTATATTTTACCAAATTTAATACATTTGAGTTTAATTTATTAATTTAAAATTAATTTCTTTTTTTAAAACCAAAAAGCGGCTTTTTAAAAAGTAAAAAGTATCAAAAGATTGCCATGTGTTTATGTCAAATTTAAATGTGAAATTACTTATAATGATCTAATTTTTACTAAATGATAAAATTGTAATCTAATTATACTTGAAAACTATTAAAATGGATAATTTAACACTATAAATCTTTCCAATTAAAAAATTGTTTTCAATTAAAACCTAGAATTTTTCATTATTCGTCAAAATATGAATGTTATGGGAAAAGTACCAAAAATTTATCCAAACTAAATTTTTATATCACACTTCTAAAGGAAAATTTAATTTCATTAAATTAAATATATAAAAGTGTCAATAAATGGTTTTAAAAAAGGTTCTCCATTAAAAGGTGGTAAAATTTAATTTTTAAAAAATACTTCATTTATCTAATAAAATGAATTTGTTCTTTTATTATGTCTAAGAAACACATAATATTAATATTAAAATTATATGGAGTATATAAGATTCAAAATTTAGTTAATACTATTCATAACCTTTTTTTTGAAATGCTAGTTTGGTTTGTTGTGATGCGCTCGAACTCGGTGTTGCGTGTAGCGCATGTTACTGAATTACGTTGAAGAAATAACATACGATGAAATCATGGGGTGTTATATTCTACCCTACTTCAATAAATTGTGGCCTCAAAATTTGAAATTTTTCTTCAAAAAAAGGTTAAAAATAGAAAAATAAATTTTTAGAAAACCCACATAGAAAATTGGGTTAATAAATTTTAGTATTAATAAGAGGGAAACAGAATAAAAAATAAACACTAAATTATGTTCTCCATTATGAGAACATTGGTGGTAATTAGAGACACATAATTAGAGGAAAAATGTAAATATTTATAGGGAGTGATTGATGTCATCAATCACAAACATGTGTAAAATTGAGGGCCCCAATGATTTAAAAAATCATCAGTTCAACAAAACATAATGTACAAGGATGACACCTTTGTGGATTTACGATCCCCTCTCTAATGTTTAAGAATTAATTTATTCATATAATAATAGGGAAAAAATATAATTGACAAGAAGAGTTCCATAATTCAACTAATTTATACCACAAACTCATCATTTACTCCCAAAGATAATAGAATTCAAAAATATTCTATTTATCCTAAACATATACGGTTCCAAAAATAATGAAATTATAATTCATTTCACAAAATATTTTAAAAAAGACTACATTATACAAACAAGGACATCACGTATGCCAGTGATTGGTGATTCACACTTGTCGCCCTTCGGTTAAGGGTTCTAGTCTCAGGACCTTGTCGGACGTGACAGTTTATCGCCCGACCTCCGAGTTTTCCTTTTTATGAAAATCCAAAAATAATCTCATGAAATGATTTATCCTGAACTATAATATCCTATGTCAAAAATAATCGATTCCAACCATTAGACTTATCCAAAATACTTATCTCCAAACTCACATTCCAGAATTTATATGGATGGTAAACACAATGAAGATCCTTTTTCTATGTAATTGCATGTGAATAACTTAGTATTAAATTATTTTAAAACACTGTATCCCCTTTAATTACCATAAAAACTTATTGATTACATTCATTCTTCTTTATTCCTTATAGAATACTGGATATACTCCTATAAAAAAATTTTGTAAACCCCAAGATTGATGGAATTTACAAATCATTAATCAGTTTCAATGTAGTCAAGAATATCCAATTTAATTTATCCAAATCAATCATATATTATTCCAAAATCACTACATCAATATCAGAACTAAATTTTAGTTTATCATTTTCTCAACCATATATTTTCCAAAAAATAATAACATGTTATTAAGTCACTTTTCTTGGTTCCTCACAATCTCAAGTCCTTAATGAAATAGTGTTGTAGTGTAATCCTTATATACTCTATAATTATTATAATAGGTACATCATTGATACAATAATAAAATAACACAATACATTAATAACAACATAAGAACTCTAATCATTCATCTTGATCTTCGGTAGTATGATAACTTGATCATTATCCAATAGTAGTTTTTGGGGTATACTATGATGATTTGGAAATTGATTCGCATAGTGTCCCAACTACTTTCAAATGAAGCATTGTACATTCGAAACATTTTTCATACCCTTGAAACCACGTACTTGGGGTCATTTTTCTCCACACTTATAACAAACTCACATTGCCTTCATACATTTACCAAGGTGATTCATTCCACAGTTATCACATATGGGAAAATCTTTCATTCCCCTCATCCATTTATCCATAATTCTCTCTTACATACATTTATTATCTTGGTTCCCTTCAAAGTCATAGAAATCATAGAATGATTTACACATCTTATTAACACATGATACTATTTAATTATATGATGAGAATACATAGGAGACTATTTCCCTTCTTAATTTTGGATTAATACCATGAAAGATATGATCCTTATTAATCTTTTGATCATGTGTATTGCTGGAATTCTCATTCCTTCTACTAGGACCCATTTCAACACAATGGAATACAATAGGTTAGTTTATTAATCACAATGCATAATTCCAAAATTGTAAAATACCTAATGTAAATTGAAAAGATTATGCATATAATATATAATCATAAATTTTTTTCTTTGAGGAAGTATTTACTATTGAATCGATCATAATGGATTGTAATGAAAATATAAATTATCATAAGCATATCCCCCAGGAGTGTTGTAATCAAGTGTGAAGCAAGGCCGGTTGTCATGTACCAGGATACCCCAAGTCAAACCTGAAACACCTTGTCTGAGTTTTCACTCTTATGTACATCTGTGCGAGAGCTGACTCTACCTGTGCATATCCATACAGGGATGCATTGTTTAAAAAATATACAAAATATCTACATTACCAAAATTCTATGAAGTTATTCTAAAAAAATCCTCAATTTTCTATCTTAGAAAAATGTTCTCTAATCAGAGTTTATCTAAATCTATTTCTAAGGTTATTTCGAAACATCCTATAATATCAACTATAATGCATTGACCCCAGAAGCCCAGACTCAATGAATTATTTTAATACATGGGCATGATTACAAGGAATAAAGTCCCGAAATACCAATCAGTTTAGTAGTCTTGGAAAATATATTACATACATTAACATTACATTACAATTTCAAACATAAAACACAACATAGATAGTTCTTTCATAATTCCATTATTCAATTTAGTTTACCCTAAATTTCAATCATAATACACTTCTGGGAATCCTGGGAAAATAAAACATAAATAAACATTGATCTCAAATGTTCAGTAAAGGAAAATAATTTAGTAGAAGCTATAAACTTTTAAGGAAATATGTGTAATAAAAATAATATCCTTCTTAAACATAATCTTGGACACAATATGGAAAAAGTTAATTTAACATCACAATATAAACATTCCTAAGGATATTATACAAGTTGAATAATCACATATAATAACTAATTTCATAATGAGGGAATGCCTAAGGTCGGAAATCATTACCACAGAGTCAAGGCCTTGTTCCAAGACTACCAATAATTTTTTTTTCAAGGCCTTGTGTCAAGACACTAGTTTGTCTCATGATACCTACCGATGCATCGAGGAGCTATAGTCAGCTCAACCTATCACTTACTAAGTACATTTCATTCCTCATATGAAAAATTTAAAACATAAAGTAATCATTTGTATTAAAACTAGCATACTAAATGTCAATACATTAACTATAAACCATGAATGGTATAAAAATAGAACATTCACAGTCAAACATATCATAACCCCATCAATATAATATAAAATATTATATTATAATAAATCAACCTTAATCAAGAATAATATCTAGTAAAGGATGTTTACATAGTTGAAAATTATCCATGAAACCTTTTGAGATAAATATCCCTTTTGGTGAAATCATTTAAAAGTCACCCATTTATAAAGGAATTAATTTAAAAGTGATTTATTGAATCAATTTAACACCCCAAGATTTTATGAGAAATATTCCTTTTAATTTCATTGATTTATTGTGTTGTACGCTACACCAATATTATATTTCGCTATACACTACACCATATTATCTTGTTGAATACATAAACACTATTCCTAACATGTGTTGCATGTAAGAACGACCTTCCTCAATATCGTGTGTTGTACGCAATTCTGAGTTTCACTAAACAACGTTATATTGTTATAATATAATTATAAACTAGCCGTTATGAATACTATTAACCAAAATTTTAATTTTGTAACATTATAATTCATCTTAAACATTTTCTCGAATGAGGTATGAGAATAAAATCAATTTTTCTGATAAAAGAAGTATTTCTCAAAAAATGCAGTTTTCCACCTTTTGATGGCGCACCCATTTTTAATCTAATTTTTGACCAGTTTATAATTTCTATGTTACAAAATAAACTTCTTCTTTTGAATAATGATGTAAAATTTACATTGGATAAAGTTTTGATATTTTTCCGACAAAGTTCTTATTTTGATGAATAGTAAAAACACGATAAATTTTACTAAAAAACATTTTTCATCGAGATAATTTACGTGGTTAAATTATAATAGTAAATTGTCTTAAATTATAAATAGAATATATTTTTACCACTTAATGTAATTTATTTCATTAGAATTTATTTTACATTAAATTCGTAGGTTAAATCAATTCAACCTTTTGCAATGTTTTAAACAAAAACCCGTTTTTTTCGAAAACAGGATTAGTTTTAAATTTATTAATTCAACATCTATGTTTTGAATTTGAAAAAAATTAATTCCATATTAGGAATAAGTAGGTCCAAATTATTTTAATAGGCTACTTATTATTTTCGGCATTATGAATAGTAACTACGGTAAATTTTATTTACCTTAATTAAATGTAAATAATGTAAATAAGGGTAAAAATAATAATATAAAATTACACTAGAACTTGTCATAATTTAATTGGATGATTATATTTCGTCCTAAAATATACTTAGGTCAAAATGGTATCTATTAGAAATAACTTGAATGTGATTGTGACCTTTAATTTATTTTATTTAAATAAAAGTGAAATATGCCACACTCAAACATTAATAAATAAATTATTTTTAATATAAGGTAATACCAAATATAAATTCATTTATAAATACTAATTTGAAAGATTAAATGTTTTTTTATCATGTTAATTTATTTTTAATTTATAAGTAATATATAATTACCTTATTAGGTTATACATTAATGATGCAGAAATTATTTATCTAGTGAAAAATCAATAATATAGTTTTTATTAACCTAATAATATACATAAAATTCCCACAAACCTGACCAAAACATATTTTTCGTGTACATATAAACCATAACCATCCAAGGGTAGACTTTTGGTCCATTTGGATCCTTATAAAATATATTATGTCATTTATAATATTTTAATCTAAATGATGTCAAAGTAGTAGCCTTCATAATTTAATAAATATAACAATTAAAATGTCGTGATTTTAATATTATAAATTCTAATAAAAGTATTATTAGGAAATATAATAGATTTATCTTCACTAAAGTTTCTTTTTTTGTAAAATTTTTATGAAAAAAATTAGTATATGAAATAATTATACAAAAAATGTTGTAGTAATTATTTTATTAAGAGAAATACCAAATAAATGGTTTTAAAAATTTTAAAATAAATATTATATGAGAAAATTAATGTTATCCGTGATTTTTTAGATTAACATGACATGTTAGGAATATATTAAATATTTCGGTTCGAATATATCTTCTATGTGGATTTTATTTAAATTCAAATAATTGAATATTGTCAAGATTGACACTATTGATATTTCTTAAAAATAACATATTTTTAAATTGATTAAAAATCACAAAAATATTTAAAAATTACTAATTTAAAATTATGTGGTATAAAATGTAATAATGTATCTTATTATGGAAAATTCATAACACATATGTAAGGTTTTATAACAATTAAAAAAATAGAATATTATTACCACAAATAAAATTAAATAGATTAGATAAGTATAAATTAAAATGAAAAGGATTAAAATAAAAAAAACTTTTCTAAATTTTATTGGTTGATGAGTTTACAACCATATATTACCTAATATCCAAATTTGAGTCTCTTTGGAAGTTTCTATATGGGGATTGAGTTTATTATAAATTAATATTTTTGAGGTTTCCAAAAGTGCCCCTCTCATCTCTTTTACAAGGGCACCCATTACCTCTCCTCTTCACACAAATTTGTTCCTTAAAGCTTGGCCAAACCCTGCCCATTACCCTTATAAACCATAATTGTCATATTCTGAAGGTTATGATCTCTTCAAACGACCAACTCTAGTCCCTTAAGAGGAAGCTTAAAAGAGGTTCATCGAAGAAGATGTAATGTCTTCTACCGATTCATTCAAGTTTCATTCTTCTTAAACATTCTCTTCATTAGTTGTTTTATTATAAAGTAAATAAACCAGTATCAATAATATAATTATATGATTTTATAAATATAATAAAACCCCATTTCATCTTATATCCATCCTACGGAAGATGAAATCCCTGCGCGTGCGTACGTACGGAATACCGTCTCCACGCCGTGGTGTAATCTATTTTCCCACCACCACCTTACCTAGATGGGTACAATGGTGTAAAGAATAACTATATATGGTTATTATAACATCATACTGATTATGAGATATTATATCATCCACTCTTATTCCATTCAATAATTATGGGAATGATATCATTGCTGGTGCGTACGTACGAATTACCGTCTCCCCGATACGATGAGATTCATTCTCCATGATAACCATTCAAGAATTATTATAAAGTATATATAATATATAATAATGAAATATATGACATAATAATGATACTATATTTATGTACATATATGTTTCATTTTCTTAATTCCATTCAATTCAATAAGGAAACGAAAACAACGATCATTCGTACGTACGGCCTACCATCTCCATGAACGGTGTATTTCATTCCATTTATCAATCTATCATATATATTTATATGCTGAATATATATTATATGTGAATTATGTTTTAAATTCTGGAATTATTTAAATCAGGATATAAGTAATAATATCATGAACAACAAGTCTAAACACATAGGATAAATGAATCAATTTTACCCAAAACATTGCCTCAACATGAAATTGACAAAAGAACAGGTAATATAAAGTCATAAGTGAATCATATATGATATCATAAATATTATTATGGTTCTGTTACATGTTAATAATATGTTTAAACCCACTATACAGGAGTTTCAAACATGTACGGAAGAAATTGGACCTAAGGTAAGGGATAATTTTGCAATCTCATCTTTATCCGGGATTGCTTATACAGATGTATTAATGGGGGTTATATTTTTCTTCCATGTCCATAAAAATGTTTTTCATAAAGTGTTTAATATTATTCCATGTATGTTTAAAATATTTTTTACCCCTTTTATACTTTTACATTGTTTTATGGAAGGAATATTTCTTAGGTTTACCATACGAGGTACTTTTTGACTTTTTTTATAATAGTACGTGGAGAATATTTTTTTAACTTATACAACATGAACGTATTTTTACAGTTTCATAACGCCTTATTTACCTAAATTTTCATCTATAATATTTCCTGATTATTTTCAAAAAAATCCTTTTAATTTAATATTGAATGGAATTTTGTGAAAAGAAAATTATTTTGAAGAAGAAAGGGTATTTTCCTCATGAATTCATTTCAAGTGTTTTGTCAAAACTATTTTCCATCTAAGATGAAATTATTTAGTATGATTATGTTTCAAGTATAATTTCTCTATAATTTACATGTTTTTATTCTTATTATGATTAAATGATATCCATTTATTTTATATGGATTACATTATGATGGGATGATGTTTATGAAACCCATTTTATTCATTGGGTTATGATGAATAATTTATGGTTATTTTGTGGCACAAGTAAAGATGATTTCATTATGTGATGGGTGGGACCTATATCTCTCTCAAATTCATTAGGTGAGGATATATATCTCATGAGATAAACATGGCAGGAATGGCTAGTGAATCTGGTTATGAAATACCGGGCTGGAACGATAGGTAAACCCAGTTCAGTAATGGACTTTGTCCACTATGATGGTCTTGGAAGCAATGCCTTGGATAATATATAAATCATAACAAGTTCTTAATGGATTCCACAATTACATGTTTTATTCCCGTGATATTTTATCACGATTAATGTTCTTTTATGATGTATGCCTTATGCACTTCTCAGATTTATGCCATTACTCAAGATTTTGATGTTTTATGTTCATGTTCTTATGTTCAATGTTTAGGGATTGTTTTATTCTCTCCATTCTTACCCTTACTGAGCATTTGAGATCAAACTTTTTATTCTTTCTTTTCCTAGGATATAAATAAAGGTTTTAGGTTAGAAAAAAAGGGGAAAGAACTTTATGGGAGATGTTGAAGATCTAACAAGATCGTGTTCCATGTTTCAAAAGACACTAAACTATTACGGTCCTTGAGTGTTTGTTTTTGTTATGTATTATTTATTCCGAAAATGTATTGTAATTTCCATGTATGTAAAGATTCGATATCTACAGTTGGTATCAGAGGAAATGTTTAGTTAACCTTTGGAAACTATGATGTGAAAGCTTTAGTGAGATCCCTTGAGATATTTCTATGGTATGTCTAGGGATTTCTCTAAGTTTAAGTAAAAGTATAGGTCATAGTCCATGAAATATGGTAATAATCATAGAATTAAACCAATGATCTTAGATTTTTATGGTACAACCCCTTTATTATGTTTTTTCCAAGCATGATTTTTGTCTCTCACACTATTCTTTTTGTGATTTAGACGATGGCTGGAACCCGAAGGAACTATGTTGATCAATGTAATGGACAATGCAATGATTGTCCTCATGAACAAACCAATGTTATGGGAGACAGAGTGAAAAATATTATTGCTATACTTACACAAGCTATGAATCATTCTGGACATAAAATTTAGCAGATAAAGGAACAATATTCTATTGAGTCCTTCATGAGGCAATGTCCACCTTCTTTCAGAGGGTCTTCTGATCCACTTGTTGCTGAACAATGGATCAGTACAGTTGAGAATTTATTTGCCATACTTCGCTGTTCGGAACATGAAAAATTCATTCTGGCTATTTACCATTTAGAAGGTGAAGAATACCATTGGTGGACTCTAATTAATAATATAAGACCCCAAGATGAAATTGAATCCATGGAATTGGATGAGTTCAAGAACTTATTTGTCAATATGTACTTCCCTCTTATTCTTCTAACAATGTTGGAAAAGGAGTTCCTTGAGCTTAAGAAAAATGATGATGAATCAGTTGGTATATACGAGGTAAATTTTACAAATCTTGCAAGGCATGAATCTGGCTTTATCATCCAACCTAAAGGTATAGTTGATCAATTCTTCAGTGGCTTAAAACCAAGCCTTCTAAGGGCATTAGCTATAAAGACTTCAGTAGCTATGAAGAAATTGTACGTTGTGCTATCAAGGTAGAACTGGAAGTTGGTGTTACATATCCATCCCATCGTTTTGAAAAAAATGAAATATGGAGTTCAAGGAAAAATCTCATAACAATGGTAAAAAGTAGGTGAATGTTTCTTTATGATCAATGTGTGGGAAGAAGCATGGTGAAGATTGTCTAACAGGTACTAGAAAATGTTTCAAGTGTGGAAAAAAAGGTCATCAAGCAGCTTAGTGCTGATGTAATGGGGAAAAGGTTTCTAATGACTTGAATAGAGAAAAGACTACAGAGAATGCTCCACCAACACTTAAATTCTTCAAGTACACGGAAATTGGGAATATGCTAATCAATTCTCGAATCCAAGGGTTAATGATGATCGACCTGAGCAACCTCTTAAGGGAAAGGACAAAGGGAAGTCACATGTGATAACTATTTGTGATGTTGAGTATAAAAATGATGTTATGGAATGATTAAGTGTTTATGTAATGGGATATCAAAATAGTATAATTGAATATCATTTATAGTATTATGGAATATTGGAATATATATTTTTTGGTTAATTATGGATTTTAATAATTATATGGTACCGTTAACCATGAAAAGTGATTGAAATATTTTAGGAAAGAAGAAGATATGCACATAATAAAGGGATAAAGAGATAAATAAATGTTTGATAGTATTAATGAGCTCATATAAGGACAATGTAATATCATGGTTTGGGTATATATAAATTATGGGATTTTGGTATGTGGAAGGAGTTGAATTTTGATAGCGTTCATGTATTCATAAAGATTCTATGGAAATTCATGTTGCAAGAGAAAACATGATTAAGGTATTCACATGTTTGGAATGCGATCACAAAGATATTTCTTATGATATATGGGGGATAAATGATGGTATTCTCATGCTTGTTATGTGACCTTTCGTGTAATCATTTTTTTTATACTTTGATATTGGACAGATGTATTTTGGATAATCCTAATGATTGGAATAGATTATGTTGGATATCAGATAGTATTGTTTAAGGCTAAAACTTTTTTTCGATATTATTTTTGGAATGTTATAATAGTATAGTTTTAGAAAAAGTAAATCCTATAGGATGGGTGAAAACCTGTCGCATCGGAAAATGTTACGGGAATCAAACCCACAACCGAAGTGCGACATGCCATTACCACCTACCACTGGACTACAAAAAATTCATTGGTTTGTAGAAACTAGTTTTATTTTATTAAACAGGATGATAAATGAAGTATAAATCCATTTTTAGAACCATATATGATTAATCTCACCATAGATTGACTTATGTATATAAAGTTTTCTAACCATATGTTTGAGATAGATGGAATGACCTATCATTCTATCACATGATCTACTAACACTTTGAAAAAGACAAATTCAACTTCATTTCATTAAGAGATGAAGTGGAAATTGTTCAAGGCATGAGAAACAGTATGATTGTACCTAAATCAAGTAAATATTTCTTTTTATTCAAAAATTCTTCAACATTTGGGAAATGATCTTGAAAACCAAAAATGTTGTCCTAGTGTCCTCATATATGATGAATCAGACGGTACCTTAGAACATCCCAAATTTATTGCTTTGTGATTGTTGTCTTTTTAATAGCCATGTCCTCTACCACTCTTTATCAGAAGATGATGGTTATATTTCTCTTCCATATCCATATTTTCACATATGTTCTCCTATGTGGAATCCCAGGGATGAGTTAATTTGGGTAACCCTTACATTTACTACTTTACTTTTTAAAATTATGTTTCAGTATTCATTTTTTACATGTGGGTTTCTATGAAATAAACATTCAAGTTGTAAACAATTTATAACCCTGATGAATTTCTAGGGTGAAATTCATTTTAAGGGGGGTAGAATGTAACATCCAAAGATTCTATGAGAAATATTCTTTTTAATTTCATTGATGTCTCTTGTTGTACGCTAATCCACAATTATATTGTTCGATAAAAAACACCGTATTTTCTTTTAGTTTATGCAAACACCATTCCTGGCTTGTGTTGCATGCAAGAGCGACCTTCCTCAACAGCATGTGTTGTACACAATACCGAGTTTCACTAAACGATGATATATTGTTATAATATTATTATGAACAATCTATTATGAATATTATTAACTGAATTTTGATTTTTATACGATTATAATTTGTCTTATCCAATTATTGAATGAGTTATGACAACAAAATCAATTTTTTGGATAAAAGAAATATTTTTCAAAAAATGCAATTTTGTCGCCTTTTGTTGGTGCACCTATTTTAAATCTAATTTTTTACAAGTTTATAAGTCTAATTTTACAAAATAAACTTATTATTTTGAATCAGGATATTAAAATTTTCATTGTTTAATGTCTTGATATTATTCTAACAACGTCCTTATTTTGATGAATAGTAAAAACACGCTAAATTTTACGTAAAAACAGAATTTTTCATCGAGATAATTTATATGGATAAATTATAATTGTAAATTTTTTTATGTATAAATACAATTTATTTTTACCATTTAATATAATTTATGTCATTAGCATTGATTTTACATTGAATTCATAGGTTAAATCAATTTAATCTTTTTCAATGTTTTAAACAAAAACCCGTTTTTTCTCGACAACAGGATTAATTTTAAATTAATTACTGCAACATTTGTGTTTTGAAATTTTCAAAAATGTATTCCATATTTTGAATCAGTATGTCCAAATTATGTTAATAGGCTTCTTTTCATTTTTCGGCATTATGAATAGTAACTACAGTAAATTTTATTTACCACAGTTAAAGGTAAATTTTGTAATTAAGGGTAAAAATAATATTATAAAATTACTATAACAGTTGTCCTAATATAATTAGATGATTATATTTCATCCAAAAATATACTTGGGTCAAAATGGTATCTATTATAAACCACTGGTATGTGATTAAGACCTTTAATTTATTTTATTTAATTGAAAGAGAAATATGTCGCACTCAAACTATAATAATTAAATTATTTTTAATATTAGGTTATATAGAATATAAATTCAGTTATAAATAGTAATTTGAAATATAAAATATTTTTCTATTTCATGGTAATTTATCTGTAATTATTATGTAATATATAACTACCTTAATACCTTATACATTAATGATGGAAGAATTATTTATTTAGTCAAAAATTAATAATATAGTTTTTATTAACCTAATAATACCCATAAAATGCCCAAAAACTGACCAAAACTTATTGTTAATGTACATATAAACCATAACCATAAAAGGGTCTACTTGTGGACCATTTGGAGCCATATAAAATAGATTATCAAATTTATAATATTTTAATCTAAATGATGTCAAAGTTGTAACCTTCATAATTTAATAAATATAAAAATTTAAATGTTTTGTGATTTTAAGAATATAAATTCGAGTAAAAGTATTCTTATGAAATATATTAGATTTATCTTCATTATAATATTTTATTTCTAATTTTAATGCAACAAATACGTATATTAAATTATTATACAAAAATGTTGTTGTAATTATTTTATTAAGAGAAATACCAAATAAATGGTTTTAAAAATTTTAAAATAACTATTATATGAACAAATTAATGTTCTCCATGAAATTTTTAGATTAATATGAAATGTTAGGAATCTATTAAATATTTTGGTTTGAATATATCATCTGTCTGGATTTTATTTAAATTCAAATAATTGAATAGTGTCAAAATTGACAGTATTGATAATTTAAAAGAAAAACATATTATTAATTTTTTTAAAAATCACAGAAATATTTTAACATTAAAAATTTAAAATTATATGGTCAAAAATTTAAAAATGTATCTAACCATGGAAAATTCACAACACATATGTAAGTATTTATAACAATTTAAAAACCATAATATTATTACCACAAAAAAATTAAATAGATTATATAAGGATAAATTAAAATGATAAGGATTAAAATAAAATGAAAACATGTATAAATTTTATATTTTGATTATATTACAACCCTATCTTACCTCATATCCGAATTTGAGTCACATTGGATGTTTTTATGTGGGTATTGGGTTTATTTTAAATTAATGTTTGGGAGGTTTCCAAAAGTGCCCCTCGCCTCTCTTATAAAAGATCATCCCTTCCCTCTCCTATTTACACAAATTTGAGCCTTCAAGATCGTCCAAACCCTGCCCATTAATCTTCTCAACTTCCCTAGTCACATTAATGAGGTTATGGTCTTCTCAAATGGTAAACTCTAGTCCCTTAAGAGGAGGTTTAAAGGGGGTGTGTCGAAGAAGAGGTAATCTCTTCTACCGATTCATTCGAGTTTCTTTCTTCTTAAACTACCTCTTCATTAGTTGTATCATTATAAAGTCATACAATAAGTATAAATAATATAATGATATGATATTATAAATATGAAAAAACCCCATTTCACCTTTTATCCATCCTACAGAAAACGAAATCATCGCGCATGCGTACGTATAGAATATCGTCTTCACGCCGTGGTGTAATCTATTTTTCCACCACTACCTTACTTGGATAGGTATAATGGTGTAAATTATATCTATATATTTTTATTATAACTTGATACTTAATCTGAGATATTATATCATCCACTCCAATTCCATTCAAAAATTATGGGAACGATATCGTCGCTCGTGCGTACGTACGGATTACCGTCTCCACGACGCCTTGAGATTCATTCTCCATGATAACCATTAAAGAATTATTATAAAGTATATATAATAAATAATCCTGAAATATATGACATAATAATGATACTGTATTTATTTTCATATATGTTTCATTTACTTAATTCCATTCAATTCAATAAGGAAACGAAATTAGCATTCATGCGTACATATGGCCCACAGTCTCCATGAATAGTGTATTTCATTCAAATTATCGATCTATATTATATATTTATATGATGAATATATATCATATTTAAATCATGTTTTAAATTCTGTAATTAATTAAATCATTATATAAGTAATAATATCCAGAACAACAAGTCCAAACACGTAAGATAAATGAAACGATTTTACCCAAAACGCAGCTTTAACATGGAATTGGAAAAAGAACGGGTAATATAAAGTCATAAGTGAATCATATAAGATATTATAAATATTATTATCATTCTGTTACAAGATAATAATATGTTTAATCCTACTATACATGAGTTTCAGACATGTACATAAGAAATTAGACCAAAGGTAAGGGATAATTTTGCAATCTCATTTTTATCCGGGATTTCTTATACGTAAATATTAATTGGGGTTATATTTTTCATCCATTACCATAAATATGTTTTTCATAAAGTGTTTAATATTCTTAAATGTATGTTTAAAGTCAATTTTGCAACTTTTCTACTTATACTTTGTATTATGGAAGGAATCTTTCTTTTGTTTACCAAACGAGGTACTTTATGACTTTTGCGTTAAAAGTACGAGGATATTGTTTTTTTAACTTATACGGCATGAGCGGATTTGTATAGTCTCATAACCCCTTATTTACCTAAAACTTCCTCTATAATATTTCATTATTATTTTCAACAAAATCAATTTATTTTAAAATTTAATGGAATTTTGTGAAAATAAAATTATTTTGAAGAAGAAAAGATATTTTTCTCACGAAGTCATTTCAAGTGTTTTGTCAAAACTATTTTCCATCTAAGATGACATTATTTAGTATTATTATGTTTCAAGTATAATGCCTCTATTATTTAAATTTTTTGATTCTTCTTGTGATGAAATGATATCCATTTGTTTTATATGGATTACGCTATGATGGGATGATGTTTATGAAACCAATTTTATTCTTTGGGTTATAATGAATGATTTATGTTTATTTTGTGGCACTAGTAAGAATGATTTCATTATGAGATGGGTGTGACCTATATCTCCCACCAATGCATTGGGTAACGATTTATTTCTCATGAGATAGACATGGCTGGAATGTAAAGTTAATCTGGTTTAGTAATACAGGGCTGGAATGACATGTAAACCCGGTTTAGTAATGGATTTTTTCCACTATAATGGTCTTGGAAGCAATGTCTTGGCTACTATTGAAATCATAACATGTGCTTAATGGATGCCAAAATTACATGTTTTATTCCCATTCTAGTTTATCATGATTAATGTTCTTTTATGATCTATGCCTTATGCACTCCCATGATTTATTTTATTACTCAGATTTTGATATTTTATGTTCATGTTCTTACGTTCAAATGTTTAGGGATTGTTATATGTTCTCCATGATTACCCTTATCGAGAATTTGAGCTCAACCTTTTTATGTTTTAATTTACCATGATATAAATAAAGCTTTTAGGTAAGAAAAAAGGGGAAAGATCTTTATGGGAGATGTTGAAGATCTTATAAGATTGTGTTCCGTGTTTCCAAAGACACTAAACTATTACGGTCCTTGAGTGTCTGTTTTTGTTATGTATTATGTATTCCGAAAAATTAATGTAATTTCAATGTATGTCATTCTTGGGTCTCTAAAATTAAAGTATCCCATACAACATTAAAACTATTAAAAAGATTTATCATTTCAAAACATTCATGTCCATATAAATAAATCCTTAAAATCTTTTTGAAAACATAGGCATTAATTAAATGGATTTAGAAAGATTAATCGTTAAAAAATTAAAAATGATGATCTTGTTAAAAATAACCTCCCATAAAACCTTAAATATTACTTTTGAAAACTTTTTATGAAATACTATTATCGATGAAAAATATGACCCAGTAAATAATTACGCATAAACAATCTCATATAATAATGCGATTGAGGAAATAACCCTTACCCCGCACTTTCCTTTGGTCAAGGGTACATTTAACCTCTTATATAATGAGAAGAGTATGTTATTATGTTATACTAGAACCATATTCATATTTTTTATATCATAAATGATTCATTTATGACTTTATACTACCAATTTAAAAATGATTTCCATGTTAAATTTACATTTCGTGTAATAATCGCTTTATCATACATGTTTTAACTTGTTATTCACGATCATATCATCTAGATCATGATTTAAGTACTTCTATAATATAATCATTGATTTATATATCATATATATTTAGAATATAAATAATTATAATATATTGATATATGAGAATGAAGGCACCATTTAAGGAGATTGTAGGACATACATATGCATAAATGTTGTTTCCGTTTTCATATCGTGTTGAACGTAATTAAGTAAATAAGATATATGTAAGTGAATATATATACATATATCTAGTATCATTATTATTTCATATATTACATACTTATTAATAATATATATTTTTATAATCATCGTTGAATGGTGAACGTGCAAATGAATCTCATCGCGTCTTGGAGACGGTAATCCGTACGTACGCACGAGCAAAAATATTATTATATTAATGGTGAAATTGTTTGTAATTGGTTGGTATATCATAAAAACAGAATCATTAAAAGATTATATTTATTATTTACCTAAATTGTACTCATTATTACTCCCATACAAAAAATGAAGTGTTTGAATAACAAACTACACCACAACGTGGCGACGACAAGCCGTACGTACACACGTATGGTCACTTTGTCATTTATAGGTCGATAGAATAACAAATATGTTTGTACCATATTTATAATATCATCAAAGTATATAGAAGGTACTAGAGTTATTATTTAGGTATGAAAACAACTAAGAAAGAGGAACTGTATGAATAGAAGAACTTGAATGTGGGTGGTGAAGTTATTACCTCTTATACGGGTGTTTTCTTTTAAGATGATCAAAAGGGATCATTATGTTGTCTATATGATCAATTTAAGGCCTCTAGATCTAAGGGAGGAAATCTTGGAGGAGATTAGGATAGGTTTTGGGTGGGACAAATGGATTTGGAGTTGTGATTTTGGGAGAAGGGGGAGTACCCTTTTATAAGAGATGTGAGGGTGACATTAGGAAAAGCGTGAAATATTTTTTTATAATAAAATAATTTTCAGTTTCTAATGGCTCCAAGATGTTTTATTTCTAGTATAAGGTTGGTATGGGTCTAAAACCTCTCATCCAATAGGTTTTAAACAATTTTAGGTCACCAATTTAACCTTATCATTAAGATTTAACTTTAAGTTAAATAGTTTAACTTTTACCGTGTGTTCTTGTATTCTTACACAATATGGTTAATAAACTTACTCTAAACATCCAAGAGAAACTCAAGTGGTTCATTAATGAAATATATAATATTATTTAAGCCCTTTTTCTGAACATTATATTTTTAGTAATATTATATCAACCAATAATATAGTATTTGTTTAAAAATAATAATTTATGTCAATTTTGACACTATTTGGTATTTTGTTTTCGTGAAAGTAATAACAAACTTATGACTTAAAAATATATATAATCAACCCTAAAAAGTCATATTATCAAATAAAATTCGTGGATGGCATCAAAAAATTTAACTTATATTTATTTGAATATTTATAATACCATTTGCTTCATTTTTTCATTAATAAGGTAATTACTGCATCATCATTGTGTCATGAATAAATTTAATTATTTAATGTCTAAAAAATACAAATAAAATACCATGATGTAGGATATATTTTTATATTTATAATGAATACATATATTTTAATTTGTATTATGTATTACCATATATTAAAAAAAGTTTAGTTAATAAACATTGAACTCAACACTTTTAACTCTTCATTAAATAAATTAAAAATAAATGTCCTAATCTAATCCAAGTTGACCAAAGGGGGTCATATTTTATTCATAAGGTTATTTTTGGTCGAATTACACTTATCCAATAATGTTATTACATGTGTTAGGGTAATTATTATATCATTTTTAACCTTAATTACCCTATTTATTTTTAACCACGGTAAATAAAAGTCAAAAGTTACTATTCAAAAAAAATTCATCTTATTGAACCTCGTTTTACTTACTTATATTAATCGTGTGTCTCATATTTTTGAAATTCCACTTACATAATCAGTAAAATTATGTTTTATTCAAATTTTCAAATGCTCCTAGAAGGTGGGTAAAAGACGGTAAAAAGTTCAATAAAAGTTTATTTATCTAATGTTATTATAAAATGGCTCTAATGAATTACATTGAACATATATAGGTATTATATATATATATTTTTACTTAAAATAAATATATATAAAATGAAAAACTATCTAAATAAAATTTTGGTTTAAAATAATAACATTGTGTTCTTCACTATACATAACAAATTGAAAGTTTTCAGAAAAATACAAAAAATAACCCTAAACAAATTTTATTATTTTGAATTCAATAATACATTATATTTTTCCAAATTCAAAAAATAAATTTTTCATTTATTAATATAAAATTAAATCACATTGTCAATACCAAAAGGCTGGTTTTAAAAATGTAAAAACAATCAAAAGATCGCTAGGTGTTTATGTCAAATTTAAATGTGAAATTACTTATAATGACCTAAATTGTATTAAATGATAAAATTATAATCGAATATACTTAAAAACCCTTCAAATTCAAAATTTAACACTATAAATTATATTGATTAAAAAAGTTGTCTTCAATTAAAACATGGTATTTTTCATTATTCGTCAAAATATGAAAGTTATCAGGAAAGTAACAAAAATTTGTCCAAACTAAGTTTCTATCTCCCAATTCTAAAGAAGAATATAATTTCAACAAATTAAATATATAAAAGTGTCAATTATTAGTATTAAAAAGGTTCATCATTAAAAGGCAACAAAATTTCACTTTTGAAAAATACTTCTTTTATCTGAAAAAATGAATTTGTACTTATATTATTTCTAAGAAACGCCTAATATGGATGTCAAAATTATATGGAGTATATAAGATTAAAATATAAGTTAATACTATTCCAAAAAGCTTTTTGAATGGCTAGTTTGATAAGTTATGTTGTCTTCCATCTCGGTTTTGAATGTAGTACGTGTTATTGAATTACTTTGAAGAAATAATGTACTATGAAATCTTGGGGTATTACATTTTCATGGGATAGAATGTCATTTTTGTTTTTGTAATGGATTTTTAATTTTTAAGACCTAATTATAACCATGGTTTCTTAGTGTAAAATCATTTTTAGGATTATGTCATAAAATTATAATTTCCTTCTTTATTCCTATAATTTCCCCAAATATTATTCCCGTTTTCCCCATTGGACTACATACTTAGTTTTTGGAATCTTCTGGGTCGAATTCAACCATAACCAGACACCCAAATTCAAGGCTGTTGTATGTGTATTAAAATGATCAGTGTATAGAACATGGATTTTGATGTATTTTTATTTTTTTGGGTGATATCCATGGGTTTTATGGACCCTGCAAGTGGAGGACACAATTTATATTCGAACTTGGAAAATCATAATTCTGATTTATGGCCACTAGATTTTGAGATTTTATCACTATAGATTCTCTTAGTGATTTCAGTGGATTCATGAAATCAAACAAACTTGAAAATGGTGTAGATTGTGTATTTGGAATCCAAACTATGAAAATAATTTTATATAAAATTCCCAAATACAACCCATGAATCATATAAGATCACACAACATGTATTCCCATAACTACAAAAAGTGGTGATTTGGAAAATATAAGGAGTATATTCATGTATAGGCAGTAAACACCATGTGACTCAACAATGGAAGATTTATTTGACCTCTAAGAGTACATGAGTATTGAATCATCCAATAAAATGAGCATGACCAGAGTACATTAAAACTTCTATGTTCTCAAAAATGACCATGGTAATTAGACACATCTAGTATAGATGGGCACAATCCAATGTACATGGGCGTGAGCCGAAGTACATAGAAATGGGCTAAATGGACATGAGAAGGAGCTCCATGAATAATAAAAAGACATGTTCCACTTATATATTCCAAGAGGTCACATATATCTAGAAAATATGTGAATGGGTGAGTGTATAACCAAGTCTCTAGGGGAGGTCAAACCTCTTTCAACCATTTGTAAACACTATGTACCATTCTCTTGAAATTATACCCTTCACATCTCACTATTACAGAATCAAATTTTGGCTTACAGGTAGTTTATCTAGAGTTTCCTTTCACTTAGTTCATGATGATAGCCTTAATTTTTGATTTTCAGACATAATATGAGCTACTCTGGGCATGAATATTCTTTAGGTGATGATTTACCTATTGAAACGATTATGAAATGTCAAAAAATGTTATTAGGGTTGGAAACACCCTATCACACTAAGCTGGGGGCCACAAACACTTTATACATTTATGGTTGGTAATGATCCTTTATACTTTGGGATTCAGTCTGCTATTTATGTGTTGGAACCCCCCTATTGATCTCTAGTATAGATTAAGTCCTTCATTATATATTGTTCCCCCTTGAATGTGGAGCATTGTGTGAGAATTAGTTCCTCCAAAAATATTTTCGTCCAATTGAACATAATTTTGGGAATCAAAAGTGGAGCACCACAGCTACATGATAACTCATAATTTTTAGGTGGTATCTTTATATTAATATCATTTTATCAATAATTTAGGTTTATTTTAATGATAATGTATTTTGGGTTATCATTTCCATGATTTTATCGGTAAACATGACATCTATTGTATCATCCTATTGACCCCTTTATGATTTTCATCAAACCCTTTGGGTTATATGTATCCTCAACCATTAAATGGAAATTCCCACTCATTTAATATCTTATGAGTGCAACATGTATATTGAAAGGGAATTAAGTGGATCATTAAAACATGTGGGTTATTTAACTATGTTTAGTGGTAAGATTGGGAGATACGGAGCTGAGCTCTCTCAAGATTTCATTTTTTTTCAATCATTTTGTTATTATGGGATATAATTTCTTGTTTGGAGTGTATTTACCCCCTTTATACCTTGTCATTATATTGTTTTAATCTAATGTATTCAAAATATGTAATTGTATGAATGGTAATACTCTATATATTTTTATCTTTTATTATTCCTCTCCACTTTTTCATATATATGGAATTGTGCATGTATTAATGTATGTTAGGATAATGCCTCCCATTTTAGATTATTTATTGTGGGAGAATTATATCAAATCCTGTTTCATTTAAGGTGGTCTTTGGGTTTTAATATTAACATTATATTGAACTAGTCATGCCCCAGGGGTCGTGTCCGGATAGAGTGATATCAGATCAGTTCATCCTTAGGTAAATGTTGGATATAGATCCCTAGTGTTGATTGGTTTAAAATTTTGTTAATATTAATTGGGTTTTTTCCGTATATATTTCAGTATAGTGATCCATTTATTGTTGTGTTGGTCAACATACCCTTATTAGGACTCAATGTACCAGTTTATAAACTAGGCATAACGAGAAATTTGTTGCATGTCTAAAATTGTACACATATCGTATATGAATGTATCCTTTAACATTCATATCCTTCTTGATTCAAATACCAATATATATTCTCATATAAACGCTATATAACTATATAGAACTCAGGATTCTTCCATGAATAAATCCATCAAGGATAAAACAACAACAACATTATGAGGATTAGTTGAGGGGAGAGGCCTTAGTTCGGGGTCCTTTTAATAAGGTTTTTCCTCCAGGTGGGTGTAATGTACTTCCACTACATTTTGTGTAGTCTATAGTTAAAATAAGACCAAAACATTATTCATGAAATTTGAGATAATATAAGGACCCAGACATAAAACATTACATAATCTTGAATAAAATGAATAATTCACATTGAGGATATTTTTAGTTTTAGTGTTTTAGAAAATTATGCCATAACTATTACATTACAACTCCAAAATTAAAAATTGTACACTTCCATTTAGATTCAATTTTTTAACAAAATAAAAACTTTTAAAAAAGAGTCTTGTCTAGTTCCATGTTTTAGACATCATTACTTTTCCTTGATCCCATCCTAGTCTCTATTTATCATTATGTCATGTGAAAAACATTTCAAAACATCGAATGAGCATAAAAAACTCAGTAAGGGTTATAAAATAAAGAAAGAAATTTTAGTTCGTCAACACATATATAACATATGCTCTTTAACATACCTAATGAAACCATAAGATTAATTAATAACACATAGAAAACATAAATATTAATGGTAACTAGTGGAATCCATAACATAATTACATTGTTACATTAACCATTATGTAGGGAGGTACATTTGGAATACCAATCACTATATATTCCTTAAATCTCTTAGTAGAAACATTCATATTTTCCCCTGTCATGCTACCCAATGCATTGAAGAGATATATTGGACTCACCCACTCTAGTTTTATCATGAAACCACTAGTATATGTAAAAAAATCCCAAGAAACATAACATATTCATAACACATAAAACAAACAAAAAATAAATATAACATTTCCACATTTCAATAACAATAGATCATTAAAATATTTTTACATAAAAAATCCATTATCAAAACCATTTTTAATACCAAAATACATAAAAATGGTATATGGTATTTATTTTCCTTTTTAAAAACATTACATCTTGATAAGGAAGCCATTGATGAAATAATACTCACGGTGGATGAAAGATCGTAGTAACTTCTTAAGTCAAAAAGAAACATTCATTTTTCCTTTTTAGTAAACGCCTCATAGAAAATGATTTCTTTTGAATGAAATTAAAATTAAAAGGTGTTTATATAATGTATAAAAGAAATTCATGTATTAAAAAAAATTTTCCTCAATGAAAGGATATTGAGACGAAGTCCCTTATCTTGTATCTGACTAGACATGTTCATTCTTTAATATCTTGAATAATAAAATAAAGATAATTTCTATACGCATAAGAACCATTTTCAAGTTTATTATTCTGTTTATTTCACTTATTACCATGTTATAAACATTATGTAATCATTTAAGATAATAATGGCCATTTTGTTGATATTTGGTAATTGGGTAAAAAATGAACTTCTTATAATTTCAAGTTGTTCATCTGGTCAATGATCCATTATCTCCAGAATGATATTCAAGATTTATATATCATATTTATTAAATATATCTAGTATATATATATATATATTTAAAATAGTACATAACATTTGGAGGTAAGAAATGAAATGCACCGTTCCTGGAGATGGTAAGTCATGCATACACATGAACGCTACATTCATTTATATTTCTTATTTAATGGAATGAAAATAATATGATACATAGGTATATTATAATATTAGTATAATATCATATATAATTCCATTAATTTCGTCCTTTATATGTTCCATGTATAACATGAATGATTCTTATCACTTTGAGTGGGCGGTAGTCCGCACTTCCTCCACTGAAATTATCATATTTACCCATTATGGAAATAAAAAAGGTATGATATAAATGAAAAATACGGAAGTATTGAGACAATATAAATATAATATATATCTCATCAAAATATAGTTCCTTCTTAATGGCCCCCTTTAGAGGAGGTAGGAGAAGATTTATCAATCATCATTTTGTGTGGAAATAGTTCGCCGTCCACAGAAATAGTATGTTCTTATCCATTAGATCGAGTTGTGTGTAAGGGTAGTCAAATACTTCTCATAAATACAACCTAGTATATTGAAAATACTGGTTTTGTTATAAATGAAACAAATAATGTGAATTTAGAGGGTTGGAGATGGAAAATAAAACAAAATATCATAAGAGAAGACGTTACCTTTAAATCGGGTAAGTCCCTTTGGTTTGAACCAAAAGGATTTCTTCAAGTTCCATATACCTAAGGTAATAATTCAAGGTGGAAGAGAGGGATCTTGATAATGTAGTAGGGTAGATATTGAATGATACAAGAGGATTTATTGGTGTGAGTAATGGGTTAGAGGTGAGGCCTTTCTATAAGGGGGATGCAGTGCTGTTTAAGAATCTTCGAAAATATTATATTATTATATAATGATTTTCAGGTGCTAAAGGTCCAACACATATTTAAGTAGAAGATAATATGACTAATATTCGAAATAAAATCATCCAATAATAATTGTACATGTTTTAGTTATTTTTGTAATCTTTATAATTTTATTTATATAAATCAAGGACTAATGAGGTAAACACTGAATCATTATTGTGTCGTAAATAATTTTATTTATTTAATGTATTAAAATTATAAATAAAAAACCTTGATGTATGAAATATTTTTAGCTTTAAAATTAATATTTATATTTGAATATATAAATTATATGACCCAAAGTATGAATTGATTTACTAAAAGCTATATGTTTATGTTTTTTTGTTATTAATTTATAAATTTATTTATACAAAGTGTCATTATCACTCTTAAGTGGCTCCATGGGCCCCAAAATCTACCCAAGGATGCACATGATCGAAACTTTATCAACAAATAGGATTAGGACATATTTTAGGGTAATTTAATATTATTATAATATTGTTTTTACCTTAAATTACCCTATCTACCATTAATTGTGGTAAATTAAAGACAAAAGTAACTATTCATGAAAAATTATTTTCATCTTATTGTACCAAATTTTACTTAATAATAAGTACCACGTATGTAGTATTTTCTAAATTCAAATCAAAGAAGCAAGAAAATTTCATTTAAATGTAAAAGTCAATTTTTTAACTACTACTCATTGTTCTGACTATTCATATAAAATTCAATCTTTTCAGAAAAATACCAAAAATTCAGAATAAGCTATATTGGATATTCTGAATTCAAAAAATGATGTCAATTTTACCAAATTAAAAACATAGAAGCTTCATTAATTAATCCAAAATTAATTCCCATCGTCAAAACAAAAAAGCGTGTTTTAAGTAATAAATACTATAAAAATATTGACATTTTTTTATGTCCAATTTCATAGTGAAATTACTTCCAATGACCAACATTGGATTTCATGGTAAAAATACAATATAATTACACTTTAAAACCAATTAAACATATAATATTACCATATAAATAAATTAGATTAAAAGACAGTTTTGAATTAAAATACATTATTGTTCACTATTCATTAAAATGAATTTTATCTGAAAAATATAAATAATTTACCAAAAGTAAATTTTAATATCCCGATTTTAAAGAGAGAAATTATTTTTTAAAATAGAACATATAAATGTGACCATAACTAGATTAAAAAGGGTTCTCCATCAAAAGGTGGTAAATCAACCTTTTAATTATATTTGAGTATTTATGCTTAAAATTGGATTCATTCACATTTAAAGACGCTAACATTTATTGGATAAATGTAAAACATTTAAAAAACATGTATAATAGTATTTTAGTTGGTTCTATTCATTCCCACCAATACAATGACTACGAATTTACTACCATTTAATATAATATTAGTTATTATTTTCCAATATGACTCACCATTGTTTACAACATAGAATTTCGTAAAACCCATTATTACGTATCAGGTACGCAATCGAACATAGAATCTCCTTTAATGTAAAATTAATATTTAATTCACAAGTATTAATAAATATGAAAAGATAATATTTTTTCTTTACCTAGGATGTCATATCCTTCCTCCCTTCTGGAAATTGTGTCTACACAATTTTTTTCACTTATCAAATAAGTGTGGATGTTTATCCCTGATAGAATTTTCAGATTCCCATGTTGACTCTTCAACAATATAGGTTTTCTAGAAAACCCTTACCTAATGAATTACCTTATTCTGCAATACTTACTATCTACTATCAAGAATGTGGGATAGTTCTTCCTTATAAGTGATATTCTCTTCCAACTGAATTAGCTATGGGATCAAAACATGAGATGGATTCAGCATATACTTTCTCAACATTTAAGCATGAAAAAAATTATGTACCTAGGATAAACATGGAGGTAATTCCACTATTTAGGCAACCGATCCATCATTATCTAGGATTTTATAAGGTCTAATGATCCGCGGACCCAACATTCACTTCTTGCGAAAACGCTACAAATGTTTCCATGGAGAAGCTTTGAAAAGACATGATCACCAACCTAAAATGAAATATCCTTCCTCTGGTTATCCAAAAAACTTTTCATCCTGTTCTGAGATGTTCCCATGTGATTCTGAATCAACGGAAAATTTTTTGCCATCCCTTCTACGAATTTGTGTCCTATCAACCACCTTTCACCTACTTTATCCTAAAAAGCTCGAGTTCAACACTGCTTCCCATCTAATGCATCAAATGGAGCTATATGTTTACTGGAATGATACTGTTATTATATGATAATTCATCTTATGAAATATGTTGGTCCAAACATCCATGGTAATTCAGTGAACAAGGACATAGCATATCCTCCATGGTTTGAATTGTTCGTTCTCACTGCCCATCTGATTGATGATGAAAAGGCATAATAAAAATTAATTCACTACCCAACAACTTCTGAAGGATTTTAAAAAATATAGAAGTAATCATGGGATCGTGATCACATACAATGGAAAGGGGAAATCCATTCAACCTGACTATCTCTTTAATATACAACGGAGAAAGTTGATCTAGAGAAAAAATATCTTGAATAGGAAGGAAATGTCCAGATTTAGTCAATCGATCAGCAATAACCTAGATTGCATTATGACCTCGAGATGTATTTTTTAATCCCACAACAAAGTCGAAGGATATATTTTCCCATTTCCACTTTGGAACCTATGAAGACTGAACTATCCCTTTCTTTAATCGTTTCACTTTTTTAACCCACTAACAATTTAAACACATCATAGTAAAATCAAAAATATTTCTTTTCATTCCATACCACTAGTAATACTCCATATGATCCCTATACATATTAGTACTACCAGTATAAACTGAAAACGAAGAACTATAAGATTCACATAATAACTCATTAATTATCCACGAATCAAAAGGAACACATTATATCTTCCCAAATATCAAAATACATTCATTATCAATGTTAAATTCAAGAAACATACCCTTCTAAAAAAACTCTACATTTTTCTCTAACTCACTATATTCCTTATATGCGTGATTAATTTTTTCTGAGAGAGATGATTTCACTGACACTTGAAACAAAATAGAGGAATGTCCTACACCAACAACTTCTTTTCCAAGGATCATGAAGTCTTTAAACAAAGTATCATTTTAAAAACGTAACATGGTTAATGTAGCATTACGTTTTCGACTCAAAGAATCAACCACTTTATTTCCATTTCAGGGATGGAAATGAATTGGGCAATCATATTCCTTAATTAATTCTAGCCATATCATCTTTCTTATATTCAATTCTTTATGAGTGAATATATACTTAAAACTTTTGTGATCAGTGTATATTTCACACTTTACTCCATAAAATTGATACCTCCAAATTTTTAAAACAAAAACAACTGCAGCTAATTCCAAATCATGTGTAGGTTAATTTAACTCATGAGGCTTCAAATAATGTGAAGCATAAGAAATTACTTTATCATTCTACATAAGGAAACATACAAGTACATTCAATGAAGAATCATTATAGATAACAAACTCCCCATTACTTCAAGGTAATTCCAAAACTAGAGCATTCACCATTATATATTTCAATTCCAAAAAACAATCATCTCATTCTTTTGTCGAAATGAACATAACACCTTTTTGAGTTAAATTAGTCAGTGGTCTAGATAACAGTGCAAAATTTTCAAAAAACCTCCAGTAATAACCTTCCAAACCAAGAAAACAATGGATCTCATTTATATTTTTGTGTCTTTTCGATTCTTCAATAACCTTTCATTTAGTAGGATCAAAAATTATCCCATTTTTTTAAACAATGTTACCATTGAATGAAATTTGTTGTACTCAAAACTTACACTTGCTGAATATTCCAAACATTTCCTTGTCTTTCAAGGTTTTTTAGTCAACCCTTAATGAATTTGATGGTATACATTACTTTTATAATAAACCAACATATCATCAATGAACAGAACCACAAACATATCAATGAACTCATGGAAAATTCAATCCATAAGATCCATGAATACAGAAGGTGCATTTGTTATTCCAAAAGGCATAACTACAAATTCATAGTGTCCATATCTAGTACCAAATTTGGTCTTTGGAATTTCTTATTTCTTTAATTTAAATTGATGGTTCCTCGACCACAAATCAATCTCTGAAAAATACTGTGCTCTATGGAGCTGATCAAACAAATCATCGATATGAGGAAAATGATACTTTTTCTTAAAAATTATGTTATTCAATGCTCTATAATCAATGAGTAGTCTCATTAAACCATTTTTCATTTTTACATACAAGACAATATTACCCCATAGTGTTGTGCTAGGTTGAATGAAACCACTGTCTAATAATTCTTTTAATTTCTTATTTATCTTAAAAAGATCAATTTCAGCCATTTGAAAAGTGGGTTTTGAAATTGGTTTAGCATCGGGATCTACGTTAATAGTAAATTCAACTTTTCGATTAGGTATATTACCAGGAAACTCATCAAGAAATGAATCAAGGTAATCATTTATCATTGGAACATCATTAATTTAAATAGTTCTTTTATTTTCAAAAATATTTGCATGGAAAAATTCATTTCCATATTTTACTAGTTTCTCAGCTTCCAGATATGTTATCAAAAGTAAGTGTTCATTCTTGAGAACAAACTGAAAATCATTCTGAAAAGAAAACACTTTAGCTCTATAGTCATTCTTATCATGATAAACAAAAAGCCAATCCATACCCAAAATGACATTGAACTCTACTATATGAAAAACTATAAGGTTTATAGGTAGATACTTTCCGCACACAAGGGAAAGAAGGTTCTTATAATTTATTTTTCTCTCATCATTTACCCCTGGTGGGTTTACCATAAGATAAATATTCATACCTTCAAATGAAATTCCCAATTTACTATAAAACTTCTCAAAAATGAAAGAGTGTGTAGACCCCTAATCAAATAATACATTGGAATAATCGGAAAAAACATCAGTGTACCTGATAGTACTTCATTTGATGGCCCAACATCTACTGAAGTATTTTCCAAGGGTTTCACAACCCCTTTCTTCTTGTATTCCGGTTTCATTCGCTCAGTTGAGTTCTTCATTGGACACTAATTTTCATAGTGACCCATTTCATTGCACGTAGAACATTTTATTGATTGTAAATAAAATTTTGTCTTACAATTACCATGATCTTTTTTAGTGCAATGAGGAGCCTTATGTCCTATTTTACCACATCGGTTGAACATACCTAAATTCAGAAGACATTCCCCAACATTCTTTTTCCACAAATTTCACAAGCTCTAAACATAAGTTTTTTACCATTAGACTTTTTTGAAGAGTTATTCCCTTTTGTCTACCTCCTCGACCTCTTATTCTATTTTCCAAGAACACCTGATCATAGACCAACTCCATTACTACCTCTCTGCATATCGATATAGTTTTTCATAAATTTTTACCTCATGAGAATATAAAGATCATAGATACGTTGTATTTAATGCTAATTAAAAATTGTTGATTTTTCTATCAAGATGTCATATATAATTTGGAGCATACCTTTCCAGTCGAGTGAATTTTTTTCTTTATAGGCATCCACTGAGTTATCCTTCTACCTATTAATTTTCACCATTGATCACCACTGATTGGATTCATCTTCAGACAGTAAACATTAAGAATAACATTTTGATGTTATGAACACCATATTACATCAAAAATACTCTCAGATGCTTTAATCCACCTTTCAGCTAGAACAATATCATATGATCCTTTGAATGATGGGGGATGTTGCGTCATGAAATGCTTCACAATTGACGTATTCTGATGTTGTGGATCTGCATGATCTCATTCATGTATACCACCACCATTTATAGCCTGAGTCATATGTGCCATCACTTCTACAAACTGTCTAGTTCTGATTTTGACCGTCTCAGGTTGCTGATTTGGAAGGTTGTTTTCCTCCTGATGTCATCCCATCATAATTTCCCTGTATCCTTTATGGAAAACCATTCTGAACTACAAAATATCTTAGGACAAGTAACATGGTAATCTGTAAATTCTATATCATATCAATCTTACCATAAATTAATTTATGGACATTAATTTAACAACAACCTAACTTATAATGTTGTCTAAAACTACCTCTAATGTCAAATATATAGACCCAACTATAAACATTACATAATCATGAATTAAATGAATAATTCACATTGAGATCATTTCAGGTTTAGAGTCTTAGATAATTATTCCATAACTATTACATTACATATGAAACATTACGAATTAGACACTAATACTCAGTTTCCATTCTATTTATAAATTAAGAACTCTTGAGAAAAATAGTCATGTTTTGTTCTATGTTTTAGACAACATGAAATTTCCATGATCACATCCTTGACCCCATTATTCTTTATGTCCTGTGAAAAAAATTTCAAAATGAGGGATGAGCATAAAAAACTCAATAACTGTTATAAAACAATGTAGGAAAAAATTAGTTCATTAATAAATACATAACACAAGATCTTTAACATACCTCATGAAATCATAATATTTATGAATAACATAATAAAAAACACAAATTTAAATTGTAACTTGTGGCATCGATAACATTCTTACGTTATAGCTTTGACAGCTATGTAGAGAGTTACATTTGGAGTACCCAACATAGTATATTCCCTAACTCTCTTAGGATAAACATTCATGTTTACCTCTATCACATTACATAATGCATTGGAGAGCTATATCAGGAACACCCACCCTAGCCTTGTCATGGAACCACCCTTATACGTAAACAATGATCAATAACCATTACATATTCATAACACAAAAAAGAAACATAATGGAAAGATAACATTTACAAATTTCAATCACAATATATCATTTAAAAATATTGATATAAAAAAATCAATTATCAAAACCATTTTAAAAAAAATACATAAAAATGGTATTTGATATTTATTTTCCATTTTAAAAACATTACGGCTTGTTAAGGAAACCATAGATCAAATAATACTCACGGTGGAGAAAAGGACATTGTCACCGCTTATGTTAAAAAGAAACATTCTTTTTTTATCGTTTAGTAAAACACCTCGTAGAAAAATATTCATTTTTAATGAAATGAAAATTTAAATGTGTCTGTACACCACATAATATAAAGTCATCTATAAAACAAAATATTCCTCAATGAAAGGAGATTGAGAATATATCCCTTACCTCGTGTCTGATATGACCCGTTCGTTCTTTAATCTCCTAAATAATAAACTAAAAGTTAATTTGTAATTTCTTAAGAACCAATTTCAATTTTATTTTTCATTTAATATCACTTATTACCCTATAATAAACATTATTCAATCATTTATGTTAATAATGGTCGTTTTGTCGATATTTGGTACTTTTGTCAAAAATGAACTTCTTATAATTACATGTTTTTCAGGTTATCAAAATTCCATTATCTCTAGAATGAAATTTAGGATTTATATATCATGTATATCACATATATCCAGTATATATATGTATTTATAATAGTATATATCATTGGGAGGTAGGAAATGGAACACACCGATCATGGTGACGGTAAGCCGTACGTATGCATGAACAAAAATTACATTTCTATTTCATGTTTAATGGAATGAAAACTTAATGATAAAAAAGTATATTATAATTCTAGTATAATATAAAATATAATTTCATTAATTCCATATTTTATATGTTCCACGTATGTCATGAATGAGTCTTATTACTTTGAGGGTGCAGTAGACCGAATTTCCACAAAACAATTATCGTATTTACCCATCATGGAAACCATAAAGGTATGCTATAAATGGAAAAATAATAAAGATTAGAGATAGTATAATTATAATACATATCAAATTTAGATATATTTCCATCTTAATGTCCACCATATAAGGTGGTAGGAGAATATTGAACAATCATCGTTTCGTGAGGCAGTCGATTGTCGTCCACAGAAACAGTATGTTCAGTACCAATTAGATGGAGGTGTGTGTAAGTGTAGTTCAAATACGCCTCATAAAAATATCCTAATATATTTAAGATACTGTTTTTTATTAAATAAAGAAAAAAAATAGAATTTAAAGGGTTTGAGATGGAAAATAAAACAAAATAACTTTATAGAAAATGTTATCATTAAATCAGGTAACTCTGTCTGGTTTGAATCAAATGGATTTTTTATAGTGTTGTCTCCCTAAGGTAAGGCTACTAGGTTGAAGAGAGGGATATTGAGAACTTATTTTTGAAGATTATGGACAATACAATGGGCTTTAGAGTTGTGAGTAATGGATTAGAGGTGAGGTCTTTTTATAAGGGGGAGGATGTTCTCTTTAGGAGTGTGTGGAAATGTTTTTTTACTATATAATGATTTTAGGTTTCTAAATTACAAAAACATATAATATTTGAATATAAGATGATACTTTTTAGAAATAAAATCATACAATAAGAATTGCACAGGTTTTTCATATATTTTTTTATCTTTATAATCTTATTTTTTAAAACATTAATAAATGAGGTTAACACTGCATCATTAATTTATCATAACTAATATTATTTATTTTATGTCCAAAAATATAAAAAAATACCATTATGTAGAAATTTTTTTGAGATTTCAGATTAATACTTATAGTCAAATAGATAGCTTATATAACCCATTGTGAAAATTAATTTACTAAAAGATATATGTTTATGTCATTTCTGTCATTAATATAAATTAATTAATATAAATTGTCATCATCACTCTTAAGTGGCTCCATGGGGTCCCAAAATCGATCCAATGATTCCCATTGTGATAAATATATCAACCAATAAGATTATGACACATTTTAGTGTAACTAAATATTATTATGATATTATTTTTACCTTGAATTACCCTATTTATCTTTAATCGCTGTAAATAAAAGTCAGAAGTTACTATTCATGAAAAGTTAATTTCATCTTATTGAACAAAATTTTATATACTAATAACAACCATGTATGCTATATTTTTGAAATTCAGTACATAGAAGTGGTAAAATTTCATTTAAATGAAAAAGTCTATTTTTTAACTATCACTCTGTGTTTTCACTATTCATAAAAAATGGAAGGTTTTCAGAAAAGTACCAAAAATTCAGTATACGATATATTTGATATTCTGAATCAAGATATTATTTATATTTTAACAAATTCACAACATAGAAATTTCATTGATTAATTTAAAATTAATTCTTATTGTCATAAAAAAAATCGTGTTATCAATAAATAATATTTATCCAAAGATTGACACTTGTTTGTGTCCAATTTCAAAGGAAAATTACATCCAATGACCAAAATTGGATTACAATGTAAAAATATAAACTAATTACCCTTTAGAACTAATTAAAAGGATAAAATATCCATATAAATAAATTATATTAAAAGGAAATTTTGATTTAAAATTCAGTATTTTTCACAATTCATTAAAAAATGAATTTTATCAGAAAAATATCTAAAAAATTACCCAAAGTAAATTTTGATGTCCTGATTCTAATGTATAATTTCATTTTTTCAAACAGAAAATATAAAATTGACGAAAACTACATTTAAATATTGTTCTCCATCAAAAGCTGATAAATCGACCTTTTAATGAATATTACAGTATTTATAATTGAAATCAGATTCATTCACATATTAAGCCTCTACCTTTTATTTGATAAATGTAAAAGCATTTAACAAACATGTATAAACGTATTGTAGTTAGTTATTTTCATTCCCTCCTATAAAATTTCTAGACATAAACTATTATTTAAAATAATATAATATTATATTTTTTCACTATGACTTAGCATTGTGTGCTATATAGGATTTCGAACAAGCCCATTGTTGCATATCGGGAATTCCATCGAACATAGTATCCCCATTAATGTAAAATTAATATTTAATTCAAAAATATATTTAAATATTAAAAAGTATTATTCTTTATTTACCTGGGATGTTACACTTAATTATGTGACTTCTATTGATAGATATTGTTAAGGTTTCATGGGGATCCCAACACTTATGTAGTATAGGTTTCCATTGATTTGGTAATCCAAGTATTCAAGTTTTATCGTACCTAAATTGATCAGATGGTTTAAATGGAATCCAATATTCTTAATAGATTAGTAGGATGATGGTGGTGTTTGGTTACATGAAATCATGATGAGATACCACTCTCATGGATTTAATTCCAATATCCATTTTAGTATTATTATGTCCCTTTATTATTGTGATCTATACTGATTAAGTTCTTTATAATTCTATAGTAAGGTTATTTGATAGTTTGTGAGTACATCATAGGGTTTATCAACCACACACAATACTCCCTCGATTTGTGACTTTCAGGTTCTGATGTTTGAGTAGGGCATATGTGGATACATTATTTCTAGTATAGTCCCCATACTAATTCATACGTATGATGGGGTTCTATAATGAGCATTATCTCAAAGGGCTTACTAACAGGAGGATGCTAGGAAGAAATAGATATTAGAAGAAAACATGGGGGTGAGTAATCTAAATTAGCTAGAAGATGTCATCCATTATGGTATTTGAATAAGAGACCTCCCCATAGATAGAATCTATAATGTGGATCTATGATTTATGGTTAACAAAGAGGATATGATCTTCATAGAGAGGGGATATACTATTATTGTGACATATGAGGTCATATGGGCAATGAATTATAATTATGATAATTTGAAGAGTCTATGAATGAATTGGAAAAACCATCTCTATAGAGGTTGTGGCATGTTAAAGGATCTCCTAGGAATGGACTGGGAGACACCCAAAGAGTCTGTGCTAGTAGAGGTATAGGTGGAGCTCCGTTGGAAGGAGCTATTTTTGGGGGATGATGCTATGATATTATCTCATCACCACCAGCAAGCATTCAACACTAGGATTGGGGAACTATCTATAATGCCCTAGGAAAATGAAGGCTATAGAGGGATATCAACCAGATACACATGAGATGATTTGAGGTAAGATATGAATCTTCTCAACAATTTCCCAACTATTTTTAAAAATAGGGTCCATTCATTCCTTTTTCTAGGAATCCCATATGTTGGAACTAGATCTTCTTATTGAGACAATATACCATCACTACTACAAATACGCCTTTTATCAGTGCTAAAAATGGCCTTTAACAGTGCTAGAAAAGAATAGTTAAAGTCGGTGAAAACAAAGGGGGTCCCCTTTATCAGTGCGCTAAAAAGCACTGATAAAGACCCCTTTTATTAGTGCTAAAAAAGCGTTGATAAAAGGGGTCTTTTATCAGCGTTAAAAAAAGAACTGATAAAAGGGTCCTTTATTAGCTCATTTTTTAGCACTGATAAAAGTAAAAAAAGCTAAAAAAATTAAAAAAAATTAAACAATTTTAAAAAATTTAAAAAAAATTTAAAAAAAATTAAAAAAATGCTACCAATCGGGGGGACTTTTATAAAGCTTGAGGCCCCCTTTTAATAGCACTTTACATCCCCTCAATCGCTTTCACGCACCCCCCTCCACCCTATATCAGCGCAACACCCACCCCCTTTATCAGTTTTAGCCCCCAAATCCACCCCAAGTGTGCACCCTTTCCTCCACCAAGATTTGATCTCGAGACCTCCCCCTTTCGCGCCTAAAGCCTTTACCACTCCTCCATATTGATTTGTTCTCTATTTAATTACATATATATATATATATTTATATATATTTAGTTATATTTATTCATATATTAATATATAGTTATATTAATATATATATAGTTATACTAATATATATATTTATAGTGATATTAATATTTATATTTATAGTTATATAAATATTTATATATATAGATATATTAATTTATATATATAGTTAGATTAATATATAGGTATGTAAATATTTATATATTGGTATTTTAAATAAAATGGATATTAGTTATTATTTACATAAAGATATTATACATTATATGTAAATGGTATATAAATATTTATATATTGGAAACTCAATGTGACCGTTTGAATGAGACTTTAGGACACCTGTAGGTCAATTGATATTTTCATTGTTCCTAAAGGCTTCTCATGGATGATAAGTTCTAAGGGGGGAGGTTGTAATGTCCCATTTTTTCAATACAAGGTATAATTCCATGGGAAATTGAAATTTTTTCATTTAGCGGATTGGCCATTCTTTTAACTGAGCTTCAAAACATAATATGTAGTTATATTAATATATATATATAGTTAGATTAATTTAGTTATATTATATATATATATAATATTAATATATATATATAGTTATATTAATATATATATTTATAGTGATATTAATATATATATTTTATAGTTATATAAATATATTTATGTAGTTATATTAATATATATAGTTAGATTAATATATAGGTATATAAATATTTATATATTAGTATTTTAAATAAAATGTATATTAGTTATTATTTAGGTAAAGCTAATATATTTTATATGTAAATATATTTTATTATTTATATTTATAATGAAATTTTTATGTGTGAATATATAAAAAATATGTATATATTGTTATATATATGATTATAAATAACAGTTCCTTATAAAAAACGATAAAATTTAAAAGATATAATATCAATATGAATGAAATACCTTGGAATAAATTCAGTACCAACCATAAAAGTCCAATAATACCCCCTTAAACGAGGCATAAAATCCACAAAATGTTTAAAAAATCAGGGTATCCCGACTAAAAACTCAGTTTGGAGGCCTTCTGGGCCTTTTTTGTATCTAAAAAACCATTTCTAAGGTCCCCCTCAAGTCACAGGGGTTTACAGCTTGTCTAAGGATTTGATTTGATGTGTGGTAGAGCTCAAAATGACACCTGGATCAAAATTTATGGTCGTTTGAAGTTCGAGTTGCGTTTTCAACATATTTGGGATCTTTGTGAATTTTTTATCATTTTTTAGTCTTCAAATTGTTATTAAATGACTATTACTCCATGATAATTAGAAAATTATTAACAAAAAATATTTGTTTAACTTTTTTATTAGCCATTTTCACTAAATATCTTATATATTAAGTGTAACTGTATATTTATACTTATCTAAAAAATATTTAAAATTATATTTAAAAAATATATTTAAAATTATATTTAAAAAATATATTTTATGTAACAACCCGAGATTTTATAAGATATATTATTTTTAATTTATTTAATATCTTCAGTTTTACACTACACCAAGATTATCTTGCGCTATACGCAATGCCGTTTTAGCTTGTAGTATACACAACACTAATCTTGGATCGTGTTACACACAATTTCATGTTTGTTTGATAGAAGGTATTCTACACAAAATTGTGTATATATATTTATATATTAAATATATATATTAAATGTGGTTTGATTTTTTTATATGCAACAACAAAGGAGTCTTGCACTACACGCCACCCTGACTTGGCTTGCATTACAGGCAATCACAACCTTCCTCGAGAGCATGTGTTGTACGCAATACCAGGTTTCACTAAACAAACAATATATGGTTATAATATTATTATAAACTAGACATTATGAATATTAGTAAATAAATTTTTAATTTTATGACATTATAATTCATCTTACACATTTTATAGAACATGGTATGAGAACAAAATAAAATTTTCGGGTAAAATAAGTATTTTTCAAAAAATGTAGTTTTGCCACCTTTTGATGGTGCACCTATTTTAAAGATAATTTTTGAAAGGTTTATAAGTTAAATTTTACTAAATAAACTTCTTATTTTGAATCAGTATATAAAAATTTTCATTGGATAAATTTTTTATATTTTTCTGATAACTTTCATATTTTAATGATTAGTAAAACAAGATATATTTTAATAAAAAACCACTTTTTTCATCGTAATAATTTATATGGTTAAATTATAATATTTAATAATTTAATGTATAAATATAATATATTTTTACCATTTAATATAATTTATTTCATTAGAATTGATTTTACATTGAATTCATAGGTAAAATCATTTCAATCTTTTGCAATGTTTTAACATTTAAAACACATTTTCTTAACAACGAGATTAATTTTAAATTAATTTTTGCAACTTTTTTATATTGAATTTAGAAAAATGGATTCCATATTTGAAATCATTGTGTCCCAATTATGTTAATAGGATTCTTTTTATTTTTGGGCATTATAAATAGTAACTATGGTAAATTTTATTTACTATAGTAAAAGGTAAATAGGGTAATTAAGGGTAAATATAATATTGTAAATTTACCCTAACACATGTCTTAATATAATTGGATGCCTATATTTCGTCCTAAGGAATATTTGGGTCGAAATTGAATCCATTGGAACCCACATGGAGGTGGTTAAGACCTTTAGTTTATTTTATTTAAAGGAAAGTGAAATATGTCTCTCTCAACTTTAATAATTAAAGTATTTTTGATATAAGTTTGAACATAATATAAATTCGGTTATAAATACTCATTTTAAAGATTAAATTTTTTTCTTTATCATTTTCATTTATTTATAATTTTTAATAGATATTTATTTACCTTAATAGCTTATACATTAATGATGCAAAAATTATTTATTTAGTGAAAAATAAGTAATATAGTTTTAATTCAAATAATAATACCCAATAAAAGGCTCACAAACCTGACCAAAACATAAATATGGATAAATCAAAATGATAAGGTTTAAAATAAGAACAAAACATGTCTAAATATGATTGGTTGATTATATTACAAAGTTATCTAATCAAATATTCGAATTTAGTTATTTTTGGAGGTTTTTATGTGGGGTTTGAATTTATATTAATCTATTATTTTTTAGGATTACAAAGGTGGCCCTCTCCTACCTTATAAAAGGGAACCTCCTCCCTCTCCCATTTACACATATTTTAGCCTTCAAGGTCAGCCAAACCATGCCAATTTCCCTTATCAACTTCCCTATAAATATTCTAGAGGTCTTGGTCTTCTTCAAAGACCAATTTTAGTACCCTAAGAAGAGGTTTCAAAGAGGCGTGTTGAAGAAGAAGTAATATATGTTACCAATTCTTTCAAATTTATTTCTTCTTCTACTTCCGCTTCTTTAGTTGTTAAATTATGAAGTAATAACATAATTATAACTCATATACTGATATGTTATTATAAATATGAAACAACCCTATTAGACCTTCTATCCACCCTACGGAAAATAAAATCATCGCTTGCGCGTACGTACGGAATATCGTCTCCACGCCGTTGTGTAATCTATTTTCCACCACCACATTACTTGGATAGGTATAATAGTGTAAAGAATTACTATTTGTGATTATTTTAAGTTGACATTGATTCTTAAATAGTATACATACTCTTCAATTCAATTCCAAGATCATGGGAATGATATCATCACTTGTGCGTACGGACGGACTACCGTGTCCACGAACGTGATGAAATTCATTTTCCATGATTAACCATTCAAGTATGATTATTAAGTATATATAATAAAAAATCATGAAAAATATTACATAATAATTATACTGGATTTATTTACATATATTTTTCATTTACTTAATTCCATTATTTCAATAAGGAATCGAAAACAGCATTCATGCGTACGTACGGCCTACCGTCTCTATGAACGGTGTATTTCATTTCATTTATATATATATTAAATATATATATATATACTGAATATATATATATATGATATATAAATCATGATTTAAATTCTGGAAGTAAGTAAATCAAGGTATAAGTAATAATAATATCAAGAACAACAAGTTCAAACACGTTTGATAAATAAAACGATTTTACCCAAAACGCTGCTTTAACATGGAACTTACAATAGAACGAGTAATATAAATTCATAAGTGAACCATATATGATATCATAAAAATCAATATGATTCTATAATAAGTCAATTAAGTTATTTAAATCATTATACAGGAGGTTCAGATACGTACGAAGCATATCAGACATAAGGTAAGGGATAATTATTCCAATCTCGTTCTTAACCGAGATTGTTTATTCGTAAGTATTTACTAGGGTTATGTTTATCATCCATGTCCATGATTTCTAAAAAAATGTTTTCTTAAAATGTTTACTATTCTTCCATGTATTTTCAATGTCATTTTTACTCTTTTTGAACTTTTACCTCATGGTTTGTAAGGAATCTTTCTTTTGTTTACCATACGAGGTACTTTTTGACTTTTCCGGAAAAAGTATGAGAAGAATGATTTTTTAACTAATACGGCATGAATGGATTTTTTCAGTTTCATAATTCCTTATTTACATAAACCTTCCTCTACATTATTTCATGATTATTTTCAATAATATCCTTTTCTTTTAAAATTACATGTCATTTTGTGAAAGAAAATGATTTTCAATAAGAAAGGATATTTTCCTCAAGAATTCATTTCAAGTGTTTTATCCAAACTATTTTCCATCTAAGATGACATTATTTAATATGTGTATATTTCCAGTATAATGTCTCTATGATTTACATGGTTTCACTTTTCTTTTGATGAAATGATATCCATTTGTTTTATATGGATTATGTTATGATGGGATGATTTTTATGAAACCCATTTCATTCATTGGGTTATGATGAATGATTTATGTTTATGTTGTGGCACAAGTAAGAATGATTTCATTATGAGATGGGTGGGAACTATATCTCCCTCCAATAAATTGGTTAAAGATTTATATCTTAAAGATTTACATGCCTGGAACGTTATGTTAATCTGGTTCAGTGTTACAGGACTGAAACGAGGATTGAACTCGATTTAGAAAGGGACTTTGTGCACTAAGATGGTCTTGGAAGCAATGCCTTGGCTAATATAGAAATCATAACATGTTTTTAATGGTTGAAACAATTACATTCTTTATTACCATGATATTTTATCATGATTTAAGTTCCTTTATGATATATGCCTTACGTACTTCCAAGATTTATGTCTTTCCTCAAGATTTTGATGTTTAGATTTTATGTTCAAGTTTTTGCATTCAAATGTTTATGGATTGTTTTATGTTCTCTATTTTTACCCCTACTGGGAATTTGAGCTCACCATTTTTATGTTTCCTTTTCCCTAGGAATTAAAGAAATCTTTTAGGTAAGAAAATAAAAGCGGAAGATCTTTATCGGAGATGTCGAAGATCTTTCACCAAGATTAGAAGATTATATTCCGAGATTCCAAAGACACTAAACTATTACGATCCTTTGGTGTCTATTTTTGTTATGTGTTAAGTATTCCACAAATTAATGTAATGTCTATATACGTCATGATTTGGTTCTCTACATATTATATTTATATCAATATAACTATATCTATATATTTAAATATTAATATAATTTTGGTAATGAATTTATTTGGATGTAGACCCTTTATCAGCGCTTTTTTTAAAAGTGCTGATAATGACCCCCCTTTATCTGCGCTACTAAAAAAACACTAAAAAAGGGGTTCCCTTTAACAGTGCTAAAAAAAGTGCTGATAAAGGGTGGTGCTGGCCTTGCACCGTTTTGTGGTAGTGAATCATCTAAGGTTATATTTTCTTATTGGGATTTATTCTTATATATGTCATATTTTATAACATTTTTAGTTCACCTTTTGTGGATGGAGTATCTCATGAGACCCCATGGTTATCGTGATGAAACATTAGGAAATCATATTGGGGAGAAACTAGATGTCCATATTGCATTTCTATAATTATAATTATTATAGGATAGTTATATTCGTCCACAGTGATAGGATTATATTCACATTTATGTGAGTGAGAGATCCATTGTCTAAGTAGGTGGTTCTAATTGGTATGAAACATTGACCTGCCATCAATTATTTAGCAAGTTCATAACTAAGTTCAGTTGGATATCCAGTCATTTGGTTACTATTAGTAGTGAAAGATTGTATGGACATATTCACATAATATTAGTTGGGACTACCTATGAGGATGAACATCTAATTATGCATCAACATTCACCTAGAGACATATTTAATATCTTTTTCAAGGTATTGGATATCCCCAACCAATCTACAAGATCTAATGGTTGAGTTAGAGGACCTATAGTATAAGGGTTTTATCAGACCAAATTTTTCCCTCTAGTCGAACCTAGTTTTTAATAAACAATTATTATGGGATATTTAGGTTCGGTGTTTATTATTATCACCTAAATTATGTGATGATAAATAAAAAACACTCATTTTGATAGATTTAAGACAACTTATGATTGTTGATAGGTGAATGTTGGTTGTCAAAAATCAATATCATGTACTATTACAAATAGTTTATGGATTTTTGAGTATGCTATTAGGGAGATGCCATTATTTTGTATCTATGAAAACTATGAGTTATTGGGGTGAATATTGAAATTATGAAATCCCCCACCATGATAATATATTTAATGATCTAGGTCATCCATCCGTACATGGATCGAATCAAAATTTTCTTAATTTATGACCTATCATTTTATCTACCCTGAAAGAGGATTTTGTTCTGCATTTGAGGATGTTCTTATATTTCACTAAGAGCACTAGATTTATGGTAGGATATCAAATAGTCATTTTTGGATAATCTAGGTTAACTTTTGAGTAACTTAATATCACAACAAGTTTAATCTGTTGAACTACTAAATATTGATATGTTACATTTTTCGGTTCCATCTAAGAGCATGTTAGAGGTGTTGAGTTAATCTGGATTTGAAGGGTAATAATGAAGGTTATTGGATGAATTATCTATGTTTTAAACTCCTTTAACTATTTCTATGAAGAATGGGAATCCATTTATCTTGAAATAGCTGTATTAGAGAGCCTTAAAAGAATTCAGGATGTTTTTGATGAGTTCCCCTTCTTTGAGACTCTTGGTGGAGGTCTTTGATCACATAGTGTTTTTAAAAATCCTTTGAGGCATGGATATGTTTCATATTGATGTATAGGTTGGTAATGACCTCTTATGGGTCGTTCTAGTAGAGAAAAAATAATATGAAATACATGAATCATAATTAAGAGGTTTTAGAAATATCTCTGCTATGATGATGTAGTAGCACTATATTCTGAGTGATTTTTTTGATGTTTAATCAGGCCATTAGATTCTCTCGTACATATTTACACAGAGAGTTATTAGAATCGGATAGAGGTTATGGTTATATTTCTTGCATCAAAATAACTTTTAGATTGTCTATAATAATAGGAAGGGAAACATGATAGTATATTCCCTTAACAAGAAGTCAGGTTCTCACATGGTGGTGGAGGTGTCTGAGTAGTTGGTTTCATTGTTGTTGACCCTTTTAGAGGAGAGACATGTATCTTTTCAGTAGTTAATAATGTTTAATCATCGACAACTTCTAAATGTGATGGGTTCTCACTTTGAATACATTGATTGTGATGGTTTACATGACTATATGTTATAAGGAGAATCACATGATGGATTTTTTGGCTATGAGAATGGAAAAAATTTCAGAGGACGTTCAATGACCCCAGTCACATTGTTATAGGATATGTTAAGGGAGTTTCATAGTTACCATTTTTTCTATACATAATAGTTTGGGAAATTTTTAAAAGGATAAAAATCAAAAAAGGGGGTTGTATGAGTTAGAGATTCATTGAGTTTTTCTCTTAATGTGTCACATGTAACCAAGTTGATGATGAGAAATATGTTTTTGATGACATGACACAATGTATTGTAATTCTATAGGAAAATAGGTATTTTTACATATGGAATTTGTGATGTTCAATCTATGTATTATGTGTGGACTTGGTTCTATGTTAGTTTATGTTAAATATCTTACCATGTACACATACATTCTTGGAATTAGATATCAGAGTTTGGTTGAAAATTTTGGGTAGTTGTTTATTCGAGATATATTCCCGAATAATGGTGTATCCTTGATGATTGTATTCTACTGTGATTATCAATCATTTAAAATTAATATAGTGTCTCATAAGTGGCTTTCAGGACCTATTTGTGGTTGAGTATAATATTTCACCCCAAATGGATGGATAGACCGAGTGAACTATCCAAGTGTTGGGGGATATGATATATGTCTGTGTATTAGACATTAGACAAAGATAAGAGGATCAAATTCAATTAGTGTATTTTTTATAGTAATAGCTATAATCCATATATCATCATGGAACATTTTGATACCCTCTATTATAGAACACTCATGTCAACCGTATACTAAACTGAGATTGGTGATACATCTCTTGTTAGATAAGAGATTGGGTATAAACGAAAAAGAATGTCTAGGTGATCCATGGATCTATTAGGATATTCATAATAATATAGAAATATTATGATGATCGATGATGTATTCCATCATAGATTGATTATAGAGACCACATTTTACTTTTATTCTCCCCACTATGAGGATTATAGAGGTTTTTATAGGGAAAAAATATATTACTAAGGTACATCAGTCCATTTGTGAACTCAAATAGGGTTATTGAGGTTTTTTACCTCTTTTATTTTCTCCCATAGTTAGATTGAGTGAGTAGTTATGTCAAAACCCTAAAAATGTTATATAATGGGGCAAGATAAACGTTGAGGATGGGGATATAATTTCAATGTAATCTATGGCATTTGATAACCCATGGGATAGAATCCTATATTGGAAGAATGTACCATTTTTATCTTATTTGGTAGCACGAGAGCATACAAAAGAGCTCTTATGAGTGTCAGAACCATATTCAGGGATAATACCACAACATTTGTTTTATAGAGTGTTCTTTTAGGGGTGATATTTCTTGAAGTAGTGGAGAATATTATGACTGGGGTTTTTTTGGTTTCACTCCATTTAATATTTCTATATATGTATCTAGATTTTTCTTCAAAATTATTAATATGTTTGGATTCCATGAGGAAGTGAAATTTATATATGAATGATATTAAAATATATTAAAACACACATGTTCATGAATTCATATCAAATTGTTTCCCAGTTTTTCTAAACAATGTAAAAGGAATCATATACCAAAGTTGATTAAAAAACGTAGGGATTACACTAGGGGAAACACAATGTTGGTAATCATTGGGAATTAAGTTAATGTTTCCCTTATTGGATTTGTTAAGTGAATTAATTAATTAACATAATTAATTGTCTTATGAACCATTATCATGAAAAAAATATAAATAAATCATTTGGATTTTTTTCTAGGGTTGGCCTCTTTACTTGGGGGGAAATAGATTAGAGGATGTAGAATTATTCATCGAGAGATCATAATTAAAGAATGATGGAGATAATATGATGGTGAACCATGATATACATGGAAGAAAATTAGTTTTCATATCTATCAATATAATATATCTTATACACCACTGATTGATACATGATCAACATATGTATTTTTTGGGTGGGTTTTAACCCTTGATTAATTTAATAAGAATGGATTTTAATTTTTTTCAAAATTTATATAAGATTTCCCATTCGTTACATGACCTCAAATGTGAGTTTTCTTTTGCTAATAAGACTATATTTTTTATGATTGGATTCCACATATATTTCTTTACATTCTTATCAGTAACTCTATTACATTAGCCAATGAGTCTTAACGCCTTTATTCTATCGATTTTACCCCTACTATTCTCCTCATTATTCATTATTGACACATGGGATCCTTAAAAATTTTTATTTTATAAGTGATGGTCATGGTGTTTCATAGAACAAAAGATAATGGACATGCAATAGATTCCCATGGGGTTAATAATATTTCTGATTGTCATACTATTGGGGTTGTGTGTTGATGGATGAATATATTTCCATTTATTTTGGTATATTTGAGTCATAAAACATATATGAATGGTGGAAAATTTATAGGATTGTATTTTTTTATAAAAATAAAATTCTAGAAATTTCTCAACTATATTCCATTTGTTATGGAGTAACACACCCCATGTAGTCACCTTTATGTGATGGCTAGGGATTCACGTGAAGATATTTATAAGACAACATGTACAAACCATATATTCCATTTTTCCTAGTATTGATAGATATGTGGGTACACTAAGTGTAAATGGGCCTAGATAAGGACAAGAACATAAGAATACCCATAGTATGTGAACTTTTCTATGTACATTGACATAGCTAGTGTAATCATACATGTCCAGTGTACATGATCACATGCTAATGCACATGTGAACAATCTCAGAGGATATTTTCACTACATAGGTGACAGTGACAAGCCATTTACTACCTATACACACTATGTGGTACCACATTGATAGATAAGATATGTGTAGGTGGGGAAATGTTCTGGTTTACACGTGAGGTTATACACCATTTGACATATTGTACACACTATTTACGTTCCTCTAGAACATCCATCAAATATATATATATATATATATACATCATATGGACTTTGATTTGGGCCTATTAATATCATATCATGAATTCTTTTCAATATATTATGCAATGGTAGCCTCAATAGTGGAATTAACGACAAAATATTAGGTGTTCCGAGTGTGACGCTTCATTAGGTGATGCTTGACCAATGACAGATATCATGAATGATCATTAAATTTTTACTAAGGATTTAAATACCCCTTTAATACAAGGTTGATGGTCCCCTGTAGTATTTATAAATATAGGATTACATTAAAAGGTGGTGGTCCTCTATCTACAGGATGTAACCCCCCATATTCATGCTTTGGTAGGGATAGGGTCCCCTAATGGAGAGTGTGAACCATTGAATATGGAGCACAATATAGTGTGTGTGGTCCTCTAAAAAGATTATTGGGACCTTTCAAATCATCTTAGGAAATAGAGATGAACCATTAAAGTATCATGATAACACATCATTAGTTGAAGGTTAATATAGATGAATATACCCTTGATCTATCATATAGGTTTCATTTTGATAATATATATTAGAGTTTCATTTCCCTATGGATTTGGGTGGAGATGACATGTAGTGTATATCTATATTTCATCATTTATTAATTTCTGGAAATATGAATAGTATATATATATTCACCGCATTATTGGAATTTTCCCCATGTGCTATAATATATGTATAAAATTGGTAGAATGGTGATGAGTTCGGGGAAGAATAGTGTTAGTTTTAATCCTTTACCGCATCTAGTATCTGTTTAGGGAGATTAGGATATGGGTGCTCTCAAAAATGAATTTCTTATTCTATTTTTGTCCGGATGGGACTCTATATTAGGTTGGGTATGAATTTTTAAATTTTATTCTATGGTTTTATATAATTTCACTCTGATGTATTCCCTAGAGGTTATTTAATGCATTGTTATAATATAAATGTTTTAGTCTTTAATTATTACGCTACACTTTTTCATTGACATGGTTGTGTGTGTGTGTATACCTATATATATGGATAAGGCGTCAACATCCCTTTTATACATTGTCGACACTTGTTCCTATCCCCAAACATATATGAGGTAGGCTTGGTGTGTTAGTATCTTTTATATGCTGACTAGGTGGGATCTAGTAAGTCGGGTCTCGACATTATGGAACATAACACTATAAATAACCTTTATCACATGTATCATTATTGGATAATATGATAATTATGTTGTTAAGGTAACAAATAAGGTGTTTTCCTAGAAAGAAATATATGTACGTATAATAAAAGTGCAAATTATTTTGGAACATATACATCTCGAGGAAATAGCCATCAAAATAGTTTGTTGAATATATTTAATCTATCATTTGTGTGAATGCAGAAATTTTTCTTTATTGAATACCTGCTTATACATTATAGAGGATATACATTGATGTATTAAAATTTTCATTATGAAACATTAATATGAATGAAATAAATTAAACTATGGGATCCTGTGATATGCATTTGTAATTTGGGGTAATCCTAAAGTTTCATGGTTTGATAAGTATACATTTGATAATGTTATTAAATTCATAAGTATAACATTTTAGGTATTTTGTGATTGTAATTTATAAGGATTATATGTCTTTGAGGGAACCTTTTTGAGAATATAACTCTTTAGTTTAGTATATCTTTTAGTGAAAGGATTATCTGAGGAATAATGCATTTATATTTTGGAGACATAATTATAATGTTATTAATAAAATATAGGATTAATATAATCTTATATGTAGAGGTAATTATGGTTAATTGGGATAATATAGGTTCTATATTTTAGAAATATATCATATAGATAACCATAGGATTGAATACTGATTTTATAACTATGTGATTACTATTAAGTAAACTAAATTGGGAATATTATATGATTAAGGATAAAATAATCTTTTTAATCAATATTGTGTTAATTTATAGAATCATATACGATTATATTCTAAATGTATGGTGATTTGGAATATTTATGGAACATATTATCATATTTTGGAGAGTGTGTGACCAGTGTATGTACATTTTTTATATGAAAAAATTATAGATTGATATTATTTGGATACAATAGTTATTTTTATCTTAAATGAATATATATATATATAATCAAAACATTCAGAATATAGCGATTTGAATATGATCAAACATATTATAGGGCAATGTTAAATTCATGTTAACATTTAGTGTTATTGTTATTGGTTTAAAGATTAATATATTATTTCAGGATATGAAGATTTATCAATATCTGATTACCTATACAAATAAATTTGGATTTGGTACATATGTAGATTCAGGAGGAATGAATTTGATTTTTTATCAGACTTATAGTCAATGAAATGATAATTTTAGTGGTCCAAGTGTGAAAACATTATCCTGAATATTAATTTCTTAGAGTAGGACATGAAGTATAAACTTTATTAATCATATCATAATGATGAAATTTCTCTCATTAAATGGAAATAAGTAATTTATTTTTTCATGATTTCTATATATTTTTGGTAATGAAATTCCTTAACCATTTAAAATTAAATTGAAAGAAATATTTTATTCCTTCCCTTCATTTCCAATAAATCTCCGGTATTTTCACCCTTATTGATTTATGTTTTTGTGGTCAATACCGTCCTCACATAGATGTTCCCCATCACCCTCTATTAGTGATTTGATACTAGATTTTTACTCAAGGTATAAATTCTAAAATCCTCCTAATGTTCTCTTTTTCAAGTACATGATTATGTGTGTCTTCAATTAATTTTTATCGTTCCACTTGTCCTTTTCAAATTAATTATTATTATACCACTATAAAATTTGAGTTTTAAATAAGGGACATATTTAATATTTAACTTTTATGAAAAATATAAAATTAGTGTGTGTTTTTTTAATGAGGGTGTAATACCACACCATTGGATGGTTTATTATATTTGTCTTAAATTTAATTTTAGTTCTTCGATATCATTCAATACATGAAATAATAAGTAAAAAAGAATCATGGTATACTATTTAAATACTTGATTTTAAACATGACAATTATAACAATGGAATTAATATTTATGGAATGAATTTGAATTTCAAAAACGTGAAAAATATGTAGTATGGTTATATATAATTCGAATAAAATGATTATTTTAAATAAATAAGAACTCATTTTTTCATATTGTTAATATTTTCATTAAAAAATACATTTTATACTTAAAATCAGATTATTTGCTTTTTTTCATAAATTTTTTTCCATATATATAAAATATGTTTAAATAATAAACCAATTTTTTAACATAATCATGTCAAATTTATTTTATTATTATGTTTTCATACTTTTATAAATATATTTATTTCTCTATGAATAGTAAAAATTTATATTTTTTTGATAGCATACATTTCCTTAATAAATATTAAAGAGTTAAAATTTAGCTAAAATGTTTTCAATATGATGAGTATTTAATTAATGATAATAATTATCCAATTTGGTTCACTATAAATATATTTATGTTATATTTTTTAATAATAATTTTTTACTTCATACAACATTTTTCAGGAAAACATATTTTCATCAAGTTTTACAGGTTTAATATTATATTAATATATTATAATTTTTAAATTGAATTTGAAAAATGGTTTTTGTATTTGGAATAATCATGAAATATTTATTTAATGAGGAAAAATTTATTTTTTTCATTATCAATAGTATCCCAGTTAATCATTTTCACTACAATATTTGTAATCTCGCCAAAATAAGATTTAATATTTGGGAGAAGAATTCAAAATTTCACTAAATAATGTCTTTATTTTACTCTATGTTTTATGTTAAAAAATATAATCAAATAATTGAAAATATTTTCACATGGTTTCATTTTTCTTTGATTTTTAAATTTATATTATTTTATAAAATGAATATATTCAAGATGTCAAGCTCTTGACATTAATATCTCTACATTTTCAATATAAGTTTAACAAGAGGATATGTTATGTTATAAATGATTATTTAAAATAATAATTTTTCAATTTTATCAATTTAATATTGTAATAATTTTTTCAATTTAACAGATACCTTCAATTACTGGGCAACACTAACATAATATTTAGAAAATTAACATGGAAATAAAATAAATTAGTTTTCAAATTTTAAAAGTAATTAAATATGGATGAATTATAGTATTACCCAAATTCTTTTAGATACATATATCATATTAAATATATTATTATAGGTCATATTTTGATTCCATAACTATAATGATGACTTGAAAATTTAATTAAATAGTTCTAGGAATGACCTGCATTATATGTTATAATAAATAGTATTTTCTTGTATGATTTAAAATTCATAAAAAAACTTCATCCAATTAAATTGGATGTGATTTAAAATATCATCCATGGTCTATTTATAGATCAGTCTTAATTTTATGGGAACTATATTTACTTAAAATAGTAAAAAACATCTATATCATGATAATTTTGATAATGTATAAGGGATGGTTAAAACCATGTTATTGGTGTGAAATTATAAAAAAACATATAGTATTTTACAAGATGTGGTGATTTATAAAAATAATCATATTTAGAGTGAATTATTTATATTTTGATCCAAATGGATATTATAATTAATTTATATTCATTTAACACATTAAAAATCCCAGAATACCCCTCCCCTCACTTATAAAGGGGAACCCCATATATTCTCTATCTCGTACATTTTGATAACTCTATCTTGTAAAATACCTACCAAAATCCATTAAACCATATCTTACTATGTTAAATAGGTCATAATTTGGGTATAATATAAAATTATGGTGATTAATGTATAATGAACATGAGGATGTCCAATGAATAAATAATATTTTTTATAACTCATTCAGATTAATTAATTATTACAACTTCAATATATGAATAAAAACCAACATAAAATGATAACACTAGTATAATTATTATTATGATATTTTATTATTATCATGGTATACCGATATTCAATTTTTTTTCTTTTAAAAAGTGGACACATCACTCATGCATAAGTACGAATTTTTTCACCACATATTAATATAATTTTATTTTACAATATCCAATTAAATGGATTTATATATTGATTAAACTAAAACTTATATACAATATCTATTAATTACAAATTCTTATAGAACTATAATATAATATATTTCTTCTAACCGTCCCATCTATTAGAAAATGAGAGCATCTTTTATGCGTACCTCTATAATACCCTATCGATAAAGATATGTGATTCGATTTTCATATCCTCTATTTTTTAATTGTAATAAATGAATATTTAATGAATAAATATGATACATATTATGTAATAGTGAATATATAATGTTTAATTATTATTTATCTTCTTTTTATTTCATCCATATTAAAGTAAAAATAAAGTTGATGCATATGTATAAGAGACTATCTCCATAAATGTTTTTTATTTTAATATTTATACCATTCATAGATGAAAATATATATATATATATTATGAATAAATATATTATTTATCTCATGATTAAATTTTTTTATATTAACGGAAATTGGATAAATGTTTAAGGACTAGATATTTTGTACTAAAGGACTCATATAAAATGAATCAATTAGAAAAAGAAACAATGATTTTAAAAATGAATTATTAATAAAAGTGTGAAGAAATATTAAATGGGGATAAAATATGAAATTATAAGTACATAAATTATTATAGCATATTATTATAATAGATTTAAATTATTATAAATTATATTAGAAAAATTTCTAAGCATGTTGTGCATTAGTTGAGGGTTCTTGTAGCTGAAATTGTTTCATTGAGACATGTTTGACTTTATGAACAAAATTGTATTTATGAGTTGTATATAAAACCTTATTTATATTTTATGTCATATATCCTTCATAATTCATGGAATTTAATGTTTCAAAATATTACTTTTTTAAACCATGAAATTTATATTAAAAATCATCAATGTGGGAAGGGTTTATTTCAAAACCTCATTATTTTCCAGGTTTTTTTATTTTAATGTCTCTCTTTGGGGAATTATATAATATTTCTATAAAAAAATTATTTAATTATACTATTTTTATTGAATAAAATTACATTTTACATTTCAAATTTTATTATATTTTTGTACATTTTAGACTCAAAGAATATTTTTTTATCAAAACCAAATATTTCTCTACTCTTTCAAGGACATGTGTCCTCTATTTAAATATTTTCATTAAATTAACATAATAAATAATTTTAGCATAAAAAATATATTATTAATTAAACATTTACACATTTTGTATATTATATAAAAAATATCAATTTAATCATATTTTCATTTGTGAATAAGGAATATTATGGAATTTTTAATGAAACTTTTATAGGAATAATTATTTTAAAGTTAATGTAATGAATATAAATTCGCCACATATTGTCCACTTTATGTTTTAAATATTACATTATAAGTTTAAATTGTTATTTTGAAATGAGATATTATTCCTAATATTATAAATTTTTTGTTTGAAATATATTTTCAAATAGAAATTAAATTTTTTTTCAAAATGATTATAAGGAAATTTTTAGGGTATTTCAATTCATCAATGTTATAAAACTTTTATTTTAATCATCCATTGAATGAGATATGCTTAAATGATACCATTTTTGTCATTTCATTTGATGGTTGATAATTAGTTTTACTATGAAATGTGGTGATATTTTGTAATTTGATTATTAAATAATGTTAGTTATTGATTATAGGTCATGCTGATTATGTTGTGTTGTTTATTTAGATGTTGAATACATTGGACATTTTAACTGACTGGTGGGTCTTGGAAATACATATCCTCCCAATGCATCAATAAGTCTCATGAGAAAACACCTTATAATATTTGGACAACGAATTACCAATTTATATAAGAGTTATTATCATGATGACTTGATGGAATGTTTATGATTTATTGGCATGAGGCTCTGATAGGATGTTTGAGATGTTTGTCGTTATGCATTACATCATTAAGAATTCAGTTATTTATGTCAATATTATCATTTAAATAGTTATGATATTCGTGGATAAGTTATAATATCATGAGGTTATTAATGTTTAACTATTTGATCATTATTTATTTATACCATATTATTCTTTGAAATCATGTTATAGATAAAATGCCAGTTTTATGTTATTTACCAATCCATAATGATTATTATTTAATTAATCAATGATGAATCTTTAGTATGTCACCTTAATTGAGAATTTTAGATACATATTACTATTTTTGTTTATCAATATTCTAGTATGTTTACAATGATTGATATGCAATGAAATTTTAGATAGAATAATGTTTTTGTCAATGAAAATATAGTTTTGTAATTTCTGTTTCAAACAAATATGAGATCCATGCATTATCTAGTTTTCCAATACTACTAAAATATTTAGTCATTTTGGATGTTATAACTATTATCAATTAAAAATATAATAATCTAACCACAAAATAAATAATTCATTGGTCAGTTTTATTACACTTTTACAAGAAAGGGAACATATTTTAGTAAAATTATTCATGTAATTCCTTATGTATCCCTCCCCTTACTAATAAATTTTTTTCATTTATCCTCTAATTTTCACAACATCTATGAATTCTATATAATAAAATACTTATCAAAAAACATTGTTAGCTCCATTAACCATATTCCTGAGCTTCTATTTTAACTTAAGACAATACTATCAAGGATAATGTTTTAGCCAATAGAGGACATTCAAATAATAGATAAATATCTTAATAGAATACATGGAAGATTATATCCTATTTTAAAAAAAATAAATATATTTTATCCTTTATTAAAAAGTTACTGAAGTATCCTTAATACATGAAGATTTTATGATTACATGAAGACAACCATTTCCCACGTCGCTTCCATCTAATAGAAAATGAATGTATTGTTAATATGTACATATTGACTATCACAAATAAATAAAAATATGAGTCATTTTCAAACACCATATTTCTTGGTCGGTAATTATGATAGATGTAATGATTATATATAATATTATGGATTAAATTATCTTTCTAAAAATTATATGATCTTATCTACATTTCATACCTTCCCATCCTTTGGAAAATGAAAATGTTGTTCGTTCAGGTGTTAGGGCTACCACTCTATAAAGTAATGTGATTCTTTTTTTGAAAAATATTATATAAATTATCATAGGAGAATAAAATGAATAAATATAACACATATGACAATATTAATCATTAATAGTTGAAGGATCCATGATCCATGTTCAAGGAAATAACATCATGAATGAAAAAATAAAAAAATGAGGTTATTAACACATGAAATGATAATGATAATGAAGTATTTTCAATGAAAAGGTTATAAGAAATATACATAACCCATATATGGTGTTATAAATATTAATTTTTTTATATTATTAAATTATAAAAAATTAAAAGATAATATATATATATATGAGGTTATAAAAACTTACGATTAATTCTTACTGAATGTAGGGATTTATTTACTAAAATTTTCATATTTGAGAAATGTGTGATATTGCACATGAGCCTTAGCCCAGTTGGTAAGAAATCTGTAAGTTCATCCAAGCGACCAAGGATCAAATCCAGGAAGAGGCAGAATTTTTGGGTTACTGTAGCAGGTACTGTACCAGGTGCTGTAGCAGCATTGTAGCGGGAACTGTAGCAGCACAGTAGAGGGAACTGTAGCTGGAACTGTTTTTCACTGTAGCATCCGGGAATATGCCCGCGTTTGGGTCTTCAGGCCACCAATTTGTTCCTTGAGTGCTGTAAGGCCTTCGGACCACACATGACTTCGGGTCAGTAAGGCCTTTGGGCCACCTGAGGGCCTTCGGGCCACCATATGTGCAGATGCAAACCAGACAACCGACAAGGAACATACTCTACAAGGAGGATGGGCTAGGAGCTTTCACCACAGAAGAAGATAAACGGGTTGCAAGAATGTGAGGGTATGTCACCTGCCATCGGGACAAGCCTGTTCATGCATAGTAATGCCTAGCCGAACAGCCATGCGAAGGTGGAGAGATGATTTCACGATGAAGATGCTGGGGAGGAGCAGTTCCAAGTAGTTAGTCAGGGTTGTATGTAATGTTTGAAGCCTATGGGAATTTAATTCCTATAAAGCCTATAGGCCATGTAATACTTGTGCCTATGGGTCTTGTAAGGGTTCCACCTCACCCCTTGAAAGGTGGATTATCAAAATCAATAAAAAATAAAGGCCTTCGGGACATTAGAGACACATGTGATAATCACTAAATAGTTATTTCATGTTTTATATAAAATTAAACTCTAATATGTTATATCATGAATATATTTATATTAATGATAATTATATTTCATATAAAATTAATTCATTCATGTGTGTTCTAATTAAATAGTCACCAAAATTATAATGCCTTTATGTTATAATATATATTTCTATTGAGATTGTTGGGGTAGAAATTTTCCATGATGAAATTATATGACCTATCAATCATAAATATTAAATATTTTCAAAAACTATATATATTTATATACATTACCTATTTACATTAAATTTACACAATCCATGTACTCAAATATCTGGAAGAATATTTTTAATGAAAAACTATCTTTGTTTTCCAATTCAATCAAGACTATTTTTCTTCAATGTTCACATTTTATTTCAAATGTTTTAAGTTATTCCTAGTACTAGTCTCCCATGAATGATTATATTTGTTTGTTACAATGATTTACACTCTATACAATGTTTTAAAAGGAGTATTCTTATAATTTTTATAATTAGTTACTTTTTACCAAAATTGTTTATAAAATATTTGTCTTAATGTATAAGGAATGAAAAATTGTCCACTACCATGACGTCAAATTTAATTTGAACTTACACTGAAGGTTTTAATGGTTATTTTAGTGGAAATTCATTTTCCAATTATTTTTATGGTTTTTGAATTTAACTAAAAAAATGGTTTTATCCTACTGAAATGTTCAAGTTATCTTTTATACAAATTTTCAAATATAATGCCATAATTAGATGTATCATATTTTTTTATAATGGATATGATCTAATGACTCCATAATTATTATATATAAAATTTTGTATTGTTGATTTTATTTAATTCGTGATGAATCCTATTTTTCACAAGTCAAGAGATAAAAAATGAGAAAAGGATTCCATATCCACTTGGATACATATGAATTGATTATTATTACATGATTGTTTGGACCATTGTATATTCAATTAATTTATTAATGTTTAATGCTTGTTATCACAAAGTCTACATGGGAGGTCTTCCAAAGCCGAAATTGTTGTACATATGAGGTTATCCAACACCGAAGAATGTTTCTAAGGGAGGTTACTATAATACCAAATGGGGGTCATGGGTGGTTATATAACAACTAAAATGTGTTATAAGTATTTATATAAAAAAAAATTAGAATGTTTTATTTGATTATTATTATTCCACACATGTTATACCAATTGATATTTCAAGTTATTTTTGTCATGTCCCGTCCCCCGGGATCCATGTCGTGACTACCATATGCCTGCCTTCCATAATATCGGGGCTAGAGACTAACACTAAAGGGGTATTTCAATAAAACTGGGAAGGCATTGCTTTTATAACCTATAAACACACACAATAGAGCACACAACTGGATACAAAACACTAAGTAAACTGTATAACAAAAGAGTGCGGAAAAGTAAAAGGGGATAAAAATACAAGCCCAACTGTAAAGTATAAGTAATAGGAAGTACAAGTACAACTGAAGAAAAGAAAAAATAGATGTTGGGTCATCCTCCAAGAATCCTACCTGAAGGCTAGGTACAAATAGCCTCCTCAGCACTCCACGTCCGTCAGTCACATCCATGAACCGACTCATCGTAAGGACCACCTCCGGGTACCATCCAATCCAAGTACTCTTAGCCTCAGTAAACACTGTATGTTGTCTACATCCAAAACAATAAGGTGCGGGCAAAGCCTGTGCAGGGGTGAGTATAACGATACTCAATAGGGACCCCGAGACCCTCATGTTCCCACAAAAACCATCAAGGATAAACCACAATGTAAGGAAACAACAGATAACCCTACTTAGGTATATGCCCATACATATACATATGTTATTAAATAATACATCTCAATCATGAGGAAACCACAAAAGTACAGACTCAGCTTAAACCGGGATTTCTATTCTAGGGTTAGTATCAATTAACATCCCAAACACATTATCGAAACCCCACTTGCTGGAAAACTCCTCCTCTATTGAGTACAGTGGGTCTTCCGCGTCACATAGAGGCGCTTCCCACTAACCTTGTAATGTTAAGGTTCTTCTCATGTCGAGTACCGTGGATATTCTACGTCACACTGAGGCACTCACCACCGCGGGTCTGTCACCACACCCAGGCGCATCCCCTTGTAGTCGGAAGAGGTACTCCTCTTGTTGAGTTCTGTGGGATTGTCGCGTCACAAAGCGCGCTCCTCCACCTTGTGTCAGCCGCCACAACCAGACACTCCACACTGGGCTACTAAAGTCTCTCCGAGTCAAGCACTCGGTAGTTGTCGGGTCTTAGCCAGCTACTAGGTCTCCAAAATCTGCCCGCTCGTCACTGGAAGGATCCGCTCCACGAGCTATTGGTCGATACTCCAACATCCACAAATCCACACAGAGAAGTATCTCAAAGGTCTCCCACATCATAGGGGACTCAATGCAATAGACGACGCGTCAATTGGATACTCGATCAGTGAGTTATTATCATTTTAGACCTGGGGGCCCGGTTGGATTTGTGCACGACCCAATCTGACCGTATCTCAACTATTCCCCAAACTCTATTGAGGTATACTCAAAGGGACCATCATACACCAAGATTACCAAGCCTACTGACGATTCGTCAAATGGATGTTCGGTTCCATTGAAATGGCCAAAATAAAGTAAAGGGTTATAGTGGGCCTGAGTCTGGTCCGACCCGGTCAGACCAACTTGGCCCCACCCTATCTGGACCGACACGGTTGGGGTCGCCTGGCCTGACCTGTTAGGTATGGCCCGGTCCATTGGGCGGTCCAGCCTGTTAGGTTCGGTTCGGCCCACTAGGCGCGGCCCAACAAGCCACGAGGGGTCTCGGAGGGCCGTGTGGGTGTTGACCGATCACAAGGGTGTGGAACGGCTACATGTCAATGCAACGGTGGCTTGTCCCGGAGGGTGTCACGAGGGGATGGTTTAGCCAAGGCATCGCGAGGAAGTGGTCCAATTCATTCGGGGTGGCTTGGGAGGGCGCCGTGAGGCCAGTTCAGCTTGGAGGGTCACGAGGTGAGGCTCGGGGCGGCTCGGCCCGAGGTCAGTGTGGTGTGGTCGGGGCTGGTTCGGCTGGGGGCTCGGGAAGACAGCGGGCCGGGGTAGGGCGGTTGGGGAGAGTTCGGTTGGCATGCCAAATGGTGGTGCATCCGGGGCCAGTACGGCCGACGGCAGCGCGAGGCCAGCGGGGGGGGGGGGGGACGGGGCAGCTCGGGAGGCTGGCAGGCCGAGGTATGGCTCGATGTGCCCGGGGCGTGGTGCATCGCAGTCTGAGGCAGCCAGCGTGGGTGCGGGAATGCTGGGGGCGCGGTCCCTCTCGGGGCGGTGGAGCCTGTTCCACTAGAGTGCAGGAGCGTCGCGGGGTAGTGCAGGTTACGGAGGTTGCAGGTAGTGTTGTTGTTGCCATCATCTCCTTCAATGCCATTGATTCCTTCGTCGCCTTCAACATCGTTGTCACCTTCCTCCGCTTCGAAGAACACCACAAATCAACAATGGGTTATGGAGAGGATGGGCCATGTTAGTTTTCCCCGCACTCACCGCATTAGGGAGGTAGCATGAGGATTACCAAGAACATAAACCATAATGAGTTTGGAAGATATTTTTGATTCCCATAATCCCTCGTTAATTCCTATTCCCAACACCGCAATGGAAAAAGAGGGGATGACATTGGATGTGTTAATCAAATAATGAACAAACACCTACCTTTTTCTTTGTTCGTCGATGTTGGCAAGAGAAGACGCACGTCATTTCATTGGAGACAAACATGTCCTGCGCCGATGGGGGTCCTGAGGAAGAAGGTCGAAGGAGGCCATTCTTCGTAGTCGAAGGCATTCCTCATTGGCGTTCTTCGTCGTTGGGGCGTTCTTTGTTCTAATAAATATTTCTTCATTAGCGAGAGATTTTCACTCAAAATCACCTCCCTCGTTTTCTAACAAATGAATATATATGCCCAAGATAATAGATTATAATATCTATTAAGTTGTTGTCATAACATTCAAAAAGGGTATATTTAACACATGGTTTTCACATTTAATTGGTGTGATGGAATAATTACAATTTGCGGAGGTGTCAAGAGGCTCTCCCTCATTAATGTGGGAGTTGATAGGTTTTCCTCTCAATTAAATGGGTGGTTTAGTTTCGGTTGTTCCTCACCACCATAACCTCCCATGGGAGTTTAGGTTCGGGTGGACCCCACCACAATAACATCTCATGGGTGGTTAAGGTTGGATGGTCCCCACAGTTCAACTCCCACATGGGTTGTTACAACAAAATAAAATAAAATATGAGCTTATTTAATTTTATTATTTCCACGTAAAATCCAAAAATTAAATTCCACCCTCAAACAACTATTGTCGAGGTAAAAGTCTTCCTATAAAAATACTGGCACAACGACTTCAACGATGTTATCAGATTTCAATTACGAGCACAGGTTCAAAAGTTATAAAACCCTGCTCAAACATTCACTGAACGTACCTGAACAGAAAAATCAGAAATTGATTCCGAGAACACCGGGCATCATAATGATGGGCCGTGAGTTTTTTCAGACTTGTAATATTCCCATATATTTAAAAACATTACATATAAATTCCGGGTCTTTAAAATTATATTAATAAGATCACCTCATAGACCATGATCTATGATTCTCATTTGATTCATGTCATATGATCCTCCAAATCCATATATAATGATAATGATATATGTTTTACATTATAGGATTTTATATTATTATTATCATATTCTTTAACCTATATGATCAATTTAATATTATGTATGATCATTCAATGCCATATCCTACGTTTTCCCATAGTGAGCCTCTGAGAACAACATTTATTATGTTTCATTTCCCCATGTTTTGAAGATACTTTTTAAGTATGATATATGTAGAACATTTTCTATATGAGAAGAAAATTACTGGTTTTTTTTAATACCATTCATGAAATAATGTTTTTATATATCTAATATTAAGAAAACAGAAACTTTTATGTTTATAAGGATTCAGTTGTAATGATATGTATTGAATATTAATATAATATGATACACTCTTTGTGAATATAATATCCATGTAACTTATCATGTAAGTATAGAATAAAATATTTTATGTTTATTAATTTTTATGAATTAGATAGTAATTTGATAGTAAAAGTGATGTTTTTTTCAATAGTGTAACAAGCACATAATAATGTGTTTCTCTGACATCTTGTATTTCAAGAAAGTAAGAGTTATACTAGAAAATAATATATTGTTAATATCATTATTTTAAGTGTTAGTTATCACCTATCCATTATATTAGATGGATGTATTATAATAACTATATTATGATTAAATTTTTTTATTAAATATTGTTACATTAATCCAATAAATTTTATAGAATAAATATAAGGGTAAATCAAATTTTAACAGTAAAAATGTCAATTTTTTTCAAAGGTAGTTTGATCGCCTTATAATGGTAAATCCATTTTAAAAATAATTTTTGAAACATTAATATATTTTTTTGAGAAAAGATAATATTTTTTCAAATAAAAATCCAAATTGACATTTGTTTTTTTATTTTATGAGAACTTTTACATTTTTAAGAAAATTGAATAACACTGAATTTTAGTTCAAATATCTTCTCTATCATATTTATTGATATATATATAAAATATTTTTCATAATTGGTTAAAAAGTATAATTATTTAATTATTATATCATCTAAACCAATTTAGTTCATTAGAAGAAATTTCACAATGAATTTAAATATAAAATCTGGATATACTTCATAACAATTTTTAACTAAAAATTTGAATTTACATCCTGTATGCAAGATTAATATTAAATTAATTTCTCCCTCTTCTTTGATTGAAATTATTAAAAATAGATTACATACTTCGTATAAAAATAATTTATAATTTAAACTATGTTAACGGTATTTTTTAACCAAAAAATTAGTGACTGTAATTAAAATTAATTACAAAGATTAAGAGAAAAATTATCATATCAAGGGACTAAAACATAATCTAAAGAGCCCAAATAAAATCTAACCTTGAATAAAATCCATTTTATATGAATATTAATACAAAATAATATATTTTGTTGAATTTAAACCATTATTAGAGGTAATTTAAATGAAAAAATGTATGTGCAATTTTCTTATAAAATATCTACAAAAATGAAAATTCTCCTCTACTATAAAAAATGAATTCAAACTTCCCCTGCATTCACACTTATTAATTTTATTTTACTGATAAAACCATTTCCAAATTATATCCCTAAATAAATTCCCTCACACTATAGGCCCCACCTTTGTAATATACCTACATATATGTCATTTTTTAGAAACCAAAAAGTGTTAACCTAATAAGTGGTAACATTCATCAATATGAATTTTTAAATTAATTCATTATCAACTACTTTGATTTCTTATTAATTAATAAATATAAAATAAATTTGGTTTCCAAAATTTAATTAGTTATTGTTATGTTAAGGGTTCTATATACACCTATGCACACATCTATAAAATGGGTACCCAAATTACAGGTAGTGTACGATGAACATCTGCATCACGAGATTGCGTGATTCATTTTTCTTTTAATAGATCTCATTATGGGAAATTATGATGGAAAAAATATTTTTATATTATATATATATTATATTTATTATCTATTAATACTTTTATAATTGATACATACACAAAACTTCATGCTTTTATTTTATTTAAATATGATAATGTCTTTTGTGTTTGTGGATACTAAAACCTCCTCCAAGTGATGTGATACGTACAGACACTACATGAAATTCATTTTGTATGGTTTTAATTGAACATATATGGAATACATAACAAAAGTAATATATTCGTGGAATAACTGTATTTTTATAAATTCAATATATCAATTTCGTTGACACCATTTCACACACTAAAAAAGTGATAACATCTTTCCAAGACGTCTAGACTACCGCCTCCTCGACGTGACATGATTTATTTTACATCCTAATAATTATATATATAACTATATATTATTATGTTGAATTTTATTTATGATATTACTATAATTATGTAAATATAAATGTTACTTACCTTATTTTTATTATGATCATTTAAAAATAGGAACATTATTCATTCTTATATATGGAATAAATTCTCTATGATCGTAACATTGGTTCATTTTTCATAACCATAATTCATGATTGGTTTTAAAAGTAAAATTTATTTATAGATATTATATTAATTTCATTATTATTATTCTAGATACATTTATATAATTTCCCCTTTGACAATATTTTTTCTAAAAAAATTTGTTTTTGACACTTTACAAAATATGTTCAAAACACCCGATATAAACAAAATTGATTAGACAATTGATTCATTAAATGTAATAAGAGAAATAAAATTAATGATAAATTTGAAAAGGTTTATTAAGAAATTAAAAATTTAATATATGTTTTTTATTCGGGAAGAAAAATACACAAGGGACAATTCAGACTCCTGGTAATGTAATTGGTTTCAATCTGGTTTTGTTGAGGAATTTCTTGATGATATGCACTATTAATATTCTTAAACATGAATATAATACAAAAATGAATTTATATATCCATATTTTATCTATTGTAATTTTTTTATTGTTTTTTGATAAATTAAATTCCTTCATGGTGCATATTATTTAAATGTCTAATGTCGTATGTGACAAATTAGGTGTTTAAGGATTTATTTCAACATATATTCTCAATGTAAATATTCCTAATATTATTTTATATATTAATTTATTTGTATATAAATGGTTTATAATAGGAATTTTATGCATATTTTTAATTTCATTCAAAATTTTGAAGATATATATTTTTTGCGTGTATTATAAGTAACATTTTAATAATAAGAAAAATGAATCTTCTATTCAATACATCCACAAAACAATGACTTTTTTACCATAATTTACATTAATTTATTTTTTCCTTCTTTTAAAAGATTTATATTTTAATGAGATGAAAAAACTTTCATCTTTATTTTGGGTATTTTGGAATTGAATTTGTTTTCAAAAAATGGGAAATGTTTAATTTAAAATGATAATTTTTTTAAAGAAATTGGTTTTTTGAAATATTGAAGTGGTTTTTATAAGATCTGAAAAGAGTTTTTCTAATGATTGAATTTTTTTGCATGTTTTGGTTTTTTGATATTAAAAATGATGGGTTTTTTCAGATAGTGTTGGTTTATCCCATTATAGCTTAAAAAATGGGAGAACCAAGAGAACAATCTTATACATAGTTTAATGATTATAATTTTTAGAAGAATATATTGTAAGATGGTTTTATAGTTATTCGAATCTATAAGGGTTTATTAAGGGTTTTATATGGGTTCAATGTGATGATGGTCCAAGATACCAACATTAATTTTCTATATTTTTTGTGGATTTTTTTTTCAATAGAAGAAGGGTTTATTTCTTTTTTATATCTATTACTAAAATTTTTATACTCATATTAAATTTTAAATTATTTTATAATGAAATATAGATTATTAAGGAATATTAATAATTCATCATTTATGTTACAAAGGCTTTTCAAATAAGATATCATTATATAATTTCTTAATTTTTATGATAATCGAAAAATGAATACTATTTATAAGTTTCCACATTATATTTTCATTGGTTTTTATGTATCATTTATGGGATAATTACATAATACCCTAAACCAAAAAAAATACTAAATGGGAGATAAATTAAATTTATTGACCTAACTCCCGATTATGTAACTTTTTTTTCAAGGCCATTAGTTGTAATGAATGTGTGGTTTTTACCACATTAGAAGTTTGGTTAATATTAATATCCTTCCCTTGATTTATTTTACCTTATGTTATGTTTAAAATGTTATATTATTTAATTATTATCATTTTTTATTAAAACAAATGTCTATTTTGAATGGGTTTTTCTAAGAGGAAACGTGGAATATATAGTGGTATTAAACTGAGAAGAATATGTATATCCAAATAATCATCATGAGATTGCTGGAATTTGAACTTTGGTTTTTTCAGGGATGAACCAATTGACATAAGATCTAAATGTTTATTGTATCCAATATAAAGAGGAAAATTATCTATGTTATATAAACATGTCGTTTGTGGATCATTTTATAAGGCAAAATCCACCATAATTCAAAGGATCATTTGAAGAAATTCTGTTTGAAGGATGGATTAAATCATTAAAAATAGATTTTATGTAATGAGTTGATTGGATCGCCAAAAGGTAACCCTTCGAAATTATCATTTATTAATAGATGGTTATGATAGGTGGTCAACGGTTAATAATATTACATATTGTGAAAATAAATATTCATTTTTATGTGATGTATTTAAGAATATTTTCCTAAGGCTATTTGACTTAGGAGAGAAAAAAATTCCTATATAAGATTTTTATTGAGTTTAGAGATGATATTTTGATATGTTATAAAATATAAGAAGAACATTAATGTAAATGATGGATTATTTATAAAACCTCAAATGAAAAGAAACTATTTGGAATGTTGAGTAAGAGTGAATTTTTGTTTCAAAAAATTGAATTCATTGGAAACATTATTTCTAAAGATGGAATAATTATTGATTATACTAAAATAAAATTTATTAGAGAATATCCATGACCCAAATACATAACTGATATTTATAGATTTTAGGTATTTCTGGGTTAATTCTAATGGTTAGTTGAAAAGAGGGCTCGGTTATCAATCCCACTTACAATGATAACATGAAAATGAGTTAAGTTCTTTTTGGAAAAAGAAAGTGATGATTATTTTTAGGAACTGAAAAAATATAGCAGAATTCTCATTTTTAGAATTTTCATACCTATATTTTGATTATTCATAATAGTAATGATTAATTGAATTGAATTTTATATTTCTTAATACATAAAAATTAGTTAATTGCTTATGCCGGAAATCATTTGAATCCTCATGTGTTGAATTACCTGCACAAAATTTGGGATTAGTAGTTATTGTTTTCTTTTGAATTAAAATTTTAGAAGAATAATTTATACATAATAAAATTTTAAATTTATATAAATAACCAATTTTTTAAGTGTATTATCACTCAAAAATAATTTAAAATGTAACATATAAGATGGAAGGAACTAATCAAGAATTATGATTTCATGATTCAATGTCATCCTACAAAAGAAAACCAGATGGGAGATGATTTGAGATAGAAAAGTAATTTCATATTAACCATTTTATGTTTTAAATTTATTCCTTTGGAAAATTATTGAATTAAATTTTTGATAGGATTGATGGATTTTTGGACATTATTTGTTTTGTTTCATGTTTCAACAATGTTGAAATTTTTAGAAATAATTACTATGGATCAGAAGGTAGATCAATATATGTAAAATTATATAATACATTTATAATGGTATGTTTATGATTATAAAATTGATGGAGAAGATGTTTTATGATTTTAAATAAAAACCATGTGTTCCTTATTATTCACAGTTACGGAAGCAGTAAGTGGATAATAATTATAGTTATATTTTTTTTCATTGATCCCGGAAGCACTAAGATATACAGAGACCTTCATATGTATTACTCTTGGGGTGGAATGAAAATAGATATTATTGAACATAGCATAAAGAGTATCACTTGTAAAGAGGTTAATGAAGAATGGAAGTTACTAAAGGTCATACATTAACCGTTTTGGGTTCTAGTGTGGATGTTGGAAAATATATAACCAAATTTTGTGGTAGGATTTCCAATGTATTTTCTATATAATAGTTCTATTTGGGTTTTTTTATCGACTTAATAAATATTAACATTTTATTCCCATTCAATATAATGTTTCATAAGATTATCTTTACAGAGTATTTCTAAATATAATTTTATGGTTATATGGAGTTCCTCTATCTATTGTATCATAATTTGATCCTTGTTTTACATCAAATTTTTTAATAGGCTTTTTAATTCATTGGGATATGAATTAAATTTTAGTACAACTATTCATCCTTAATATGATGGAAAACATTGAAGATGATTTATTCCATGGATGATATTCTTCATTATATCTCAAGGAGTTATCATGAATGTTTGTATTAATTAATTTCCTCGATTGATTTTTTTTATAATAATTTTTTTTATTAAAATATAAAAATGGGACCATATGAGGCATCATATAGAAATTGAGATGATACATTAGATTTTCGTGATTATTTTGTAGGAAGGAAGTTTATGGTACTCAAGTTGGTAAACGAAAAAATAGACAAAGTTCATGTGATTAAGTAAGACATGAGGAATGCTCATATGAGGTAGAAAATTACAATGATAATTGGAGGAAATTTATTTCATTATTGGTAAGTGATAATGTCTTCTTAAATATTCCACATGGGGAGTTTGGATGCATATTGGTATGAAAGGGAAGATGAATACATTGTTCATTGGACAATAAAAAATCCTTGGGAAATTATGATCAGTTACCCACTGAGTGGAATTACTTATGAGATTACCATAGGTGTACAATGTATTTCATTCCCCATTGTAAGGGAAGTATGTACTATATTTATCAGATGTTTTGATTCCTCATGTAATTCATCAAAAATAAAATATTTCATATGGGGAACAATAATTTTAAGATATTGACTACATAGAGAAATTGTTGAAGGATAAGGTGATTCATCGGATTAAGATTTTAGCCAAAAACCATATGGTTAGGGAGGTAAAATGATAATTATAAAATTAAATAAGGGAAAATTATTCCCAAATATTTTAAATGTTAATAAAATTGTGAGGATGCAGTTTCCAAATGGGGGAATAAAGCAAAATCCCATGTAATTATAAAATTAGTATTTTCCATATTTATTAATATTTATGAATTATAAGGTATTTTTTTCCATAAGAGGGGAGCTATGTCTAATAACATATATGACATGCAACAATGAGTTTCTCCAAAACCATTCATTACATGAAAGAATGAGTTATATTGAAAAACAATACAATACAAATATTGTTATTATAAGTGGAATTTATCACCTAGGAATTATATTGGAAGTAATGAATAAATCTAATTATCTTTTATTACACATTTCTGTTAAATGTTTTTCAATAATACAATAAAATCTATTTTCTTAAAATAGGAATAAATCCAATCTTTTTTGTAAAAAGACCATTATTATTTAAAGTTAGTTGTATGACCATGTAATAAAGGGCTGATTTAATGTAAAATTTTTGACACTTTTTAAATTTTAATATACCAAGAAAAACTTTATTTTAAAAATTTAAATATCCAAATTTACTTTTGTTTAATTTTTTTTATTTTCTTGTGTACTTTTACATTTTCATGATTAGTGAATAAAACTAAACATTAGTTCAGAACATTATCTTACCAAATTCAATATATAGTTAAATTTTTATTTTACATGCTTTGAAATTATGATATATTATTTCTATATTTAAAATTTAATTCATTGGAAGGAATTTCACATTGAACTTAGATATAAAAATAGCATAGTTTTGAACATTCTTAAAATAAACACCTTCTTTATCATCCCATTCATGAGATTAATTTTAAATTAATATCATCCCATTATATGATTGTAATTTAAAAAATTATTCCATAATGTCTATAAAAATAATTTCAAATTTCTAATAATGTGAGCAACACTTTTACAAAAAAATTTAGGGAAATTTAAAAAAATTAATTACATTGATTAAGGGGTGACTTATCTTTACCATTGCCTAACCCTTATACATAAAGGTTAAAATAACCTATAAACGTTCCCAGAAGTCATATTATGTTCATATTTAGAGTCTATAATCCATTTTCAGTAATTGGGAATATTAATGGAGCCTCCTAACATGGATAAAACACTGGTGGAATTCCCTTTTAAAAAATTTACATGAATTTCCCTCCAACACCACTATAAAAAAGAAATCATACATCCCATGTTGTTACTTCGCTCAAGCCAATTTTACTCATTCAAAACCATCAAAAATAACACCCAAAACCCCATATCCTCACCCAAGTGGCCTCAAATTTGGATAAAATGCATCCAATAATTTTTATGGTGCAATCCAAAAAGGTGTTACCTGAAGAGGAGGTCACATTCCTCAATTTGAATTTATTACATTGTTTTCTTGACAATTACTTTTATTTATTATTATTAAAATTTATTATAATAATATAAATATCCTAATTTTAATGATATTTTTTTTATTATAAGGGTTACCCTACACATACACACACTTCCATTGAATGAGTATTGAAATCACCATTCATGTACGGGGAAATATTGTGTCACGTAATGATGTCGTTCATTCATCACATAACACCGCTAATGGTTGGGAATTATCATTGAAATTTTTTTTATGATATATACATATGGTATTTATGATTTATCAATAATTCTGAAATTTATATATACACATAACTGCATTCTTTCATTTTTTTTGTAAATTTTATAACGTTGTTTGTGGACGTGCAGTTGACCGCATCCCCAAAGCGATGTGACATGTTAAAACACTTCATGGAATGTATTGAGGATGGGATTAATTAATTATAAGTGAAATAAATAAAATAAACAAGATTATATGGATATTATTTTCTTTTATATACATACAATATATCATTTTCTTTAACAACTTTTCACACACTAAAAAAATGAAAATTTTATTCGTGAGAGTGTGGACAAATGCCTCCTCAATGAGATGTGATTACATTTTATAAAAAAGACTCATATATATAAGTACAATTTATTAAATAAACTTTTATTTAACATATAATGATTATTTTTTGAAGACCGATGTTACATATCACCTTTCTATAATGATCATTAAAATATTGGAATGCTACTCGTGCATTCATACGACCTACCATCTCTATGATTGTAATGTTGAATCTTTTTTATTAACAATATTGAAAGATAGGATTTAAAAAAATTATTTTGGAATAAATATGATAATTATTCCATGATAATTATAATTGATATGTTTATATTATAGACCGTATGACCATAGTTGATCTACCATAGTCATTTTTACACATAAAATAAATACGGTCAAAAAAACTGACGTAAAATTTATCATTTTAGTACTTGATTAAATCATTGTAAAAAGTTAAAAAAATTAAGAATTTTAAAAATGGTTATGAATATTTTAAATAATCAACAAAATTGTATTATTAAAAATGATGAAGACACAAGTTACAAATTATAATTAATATTAGGGATTTGGTCTCAATTTCATTTCATTATAGCATTTCTTGATGATATATATTTTTTATAAGGATTGTATATACCTCCATTAAAATAATATATCCATAATTTATATATTACCATGTTCTATAATTTTCCAAAAAAAATGTTATTCTATTAGTGTTCTTACTATTTAAATTTTCATATTGGTGTCGGGAATATTGAATTTTAAAAAAAATTAATTTCAAAATATTTTCTCCATGTCAATAATTATAATATTAATTTAAATATTTATTTTTAACGATATAAAAGCGTTATAAGAGAGTTAATTATTTTTAAAATTTTATTCATGTTTTTTCAAAATAGAATATTTTAGCATGTTTTATATGGAACATTTTTATAAACAAAAAATTAATTTTATATTCATAGTATATATAATGATAAATACTTTTCTAATGATATGAACAATATTTTAGTTTTAAATTACATAGAATGATTTAATTTTTTATTAGTTGAAAACCCTAAATTCTTTATAATTTTTATTTTGGTATTGAAAATATTTTTCCAAAATAAATGATTATTTTTTTCGAAAATGGGATTTTGGTATGAAAATTTAATTTTAATACATGATTGTGATTTTCATATGATATTAAAAATGATGAAATATTTTATCTCATGTTTTGGTTGTTGGGCATCATAAATGATTGGTGTTCTCTAATAGCAATCGACAAGCTCGTTATAGCATAAATGATGGGTACACCTAGATAGTAGTTCAATGCATTGGGTAATGATTATATTCTCCAAATAATTATATTTAAAAATGGTTTTATGGTGATTTCAATCAATAATGGTTCTATATGGGTTCTATCATACATTAATTTAATGATTCAATTAGGTAGCTACATGAATTTTATATCCCTTATAGTTAGTTTTCATGGAAATTATATGCTTTAAAATGTTAAAATAAATGAGATTTACTAATGAATGATTTTTTTTTGAAAAATTTAAGGTTTTAAAAAAAGGTATTTTCAAGAGTTTTAATGTTTATCAATGGAATAATATTTTATTCTATTAATCATGAACTGAACTTTTTATGCTCAACCAATATTTTTAATGTTTTGAATAAGAATTAATTATAATTAATGGATTATAATAATTCATTCTGAATGTGGTGAAGATTTTTTATAAAATATATCATAATTTAATTTCTAAAAATTTTAGATTATGAAAAAATTGATAATGTAAGGACATTTCTACCTTTTTTATGTGGTTTTGTTATGTATGATTTGTAGCCCAATTTACAAACACTCTAAACCTAAAAAGATATTCAATGTACGAGAAAGTAAAATTCATTACTTAACTGATGATTATTTTGTATTTAATACCTAATCATTATAAAATTGGTTTGGAAATTTCCAATTGGTCTTATATTTAAGGACCAAATATAATCTTTCTAAACTAAAAAAATAATATTCACAATATCAAAAAACATTCCTTAACTATATAGTTATACCTATACAACCTCAACAGAAGAAAAGATATAAAATAATATCAACACCCAATGAAGGCCAGTTACACTCACTACACATTCACACAAAAAGAATAAAACACAACCAATTAAAACGAAAAACAAATGAACACTATAATAATAAACATCAAACAACCTCTTTTATATGTTGTTGTTAAACATAATTCATTTTTAACACCACATTAACAAATATTCACTCTATAAAAACTAACATCCATTGAAAAAAATTTAATTACTTAGATTAAATTTTGAGAAAGGGAATTCAATACTTTAATAGTTGAAAATAAGGGTTACATAATGATAATCATGAATAAAATATTATATTCATTGAGACAAAAATAATAATAATCTTAATAAAATATTATTCACCCATTCACCATAAATTTCTCTTAAAAAAATTTCATTATTTTTTAAATAAAAACATCCATTAATTTAATGAAAAGTTGTAAATTTTAATATATTCTTATGAATAATAAAAATAAAATAGTATACCCTAAACATAATCCAAGCTTTATACAATGCATTGAATTGATGAGAATAAAAGATTTTTAATACTAAGTTAACAACCATGGAAAACATTTGGAAAATATCACACAAGTTCCTAAATAATCTTTAAACCCAAAATCACTAAAACTAAACTTTAATGAATGAAAATAATTTTCAAACATAGTAGAATCATTAAAATAGTGATGAATAGTGAATGTAAATGAGAAGTTGTGGAGTACTGAATTTCATAATTGTTTGCTTTTATAAAGATAAATAATCCATATATAAATCACTATAAGATTAAAAATTTGAATCTAAATCTAAATAATTGATAAGTAATGAGAATAAAATTATTTAGGAATTTAAAGACATTAAAATTAACAATTCTGAATTTTGATTCTAAAAATTTCATAAACGGATACATTAAACATGTATAAAATTATAAGAAATAATGTATATAATCATGAACTGTAGTGAAAATTAATAAAAACTAAATATATTATATTAATTGAATAAAGATATTAGCATAACAAAAACTGATTCAAAAAAACAAAAAAAAATTACTCCTTATAAATGAATAATGGAACATCTTATTCATATCACTCATAGAAACTCATAATAACCAATCTTCAAATTACTAAAAAAATTCTAACGTCATATATATGGACAGTATCTTATTATTATATTTATTATGATATATATATGGGTAAAAAATATAATATTTAAGCTGTAGGCCACAAATATGTGAATAATATATAAATTTATTGATATATCTATTTTATTCAAATGATATGTTATGACATTTATGATTCTAAAAAACTTTTCAAATACTTTTAGCATTTTGTCCAATATTATTTAATTTTCAATGTTAACCCTGCAATTTTATTAATAAAATATAAAAATTAATATTTTAAAATATAATATTGTAGTGAACATTATCCAAGAAAAAAAGTGAAATTATCAAATTCCCCAAAATTATGTCACTCTATACATTGTAAAGCCTCCATTTTATTCATTTCTTGTGATGTGCATTCAATGCATAACTATTTCTTAACAATTTTGAATAATTAATCTATTGTTTAATATTATATATATTATGTATTGAAACTAAAATATTTAATTTCAAGTTATTATTATCTAATAATGAAATATTAAATAAAAATTATTCTTATTTGAATAATTATAAAAAACTAAAGGTTTTATTGTTTTTATTTCATTTTGAAATAATACAGTAAGAATTTCAATTATTATAAAATTATATATTTTTATATTAAATGAATTTATATTGAAAAAATGATAATATATCCAATAAAATGTTTATTAGGTTATGTAATTTTCCATTCTCTATATTATAACAATTTTAAAAAATGTTTTTGTGTGCTAAATGAGTGATATGATAAATATTACATGTTAATGTAGACAATAATCATGAAATATGAATTCAACTAAATTTATTGAATAATAATTGTTTGATAAATTATGCATATAATCTTAGACCATGTCATCCTTAAATTTCTAAAATGTTTTTTATGATTGTCTATTAAAATATAATAATATATATTATAATTACATTTTAACTCAAAAAAATTTATAAAATGTATTTCTAATGATTTAAAAAGATTTAATTATTTTTAAACTAAGAAATTGAAAATAAAAATAATTTTTAAATATAGATTATGTTTTCAATTTTTTTCATACCATTATCACGTGACCTATAACTATTCTTACATATAGTTAATAATATATTGAAATGCACAATTTATACTTAAAGTTTTATTTCATAATGTAATTTAACCTTACAACCTAATCTCTCTCGATAAATAATAGTAATGTTCAATATGTTAGTAATTTCCTACATAGAAGATACTATAAAACCATCTATTTTAATGGAAATTTATTTAAAATATATTTTACAATTATAACCAAAATAGTATTAAAATTTACCTTCTATTAGTTCTATTATTTTTTAAGGGAAATAAAATTTTTTATTTTATTTATCAACAAAAAACCACAATGTATCCAAATAATTATTATTAAAATCAATTTTTATAAAACAGAGAAGAAAATAAAAATAAAAATATCATTTATAATATTTTGTAATGATGACTAATTTTTCATTTTATATCATATTTACTATATATTAACATATATTGTTTTTAATAATTCTTTTGATAAAATCTATCCCTACTTTTTCATGTTGTACTTAAAAATATTATATTTTTCTCTATAAAGTCTATAAATAATTATTATTGGATTTTTTTAAAAAAAATAAGAAATGTAGAAAAAATTATTTTTATTTTGGAACATCATATATTTCTCCTTAAATGTACACCATATTCAAAACCACGTTACAACATATTTCTATAGGTATTATAACACTACCTATAAAGGTAGTGTAGAGAATTTATAATACATGTACAATAAGAATTTTGTATAGTTTTACAATAAAACTAATACTTTTCATGAAGAATTGTTTTGTAGGCCAAAACATTTCCCATGGATCCCTATGTACATTAGGAAATTACTAGCCAACTTGCCACATCACCTCAACATTGTCAAGAATATCAGGTAGTAATATTATATAGCATCCCATTGGTGATGGATTAGATTAGAAATAGTCACAAATAATAACTACCAAATCCAATGATTAAATAGTGGATGTGGAAAAAATGTCATGGGTCCACCCAACAATGTATTGGGTGCTATAAGAATATAACAACATGAGGTGAGGAGATTGGTTGATAAATGAAACGGTAATATAGAATGTTTGTTTCCATATAAATGGGTCTACTGGAATATATGTGTATGGTTCTTATGGGTCAACAAGACATTTAATACTATGGTCTGTGGTTATTTAGTCCTCCAGGAAATACGATGGATCCCTATAAAGTATTTTAAATAGAGGGATTATCATGTAATTGAATATATATAATTTACTACCACAATAATATAGTTTTACACCATGTAATAGTCATTTATAATATCATAATAAAGATAAATGTCTCTATAAATAATCAAAATAATGATCAGTATCCAATAACAAAATATCATGTATTAAATAATTCAATAATTTGATTAAAATTAGAAATCATGTCATGGAAGAATATTTAAACCCTCTGTAAAATATAATTTATTATTGGAATTTCAATATTGAGAGAATTAAAGGTCAAATGAAAATCTTATAGAATAATTATTAATGGAAATGATCATAAAATATTTCATTAAAATTATTAATTGGATAATATTAATAAAAATACATCAAAAAAATAAAATATTATAAAAAAACTATTGTTACATCGAATAATGTATATAGTGGGTGTCTTATAAACACATCTAATGAAATGAGGTTTTAAATGATAATTTTTTTGCGTACTCTATCTGGGAGAACATATAATATATATAATCAACAATCTAAGGAATGTTTATGTTTTAATTATCATTATAATGATATATAGATTGTGGAGAATAAATAAAATATGGAGGAGGATCAAGACCATATATCTTACATTGAATCAATCGGAATATAAATGATATTTTGGACATGGAAAATGATGCATAAATGCAATATATATTCAACCAATACATATATAATATTTTAAAAATTAATTGTTAAGGAAACTAAGGAACACTTTAATAGATCTTTAAAAATGTACATTCGATGTTTGAAATTCAATTGAATATTCATATCATAAATTAATTTTCAGTCATATTAAACATATTCATCAATAATTATTATTATTGGATTATTACTGTCAGGACATCAAGGGAAAAATAATATTATTCAAAAAATATTAATAATATATTATTAGATGAATATTTTCATATACATAATAAAATAATAGTTATTCATTCTCAAACATCTAAATGAAATGATTAAAAATTTGAGAAGATTTTCGATAGATGAGGCTATATGAATGGTAGTGTATATTTTTTTATTATTGGTCAATTGTTTTGGGGTCCCGTGGCGAGTATATAGTTAATATTTATGTAGAGAAATCTCATATCAAATGAAAATATTAAATAAAAAATAGAGATTCCTAAAGACTACAGAATAATTATGTTCACTAAAATGATTTATATAATATTAATCATCCAAAAGTTAAATGATGAATTGTTATTTTATGTTCCACCAATGAAGTAATATCGATTACCATTAGACCAATAATTTATATAAAATATTCATTTCAGTCCTTATTTTTTATAAACTGTTAAAAAATTTAATTTAAAAATATATATATATATAGTGTACCATAACCAAGTAACAAATAATTGAATATTAAATAAATAAATAATAAAAATATATAGTTCAACAAAATGGTGGAGAAAAACAAGATTCCGAGGGTGAATATAAAACATGTATTTACAAAAAAAAATTAATCCTCTAAAATGGAGATTGAAAAGGAGTTGTTTTTGATGAAAACTATGGTAATATGAAAAATGGAAATAGATAATTATGCTTTTTTCACTATATTAAAGGAAAATTATTTTAAAAATATGTTTGAAATATTAATGTTGGACTATGATTTTTTCATTCTAGAGGGGGTTCATCACAATTTCAACCAATTATAAGTATTAATAATTTGATTTTACTCTATAATGGAGAATCGAAAAATAAATTCCGTTGTGTTCTACACCACCCTATAAATTATAATGATAATTAAAAGTTTGATTAGGAATGTCATGTGTTAATTTTATTGAGTGAAATAATTATGATATTTTTTGTTATATAAAAATTAAGAATATCTTTTGACTCAATTTAAAATATTTTCATTTCAAATTATATTTATAACACTTTAAAATAATTAAATTACAACTTTATTAGGTATATAGTTAATAATATGTTTTGTATTCCAGTGATGAATTTTCTAAAACCATACTGAAAATAAAGATATAAATTCTAATGGGTTCTTCCATAATTCATCATGTGAAATTAAAATTTCAAAAAACATAATATATTGGATATGTGTGGTTTTTTATTTATCAATCATTGGAAATGAATCATTCATGAAAAATAAAATTAATAAATATATGCAAATATTGATTTTTTTAATTAATAATTAATAATAATTATAAGTTCTATATGACTGTTAAATTAGGTGATGACGGAGAATTTATAAATTAAATATATTAGATAATTTTAAATTTTTTATTGTAATTAATAATGATTCAGAGATAGATCATGTTCAGGGGTAATGAAATTTTGTTTAATGGAACCATTATAATTTCTAATGAGGTGGATTTGAATTATTAGTGTCAAGAGATTCATGATTGAATTTAGATTGAAAGTAATAATGTGATTCAATGACTCTATATCAATGAATTAAGGAATATCACTAAACATATATTGATAAAATCATATAGTTGCGTCATTTATTCTTGCATAGATTTGATATAGAGTATCTATGAAATTAATATTCATTAATATGTATTTTCATATCGTGAAATTAATATCAGATATTTTTACTAGTTGGATAAAATTTGATGAGTAAAATACTATTATATGAACCTGAAACCATCGTAAATGAAACCATGAATCGAAGAAGTAATTTTAATAAGAACAATAATTAACATGTTGATTGAAATATTCAACACCAAAATTTATGACATTAAATTTTTCAAATGCAACATTTTTTCAATGAATTTTATTCCAAAGTATGTACCATTATGAAGTAATCCATTAATTTTAGGTACTTCTATTTTATAAATAGAGATTATTTTATAGAATATAAAATTTTTAATTTCACTAAACAATTTTTTGAATGTTTATTTTTGTTATTGATAAAACATTAAAATGAATTAATCTTTTTATATAAACCATTATTTTTTAAAAAATACTATTATTTTTATATAATATATATTTAACATTGAAAATGGAATTTTTGGATTTGATCAATTCCCAATGTGTTTCTCCTTGTAGAAAATATTCTATTCCTATAGAATTTTCCTTTTTTTTGAAACTTTTTATAAAGACACACTGGAGTTTATTTCTCTCCAAAATTAGAGTTAAATGGTTAGTCTTCCCATTACATTGTCTATTAAATCCTTTACAATCTATTAGTTTAATTATTTATCATTGATATTAAATATGATAATTCCTACATACTCCTACAAACGTCATTTTATTGATTATATTCACCAATCAATAATTATATTTTCTTAAAATAGATATCATAAATGTTTTGAATTGGTTATTTATTTGTATCTCCCAACCAAATTTATCTTTTATATTAAAATAATACTAAAAAAATATTTGGCCACGAAATCAATATTCTATAAATGTGTAAATATATTTCCAATATTATACCATATATCCCGAACCACATAATTAATTCAACAAACCAAGGGCTCATTATTGAAATCCTTAAAGAAAAAATTAATTTCATTCAATAATTTAGGTACATGATATATATAGACTATATAAAATGGTTAGATATTTAAATGATATTGGTTTTGGATAAATATATGAATTTCCTTATTGATAACTTTTGATATATAAAATAATATGAAATATAAAAAGTACATTTCCCTAGAATATTCATAAAAGACTTACATTCAATGGCCTAAATGATCTTTTGTGGCTGAAGAGAAAAAAATGGGTATTAAATAATGATATATAATACATGAATGTTGAGATGAAAAATCTAACATATTAGATAATTCTTCATTTAATTACATGAATCATGGAAAAATAAAATGTCTATCTACAATGGGTTGAAGAATCATAATGATGAGATTAATTAATGATGTTATTTTTCCATATTGTGGTAAGAATATATAAAGTGAAATGTGTCCCCCTTTTGAAAGAAAAATCAGATTATGGGAGATAGAAATATTTTAAATCATTTTTCTTGTATAAATTTCATTATGGACCTACATTTAGTATCCATTTGTATAATGATAAATTACTATATATTATTATTTCAAGGGGAAGAATAATTTTAGTTCTTCAGTTTCTTTTACTAAAATATTAATGATTTAGTTATTACATTTATTATAATAGTCCGTGTAGAATGATTCTCATCTTATTTGTTCATTGTTACTCAATATTTAATGATACAAAGACTATACAAATATTCACAAGTATAATGTTTTTTGTTAATGTCATTTTTGAAAATTTGAACATCATTTTTTTCACTGATGTTGAAGCTTGTGACCGAAAAAATATGACTTTTGATGATGGTTAGTATAAATAGATATCGAAAAATAGAAATTTTAATCTTCCAACATCATATTTTTAGTAAACTGACACACAAATTCTAATTAAATATTGATTTTAATATCCATTTTTTATATAATCTGATATAAAATTCATTTTTGAAATCATTTTTTCAAATAACTGATAGTAAAAATGTATACCAAATTGTATATTATATTTTAATATTTTATATAACATGTATTAGATCTAAAACCAAGTTATAGATCAAATGTTATGGATAACGAAAGCTGGTCTTCTCGATGATCTGATAGATACCACTAATTTCAATGAAAACATGAGAAAAAAGAATGAAAATTACATAAATCGAATGAAATAAAATTAACTCAAGGCTTTGAAAAAATTTCAACTCTTTTAGTAGTTTTCTTCAAATTTATATGTTGTTTATTTTCATAAGTCTTAATATTAGGATATAACTCCTATAATAATGATAATATTGATCAATAAGGAATTTTTCACCACATTATTAAATCTCATCTAGATTTTTTATATTAATAAATCAATTATTTGAATAAATCATCATTATATAAAATATTATCAAAAAAAATTTCATTAAAGGAATATAATTATAATGAAATAAAATAAATTGAATAGATATCATGTGGAAATCATCTATTCATGCCATATTAAAAATTTTATTGAATCGATAAGGTCAAAAATGATGAATTAAAGAGAATATGTATTTACATATAATGAAAGAAAATATTTTCAATGGTTTTTTATTAAAATATATGTGGGATTATTAAAATTGAAACACACATTGTGAAAAAATCAATATAATATTCTCACATATTTGAAGATTAGTTTTGGTGTTAGTGTTTCATAAAATTGGTGTTAAAAGGGATATAAATTTGTTTTATTATTATTGTTTTTTCTTAAATATTATGCCCAAAAATACCAACCGATATCATTTTTTTCATCAGTTTTTAAATAAATGGACACCAATAAGTATTTTTATATTTTTGGCTTTGCTTTTTTACAAAACTTACTCTAAAACATTAAAAAATATTATTTTTTATGTTAGTTCTAAAAAAACACATTATAGTATTTTTTAAAATTTCTATGTTTGCTCTCATTTAAAATTCAACGATTTTATTAGCCATAGAGATAAAGTGGATTTATGGATCAATAGTTTTAGATGTCGAATGTTGAAATTCTCTATCATAATTCTTCAATATGTCCATGTTTTGAAGCATATAACTTTTTAATCCTAACATCGTTTGATCTACACCACTAGTTAAATAAAATATTTAGAAATTATCTAAATCTTTTAAAACATTTTTATCATAGGGTTTTTAAAAAATTATATCAAAAGAGGTATTTCCATTGGTTAATGAAAAAATTCAGCTTTAAAGTATTATAATATTCAACTTCTAACAATCATAATTGTTGAGTCAATAAAGTGTTCCTTATGACTTTTCCATTTCTTCTTGTTTTGAAAATCACAAACACCTTATATATAAGAAAATATTATTTTTACCCCCATAAGGAAAATTTACTTCTTTAAGGAAATTTACCTTAACCTAGATTTTCTCATACATAACAATATTATTCTAAAATTCAAAAACCGAATTCATAACCAAATTTTTGGAGCCATATAATGAAAAGATTTGGAGCATTCTGTTTTTAGGATCTGAATTCTGGATGTGATCTATAATGGAGTTTTAATATGAATTCTAGACTCCGAACTATTTAGTAGTTCGACTCCAAACTCTGAAGAAGTTCGACTCCGAACTCTTAAGAAGTTCGACTCCCAAATCTCAAGTAGTTCGACTGTGATCTCTAAAGAAGTTCGACTCCAAACTCTTAAGTAGTTCGACTCCGAACTCTGAAGTAGTTCGACTCCGAACTCTGAAGTAGTTCGACTCCGAACTCCTAAGTAGTTCGACTCCGAACTCTCAAGTAGTTCGACTCTGAACTCTGAAGAAGTTCGACTCCGAACTCTTAAGTAGTTCGACTCCGAACTTTCAAGTAGTTAGACTCCGAACTCTGAAGGAGTTCGACTCCGAACTCTCAAGTAGTTCGACTCCGAACTCTTAAGCAGTTCGACTCCGAACTCTTAAGTGGTTCGACTCCGAGATCTGCAAGTTCAGAATCCGATCTCTGGTGAAACCAGACTCCGAATTTCTATAAAACAGATTCTGAATATTTCTTAACATAGACTCCAAAATTCATTTTGGTTAGACTCCGAACTTTTAGCTTGCTTACACTCCGAAATATTGATTAGCTTTTAATTACTTATGCTTCATTTCAAAATGATGTCGTACATTCAGTTATATATAGTTTCTTATAAAACAATGTCATCTATTCTGTTTCTAATTAACCATTGGTTGAGTTACACGTGTACAGGTCCCTCCGAATTTCATGGAAAATATAACCGTTGGAAGAGGGAGCCGATCGTTGGAAATTTTCCTATTAATAGGATCTCATTTGAAAGAGCTCAACACAGAAATGAATAAGTTGATCGATATAGATAACACACGCAGTTAAGGTGATTTCTAGAGAGAGAAGATTTTCATGCCTTGTGCATACTGAACCGCTCGTTCAGATTTCTTTGTGAGACTCCGGATGTTGGTGATTACATTCAAGTACTTTCAGGGATAGGAAGACAAACTTGCCGACTACCTTGAAGTTCGAGGGCTTCCTTGCTGAGGAAGACAGAGGTTCCAACTACCATGAAGTTGAGGGCTTGCGGGGATAGCAAGACAGAGATTCTGATCTTCGTATCGAGGGCTTACCCTGGTGTGGGTAAGAAATACTTGCTTGAAATTATAAATCAAGGGACCTTTATCCAAGGTTGTTGGATACCCTTCTCTTTGGGTTAAAAGATTCATATCTTGTTACTTGTAGTTTTACTACTTGTTTTTCCGCTGCATATTGTATTATAAGGAAAGTATAAACTTCTTGTATTTCCTTACACTTGTACACTTATTAGTTTAAGATTCTATATGCTTTAAGGTAGAATATTATATTTTAAACCTCGGTTCCAATACTCCAGTTGGTTATTAGAGGTGTTGTGAATTTTCTTAGTTTAACTTTGTTAAACCTAGATTTTCCTTGACTAAGGAAAACATAGTTATCCATAACTAACTTTAAATGTTCCAAAGGAATTTTTAAAGTGTACAATTCACCCCCCCCCCCTCTTGTATATTGAGCATATAAATATTTATTTCGATCCTACGATTGGTATCAGAGCAGGTCTCTGAAATAATCATACTCACGTATAAGTTATTCTTGCTCTTTTTTCATTCTGAACTTTGTCATTCCAAACATTTTCATTACAAACTTTTTCAATCCTAACTTTTTCATTCCGAACTTTTTCATTTTGAACATTGTCATTCCAAACTTTTTCATTCTGAACTTTATCATTCCGAACTTTTTCATTCCGAACTTTGTCATTCTGAACTTTTTTATTCCGAACTTTGTGGTTACGAACTTTTTCTACTAGCTAGTTTGGTTGCCCAAGTTGTTTTAGTTTGGCAGGAATCAATGTTGGTTCTATAGAAAATATAAATCCTACAAGACCACCGATCTTTGATGGTAATGACTATGAATACTGGAGAGATTGAATGAAGAATTTTGTTATCAACACTTGAGTGGACAACTTTGTTATGCTTACTGGTGATTATAAAAGTCCTGATAAGGAAGTTAGAACGTTCACTAACCAGGAAAATCAAGTGTATCAACTCAATTATAAGGTACACAATACTTTACTATGTTCACTGACTAGAAATATATATAGCTAAATTTCTTCTTGTGAAGCAACTAATTTTAGTTGGAAGAAGTTAGAAGTTACACACTTTGGCACTTCTAAAGTAATTAAAACTAGGAGAGCTATGATTAAAGATGATTACCATGGATTCAATTTTCTGTTTGGTGAACCAATTTGCAAAGTTCAACAGAGGTTTATGACTATAGTCAATAGCTTACGGTCTTTGGGAGAAAAAGGGTTATATGATGAAGCCCTTGTAGATAAGATAATTGATATTATGCACAATGAGTGGGAATGAAAGAGAACATCCATAGATGAGAACATTAAGGTCACTCAAATTTCACTTGATGAGCTATTCAGAACTCTTCTCCAATATGAAACTAGAATGAAGAGAGATGCTAACAACATCAAAAAGAAGAATGGGAATGGTACTGTTGCTTTTACAACTACGTTAAATCATATGAAAGCTATGACGCCCGAGAGAGTAACCAGATCCAAGTCTAAGAAGGAGGTTGTTCAGTCAGATTCTAGTGAAAGTGAAATATCATAAAATGAGTTAGCAAATCATGCTCGAAGGATGAACAAGATAGCAGTCCAGAGAAATTTCCAATCCAAGTATAATAAAAAGGAAATGAAAGAAAGGAAAGATGGAGAAGTTACTTGTTACGAATGTAAGAGAGTTGGACATATTAGACCAGATTTCCCTCTACTCAAAAAAAAAGAAAGGAAAGAAAGGCATTCTGAAAGGAGCAGGAAGAAGTATTACAACACCAAAGCTATGAAAGTTCTAAAATAAAATGACACCTGGAGTGCCAGTGGTGGTGACTCTTCTGATGAATCTTTTGATTATGAATCTTCAGGAAAGAAGAATCTTGGTCTTATTGCCAGATTACCTATTGACAATCATTTCTTTGTGGATAAGGTACGAAATGCTGAATCGTTGACCAATGTATCTTTAAATCCTAATAATAGTAAGTATTATAATTTCTCAGATGAAGAATCCTCTTCTGATGAAGAGAATACTTCACCTACCTATGAAGAAGTTTCTAGGTTTTCTGAACTTCTTGAGATTGAGAACTCTAAACTCAATAAGAAACATGATAAGAAAAAATCTAGGAATTATATTCTTACAAAATAGATATCAGATCTTTCTAAAGATCTTGATATGAAAATTTCTGGTTTTATAAGTATTTCAAAAAATCTTGAGGAAGCACGTTCTGAGAGGAACAAACTTTCTACAGAGTTAGAAAATGTAATTTCTACGAAAAGTGTTTTCGAGCCTAACTCTAGTTATAAATATAATGATATTGAAGATAAAAACTTGGTTATCAAAGTCATGTCTGAAATCTTTTCCTTAAATAAGTGTTTATCAAACCTTACCCATGGTATGGAAAATTTTGATAAAATGTATTCTCAAATAAGACCTTTAAGAAACAAATCCTTATTTGGTTATACCCATGAAAAACCAATTTTTATAAACAACTACTTTGTTCCACAAAGTTCCCCATTTTGTACCAAGTGTCAATGTGGTGGTCACTGGGCAAAGAATTTTTCTCTAAATAAAACCCAATCTCTAGGATTTCATAAAGCCTATTTTTCTAAGAAAATGTGGGTTCCTAAAATTTTGTTGTCTGGAAATTCCGGATCCAAGAAAGTTTGGATTCCGAAAGTCTTATTCTTTTCTTTTTTTCAGGAAGATAGAGCAAGTACCAATAACAATACATGGTACATGGATAGTGGATGTTCCCGGCACAAGACTGGTAACAAAATCCATTTTGAAAAGGTTATCAAAAAGAAAGGAGGAAAGGTTACTTTTAGAGATAATGCACAGGGAGAAATTGTTGGTATTGGTAATATTGTTATTCTAGGTAAAACATTGATTTCAAATGTTTTATTTGTTAATGGTCTTAAGCACAACCCCATTAGCATAATTCAGTTATGTGATGAAGGGTACCTTGTGAATTTTAGGAATGATAAGTGATTATTATAGAATTCCAAGGAAGAATTTATTCTCTCAGCCAATAGGCAATAAAATGATTATACATTGAACATAGAAGACCTATGGAGCCAAGATTTACCTTGCCTTAGTGAAATAGAATATCATTCCTGGCTGTGGCATAGAATACTATGACACTGTAATCTTAGAAACGTATGTAAACTCTCTAAGAAGAAACTAGTTAAGGATCTACCAGAGCTTAGATTTGATTCTTCCAAAGTTATTGATCCTTTTCAATATGGAAAGAAACATTCTATAGCACTTTCCACTGCTGAAGCTGAATATGTAGCATCTCGAAGCTGTTGTGCTCAAGTGTGGTGGATGCAACACACACTCATAGACTATGGAATGAGTTTTACTAAGACTCAAATATTGTGTGATAACACAAGTTCCATTGCCCTAAGTAAGAATCCTGCACATCACTCTTGTGCAAAGCACATAGATATTAGGCATCATTTTCTTAGGGATGACACACTTAATAGAGATATCATTCTTCAGTTTATCGGAACACAAGTTCAACTTGCTGATATTTTCACAAAATCATTACCCTCCGATAGATTTGAGCACATTAAACAAAAGTTTGGAATGATAACTATAAGGTAATCATTCTTTATTAACTTCTTGTTGAAGAATTCTCCAAACAGTAATAAACTGCTCTTTATAGGGGGAGTACATTTGATTGTTAGCGTAATTTTTTTTTAAAAAAAAACCTTTTGGAACTAAACCTCCAGAATGTAAATTTCTGAAACCAAATTTTCCGGAATGGGAAATACCAGAACTAAAATTTTCTGGACTGAAATTCTCGGAATGAGAACGTCCGGAATGGCAGTCTTCACACTGATAAGTTTCAGAATGCAGATTTTCGGACTGGGGTTTTCGTAATGAGGTTTTCATACTGCAGTTTTCGTATTGATGTTTTTTTTAGGAAAAATATTACCAATTACGAATAATATTTCTTTTTAATCTGTAAGTTATTATTTTCTTACTTATAGTTTTATGATCAAATTTTTCTTTCTGGTGTTTTCCTTGTTTTTAAAGGTTCGGATTCTAGTTTTTCCTCAAATCCAAATGTTTTCTTTAAAAAACTCAAATGATCGGAGTCAAATTTTTCCTTGCGGAATTATTCTCAACAACCAGATCTGATCAAAGTGTTTTCAACCGTTTGATGGCTTTTGGAAGACCAACGGTCAATTTATTTTCCTATATAAAGGGGACCCCGAGACTC